>BSBN01000591.1:180000-2580000 GCA_027924645.1 Cunninghamia lanceolata | reverse complement strand
TGTTAATCTTTATTAATCCTTTAATATGAAAGCATGAAAGTAAGGAAAGGTACACTACATTTATTCATTTTCTTAACTTTATCCACTAATAGTCATCGCATGTTCATTTAATAATTTTAATCTTTCAACAAGGACAAGAGATAGAGAAGGAACAAATAAGCATGCACTATTGATCTACCTTTCTACTATTCTATCTCACTCAATACATGGAGTGAGGTCATTCATCTAACATAACCTTTCAAATGCAAGTGTAGTACAAAAGACAATATTCAATCATACAAGGATGACTTATGTTCATTCTTTCCACTAATGCATAGACTCAATAAAAGAGGATGTTAATTTTCATTATCTATTGGGCCAAACATATTATCAATCTCTTTTAGCCACAAAAAACACACATTAAGGAAGACAAGGGAAGAAAAAACAAGATGATTTCTAAATTCCATAAGCATTGTTCACTTAGTTATTATATGAAGAAGATTTAATAGGAAGGAAAAGCCTTTCTTTCTAAACTCAATTTAAAATTAGAGTGATTCAATTCACATTAACTAATCATTTATTTCATCATCAACATGTAGGGATAAGAGGGATGGAGAACATAGTTTCATTCATTTCCAAATGCATTGCTAACATTCAAACCATTTATCATTTGAAGGTCATAATGTGTGAGAGAGAGTAATCATAATTACATGTTAGATCTCCTACCTACATCATAATAAATTCTTCAACTATAGAGAGATAGGGAGAGAGAGTAAACTTAAGTACACATTGACAAATCAATTCCCATCTCCTTTACATGCATGCTACCATTAGAATCTCATTATGATTTATGTAAAAGGATATTTGTTGATCAAATAAAAAAAAATCCATACAATTCATTCTGTATAAACTTAAGATCATATTAGGATGTGAGAGAAGTTAGAGACAATGTTCATCCTTTAAGATGACAATGTGATATCAAGTGCTAGGGTTTCATGGTCCTATTAGCCAATAAGCTTGGTTCTTAGTTCTTATTCCAAGAATTTTCTTGGTTTCTTGTGCATCTTACTTATAGTTACTATGATAATATTGAGTTTTCATCGATAGTCCATAGTCCTTACTCACTTCAAGAAATGCTACATTATTTGAGATTCAATGAAATATCATGACTATAATTCTTGACATGTAATAGTTTGAGTCCATATTCTTAAGATCTTAATCACCTTTTTGTACTTAGTTTCATTTGAGTAACCCATCATGTGTAAGACCTTAACAATTTCTCAAGTGTCCTCAATATTTAAATCTAGCATGTATGTTTATTATGTTTAACTAAATTATTTATTAATATAAACAATCCTTTTGACTCTTATTGATGTGATTACAAACCTTATCTTTCATGATCAATCAAACTACAAGTAATGCTTTCAATATAAAATGTATACATTATAATCCATTATTTCATTTGCAACTCAAAATTTAAGTATATTCCCTTCCAGAATTGTTGATTGATTAAACTTTACAATAAAACTTGATCTTAACCCCACAATAAAAATAGCAACAGTAACCAATAAGATCTAATGTAATTTTAAGAATAACATTATCCATTCTCCCTTACTAATAGAAGAGATTTCATTGAATATTTCCAACTTATATGAACTTCCTAAGCATGTTTGTAATTGATAACATACTTTAAAAAAGGTTAGAAAAATAATCTAAACATAGTGAGTAGTAAATCTATATTACCTTTAAGGTAATGTACATTATATCCTTGTATCAAATATTACAATGTACCCCTATTTATGCGAAGACTCGGGTTCATTTGTCACTCAATCCACAGGCAGATGCAAGGTGGGTCCCTCCTGGGGAGGGATGGATAAAATTGAATTTTGGTGGAGCAACAAAGGGCAATTTGGGGTTTTTAGGGGTACAATGTCTGATCAGAGATGACAAAGTGGTTGGTGGTGATCTCTACTACTAAAAAACTCACCAAGGGCACAGATAATGAGGCTAAGGCTCAAGCATTATTGTTGGGCCTCCAGGTGATGGAAAATTTGAATATCAAGAGATTGGCTATTGAAAGGGATTTCCAAATAATTATTAATGGAATTAGAAATTTTACAAATGGGAATTGAAGGAGCAAGGCTATAGAAGGACGTGATGATGCTGGTCACATTATGGAAATGCATGGTAGCAGTTTATTTATCCGCTCTTGTTCATATGGTTGGTGCAAAAATGGAGACAGCGATGAGTTTGGCTGGGAAGGGAAGGCAGATGTGTTTCCAGGGTGAGATTACAGAGTTAAGGCTTAGGAAGGTTTTTAAAACTTGGTCAGGGATAGTGTTGTTGGGTGTGAAAATGGTATTAGGAGATTCCTTTGTCTCAGATGTTAGCAGTTATAGGGTAAACTCAGATATTATGTCAATGTTTACAACCATTTTTCTTGACTTAGGTGTGGAGAAGGATGTCATCCAGGTGATGTCAAATACTCTGGTCTTCTCCAAATGGTGGGGGGGGTTTGATTTTTATTTGAATTTGGTGAATTGGGATTGGGATTTAGGTTGGACCATGGAGTTTGGTAGGTGCTGCTACCCAAGTACAACTGGCCATGGATTCCTTTCATTGTGGAAGCGATCGGGGGAGATGCGGAAACGAGACAAAGGAAGGCATCCTGGGGTTTGAACTTCCTGAAACAGGTGGTGGGAGTTAGTGGCAATGCAACGGTGGACTGATCATTTGTGCTGGTTACGGAAGAGGCACCAAGAGAGGATAGAGGTGAGGATGCTGGGCTAAGCAATACTGTGGGCCCTGTAAAGGTTATGTAGTTGGTTTATATGTTTTATATAGTTAATATGTTGTAATCTGCTACCCATAATGGGATTTTGGCATATGATATTGTAAATATCAAGAACTATGAAGGAATAGAAGTTAGTAGTTAAAGAATTTTGTTTTTGAGGCCCTACTTAGAGTAGCCTGTTAATTTCTTCTCTTCTTCTTTTGTTTAATGGGCAGGCCCCCAATTGGCCAAATTGGCAGACCAAAAAACAATATTACAAATATGTAACTTTCCTTTCTTTAAACATGAATTAACTACAAAATATATTTAGAATTGTAACTCTCTTTCCAATCTATAGATTTGATGTTTGTAACAATAGAGAGTAGGTTTATATTTGATGTTTGTCCACATTTTTTAAGGTTTTAATTGTGTGTGTGTATATATGTACATACATATATACATACATACATACATGCATACATGTATATATGTGTATGTACATATATAGACATACAAACATATGTGTGTATGTCTATATATGTGTATATTGTATATATGTACACACATACTTATTTACGTGTGTGTGTGTGTGTGTGTGTATGTACACACACACATGTATAGAAGTAGGGAATGCCTCTTCATTTCTATCAATTATTAGGAATTGTACAACTCTATGCACCATGAAGGGCACTTTTGGAAAATAGTCCATCCTTAAAAAATGATTTGATGCCATGGGTGATTATCTCTAGTTTAAAACCTAGCATAACCTTATGAGTAGATATTTATGTTTTAAAGAGATGTCATCTCATATAAATGCAATGTATATTCTAGAATTTCTATGAATTAATTGATCCTAATTTTTAGTTTATTATTTATTAAGTTAAATTTATGTTTTCATAATAGTATTGATTTTAGATTAGTTTCAGTTACATTTTTATTATGTGAACTTCAAGTCTAACCATCATGTTGTGACCATCTTAAAAAAAAAAAACTATTTAGAGTCAACATTTATTTTTAAAAAAGCTATAAAATAGCTCTTAAGGAAATAAAATAAAACAATTCTTAAGTATATAAAATACTTCCAAATTGATATTTAAGATATTTTGATATGTTTTTTATCTTGTAGAATTTAGTATAGGGTTTAATTGTTATTAAAAAATTAATTATATTCTTTTTGTTTATGATAGGTTTTCAAAAGTAATTTTAATATTATATAAATTTATTACATGCAATATAAATATAGGTGAACAAGTTCAACAAATTTAAGAAGATAAATTAATAATGGATTGGTTTGTACCAAGATAAAGTATCCTAAGAAAGATTAGATTGGATTGTGACTTAAATCTCTCCTATTCCAATCTCAACCCATTAAGAATATAGAGTAATTATGATTTTATCCTAAATTTTTTAATCATGTGTAATCATTTTGTTTCCTTACACATGGTTATGTCTTAATGGTTTATAATTGGGTAGCAAGTTAAGTGGGCTTGATCTCGGAGGAAACTCTATAGTTAAGTGATATTGGGATGTGTGACCTGATGCATCATTGATTCTTCCCTACCTAAAATACTTATAAAGGTAGTGCACATGAAATCTCTCCAAGAAGATATCCCATGTAAATGAATTTGGAGAAAGGTTATGCTTTTGCTCCTCTTGGTGCCACCGAGTGGAAGCATGCCCACACAACTACAAAATGTCCAAACATGCCTTGAGATTTCTCTCATATGGCTGCAAGATGAAACACCACTCCATGGAAAAGACTCAAGCCTCTATCTCTATTCCCCTAGCGGAACACTCAAAATCTAGTAGCTACAAATAGATAAGACCCTTCATGTGCCCCACTAACTCAACATTGAGATGACCCACTACTTACCTAGCCTCTTGATGAGGTTTCTCATGCATGAGATGCTCCTCCACTCTAGACTTGTTAGGGGTCCTAAAGGACTCTCTATCTTGTAATAGCTAAGAACTACCTACTCGAGTATCCTCCTACCTAGGGAGAAACCTCAACAACTCTTGCAACAATGTAACTACCTACAAAAAACTAACCACATCATATCTCGATTATCACCTCATAGGTGGAGATCCCTCTCTTTGAATCTTTGGACAATCCTGATTAAGGTCATCTCAACCAAACTAACAATAGTACTAGTACCTAGGAGTCATTGTCCTTCACAAATAAAGAACAAACATCAACACACACACATTAGCACATCAAAGGATAAGAACCACTATAACCAAACACACCACACATGTAGTGTAAATACACACAACCTATATCTCCCAATGTTGCAACATGGGCTCTAATACTAGATGTAATGCCCCAAGTTTTACATTAGGACATTAGTGTACAAAACATGAATGAATTTTTTTTTGTATTCCAATTGCAATAAACAAATGTCACAACCAACGACCATAAGTATAATGTTAATTGAAATTGACCAACATCGTGACCAAAATACACAATGACTTAATCAAGTGCATGAAAACACTAGGTCAATGCACACCAACATAGAAACACAAGTAGAAGACTTACATGACTAGACCATGGAATGACATCAACATGATGAGAAATGAAGGAGATAGAACCTCTTCCTAATTGATGACAAAGTTCCTATGCACACCATCGACACAAATAGAATATGAGGATGGAAGGAAGTAAATCCCATATTGAAGTTCACTAGGTTCACACATCCAAGCCTACAATAAATAGCTAAGGAATGGATTCATGACATTCAAACCTCCCCTTGAACATGCCATGATTGGTCAATTGTAAGGGAGATGTGTCAACTCGCCTAAGTCTCATTAAAGACTAACCAAGAACAACACAAAAAAGGATCACAAATAGCCAAGGACAAAAGATAACACCAAACCAAGAAGATAGGAATTTGGAGTAGACCTTACGAAATAACTTCACTTTATAATATTTTTTGAAAAATGTCTCAAAGTGTTCATTGTCTCCAAATCACCTCTGTTAGGACCAAATCACCTATATTTAGAACTAGAATCACCCAAGTGACTTGGAAAATCACCCATTTTTCTAGACAAATCACCCCTGTTGTAAATAGGCAAATCAAAATAATAGAGCATCCTGTTTGGCTCCCGACACTTCTGAAGACCCCCAAAAAATTCCTATTAAACACGAGAAACCCCCAACAATCCTACCAAGCCAACTAAGTTTTCTCATAAGATTTCAAATTGAAAAGAAAATAAGGGTCTAAAACCCAAGACAAGTGAAGGGTTAGCCTAATGTATGCCTACACTAAATTAGGCATAACTCCCTTGATTTATGAGTTGTTAATGAATGGTTTGAAGAAAAGATTTATAATATAATCAAGAATCATTTTAAATGTTATAAATTTCACAAAGGATTACATTTCAATTTATCCATAATTCACATGTAAATAAGCCAATGCGACAAAGAACCCTACCACCAAGCTTGAATCCACCAATACAAGATCCAATTTACACTACTTCCCAAATGAAATTAAATTACTCTAACATCGTAACTAAACATTTACAAAATCTATAACTCACCTTCCAACATGATCATATATTAGGCCTAAAATTCACAAAATTGAGACTTACCAATAATGATGATTTCATTACAAATCAATGTGCAATTTCCAAACAAATGATATTTATTACATGATTTTCAAGTAATGGTCACATCACAAACATGGAAGGACCAAACCCAATACAATAATGAGATAAACATACAATTACAACATTTTTATGCCTTCACAAAATTCCACTAATATCCATAAGTTACATTGTACAACAAGATTACGACTTCCCCAAATATGACAAGATAATATAATAAGAATCCACCAAAAGCTACAATATCCTCACAAAAACTCCATGATATTTCACCATGATTCCAATGATAAATACCAATGGTGAACAACACTACTTGACCACATGGGACCCTAAGGCCCACCCCTCTAAACTAAGAGATGGCCTCAATGGTTATCATACATAAATATGGCATACAAGATTGGCCACATACAAAAATACTTCAACCAAGGTTTTCTCATACACCTTGTTGGTGCCTGAATTGACTGTCAGTTTCTGAGCAATTTTCATGCAGGCACCTTCCCAAAAACTCCAAAAAGTTTCTAAGTTTTGGGGCCCCTTAGTGTTTTTCAGCATCCGCATTCATCTTTTTGAGGAGGTGGTCTTCTTGTTTTCTCCATCGACATGAGTTTGCGTGTGTCTTGGCGATCATGTCAATAGCATGGTGTGTTCTTTTTGTATATCGCCATGACTTTGTGCTATCGACAAAGGAGTTTCATGTTGGGCTGACAATTGATAGTCTGGCTGATGAGGATTTGGAGCGGTCATCGGCGTGAGTAGTATTGTCGGCCGAGCAGTTTTTTGTGGCACTGATAGACAAGCGTCTTGCCAATGGAGTATTGTTTTGATGTTTGAACCTCGCCATTGAACCATCGGGTTGAACCGGTTCATCGGTTCAATGGGTTCATGGGGTTACATTTGTGTTGCCGACGGAGTAGGTCTCGGTGTTGAACTTCTCGGTTGAACCTCTCATTTGAACCATCCGTTTGAACCCTTTTCTCAAAGGTTCAATGGTTCAATGGTTCAAGGCTTTGTGTTTTTGGTCTCGGCTGAAGTTTTTTGAGTTGTGCCAACGCGTTTGATCTGGCCGATGGGATGCCATCGGAGAGACTTGGTAGATCGGCAAGCGTCATTTTTGTTGTGCCGATGGCCTTTGTCTTGGCGATGGGTGTGTTTTTGCTTGGCCATCAGAGAGACCGTTGGGATCAGTGAGAGTTTGTTTGGGCGAGTCGATGGTGTTAGTCTCACCGACGAAGTAGAGAGCAAAAGCATTGTCGGTGTGACTTTGTTCATTGGTGGACGTGTGAAATGTTTGGCCGATGGTGTTGGTCTGGCCGATGGCGAAGGTGTTGTCAGTGAGACTATTGAGATCGGTAGGAGAATTGTGGGGTGTGCTGATGGCTTGGGTCTTGGCGATAGGCTTTGGGCGAAGGATCGTGGGTCGAGCGCAGCAAAAGCGCTCGACGCTTATTATGCATGTGGCCATGTTTTTAAAATACTGAAGGGGTCTCCGCACCGTGCATGTGGGATTAATCTCCCTACATAATTTGAACCTACGGTGAAGCACGTTTTGGCGGGAAGCTCCATTTTGAATGCTGTGACTGTTTTCAAGTAGGCCGCGGGTGGTTGAGCCATCAATGGCGATAGTGCAGGGGTATGGGTGATGGTACATGCGATCAGGCTACCTGATTGTGAATGAAGACTCCCAGATGACGGCGCAGGGCTCGAGGTCTCTCTTGTCTGTTGCAGCAATAAATTTTGAGCACCATTCCTTTGTGGGATCTATATCTGATGTTTTTTGATGTCCACTATGTAATTAATGCTGAGTACGCTTCTTTGGCTATTTTAAGCAGGAAGTGTTACTCATTTTTGTGGTTGTTGAAAGTTGAACATTTTTAGCTCTGTAATGCAATACAGCTGATTTGGTTGCTCTGTGCAGCAAAACTTGTGAGTTTATGTATCTCCTGTGGTATGTTTTTGCATGAATCCACTGATTTCATGGTTTATCCTATATGAGTAATGCTATGTTTGAATGTGTTGTGCTAATTCTGTCTCCAACGTTGCATGTATCTTTCTTCTAAGTCCAGATATTTAAGGAATATCTAAGATTCTAGAACATAGAATTCCTGTGTTGAATGTTTGATCTCTTAACTTCTACTCAAGGGGTAGATTAAATTGTTCTCAGATTGAATATTAGGAAGGATATACTGAAATAGGGATGCCATAAGTATAGATAGCTTAACACTTTGTATTGGGAGATATCTGTAAGGTAGGTATCATATGTATCCCCCTGAAATCCAGTTTTAGTTGTTCATGCATATCATTCACAGGTGTATGTCTACTGACTCCAGGCCTTGGATAGGCACCAATCTTGCTTTGTGTTAGTGTTATATACCATGTCTAGCTTTGCATCCAAATATAAAATTGAAATCAAAACTCCAAAACAACCATTAGGATAGTAGAATTAGTTTTAGGATTTAAGTCCTCTGTCTACAACTACAAATAGGCCCAAAGCTAGCCCCTTTGCTCTTATCTTACAGTTTTGGTCTACTTACAGGAGGACTTATCTGCTTTATGTCAGCATCCCAGCCTTTATATGCATATCCTCACAGATGTTGAGTAGGGAATACCCCCCTAGGTTTTGCAGAGCCTGAAGAAGAAGAGGAGATAAAATATAGAGTCTATCTCCTACACTATTGGCCCCTGGCCCAGAGATCTTGTTGATCATTGATGGCTACCTTGTAGAGAAATCTGGGAGTAAGCATCCAGTCCGGGAAGAAACCAACAGAAATTGGTGACTCTACTGGGGATGGATTGATAAAAACAAATAAATTTGTGGCCCATCCGAGTCACCAACAAAATTGGCGACTCTGCTGGGGACATTGATGTAAAGTGATATCCTGCAATCTCTAGTGAAGTTCTGCTCTACTGGTGGAATGAACCTGGAAAAATGAGCTTTCAACTGCTGTAAATTTTGTCCTCTCTGGAGAGGTGGCGACTCTGCAAAAGATTCAAGTGCACATGAAAAGTTGATGTGTGTGTTGTGACAAAAAATGTGCTGTTCAGACTTCAGCATTTGTATGAGAAAAGGTACCTTGCTCCTTCCTACTTGTAATTGTTGTTTTATTGCATAGGTTAGATGCTAGGGGAGGCTATAGGTCTTAGGAATGCAAAGGATGTCTGAAAATATAAATTTCATGAATCCAAATATGTATACACCCATTCTCAGTCAAAAGGGGGATGACTTGTTGGATAAAAGAATAGAAGAGATGAAAAATAGGTTGATATTCTTAGAGGCTAGGCAGGCCCAATTAAATCATGATAACCTTGTTGTGTCTGTCAGTCAGAAAGCTAAACCTCCTGTCAGCCCTTTTGATCCTTTGTATGACCAGTTAGATTTGTCATGGGTTGATTATAAAGTAGAAAGTATGCCTGCTAGGATATACTGTCAGATGCCTAGATTTAGTGGTCACAGTGTATGTGATGGGAATGCACATATCCAAAATTTTCATAGTTTCATGGGAAAACATTCATTTAGAGATGAGGATGTGTGGATGAGGTTTTTTGTTAGGTCCCTTGATGCAAAAGCAAAAGACTAGTATTTGAGCTTTCCAAAGAGATTTTTTGCCTGTTGGGATGAGCTTACTGACTGTTTCAAAAAAGAATTTGCAAAAGAACCTACTGATCTTGTTGCAGAATTGATGAAAATCAGAAAATAAGATAAAGAGCTATGTATTGATTTTAGTCATAGGTTTGCAGTAACCCTTTCACAGATCCCAGAAGTCTTCAGACCTAATATTTCAGCTTGTGTTGGCATATTCTTTGAAGCTTTTGAGGAGGGCTCTAGTGCATTATTGAGGGATTTCAAGGTGACAAATATGCAGATGGCATACAAGTTTGTAGAAAATATAGAAAAAATCAGAAATGAGCACTTGCTGAAATCCCTGCCCCCAGGCTTTGGTGTGAATAATGGTTGTAAAGCTGCGAATGACCAAATGATTATGGCATCATGTGAAAATGAAAAAGTAGATGTTGAGGATGCCAGTGAAAGGACTAGTGAGGACTCCCATTGCAATGATGAGGCAACTGACCATGAAAACAATAATGAGGTTGTGGACAACAATGAGCAACTTTTGGAATGGAGCTGTGGAGATAATTGTGAGTATTGTACTCAAGACAGATAAGATATAAGCAAACAGAGAAATAGTCCCATGTGTGACCCATTGCCTTCCTTTCAAACACATGGAGATCATGAAGAGCAGTCAGGGATTGAAACAAGTGTTAGTACAGAGCATGATTGTTCTTTGTTTGATGACTGTTTTGCTTATGACACACAGGCTGATACTCCTCCACAGAGTGAATCCATTGGTGATGAAGATGCATGTTCTACTGCCCATGAACAAATGGCATATTATGATCAAGCTGATGTACTTGGGTCACCCATCTTTGACACATATGGTGATGAGGATCTATTTGAGTATGGTGAAGGTTTGAGCACTATTTTTGACTTAGATTATGTTTCTCATCATGCTAAAAGAGGAAACAACATAAATCAGGTAGGTGGCTGTAAAAATGTGCCTCATTTGAAAGAGATGCCAGAGCCTGATCTTTTCCAGTTTGATGCTGCTTTTGGTTGTGTGCATGATGTGCACAATTGTGAATTTGAAAGCTTCTCTTTTGGGCCAGCTGATGAAGAGATCCCTAATTTTCCTAGTTGTGTGGTGGACTTCGAGTGCTTTCAATTTTTAGTCCAGCTAGGAAATCATTTTGTAATGCATAGTGATGATAACCTGTGTTCTATACCATGTGAGTATGCATTGCTTGATACATTCTGCATCCATTTGTTGCCTGATGCTGAGGGTTGTTTGCATAAAGTTGACAGTGACAAACTGAGTTAGAAGGTTGAATCTACAAATGACCAAGTTTGTTTGTGGTCAGATCATGGTAGCATTCTCAGACTTGACCCAGTGTATGCAGATGAGAACAAGGTGTTTGATAAGGGGAAATATTGGTTTTCCCTTTCTCAGTGGCCTTAGGCCATCAAGTTTGATTGGTGATGCAGATCATTGTAACTTCATGACTTTGTGCCCAATGGATAGGGGACTGGTCTGCATCCCAGAGTTCTGTGGTTCTTGCCATGCCTGCAAGAGGCATGCATCCTCAGACAGAGCCACTATTGGTGCCTGAATTGATTGTCAGTTTCTAAGCAATTTTCATGTAGGCACCTTCCCAAAAAATCCAAAAAGTTTCTAAGTTTTGGGGCCCCTTAGTGTTTTTCAGCATCCGCAATCATCTTTTTGAGGAGGTGGTCTTCTTGTTTTCTCCATCGGCATGAGTTTGTGTGTGTCTTGGCGATCATGTCAATAGCATGGTGTGTTCTTTTTGTATATCGCCATGACTTTGTGCTATCAGCAAAGGAGTTTCATGTTGGGCCGACAGTTGATAGTCTGGCCGATGGGGATTTGGAGCGGTCATCGGTGTGAGTAGTATTGTCAGCCGAGCAGTTTTTTGTGGCGTCGATAGACAAGAGTCTTGCCGATGGAGTATTGTTTTGATGTTTGAACCTCGCCGTTGAACCATCGGGTTGAACCGGTTCATCGATTCAATGGGTTCACGGGGTTACATTTGTGTTGCCGACGGAGTAGGTCTCAGGATTGAACTTCTTGGTTGAACCTCTCATTTGAACCATCTGCTTGAACCCTTTTCTCAAAGGTTCAATGGTTCAATGGTTCAAGGCTTTGTGTTTTTGGTCTCGGCTGAAGTTTTTTGAGTTGTGCCGACGCGTTTGATCTGGCCGATGGGATGCCATCGGAGAGACTTGGTAGATCGGCAAGCGTCATTTTTGTTGTGCCGATGGCCTCTGTCTTGGCGATGGGTGTGTTTTTGCTTGGCCATCGGAGAGACCGTTGGGATTGGTGAGAGTTTGTTTGGGTGAGCCGATGGTGTTAGTCTCACCGATGAAGTAGAGAGCGAAAGCATTGTCGGTGTGACTTTGTTCATCGGTGGACGTGTGAAATGTTTGGCCGATGGTGTTGGTCTGGCCGATGGCGAAGGTGTTGTCGGTGAGACTATTGAGATCGATAGGAGAATTGTGGGGTGTGCCGATGGCTTGGGTCTTGGCGATAGGCTTTGGGCAAAGGATCGTGGGTCGAGCGTGGCAAAAGTGCTCGACGCTTATTATGCATGTGGCCATGTTTTTAAAATACTGAAGGGGTCTCCACACCGTGCATGTGGGATTAATCTCCCTGCATAATTTGAACCTACGGTGAAGCACGTTTTGGCGGGAAGCTCCATTTTGAATGTTGTGACTATTTTCAAGTAGGCCGCGGGTGGTTGAGCCATCAATGGTGACAGTGCAGGGGTATGGGTGATGGTACGTGTGATCAGGCTGCCTGATTGTGAATGAAGACTCCCAGATGGTGGCGCAGGGCTCGAGGTCTCTCTTGTCTGTTGCAGCAATAAATTTTGAGTGCCATTCCTTTGTGGGATCTGTATCTGATGTTTTTTGATGTCCACCATGTAATTAATGCTGAGTACGCTTCTTTGGCTGTTTTAAGGAGGAAGTGTTACTCATTTTTGTGGTTGTTGAAAGTTGAACATTTTTGGCTCTGTAATGCAATACAGCTAATTTGGTTGCTCTGTGCAGCAAAACTTGTGAGTTTATGTGTCTCCTGTGGTATGTTTTTGCATGAATCCACTGATTTCATGGTTTATCCTATATGAGTAATGCTCTGTTTGCATGTGTTGTGCTAATTCTGTCTCCAGTGTTGCATGTATCTTTTTTTTGAGTCCAGATATTTAAGGAATATCTAAGATTCTAGAACATAGAATTCCTGTGTTGAATGTTTGATCTCTTAACTTCTGCTCAAGGGGTAGATTAAATTGTTCTCAGATTGAATATTGGGAAGGATATACTGAAATAGGGATGCCATAAGTATAGATAGCTTAACACTTTGTATTGGGAGATATCTGTAAGGCATGTATCATATGTATCCCCCTGAAATCCGGTTTTAGTTGTTCATGCATATCATTCACAGGTGTATGTCTACTGACTCTAGGCCCTCGATAGGCACCAATCTTGCTTTGTGTTAGTGTTACATACCATGTCTAGCTTTGCATCCAAATATAAAATTGAAATCAAAACTCCAAAACAACCATTAGGACAGTAGAATTAGTTTTAGGATCCAAGTCCTCTGTCTACAACTACAAATAGGCCCAAAACTAGCCCCTTTGCTCTTATCTTACAGTTTTGGTCTACTTACAGGAGGACTTATCTGCTTTATGTCAGCATCCTAGCCTTTATATGCATATCCTCGCAGATGTTGAGTAGGGAATACCCCCCTAGGTTTTGCAGAGCCTGAAGAAGAAGAGGAGATAAAATATAGAGTCTATCTCCTACACTGTTGGCCCCTGGCCCAGAGATCCTATTGATCATTGATGGCTACCTTGTAGGGAAATCTGGGAGTAAGCATCTAGTTTGGGAAGAAACCAACACACCTAATGAACTACATTAGTCCAAACAACAAGGAAGGCAAGTCAAGTTCAAGACAAGGAGTAGCATCCCCTTGGTTGTCCAAAATAAAGTTAGCACCAAACAAACCTATGGTCTCAAATAGTAAGTGTTATAAGGGACACACTTGTCCAATACAATATGTCATATTTCAAACAACCTTTTGGTCATTGCATTCTTAAAATTAACTCTTGTGATTATTATTTGTTATACAACCTATTTCAAGCATTAAGTAATGAATAACTTAATCTTGTGTTCATTATTGCTATAAAATGTAACCTATTTTAGACATAATGTAATGTATAACTTAATTATGTATTTCTTATTACTATACAACACAATCTATTCTAGGCATTATGTATTGTATAGCCAAATACATCCACTCCTAGCCCTAGCCTCCTAATCATTCCTATCATACACTCTAAGGATACTAACCTATGCAATTAGCTTTTAGAAGGAAGAAAAGTGCATTTTAACACATGGTCCACACACTCCACTTTTCAAGAATGCATTAATTCTATATAAAAGACATATTTCCCAAAAAAAAAAATTCAAAAGTTTCAAATTTTAAAAATAATAATTTAAAATTTTCTAAATTCCCAAATATCTAGGTTATACTATTGATGAATCCTCTAATTTTTCACAAAATTAAAATACACATTGTTGATGGGTATTTTGACACACTCAAAAATATGTTAGGTAAAGTCACAAGATCACTCCACCTTGATCCTAAAAGGAAACTAACTTTTGGAAGAACTTAATCCACCCCAAGGTCTATATCACTAGGTCATGGCAGTGCAAGATAACTCAGTGAACTATGTAGTTATTCCTTTTATATCAGCACAATGAATTCTATTAGACAAGTGGTTAGCTATACAAATGATAAATATTTAAAAATTTTAGGCAACAACGAATGAGTCTAACACTTGTAGCTTTTAGATTTGATGAATTTAGCTTTATAAAACCCCAAATCTAATCTTTTTAACCATATTCAATAAATTATATATTAAAATGATTGATGTTTTAGATTAGGTAATTTTTAAAATACATCAATCAAGATGGTCATTGTCTTTTAGATACTATGATGTTAATCTTTTATAGCATCAAAATTATTTGCAAATCCTAGATATAGGCATCTTAGTGATTAATTTACAAGTTTTTTTTTTGTTTTTCAAAATTAATTTTTATTTATTTAATTTGAAAGAAAAGGAAAAAGAGTTAGGGTTTTAGAGAAAATAAAAATAAAATCGATCTATTTTGTAATGAAAGCAACTTTTAATTCTACTGAGGTAATGGAATCAATATAAAGTAACTTTTCTTGATCAATATTTCACACAATCATTAACACAAAACAATGAAAATGTCTAAGAATTTTAACAAATGGAAGAAAACAAATAAAACTATTATATTTCACATGAAAATATTACATATCACCTCCCATAGTCTATCAATATGAAAGATTTGACATTGAACATGCCTTAAATTCCATCCTTCTCAATTGAGTTTCAAAATTGGACCATTACAACATTATCCAGTTTAGAAAACTTGCAACTACAAAGAAAATACCAATTGGATAACTTGCTATCTAGCTACCTCTATCAAGTTTCCAACCTTTTATAATGCCATTGACACTAGTATAAATACTTAACTTGGGTGCTCAAATTAAAAATTCCCTATTACATCCAATGGCCAAGATTCAAATATCCATGGGCCCAAAATTTGAAATTACAAAATTAAAATTTGTCCTAAGAATTATTTTTCCTTTTGGCTCACCTTGAAATTACATTACAATGAAGCAAGTGTTTCACCTTAAAATAATTGAATAATGATTGTGACCAAAAGAATGTTAATTATTTCCTCACTTGCAATAGGGGTCATGGTGTTGTGTTTGGTTGTACATTCTCCTCCTTTTACTCTTCATCTTGTTGCTATTGCTACTCCAATCCACTTTCCAGTAGGTATGCTTGCAAGTTATCAATAGCCTCTTTCACTCCATTCAATCTAGGAGCATGAGAATACTAGAAGTGAACCTTCCTAGAGAAGAGAGTCTTTAATATTTGATTTGGAGTCTTCTTCATCTCCACCAAGTGTTTGTCAAATACATTCAAATTTCCCTTTATTCTCATAAAGTCATCAATGATCTACTTAGTCAAAATCTTCTTTAGCAAGTCAAAAAATTCTTTCACAATGTTTTCCACTAGACAAACTTTATTATTACTCCTATAATGTGCATGGGATACTTTCAACAAAATTTTAAATCTCTTTCATCATTGCCTTTGTTGTTCCTTTCCTATTTAGAAACTTTTTCTTTCATTGTTGCAAGATTTCCATCCTCCATTTGGTCGCCTTCAACCATTCCAAGTGCATCTCAATATTGCCATCTGAGATGATTTTATTTTTTACCAAGTAGGAGAATGGTATCCAGGCCATTCTTTAGAGTAGAGACAAGTTGTCATCAAGGGTAATCATCTTTTCATCTATGGTGTCTTCAAATTCAATCATCGTACTAGCCTCATCACTCACCCTATGGTAACATTTGATGGCCCTTATGTTCATCATCTTCCCTTCTGATATCAATGTGTCCCTCCATGCCTTAGTAGCCTCTACTACTCCTTCCATATCTTCCCTCATCTATAGGTTTTTGTCAAGTACTACTAGGAGTGTTAGAGAAGGTGCATTAGAATCTATAGGCCTCATAAGGTACTCAACGTAAGATGTCAACTCCCCCATCTATAATCTTTAATTATTCTTTTGTTTTCTCATATTTTTTCATTTGTCCCAAGATGACAGAGACTAAAGATTGTGGTGATTATTTTTCTTCTTCCCTTGTTTGATGGTTGAGAATAACTTTCTGAATTTGATAATTATCTACCTACATATGTCTCTCTTCATTATCACACAAGGGGATACCTATCTTTGTAATTCTTTCTCCTTGGGTGTATAAAGTAATAATGGATAGAGTTATATCTCTCTTATGCTTTGGTGGTGATTTGAACATATCCACTATCATTGGGAATTCATCAATTACAGGCCCATATTGTTTCCCTTTTTGATAGTTGTGTCCAACCATACTAGCAAGCTCAAACTTTTAGTAGTCTCATCTTTATTCTCATGAGGTGATGAAGGGGGAGGTTTCATTAGATGAGAAGGAATTGGTGGTAGAGAACTTGATGGAGGAGAAGGTGGCTTACTAATTTCTCTGAGGAAAATGTGGATGGGGAAGGATTCTTGACCTGGGTTGGAGTTATTTGAGAAGAGAGATACTCCTCTTGTGAAGATATTTCTTGGTATATTACATCCTCCTCATTTGCTTCTTCCTTTTCCTCATCTTTAATTTGTTCTTTTTCTTCAACCACCTATTCCCTTCCTGTAGTAAGATCTTAAGTGTCACTTTGAGTTGACTCTTTCTAATGTCATTGCATTGAGGTTTTTTCCAAAATAAATCCCATTTATTATATAGTCATATCTTGATGTTCCCTTTGTGATTCATGGACTGAGACCTTTGGTTGTATAGGAGGAGGCACAAATGAAGTAGGAGTGGGAGTATATGTTGAAATTGGTACAAAAGTACCTTTAAAGTAAGAACATGTTCAACTGGGCCCTTAGGAGGTTTGATTTTGATCCTCCTCCTTTCCAATGGTTCTTGATCATCAACCTCCTCTTTTCTTCATTCTCCTACACTATATGTACTTTTTCCTACTTAGAGGACTTGTCATTCCTCTTCTTTGAAGATTTCTTAACATAGACCTTTTATTTCCCACCTTCTAGATTTTATCTTTGATGACTTTATTTTCTTAGTGGCTTGTACTTGAGGTACCTTTAGCATCAGATAGGGGATTTTTATCCATTCCTTCATCCTATCTAGTACCCCTTGTGTCTTGTCATCAATAGAAGTGTTCTCATCTATTAACTAGTCCACCCTGTCAATTAGTTGAGTAAAGACCTTGTTTTGGTTGTAGAGTGGGTCAACATGCCATATTCATGAAAGTTCTTGGCAACCCTTGCAATATTAAAATTCTTTACTTGGGTTAGGGTCATCTTGCAGTATTCTCTAATCCTTACCTCATGTTCATCCATGTAGTTGACCCAATAGTCCTCCAACTTAGGTTCAAGTTTGTAGAAATTACCTATCATGGGCCTCATTTTTCTATTGGGTTGAATTTGACCCTAAGATCATACATCTCCATGGAAAACAATGTTATATCTATCTTAGCTATCTTGGCATGATGGATTTATGAACATGTGTAGGGCCCGACTATAATAGGGAAGTGAATCCCTACCTTGTATTTCCTAGCAATCATTTTCTACACTTCTACCAATTGCCTACAGATTTCTAATAATAGCATCCTATCACTAGCATCCTTCATACCTAGCTACCAAGTGGGAATTGGGGTGTTAGCATCCTTCATACCTAGCTACTAAGTAAGGAAAAGTCTGGGAGTCTACGTAATGCATTACATTAAGGTTTGTTAGGACTCTAGGAAAAGATATACCTCTACCTAAAGATGAAGAAGCCTTTAGGAGGATATTGGGGTGTCAAGTTTCTAGATCCAATAATAATGGTTAATAATTTAGTCTAGAGGAAAAAGAAAGTATAAAACTCAACACGATAGGTGTAATAACCTTCCTAGTTACTACTATTTTTTTTTCTCATTACACATCAAGTACCAACTTAATCAACTAAGTATCTTCTATCTGCTTTAGAACTGCCAATTTCATAAACTTACCAACCAAAGTTGTTGCAATAACTTTGTACCACAACTCATATACTTCCACTAGAATATGGTAAGCTCTCAATGTCAAGGTCATCCCTATACCCAAAACTAAACCTTGAAGGTTAATTCATAATGACCTTACGTAAGTATCCCTTCCTAGGAATCAGAGATTCCATAGTTCATACACCAACAATAGAGAGACTTGATCCTCTCCTTTGATATGAGATCTTTGTCTTCACTTAAACATTCTAACATTTAAAAGGTATAAGAATATTGATCTAAAACATATTACATCCTAAGGTTTTACACCTTAGATTAGTTAATCTAGTTACAATTACCACATAGAGGTATCCATTAACCCATACACTATTGAACACATAGAAGTACTGAGAAGGGGGGTGAATCAGTACTTAATCAAATTACCTTATTTTTTGCAGTATTCAAACTAATGTAAATATTCAAGACGTGAGAAATGCAGGAACACAAAAGCACACAACCATAACATCAAATTTACATGGAAAACCCAAGAAGGGAAAAACCACGGTGAGCAAGCTGCTTGGATCTACTGTCTAAATCCAGCCTCACAAATAAAATAGGATTACAATATTATTTATGGGCTACAACCCAAAGGAAGTTGTAACTCCCCAATCAGTTACACATTTACAAAGCATATCACAATGTTCTTCATGCAATACAAAATGCTGATCACTTCAGCTTCGGTACTGTTGTTTTCCTTCCTTATAGAAACAATACAAATATTTGTAACATCAAAGTATATTCAAGAATTTTTTTACCATTTTAGAGTACACTATATCTTCCGCAACTGTATGAATTGATCCTTAGCATTTTCCATCATCATATCTTCTTTTGTTGTAAGTGTATTCGCACAATATTGACTCTACTTATTGTAACAACTCTCAATCGCCTTTCAACAACTTTGATTCTTTATATATATCCTCCGCAAGCTTCAAAGTCTCTCTCCTTGGTCGTCCAAGATGAAGCATGTAGCATGTAGTGGCCATATCAGTCAGCTCCCAACCATGTGCGGTAGATAAAATCCCAATTTGGTACAAGATCAAGGCATAATGAGGTTCTATCCTACTTTGACACAACCTTCCAAACTAGCCCACATCCATTACACTCATCAAAGTCTTTATTATGCACCAATTTGGCACCTCAACAACTACCCATCCTTATATTTGACTCCAGACCCAATGCGGTGCTAGAGAAGACTGAATTACATCATGCAGATCACATAATGAGCATATTATGACTTGTAAAACATTTTTGAACACCTCTTACTAGATCATGTTGTTATATGCTAGTGCAAACATTTGAACATAGATTCATGTATCCCTACCATGCTCTTATAAATAGTCTTGAAGTGAAATATTGAAAACACATACTTGCAGTAGACAATGATGATTGAAGCTTGATATGAGCATATCAACTGATCCAATGAACTTTCCTTTCCATCAACAAAACCAATTATCAGTGTGTGGTTCTCTACAGTAACATTAACTCTCTCCTTCTATTCACACTTCTCAGTACCAAAGCATGTCTTCATAAATATGACTCTGGAAAATCATCTGCGGTACAAATTATTTCTTGAAACTTGAAAAATAAATCCTTGTTACTCATATCTACCCATCCTTCAAGACACAAATTCATATCTTCATCCGAGGGGAAGTGTGGAGCATTCTCCAATCACTCTGTGACTGTACTTTCCCTATTTCTTTACTATCTTCATTCTTCTGTCTCCCAAACACTTTTTGGTAAGAATTATGATCTCAAATTTGAAACATAGATACATGAGGGTGATACATATCCATCTGTCCTATTTGCAGGCTCATAGATTCAGATGCAGTAGAGCGTGGTACATTCTTTTGAACCTATAACACCTTTTCTGACTTACACTATACTTAACCAATTCTTCTTCAAGTTTTTGCAACTTTATCCATTAGGTGTCAATCATCATGAGTTCATACCTTCATCATGCTGCAAAAACCTAACACTACTAAACATAGACTTCAAACATAAGTATATCAAGAGTGTAGACTTACATATGAACTACAATCTAGATAAGGTATGATTGTGTACAAATGATACTGATCCATCTCCTTTACTTCACAATTCTGCAATCATCATCTTAGTGTACTCCTCTGAGTTCCTCCACACATATTCATCTCTTTACATGTCTGACTCATAATGATTATTCATCTATCTTTATTGATCATCATATTGCTACAATTTCCTTGTCATAATTTGTACCACTCTTCCACATTGTAGCACTTCATACCACTGTTGACATCAATGACAACCTATATGCAACAATATCCCCCTTTGTCATTGATGGCAACACTTGTCCTGATATGCATATTTTTCTCCCCCTTTGACATCAGTGGCAAAGGACTAGTGGTCTTCCTCAAAAACATGTAGGCTTCCCCTCTCTAAATGTTTCTTATTACCTTTTATCAGTCAACTCCCCTTGAGGAGCAGCATCTAACTTTTCAAAACTGATGTAGCACGAATTGCCCTTCAAGATACTATGTATAGTGTGCCTTATTTATATCAAAATAGCATTGCATATTCTTATTTTATTCACCGCATATATACAAACTTCAAAATTTGTCATACCTTCTAAAAATTTGTTCATGTGGAAGGTAGAATATTTCTGTAAATTACCTTCAACTAGGCAAGAGTTGAGTCCCATTTCTTCTTTGTAGAGGATAGGATGTGAGATTGGCTCTCAAACTGAATATACAAGTCTTCTACATCTTCTAAAGTGGTTGACATTTTATCTTTTTGAGCCACATTTTCTGCTTCAATCAGGATGCTAGTTAAGACTTCTAATTTCATATCCACAACCTTTCTCAGCTGACCTATTTCTCCCATTATTTTCTATCTTTACTTCAGGAGTTGCCTTAGCTGACTGTGCATGTTTTCAATTTGAGCCATAATGGCTCTATCTCCATCCTTTAATGGATCATACATTTTGGCCACTTGAGTTATTTGAGACTGAATGGAGTCAGCTTAATCCTTTATGTTCTTTGTGGTAGCTGGACAATTCAAACAAAATTGGTACAATATTTTGGCTTCCTCAATGCTCTTCAGAATATTTTTCAAATCTTCTTATAGATTGTTGTGTCTTTGTACACTTGTCAGACATTTCAGCCAACCTTTTGTTATTTATTTGTTCTATTATCCTTTTCTCAACCTGCTTTGCTAAGTAAGAAGAATGAGTCTTGAAAGACTCCAACATGAGTTTCATCGACTGAGTAGGAGGCAAGGTGGGATCTCTCATTGCATTAGTCAATTCCTCTTGTACCATTTTGATTGCCTCTTTTAATACTTCAACCCCTTCAACCTATTGATGTAGAATTTTTAGTGCAGTCATAGTTGGAGGGTCCACAGAGTGAACTATCCAGGCCATGCAGCAAGAGTAAACACAATGGAAACAACTCAAATATATAATGCAATGAATGATTCAAATGCTCAATATATCATATATGTAAAATACTTATACACTGGCAACATGAGGTCTACACATTAGGGCTCACAGGCCTGATATTCCAGCTACAATAGATATGCAAGATATGGCATTGATGCACCTATCTGAAAATAATCTAACTACCTATCTTATGAATTATGCTAACTGACTTCCTAATACATCTTAGAGATCTATATATATCCTCTCCTAGGTCAAGAGATCCTCCGTGTTGGCCAAGAAAGGTTACAAACTCCAATGAAGGAATGTAATGTGTAGAAACAAATAGGTCAGGCCTAAACATCTAGTAATGCTCCACAAATGCATGAATCAAGGTACAAACCTTAAGTAAGGTCTATCTAATCCTTATGTACCTTGAATGATATTCTATTTAGCTTCACAAGTCACGAAAGTGCTCTGCAAACCTTCACCTTCAACTGACTGTCTGAATGCTCTGCTCTGTGAAACATGTGATCTTCTGATAGCGATAACTTTTAGCAGACAAGTCCAAATGACCTGAATTTTGGATATGAAGTAGATGATGATGTCTAGATGCTAATTCCTACTTCATGAGCTCTGATCTCAAGATGTGAAAAAATGTGATACAAAATGTTGAAACTGCTATTGACTAAACTAAACTAAAAATGAAAGGAAAAGAAAGAATGAAAATGTTTTTGGTTGATGCAAGATTGCTCTGCAACCTGGGATGCTCCTACATTAGACACCCGGGGTTGTTGAAAAGGTGAGTCCCTCACTTTGTTGGGGCTAGAGGAAAACCAAGACGGTCCACCTCAGCCTGAGAAATCCATGACAAATCTTCTTCCGTTCTACCTTTCCATTTTACCAAATATTCTCTGTATTTCTTGCCTCTAGTACTGCATCCAACTCTGTTGTCCAAGATGTCTTCTATCTACTCCAGTTGTTGTTGTGGTAACTAATCCTTCAAATCATCTCCAATGTTGTCACTTGATTCTCCTTCATGATATTGGTACAAGTCTGTAATGTTGAATATAGGTGATATCCTTAATGTCTCCAGTAGCTCCACTTCATATGCATTTCCTGAGTATCCTACATAGTCCAAAATTCTTCATCTTCAACTTATTATATGTTCCTACTAGAAATCTCTCTTTTCTCAAATATACCATTACTTCATCTCCAACTAAAAATTCTTTGTGTCTCCTCTTCTCATCTGCTTGCTCCTTATACTTACTGTTCATCTCCTCCAAATGCTTCTTAACCTAATTATGTAATGTCTCCATATACCCTACAAATTCTTCTACCTTTGCACTTCTCTTATTCTCCATACTGATGTCTCTCAACTCTACAACTCCTCTAGGTTTCATTCCAATCACAATCTCAAAAGGTGTCTTCCCTGTACTCCTATTTACTGAATTAATGTATGCAAACTCTGCTTGCGGTAGAATTAGATCTCAATTTCCTACCTTCTCTCCTACCAAACATCGCAACAAGTTTTCTAAACTCTTGTTTACTTCTTCTGTTTGTCCATCTGTCTGAGGATGAAATGTTGAACTGAACTTTAGGTTTGTCTTCATCTTCTTCCACAATGTCCTCCAAAAATATCTAATAAATCTTGTATCCCTGTATGAAATTATGCTCTTAGGTAATCCATGCAATCTCACAATCTCCTTAAAAAATAGGTCAACAACATGCACTGCACCATTTGTCTTCTTTGAAAATCTGTCCACCACCACAAATATAGAATCATGTCCTCTTTGTGTTCTTCATAATCCTAATATGAAATCCATGCTTATGTCTTCCCAAGGTCTCTCCGGTACTGTCAAAGATTTTTACAAACCAGTATTCTGACTACTCCCTTTTGTAGCTTGACATACTCTACAACTCTGCACAAAATTCCTTACATCCTTATATAGCTGAGGCAAAAAATAATTTTCACTTACCAAAGTCACTATCTTTTCAACTCCAAAACATCCTGGCAATCCACCACTATGTTTCTCTTTGATCAAATTATCCCTCATTGAAATCCTAGGTATACACAATTGATTTCCTTCGAACAACATATCTTCCTGAATGAAATAGTCTAACCACTTGCTTCTATCTATCACAACAGGTTCCTTACATGCTTTCCATGGTTCTAAAAAATCAAGGTCTTCTTCATACATGTGCTTCAACTCTTCAAAACCAAATACTTCAACTCTCATCTATGTTAGCAAATTCCTTCTTCTACTCAATGCATCAACAACTTTGTTTGACTTTCCACTCCTATGCTTCAGTACAAATGTGTAACTCTGCATGAACTCTACCCATCTCATATGTCTCTGATTCAACTTTCGTTGTCTATTCAAATACTAGAAAGCCTGATGATTTGTATACAACACAAGTTTTTTAGGCAACAAATAATGTCTCCACTTCTTCAAAGCTTGAATTATGGCATAGAATTCTTGATCATAAATTGAATATTTTCTCCTTGCATCATTCAAATTCTCACTGAAATATGCTATTGGTCTACCTTCTTGACTTAACACTACTCCTATTGTATTTCCACTTGCATCACAATCTACTTGCAATACTTTTTTGAAATCCGGTAATGCTAATACTGGTTGCTCTATCACTTTCTGCTTCAACAATTCAAAACTTTTATTTGCTCATGATGTCCACTTAAATTCCTTTCTATCACCTCTCATTGTCTCTATCATCGGTGTGCAAACTGAACTGAAATTTCTAAGGAACTTCTTGTAGAAACTAGCTAATCCATGAAATGATTTGACTTCTCCAATGCTCTCAGGTGTTGGCCACTCAACAATTGCTCCAACTTTCTCAGGGTCCATCTTCAATCCTTCTGTAGAAATCACAAATCCCAAGTATACCAATTCTTCCATTCATGAAACTACACTTCCTTATGTTTATCAACAATTTCTCTTCTCTCAACCTCTATAATACTTGTCTCAGGTGCCACAAATGTTCTTCCTTTGTCTTACTAAAAATTAGAATATCATCCAAGTATACAATAACAAACTTACAAAGGAATTTCTTCAAAACTGCTATGTCGTAAAATCTCCCCCTAGGACTTTTACCTCCTAAGTTTAGCTTTTGAGTCCCTTGTTTTTCATCATGCATGTTAAATTTGATTCTTGAGACAAAATGGCTTGAAACCCATGTCAAATGAGGCTTGAGGGACATTGTTGAGTTTGACCCTACCTTAAAATAGGACCTAGGGGCTTAAGCGCTCACGTCCTAGTCCTGCCGTATTTTAGGTGGGTACCAAATTTGAATGTCAGTTTTGTGACCGTTAAAAGGTTCCATTGCTGACATCTTAAGTTTGAATTATGAAATTTGTAGCAGGAATGCATATATAAGCATGTTTATGGTTTCATTTGTAAAATAGAATATGATTATGATATTTTGGCAAAATTATGATTTTAGAGCATTTAAAGCATTCATTGTTGTAGAGCAGGATATTGTTTTTGTGTTTGTTATTGCATATTTGGCTTCATCGTCTCATGTGTTGAAGGATCTTCATCTATATGTGAGCTACACCTCTGAGGTGATATTTATTTGTTTTGAATCAATCATTTATCAATTTGTTTTTGCCTCTATCTTGCAAGGATATGCACTCTTTATCAAACAATGGTGTTGGAAGGCTTGAATGCCATTCTGGGGCTTGACTGAGGCAAGCTCCTAAACACCACAACCCCCAATCCCATTCCTTGTGATTATAGGTGACAGGTGTCGTATCTTGCGGAGTGGAGTTGCAGAGGTTTGTGACAGAGTGTGGAGATCTTGAAGCTGAAGGAAAAAGTAGTACATGGGCTTGGGTGCCTGCCCCAAAGCCCTCCAAATCTTCAGAGCAGAAAACCTCTGGGATAGTGGTGAATAGTAGTAGACAACTTCTAGAAATCCTAGAAGAAAATACTACCTTGGGATTTGGTACCTACACCGTCGACCCCAACTTTTCCACATCTTGAATCTCGAAATCTAGTATGTATCTAATTGTCATTTAATATCTATGTGTGCGAGCATTTTTTAGAATTCATTCGTTTACTTACGATTTTGCATAATTAGGGTTTTAAGCATAATTGGGCATTAAATTAATACATTAATTAGTAAATTCTAAATTTTCCTATCATTACAAGTGACAACCAACTTGTAGGTGAATCCTCTTGCAGAATTTGAGATTCAACTTGGTTAAATGTCCTTGAATGTGTGTAGTGAGAGGATCTAGGCATATCATCAAATCAACCCTATTCCCACTTTTCCTACATTACAAAATCGTCATTCATCAACCTCATGAAAGTACTCAGTGCATTAGTCAATCCATCACTAACCACTCATACAATCCTTCATTTGTATTAAATGTAGTCTTCCATTCATCTCATTCTCTGATCTTGATCTGATGGTATCCACTCTTCAATTCTATCTCTGTGAAATACTTTGCTCCACTCAAACAATCCATAATGTTGTCCATCCTAGGCAATGGAAATCTATACTTAACTATGATCTTATTAATTACTCTAGAGTTTTTACACAATCTCCATTCTCCATCCTTCTTCAGTGCTAACACTGCAGGTACTGCACAAGGGCTTAAACTTTCTCTGATCAATCCTTTCCTCAACAATTCATGTGTCTATCTATTCAATTCTGCATTCTCTGCTGATGTCATTCAGTGTGTTACTTTGTTAGGCAAACTAGCTCCAGGTATAAGATCCATATGATGACTAATACTCTGGATTGGTGGTAATCCTTCAGGTACATTGTCTGATATGATTTCTTCATACTCTGTCAACAATTCAGTTATCTCCTCTGGTTGTGATTCTTCAGTCTCTGTACTTAAAGTTCCATGCTTCTTAGGAATCAAAGAAAAACACATATTCTCATGTCTCAATCCATCTATAAATCTCCTTCCATCAACCAAACAGATTCTAGAATTCCCACATACTTCACTCTTAGGCTCATCATCCAAAGGTATCAAGGTAATTTTCTTCCCATTAGATACTACAGTGTAAGTATTATTTCTCCCATGATGTATATCTTTTCTATCATACTTCCATGGTCTACCCAACAATATTTTACATACATCCACTAGCATAATATCACACAATACTTCATCATGATAAGATCCAATATGAAATTTTACCAAACATTGTTCACTCACTAGTACCTTATGTTCATCCTGAATCCATGCTATCTTGTAGGGCTTAGGGTGTTTCAATCTCTCCAGGTTCAGCTTAGTCACCATCTCCTCTGCAACCAAATTATTTGTACTACCACTATCAATAATAACCTTACAACATTTAACTCCTGCTTTGCATCTGGTCTGGAACAAACTCTTCCTCTGCGATGGATCCTCAGTTGTCTCTGCTTGAAATAATGCTCTCCTCATGACTAATGATTCTCCTTTCTCTGGTTTTCCAACTAAATTAGGTGATCCAATAGGTTCTTCTACATAAGTTGTCCTTGCACTGTTCTTTGTCTTCTTGCTTGTACTTCCATGATGACATTCAAATGCTCTGTGTCCTTCACCTCCACACTTAAAACAAGTTCCTCCGAATGTTCTCTTATCAAACCCTCTTTCTTCTCTCCTATACCTTTCACTCTGGTAAGAATTATGATTCCCTCTGAGGTAGAAAGTTTTATCATCTCTCTGGTATGCATTGCTATCTCTGTCTTCTTTCTTGAATGGGCTATTTGTTCTGCTCCACATATGATCTGTCTCCTCTGAAATATGTTCTACCTCTCTAAAATTTACCTTCTCTACCTCTCTGTCTCTACTCATGCTTCTTATTCAACTTGTCTTCAACTTTTAGGGCAAATTGATATGCTTCTTCTATTGTTGTCATCCTTACCAAGCTCATTTCTTCTTGAATGTTCAATCTCAGTCCATTGATGTATCTTACCACTTTCTCCTTTCTTGCTTCACTATGTTCAATCCTTATGATCATCTTATGAAATTCTTCAGTATACTCGTTCACAAATTTCTCCTTTTTTTTTTTTTTCAGGTTTTGCAATCTCTTCAACAATTCCAACTCATAGTCAGTAGGTATGAACTAATTTTTTAACTTTGTCACCATTCTATCCCATTTTATAATCTTTTCTTTTCCTCTTTTGTTTCTATCCAACTAAACTTCTTTCCACCAAATAGTAGCATATCCTTTCAACTTAGTCTTTACAAATCTCACCTTCTCCAGATCTTCAATTTTTTCATATTCAAAGTATTCCTCCAAGTCATTTATCCAATCAATCAATTCCTCTAGATTCAAATTTCTAGTGTAATTCGGTACATCCACTCTAGGTCTCTTTCCAATCTTTGAAATAGATTTCAACATCTTCACTTTGTTGGTGTTTCAATTTTGCACCTCTGGAATGCGAGTTGGAAACGGACAACTATGCACAGATAAATTGCTCTCCTATTATGAGGGGGAGTTCCTTTTTTGCTAATGTTCACTTAAAAGATAAATAAAACAAATTTGCCTATCTTCTTTTTTTTATTCTCAGTTGCGAGCACAAGGTTATAAAACTCTAAATCACTGCAACAAAGGTTTTTTCCTTTTTTAAAACTTCTAACTACAACTAGGCCTAACCTAAATGACACTTTTAATCACCTAAGTAAATTTAGAGCAAAGGGATTAAAAGTTAAAAAGGAATGATTTGTTTTTAACATAAAAGCTTTAATAAACTTATTCTAGATCACATCAGAAGACTCATTGTACTTTAAGATGAAAGCTGAAATAAGATTACGCAAGCCACACATCTGATGACAAAACTAGATGATCTGAGATAGAAAATCAAAGCAAATGGTAGGCATGAGACTTCTATTCCAATATCATAAAGTTGATAAAACTCCAGGACAACAATATTGTAGCAAAAGGCAGGCATACTATATGCTATCAAACACTAGAAAATAGATACCCAGAGTGAACAAGCACTTGAGATAACGATTTCTGCAAACACATGATGTCGCTTGAAACAAAGTTAGGAAAATGATCCCTTTTAATATTTGATTTACACTGGTAAAATCTCTTCATAGAGCCGCCATCGGATTCGTCAAAGAGACATTTAGGATTATCCGAAAGTCTTTGATTTTAATTTGATGTTTTTAATATTTGCATGAATCTTCTCATGTCAGGGCAATTTTCTCCATCATGTTGGTTTGTTGCGTGGAACAAGTAGTAGATTTGTATTGCAAAAGACACATCTAACTCTTGATTCATAGGTGATACTTGATGCACAGGTGAAGCAAGTTGATCATTGACATAGTTAATGAAATAATCTGGTATACTTGAAGGAGATGGAACTTGCCGAAGTGGTACAACATTCAAGGGCACCAGTGGTTTGATTGAATCTTTTTGGATCTTTCTTGAAGTGATCATATGATCTTCTAATTCAATAGCATACTCTTGAGCTTCTTGGATTTCTGTAGCGTGTCTTTGCTTGAGATAGAAAGATACTTCTTGAGATTGTGCGTTTGTGAAGCAACTTAGCAAAATTTCTGATGAAGGATTTAGGGTATTCACAACTTTGCCAATGAGATAGTTGAATCTAGCTACGAACTCTCGCATCGGCTCACTTCTATCTTTCTTAATGTTTGAGAGTTGTGCAAACAAGACATGACTGTCTTCTACAGGTTTGAAACGGGCGAGAAATTTCTCCCTCATTGACTCCCAACTTGTGATAGAGCTGGCACAGAGGTGATTAAACCATTCAGCTGCTGAGCTTTGCAACATTTCCACAAAAAAACATACTGCAACATCTTCATGTGCAATGCCAAGAATTCCACAAGCGGTGGTGAAGGCAGAAATGTGCTCATCAGGATGCTGCTTACCATCACCATGAAACTTTGGAAAACCTTTTCTTGATCCTTCAGGAAGCTCATGATATTCTGCTAGTGCCAAAGGTCCAATGTTGTTACCCCAAGGTAATGGGGATGGACACCTCTGATTCAGGTTATTGCGAGCATTATTATTAGCATCACCCATTTCTCTAGGCTAGATTACGGGTTCCTCTTGAAGTACTTCCTGCTTGACTTTAGGAACTAGTTGGACCTCAAGAACTATGTTGGATGCTTCTCTAACTTCTGTAGGAATAAGATCTTGGAAGAATGGATTTGTAGTATCGTCTTTACCCCTTCTTACATAAACCCTATGAGCAGGATTATCTACTGCCATGCAGGAGGTGGTAATACTGGTCTTTCAGCTGCAAGATCTGCTTTGTTTTCTTCTTCGTCAAGAATAGTAGCCACGTTTTTCCACTGAGCAAGACTTTCCTTTTGTGCAAATATGAAACTCCTCAGGCTACTAATGATGTCCGTTTGCTCTCCTTCCACACGTACAAGATTTGGTTGTTGAACTAGAGTAGTAGGACACCAAAGAGTCATTCCCGTGACATAATCTTAAGCTTGCTTGAAGTTTTATGCCTCGTGCCCCATGGTGGGCAGCAGAAAATTGTTGGCATTTTAATTCACACCTCTGGAATGCGAGTTGGAAATAGACAGCTATGCATAAATAAACTGCTCTCCTATTATGAGGGGGAGTTCCCTTTTTGCTGATGTTCATTTGAAAGATAAATAAAACAAATTTGCCTATCTTCTTTTTTTTATTTTCAGCTGCGAGTACAAGGTTATAAAACTCTAAATCATTGCAGTAGTGGTTTTTTCCTTTTTCAAAACTTCTAACTATAGGTAGGCCTAAGATAAATGATGCTTTTAATCACCTAAGTAAATTCAGAGAAAAGGGATTAAAAGTTAACAAGGAATGATTTGTTTTTAACACAAAAATCTTTAATAAACTTATTCCAGATCACATCAGAAGACGCATTGTACTTTAAGATGAAAGTTGAAATAAGATTACACAAGCCACATATCTGATGACAAAACTAGATGATCTGAGATAGAAAATCAAAGCAAATGGAAAACATGAGACTTCTATTCCAATATCATAAAGTTGATACAACTCCAGGACAACAATATTGTAGCAAAAGGCAGGCATACAATATGGGATCAAACACTGGAAAATAGATACCCAAAGTGAACAAGCACTTGAGGTAACGATTTCTGCAAGCTAGAATAGGCACAAACAATTTTTCTATCACAATTACCATTACCTACAATGGGCAAGGTTGCCCTTATTTATACTAAATCAAAGGAGTAGGGAACCCTAAAATCTCCTTGATTTACCCTAACTATCTTGCCAACTATCAAGCTTTATTTCTATTCTAAGACAAAGATTACAACTAACAAATGCTTTAAAACAATTTGCTTTAAAGCAAAGAAAGCTCCAACTATTACAAAGTGATTTTTACTATTTTAAGGATGGATAAGCTTTGGATGAAAGAAAATGCTTTAAAACAAAAAGCATTTGAGTTAAAACTACTTTTTGAGTTCCATCTTCATTCACATCCCTGCCTCATTGGTGACATCATCCACTGATATAAATAGATTGCGACAATTGCCTATTCTTAGCCTTGAGAGCTACTTTATCTTCTCTGTCCTTCAACACTTTCTCCTTCAGATTATCTGCTGTAACCTCAAAGAGATTCACATCCATGTGTCAGGTACTTCTACCAAGATTAGATTTGAGCACCTTGGAGTTATCCACTTCCAATGTTCTTTAGCAAAACATTCTGCTTTTTTTTCAACCACCTCTGAGCAGTCTTTTTCTGATACTTTTCTTTATCATTGTGCCACACCCTCTTGCATTCATCAATTGAAACAACTAAGTTCTCCTTCCATATTGGTATTGAAAAACACTTCTGAATATCATTTGGCTTGAGGCTTCAGAGCACCCGTCCATCTGCTGATTGGATTTCTCTTGTGACTAAATTGTAATGCTTCATACAAGCAATTATGAATTCGATACTTTGCACTGTGATGGGGAATGAAGCTGCTGCAAGCAACCCAGAGTGATTTAGATTCCTGATAGCTATATTTCTTGCATCTTCCAAAGGATGCAAATTGAACACTGGAAGTACCTTATGTGAGTCTGTTTCAAAAGTTCTTAGGTAATTGTGAACCATCGTCATTTTAGGCTTGATCTCAATTAGAGAGTACTGCATACTAAAAGACTTGAAGAATGACTGTGAACATGCCTATGTCAGAAAAATCTTGGACAAAAGGCTGAAAATTACTTGTTGATTTCTTCTAATAAGTAGAATGTGAGCGAAAAAGCTGGCACATGGGTTTTGTAGATGATTCCATTCTAAAGCAACCTAGATCATCAGATTTTGAAAAAGCTGAGGATTTTCTGAAAAAGCAACAAAAAAGTAGATTCCCGAAAAAATAAAATTTCCCAATCTTTAAGAGGATGAAATTCTGGATGGACCCATCTCGCTAAAAATTGAAAAAGCTTCGGCCCCGTTTCTAAAAAATGATCCCCTAGAAAAAAGAACCTTGAAAAAGTGTGCACCCTTGCTTCCTCATCCTGAAAGTACGAAGAACAGTGTAAAAGCACTTCGTTTGGGTCTTCGAATCTTCATGGAAAGAAAATAAAAATCTTCCTCCTCTGGATGCAACCTGTAAAAGATAATGAAATAAAAGAAGGCCAAAAGCTTGTTTTCATAGAAGTTTAGGGCGAAAAAGTAGCTTTCTTTGTGAAAGCACAAAGCTTGAATCTTATCCCTGAAGAAAGCATTTTTTAAAGCACAAATCCAAGTAGATGTCTTCGAATAGGAAGAATCCCTATTTTATAACTGCCTATGGCTTCATGTGTGAGATGATGAAAAATATCTTCTTTGATGATGTCATCAAACATGCGAGGTTGCAAAAGTGTTAGCCAATTTTTCCTTTGTTTTTGACACTTTTGCACTTATTTTGACTCTAGTATGGCCTATCCCTGACTTCAACAAGATGGAAAACTGTCACCATTGACTGAAAAAGTTGACTGATCATGGCACCTTGAAGATTTATCAACCGTGATTCAATCTCTAGCCACAAACTGATGATCTGATGTCATCTGACTGCAAATCCGACTTCTGAAACCTGTCACCGGCCAAAGATCAGGAAAGCGACTGTGAGAAAACACTGTCAGACCTAAAAAATTTCCAAGGCATGAAAACTTGGGTGCCCCTAGCCTCCAGGGGCGCCTAGTTTTTTGTGCCTTAGCCATTTTTTGGAAAATTTCAACTTTTTCCATTTCTCAATTTCTGTGCACATTCCAGTGACTATAGACCCCTATTTGGCTGTCAATTTCTACCTTTCAGAGAAAAACTAAATCTGATGATCTAGTATATAGGCAAGCCTGATGAAAACTAAGTTGATTGTACCCTCTGTCTGTCTCAGAAATCACGCCAAATTGATTTGTTGTGAATCTGACTGGGCTGACAGAGGAGGTTTTGTCATTTTCTGAAAAAACATGAAAAAATAGTTAAGGCAAGAAAAGATGGGTGCCCCTAGCCTCTAGGGGTGCCTAGAATTCTGTGCCTTAGAATATTTTGATGTTTTTCAATTTTTGTATTCATTCCTCAATTTTTGTGACAATAGGGCCTGTTTGATCATTGTTTTATATCATGTGGATGACTACAGAAGCAAGACGAGAGGTGATCTGAGCTATCTGAACATACCTGAGATGAAATCCTAGCTTTTTCAAGCTTTCGACTGAGTTTGACCATCTGGAAATGAGCTGACAGAGGCTTTTTTGATGTTTCTCAAAAAACACGTAAAAAATTCTAAGACATGAAAAGATGGGCGCCCCCAGCCTCTAGGGGTGCCTAGGATTTAATGCCTTAGCCAAATTCATGATTTTCAACCTTTGTTTGCAATTTGCTCCGTTTCACGTGCTGGTAGCTACTTCCTGTTGCTGATTTTGATGTTTCGCCAGTCAACTTCCACTGGATGAGGGATAGACTGGATATCCTAGATATATCTGATGTGGATTCCAGCTTTTCAGAGCCTGTTGATCAAAATGACTGCTTTTGTCCACCCCGGAACTGACCGATGGAGACATTTGTTGCATTTTCTAAAAAATGTAGAAAAAATTCTAACACTGCTAAAGCTGGGCGCCCCCAGCCTCCAGGGGTGCCTGGAAATCCATGCCTTAGAAAAATTTATGATTTTCAAATTTTCCTCACTCTAGATCCATCCTGCTCCATTTTCTGTTCTTCGTTAAATCAATGACTACTCATCAATTCTGCGTTAGCTGAATAGCCCTGAAAGGCTTGAAACTGATTTCTGGCAGATGAACTTCCTCCATGGATGGCCTCAGAGCTTGTGCTTCACCTTTTGAAAAAGCAAAATTGACCCAGTAGACAAAACTTGACCTTTTGCAGATTCCGTCTGGACCGCCTTGATCGTGAAGCGAAATCAGCAAATCAGAATCAGGCACGACACCTGAATCAGGGATTCTATTTTTAGAAACTTTCTATTTTTAGAAAATTTAGCCAATATCCGTATCTCAAGAAACCTAGAAAACCTAATTTGACCTCTATTTTTAGAAACTCTCTAAAAATAGAAATTTCTATTTTTAGAAATTTTGACTTTTTGACTTTTTTTATGAAAAATTTTCTAGACTTTCTGAAAATGCCTTAATGAAGCAAAAATTTTGATTGGGTAAAATAATTGGCTCTATCTGGGGACCATGTTAGATACTTATGGCATTGGAGAACCGAGAATCTCTAGACTTTTCAAGCTTGGACCAGTGTCTTATCAGTTGGGCAATAGAGTCAGGTTACATTCCTAATCACCTAAAACAAGACTTTTTCCTGCATCACCTAAAACCGGACTTCCTAGAATCACCTAAGAGTTGGAATTTCCTAAAACACAAAGAACACAACTGCCACATTACAAAAAGGGGAAAAAAATTACAACATAATGATCACATCACGGAAAGGGTAAACACATCACGAGAATAGAAAGTGTTCACAAACACTCTTTTGTTGAGTGAGGACGAGAAGAAAAAAGACTATCAGACAAAAATATCAACTGATTCAGAAAAATAAAAACCATCTCTCCTTAGCTATGAAGATTGTCTCGATAGCACAGAACTTTTCTTTCTCTACAACATCTCCTCAAAGAGCCACAGTTCAGGAGGGTATTCATGTTCTGGCCATGAGAAGTTCATGACGAACTGGTTGATATGCCAGAGATCAAGTGGAGCATCTTCTTCTAAAGTAAGCAACCTCTGTAACATATGAAGGTACAGGACCTCTTTTTGAAGATATGAAGGAATGTTGTGTGGCCAAAGTATGCTTGTGGGAATGGTAGTCACCATATATAGAACTTGACTTTCATTTATATCTTGAACATACGCAACCTTTAACTCGGTCAATGTATCATCCTTTGAAAATGGTCTAAGTTTCTCATACATGACCCTCATTACCGATTCTTGGCTCACCAGATCCACAACTGTCGTCACCCATTTTTCTAGTGCTTCAAAAACTTCTTCTTCATTGGTCATGTTTTCGTCCATCTAATGCTCAGAAACTAATAGATCATCCAAGTCTGAATGCTCAAGCTCTTAATCATTATTGAAGTACAGTTGATGGGTAACATCTTCACCTGACGTTCACTTTGCCATTCATTATTTTGAGTCTCGTCAAACTCCATAGAGCAATCTTCTTCAATGTAAATATCTGGCATCATCTCATCTTCAGTAATCATGTACCTTTCTTCTTCTGGTAAGTAAGCAGAATCAAAGACAGATTCATCTGAGCTATATGTTTCTTCTTCATCTTCTTGATCAATTTCACATACGACATATCTCACAAAACATTTGTCGAGAATCTCTGGCTTTTCAATATGATCCTCTTTAGTGACCAAGACTGAATATTCCATGAAATCTCCTTCACCATAAGCCTCTTCATATGTTGTATTTTGTATTGGCTGTATTGTATCGGTGAAGTCTCTTTCTTGTACAGGTTCATAGATGGATTTAGCATCATATTCTTCACTTGTGTGTATGAATGCTTCTTGAGACAAAGATGAAGATGGGCTAAATTGCAAAAGAAAATTTATAGTATCCTCTACTGAAGAATCACTCTCCAAGTGATGTAGGAAATTGTCGAGATTCAATGATGAATCTTCCATATGATCTCTAGTTTTGAGAAATTCCTCCAATGATGAATCATCTTCAAAATGAAGAAGATCTTGTTCTTGCTCCAATTGCAATGTTTCTTTGGTCTCTTCTCCTTTGAATGTATCTGACACAGGTTCTTCAAACCAACCTTCAAAAGATGAGAAGAACAAATTGGATTCATCATTGCTCTCTACAGTATATTTGATCTCTTCCTCGTAATTTTGCTCTTGAGAAGATTGTTGCACTTCTTCTTCCTCAGGGAAAGTATGCAAGTCGTGTATTTCTTCAGGTTTTTCCATCAATGATCCTTCTTCATATTTGAAGAAATTATGCAAATTTTTAGCTTCCGATGAACATTCATGTTCCATATGCAAACACATGATGTCACTTGAAACAGAGTTAGGAAAATGATCCCTTTTAATATTTGATTTACACTGGTAAAATCCCTTCATAGATCTGCCATTGGATTCGTCAAATAGACATTCAAGATTATCTGAAAATCCTTGATTTTCATTTGATGTTTTTAATATTTGCATGAATCTTCTCATCTCAAGGCAATTTTCTCCATCATGCTCATTTGTTGCATGGAACAAGCAATAGATTTGTATTGCAGAAGACACATCTGCCTCTTGATTCATATGTGATACTTGACACACAGGGGAAGCAAGTTGATCACTGACATAGTTAATGAAAGAATCTGGTATACTTGAAGGAGATGGAACTTGCTGAAGTGGTACAACATTCAAGGGCACCAATGGTTTGATTGAATCTTTCTGGATCTTTTCTGAAGTGATCATATGATCTTCTAACTCAACAACATACTCTTGGGCTTCTTAGATTTCTGTAGTGTGTCTTTGCTTGAGATAGAAAGATACTTCTGGAGATTGTGCATTTGAGAAGCAACTTAGCAAAATTTCTGATGAAGGATTCAGGGTATTCACAACTTTTCCAATGAGACGGTTGAATCTGGCTACGAACTCTCGCATCAGCTCACTTCTGTCTTTCTTGATGTTTGACAGTTATGCAAACAAGACACGACTATCTTCTGCAGGTTTGAAATGGGTGAGAAATTTCTCCCTCATTGACTCCCAACTTGTGATAGAGCTGGTAGAGAGGTGATTAAACCATTCAGCTGCTGAGCTTTGCAACGTTTCCACAAACAAACATACCGCAACATCTTCATGTGCAACGCCAAGAATTCCACAGGTGGTGGTGAAGGCAGAAATGTGCTCATCAAGATGCTTCTTACCATCACCATGAAACTTTGGAAAACCTTTTCTTGATCCTTCAAGAAGCTCATGATATTCTGCTAGTGCCAATGGTCCAATGTTGTTACCCCAAGGTAATGGGGATGGATGCCTTTGATTCAGGTTATTGCGAGCATTATTATTAGCACCACCCATTGCTCTAGGCTGGATTACGGGTTCCTCTTGAAGTACTTCTTGCTTGGCTTCAGGAAATAGCTAGACCTCAGGAACTATGTTGGATGCTTCTCCAACTTCTGTAGGAATAAGATCTTGGAAGAATGGATCTGTAGTACCATCTTTAACCCTTCTTACATAAACCCTATGAACAAGATTATCTACTGCCATGCAGGAGGTGGTAATACTGGTCTTCCGACTGCAAGATCTGCTTTATTTTCTTCTTCGTCAAGAATAGTAGCTGTGTTTTTCCACTGAGCAAGAATTTCCTTTTGTGAAAATATGAAACTCCTCAGGCTACTAATGATGTCCGTTTTCTCTCCTTCTACACGTACAATATTTGGTTGAATAGCAGGTGGTATAAGATTTGGTTGTTAAACTGGAGTAGTAGGACGCAAAAAGCTTAAGCTTGCTTGAAGTTTTATGCCTCATGCTCCATGGTGGGTGCCAGAAAACTGCTGGCATTTCAATTCGCACCTCTGGAATGCGAGTTGGAAACGGACAACTATGCATAGATAAACTACTCTCCTATTATGAGGGGGAGTTCCCTTTTTGCTGATGTTCTCTTGAAAGATAAATAAAACAAATTTGCCTATCTTCTTTTTTTGATTCTCAGCTGCGAGCACAAGGTTATAAAACTCTAAATCGCTGCAGCAGAGGTTTTTTCCTTTTTTAAAACTTCTAACTACAGGTAGGCCTAAGATAAATGATGCTTTCAATCACCTAAGTAAATTCAGAGCAAAGAGATTAAAAGTTAACAAGGAATGATTTGTTTTTAACATAAAAAGCTTTAATAAACTTATTCCAGATCACATCAGAAGACTCATTGTACTTTAAGATGAAAACTGAAATAAGATTACGCAAGCCACACATCTGACGACAAAACTAGATGATCTAAGATAGAAAATCAAAGCAAATGGCAGGCATGAGACTTCTATTCCAATATCATAAAGTTGATACAACTCCAGGACAACAATATTGTAGCAAAAGGTAGGCATACAATATATAATCAAACACTGGAAAACAGATACCCAAAGTGAACAAGCACTTGAGATAATGATTTATGCAGGCTAGAATAGGCACAACAAATTTTGCTATCACAATTACCATTACCTACAATGGGCAAGGTTGCCCTTATTTATACTAAATCAAAGGATTAGGGAACCCTAAAATCTCTTTGATTTACCCTAACTAACTTGTCAACTCGCAAGCTGTATTTCTATTCTAAGACAAAGATTACAACTAACAAATGCTTTAAAACAATTTGCTTTAAAGCAAAGAAAGCTCCAACTATTGTAAAGTGATTTTTACTATTTTAAGGATGGATAAGCTTTGGAAGAAAGCAAATGCTTTAAAACAAAAAGCATTTGAGTTAAAACTACTTTTTGAGTTCCATCTTCATTCACATCATTGCCCCATTAGTGACATCATCCACTGATATAAATAGATTGCGGCAGCTGCCTATTCTTAGCCTTGAGAGCTGCTTCATCTTCTCTATCCTTCAACACTTTCTCCTTCAGATTATCTAATGCAACCTCAAAGAGATTCACATCCATGTGCCAGGTACTTCTACCAAGATTGGATTTGACCACCTTGGACTTATCCACTTCCAATGTTCTTTAGGAAAACATTCTGCTTTTCTTTCAACCACCTCTGAGCAATCTTTTTCTGATACTTTTCTTTATCATTGTGCCACACCCTCTTGCATTCTTCAATTGAAATGACTAAGTTCTCCTTCCATAATGGTATTGAAAAACACTTTTGAATATAATTTGGCCTGAGGCTGTAGAGCACCCGTCCATCTGCTGATTGGATTTCTCTTGTGACTAAATTGTAATGCTTCATACAAGCAATTAGGAATTTGATACTTTGCACTATGATGGGGAATGAAGCTACTACAAGCAACTCAGAGTGATTCAAATTTCTGATAGCTATATTTCCTGCATCTTCCAAAGGATGCAAATTGAACACTGGAAGTACCTTATGCCAGTCTGTCTTGAAAGTTCTCAGGTAATTGTGAACCAACATCATTTTAGGCTTGATCTCAATTGGAGAGTACTGCATATTGAAAGACTTGAAGAATGACTATGAACACGCCTATGTTAGAAAAATCTTGGACAAAAGGATGAAAATTACTTGTTGATTTCTTGTAAAAAGTAGAATGTGAGTGAAAAAGCTGGCACATGGGTTTTGTAGACAATTTCATTCTAAAGCAACCCAGATCATGAGATTTTGAAAAAGCTGAGGATTTTCTGAAAAAACAGCAAAAAAGTAGATTCCTGAAAAAATAAAGTTTCCCAATCTTCAAGAGGACGAAATTTTGGATGGACCCATCTCAATGAAAATTGAAAAAGCCTCGGCCCTGTTTCTGAAAAACGATCCCCTAGAAAAAAGGATCTTGAAAAAGCATGCCCCCTTGCTTCCTCACCCTAAAACTAAGAAGAAATTTGTAAAAGCACTTCGTTTGGGTCTTCGAAACTTTGTGGAAAGAAAATAAAAATCTTCCTCCTTTGGATGCAACCTGTAAAAGATAATGAAATAAAAGAAGGCCAAAATCTTGTCTTCATAGAACTTTAGGGCGAAAAAGCAGCTTTCTTTGTGAAAGCACAAAGCTTGAATCTTATCTATGAAGAAAGCATCTTTTAAAGGACAAATCCAAGTAGATGTCTTCGAATAGGAAGAATCCCTATTTTATAGCTGCCTATGGCTTCATGTGTGAGATGATGAAAATATCTTCTTTGATGATGTCATCAAACACATGAGGTTGTAAAAGTGTTAGCCAATTTTTCCTTTGTTTTCAACACTTTTGCACTTGTTTTGACTCCAGTATGGCTTGTCCTTGACTTCAACAAGATGGAAAACTATCACCATTAACTAAAGAAACTGATTGATTGTGGCACCTTGAAGATTTATCAACCGTGATTCAATCCCTAGCCACAAACTGACGATTTGACGTCATCTGACTGCAAATTTGACTGCTAAAACCTGTCGCCAAGTGAAGATCAGGAAAGCAGCTATGAGAAAACACTGTCAAACCTAAAAAATTTCCAAGGAATGAAAAGTTGGGCACCCCTAGCCTCTATGGGCGCCTGGTTTTTTGTGCCTTAGCCTTTTTTTTTTAAAATTCAACTTTTTCCATTTCTCAATTTCTGTGAGTGTTCCGGTGACTGTAGATCCCTGTTTGGTTGTCGATTTCTACCTTTCAAAGCAAAACTAAATCTGATGATCTAGTATATAGGCAAGCCTGATGAAAATAGAGCTGATTGTACCCTCTGTTTGCCTCAGAAATCGTGTCAAATTGATTTGTTGTGAATCTAACAGAGTTGACGGAGGCTTTTTTGAAGTTTCTCAAAAAATGCATAAAAAATTCGAAGGCATGAACAGATGGGCGCCCCCAGCCTCCAAGGGTTCCTAGGATGTAATGCCTTAGACAAATTCATGATTTTCGACATTTGTTTGTAATTTGCTCTGTTTCGCGTGCCGATAGCTGCTTCCTGTTGCCGATTTCGATGTTTCACCAGTCAACTACCACTGGATGAGGGATGGACTGGATATCCTGGATATATCTGACGTGGATTCCAGCTTTTCAGGGCCTGTTGATCAAAATGATTGCTTTTGTCCACCTAGAATTGACTGACAGAGACATTTGTCACATTTTTTGAAAAATGCGAAAAAAATTCTAACACTGCTAAAGCTGGGCACCCCTAGCCTCCAGGGGTGCCTAGAAATCCATGCCTTAGAAAAATTTATGATTTTCAACTTTTCCTCCTCACTCCGGATCCATCCTGCTCCGTTTTTTGTTCTTCATCAAATCGACGACTGCTCGTCAGTTCTGTGTTAGTTGAAGAGCCCTGAAAGACTTGAAACTAATTTATGGCAAATGAACTTCCTCCATTGATGGCCTCATAGCTTGTACTTCACCTTCTGAAAAAGCAGAATTGACCTAATAGAGAAAACTTGACCTTTTGCAGATTCTGTTTGGACCGCCTCGATCGTGAAGTGAAATCAGCCAATCAGAATCAGGCACGACACCTGAATCAGAGATTATATTTTTAGAAAATTTTGCCAGTATCCGTATCTCAAGAAACCCAGAAAACCTAATTTGACATCTTTTTTTAGAAACTTTCTAAAAATAGAAATGTCTATTTTTAGAAATTTTGACTTTTTTAATGAAAATTTTTCTAGACTTTCTCAAAATGCCTTAATGAAGCCAAAATTTTGATTGGGTACAACACACTTGATCTGATTCTTCTTCTTCTTATAGGTTTTCTTCATTTTGATCAGCGGATTGAAATTCTTCATCATCACTTTCAACATTAGGTCGAGATGTTAATCCTCTTCTTCTGTCTTCTTCAACAGAATCCAGTCAAACTTTCATTATTTTCATCATTTCCATCATTTCGTCCATTCTTCCAGCCATAGTGCATGTCTACTTATGAAATGGGATCATAAATTGCATGCAAATTGTAGACACCTAAAAATGTCTTCATCGTCAAACCGACTCCCGACATCCCTAAACATACCAATTTCCCTTCTAATCAATTAATTAAATTTTTATTTAATTAATTATCCATTCATCACCTGATTTTTCATCATTTTATCCCCTACAATTGGATTAATTTAATTAATTCAATAGTCCAACCTTACCCAATTAATTAAATAAATATGCAATATTTATTTGATTAATTTCTCCTTTTCACTAAATCTAATTAATTAGGTAAATCATGTTTATCTAATTAATTCAACCTATTAATCTACCTATTCTTACCCTAGTTAATTAAATACCTATTATTTAATTACCTAGCCTAACCTACATGATCCTAGACCTAGGATTAATTAAATAAAACCTTATTTAATTAATCTTAACCTCCCATTAACCCATTCCCTAATTTTTCCAGCCATATTAATTAGGCTAATCACCCTAATTAAGATGGTCAAACCTTGATTAACACTCCTCCCCACATCCCACAAATAAAAAATTGAAATATATCTCATATAAATCAATTTTTTATACACGTGTCATAATCCTCATTTAATACTTCTTACACCCCTTACACATGTCATAACTCATTAATATCCACTCTTCCCTAAATGAATTTTTAATTCATTTTACTCTTCCCCTGTGAATTTTTAACTCACAAATAATCCATCTCACCCAACCTCATTTAATTCACCCCTTTCCCAAGATGAATTTAAAATTCATCTTTATTCCTAGGCCTCCATTTTCCAAGATAAAATCTAGGCCCTCCACATCATCTTCATCCTCCACCATTTATCTCTCAAATCAATCTCGACCATTGGATCAAAATCTCTCCAAAATGCCTATAAATACAACATCCTCCAAGCCATTTTATCATCCAATTTCTAAGTAGAGTTACCATGCTAAAATATCTCTTGAGTTAGTTTGAGTTGCTTTTGTGAGAGCATTTCACATAGAATTCATCATCTGGGGTATATCTAGGAGCTCTTGGGTGTGTTAGTAATCATTTTAGTCTAGGGTTTTGGGCTTTGGATGTTCGCAGGTTCGAGTATTCAAAGGTTAACCAGTTCTCTTGCAATGTGGTGATGCCCCATTTGAGTTTCCAAAGTATGAATCAATAGGCGCTTTTCATTTCAGACCTTAGGGTTTTTATTTGTCCATCGGTGTGACAGGTTTTGTCGGCAAGAGATTTTTAAGATTCACCGATGTGTTTGAATCTTATCGATGGAGTTGCCATCAGTGTATCTTTGTGTATCGGCCTAGCCGAGGAAGGATCTGCCAATGTGAAGTGTCTGGCCGATGGGGGATGAGATGGTCATCGCCGAGAGCTTTGCTATTGGCGAGGGAATTTTTGGGTTTGCCAATGGCGTGGGTCTTACCGACGAGGGTTTTAAAGATGACCATCAGAATGACATGGTGCATTGGTGAAGGAGATTTTCGATGCTCCAATGGTCTTGGTCATGCCGACGGGATATGCATCGGAGAGAGTTAGTGCATCAGTGAAGGTGGAATGAGTTGGGCCAACGGTGGTTTTCTCGCCGATCGGGAGGCATCGGTGTGACTCTGCATATCGGGGAGGTTGGCAGAGTGTTCGCCAATGCAGTTGGTCTGGCCGATGGCAGGTGGTTGGAGGCTTTCGAGGTCGTGCGGTCATCGGAGTGATGAGGTCTATCGAGAAGACGAACAGGGAGTGTGCCAATGATGCAGGTCTTACTGATATGATGGTCATCAGGTGTTCATCGGTGTAACTAGTCACTGTCAATTTAGTTTTATGATGTCCCTTCGATGGTTTGGGTCTCACCGACGAGGCATAGCGGTGGCTTCGTCGGTGAGACAAGGCATATCGGTGGAGGAGTTTTCAGGTTCGCCGATGAGGCTAGTCTGGCCGATGGCAGATGGTATGGGTTTTATGCTGTGTGGTCGTCGGTGTGACAAGGGAGGTCTGCGAAGGGATTTTTGGTTGCTCCGATGGTGTATAGTCAGGGCGATGGGCTTTTGGTGGATGGTTCATGGGTCAAGCAGGGCAAAAGGCTCAACACTTAATGTGCTCGTGACCGTGTTTATAAAGTGTTAGGGAGGTCTCCGTGGGGCACATGTGGGATAAATGTTTCCTACATTTTTGAATTATCGGAGTGATTGTGTTTTGGCGGGAAGGTTTCGGGGGGCACGCGAGCCATTCCCAAGGCAGGTTGGTGAAAATTAATGGCAGATTTTGCAGCAGTTGGGTCACCGATTGATAGGCCACCCACTATATTTCATGAGAAATCTTCAAGTGGCAGCACATTTCCAATCCCACCTGCTCTTCCCCTTCTTTTTGCCTAAAGCTTTTAATGTCTGGGCAAAATTTTCTATGGTACACTGTATTTGGCATAATTTTTGAAATTTTGAGAAGACGTAATTAATTACTGAGTGTACACACTTGTGCTATAAGAGATAAGCTATGTCACTCATATCAGTTGTTGAAAACTGGACACATCTAGTATTGTAATAAGATAAAACTGGTTCTGGTTGCTCTGTGCAGGTGATTTTGTGAGTTTATGTATCTCTTGTTGTATGTCTCATGCATGAATCTACTGATTTCATGATCGATTTTATGAGTAATGCTGTATTTGCATGTGTTTTGTTATTCTGTCTCCAGTATTGCATGTGTCCTTCTGAATCTAGATATCTAAGGGATGTCTGGGATTCTAGAATATAGAATTCCTGTATTGAATGCTTGATCTTTCAACTTCTGCTCAAAGGGTAGATTAGAGTGTTTTCAGATTAAGTGTTGGGAAAGATATATTGCAATAGGGATACCTTAAGTAGAGATAACTTAACACTCTATTCTGGGAGGTATTTGTAAGGCAGATACCACAACATCCCCTTGAAATCCAATTTTAGTGTGTTCATGCTGATCATTCACAGGTGTATGTCTACTGACTTGAAGCCCTAGATAGGCACCAGTCTAGCTCTGTGTTGAGGTTATACACCAGGTCCAGGTTTGCATCCAAACATAAATCAAATTCAAACTTCCAAAACAATCATTAGGACTATAGAAGTAGTTTAGGACCAAGATCCTCTGATTCACAACTGAACATAAGCCCAAAGCTAGCCCCTTTGCACTTATCTCACAGTTTTGGTCTTCACACATGAGGATTTATCTGCTTTGTGTCAACATCCCAAGCTAACCCACAAGCATATTCTCATGGGTGTTGAATAGGGAATACCCCCCTAGGTTTTGCAGAGCCTGAAGAAGAAGAGGAGATAAAAATAAAGTCTATCTCCTATACTGTTGACCCCTGGGCCAGAGATCTTGTTGATCACTAATGGCTACCTTGTAGGGAAATCTGGGAATGAGCATCCAGTCAGGGAAAAAATCAACAGAAATTGGTGACTCCATTGGGGATATGAAATCAAAGTACTATCTAGTCATCTCTGGTGAGATATCTATGGCCCATCCGAGTCACCAACAGAAATTGGCGACTCCGCTGGGGAAAACAATGTCATATCCATGAAGGTGCGAGTCTAAAGCATTGAAGAATCATACCTGGAAAGTGTTCTGTTGCAGCAAGCAAAGGAAAAAGTTGTATGTGTGACTCTATTGGTGGATGACCCAGAAAGCAAAAGAAATCAGTTTTCAGCTTCAGCATGTTTGAAGCTTATTCCTCTTCAAGGAGGTGGCGACTCTGCATCAAAGAACCTGATAAAAGAATGGAATCAGTCAGAGAAGAATTTGCAGCTGCTGCAACATATCCAGGTATTTCATATTGTTTGAAAGACTCCCTATTTGGTGAAGTAGCACTAGTTAAAAGGGAAACATTGGTGAAAGCAGAACTTGCATGCTTTTGTTAGAACCTACTCTATATTTTAAAAGAGCATGCAATATTGTTCAAAAGACTTATATATAGGACTTTAGGAAGGCTGAAATAGCAGTTTGTATTTTAAAAGGCCTAAGGTCATACTGAATTGAAAATCTGAGTAGAGAAGAGGGTTGCAAAAAACATAAAGGATGTATTGTCAGCCCATGTACCCTTGTGAAGTGTCAAGTGCAAAAATGTATAATAATCAGTCCCAACCATGTCATAGAAAAAGTTTCAACATAGACAGATATAAGCGCATAAATTTCAGTGGCATTTGTGGCTACCCAAATGCTTTTCCACCTAAAATCATAAAGTATTTGCCCAAATTCAATGGTATAAAGGATGAATCAGCTGAGAGACACTTGCAGCAGTTTATAAATGTGATAGATGACTTTGAGATTGACCATGAGGATGTGGTTATGAGATTATTTGTTCAATCTCTAGATGAAGATGCAAGGAACTGGTTTTCCTACCTTCCAGCTCACTCTGTCAGCTCTTGGTATGGTTTTAAATCTGCATTTCTATCACAATATGGTGAGAGAATTTCTGAATATGCAGTCATCAGTGACTTTATATACATCCATATTGAAGAAGATGAGTTGATCCCAGCCTTTAACCTCAGATTTATGAGGGCATTGAACAGAATACCAGAATGTATGAGACCTAATGATGCACTGTGCTTAGTTGTCTATTTGGGAGCTTTTGATAAGAAAATGAGTTATAGATTGAGAGATAAGGAGCCCACCACATTGCATCAGGCTAAACAATTGGAGGTATGGAATTCAAAAGGGTTAATTTTTTGAAAATTTTCGTTGTCCTACAGCCCCCAATGTTGATGAAAGATTTAATTTAGGAGTTGACAATGAATGTCAAAGTACTCACACCCCTGTTGTCCCAGTTTTTGCATCATTCCAAGTTGATGATGTTTCTATTATAGAGGAGGATGTCTTGTTTTGTCCAGCAAAGGAAGTTGAAAATAATGATTTTTCAAGTAATAATTACATACCAGCCCTTATCAAAGAGCATTCATGTTTAAATGATCCAGTTGTGCAAAGTTGTGATCATATGGATCAACAATCAATATCAATTTCATCAGGAAGTATTAGAGGGCTGGAAAGTGATATAGATGGTTCAACTTCAGAGTGCATTAAAATAGCTGAAATCTTGTATGTTGGGCAATCAGGTAAATCAGTTGGTAGTGATGATATCCATGACTAGTGCATGGATCAGGTTTGTTCTTCTTATGACTCTGGATCTGATAATAATGAAGAAGAATTGGATTGTCATGAAGAAGAAGCAGAGAACTTTGCAGTGAGTATCAATCCCCTTTATGATGAGCCTGTGAATGCATTTGATACTATGAGTCTTGACCTTCATTGGTGCAGAATTAACCCTCTTTTTGAGGATGATGATGAATATGAGGAGACAGTTGACCTAGGTGATACATCAGTTTGTGAGGAGGGGACATATGAATCAAATATCTTCAGTTCCTGTGAAGGTAGTATGGATTTGCAAACTGAGGAGTGTAAATGTTCATCATCATTTGATCCAGACATATGTAACTATGGGTGTATGGATCAGGGTTTGTTTTCAATATCAATAAATATTGGGGGTCTCATATTTTCTGAATGTCTTCAATTTTTGGATCAGCTGGATGAATCCCTGATGATGTGCAGTAGCCAGGTAAATGATGAAAAGTGCCAAGAGCAATATGATGTATTGTCTGAGGAATATAACATACATATGTTACTTAATGCTAAAGAATATTATAATGTGTATGGTTATATGTCTAATTTTGAAATCCAGAGTGACAGAGGCAATACTACAAGTGGCAAGTTGTCAAAAATGGTGGAATATCTAATTGAGCAAATGACCTTGTGGACAGATTATGCCAATCTTTTCAGTTGAGATTGGGATCTTTCAGGTTGGAATCAAACATTTGGCAAGATAAAGTTTTGGTTCTTCATTTTTGGCTGCCTGGGGCCGCCAAAATAATATTTGAACATGTGATGTATGATGTAGGTTAGTGCAGCTTCATGACTTTGTTGCCCAATGGATAAGGGACTGGTCTACATCCCAGAGATTTGAGGTCCTCGCTACAGTCTTGCACCTGTAATCCCAAGACAGAGCCTATGTTAGTAATCATTTTAGTCTACGGTTTTGGGCTTTGGATGTTCGTAGGTTGGATTATTCAAAGGTTAACTGGTTCTCTTGCAATGTGGTGATGCCCCATTTGAGTTTTCAAAGTATGAATCAATAGGCACTTTTCATTTCAAACCTTAGGGTTTTTATTTGTCCATCGGTGTGACAGGTTTTGTTGGCAAGAGATTTTTAAGATTTACCAATGTGTTTGGATCTTACCGATGGAGTTGCCATTGGCGTATCTTTGTGTATCAGCCCAGCCGAGGAAGGATCTGCTGATGTGAAGTGTCTGGTCGACGGGGGATGAGATGGTCATCGGCGAGAGCTTTGCTATTGGCGAGGGAATTTTTGGGTTTGCCGACAGCGTGGGTCTTATTGACGAGGGTTTTAAAGATGACCATCGGAATGACATGGTGCGTCGGTGAAGGAGCTTTTCGATGCTTCGATGGTCTTGGTCATGTCAACGGGATATGCATCAGAGAGAGTTGGTGCATCAGCGAAGGTGGAATGAGTTGGGCCGACGGTGGTTTTCTCGCCAATTGGGAGGCATCGGTGTGACTCTACGTATCAGGGAGGTTGGCAAAGTGTTCGCCGATGTAGTTGGTCTGGCCGATGGTGGGTGGTTGGAGGCTTTCTAGGTCGTGCGGTCATCGGCGTGATGAGGTCTATCGGGAAGACGAACAGGGAGTGTGCCGATGATGCAGGTCTTACCGATATGATGGTCATTAGGTGTTCATCGGTGTAACTGGTCACTGTTGGTTTAGTTTTATGATGTCCCTCCGATGGTTTGGGTCTCGCTGACGAGGCATAGCGGTTGCTTCGTCGATGAGACAAGGCATATCGGTGGAGGAGTTTTCAGGTTCACCGATGAGGCTAGTCTGGCCGATCGTAGATGGTATGGGTTTTATGCTGTGTGGTCGTCGGTGTGACACGGGAGGTTGGTGAAGGGATTTTTGGTTGCTCCGATGGTGTATAGTCAGGGCGATGGGCTTTTGGCAGATGGTTCATGGGTTGAGTGGGGCAAAAGGATCGACACATAATGTACTCGTGACCATGTTTATAAAGTGTTAGGGAGGTCTCCGCGGGGCGCATGTGGGATAAATGTTTCCTATGTTTTTGAATTATCAGAGCGATTATGTTTTGGCGGGAAGGTTTCGGGGGGCACGCTAGCCATTCCCAAGGCAGGTTGGTGAAAATTAATGGTAGATTTTGCAGCAGTTGGGTCGATGATTGATAGGCCACCCACTATATTTCATGAGAAATCTTCAAGTGGTAGCACATTTTCCAATCCCACCTACTCTTCCCCCTCTTTCTACCTAGAGCTTTTAATGTCTAGGCAAAATTTTCTATGGTGCGCTGTATTTGGCATAATTTTTGAAATTTTGAGAAGACGTTGTAATTAATTGCTGAGTGTACACACTTGTGCTATAAGAGACAAGCTGTGTCACTCATATCGGTTGTTGAAAACTGGACACATCTGGTATTGTAATAAGATACAACTGGTTCTGGTTGCTCTGTGTAGGTGATTTTGTGAGTTTATGTATATCTTGTATGTCTCATGCATGAATCTACAGATTTCATGATCGATTTTATATGAGTAATGTTGTATTTGCATGTGTTTTGTTATTCTGTCTCCAGTATTACATGTGTCCTTCTTCTAAATCTAGATATCTAAGGGATGTCTAGGATTCTAGAATATAGAATTCCTGTATTGAATGCTTGATCTTTCAACTTCTGCTCAAAGGGTAGATTAAAGTGTTTTCAGATTAAGTGTTGGGAAAGATATACTGCAATAGGGATACCTTAAGTAGAGATAACTTAACACTCTATTCTGGGAGGTATTTGTAAGGTAGATACCACAACATCCCCTTGAAATCCAGTTTTAGTGTGTTCATGCTGATCATTCACAGGTGTATGTCTACTGACTCCAAGCCCTGGATAGGCACCAATCTAGCTCTGTGTTGAGGTTATACACCAGGTCTAGGTTTGCATCCAAACATAAATCAAATTCAAACTTCCAAAACAACCATTAGGACTATAGAAGTAGTTTAGGACCAAGATCCTCTGATTCACAATTGAACATAAGCCCAAAGCTAGCCCCTTTGCACTTATCTCATAGTTTTGGTCTTCACACAGGAGGATTTATCTGCTTTGTGTCAACATCCCAAGCTAACCCACAAGCATATTCTCATGGGTGTTGAATAGGGAATACCTCCCTAGGTTTTGCAGAGCCTGAAGAAGAAGAGGAGATAAAAATAGAGTCTATCTCCTATACTGTTAGCCCCTGGGCCAAAGATCCTGTTGATCACTAATGGCTACCTTGTAGGGAAATCTGGGAATGAGCATCCAGTCAAGGAAAAAACCAACAGGGTGCAAGCTTCTACAACCCTATCTTGGATTTGTGAGTCACATTGAGGTATAATCTTTGTTTTATGCATTAGATTTGTGTTTTCTATCTCATTTTGATTTCACTAATCACATTGGCACACCTGGTGGGACCCACAAGGTCTCAATCTAACATTTTGTGTGAGTTTTTGTTGCTTTTAGACGTATTTTGTAGGCATTGGCACTATCTTCCTACGCAGCGGTGCCATTTATCTATGTAGTAGCGCTATTTTCTGTTGTAGTGGCGCCTTCCTAGCACAACATTGCTTGTTGAATACTAACTCACATATTGTGTGTTTTTGGTCTTTTTAGCATCTTTGGTGTCTTTTGCTCTCAATTTTGTAGGATTTTATGCAGGGACAAGGGGAGACTATGTCAAAATTTTCTTAAAATCAAACTTACATATTCTTATTTCAATCTTGGTTTGGTTTGATTTATAGGTTGTTTTGTGGCTATATCACATGTTTTGGGCACCAAAGAAAACTAACAAGACCCTTTTTGATACAATATAATCAACATTTTGGTTAAGAAACTTGTGTTTTTGTAGCCTTGACCACCTCTGTGTCATTTCAGCGTTATTAGGACCCAGAGAGGTGCTATCTTCTGCATGCAGTCGACCAAACAGACCATCCTACGCAGCGGTGCTATCAGTCAGTGTTTTGTCGCCTTCGTTAGTTCTAGCACCATTTTTGGTCTATTGTAGCACTATCTTAAATAGAAGTGCCATTTGTAACTATTGTAATGCCATTTATTATTCTGGCACCATCTTTAACTATTATAGTGCTATTTTCTGGGAGAGTTAGGTTCTGTCCTGCACTCTGTCAATAGCGCCATTTCAACAGCCTGTGGCATGATTTCAGGTTTCAGCAATGCTATTGTTTTCTATTTTATCGCTATTTGAAGTGCTAACATTAGGTTCTGTGCAGGGTCTTCTATCTATTTTGTAGGTCATTATCATCTATCCAAGACCTTCATCTCAACACCACTAACAGTTTTTGCAGGGTTTTTATTAGATTAGACAAACATTTCAATTGGTGCTCATAAAAAGAACCCTTGCATGTTAGTGTAGACAACATTTCAATTGGTGCATTAAAATTAATCATTGGCTTGTCAAACAAATAACAAACAAACTTTTCATTTGGTGTAACTAAAAAGAATCCTTTGTGTGCCTTAGCATAGAGAACACTTAATTTTTGTGCAATAAAATTAACAAATGTTTGCAAACAACTTTAGGCACATTTCGATTTGGGTTTAAAAAGAACATTAGTGAGTGTTTGTCGTGCTTTGTACACTTGCAAATTTTGTTACCCAAGAGTTATAATCAAGGTATCCTCTCCCCTCACCTTCAAAAGGATCTTGGGTGAAGAGAAATGGTTCTATCCTCTTTTTTCTAGAAAGTGGGCCTGCCCTTGAGACACATCCATACGAAGAACTCATTGGTGACCCCAAGCGGTACTTTCATCCAATCCTCTCTATATAAAATAGGATAAGGTGAAAGCCAAATCTAAATCGGTATGAGCACTTACCATACGATGCTAGCTCAAAAGGAAGTAGTACCTTTGCATATATGAAACTCCTAGTAGAGATAGTTAAAACCTTAAGTGGTTTATTGGATGCTCATAAGGTGGTGATCCCTCGGATGTACCCCCACTATGAACCATTGTTTTAGAAGCCCAAAACCCTCTACTTGTTGATACAAGAGGTTGGAAGATCAAACTCTGATAGTCGTCCCACATTTTCGTAGCTTGTGGCAGAGATAGCAAAGTATCTCAAGGTTTGCGAGCCTTGGGGACTTGGAACTTGGTGTGCCTAAGAAGTGTGTGTGCTGTAAGAGGGAGCCCGTGCCCTAAGTTCCTGGAGCTATACACCACAAGTAGGCATAGCTGGGTAACCAAGTGGGAACTCAACAATTATTGTCCTATCCTCACCTTAGGTTGTGCAAAGTGCTTGTTAAAATCTTTGTTTCACAAACAAAACTTTGGCTATTGTGTTCTATTGTGCTTGAAGTGTTTTCAAAAAACTTGCCAAGAAACAACAACATTTGAAACATCATTTAAACATTTGATCAACCTTCATATCAAAAAAATCCAAATTTGCCATCAAAATCAACCTTTTCCCAAAGCATCAACCAACACTGACCTATTTTAGTACTATTCATGTCTATTTTGACACCATTTACCTGAGTTGTGGTGCTATTTACAGACCAGTTTGCCTAAGGCTTTAGGAAATTATTTTGGGATCTTTAGGGCCTGCCTATCCATAATCCACAAACACCTTTCCAAAATCTATCAAAACCCCATCCATTTTGATCCAAAATTTCCCAATCATACCCCCATCTTGACCTTAGACAATTAATCATTATCACCATTGGACCCTTTATTATACCTTTGAGCCCAATCATAATCCATTCATAGCTTCTCATCCCCCTTGATTTTTGCATACTTTTTGGACCAAATAACATCCTTCTACAAATCCATTTGCTTTTTTCCAAAAACACATCCAAAATCTCATAATCAAAACATCAACTAACATCCAAAAATCGAATCAAAAAAATCAATCTTTGAACTAAAGTTGAATCTAGGTTTCATCCTTTGCACCCTATTTTTCTTGATTGGTCATTAGTCTACCTTCAAGTAAAAAAATCATCCCTTTTTGTTTGAGGTCACAAGTCTACTCCAAGCAAAGAGAAAACATTCATTGTGCAACACCTAAAATCTAGATCTTACTTGAGCTCATTTGTTGATTTCAAAATCCCTCTTCAAAAACATCATGCAAATCTATCATATCAAACATCTAGGTCACCTAAGGTTTTCCTTAGTTGAAACATCCTCCAAAATCAATATCAAATCTCTCCCATCAAATCATCCTCAAACAATCCAATATATTCTCCATCTTTTTGGTCCAATTTTTTGTGAAAATCAACCTTCTTGACACCCATCACCCTTAAGGTTTACACCTCTTGAGATTTATCTCCCAAAAGTGAAGACCTATAATCACACCATAATTTCCTTTCATCTTTAGATTTATATTGTAGGGAGTGTGCTCTCTTGCACCTAAATCTCTATTCCATTCCATTACCCCACCCTCTTTGGGTCCAATAAATCAAACCAAATTCTCTAAGGTCTCCATCTTCATCCACCTCACAATCAAAACCATCTCCTTGCATGCCCATAACAAGATCTCAACACAAGAAAAACCAAGAGATGGCCAACTTTGGATACAACATGGGCATAGGGATGCCTCAAACCAATGAAAACAATACACCAATTGGCCAACAAACATTCAACATACCCTCGATCTTACAAACACAATAACCACCTCAACCACAACCACCCATCCAAAACACTGCCACCATTAACCAAATAGATCAAGATGTCCTAAACTTTACACAAGATTATGATAACATGGACATGCTTGACAAAGTCTTAAGGTTGGATCCAAATAGATATCTTGATTTCCTCCTCAAATTTGGTGCCCAACCACCCAACAACACTACACCATCCCAACCATCCACGTCCAACACCAATCCTACGACATCCTCCCAACCATCTACATCAAACACCAACCCTACTGTCTCTCAAGCCTTGAATCCTGCTGTATCTACCACTCCCACAAATTTAAATGTTGCCACATCTACAACTCCCACTAACGTATAAACCACATGTAATGTCTCCAATCCTACCATTTCCAACCCTGTTGTCACATCCGCCATCACAACAAACGTAAACCCTTCCATTCCCCAAATCACCTTGGGCATCCATAGAAACCCCATGCACACAAGTTCCTCTACAAGTGTGCCTCCACTCAACCCCCACACCATAGCTTACATGAGCCAATTCTTTTCACAACCACCTCACAACACGATCAACCCCTCAAATGTCAACCCATCTAATGTCAACCCATCCATTGTCAACCCTTCCAATTTCACGTATGTACAAAATCCCGTAGTATCATCAACACAACATAATCCCGATCCCCAATTACCACCTCATGTTCTCCAAAAATCCATACTTACCAACAATATCTTGCACAAATTAACCAAAACACCATCCCACAAAACCAAAACACCATCCCCCAAAATCAAAACATCATACCCCAAAATCAAAACCTCATCCACCAAAACTAAACAAACCAATGCCAAATTCTGCCAGACCTCCAACATCTCATCAACCAACAAACCTACATCCCACAATCACCACCAACCCGGGACCTAACAAGTGTGGTGCAAACCTTAATCCAAAAGGTAGATGATATGCAACATAGTGGTAAACACAAACAATATACCTTTGAGGATATTTGTCCCTACCCATTTGATCGAACACTATACATGCCTCCCTTTCCTAAAAACTTTCAAACACCCAAATTTGACAAATACAAGGGAAAGGGAGACCCTAGGGATCACCTTACGGAGTTCTACATCCCTTGCCTAGAGGTCTCAAACAATGACATGTATCTAATGAGACTCTTCCCTAGAAGCCTCAGCGGTCAAGTAGCTGAATGGTTTGCACACCTTCCTCCGGGCATTAGGTCTTTCCCTAAGCTCGCGGAGAGGTTTGTTAACCATTTCTCCTACAATTTTGAACACAAGATATCCATGAAGAACCTTTGCAATACCAAACAAAAAAGCAGAGAATCCTTCGCTTCATTCTTGCAAAGGTGGAGAGGCTTAGCAAGCAAACTCCCATGGTCGATCCCCGAGAAACACTTAGTCACCAAGTTCATGGCTAATCTTAACCAAGAAATGGGCTTTCACTTACAAATCCTATGTGCGTCCACTTTTGAGGAAGTCATCAACAAGGGCACCACCATCGAGAGAGCCCTTATTACCAAGGGTTCAATTAAACTATATGACAACAAGCCCTACAACAATAGCAACAACAACAACAACAATAAAACCAACATCAACACCCCAAATACAAGCAATAACAACATGCAATCAAATGAGAAACCACGATTTTGGGGTAAGAACAAGAGCACCCTCAATGACAATGTCACCGATGTGAAGGCCATCCAAAATGTGCAAAACCAAGTGCCTCCAAGTGCATACACCGCCAATGTAAATATTCCCAAAGGTCAACCTCAGAGACAATTTACACCCTTAGGGGAACCACTTGAAGATATCCTTGATAGATGTCTAAAGGATGGTTTAATGACTCTTCCACCTATTAAGCCCCACCAAGAAAATCAACTCAAAGCCACATGGTATAATTAAAATGACTATTGTGACTACCACCGCATTGTGGGCCATAAGACATCTGATTGCATGAAATTAAAACATTGTATACAAGATCTCATAGAACAAAACAAAGTTCAACTCAAGCAAGCCCCCCAACCATCGCCCAATGCCAACTTGGGAGCTTACAAGGATCCTCTACCTAATCACAACAAAGGAAAAGCCTCATCCTCTAATCAAGCCTACTACATCACTCCACCTCTTGCTTCCTATGATTCTGTCGTAGGTCAGATAGAACCATCGTCCAACTATATCAACACAATCACCATTTAGGATCAAGCACCCGATTGTGCCGTCACTACCTGTCGAGGCCGTGTGTCCATCCGCATAGCCCCTACCACCAACCAAACACCTACATCCACACCAAATCCTCAACCAAATTGTCCATCCATTCGCCCATCATCAACCAATAAATACAACCTCCTAGAACATTTATGAAAGACCCCTGCATGGACCTCCATCCTTGAGCTGCTCTGTACATCACCTCTCCACAAAGAAGTCCTTGACAAGGCTCTAATGGAAACCCAAGTACCCACCAACCTAAATGTGGATCAATTCCAAGCCATGGTGGGACATATTGCCTCACCCCATCATCTCACTTTCTCAGAAAAGGATCTCCCTGCCTCCGACAACCTGCATAATGATGCCTTACATATTGAAGTCCGCATCCACAAGCATATCATCAAAAGAGTCTTAATAGATGGCGGCTCCAACCCAAACCTGTGCACTCTAAAATTATTAAAATACTTGGGTTACTCATATGTGGTTGTGGATACTAGTGAATGCATAACCATTAAGGGGTATGATGACACTGAAAGATTATCTGAGGGTACTATCAAGCTCCACATCCAAGTAGGGTAAAAGATATTGGAAACAAAATGTCAGATTCTTGATCTTGACCTCCCCTACAATATTCTTCTCACTCGACCATGGATCCATGCCATGCAAGCCATCCCCTCCACATTCCATCAATGCCTAAAGTTCCCTCATAATGGCACGGAAGTAACTATCTATGCCGATCCTCGCCCCTTCTAATATTGTAGTTTCTTGGAAGGATACAACCATACTTTCTGTCCATACAACAAGGATATCATGAAAACCACCCCCCAAACTGATCCTACAACATCCACCTCATATTTTGACCTCACTGACATCGCTACCACTTCATCCCAAGCAACTTCGCCACCTGAGGTCAAGATCAAGATAAGTGACATGGGATGTGGAGAATATGACCTGCACAGTACCTTTTGTGTAGGGACATTACCCAATCCTAAGATGTTCAGTGCCCTAAAGGAGGGAGAAGTCTCTACAATGGTCATTAAATATAAACCATCCCCAACCTTTGAAAAGAGACACCTTCTTGACCAGGAGGTGCTTGAAGACATATCATCATGGTTGTATAAGGATGAAGAAACAGAGAAAGAAACCCCTACCCTACCATCTGAAATCTACGACAAAGGGTCAGAAATCATCAAGAACATGGGCTATAAAGGACAAGGCGGTATTGGCCTTCATGAAAAAGGGATCATAGAACCAATTCAAGCAACAAGGAATCCCTACACTCAAGGATTAGGTTATGGAAAACAACAACGTATCCTCACTAGTGGCGAGTGTATCTCAGCTGAGGTTGCTACGATTTCCCCCAAGTTGATAATATCAACAAAGTAGACCATCAAGATTCCTTTAGTGACTTCGCTAAATTCTTTGAATCCTCCATATGCACCATCTACACAGTAACCACCCTAGCATCCTCCTATAACAACCTACCCCTTGTATACTCGGACCTTATAGATTGGGACCAACAAGGACCTCCTATTCTTGATATAGCACAAAATGATGAAGCCATAGTAGAAATGATGGGGGTCAGAGATCACTTTCCCCTAGGAGATCATAGAGCTAGAAGCATCATGGAACTTGACACGTCTGCCTATTTCAGTGAGACTACCCATGCTTCTAGTCGCAAAAACATAGCAATAAAGATAATGCCCCTTAGTGAAAACCACTCTGTGGCACTTTTGGGCGAAGAAAAAGTAAAAATAAAGGACGTATCTTCTGGAGAAAACCTCCACGAGGTACCATAAGATGGGAGCATGGACCTACCTGAAATAGAAAAGGTATATCCTGATAGCTCACTAATCCTTGTGGAGCCATCACAAGAAATGAACCTTGGGATGGAGGAAGTAGTGAAAATCACCTTCAAGGTAGAGTCTCTTACCACAATAGAGCAGGAGAACTTCTTAGCTTTCTTCAAACAAAGAAACATCAACTTTGCATGGACCTATGTAGATATGTCGGGACTAGATCCTGCCTTGGTTGTTCACCATCTCACCGTGCGACCTAATGTAAATCCTGTCAAACAAAAGATAAGAAAGATGAACCCACAGATCGCGTTCCTTGTCAAGGAAGAATTGAGAAAGCTTCTAGATGTGGGATTCATTCGTCCCATTGTGTAAGGATTGCCCTTATCTCACTGGTAGTATCGATTCGTCTTATAAGTTCTAGATCAAATTATAAACAAGTTGATTATTATATGATATAATTGTATGATGGATATGAACCTAGCTAGATTATGCATCCTCATTGGTCACTATATGTTGCTTCGGCTATTATCTCCGTTGTTGGATTTAATGTTCAAATTGAGTGTGCAAGATTTATGTATGCAGGTGTTTGACCAATGGATGGATGTGGAGGAGGAGACAGGAAATCACTGGGCCACCTAGTCCTTTGGTTGAGTGTTTAACCTTGTGTTCAGGAGGTTTGTCAGACATTTAACCATTCTATTTGATTTTTGAATGGAGGTCTAATTTTAGTGTTTTCCCTTTTGGTCATCAACCGAAATCCTTCACGAGTTTGATCCCTATTGTGGTGTGTAACCCCGTAAAATGTCTATGCTCTTTGCATGATGTTTAGTGGTCTTATTTTCTTGTTCACCTTATTGGGTTTCTCTATAGTTTTTCATGTTGTGCTTGCAAATCACCTTGCTTTCAGTGCAAAGTCGATTTAATTTAATGACTAGCGTGGATTGGTCCTTTGCTTTTAATGACATGATATGACTTGTCGTTATGCTTGCTTTGGTGTGTTGCTTTTATCCCTTGTGTTTTTAAAGTGAAGAGGAATAAGTTATCTGCTTGTGTATAGGGGACTACTCCCAGTGTTGCCACTTACCTCTAACTGAGATCACTTTCGAGCCAGATCCCTGTGTTGTGAGTAAACCTGTTAAGTGAGTTGTTCCTTGCGTGAGTAAAGTTGTTTTGAAGCCTCATGCATTGCCTTGGTTTTTATTTATGCTTACTAGGAGTGGTGGTCATTATCCTTCATGCTTTACATATGAGGTTGTGTTGGTTTGTGACCGTTGTGAGTCAGTCCCTTACATTCTAATGATAGGTGTGGCCCATTATTATGCTTGATAAGGTATGTCGCTTTTATTCTTGTGCCTTTATTGAGGAATCGAAATAGATTTTTTCTTTCCTCTTGTAGTGGGGGTTGCTTGCTTGTTAATGGTTGCGTACTCAATTTGCTTCTTGGGATTAAAGGATAGTCCATGTGGTAAACAAATAGAATTAACAATATACCCTCTAGGATATATGTATATATATATATATATATATATATATATAGGCTTAATTCCTTTTGAAGTATGTTGTAGATTTGGGTCACAATTGCTTGGCGACTATATGGCATAAGGCATGATACAGTCTTGATCCAAATTTATAACATACTTTCAAAAGAGCTATGTTTATCATCCTGAGTTCTTTAGATGAAGTATTTTTGTAATAGCATTACTTGCTACAAGCCCAAAGCTTAGTTATGGTTGTCTATTGCCTCGGGAAGTTTGATCATAGGTAGAATCTCAACTGTTCCTCCTCGGTAAAGAAGATTCACCACCGTCAAGTAGGCAATTATGAAATCTAGAAGGATAACTTTACCTCGATGTCTCCTTTATTAAGCCTCCCGATTGATAACATTTTTCTTGGGCATAGGGGGAAAGACCCAATAGGTGAGATCCAATGGCTGAGACAATATATGTGCATTTAAGGTCTAACATTTATTTAAAAGTTTAGTACTAGTAATCATGATTTTAAGGTTGTAGTGTACTATAAGTACTAATAAGTATATGAATGTGCCCTTTAAATTTTAAAAGCAACCAATCATGTGATGCCACATTAGCCCACCAACAAAACATGACTTAATGCACACCTATTGGTCCAACTTTTCTTTTGGGGAACTATTTGACACCTCAACAAAAAAAACATGCTGATGTGGCATCATATTTGATGATGTGGCCCTGAAACCTTAGTTATAAGCAGGGGTGTTGCCAAGTAAGTTACTGTAAAATTTTTGGAGTGATTTGAAATTGCCACGTATGATTTTGAGAGGCATGAAGTTAGGGTGCACCACTATTGGTTCCTCACCCCTATGGGGTTCTCATGTTTGAAGAGCCATATTTTTCCACAAACTCAAGTCAGAATCGGGGGGTGACAAAAAGTCTGATGTTGTTTAATGTTCTCGGTGGGATATTCGAGGGTTTTGGGGGGAAACAAAAAGAAAAAAGAGAAGGGGGAGGAAACAAAAAAAAAGGAAGGAAAGAGACGCCAGGGCTGTTGGAAAAAATAGGAGGGAAAGGAGAAAACAAAAAGAGGAGAGGGGAGGGTTAGGTGGTGGCCGCCTCTACCTAATATCTTCTGGCAGCAGACTATGGCACCTTCAAGAGTAGTGACGACGCATTTCACCTGTTATTTCTCTATATTTTTGTTTTTATCTTCAGTAAATTGAGGGAACAAAGGAGGGGAAGCCAGATGGGTACAACTGGACTGGGGGTGAGGACAACAAAGAGGAATGTTGGTCCAAGGGTAAACTCCATGGATATGTAGTCGTTTGACAGTGGATTGTTGGGGAGGTATTCCCTTGTGTTTTGCTTCTGCATTCATCTGTGCCTTAAATTTGTAAATCTCTAACTTAGTAAAGATTTAAAAAGAAGAGGGGTAACGGATGAGATCCCATCAGGTCTCTTCCCTAAATGCCTCTCGTTCGAGTGTTGATTGTTTTCTTGTAGCACCTAAGGTAACCATTTGGATTTATGCCCACCATAATTTATGCTTCCTCTGCTCCTTCACTTTCATGCTTTCACGAGGGATTTGCCTATATTGTGAATAGCTTGCAATAAAAAAAATAGATCATTCCTGGGTAGATAAATGGGGTGCATCAGAAAGATTGATGTGCAGCAAATAAAACACATAGAAACAAACCAAATCAAAGATAAACAAAACCTGGTGTATTTTAGATTTAGGTAGCAATAGATTGATGTTTCAGATTTAGGAAAGAAGTGATAGGTGCAACTCCCTCTGGCTGGGGGCACGACCCTCGAGGTCTCTTCTCCTTGCAGGCTCCTCTTATTGCAGTTGCGGCCTCAGAGGGTTTGCCTTGCCTGAGGTTGTTTCCCTTGTGCAAATGCTTCAATGTTCAAGTCTGTGGATACTCACACCCCCCTCCCCTTAGCACCCCCTCTGTATCTGGCCTTTCTATGACTGTGTGCCTTCCTTTGACAAACAACATGGTATGATTACCCTGTAGGCCACAAATGTTTGCCCAACAGGTCCAATGGTCAGAATTAAAGATTTATTTATTTTAACTGCAGTTACTTCTCGACTGTTCAAATGAAGTTTATTTTTATTTGTCAAACATGTGTGTGGGTCTCTTGCAAAATCTTCCCCGTCATATGATGTAGTCTTCCTCTTAAAACGTTTAGATCTCACTGGTTGGTCTATTATATAAAGATAAATCCCTCCTAGCATATGAAGAAATCTTGTTAATCTTTATTTTAAATCTCCCATTTCATATTAAACAGTCTTTTAAACCTCTGATTGTATTTAATGCTTGATTTAATATATAGTGTTGAGAATATGAGCATTAGTATAAATCCATTACAATAAGATTACCACTGATAAAAAAATAACTATATAAGAATAGCCTAGGTTGTTATATTTTTGAGTAATTTATGACGGTTTATAGTATTGACATTAATGGAATTCGATATATACAATTATGCAAATATGTAATTGTAAATATGCTTTATTTAGTAATGTTTGTTATTTATTAATTAGGTAAGGAATGAACGATTAGTAATTTATATATTAGAGGGTGAATCATTAGTTGGGTTGTGTAATGGTCAGAATAGGTTGGTTATTGTTTATTTTGTTTTTGTTCTAAGTTACCGTTGGGCTACGTCTGGTGTTGAATGGGTTAACCCTCCTTTCGATCGATTCTTGGTTTTCATCTAGTTGTTTTGGGTCATGAATAACCCCGTGGCTTTCTATGCTTGATTTGATGTAGGAGTGTTTCCTTTGGTATGGGTGTGGTTGCATTTCTTTAATTCTGTCAACCTCCTTGGTGTCGTTCCTTAGAATCTTATTGTGTGAATCATCCATGCTAGTAGTGATTTCCTAATCTCATCTCTCTGTAGCTTGGGGGTTGCCTAGTGTGCAATGGACATCCATTGCATTCAACGATGGCAATATGGTTGGGAGGAGAGAAACATCCTCCATTGGTGTCTGTTCAGATGCTCTTTGACAACTTGGCGAGACCCTAATATTATACCATTGTGATGTACTCTTGTTGATTCACTATGTCGTTGGGGCACCTCGGTTGTACTTATTTTATTGTTGTACATTATTTAGTGTAATTTATTAATCTTTGTAATTTAATCTTGGAGCACGACTATACCATGTATTAGGAAGGTAGCTCTGCCTTGTAATAGTATTATATTATATTTAGATGTATAATCACTCTCTTTTGTAAAGCAAATCAATTCTTTTGGTTATGTCGATAATTAAGTTTAATTTGATTATTTGGGTTGAGGGAATCCTTATACTTCCATTATGATGTTATGTTATGTTTTAAAAATGGACTCAAAGCAATTTGTCTAGATATTCTCCTAATGATCTTGTATGTTTGAAAGAATGAAATGGTATCCCATCTGCTTTGAATGTTTTTTTTCCTATCTAGAGTTGAAATGATGTATTTAGTTACTTCTATATGAATTGATGTAATTTTTGACGCTCTTGTTGTTTCTCCTTGGTTGGTTCACCTAAAGAGGTACCTTGGATGTTTAATCCACGCCTTGTCTTCCTTTCCTTGCCTTGTACGATGGGGTTTTAGGGGCAAGTGGAAAATTTTTGGTGGTTCATGTCATGACCACATGGACAATGTGGGCATGACATGTGGTTTTCTCGTGTCATGACCACTCGATAAAAGTGGGCATGGCATTTGGTATCAGAGCCCATGTTTCAACATTGGGAACTCTAGGGTTTGCGTGTTGTTTGAGCTAACATGGAGTGGATTGAGGGTGGTTTGACCATCATCCTACTTTGTGTAGTTGCATGAGAGTGAGGTTGCGGTTTGTCGACTAGCCTTCACCTTGGAGGAATATCCATCCTCTTGTTTTGTCATCGTGGTGGCCTTGTCACATGATTTTTGAAGTCTTCTGCTTATGTTTTTGTGATGGTTGTGTTCCTCCTTGTCGATTGTCCTCTCGAGTTAGTTGGACTATATTGTGGGGGTTGTGTTGGACCCTTCCTCGCCCTTGTGTATTTTGTGGAGTGTAGTGAGATCTTAATGCATGTTTGATTTATTCCTGTCTTGTGAACTTGGTGTGTGTTTATCATGATGTTGAATGACATACCTTCTTGAATTCCTAACCCTTGTTATCATTGAAAATTGGAATTGTCTCCTTTGGATTGGTAACTAGAAAAGATTGCATGAAGTGTATCTTGCTTTGAATTTTATGAGTGCAAGTTTTGATGTGTGTGATTGCATTAGATTACCTAGTAAAAATATTAAGAAAGAAATAAGGTAAAATAAGACTAATGCTTAGGATTGTTATGAAATAAATTATGTTCTCAAGATGATACAAGGGTGAATGGTGTGCTTGTGGCTATTTTTGTAAATTACTTACATAGTTTGAAATTGTGTTTTATAACCTTGTTTTTGTGTGAATTGAATACCTTGCGAGGAGAAAATGTATGACATCTTTTGGTAAGATACTGAATTAGGGATTTAAGTTTTTTTTAGTAGATTCCTCTTATGATATGCCTCTACCTCATGAACTTTGTTGTTAGATAAGTATGTGTATTGATCGTATTATATTTGTAATATGTTATGGTTATCAATAGGCCCTTGATGTGTGATGTGATGTGAGACACCATCTTGTGAGACGAATTAATGTTATTTTGATATAACTATGACCTTGTATGCAAATGCTACTATGTTGGTATACTTGTTGGAGGTGTATTGCATTGTCTCTCAATGTGAAGATATGGTTAGATTCCATTTATGCCTTGAAATGGTGAATCTAACTGATGTTGGTAGACTTCTTAGGAATCTTTATGGTAACTATTATGTGATTTTTTGAATGAAAGTTGTACTTCTTCACTAAGTAATGAACGGTAAAGGAAAATTGTGTATGTGCTACCTTGTGAGTGTGAATACCTGTTATGAGCATGCTTGCTATGTGTTGTGATTATCTTGTACATGCTTAGTGTACTCATGAGCTTGCGATATTGGGTATCCATCCATGGGTTGAGTGTATAACTACAAGTATGGTGGAGTCATGCTTGTGTGGCTGCTTGTATGTACACCCTGTAAGGTCTAATCTTGGAGTTGGAGACATTCCATGTGTGGAGTTAAGTAGTGAAGAGGAAGAACATAGGAAGCTATGGTGACATGTTGTGGCATTGGTTTGGGATTACCCAACCAACCATACCTTCCTATGCCAGAGTACCCCCTACTTCTCCTTAGTATATGGACCTTTGAGAGGCCCATAGTGCTATCCTATCATGTTCTGTTTCCTTGATGGTAATATTGACATTTGACTTGGGATATTGGTTATGGTTTGGTATGGGCATGTGATTTTCTTGAGGCCATGCTACTTTGTGCAGGTTTATTCTACCCTTGGTATCTTATTTGAGTGGATGCATAGCATCCTAGAGACATTTACATTATGATGATGACGTGTACCTTTGAGAAGGGCACGATGTACTATACAGATGATGTGTTACCTTTGAGAAGGGCACGATTCCATGTAAGAGTACATGAAGGCGCATTGATAATACTTACCTATATGATGTTAATGCATTGGTTGTGTTTTCATAACACATGTAGTGTTCGTGTTTCCCTCCTTCCTTATTGGTGACTTGATGTTAGTCACATAGTGATGTAATGTGCACTATCTTGGATTGCGATTATTTCTTTCAGTTGTTTGGTGACCTTTTTGTATCTTGGTTGTGTGGACCAGCCATGTTATTTTATCTTGTCTGAAAGTAGCTTAGCCACAATCTTTGATTCTTCCTTTTTCGCATGTCTCTTATGGTTACGTTGTTTTAATGTTGAAATTGCACACATTTATTTATTTATTCTATTTTGGTTATGGAAACTTCTCCTTTTGACTTTTTTTTTTGGAAATCTGTGTTGGCTAAGTTAGGTTCTTTCTGTGTTCTAGTGCTGGTCTCGTGTTGTGTTGTTCTTCTCGCCATGTCAATGGAGCAACCTCTGGTAGAGTGTATATAAGGAAGAAGACATGGGAAACTTATGAGGATGGGGGTAGGTGTGGACTAGTATGGGCTGGTCATTATCCACCTACCTTCCTAGTGATTTATGTTCTTATGTTGACTATCTCTTGGAGGCTAAACCCCTTATACAAACAAGAGGTAGGCCATTGTGGGAATGTATGGTGAGGCCCCCAGGCGCGTGGTCTCGAGACCGTCATTCCACTTGATTCTTAGATTATTGTTTATTTGGCACTAGTTATTGGTTACTTGGTTCTATGATGAGACTATGACATTCCTCTAAACCTATATGTGAACCTTGTGTTGTTATCCCAGTGGTGTGGATGCATGAAAATGTGTGTTTTGTGTAAGCTCTATAGTTAATGTATAGGTATATGAGTTTATCTTTCTATATAAACATGCATCATGATGTGTGAATTCCTCTATGCTTGTGTGAAAATGATTGATGAACATGGAAATTCTTTGTGTTGAGTTTCAACCTATAGAATGTGTTTTGTGAAAAGAAATATATTGGATGGCATTTAGTTACCATGCTTTATTTCTTGTAAGGAGTTCTTTATTGCATATGTTATCTTCTGTACTCACCTTGTATGGTGTAAGAAAGTTCAGGAAAATGTTTCTATCCTCATCTTGACTTCCCAGAGTAAGTTACTCCCTAGGGGGGTAGTATGTAAGGATTGCCCTTATCTCACTAGTAGTATCGATTCGTCTTATTAGCTCTAGATCAAATTATAAATGAGTTGATTAGTATATGATATAATTGTATGATGGATATGAACCTAGCTAGATTATGCATCCTCATTGGTCACTATATGTTGCTTCGGCTATTGTCTCCATTGTTGGATTTAATGTTCAAATTGAGCATGCAGGATTTATGTATGCAGGTGTTTGACCAATGGATGGATGTGGAGGAGGAGATAGGAAATCACTGGGCCACCTCACCTTACCTAGTCCTTTGGTCAAGTGTTTAACCTTGTGTTCATGAGGTTTTTCAAACATTTAACCATCCTATTTGATTTTTGAATGGAGGTCTAATTTTAGTGTTTACCCTTTTGGTCATCAACTAAAATCCTTCACGTGTTTGATCCCTATTGTGGTGTGTAACCTCGTAAAATGTCTATGCTCTTTGCATGATGTTTAGTGGTCTTATTTTCTCGTTCACCTTATTGGGTTTCTCTATGGTTGGTCATGTTGTGCTTGCAAATCACCTTGCTTTTGGTGCAAAGTCGATTTAATATAATGACTAGCGTGGATTGGTCCTTTTCTTTTAATGACTTGTCATTATGCTTGCTTTGGTGTGTTGCCTTTATCCCTTATGTTTTTAAAGTGAAGAGGAATACGTTATCTACTTGTGTATAGGGGACTACTCCCAGTGTTGCCACTTACCTCTAACTGAGATCACTTTTGAGTCAGATCCCTGTGTTGTGAGTAAACCTATTAAGTGAGTTGTTCCTTGCATGAGTAAAGTTGTTTTGAAGCCTCATGCACTGCCTTGGTTTTCGTTTATGCTTACTAGGAGTGGTGGTCATTATCCTTCATGCTTTACATATGTGGTTGTGTTGGTTCGTGACCATCGTGAGTCAGTCCCTTACATTCTAATGTTAGGTATGACCCATCATTATACTTGCTAGGGTATGTCACTTTTATTCTTTTGCCTTTATTGAGGAATCGAAATAGAGTTTTTCTTTCCTCTCGTAGTGGGGGTTACTTGCTTGTTAATGGTTGTGTACTCAATTTGCTTCTTGGGATTCAGGGATAGTCCATGTGGTAAACAAATAGAATTAACAATATATATAGGCTTAATTCCTTTTGAAGTATGTTGTAGATTTGGGTCACAATTGCTTGGCGACTATATGGCATAAGGCATGATACAGTCTTGATCCACATTCATAACATACTTTCAAAAGAGCTATGTTTATCATCCTGAGTTCTTTAGATGAAGTATTTTTGTAATAGCCTTACTTGCTACAAGCCTAAAGCTTAGTTATGGTTTTCTATTGCCTCAAGAAGTTTGATTATAGGTAGAATCTCAACTATTCCTCCTTGATAAAGAAGATTCACCGCCATCAAGTAGGCAATTATGAAATCTAGAAGAATAACTTTACCTCAATGTCTCCTTTATTAAGCCTCCCGATTGATAACATTTTTCTTGGGCATAGGGGGAAAGACCCAATAGGTGAGATAGTTCCAATGGCTGAGACAATATATGTGCATTTAAGGCCCAACATTTATTTAAAAGTTTAGTACTAGTAATCGTGATTTTAAGGTTGTAGTGTTACTATAAGTACTAATAATTAAATGAATGTGTCCTTTAAATTTTAAAAGCAACCAATCATGTGATGCCACATCAGCCCACCAATAAACCATGACTTAATGCATACCTATTGGTCCAACTTTTCTTTTGGGGAACTCTTTGACACCTCAACAAAAAAAAAACATGCTGATGTGGCATCATATTTGATGATGTGGCCCTAAAACCTTAGTTATAAGCATGGGTGTTTCCAAGTAAGTTACTGTAAAAATTTTGGAGTGATTTGAAATTGCCACGTATGATTTTGAGAGGCACGAAGTTAGGGTGCACCACTACTGGTTCCTCTCCCCTATGGGATTCTCATGTTTGAAGAGCCATATTTTGCCATGAACTCAAGTCAGAATCGGAGAGGGTGAGAAAAAGTCTGATGTTGTTTAATGTTCCCGGTGGGATATTTGAGGGTTTTGGGGGGGAAACACAAAGAAAAAAGAGAAGGGGGAGGAAACAAAAAAAAAGGAAGGAAAGAGATGCCAGGGCTGTTGGAAAAAATGGGAGGGAAAGGAGAAAATAAAAAGAGAAGAGGGGAGGGTTAGGTGGTGGCCGCCTCTACCTGATATCTTATGGTAGCAGACTATAGCACCTTCAGGAGTGGTGACAACGCATTTCACCTGTTATTTTCTCTATATTTTTGTTTTTATCTTCTGTAAATTGAGGGAACAAAGGAGGGGAAGCCAGATGGGTACAACTAGACTGGGGGTGAGGACAACAAAGAGAAATGTTGGTGCAAGGGTAAAGTCCATGGATATGCAGTCGTTTGACAGTGGATTGTTGGGGAGGTATTCCCTTGTGATTTGCTTCTGCATTCATCTGTGCCTTAAATTTGTAAATCTCTAACTTAGTAAAGATTTAAAAAGAAGAGGGTAAACGGATGAGATCCCATCAGGTCTCTTCCCTGAATGCCTCTCATTCAAGTGTTGATTATTTTCTTGTAGCATCTAAGGTAACCATTTGGATTTATGCCCACCATAATTTATGCTTCCTCTGCTCCTTCACTTTCATGCTTTCGTTGGGGATTTACCTATATTATGAATAGCTTGCAATAAAAAAAAATAGATCATCCCTAGGTAGATAAATGGGGTGCATCAGAAAGATTGATGTGCAGCAGATAAAACACATAGAAACAAACCAAATCAAAGATAAGCAAAACCTGGTGTATTTTAGATTTAGGTAGCAATAGATTGATGTTTTAGATTTAGGAAAGAAGAGATAGGCGCAGTTCCCTCTGGCTGGGGGCATGACTCTCAAGGTCTCTTCTCCCTGTAGGCTCCTCTTGTTGTAGCTGCGGCCTCAAAGGGTTTACCTTGCCTGAGGTTGTTTCCCTTGTGCAAATGCCTCAATGTCAATGTTTGTGGATACTCACACCCCCTCTTGGCACCCCCTCTTTATCTGGCCTTTCTATGAGTGTGTGCCTTCCTTTGACAAACAACATGGTGTGATTACCCTGTAGGCCATAGATGTTTGCCCAACAGGTCCAATGGTCAGAATTACAGATTTGTTTATTTTAACTACAGTTACTTCTCGACTGTTCAAATGAAGTTTATTTTTATTTGTCAAACATGTGTGTGGGTCTCTTGCAAAATCTTCCCCGTCATATGATGTAGTCTTCCTCTTAAAACATTTAGATCTCACTAGTCGGTCTATTATATAAAGATAAATCCCTCCTAGCGTATGAAGCAATCTTGTTAATCTTTATTTTAAATCTCTGATTCCATATTAAACAGTCTTTTAAACCTCTGATTGTATTTAATGCTTGATTTAATATATAGTGTTGAGAATATCAGCATTAGTATAAATCCATTACAATGAGATTACCACTGATAAAAAAAAAAACATAACTATATAAGAATAGCAAGTGTTGTTATATTTTTGAGTAATTTATGATGGTTTATAGTATTGACATTAATAGAATTCTATATATGAAATTATGTAAATATATAATTGCAAATATGTTTTATTTAGTAATGTTTGTTATTTATTAATTAGGTAAGGAATGAACGATTAGTGATTTATATATTAGAGGGTGAATCATTAGTTGGGTTGTGTAATGGTCAGAATAGGTTGGTTATTGTTTATTGTGTTTTTTTCTAAGTTACCGTTGGGCTACGTCTGGTGTTGAATGGGTTAACCCTCCTTTCGATCGATTCCTAGTTTTCATCTGATTGTTTTGGGTCATGAATAACCCTGTGGCTTTCTATACTTGATTTGATGTAGGAGTGTTTCCTTTGGTATGGGTGTGGTTGCATTCCTTTAATTCTATCAACCTCCTTAGTGTTGTTCCTTAGAATCCTATTGTGTGAGTCACCCATGCTAGTAGTGATTTCTTGATCTCCTCTCTCTGTAGCTTGGGGGTTGCCTAGGGTGCAATGGACATCCATTGCATTTGACAATGGCAATATGGTTGGGAGGAGAGAAACATCCTCCATTGGTCTCTGTTCAAATGCTCTTTGATGACTTGGCGAGACCCTGATATTATACCATTATGATATACTCTTGTTGATTCACTATGTCGTTGGGGTACCTTAGTTGTACTTATTTTATTGTTTTATATTATTCAGTGTAATTTATTAATCTTTGTAATTTAATCTTGGAGCATGACTATACCATGTATTAGGAAGGTAGCTCTACCTTGTAATAGTATTATATTATATTTAGATGTATAATCACTTTCTTTTGTAAAGCAGATCAATTCTTTTGGTTATGTCGATAATTAAGTTTAATTTGATTATTCAGGCTGATGGAATCCTTGTACTTCCATTATGATGTTATGTTATGTTTTAAAAATGGACTCAAAGCAATTTTTCTAGATATTCTCCTAATGATCTTGTATGTTTGAAAGAATGAAATGGTATCTCATCTGCTTTGAATGTTTTTTTTTTCCTATCTAGAGTTGAAATGATGTATTTAGTTACTTCTATATGAATTGATGTAATTTCTGATGCTCTTGTTGTGTCTCCTTGGTTGGTTCACCTAAAGAGGTGCCTTGGATGTTTAATCCGTGCCTTGTCTTCCTTTCCCCGCCTTGTGCGATGGGGTTTTAGGGGCAGATGGAAAATGTTTGGTGGTTCATGTCATGACCACATGGACAATGTGGGCATGACACATTGACTACCCTGAGTGGGTGTCCAACATTGTGTCTATAGCGAAAGTCACTAGGGATATCTAATGCTGCACAAATTTTAGGGACCTCAACAAGGCATGCCCTAAAGATGACTTCCCCTTACCTAACATTGACATTATAGTTGACCTCACTACAGGGCATGAGATACTGTCCCTAATGGATGGATTTTAGGTATAATCAGATCAAAATTGCGGAAGAAGATCAGCATAAGACTTCATTCATATGCCCATGGGGGACATATTATTGGGTGGTGATGCCTTTCAGCCTGAAAAATGTAGGAGCTACTTATCAACGTGCCATGACAGTCATCTTCCATGACCTTTTCCACCACATCATGGAAGATTATGTGGATGACTTGTTCAGAAAATCCAAAACAAGAGAAGAACACTTGGACGTGCTAGCAAAGATCTTCAACAAACTAGAGCAATACAATGTGTAGCTGAACCCAAAGAAATGTGTTTTTGGGGTCACTTCAGGAAAGCTTTTGGGATACATATTCTCGAGAAGAGGAATTGAGCTGGATCCTGCTAAAGTCAAAGCCATCACAGAGATGCCTCCTCCCAAGACACTAAATAAACTACGAAGCCTACAAGGGAAGCTCCAGTCTATCTGCTCGTTTATTGCTCAGCTTGCTGATAAATGTCAACCATTTCAGCACCTACTTAGAAAGAATATAGCCTTTGTCTAGAACAATCAGTGTCAGGTTACCTTTGACCAGTTAAAAGAGTACTTGGCTAATCCTGCTATTCTCACTCCACCAAAGCAAGGAGAGCCCCTACTCTTATACATCTCGGCAACTGAAACCGCTATAAGGGTCTTGTTAGCACAGCACGATGAATAGGGGAACGAAAGAGCAATATATTATATCAGCTGCACCTTGGTGACCTATGAGCTGAACTACACACCCATTGAATGAACATGTTTAGCTATGGTCTTTACTTCACAAAAGTTAAGGCACTACATGCTCAATCATAAAACTAAGCTCATTGCCAAGATTGATCCACTGAAATATCTACTAAACAGAGACACCCTCACCGAAAGAATGGCCAAATGGGTAATGATCTTGAGTGAGTTTGACATTGAATACACTAAAAGAAAGGCTATCAAAGGGCAGGTCATTGCCAATCAATTGGCTGAGGCACATATCCCATGGAGCATCCCACACTTGTAGAATTGCCTAATGAAGCCATATTGATAGTAACACCAGCAACAAAACCATGGAAAATGTACTTTGATGGGTCATATACACACCGAGGCTCGGGGGCAAGCATCTTGTTTGTTACCCCTCAAGGCGACACCATCCCTAAGTCATTCAAAATTACATTTCCATGCACCAACAACATGGCAGAGTATGAGGCTTTCGCCACAGGACTCCACATGGCAATCAAGTGGAAAATCAAGAAGTTGACAGTATATGGTGACTCCCAACTAGTTATTCGACAAGTAAATAATGAGTATAAAACTAAGGATGATAAACTCCTGCCTTACAAAAAGATGGTGGATGACTTCAAAGATTATTTTGATGATATTCACTTTGAACAAATCCCAAGCCTAAACAACAAAGCTATAGACGCCATGGCAACAATCGGATCCTTGGTTGATATGAAGAAGGATAGCAAGAAATGCGAGTTCCTAATAGAAGAGCTCCCTATACTGGCCTATGACGTTCCCCAATCAGAGCTAGTGTGCAAAATTGTTGGTCCCCTCTCCCCATGGTATCAAGAAACATATATGTACCTCCATGATAACATCATTCCCCCCAACCTTTCTGATTTGTAATGAAAAAGCTTCATCCGCCGAGCCTCCCGCTTCACCCTCGTAGGAGATACCCTATACAAAGGAGTCTTGATGGTACGGTTTTACGATGTTTAGACTCTAGGGAAGCTGAAGTGGCCTTGCAAGAGGTACACGAAGGCATTTGTGTGACACACTTGAGTGGACCTACTTTAGCTAAGAAGATCTTGAGAACAGGGTACTATTGGCCAACCATGGAGTGGGATGCCTACCGGTTCGTAAAAAAGTACCTGCCATGTCAACAACATGGAGATCTCATTCATGCACCATCATAGGAACTACAACCAATTACAACTTCATGGCCCTTTTCACAGTGGGGGCTTGACCTTGTAGGAAAGATCCATCCACCATCATCTAATGGTCATAAATTCATCATCACTGCTACTGAATACTTCACCAAGTGGGTAGAAGCGATTCCACTCACTTTCACCACTGGAACCCAAATATCTAAATTCATCCTTCATTACATCATATGTCATTATGGCATTCCCCATTTCATTATCACAGATAATGGAAAACCATTCAAAAATTAGGAAATCTGCACCCTGTGTGAGAAATTCCAAATCCAACATCATTTCTCCACTCCATACTATCCCCAAGGTAATGGTCAAGCTGAAGCTTCAAACAAAACCATCCTGCGTATTTTAAAGAAGACGGGTAATAAAGCAGGCCAGGACTGGCACCTTCAACTCAATCCCCCCTATGGGCCTATCACACAAGCATCCGCACACCCACAAGAGCCACTCCATATTCCCTTGTATTTGGATCTGAAGCCAACCTACCTATTGAGGTTGAGCTCCCATCCCTAAGAGTATCTCTGCAGAACATAATCACTGATGAGGAATACCGAGTTGCAACGCTGCATGAGCTAGAATTACTAGATGAGAAACGCCTAGATGCACTTAACCATTTGTAGGCTTACAAAAACTGTCTAAGAAGAAGCTACAACAAGAAAATCAAGAACCACAAGTTTGAAGTAGGTGACCTTGTCCTCATGGAAAACTAGAAGAATCTGCAGGAACGCCCTAAGAAAGGAAAATTTGAGCCCAATTGGTTAGGGCCCTATGTCATCACTGCCAGCTATGGATCAAGGGCATATCATCTTGCAACACCTGAGGGGTAGCCTTTGGATGAGCCTATGAACATTCTGCATCTGAAAAAGTTCTATGCATAACCCATCGAGTATCCCAAGCAAAAAAAAAAAAGAAAAAATCAAAAAATCAAAAATCAAGAAAAACCTGAGTGCAATAAAGACGTCCAATGGTGAAAACCACTTCGGTGGCACCTTGGATTGGTACCATGGCGAAAACTTGTTTCAGGCACCATTTGTACTGGCCAATTCTACCATCTGATAAGTCCTCTTTCCATCACAACACTCCATACCAAAAACACCTTCCATGGCTTGGAATTCGGAAACATCAATCACCCACCCCACATCATCCCACACAAGGCTAATCCATGGTACAAAAATCCTTGTAAGCTTCCTTCTGTACAACTAAATCAAAAAGTGCAAAAAAATCAAAAATTGAAAAGTCCAAAAAAATCAAAAAATGAAAAAAATCCCAAAAAAATTAGAAAATCAAAAAATCCAAAAAAATATTAGAAAATCGAAAAACTCAAAAACATTAGAAAATCAAAAAAATTCCAAATCCACTCCCATGGCACCATCACAATTTCCAAACATCCTCACAATCACGCCAAATCATCAGCACTTCATCCTCAACATCCATCCTAAACCATTCCCACATCATCAAGTCTTGCCAGAACTACATATTCATCTCACTCGCATCTTGAAAGTACCTTGATCCTATGGACATAGGGTATGTAGGCAGTCTGAAATACAAAGGAAGTATCTAGTACTTAGGTACATAAGATGCACCCATCCAACCTGTTTGGATGGTCCCTATTTACTGAGCTTGCTAGATCTAACAAATGATACACACACTAAGCATACACTTGAAACATCGTGCCTCACACAAAAATCATCAATCAACATACCAACTATAATCCAACACATGGCCTGGCTGTCCTTTTGCCCACCTTTCAAAAATTATCCAACAAAATCTAGCTGATTCATGTCCTAAGATATATCATTCCTATAATGGACAAGAATATGATATCCTATCAACACTTATCTTGACAAGAGCACACGATGGCTATTTGTATCTCTTTGTTGGTCTTTTTAATTATTGATTTTTATCTTCTTGTCTTGCTCTAGGTCATCTCCAAAGCTACCTTGATCTCATTATATCATGGTAAGTGGCGGACAGTACCTAGAGTAGACATGGTCATTGTTTTTGTATGCTGTGCTTGTGGGTTGGTTTCATTACTCCAAGAATAGTATTCATATCTTGAAGCTTGGGTCGGTTCTAGCATGATGTGCCTTATTTGCATACTCATGGCTATGAGTCCCCTTCCTCGGCTAGGCAAGGTTATACTACCTTGGGCATGCACGAAATCAACCTATTGTTTGTGGGTCTAGTCCATGCAATTGTGGGATATATATATATATATATATCATCACCTAGGTCATCTCATACCTTTGTGAAGTGTATCCTATATTGCTATAATAAACTAAGAAATGCTCTCAATTAATCTTATGCAACTATTATTGCTTGCTCAATTCATCTTTCTATCATTCATCCAACCATACCATCTAGGCCTAGATTTTTCAACCCCCCATCTATTCACCCCCCCTCCCCCATTCTTCTAACTAACCCCATTCTTCTAACTAACCCCCCCATCTCCCTCATCCCAACAAACCTAACACATCCCGAACCGAAACAAATCCCCCCTCAATGACGTGGTGTATCATGACCTAGCAACTTCCTCATTCCCCATCTCACTCCCTTCCCCAATCTAACCATAACCAATCCTACCTTACCCAGGCCATAAACTATTCCCCCTACCACCAAGCCCCATCGTCCAGGGTTGTACAAAAATATCACGTGTGTCATGACTTGATCACTACATCAAATCACTAATCATTGCATCCACCATTTCACCCTTATCATGGAAAAGCTACAACTTTCCCAAAAAACAAAACAATTAAAGCACTGAGCATAGGGTAGTTGTTTCTTTGTATTACATACATGTGAGAAGTCTTCAAGAGTTAATGATGATGATTTCATGTTCATTCCATCTACACATTTTACTTCTGTTGCATCGATCATATAGGTTTATTAAGATAAGCATATATTTCCATTTCATTGCATTTTGCATCCATAATAAATGTTTATTAATCTGAGCATTTATTTGCATTTCACATTCACATCATAATCGATAATCAAAACATGCATACATCACATAGATAAAACATATACCATCCATGATCTATCATTATCATAAATCCTACTGTTATTACATGCATGAGGAAATCTAACTAATAATACATGGAAGGTATTGATTTAGTACCTGATATGATATGATTGATCACACAAATCATATAGCTATAATTCACATTCTACATCCATCCAATCTGACTGAACAACCACCATAACATCACCATAGGCAAATCATAACATTATACCATCATATGTCATCATCATACATATATCCATCACATACATCATTGGTATGTCCATAACATCTCATAAAATCATAACATCATCATAATATGCATAATCCATAAACATAAACATCCATAAACATAAGAATCATTAGGAAACATAAATGCATACATCCATCCATATACACATCATAAATACATAAATCATCATCATCATAGATCATCAAGTCTCATAATACATAAAATGTACATCGCTCAAAATAATACAAGTCATGATACAATAGGCCTCAAAGGGCTCAAAAATATATACAACACTATACATCAGCCCTGGATTGATGAACCTCTACCTGACTCAGTAGGGGATCCTGGCCATGGCCGTGGCTGTGGCTGTGGCTGTACCTGTTGCTGCTATGGTACTTGTGGTGGGGGCCCCATCGTCTGCTGCACCGACTGAATAGATCTAGATCTACGAGACCCAAAACTCCGTGAGCTACTCTGCTAACTATAGCTCAAGATCCTCTGACCCTCTAGAATAGCTAAACAATAGGCTGCGTGATAGTACTCAGCCCGAGCTCTATGCTCTCCCATCTGCCCCTACAACTCCCTAATCTGTCTCTGTAATCCCCCAATATGTTCCTACAACAGAGTAATGTGTCTGCATCAGTGTCAATACAAGGCCCATGTCTGTCCCTACCACAACTCCCTATAGGCTAGCCACTAGCCCCTCTGCCTGCTGGGCCCTAGTCTCTGCCTGTTGGGCCCTAGCCTCTGCCTACTGGGATCTAACCTCTGCTGCCTACTGCTGAGCCCTCTCTCCTATCAGGATGACTATCTCACCTTATGCCTATGCTAATTGCACCTGTAGTACACTCATCTGCCCATCTGACCCATCTAGTAATGCAGCTATGCCCCGCAACTGCACTAACTCAGCATCTCAACTCTATAAGGTCTCCTGTAGGCTGGCGACCTGTTGCTACAGGGTCTCTATCTCCTCCCCATCCTCACTCCAAGACTGTCGATGGGATGAGTACTCTCTCGGCCCCACACCCCCACCTGCCCCCGAACCCCTACCTCGGCCCATCTTGATCCTATAAAACCCATCGCAATCTCAGGAATGTGTTGTTGCACGTTCCTATGTCTCACCTCTAGCCCGGGTACCTACTGTGCTACAACAGCTACCTGTCTCTGCTGAAGTGGTACCTGTGGTGGGGGCATAAGCTCCCTATCTGTCCTCTACCTCCCACCACACTGCCAAGGTGTCCTCTTCCTCGGTACCTCTCCTATCTGTACCTACTATATAGGTACCTGCTACTAGGGCAACTACTAATCCCCCCTGCTTATCCCTATCCTGGTACCTGTGGTACCTCTACCTGTCCTCCTCCTCCAACCCCTACCTGCCTAGCTGCTATTGCTACCAAAACACCAATCAAATCATCATCATCCCTGACCTCTACCTCCACCACAATATAATCCTCAAGAACCTCATCTCCCTCCGATCCACTCTCCTCATCCCCCTTCGATCCACCCTCCTCATCTCCCTCAACTCCAGCCTCATTTGCCATGACTACCTCTTCCATCAAATCTGTAAACCACATAGGCTATCACATATGCCACCATGTGTCATATGTAGGCATAGTACCTGCATCTCTGACCTCACTCCTCCAATCCCACACCAACAACTCCAAGGCCACAAAGTCTCCTATAGGAACTTGTCTCTGTATGGCTGGGGGCCACAAATGTGCATCTTGAGGAGTCTGTGCAAAAATCACCATCGACTGCAGAACATCCTGTCATAGTCCAAACTGCCACATGACCTGCGATGACATATACATGTCAATAGTATGGCTGCTTCGACCCATCAACTACCACGGCTGAAATGTGTAAGGCATATGAATATCATCATCTGGCCATGGCTCCACTCTGATATACGGTCGCCAGGTAACCCGAATCAAATCATCCAATACTTGCCGCCAATATCGAACCTGCCCTGTGTATGTATACTCCACATCTCGATATAAAAATACATAGGCCTCAAATCAACAGCAATAATATCCACCTCTCAGCCTGGTGACTGCAATATACTCCCAAGCCCATGTAGCAAAGTAACTCAAGTTGATAGAATTGAATTGTAATGATAAACAACTGTATGCATCTCATGGTATAGTTGCACTAGCATACAGGGCCCCCAGGCATACACCGTCCCATGTCGAACCATCCCCTCAATAACCTCTCCCCACCCAATTGGAAATCCTCTGCCTCACCGATCCGGCATCACTACACCACCAATCAATGCACACAAGAATAACAAGAAATGATCTACACCTGCCACCAATGTCCCCTCATAGCTTATCTCTCGACTCTCTGATACCAACACTATCCAACCATGGGTAAATACTTTAAGTAGGGCCCTTTGTCCCCTCCTCATATCATATATCACTCGTTGTTCATGAATGGGTATCTTGAGGATAGGATAAACATCCTCAAGTGTAATAGTGATCTCACTCGTAGGATGTAGAAAAAAGATGTCTTGGGGTGATAACGCTCTAGGAGATCTGCCATCAGAGCTTTATGAGCTCATAGCACTAGCATCTGTGCGGGTTTCAAAAGCCCTAGTCGCACTAGTTAACCTCATGTAGCATCATCAAAAGCATCAAACAGCTCCATTACGAAAGGCACACATCGCTCATGAGAGTACACAATAAAAGACCTCGTCACCTGCATCCACAAATGCTTGTCAGAAACCTACCTATTCCTCCAAAACCAAACCTTTCACATCGCATTTTTGCTATTGGAAGCCAAATAAATTTTGGCACCAAAATGCATCCCTTTTCTACCAACTTTACAGATGGCGCTGCCCGACTCCCATATGGCACTAGAATAAAGTATAGTTCCACTACGTAGAGTTTCTGCGCCATTTCAAAACATTGTGCCACTTCACATTTTTGTGCCAATCCAAGAGATGGTGATGCCTTTCCAGATAGCGCCAATCCACAAGAAGGCACTACTTTCCACTATGGCGATAATCTACATGATAGCGCCACTCTAGACCATTGTGCTGATCTAGAATATCGTGCTACCCTAGCCCCATTTTGGCGCTAATTCACCAAACCCTAGTCTTGTATAGTATTGTGCTAAAATGGAGGATAGCGCCAAAACGCAAACATTTTGGCACCAATTCGCCCCTTTTCTATCCAAAACAGATAGCATCAATCCAGAGGATGGCACTAATCTGGGCCCCTTTTTGTGTTAGGCGATTGCCTGATAGCACTAAAACCTGAAATCCCTTTTCCTGGCATAAAAAATTGTGACAAAAACAAAAAATGACAAAGCTAGGGTTAGGGCCTACCTATGGTCTAGCCTCGGATGACCTCCTATACGGTCGAAAGTGCTCCAAAATGTAGGTGTATTGTGGGAACATGGGATTACAGTCTACCATCTTCTCTTCTCTCTTTCTTCTGAGTAGCTCGATGTGTACAAGTGTGGCACTCTTAGGGCCCACTCTTCTAATTATAGTAAGCCATGTCATCCCTTCACAAAGTTTTTCTTCCTTAGGGTGCAAATCACAACCGTTCTTGCCCATTTTTCTTCCTATCAACCTCTCCCCTATCCAAATTTCACCCCCATCTCGTCCTTTTGAGAACTCACCTGAAAAAAATTTATATTTTTTGCCAACCTCTCGAGGGCGCATCCCTCCCTCATTTCATTCCTTCCCGACATCTGGGGCATATTTTTCTTTGACCTGACACCACTTCCCTGCTAGGTCTTGACGCCACGTCAAAGAGGGGCAAATGTATACACCTAAAAATGTCTTCATCGTCAAACTGACTCCTGACATCCCTAAACATATCAATTTCCCTTCTAATCAATTAATTAAATTTTTATTTAATTAATTATCCATTCATCACCTGATTTTTCATCATTTTATCCCCTACAATTGGATTAATTTAATTAATTCAATAGTCCAACCTTACCCAATTAATTAAATAAATATGCAATATTTATTTGGTTAATTCCCCCTTGTCACTAAATCCAATTAATTAGGTAAATCATGTTTATCTAATTAATTCAACCTATTAATCTACCTATTCCTACCCTAGTTAATTAAATACCTATTATTTAATTACCTAGCCTAACCTACATGATCCTAGACCTAGGATTAAATAAATAAAACTTTATTTAATTAATTTTAACCTCCCATTAACCCATTCCCTAATTCTTTCCAGCCATATTAATTAGGCTAATCACCCTAATTAAGATGGTCAAACCTTGATTAACACTCCTCTTCACATCTCACAAATAAAAAATTAAAATATATTTCATATAAATTATTTTTTTATACACGTGTCATAATCCTCATTTAATACTTCTTACACCCCTTACACGTCATAAATCATTAATATCCACTCTTCCCTAAATAAATTTTAAATTCATTTTACTCTTCCTCATGTGAATTTTTAATTCACAAATAATCCATCTCACCTAACCTCATTTAATTCACCCCTTTCCCAAGATGAATTTAAAATTCATCTTTATTCCTATCCCTCCATTTTCCAAGATAAAATCTAGGCCCTCCACATCATTTTTATTCTCCACCATTAATCTCTCAAATCAATATCAACAATTGGATCAAAATCTCTTCAAAATGCCTATAAATACAACATCCTCCAAGCCATTTTATCATCCAATTTCTAAGTAGAGTTATCATGCTAAAATATCTCTTGACTTAGTTTGTGAATTGCATTTGTGAGAGCATTTCACATAGAATTCATCATCTTGGGTATATCTAGGAGCTCTTGGGTGCAAGCTTCTACAACTCTATCTTGGATTTGTGAGTCACATTGAGGTATAATCTTTGTTTTATGCATTAGATTTGTGTTTTCTATCTCATTTTGATTTCACTAATCACACAAATTACCCTAAAATGCACCCAATCCCAAGTCCAAGGGACCTCGAGATTGGACCTAATTGATAATACACTAATCTATCTAATTTGCACCCTATCTAAGCACATTAACAATGATATGTCCTAGGAGATGACATTTCTAACTATTTTAGACTAGAATTAAGCTAATTCTATTGATGTGAGCATTCAATTTTGTAGGGTTTCTTTGCATATGATGGCTTATTGAAAATGGGAGGTGGAGGCCTCAATTTATAGATTTTTGGGGATGGAATTGAAGGGCTAGGATCAATTTGTAAGATCAATGGTTGAGATTTATTGAAGATCCTCAAACAAAGAGAATTTGACGAATGACAAGCTAGGATTGGATGAGAATTTTGCTCCAAGATTCAAGGGATGATCAATGGATGAGATTGCAAGTTTAAATGGATGGATGACTAGAATTGGGTAGGTGTATGACATGTAAGGATTCATTTATGAAAAGGTAAGGGTTGGATTTAGTGAAGAATTTTAAATTGGATGGAGAGGACAAGTGGAATTAAAAATTGGATGAATAGTATTTAAATAGTGCCACATGTAATTTTAAATTTGTATGAATAGTGACACATGGAGTGGGGTGGAAGGAATAGGACAAATGTACACTTTTTGGAAGATTTGGTCATGCTTCTAAGGTCTCACTTGTCATGTACATGTATGTACATAGGATGACAAGTGGACTTCTAGAAACATCGGGGTTTGTAATGATGAATTAATTAAAATTAATTCATGTGCACATGGATTAGAAGAAAATAATGATGATTACAAAAAGTAATTAAAAGTGAACAAAATAAGAATTAAATAAATAGGATAATTTATTTTTATTTTTTGGAATGTGATTTATGAACTATAGTAAAAAATATTTAATTTTTAAACTATAGTAGAGGAATTTGATTTTGTGGAAGGGAAAAGGCACCGGATAAATTAATTAAATAATTAAAAATTATTTAATTAATAATTGGGTCGAATGGAATGATGTAGGTGAATTAGAGTTGGATTGTGTAGGTGGATGAAAGTGGTTGTGACCATTTTCAGATGTCTACATTTTGCCCCTCTTTGATATGGCGTCATAGTTGTCGCGGTTGGCGGGATATCAAAGAATATTTTTTTTTAATAAATATGCCCCAGTGGGTGAATAGGAGGGAAGTGGGTGACCAGGTGATGCCCCCTTGAGAGATCAGTGGAAAAAAATAATAAATAATAAATGGTACAGTGATCTCTCGAAAAAGGTGAAAATTTGACGGAAGCAAAGCAAAAAGGGTCCCAAGACTGAAGAATGGAAAAAAAGGTGAAATGGAGGTAGAAAAGTGGAGTGGTGGGAGAAAAAAAAAAAAGAAAAAAAGGGGTGGACAAAGAAAAAAGGAAAAAAGAAATGGGGGGAGAAAAGGAAAAAGTAGGGTTGGGGGGTTATAAATTGAAAAAGGAGCTCATAAAGCTCATTTGGCTTGTGTGACTTAAAGGAGTGAGTGGAAAAGAGAAAAACAAGAGTGGAGCGATGGTGGGCATTCCATGAGAGGAGCACCAAGCAGAGTAGGTGAGAGAGTACCTACAAACCGTGGAAGTAGGTGAGTCGGTAAGTACATCTTGCCTACTTTGTTATTTTTGTGTGATTTTGTGTTTTTGGGTAGGAGACTCAATAGTCACTTAGGGTTTGGAAGAAAAATGTGCCTAGGGTTTTAAAGAAAAGTGCACCTAGGGCGTTATGGAAAAACACATCTAGGGTTTTGAATGGCACCCGCCCAGCAAAGGGGTGCTTGCTCCAACAGAGCGATGCTCAAGACCGCCTGCTCTGACGGAACGGTGCCTGTAGGGGCACCCGCTTTGGCAGAGCAGTGCTTGCGAGAGTGTCTCCTCTGGCAAAGCAGTACCCGCACGGGCACCCGCTCCTACAGAGCGGCACCCGTAGGGGCGCTTATCGGGGCCAGGTGGGGTTTACAGTGGCCGGGTGATGGGTGTCCAGCCCAAGACATGGGCTCGAGGGTCAGGTGTAGGGGTTAGGGTGCAAAGCATGCCATAGGTGCACCAATAGTTGAGGGTGTTAGGGTGTGCCTAATGCACGTCAAGATGAAGGTGGATGCTGACATAGGTGAAGGTGGGTTTGATATGTGGGAAATTGAAGTGTTTAAAATAGTGGCTGATAGAGTGTTATTTTTTTGGATGATGCAGGGGGATGGGTATGTTCTTTAGTCTTGGGAGAGACAACTGCTGACATTTGACATGTGGGGGGAACTAGATAGGACAAAGAGATTCTTCTTGTAGATGGTGGGATTGTGACATACCGCAGAGATGTTGCAGATACGAGAAGATAGAGTGATGATGACGACATTAGTGGAGCGGTTTCAGACAGAGCGGTGCACCTTTCTATTGCCCACAGGGGAGGTGATTATCATGTTGGAGGACATATGGAGGATCCTACGGGTCCCCATACACAATGAGAGAGTGGTGTATGATCATAGACAGGGACGAGCATATGTGGATTGAGTGTTTGCCCCAAGACGAGTGTTGTATGACAGTGATGGGACATAGATGATATATCGGTGGTGATAGATAGGGGCCTATATCGGTTGCCCTATTTTTGGCAGGATTGATAGCAGGGACATTGGTCCCAGACAGGAGATCGTATAGGTTTCTAGTGGGCTGGGGAGTGGTGCTACTACAGATGATCAGAGCTGGCGTGATCTATGTGTGGGGGCCATGCATACTGGCTCATTTATATCATGACATGGATGTCGTGGTGTACAGGTGATCTAGGAGCTTGGGATATGGTGTGACTTTGCTACATAACTGGGTGTGGGAGCATATACCAGTGACTCGGCCATTGGTAGTGTGAGACAGGCTGAGACATTGACCATTTGTTTATGCATACAGGGGACAGTTGACCCACAGTCATTCGAGGGATATGAGGTACTGGAGACGAGTGATGGATGATATAGTGGAGTTTGTGTGGTGGCCATGGAGGGAGGTGGAGAGGAGGTAGGAGGATAGGGTGCAGCTGGGTTATACAGTGCAGTCATGATTTTTGATGGGGCGGACACATTTGATTGTGGATAGATATCTATCGAGGCAGGTACAATGATAGTTCAGGTTAGTGCAGGATGTGCCATAGGTAAATGTGATGTTTGCACGGATACGAGAGGTACAGACCCAGTGGGGATTGGCTCCTGATCCACAGATGGTTATAGCAGAGTTTTAGGGATTCCATCCATAGGCATGACATGTGAGACGGGAGGTAGTGGATGAAGGGACTACCTCGGCATATGAGGGGTGGTGGGCTCGGCAGAGGCTAGTGAGACACACGTTAACAGTAGCACCAGCTGAGGCAGCAACAGAGGAGGTGACAATAGGGGAGGTGACAACAGAGGAGGAGGATGATGACGGGGATGAGGATGATGAGGATGTGAAGGAGGTGTGGGTAGAGGAGATGGATGTAGATGCAAGAGGTGATGGTGGAGGTGATGGGGGTGGTGGTGGTGATGATGACGGATTAGAGTTGGCCAGGGCACATGAGCAGATACACTAGCTACATGCATAGATAGCCCAAGTTGGAGGTACAGGTAGCCCAGTTACAGGGGTAGTTGGCAAGGACGGGCGTGACGAGGGTCATTGTAGTCCTCATCATTTAATTTTAATAATATCAATCCAAGGCGGTGTCCATGGCTGTATGCAAAAAGGAGAAGGAATAACTTGCATGGCAGTCTTTTCTACAGAAGGGATTTGACAATTGCATGAAACAAACTAGGTTTAAAATCTACTGAAAAAGACAACCTAATTTAAGGAAAGCAATAATTTGAATAGCTGATCTAATTCTGGAATGAAGGAACAGCTAAAAGAATTTTGAATAAACAAATTGCATAACAGCAAAGCAACTAAACAGACTAAGAAATGTAGTCTTTGCCCTTCAGTTGGAGTGGGCCCTTGCTCCTTCCTCCGGAGAGACTAATCAATTCCAGCAATCAGCAAATGGGTAGAACAACTTTCTTTATTCAATAACCTTCAAGATCCAAAATACATGCTGCTGTAAAAAATAGAGTTCTTTTTCTTAAAAATAATTCTTTTACAACTTCCTTTTTTCTATTCTACGCCATAGTTCTTTATATATAACTATGGTTATTAAATTCCAATTGAGCGTCTCTCTAGAGTAGACAACTTATTCATGCAGCCAACTAAACTTATTCATCTAGTTAACTAAACTTATTCATTTAGTTAACTGATTATACAATTGTTGATTACAAGGCAAAACATGCAGTCTTTTAGAAAGACATGCAATGACACTAAGTGTGTATTCTTTGCATGGAATAATTACTCATAATTAGATCCATCAATTTAGGAGTAATTATAGTCAATCTATCCTTTAGAAAATCTCAGAGTGTGTGTTGGTAGATTGGAAGAATTCGCAGCAACTTCATAAAGTATTTTTGGAACATCTTTGGAGCTTGTGGAACAGTCAACTTCTGTCATAAACTGCTCATTTAATTTATGAGATCTCCTCAAATGATTTCTAGGTTTTGTTCCCCTAACTTTTATCTTTCCATCATTAAGAAAGAAGAGAGAAATCACAGTTTTACTAAAAACTAGTTTTCTTGACTTTTCTGTTCTGCGTCTTCGCGTTCTGTAACAGTCAATTTATATCATTAACCATTTATTCATTTTAATGAATCTCTTCAAAATGCCTTCATAGATTTGTTCCTCTCTCTTTAAGCTTTCTGGATCATTTTGAAATTCTGATTTTTGTTAAGAAATGAGTGAGATATTGTAGTTTTACTGAAACTGCATTTTTGACTTCTGCATCTCCGGCGCTCTGTGCATCTCCAACGCTCTGTCCATCTCTGGTGCTATGTCCATCTTTGGTGCTCTATGCATCTTTGGAGCTCTATCCATCTCTGGAGCTCTATCCATCTCTGGTGCTCTGTGCATCTCCGGAGCTCTGTGCATCTCCGGAGCTCTGTGCATCTCCGGCGCTCTGTCCATCTTTGGTGCTCTATGCATCTTCGGAGCTCTGTCCATCTCCGAAGCTCTGTAATTTTGAAACTCTGCAACTTAACATAAAATAGACTTTCTCTTCACTTTATTGATAAAATGAATGTTAATCTCAAAGTGAACATGTAATATCAAGATAAACTCATGCATGGCATTGATCGTTGCATTTAGACAAGTTTATTTGATATTTAGCTACAAATCTTCAAACCCATATTCAAGTGCACTTCAAAAACTGATTTAATGAAGAGAAAATATATGCTTTTATTTGACTAAAGATGAGACACTTTATGGTCTCATCATCTCCCCCACACTTAAGAGGTTGCAGGTCCTCCTGCACTTCATAATCATCTTTTTGAGGTAACCTCTTTGCTTTTATTGCAGTTGCTCCGGAGATGCCTTATAGTTGTTTTGGTGTTCTCTGGAGCAGCTATTCTAATGATCTTTGGATTTACCATTCTGATAATCTTTGGAACTCATACCCTGTTGTGCATCTGCAAATCTGATACCATGTTGATCCCTGGAGTTGGTGCTTGTTGTTCATTTCTAGAGGTAATACTTTGCTAATCTCCGGAGCTAATACTCTGTTGATCTCTAGAGCTATTGTTCTATTGATCTCTAGAGCTGATACCTTGCTATCCATCTTAGTCTTCCATGTGACCATCATGCACTAATTGGTTCTCCATCTTTTAGCCCATGTTTTGCATGATGCATGCAAAGAGGTCTTCAACTCCTTCAAATGCCAAAATATCTGCAAGAGTTCTTGGAAGCAGCAAATTGTATAGAAAAAGCATGTGCAAAGCACTTATTTGCAGAAAAGAAACTTACCCTAACCTACTCTACTTAGTGATGTAGAGATAGGTTACACAAAACTATTAACTGGTTGGGGAAAATAACTTCCTTTTCTCAAATTATGTATCCATGCATTTAACTTTCTAAAAGAAAAGGAAAACCATGAGAAGAAGATGGCTGAAAATTTAAACTTTGATGCTTCACCTTCCTCTGAAATAATAGCCTCCTCCATAATTTCTGACTCTAGTACATGCATGGGCTGATTAGAGAGATCATGCAACCCTTCCTTACATTCTAATGCATGCATGATTAGAGACAGCTCCTTGCTATTCATGGGCTGGTTGGAGAGATCTTGAAACCCTTCCTCATATTCTGGTACATGCATGATTAGAGGCAGCTCCCTGTTGTTCTTCAAATATCTAATCGGGCAACCCTCCTTGGACTTTGAAGGCATCCAAATAATACTCTACCATACAAGATCCTCCAGTGGAGACAAGATTTCTTCATTATACTCGTTACCTATTGCAAGCAATAGGGCATCAATGTCTCCTTCTAAAATGCATTTTTCCTTGCTGGACATTGGAGTCATGGTCATCTAGTTGAAGAGGCTGCACAAGAGTTGAAATTATAGAACAACAAGATTTTTCACCTTCTTTGCATGCAAGAACCTTATGATTTGGATGTATTGTTTGGGGAGGTTTTTGGCATACAGATCTCTTTTGAGGAACTTCTTTTATCTACCTAGACTTCAAAACAATAAATCTAAAAAGACTACCAAACCAATTTTCCCCTCTTTTTGACCTGCTATCACCAGATCAACAGCAACTCCCTAATGACACCTATCCCTGGCAACGGCGCCAAAAGTGACGAGGGTCGTTGCAGTCCTCATCATTTAATTTTAATAATATCAATCCAAGGCGGTGTCCATGGCGGTATGCAAAAGGGAGAAGGAATAACTTGCATGGCAGTCTTTTCTACAGAAGGGATTTGACAATTGCATGAAACAAACTAGGTTTAAAATCTGCTAAAAAAGATAACCTAATTTAAGGAAAGCAATAACTTGAATAGCTGATCTAATTCTGGAATAAAGGAACAGCTAAAAGAATTTTGAATAAACAAATTGCATAACAGCAAAGCATCTAAATAGACTAAGAAATGTAGTCTCTGCCCTTCGGTTGGAGTGGGCCCTTACTCCTTCCTCCGGAGAGACTAATCAATTCCAGCAATCAGCAAATGGGTAGAACAACTTTCTTTATTCAATAACCTTCAAGATCCAAAATACATGCTGCTGTAAAAAATAGAGTTCTTCTTTTTCTTCAAAATAATTCTTTTACAACTTCTTTTTTTCTATTCTACGCCATAGTTCTTTATATATAACTATGGTTATTAAATTCTAATTGAGAGTCTCTCTAGAGTAGACAACTTATTCATGCAGCTAACTAAACTTATTCATCTAGTTAACTAAACTTATTCATTTAGTTAACTGATTATACAATTGTTGATTACAAGGCAAAACATGCCGTCTTTTAGAAAGACATGCAATGACACTAAGTGTGTATTCTTTGCATGGAATAATTACTCATAATTAGATCCATTAATTTAGGAGTAATTATAGTCAATCTATCCTTCAGAAAATCTCAGAGTGTGTGTTGGTAGTTTGGAAGAATTCACAGCAACTTCATAAAGTATTTCTGGAACATCTTCGGAGCTTGTGGAATAGTCAACTTCCGTCATAAACTTCTCATTTAATTTACGATATCTCCTCAAATGATTTATGGGTTTTGTTCCCCTAACTTTCATCTTTTCAGATCATTTTGAATTTCTAAATTTTGTTAAGAAACAAGAGAGAAACTAGAGTTTTACTGAAACTAGTTTTCTTGACTTTTCTGTTATGCGTCTTCGCGTTCTGTAACAGTCAACTTATATCATTAACCATTTATTCATTTTAATGAATCTCTTTAAAATGCCTTCATAGATTTATTCCTCTCTCTTTAAGCTTTCTGGATCATTTTGAAATTCTAATTTTCGTTAAGAAATGAGTGAGATATTGCAGTTTTGCTGAAACTACATTTTTGACTTCTGCATCTCCGGCGCTCTGTGCATCTCTGGTGCTCTGTCCATCTCCAGCGCTTTGTCCATCTCTGGTGCTCTATGCATCTTTAGAGCTCTATCCATCTCTAGAGCTCTGTCCATCTCTAGAGCTCTATCCATCTCTGGTGCTTTGTGCATCTCAGGAGCTCTATCCATCTCCGAAGCTCTATGCATCTCTGCAGCTCAGTCCATCTCCGGCGCTCTGTCCATCTTTGGTGCTCTATGCATCTTCGGAGCTCTGTCCATCTTCGAAGCTCTGTAATTCTGAAACTCTGCAACTTAACATAAAATAGACTTTCTCTTCACTTTATTGATAAAATAAATGCTGATCTCAAAGTGAACATCTAATATCAAGATAAACTCATGCATGGCATTAATCATTGCATTTAGACAAGTTTATTTGATATTTAGCTACAAATCTTCAAACCCATATTCAAGTGCACTTCAAAAACTGATTTAATGAAGAGAAAATATATGCTTTTATTTGACTAAAGATGAGACACTTTATGGTCTCATCAGGGCATCGGACAGGCGCAAATTGAAGTGTTGCAGGCATAGGTAGCCCAGCTATAGAGGAAGTTGGCATAGACGGGTGCCAGACAGGCATAGATTGCAGCGTTGCAGGCATAGCTGACATAGGTGCAGGGATTAGCACAGCACTATGCATAGGTGAGAGACCAGGCCTGCTAGGCATTGGGCCTAGGGATGGGGGAGATGATGAGGCCCATTCAGCGGCAGGTGGCTGAGAGTGCTAGGGAGACCCAACACTATATGACACTTTCTGAGGTGTTAGTTCTAGCAGAGTAGAGAGCTAGCTATCGAAGTAGGTCAGCAGCTTCTAGATCCAGGAGGTCAGGATGGTCAGAGAGGTCTATTCAGCAGCCCTCACCATCATAGGCATTAGTGGTAGTACAGATGCCGCCTCCACAAGCATAGAGACAGACAGGTCAGTAGGGTATGGGGCCTCTTCCTCGGAGGGATTCAAGGCCAGCTACATCAAAGGTTTTAGGCAGGGAAAGCTCCACCTAGGGGCATGATGTATATATATGTATTATTTTTTTGATAGGTCCGAGGACCACATTTTATATCATGATCACACTTTTGATATATATATATATATATATGAGATGGATTGTTGGATTGATGCACTATGTGTTATTGATGGATGCATTCATGGATATGTATGATGTATATGTGTGATGGATATTTGATGTCTTTTATATGATGGGATGTGATTTTATATGCATGTGCTTATGATGGTTGTGATGTGAGATGTTATGATTTGACTTGTGTTTGGATGCAGGATGGAGCGTGTATATGTGTTATTATATATGATGCATGTATGATGGTGTATGGATGAGTGATTCAAATATATGATAACATGTTTGTGATGCAGGATGGTCTATAATTATTTATGGACAGATGATATGTGATGTTTATGATATTGAGATGTTGGATGATTATAGTTGGACTAATCATGTGTGTGATGCAGGGTGGTGTGTGAGGATGGATGCGTAGGTATTACGAATGCGATGTGAGTGATCATGATACACAAATAGGTCCCCGAAATGGTCGCAGGATGGTAGGGGGAGATGGGATAGTAGAAAGTAGGGGGTGATGGAAATGTGTGTTTGATGAATCTTGGAGCAAAAGGAGTGGGACAGGGTGATGAGGGTAGATGTAAATATGTAGGACAAATGGGATGATATCATATTAAGACATTCTACCAATAAAAATTAAGTGCTACTGTAACATGGGATGTTATGCACCAGAGTATGTGGAACCAAGGTGGCAAGACATCCATGCATAGGACTTGACACTACAAACCATAGGATGAACCCATGCATGCCCATAATACTACAACCTTGTCTAGATGAACGAGGGGGATTTAAGGCATAAAGTACACCAAAGGTATGAGGAACCTTAGATGCAAAAGGAAGATGAATTGCTAGAACTGACCCTACAATTCACAAGATATGAATACTAAGATGGAGTAATGAGAAACTCCCACAAGCACGACATACGAAAGCAACGACTATGCCACATTCTAGATTCTTCTCCACATGTCATGATATAATGAGATCAAGAAAGCTTTGAAGTAATCTAAGAATGGTGCACAAGATAAAAATCAAAGACCAAAAGACTAACTGACCCAAAACACACAGTCATTGTATCTCTTGCCAAAAATGGATGGAGGATTGGTGATTTTGCCCATTGTAGGTAGGATGCATCCTAGGACAAGAATCGATGATGGATTAGAATAAACTAAGGATAGGCTGGGGGACACAAGCTATTAGTTATGGAAAAGCCAATTTGTTGCTAAAAGATTTTTTGTGGGATTGTTATGCTTTGATAGGATGCCTAGCAAGTGTATCATTTGTAGATCAAGTGTAATCAACAAGCTCAGGAAAGTAGGACCATCCAAATGGGTTGGATGGGTGCATCGTATGTACCTTCATACTGGATACTTCCTTCATATTCTAGACTGCCTACATACCCTATATCCACAGGATCAAGGCACATTACAATGCGGGTGATGATGATATGTAGTTTTGGGAGACTTGATGATGTAAGGATAGGGATAGGTTCATGTGATTGGATGAAGTGTTGGTTAGCGATGTTAAATGTTAGTTTTCTGACTATGTGACATTTGTACAAAACCACTAAAGGGACCAAGGTTGTGGATGGATGAAGGGAATTGGGTGAGTTAGAAAGTCATGATATCTATAGAGACCACAAGATGTATGTTGGTGGCTTGGAAATCTATTTTGGGATGTGGGAGATATTTTGGGAATGATGGACAATGGAAGCTCAGATGATGGGTTTGTTCTGAAGCTCAGATGAGGGTATCATGGGATATGCTAGATAGTGTGGATGATGATGAGAAGGTGGTTTGAACAATGGATCCAGATTGAACCTACACATGACGCATACGAGAAATTTTTCATCATGGTACTTATCCAAGGTGCCACAAGGAGTGGTTTTCACCATAGGATAGATTATTTCTCTTCACTATTTTTTTGTGCTTTTTTGAATTTTTTATTTTTTGTATTTTTGACATAGGGTATTCAGCAGACTAATTGTAGAACTGCTTCAGGTGGATGATGTTCATGGGCTCATCAAGCTCTTCTCCTTCAAGGGTGGAGAGTCGGTATGCTCCAGAGACATACTTTGTAGTGACAATGTAGGGTCCTAGCCAATTAGGCTCAAATTTCCCTTTCTTTTCTCGCTCTAATAGATTCCTTTGATTTTCTTTTAGGACTAAGTCTCCTACTGCAAATTCCCTAGCACGAATCTTCTTGTTATAGGATCTATGAAGCCAGTTTTGCTTGGAGGTGATTGAGGGTGTTGAGGCACCGTTCATCCAATAGCTCGAGCTCTTGAAGGCATGCAACATGGTATCCTCATCAGTGATGACATTACACAAGGAGATGCGCAATGAGGAAAATTTGATCTCTATTGGCAGGATAGCTTTGGTGCCGAAGACTAGGGAATATGACATAGCTCGTGTAGGAGTGTGAATGCTAGTGAGATAAGCCCAAAGGGCGGGATGGATGTGGAGGTGCTAATCACGACCAGTTTCATTGACAACTTTCTTGAGGATTTGAGCAAGGTTTTGTTAGTTGCCTTAGCCTGGCTATTACCTTGGGGATAATATGGAGTGGACCAATGATGTTGGATGTGGAATTGTTCACAAAGGTCTTGAACATCATGGTTTTTGAAAGGATTACCATTGTTGGTAACAATAGCGGATGGGATACCATAACGATAGATGATATGGTAAAGGATGAACTTAGAGATTTGGTTTCATGTGGTAAAAGTGAGAGGAATGGGTTCAACTCACTTAATGAAGTATTCAGTGGCGATGATGATGAATTTGTGTCTATCAGAGGAGGATTGGTGGATTTTGCCAACGAGATCTAGGCCCCACTGAGAGAAAGGCCACGGTGTGGTGATAGGTTGCAACGCCTGAGAGAGAGTGTGAATGAGGTCTTCATGCTACTGATAGGGCTTACATGTCTTCACGTACTCACATGCATCATCCTCCATAGTAGGCCAATAATATCCAGTACGCAAGAGCTTCTCAGCTAGGACAATACCACTTGTGTGCGCTCCACAGATACCTGCATAGACTTCGTGTAAGGCAAGTGGAGCTTCTTTCATGTTTAAGCATCAAAGAAGAGTGCCATCATAGCTTTAGTGATAGAGGGTGTCAGCAAGGATAGTGTAGTGACTGGCTCAATGGATGAGGGATCATTGTTGTTTATGGGTGGATTGGGGTGGGAAAGTGTGATGTTGGAGGTAGGTGTAGATATCATGATACCAAGGATTTTTCAGACCAACAATCTCACAAATGAATTTTGACTCAACGACACAATATACTAGCATTGGGAGCTATTCCACAAGAAACTCACACTGATGGCTACCTTGAGGCATATCAAGAAGGGAACCAATAGTAGGCATGGCATCAACTACTTTGTTGTGAAAGCGAGGTACCTACTCAAATTGTATGTAGGTGAAGAATAGTTTATATATTCACCAACAATTTGCTTATAGGGCACTAGTTTGTTGTCCTTGGTGAGAAACTCATCATCTACTTGCTTGATGATCAACTGGGAGTCGCCATAGACCTGTAGCTGCAAGATATTCCATTGTACTACTATTTTGAGACCAATTATCAAAGCTTCATATTCATCCATATTGTTTGTGCATGGGAAGGAAAGTCTGTATGCCTTGGGGATATAGTCACCTTGTAGGGTCACCAATAGTATTCCTACCCTTGAACTGTGATTGGTCAAAGATCCATCAAAGTATAATTTCTAGTTTGTTGATTCTATCATGGTTAAGATGGACTCATATGGAAAATCAATGGATAGTGGTTGATGATCTGTGAGGGGTGCTTCACTCAGCTGATCTGCTACAAATTGTCCTTTGATTTCTTTTTTGTCAACATACTCAATCAAGTTAAAGCTTCTAGAAACATTGTGTTTTGCTTTTTTTTTTTATAGAAAAAAAAAGCAAAACACAGTGTTTCCAGAAGCTTTAACTTGATCATGGACTGTGGAAATATCATGTCTACAACATACTCAATGTCAAATTTGCTCAACAACATAACTCATTTTGTCATTCTTCCTGTGAGTGAAGTCCTAGACAACAAGTACTTGAGAGGGTCGACTTTAGAGATGAGCTTGATAGAATGACTCAGCATGTAGAGTCGTAACTTTTGGGAACAAAAAACAACAGCTAGACATGCGCTTTCCATGGGGGTGTAATTAATCTCATAGCTGACTAGAGTCCTGCTAATGTAGTATATAGCCCTTTCACGGCTGATATCATCCTGTTGTGCTAAAAGTGCCCCCAGTGCTACAGATGTTGCTGATATATATAATAATAGGGGTTTTCCAAGGATAGGTGCCATTAGGACCAGTGGTGAAGCTAGATATTCCTTGATGCAATCAAATGCCTATTGACAATTTTGGTCCCATTTAAAGTATACATCTTTGTGAAGCAAATGGGCAAAGGGATGACATTTATCTGCGAGTTGAGCAATGAACCTACGAATAGCTTATAGTTTTCCTTGGAGACTTCAAAGATGTTTGATTTTCTTAAGAGGAGGCATTTCTATGATAGCAGTAACTTTAGCAAGATCCACCTCAATACCCCTATGGGAAACAATGAACCCCAAGAGTTTTCTTGATGTTATGCCGAAGACACATTTATTGGGGTTGAGGTGAAGCTTGTACTCTCTAAGTCATGCAAAGATCTGTCACAAGACCTCAGGATGTTCTTCCCTTGTTCTAGATTTCCCTAGGAGATCATCCACATAGTCTTCCATTATCTTGTGTATCATGTCATGGAAGATTGTAATCATTGCACATTGATAGGTTGCCCCAGTGTTCTTTAGACCAAAGGGCATGACTTGCCAGTAGTATGTACCCCAGGGACAAGTAAAATCTGTTTTGTGTTGATCTTTAGGGGCAATTCTGATTTGATTATACCCAGAGAAGGCATCCATGAGAGAGAGCATCTCATGTCCTGCTGTGAGGCCTACAATTATGTCAATGTTGGGGAGCGGAAAATCATCCTTCAGACATGCTTTGTTAAGGTCTCAGAAGTCTATGCAACAACGGATGCCCCCAAGTTTCTTAGCAACCAGAACAATATTGGAAACCCATTCTGAATAGTCAATAGGGTGGATAAAGCCGACATCTAATAGCTTTTGTAGCTCTTCTTTGACAAGCAAGGCGACTTGAGGGTGCATCTTGCGGAGTTTTTGCTTAACAGGGCTTGCGTCAGGATGTACCACAAGATGGTGAACAACCAAGGATGGATCCAATCCTAGCATGTCAGTGTAGGACCAAGCGAACACATCAGGTGCTTCATGAAGCACAATGGAGAGGTTGGATTTTTCTTCAATACCGAGACTTTCTGCTAGATGTGTAAGCTTGGGCAATTCTTGTGTGCCGAGGTTGATTTCTTGGGTGCCTTCAATCAGAATATTGGAATGGTCTTGCCAGTAAGATGGTATGGGGGGGAGATGGAGATCCTCATCTTCTAGTGCCTTAGAGAGGTTTTCACTAGGAGATATGTCTTTATTTTTCTCTTTTGTGTCTAAAAGTGCCTAAAAGAGTTTTTCACTAGGGGACAATTTTCTATTTTTTGATTTTTGCTTTTTTGGACTAAGGATCTCCTTTTCCCCAAAATAGGCATGTGCGTGCAAGTGTATGTCATATTGTGAGGTGTCGTGGAGTTGTAAGAATGCATAAAGAGCCTCATTATTTGGAAACATGTCAAGAGGTAGGGGTCCTTGAGAATCCCAAGCAATGAGTTCGGGATGAACGAGGGGGAGGTCAATAATGAAGATGGCGTTGTTAGGGAAGATGCATGAAAGATCAAGATGTTCGCATGAAGCTATGATGACACTCAGAGTGATGTTTTCAACACTAGAAGAGGATTATGTTACCTGTACTAAAGTTTTAACGGGTCCACGGATTGTCACAGTCGGTGGAGCATATCCTAAACCAAAGTGTTGAGCATATTTAGTGTGAGATGTAGGATCAACCGGGATGGGTTAACACCTTGTTTATTGGCACCAAGTCTCGTTCCATGGTAAGGCTTTTTGGTAAAAATTTGAAATGGTACAGGATATTTCTCTTTGGAGTATTCCATATTTACAGGTGCTGGGGTGGTTTCATCACGGTATAGCCAATCACTCAAAGTTGTTTCTTCAGCTTCCTCTTCTCTAGATACCTATGCTGGTACAAAGGGAATTTTATCATTGATCTTGCATTGTTGTTCTTGTTCCTTCTAAAGATGACGACCATGGGAGCGGGGGGACAATGGTAACTGTCCCACGTGGAAGGCATTGTGAAGCTCATATTCACCACACCCTTTGTCTATGATCTTGACCTTTTGTGGACTAGGAGTGGAAGATGAGGTGGAAGCTTGTGATGGATCGATGGTGACTTGTGGAGTGGATGATGACATTGATGAAGTGGATAAGGATTATTTGACATGATCCTCGTAGGTGCTTGGACAATGAAATTATCTATCATAAACAACCTCTAACGCTTTGTAATATTCCAAGGGTTGTTGATCAGTGGGAATGGTGATTTCCATGCCGTTATGAGGGAAATTGAGGCATTGGTGGTAGGTGGATGGAATGAGTTACATGGCATGTAACCATGGTCAACCTAGGAGGAGATTATAAGGAAGGTCAAGATCAATCACGTGACATAGAGTGGGCATGGTGAGTGGGCCCACCTTGATAGGGAGGCATATGGTAACTTCATATTCTCTTTCTGTGTTGTCGTATGCCTTGATGGAGATAACCAAAGACTCTAAGTTAGCCATTGAATACCCCATGAGTTTTATGATTTTTAATGTACATATATTCAAACCAGATCCATTATCCAAGAGGACCCTCTTGATCTTGTGGTTGGCAATTTGGACTTCAATGTGTAGTGCTTTATTATGCGTTGGATCGATGGGTGGCATATTGGCATGGCTAAAGGTGAGATGGTAGGCTGAAGATAGTTGAGCAAGAAGGTTTTGGAATTGAGTGAGAGGTATGTCGGTGGGGACATGGGACTCTTAGAGGGCCTTGTCAATTATTTCATGGTGAATCGTGGAGGTCTTAAGGAGTTCCAAAATGGAGATTTGTGTGGGGGTTTTCCCAAGATGGTTGAGGAGGTTGTATTCAGAAGTGGTAGTGGTGGAGGATGGGGATGGTCCCTTTATGGTTACACGCCCATGACGGGTGGTAACGACACATTTAGGGGTGGTATTTTTGAGTTTGATTGTGGTGACACGAGTAGAATCAAAATCAATTCAACCCACTACATTGTTGTAAGGAGGTGAAATATTGTTGTAGTTGATGTTGTTGGCTTGGTTGTTAGGATTGGTGTTGGAGGACGATGGTTTGGATGTGGTTTGGTTATTGTTGCGGTGGGGAAGAGGGTCTTGGTAGATACCTAGGCCATTGTTGGGTGGTGTGTTGTTGTTTCCTTCTATTTAGATATCGCCACGGTCGACGAGGTCTTGGATATAAATTTTCAATTTCATGCATTTGCTCATGGCATGGCCCTTTATGTGATGATAGTCACAATATTCATTCTCTTTGTACCATGCGGGTTTAGGCTGGTTTTTGTCAAATGGTTTCGTCGTGGGGAACTCAACCATGTTTTCTTGGACTAATTTTTGAAACACAACCTCGAGTGGTTCACCCAAGTGTATATACTTGTGTTTTGGATTGTTAGGGGGATTTCGCTTTGGAGGAGCAAATGGAACCGAGACATTGTTTGAAACATTTTGGACTACATTTGTCTCTTTTTGCTTAGGAGCGGCAATTTGGATGTACTTGGAATCAGTAGCACCATCTCCTACGATGTTTTTGTTTTTAGCCCAAAATTTCAGTTTATCGATGGATGATTTGTCGTTATCGATCTTGTAGATTTTGACTAAACCTTTTGCAATAAGGGCCTTTTCAATGGTGACCCATTTTTCTATGATTTCATCGAAAGTTGATGTGCAATGTACTTGCAAGTGGAAGGCCATCTCTTGGATGAGATTTTGAATGAAAATGTGAATGAGTTGTTTTTCGGGGGTTGTCCAAGGTAGCCTAATAGCAAGGGACCTCCATCTTTGTAGGTAAGTGGTGAAACTTTCACCACTTCATTGTTTGGTGTTGCAAAGGTCAAGCATAGTGATTTCATGCTCTACGTTGTATGAAATGTGGTTGACAAGTTTCTCTAAAAGATAGGTGAAAGTTGAGATGGAGCTGTAGGGAAAGTGCATAAACTATTCTAGGGCTTGTCCTCCTAAGCTTCATGGAAAAAGATGAAGGAGGAATTGGTCATCATAGGCTACTGCTTGGCATGCCATGAAGAATTCCTTGATGTGATCACGAGGGTCTCCTTTTCATTTGTACTTATCAAATTTTTGCATTTCAAAATGTTGAGGAAAAGGTGTGATGGAGATGTTTCTATCAAATGGATAGGGACATAAGTCTTCAAAATTATAATGTTTCTTTTGGGTCCCTAGTTGGATGTTTTTGAGTGTGTTTTTCATCTTCTCCCATTCTTGGTCAAAAGGATTAGCAAGAGGTGGTTGTGGCATGTATGGGGGTTGTTGTGATGTTGATTGTTGATGTTGAGGATGAATGTATTGTTGTTGTTGGACGTATGGGGGTAGGCCTATGGTTTGTGTGTAAACGTGAGACCCATATGTTTGTTGTTGTGGGATGACTTGTTGATTTTGAAGTGGTGGTTGTTGTTGAGTGATGTATGGATTTTGCATCAAAGACCCATGGGGAGGTTGTTGATGCATGGAGGATTGATACGTGTGAGTGGGGTTGTTATAGCTCATCAAGGGATTTTTTGTTTGATTGACTGGATTAGAGGTTTGGATGGTCATTTGTGTTGTGGGTGGTAGCACCATTTGAGTGATTATCAACCTTTGAGGAATATTCAAAGCAGGAAGTGGTTGTAGGACGTGATTAGCATTGGATGGGTCTCAAGGAATGTTGATCGTATTTTGTGGAATGATAATTTTTGGATTGGTGGGCATGTTGGGATCGGGCATCATATGAGGAGGCATTCCATAAGGTTACTTCGACACTTGTGGTTGTGATACAACATTGCGCCCTATGTTTTGATCAAGAGTGTGGATGACGTTGAAGTTGGATGCATAACTAGCCCATGGGTTGTCATAAATGGGTTCATTGGGATTAGGGACATGTCCCCATGGTTGATCTTGAATGGGTGATGGTGGTTTGTCATGGAAAATATGTTTAAGTTTATCATGGTTGAATGAATATGGAAGGCGTGCGCCATATTCAATGAGACGTTCAAGAAATTCATCCTTAGGGTTGTCAATGAATTAGTTAAACTTGTTGTGCAATCCCTTTTCATTGAGAAAATTGACAAAGGTGGGGAATATGGGCAAGGATGAGTGGATGTTTCGCCCAATTCGGGTTGGTTGACATATCCCTCCATGTTACTCATGGTAGAGTCATGAGGAGAGAGAGGTTGGTAACGTGCATCCATTTTCTTCTTAGCTTGTGATCATGTGATGGGAGGAATAAAAGGTGAACTTGAATAAGATTTAGATGATGAGGTACCAATGATGATAAATGCTGATTGATTCTAAGTTCAAAGTCTAGATCAAAATAATTGATAGGTCAATGATTAATCCTATATATTGAGGGTGGACAAAGAGCCTAAGCAAAAGGATGATGGGATTATTTTACTTGGGGTAGACAAGACACACCAAGCAAAATGGGATTTCTTGAAGTCCACTAACTTATGAGTTGTCTACATTCTCAAGCTAATTTATCCAAGAGGGCGGATGATGCTTAACTTATACCAAACTTAAGATAGAAGAAGTCTTAAGCTTAACATAAACAAAAGGATGATTTTGATCTAGATTCTAACCTTAGGATATGGATGTGCTTTGGATTTATTAAGAATTTAGATAAGGATTGATTATGGATGGGGGTGATATAATTGGATAAGGAATGGATTGATTTGAGGATAATGATCGATTATGGATTGATAGGGATTGATGAAGGATGATATGATCGATTAGGGATGATAATGGGTGACAAAAAAATATTTGACTAAGGATGGTTTAAGGATAATGATTGATTATTACAAGGATAATGCTATGGTTAATGATGGGATTAACGATGGACTTGGGCTAATTAACTATGGATGACTTGGATAATCTATCAACTAATGAGGATGAAGACAAGGATAATGATCAATGATTAGAGTGGATCACAAGATAAAGAGGGACGAATGGACATGGATATGGATGAGGTGGCATGCAATTTCTAAGGATGACGTGAAAAGGGGATCGTTGGCAACGAAAAGGACAAAATTTTGACTTTTTTGATGGCTTTGAAAATGGGTGCTGATTCAGGGGACCGAGCACTGATTCAGGACATTAGGCGTTGATTTGTAGGAAATGGGTGCTATTTTGGGACAGTGATGGTTTCTTGTGATTTTTAAGTTGTTGGATTGGATTTTTCAATTGATTCAAGTGATTTTGGATGATATCGGTGAGATTCCTTAGCAAGTAGACAAACAATCACTCAAGAAAACACAATGGCCAAATGTTTGGTAAGAGGTACAAACATTTTGTGTATGTTCAAAATCCCCTCAAGGCCAAATTTCCACAAGTCTCAACACAATCAAATATACTTGAAGACAATGCTTAATCTACCTAAGGTCAATGGCCAATGGCAGCTTGTTCGAGCCCACAACTTGGAATCTCCATCAACTCAAATGTCATCACACCTAAAGTGGGTGTGTACATTTTTTTGTCTTTGCAAGAGAGGACTGGAAGGATGACCCAATCACCCTCTCCCCGAAAAGTTACAAGTATCTTATGCTAAGCCAGGGATTTCTATCTCATCTCAAGGGAGCCTTATGGTGAGTAATCTTGGGGGCAAAACCTTTTATGCCCTTGCACTGAACAAGACACCAATGAGTCAAAAGGGGGAGACTTATAACTTAAGGTGTCTAGTGGAAATTCGGGGACTTGACTCTTATTCATGTGACAGTGACTCACTTAAGAGACTATCCCAACCACTTACATCAATCCTTTTGCAAGGAAAGAATGGGGTTGATGTATCACACACACAAGTGTGTAGATACTGGAGAACTATCGAAATAAGAATACTTCACCAAGAAGTCTTTGGTTTTCACCTTAACCATTTATATAGCAGACCAAATTGAAAGCACCACTTAGAGTTGTCCCTTGGGGTGAGTACCTCTTTTTCCACCAAGGCAGGCTCTCCTAAAAAGATAAAAGAAGATAGAACAATTTCTCTTACACTCAAGATCCGTTGAATGGCGAGGGGAGAGGATATTCTTGTTCTACCTTTGGGATCTACTTAACAAAAAGTGTGCAAGTGTATCAAACATGCTAAACACTTGTTCTTTTTAGTTCCCCAAATTGAAATGTTCCTACTTTAAGGACACAATTTCATTTTCAAACCCAAACCAAGTGTTCCTCTGATAATATGCAATCACACATAAGATAAATCCTGCAATAAGACGTGTTAGTAGTTTGATTTTTTTATCTTAGATGATCGAATGAGGCTGCAAGATAGATGTTAGTCGAAGAAAATCAACTTTATGCTAGGCACTAATGCAGAGACCTAAGTGCTAATTGAAAAAATTAGATGGCACTATATGAAATAAGCGCTACTTTGTAGAGATTTTTATACCTTAGGATGGGCGCTGATATACCTGACTAGGTATTGATATGCAAAATGGGTGCTGATATACATGATTGTGCACTAATACGAGATAGTCAGCACCTTCCCCTTGCAAGATGAACTTTTCTTGCAAAACAGAGAGTTAAACCTGCAAAAAAGGATGATTAGAAGCCTAAAAACCCTTGTTAGACACCAAGGTTAGCAAAAATGCACGAAAAACGTTAATTCTATGCTAAATGAAAATAGACGCTGATATGTTGGACTAGGCGCCACTCTAGACAATGGGCGTTGATTCATTGTTGCAGGCACTAATCTGGGACAGACAGCACCTCCCCTTTGTAAAATTATTTTTTCCTACAAAATAGAGAGCTTATATCCACAAAAAGTTAGTAAAAAGGCATTTTACACCCTATGCAACAAGTGTAGTTCAAATATTTGACCAAAAACATTAAAAGTGACAAATTTTACCTTCACAAGGATGGGCACTGATATGCAGAATGGGTGCCACTTTGCAGAGACCCGGTGCTAATCCAACCTATCATAAAAAAAAGTTACACATAAACATGCAATTGTTAGTCCTAGAGGTGGTGGGGGTCCCACCAGGCATGCCAAGAATGTCTACCTATGAAATGGGATCCTAAATTGCATGCAAATTACCCTAAAATGCACCCAATCCCAAGTCCAAGGGACCTCCAGATTGGACCTAATTCATAATGCACTAATCTATCTAATTTGCACCCTATCTAAGCACATTAACAATGATATGTCCTAGAAGATGATATTTCTAACTATTCTAGACTAGAATTAAGCTAATTCTATTGATGTGAGCACTCACTTTGGCAGAGTTTCTTTGCATATGATGGCTTATTGAAAATAGGAGGTGGAGGCCTTAATTTATAGATTTTTAGAGATGGAATTGAAGGGTTAGGATCAATTTCGAAGATCAATAGTTGAGATTGCTTGAGGATCCTCAAGCAAGGAGAATTGGATAAATGGCAAGCTAGGATTGGATGAGAATTTTGCTCCAAGATTCAAGGGATGATCAATGGATGAGATTGCAAGTTTGAATGGATGGATGGATAGGATTGGGTAGGTGTATGACATGTAGGGATTCATTTATGAAAAGGTAAGGCTTGGATTTAGTGAAGAATTTTAAATTGGATGGAGAGGACAAGTGGAATTAAAAATTAGATGAATACTATTCAAATAGTGCCACATGTAATTTTAAATTTGTATGAATAGTGACACATGGAGTGGGGTGGAAGGAATAAGACAAATATACACTTTTTGGAAGATTTGGCCATGCTTCCAAGGTACCACTTGTCATGTACATGCATGTACATAGAATGACAAGTGGACTTCTAGAAACATGGGGTTTTGTAATGATGAATTAATTAGAATTAATTCATGTGCACATGGATTAGAAGAAAATAATGATGATTACAAAAAGTAATCAAAAGTGAACAAAATAGGAATTAAATAAATATGATAATTTATTTAATTTTTTGGAATGTGATTTATGAACTATAGTAAAAAATATTTAAGTTTTAAACTATAGTAGAGGAATTTAATTTTTGTGGAAGGGAAAAGGCACAAAATAAATTAATTAAATAATTAATAATTATTTAATTAATAATTGGGTCGAATGGAATGATGCAGCTGAATTAGGGTTGTATTGCATAGGTGGATGAAAGTGGCTGTGACCATTTTCAGACGTCTACAGTGCCTACAACAGATATCCTCCTCGGCGGCATCTCTTCCTAGGATCCAGTGCATCTGACTCAATTTGGCCATCAGGTACAAGGTATCAACTGCCTCACAGTCGGTGATCTATTGACAAACACAAGTAGACTACCTTAGGTTGGCAATTAGTTCACCACAAGATCTTATGGAATGCCTTCACTTCAAACTTCACCCCCAAAGGATCCAAAACTTCGCTCCGATACCACTTGGTGCAGTCACGGTCGGAGGGTCCACAGAATGAACTGTTAATGTGATGCAGCAAGAGTAAACACAATGGAAACAACTCAAATATAGAATGCAATGATTGATTCAAATGCTCAATATATCATATATGCAGAATACTTATACATCGGTAACATGCAGGCTACACATTAGGGTTCACAGGCCTAATATTCCATCTACAACAGATATGCAAGATATGGCATTGAAGCGCCTATTCAAAAATAATCTAACTACCTATCTTATGAATTATGCTAACTTCCTAATACATCTTAGAGATCTATAAATCCTCTCCTAGCTCAAGAGATCCTCCGTGTCGGCCAAGAAAGGTTACAAACTCCAATGAAGGAATGTAACCTGTAGAAACAAATAGGTCGGGCCTAAACATCTGGTAATGCTTTGCAAATGCATGAATCAAGTTATGGACCTTAAGGAAGGTATATCTAATCCTTATGTGCCTTGAATGATATTCCATTTAGCTTTGCAAGTCATGGAAGTGTTTCGCAAACCTTCACCTTCAACTGACTGTCTGAATGCTCTGCTCTGTGAAACAGATGATCTTCTGATAGCGATAACTTTTAGCAGACAAGTCCAAATGACTTAAATTTTGGATATGAAGTAGATAATGATGTCTAGATGCTAATTCCTTCTCCATGAGCTCTAATCTCAAGATGCGGTAAAATGTGGTACAAAATGCTGAAACTACTACTAACTGAACTGAACTAAAAATGAAAGGAAAAGAAAGAATGCAAATGTTTTTTATTGATGCAAGATTTCTCTACGACTTGGGATGCTCTTGGATCAATTTCTTACCTAGAAGAGGATTGAATAATATCTCCTAGTTTTAACTTGTGAATTCTAGATATACTGGATAGATTAACTTGTCCATCTAATACAGGCAACTGTAATAGCTGCGAAGTAACCACCGGTTGAATATGCATTTGCTGAGCAAGAAACTCCTTGATAGAGTCAACTACAGAGGAGGATGGTATATCTTGTTCCTTTTCTAAATTCTCCTCTGAATCATTATTTGTCTGCCCCTCTTCCCTCTCAAGATTATTTTGTTGCTCTGTATTCACCGAAGGTTGATCATCATGTCCAATATTATGATCCAGAGAATTGTTCTTTTCTTCAAGAGCCTCCGGTTCTTGATCTTTTGTTGCTTGCTCATCTTTCTCCTCTTGAGAATCTTGATGCTCGATGATATGTAGAGGAGATGTACTCAAATGAGGTGGAGATGGTGGAGAGACTTGTGATTGCTCCACATTTTCAGTTTTCATTAACTCACTTACAATTTTATCTGTCACAACATCTATTTCCTTTTGAATTTTCTCTTTATCACTTTTCTTTATGCCCATAAGTGTGTCTACTTGGTGTTTTGTCCTCAATTATTGGGCTTGCATTTGGGCCAACTTGTATTTTTCTTCCTGTGATACAGATGATCCAGCCTTTTGAAGAGCTTGTTGTCTCAACTCATTATTCAGTTTAATGGCTTCCTCTCTTTTCTGCCTTAAGGGCTGTTGGGATGAAATATTGTCCTCCTTTTATACTATTTCCATATGTTTTAAAAGACCTTTTCTATATGGTTCTGCAAAGACTTCATATACAATACCTCTATTTCATGTTGTTTCATATATATACTTTCCAAAGACGTAGACCATATGCTGATAAATGAACTCAGGTGGTTATATTATCAAATGGATGATTTGAATTATTAATATGTATGAAATATAGATAGGATTTCATAAGTTTATTATGAGAGGTTGTTTTGTATATATGTTGGAATGATTAACCCTTTGCAGCCAGATAAAGAATCCAAGGAGAAGTAATTACAATAGGATGCAGAATAGAGGAATCAATGAGAATGCGGTACAAGTGCCAAACATAGTGATCAGTGGAGACAAACGTGGTCATCATGGGAGAATAAACGTAGGGGAGAAAGAAGACTCATTCTAGGAATCTCACCGAAGTTTATGAATCTTATTTATGATTTGTTATGGTTAGAATTTATGTTTGGATAGGACTCTATTTCCTTTGTTCCAGTTAATAAGTTGATCTCAAAAACAATATCCTGATGTCTAGGAATGAATTAATGATCACAGTTAGTTAGAAGGATGCACAAGACTCTCCCATCTTTATATAAGTTAGGGGATGAGTTTGTTGATGTTGGTTGTTATGCTTTACTTTCAAAATAGCTGTTGCTTTGTTACAGTTATCAGTTATTCCAGACATGTTATAATTTTGAATAAGATCTGAAGAAGATTCTATCTTAGATATGATTTGAATTCAACTGTATGTTATGGGATGTGTAAAGATCTAAAGTAGATTTAATCTCCAGGAAAAGTGAGATAGTTCCCTGAGCTGGCCAATCAAGGTATTAACTTTCACTTTGCATGTTTTCTTATTTATTCCTGCATTCTTAGTTAATCTATTTCATTCCATCTTTTGTGTTATATTGTAAGCAAGTAAGAACTATTGATTGATATTTTCTAGTAGTTGTGATTCATGAGTAAAGTGCATGTTTTTAATCCTCCAGAGGTTAGTGTTAGTCTTTTCATCATTTCTGAGTTGTTAGATTAAAACTGTGATTTTCTGTTAAATACAGTTATCTTCAGCTTCTGCTGAAGGTACCCGTAGCAACTGGAAATTTAGATTGTTTTGTTGTTTTCCATTTCTGTTTATTGTTTTACATTTCTGTGCATTCTAGTAAGTAGGACTAGGTAAGATAAGATTAACTTAGATTAGAAATGAGTCTTGAAGGCATAGATAGTGCAAGCATCATCACAAGCTTACTCTCCTCAGTCGATAATTCAATGTAGGAATACAATGATAGTGGACTGTTTAGTTAGGTTAAACCCTAAATTTTATTTAAGTCTACAACACATTAGTTTTTCCTCTACATTTTTGGCGTCATTGTTAGGGATTGTGCTATCTTCATAATCTCATTTGTTAGGTTTCACATGCTTTTATAGTTAAATCTTTATTTCTGTATTAGATTACATAAATTCATTTTTCAAGAAACACTAGGCATTCTACTAACATTGTGCAGGGCCACTGAAACATAAATCTCAATTTACTGTATGCAGAGGCAAAGAGATACTCGAGGTAGATTCCTCTCATCGACTTCTTAGAACAATGAGGGTACAGCTGATTTCAACAACTACACAATAGGAAGTGCTGAAGGAGAGTTTCCTTTTACATCTTCATCAACACCCCCTACATCTCCATCAGCTTCCTCTACTACCATAGAGGGAACTTTCAGAACCATGGCAGATGTACTAGAGTATCCTCTAGGACAAGCTACACTTGAATTCCCTATACCAGACCTACCACGAGCAGCTACTCTAAATAATATACCACCATCTGTATTAACTGTTTTATATGGTTTGGTGACTAAAGATCTTGACACTTTAATATTCGAGTTTGATGTTCTATGTAGGAGTTATGATTATACCACTAATCCTTATAGACTCAAGTTGTTCCCTGCTACCCTAAAAGATGCTACTTTAAGATGGTTTATGGGACTAGGGAAAGATGCCATTCTAGACTGGGATACCATGAAGACAAAATTCTTGAAAAAATACAAAGATTACTACAGAGGACATGATAGGAGGAAAGATGACATCTTTAGGATGTCACAAACGGAGGATGAGCCATTAGAGGACTATGTGCAGAGATTCCAATTTGCCTTGAAGAAAAACCCTCAGAATAGGTTGTCCGAAGAATCATTGAAGCTGGTCTTTTTAAGAGGAGTCAATGATGATTGCATGGATGCCCTAAATCTCATTGGAATAGGGGATATCTCCCAACTATCCTTTGAAGATATTTGTACAACTTGCAGGAACTACTCTAGGAATTTTTCCAGAAAGCCCAGAGGAGAAAGAGTAGCCATTGCAGGCAAGGAAGCTAATGGAGTTTCTTGAGTGGAAATTAGTAACTTGCTGACCAATATGAAAGAAGATATCATTAGACACATGGCTACATAGTTGGACACTCTTCACATCAAGAAGAAACAAGAAGAGGTAGTTGCAATGCTCACTAAATACTACCCTAGCTATAGACAAAGGAAAGCCAATTGCAAATGTAAGAGGGTGGCCAGTATCTAGCAATAAAGGATTGAGAGACTAGAGTTACAACAATTCGAAGTAAAGGACAGGCAATTATTCTTCATTGCTCAAAGAAGGCCATGGAAACAAAGACAAGGTATGCCTCTTGATCCACTTAATTTTAATCCTCCCTTTCCTACTGCAAATCAGAACTTCTCTGCCTAGAATGCTCAGCAATGGTTTGGTAACCCAAATGCATGGCAAAACCCATAATGGAAAAATCCCCAATGGACTTCTCCACAAGCTGGTTGGAACCTACAACATCCTAACCCATGGCCACAAAAAATTTTCCAAGGACCTAACTACAATCCCCAGTGACCTAATCAACAGCAACAAAGGTAGCCCCAGTGGAACAAGGGCCAACAATGGCAACAAAATGAGTAATTTCAGCAACCTGTGATTCCATCTCAGCTATAGTAGCCAGCCATCATGCCACCACCTCAAAACCCACCTCAAAATCCATCTCCTAGACCTACCCAAATCCCTGCCCAACCTGTACCTAACCCTAACAACAAGCCTGTTTAGCAGGCTTATACTAATGAGGTGATGCAATATCCCACCTATGGAGTGGAAGTGAGTAATGTTCATCTTAGATCAGGGAAACAGCTGGCAGGGCCTTCATCTCCCCAAATCACTGATCTTGAAGATGAAGAGTCCATTGAAGAGACCCCAGATAAACAACCCTTGGAACCTGACTCAAACCAAGATGCCCAACCTACCCTGCAACAGAAGTCTCCTCCTTTCCCTGAATGTTTGACCATACAAAAGAAACCAGCTCAAGCTGATACTACCCTTCTTAGCTAGCTAAAGGATATCAGCATCAAGATTCCCCTAATCCAAGCTATAAAGGATATCCCCATCTATACCAAGACTATTAGGGATCTTTGCATAAAGAATCTAGGAAGGAAGAGAATAGACCCCCAGATAGTGCATGTGTTAGGTAATCTTGCAGACATCATGTTGGGTAATATAACTATCCCAAAATATACAGACCTAGGGAGTCCAGTGGTGGATGTCAAGATCAACGGGACTCTGATTAAGAACACTCTGATAGATTTAGGTGTTGCTATTAATGTCATGTCCAAGGAAACAATGAAAATACTCCAACTGAACAATTTGAGGCCTACCCAGATAGTTCTTCAATTGGTTGATAGGTCCACAGTCAAACCTGAGGGAGTAATAGAGGATTTGGTCATTACATTAGATCCTTGGGAGTATCCAGTTGATTTCATAGTTTTGCAGCCCAAAGTTAATCTTGCTAGTTATCCTCTTATACTAGGTAGACCATGACTTGCCATTGCTGATACATTTATAGGTTGTAGGTCTGGTAACATGAACATCTCTAATGGGATAGTGACCAAGAAACTGGTGTTGTATCCTCTAGCCCAACCATACCATGAACTTGAGCAGACCATTTGGCCTTTCCAGGAAGAAGAGGATACTTAATCCTTGCAAACACTAATGACTATTAAACGCAGCCCCTTGTTAAATGTTCTAGATGAAGATGAACTAATTGCTCATGTCGTCCATAATGACTGTGGAAGGCATCCATAGCAGCAAGATTGTCTATCTTGCTTACAAGACCCTTTGAGCACCACAATACCAAGCAGTTCCTCAGAAGAGGTATCTCAAATATTTGATGCTTTATTACCTCAGCAATGCTTACCTGTGTTACCCAGCTTTGATTTGTCTTATGTGCAAGAACTATCCAAGCAACTAGAAGTCAGGCCAGGAAAGATGTTGAATATTAATAATGCCTTGACTGATGAACAACAACACTCCTTGCACAGAGTTTTAGAGTCACACTCAGCAGCATTTGCATGGGATTATAATGATATGAAAGGCATTGATCTTGCCTTATGCATGGATAAGATATACATAGATGATGGATACAGGCCCATTCGGTAGCAACAAAGGTGCATGAATCCAACCCTCAAGGAAATTGTTAAAATTGAGCTACATAAACTTTTGGATGCATGCTTCATATACCCCATTTCAGATAGTGAATGGGTGTCACCATTGGTTATAGTTCCAAAGAAAGGAGGAAAGTGGAGGGTTTGTGTCGACTACAGAGAATTAAACACTGCTACCAGGAAAGACCACTTTCCATTGCCCTTCATTGACCAAGTTCTTGATTCCCTAACAGGCAAGAAATATTTTTCTTTCCTTGATGGTTTTAGTGGCTATAATCAGATTAAAATTGCTCCAAAAGATCAAGACAAGACAACATTTACCTACCCTTAGGGGACATATGCATACTTTGTCTTGCCCTTTGGCTTGTGCAATGCTCCAGCTACTTTTCAAAGAGAAGTTTTAAGCATTTTCTCTGATTTTGTACATGATAGTATGGAGATTTATATGGATGACTTCACCACATATGGTGACACATATGATGAATCCCTACACAAATTGGAGAAGGTATTGAAAATATGTATAGATCACAATCTCTCTTTGAGTAATGAAAAGTGTTTCCTTATGATGACACAAGGAATAGTTTTGGGGCACTTTATCTCAAGTGCTAGCATACAAGTGGGTCCAAATAAAATTGAAGTTATTTCCACCCTACCTATTCCACAAAAGTAAAAAGATGTTAGGAGTTTCCTAGGACATGTAGGTTACTACAGAAGGTTCATTCAAGATTTTAGCAAGATTGTTGCACCTCTATTTACTCTGTTAATAAAAGGCAGTGAATTTGAGTGGACACCAAATTGTCAGACTTCTTTTGAAAAGCTGAAAACCTCCTTGACACAAGCTCCTGTACTTAGAGGACCAAATTGGACCTTACCTTTTCACATCCATACTGATGCATCAGATTTTGCAATTGGTGCAGTTTTAGGACAACAAGAAGGATCCAAGGGATATGCTATTTATTATGTCAGTAAGAATCTGCAAGGAGCTGAATTGAATTATATAGTGATAGAGAAAGAGATGCTAGCAATTGTTTATGCCATAAATAAGTTCAGACACTACATAACTGGTTACAAGGTCTTCATCCATACAGATCATGCGACCATCAGATACTTGATGAATAAACGTATAGTAGGTGGCAGACTTGTAAGGTGGTTATTGTTGTTGTAAGAGTTTGACATTATAATTGTTGACAAACCAGGCAAAGCAAATGTTGTCGCTGATTTTCTATCCAGACCACTTACCTAGTCTTCAGATGGAGTGGTTGATGATTCCTTTCCTGATGAGCATTTATTTTCTCTCACTACATACACTCCCTGGTATACAGATATAGCCAATTATTTGGTTATAGGGCAAATTCCAAGATATTTCTCTCCAAGGGAGAAGAGGCAGCTGGTGCATAAATGTTTTTCTTACTCCTGGATTTCTAGATTTCTATTCTACACTGGACTGGACAATATTATGTGAAGATGTATCAGGAAGGATGAAGTATTTGATGTAATGAAGGCTTCTCATGATGAGCCCTGTGGAGGACATTTTGTAGCAAAGAGGACAACCTTTAAAACTCTCACCACAGGTTATTATTGGCCAATGCTTCACAAGGATGTTGTCAAGTACACTAAGAGCTATGATAGATGCCAGAGAATGGGGAGACCTACTAGAAGTGATGAGATGCCTTTGCAGCCACAACTCTCACTAGCTACTTTTGACAAGTGGGGTTTGGATTTTGTGGGGCCTATATCTCCCTCATCAAACAATAAAGAATATATCCTGGTATGTACAGATTACTTAACTAAATGGGTAGAAGTGAAAGCATTACAGTTTGCCAGAGATGGCAATGTGGCCAAATTCTTGTATGAAGACATCTTCACTAGGTATGGTGTTCCAAGAGAAATAGTAACTGACCAGGGACCACAGTTTACATCTGATTTAATAACAAAATTGGTTGCAGAATACAAGATCAGACATAAGAAATCCACACCCTACCATCCACAAGCTAATGGTCAAGTAGAAGTTACTAATAGAGAAATTGAAAATATCTTGACCAAGACAGTGCAGCTTCATCAAAGAGATTGGGTTTCTAGGCTCCCTGAAGATGTTTGGGCATATAGAACAACTTGGAAGACAACTACATGGTTTACACCTTATGAGTTGGTCTATGGCAAAATTGTAGTTCTTCCTATTGAATTTGAGCATAAAACCCTGAGGATAGCAATGGACCTCAGAATGGATCTGACCACTGCACAATAGGAAAGGCTACACCATTTGAATGCCTTGGATGAAATGAGACTGGAATCTATTCATCATACAGAGGTCATATAGAAGCAAAGGGCAAATTGGCATGATAAATATATCAAAACAAAGGAATTCACTACAGGAGACTGGGCACTACTTTATGATTCAAGGTATAAGGACTTCAAGGGAAATCTTTAGTCATGTTGGTTAGGTCCATATGCAATCCAACAAGTTTTTCCTAATGGTGCAGTTCAACTGCAAACTATTGATGAAGTTTAGTTTTCACTATTGGTCAATGGGCATAGGCTTAAATTGTACAAGAAGCCACTCTAGAGAGATGACTTTCTGATATCTCTATCTACTCAGTATGCTCCTCCTGATTCTACTGATTTAGATGCTGTGACACCACATGATGCTTATTTAGATGCTGTGACACCAGACAATGCACATTCTGATGCTGATACAATAGCAATGTCTAGTGATGTGGAGGTTGAGTTGCAATACTTAACCCCTGTTGCCAACAATTAAATTTCTTTGTTTTTCCCACATGCACACACTGCACAATTTCCATGGTTATAACTTAATATCTCTATCAGGACCTATTTTTCGCTTCTTCAGTCGGGACTTGACTCAACTGGGACCTGTTCTATTATGTTTCCATTTACACAGTTAGGATCTGTGCTGCAGGCACCCGTAGCAACACCAGTCTACTGTTCTATTCCATTTCTTGGTGAACACTACCTCAATTCTCTCACCCATTCCGTCAACCCGTATTCCTTTCAAATGGATCCATTCATAATCTTCCAAGTGTCACTTCACATTATGAGTGGTACTTCCATCCGCCATCTTGCACTCTTCCATTATCACTATATAACCGTACATCCAACTTCCCATTTGCCGCATGCATATTCTATCACCTCACCAGTGTTGTTCACAACTTCTAAGGTATGTTAATTATTTCATTTCACTATATATGTACAATCAACACCTTTCTATTAATACGCTTAGATTTCTTTATTTATTTTCATGTTTATTCATAATTTATTTCATGCATGCGATGTATATTTCTACCATTTCTTTTTATCACTCCTTCTCCGTCTATCACACCTGCCATATGAAGTGTGGTCACTTCATCATTAAGTTGGAGGGAGGAGTTTTGTGAAAGAGGTGAACACCTAGATTCTACCACACAAGGTACCAAATGATTATCTCTTTCATATTTTTGGGGGAAACGTGCTTTCTATATTATCAAATATATCACTTGTGATGGTAGATATAATATGATGTATAGTGCACATCTTAAACTGCTCAACCATTTGAGACATGAGAAACTTGTCCATGTTCCCAACTATTTGTATTGCATGCTGAGAAGAAAGTCTTCAGAGTATCAGAGGCAACAAGTAGACTCAACTCTTTCTCACCATTGTTTAATAGCTTTGTTAGTAAAAAGGAGTTTAAGGATTCAGTACCACAAATTGAGTGGGAAGCCTTTACACAATGTGTAGACATCTCAACACTCTTGGAAGCACTAGAGCTAGAGGAAGATATTCCACATGAAACTGAACCCCCTGTTGATACTGAGTAGGAAGAAACACAACTTGATAACATTCCAAAGTTTAGGCCTGTATCAGTTGAAGAGCCCTCAACCTCTGTTCCTAAAACAAAAAGAACCACTTCCTCAACATCTAGGAAGAAAACAAAGAGTCAGAGGGAGAACAACAAGAAGAGGAAAAAGGTAGAAAAACATGAGACAATTACTCCTAGATGATCAGGGAGGTTGAGGAAGCAAGGTGTTAAGGAGAAAATTGTTGAGCACCATGGAGAAGAAGACAAAAATAAAGGCTAGTAGGATATTGATCCAGTTCCTCTGAATCTAGATTCAGATGGAGGAGAAAACCCTCTTGTGGATGCTTCTGTTGATGCCTGTGCAAATGATAATATGTCTGCTAGAAAAAGAAGGTACATTTCTTCTTCTGATTCTGAACCAAAAGATCCATTTATTCCCAGAAAAATGGGAAAACGTGTGCTAGATGACTTTGCTAAGGAAATCTTTGATGCCCTTGAAAAAGGGAATGATGAAAATCTTGTAGGTGAAAAGGAATTGATAGAAGACAGAGATATTAGGAAGGAGTTGCAGGAAGCCCTAGATAGAATAAGGCAGCTTGAGGAACAGGTAAGGGGTTATGAAGAAAGAGATAGAGAAAAGGAAAAGAGGATTCAGGAGTTGGAGGAGAAGATCCAAACTTATGGCCATGACTCTAATTTAGATTTGTTAGCACAGCTGACTAAAAATAAAGCAAAGATTGAGGAAGAGGTAGTACTTACTCTCCAATCCCCTATGGTAAAAACCCCAACATACCATACTACATTGTCCTTGGGTTTTGAACTAATGAAACTAACTGATGAAAATAGGCAAGAGAAGGAAAACTGGGAAAAAGAAAAGCATAACCTCAATGAATCTGTTACATAAAAGGATTTGAAGATTAAACAGTTAGAGCAAAAGCTGATAGGGGTTATTGAAAAGGCCAAGCAGATTATTGGATGCAGACCTCCATCAAGAGTGTATGCACTATTTTTGAAGGAAAAATTCCTTAGTTTTCAATTTAACAGGTTTATCAATGATCAACCTGACTTGCATTCAAGGTTTATCTTTTGTAATTACTTCAAAGAGGTCAGTCTAGAAAAACAAGACTAGTTGTGTGAGTATTACCTACACAATTATATAATAGATGAAGATACACAATGGAATCCCTGTATTTGTGTTGGAGACCTACAGGTCAGAGCATTGATGTCATATTTTAAAAATGAACAACTCATAGGGTTATTGATGGACCAATATGAAGAATAGGAAAAGAAAGTACCACTGCAACTGAGGAAGGAAGTCTTGGAGCCTGAAATCATCTTAACCCAATGGTTGACATTGTTGTCTCATAAAGGACCAGGTAAGGTGATAATGGATTTAAGACTTAGGGATTACAGAAGAATACAGAGGATGGTAGTGTCTATTATCCAAAATTGTCAGAGGTATGTGCAGAGCAAATGGGACAGTTTAACTCCAGAGTTACAAAGGAAGGAACCTCATTCTATCCACAATTTCATGAATATGTTTGGAAGATTGTGCAGATATATCCAGATATCATAACAGAAGGGAGTATGATGGTTATCTCTCACTTATCAGCCTCCTATACTTCTTTATCTAGTGCCACATTGGACAGGAGCAAAAAGTGAGCAGTGTAGGCGTACTGAGCAGATCAGGATGGAAAGACTTGCATACTCTAATGGGTTCTACCTCAAGCAAGGAAAAGAAGTCATAGTGGACATAGACCTCAGAAGAATTACCCTACATTATAACCTTTTGCCACAGGTGTCTAGTTCTTTAATTTTGCTTAGGGACAAGCAAAAGTCTAAGGTGGAGGGAATGTTGGGATGAAATATTGTCCTCCTTTTATACTATTTCCATATGTTTTAAAAGACCTTTTCTATATGGTTTTGCAAAGACTTCATATACAATACCTTTACTTCATGTTGTTTCATATATATATACTTTCCAAAGAGTTAGACCCTATGCTGATAAATTAATTCAGGTGGTTATATTATCAAATGGATGATTTGAATTATTAATATGTATGAAATATAGATAGGATTTCATAAGTTCATTATGAGAGGTTGTTTTGTATATATGTTGGAATGATTAACCCTTTGCAGCCAAATTAAGAATCCAAGGAGAAGTAATTACAACAGGATGCAGAATAGAGGAGTCAATGAGAATGCAGTCCAAGTGCCAGACATAGCGATTGGTGGAGACAAACGTGGTCATCATGGGAGAATAAATGTAGGGGAGAAAGAAGACTCATTCTAGGAATCTCACTGAAGTTTATGAATCTTATTTATTAGCTGTTATGGTTAGAATTTCTGTTTTGATAGGACTCTGTTTCCTTTGTTCCATTTAATAAGTTGATCTCAAAAATAATATCCTGATTTCTAGGAATGAATTGATGATCGCAGTTAGTTAGAAGGTTGCACAAGACTCTCCCATCTTTATATAAGTTAGGGGATGAGTTCATTGATGTTGGTTGTTATGTTTTACTTTCAAAATAGCCATTACTTTGTTACAGTTATCAATTATTCCAGACATGTTATAATTTTGAATAAGATCTGAAGAAGATTCTATCTTAGATATGATTTGAATTCAACAGTATGTTATGGGATGTGTAAAGATCTGAAGTAGATTTAATCTCTAGGAAAAGTGAGATAGTTCCCTGAGCTGGCCACTCAAGGTACTAACTCTCACTTTGCATGTTTTCTTATTTATTCCTGCATTCTTAGTTAATCTGTTTCATTCCATCTTCTGTGTTATATTGTAAGAAAGTAAAAACTATTGATTGATATTTTCTAGTAGTTGTGATTCATGAGTAAAGTGCATGTTTTTAATCCTCTGGAAGTTAGTGTTAGCCTTTTCATCATTTCTGAGTTGTTAGATTAAAACTGTGATTTTTTGTTAAATACAGTTATCTTCAGCTTCTACTGAAGGTACCCGTAGCAACTGGAAATTTAGATTGTTTTGTTGTTTTCCATTTTTGTTTACTATTTTACATTTTTGTGCATTCTAGTAAGTAGGACTAGGTAAGATAAGATTAACTTAGATTAGAAATGTGTCTTGAAGGCATAGATATTGCAAGCATTATCACAAGCTTACTCTCCTCGGTCAATAATTTAATGTAGGAATGCAATGATAGTAGACTGTTTAGTTAGGTTAAACCCTAAAGTTTATTTAAGTCTACAACACATTAGTTTTTCCTTTACAAGGCCTAAGCTAGGCTTTCTGGGACCTTCTCTATCACATCAATCATAGGTAAGTTATGTTTGAGCATATACTTGATCACTACTTTTTCAATAGTCTTTTTCTCCTCAGGCGGAACATTAGGGTACAACTTAACAGTGTGTTTCAATAGCTCATGTTGTTCAATTCCATTGAAGACTGCTTCCAATTGAAGAGGACCTTCTGTGGATGCCATCGGAGGATTTTGCTTAGGCTTCTTACTTTTTATTATTAGCTTAGAGGTTTCCTCCTCACCTTCTTCTTGTTCCTCTTCAATCACAATACTCTTCACCTTATTCCTCTTGGCTTGAACTTTAGGTCTTGTGCATGCTTCTTTTCTCCACTTTTCTTCTGTGTTTGTGTCTCAAAAGCAGCTCTTCTTCTGATAGATCCCATTTGTACTGATTTGGAGGGAAGTGACACATTTGTAGCAGTAGAGGTAGATCTGCTAGTTCTCCTCAAATATTGTGCAATAGATGGAACAACATAAACATGATGTATCCCCTCAGCCAGAGCTTTTGAAGTAGTTCTAGATGAGATACCCCACATCTCATGTAACTTATCCTTATTCTTCTCAAGGTGTTCTTCTTCATCCTTCTTATGTATTTTGTTCATAATTTCATCATAAGTTCTAAACCTTTTGGCAGAGGTATCTATGGGTTTGCTGAGCAGGATGTTAGCATAGAATTTTATTTCTTCTTTACAGACTTCATATGGAAGTCTTGGAATCCATGCTGTTCTGGGTTCAACTACCTCCATGTAGGTGTAATCTTTGTCAACCAAAAATGTAATCTTCTCCCTATATTAATGTATAGAATGGTAGGTAATTCTTTCTCTGGCATGCATGTTGGTCTGAATGGTTTTGAAGAAACCCCAGTACATTGTTTTGTAGTGATTTGGACCACTAAACCCCCTTACATGACTCTAAATTTCTGCTACTACCGAAATGTACTCTTGTCACATTTTTTCCACTAAATCTAGGTAATTCATTTAAGAAATAGAATGTAAGATAGATAATTAATGTGCCATACCTAAAAATGTGTTTGGTTTCCTTTATTCTTCTTATATTCTCCATAAGTTGTTCTCTCATGACTTCACAAAGGTCAAAATCCTTCCCTTCTTTGATCTTCTAATATGCAGTATGAATAGTAGTACCAGTGGTAGAACCTTCTCTATTTGTGAAGTAAACTTTGTAGGCAATCCCAATGGCTACATATCGAATACCTAGATTAGTTATGTCATTCACAGTCAGTGTTCTTTTATCATTTTTTTCTCCGATCAGCTCAATGACCTTTTCATTCTTGACTGATTTCATCACCGACATAGATTCGATGGAACATAACCCAGTGACATCCTTAATTGCATCCTTGGTTATCCAGTAGGGTTTGTATAAATATATGAATTTGTCATGAATTATGCTTAATATGAATCTGACCCAGTCATGCTCATCACAGAAGTTAGGGTAGTCTTTCCAGACATCTAGGTGTTTTGTCCCCACATTTGCATATTCAGGTTTGTAGATAACTTCATCATCCAGAAGTTGATTCCTGACCTCCTCAAATTTCACATGATTAATTTCATCCATCCTTGAGTGAACATAAATTCTGGCATCCTCTGTATAAACAACATATGCTGGTATATGGGAAAATGCCCCTTTCATATCAACCTCTCTTGCCTTAAAAGAACATTTCTTATATTTGGGTCTAGGTTTCTCATAAACATCTACCAATTGTGGTGTCACCATCACAATTTCTCAAAATATAGCAACTAGGGTTTTAAAAAGCAGCAATTTGATAAATACCTCTTTGTGCAAACCCTTGGATTTTGTCTTCAGCTCAAATTTGCCCAACACTTTGATAGACTTCTTCTCTACTCAACTCCGGAGGTGAATATTGGTCACAAATGAATTTTGAATTTCCAAAAAGGTAAAAGTATCTTGTATTTTCCCTAAATCTCCATAATTAATGATCCTTCATTTGGTAGGTAAACTACCGTAGGATTTCCGTTTGAACTCACAGAGACTCAAGGATTCTCTACAAACCTCCGCATTAGGTTGGTCTACTCTAGACAATTGGGAAAAAGATATTATCTTGTCATATCAACATCCTCTCCAACTATTTTCATTCGATTTGACTATGTGAGTGGCTTTCTTTTGCAAATTCCATGACTTCCAAAAGGGGGAAAGAAAGAGTATATCCTGATTAGCTCCTCTTGACCCTATGTCTTATCTCAATTAGCATTAGAGTCCTCTAGTACATTAGGAAGAAACACACATTCCTCCTTTTCATTACTTTGTTCTGTCTTTCTTTTCCATATCTTTGCCATTTCCTTCTACTGACTTACAATTTCCTCTATCTTTTTGTGATGAACAGATGGTTTCTTAAAACCATTCTTGCATAATCTTGCCTTATGTCCTAGATTGTTACACTTGAAGCAAACAACATTGTATTCGGAAGTCATACTATTTCTCCTTACCTTGGTTCTGCACTTAGCAACCTTATGGCCAAACATATTGCATGCATAACAATACCCATAGAAGGAATGAGAGATCACAACATCATGTCTTGTAGGCACAAATGAATTTTTCTTTATGTGGCCATTTCTTCTTGCCTTAGTTCTACAATCAATAGCCTTATGACCAAATTTATAGCAAGAATAATAGTAACCATTAAAGGATTGAGAGAACTTGGGATTGGTAGCCTGTTTAGGAGGTGACTTCTTGAAAGCTTCCTTGACACCTATGAATTTGTTATTTATCCCCTACACCTCTTCTTCAAATTCTTTAGAACGGGACTCTCCCTTCTCACTTTCAAACATGATATTTTCAATTCCAAATAAGTCTTCAGATACATCTGTCTTTGTGCTCTGACCTTTCTTAAATCCAATTCCATCCTTGTTCTTAAGTGGTCTTTGACAAATGATTATTTCATCAAGGATGTTGGTACTTTTATGAAGTTTTAGACCTCTGTCTATTTGTTCCTTTGATTTTTCTAATTCTTTCTTTAGAAAGACAACTTCTTCTTCAAGTTTGGAGCATTCAATTGATTTGTCATTCAACTTTATATTTAGACAATCTACAACCTTCTTACTTTATTCAATTTAAACTTTCAACTTGGCAATTGTATCCTTTGATTTTGTGAGATTGATCTTATAGTCTTCATTTTCACTTCTTGCAACATCTAGATCTTCTAGGGCAGAAATGAGTTCTTCATAATCAACTACACAATCTTCAGGATTGTAGGTTTTCATATTTATATTACCTTATCGAGGATTCTTCCTAATAAATTTTACTTTTGTTCCCATGTGTTCCACACCAAGATCTACCTTAGTAGTTAGGCTGCATCCAAGGAACCTCACTCTAATACCAATTGTTGAACACATAGAAGTACTGAGAGGGGGGGTGAATCAGTACTTAATCAAATTACCTTATTTTTTGTAGTATTCAAACTAATGTAAACATTCAAGACATGAGAAATGCGGGAACACAAAAGCACACAACCATAACACCAAATTTATGTGGAAAACCCAGGAAGGGAAAAATCACAGCGAGCAAGCTGATTGGATCTACTGTCCAAATCCAGCCTCACAAATAAAACAAGATTACAATATTATTTATGGGCTACAACCCAAAGGAAGTTACAACAACTTGATTAGTTACACATTTACAAACAATATCACAATGTTCTTCATGCAACACAAAATGTTGATCACTTCAACTTCTATACTACTTTTTGCCTTCCTTATAGCAACAATACAAAGTTCTACAACATCAAAGTATATTCAAGAATTTTTCTTTACCATTTTAGAGCATAGTATGTCTTCCGCAACTGTATGAACTCATCCTTAGCATTTTTCATCATCATATCTACTTCTGATGTAAGTGTATTCACACAATATTGACTCTACTTATTGTAACAACTCTCAACTACCTTTCAACAAATTTGATTCTTTATATATATCCTTTGCAAGCTTCAAAGTCTCTCTCCTTGGATGGCCAAGATGAAGTATGTAGCATGAAGCATGTAGTGGCCATATCAATCAGCTCCCAACCATGTGCGGTAGATAAAATCCCAATGCAATACAAGATCAAGGAATAATCAGGTCCTATCCTAGTTTGACACACCCTTCCAAGTTGGTGCACATATGTTACACTCATCAAAGTCTTTATTATGCACCAAGTCATCACCTCAACAACTACCCATCGTTGTATTTGACTCCAACCCAATGTGGTACCGAAGACGACTAAATTACATCATGCAGAACAAATAATGAGCATATTATGACTTGTAAAACATTTTTGAACACCTCTCTAACTAGAACATGTTGTTATATGCTAGCGCAAACATTTGAACATAGATTCCTGTATCCCTACCATGCTCTTATAACATAGTCTTGAAGTGAAATATTGAAAAGACATACTTGCAGTAGACAATGATGATTGAAGCTTGATCTGAACATATCAACTGATCCTGTGAACTTTCCTTTCCATCAGCAAAACCAATTATCAGTTTGCAGTTCTCTATGGTAACATTAACTCTCTCCTTCTATTCACACTACTCAGTACCAAGACATGTCTTCATAAATCTGACTCTAGAAAAGGATTTGTGGTACAAATTATTTCTTGAAACTTGAAACATACATCCTTGTTACTCATATCTACCTATCCTTCAAGCTGCAACTTCATATCTTCATCCACGGAGAAGTGCGGAGCACTCTCTAGTCACTCTGTGACTATACTTTCCCTGGTTCTTTATTATCTTCATTCTTCTATCTCCCAAACACTTTGCGGTAAGAATTATGATCTCAAATTTGAAACATAGATACCTAATGGTGATACATATCAATCTATCCTATCTGCAGGCTCATATCTTCAGATGTCATAGAGTTTAGTACATTCTTTTGAACCTGTAACACCTTTCCTAACTTACACTAAACCAATTGTTCTTCAAGTTTTTGCAACCTTATCCATCAGGTGTCAATCATCATGATTTCATACATTCATCATGCAAAAAAAACACAACACTACTAATCATAGACTTCAAACATAAGTATATCAAGAATGTAGACTTAAATATGGACTACAATAGATAAGGTATGATTGTGTACGAATGATATTGATCCATCTCCCTTCACAATTCTTTGATCATCATTGTCTCACAATTCTCTAATCATCATTCACAGTTTGCTCCTCTGAGTTCCTCTGCACATATTCATCTCTTTACATGTCTGACTCATAATGCTTATTCATCTATCTTCATTGATCATCATACTGCTACAATTTCCTTGTCATCACTTGTACCACTCTTCCACACCACATCACTTCATACCACTATTGACATCAATGACAACCTATATGCAACATACACATGGTCCTATAGGTCTTGGGGTTAAATTACCAACATGCAAGTAACACATTGAACCCACATGAGTTGGGTCACATGTGTTAGGAATTTATAGGTAGATCAAACCAATTCCACATAACCCAAAGGAGATAATGATGTATACAATCTTACATATTTACCATAATGCAAAGATCAATAGACAATCAACAAGATATACCCTGGGAAAACCCTCATTGAGGGAAAAACCCAGCCTCCAAAAGCATCCATACTCAATGTATTATTCAGCAATAAGAAATTACAATACACTCACAGAGTCTCCATGAACACCTCTGAAACATCAAGCTCCTCTATTGCAACCTCCATGTATCCAAGCATGAACCCACACATCCCATGCCATGCTTTACAATGTGCACTCACAAGAGAAAACTCAATACAATGATAACCTCTCACAACCTGTAAAATAAGACCCAACCCTAACCACTAACCTTGTGCTTTCTTTTATAGACTCAAGCTCACACAAATACAACTTGTGGTATTGGATAAAAACAATGTGACTCAAAACTATGAGCACAAAACCATTGACCCCAATATTTATTATTTTACACAAATAATAAATATTTGCCTTATGTCTCCCAATGTTAAATACAACTTTTACAAGTGATACCAAATAAATATTTAATGTGGATAAACACATCAATTAAGATGCACCACAAAAGAATATTTATTTTACATAATTAAATTAATTAATGCTATGTAAGGTGAACAACACCTTTTTCCCAACATTCTCCCACTTGTTGTATACATTGTATAAGGGTCAATCAATGAAATACATCATCATAGGCAAACATGAAACCACATTAATCTCCAACACGCTCTTGTGCTCCATCAAGATACATACAATAAAATCAAAGTAACCACCATCTCAAGCAAGAACTCCTCTCATCCTCCAATGTGCCACCTATGGAAGAAAAGGAACATGCCATGGTGAAGATGCAACAACAAAGAACACAAGCATCAAATCCAAGTGATAACAAAAGGTCCAAGTAGCTATCAAAGGTAAAAACCCACATGACGGGTAATAGCACCACAACATATGCTAATACATTGATGCAGAGGTATTTGTACTATTTGGTGGTATTCACACAATGAACCTCGATGTCTAGGTTTCCTTCACAAGATTTTCCAACCTTATGTAGCACAAGCTCATACAAGGCTATTCAAGAGACTAACCTAGTCTGGGACCACACCCTGGTGTCCACCCACATAGACTACTCAACTCTCTTTTGGGGAGTCTCTACTCAACCCAACCAACAAACACACACACCTTCTAGGCCAACACCAAACTACCAATATCCCTACCAATAGGATCTCACACTAAAATCAACACAAATTAGTCAAGGACATAACCACACATGGTCTCTGACCCAATAACTCATTTCTATGCTTTCAAGCACAGTGGACAGCAAACTACAACATGACTGCACTATGACAGTGCCTAAAGAGACCTATTCCTTGTAGCTCTTGAGATCGCTAATCCAAGGATAACTCTTCAAAACTCCAAAGGACAATCTAGAAACACCAAATGCATCATCCATTTGGTTGGTCTCTTGACTGTTTCTTGAAACCACACCGATTTCCACCATTTGCATACTAACTAGTCACTATGTAGACTAGTTAGAATCATGCCAAGTGCCTTGGAGTGAGGAGTGCAAACCTAAAAAGAAAAAAAAACATGAAATCTACCCTATCTCCCTCCATCCTACTGAAAATGGTTGATGTCTTTCAGAGGATAGAGGAGAAATCACCCATTTTGACACAAAACCCTAGTTTTGAGGGTTTTCAAACTAGTTTGTAAAAAATGAATTGGTTCTCACAGCATAGAAGGTTTCAAGAGGCCTAACTACACTCAAATGAAATGTATTTCCAAGTATTAACACATTTTCCAAGTTTTAGACTCCTTACTGTTCGTATAGAGCCGTACTAAGCGACTGTTTCTAGGAAAAAGCAGAAAATGACAGTTTTTACACTCCAAAACTTCCAATTATCATTCTTCTTGGCATGTGATTACAGTTTTCTGCCTATAGAAGGCTTGAAGGAAGTTTCTCCTTCTCCTCCAACCATACAACTGCTATCCAAGGAAGTTAACTGTTGGATATGACTTCCTCCACAAGAAACCACATGTTTCTTAAGTGTTATTACATTCAAATTGACCATATTAAGGTCTCGATTGGAAAAGTCGACCAAATGGACCAAGTCCTTATTACAACCCATGAAAATGGCTTTCAAATCCTTAGGAAGAATAGTATAACATGACAACAAAACATGACATATCAAAAAATGACTAGATTTGAGAGCTCCTGCACCATACATCCAACCATCCATAACTCATAGGTATCAACAACATCAGTAAACTCATGCCAACAACATATCAAACCCATATACTGCAATAATAACCTCCATGTATAAAACCTGTCAATGAAGAACACATACATCCAGGAGCTCCCACTGCATGGGTAATATCAAATTTGAAAATAGATCCAAGTCATACCAAGTCTACCAATCACTACATACTCTCTCACAACATGCCACCATAACTATCCCAAGTCCAACCATATCAACATGATCCTCCGGGAAGTAGCCATAAGACAAAGAGAGAAAACCTATAAATTATAATGTCCTACTAACACCTCAAAGTGCAAAGTTGTGTCTAGTATGATCTCCTCTGGAACCCCAAATGAAAAGCCTCAACAACACCCAATCATTCAGATCAAATGAACATATATATCATGTAACCAACATGGATGTAAGCCTCTCTAATCAAGGTAGATTAAAATCATAACCATTCCATAACTAGGAATAAGCCCAATCACATCTCCTAAACTCCTCATAATGGAAATCATAAATAAAACCATATGAACAAAGAGATAACCATGCCAATGTCCCTCAAATGAACCCTCTAAAACCAATAACCATAGCTCAAGATCCATAACCATGAGAAGATAAAACATAAATCAAAATGCATCTAAAAGGATGGGCAATACCTTATAGATGATAAACCTCTGAGTAGACCAAGAGTGGGGAATGAGAATGCCCCTCTAGGATACACCAAGTCACAAAGACTCTCCAAGAACAATATCCTCTAGGTCCATAATGAACTCACGTCCATATCTAGGTGTAGGCTCCTTAGTCTATTTGTTGAAACTTTCAATAAGTAACTGTCTCAACAAGTGTCTCTAATACAAAGAGAACTCTAGCCTCACCTAAGTCTCCAAGTATCCAAGAGTACCTCCAATTGATACTAACCTCCAAATGCAACATTGCACTATCATGAAGCTCCCAAGCACATGATCAATGTACTCAATACCAAGAGAACCATACAAGATCACTATCAATGATCCTACTACAAAATCAGGAACCCAATCATGACAACATGATCTAACATCTCCTCCAAGGAGATCACATGCACCAATGCACACATCCTATCTCAAGAGAACCTGTATCATGCCAAAACTCAAAACCTGTATCAAGAGTAAATCATGACACAATACCAACATCTCTAAATAAAGGATAAACATGTCAAACTGACAAGTCATAAATTGACACCTCAACCAAAGACTCCAAAAGTCCTCCATGGTAAACCAAGATGTCAACATCTTCAATCACATGAAGATAACCATCTCCTATCAATAGAACTCAAAATGTCAAAGAACTCTCAGTACCAAGAGCTCCTCCATGACACCAACATCCACTACACATAATCATCCATCACAAATGATGAATCCATATCACTGCCAAAGCTCCCACTGAATTGTGACACCGATCTATCCATGGAAACAAAGTAACCATCTCCTAAATGAAGATCATCCATGGCCCCAACACAATCAAGGAATCTTGTTGTAACATCAACAACTCCCAAAAGGTAAAGTAAAACCATGATCTCCAAACTAAGAAGATAAAACCATTACTGTCAAAAGCTCACATAAAACCATGTATCCAAGCTATCCATGACATCATGATAAACATGATATAAGTCCCAATAACTGACTATCTAGGAAATCTAATCATCCATCCTCTCATCTCAATGCAACATACTAGTGTACAAATGACCATAGAAAAGGCCAAATAACAAAGTCTGCATAAACATTGAATCAATCTTATGGATAAAGATAGTCCACATATGAGTCATCTCACTATAGCCAAGGGGTAGCTAATCCACAAAACTACATAACTCAAAGATCCAAAACCCATATAACATGCAAACTCATCATCACAATAGTAACATGCAAATTGAGATATCAAACAAGACAACCTGTAGACTCCAAGACTCAAACACCAAATCAACACTAGATTTGATTTTTCAAATACATCCACAACACAAGTAACCATAGTCAAGGAACTACTAAGAATCCAGGAGATAAGATAAATCCCCTAAAACTACACCACAAAACCACATGTAATCATGAATCAAACATCATAGCCCATACCTGTCAATCGCATACATGATCATGTCGTGTCAATACAAAAGTGTACCTGCATATACATGACACCATAATCATCATCATCACTATACCTGTACTCAACTCCCACTAAAACAAGACTCTAATTCTCAGACGTGTCTCAATCATGTCCTCAAACTAGAAGACAACCTGTGTACCTATCTCCATCAAACCTCAAACTCTAAAAACACCTGTAGACCTATAACCAAAAGTATCAAATCTGAAAACCTGCTATACCATACTGATGGTCACATAAAAACATCCACTCCCACAAGTTTATGCCCAAAAATTCATCTAAATGCTCTCATAATCGCACCCTGAATCTCAGGCTCCCACAAGTGATCAAACAAGTACCAAACTCTTTCTGCACACCAAACTAAAAATCTACATGATTCAATCTATAGTACACAGCAATATCTCTCCAATGCCTATCCAAAATTGAAAATTTGATTTCGTATGCAAAAGGTTATGAGCATAAAACTGTCTCAGAGCAATGCCTGGCTTCAGGCAACAAATTCTAACATAAATAGAAAAATCTAGCAACCAAACCTACATCACTGAGTAGTTCTCGGAGAGACCTTTCCAATGCCTATAAGAAGTCAAAAAAATGATACCATGGGCAAATGTTATGCCTCCCAGAGGAAAATACCCTCCGAGGGCTAAAAGGAGGACCTAGGGGACCTGTTCGTACATGATGATGTCATCATGATATAAGTGCTAACACAAGCGCTGACTGGGCAAGTTTGATTGGGCATGATGATGTGGCATATGCTGACATGGTGTACGGTTGACTGATATCATCAATAACTTTGACTGCGGATTTAAAAATGTTTTGCATGGACTTGAAATGCATTAAAATAGAGGTTAAATATTTTAATAGTCCAAATTTAAAAAAATTGAGGTCACTGTCATTATAAATTTGAATGCCTACAATAATTTTTTTTATTGTTTAGAAAACCCCATGGGGGATATGGACACCGGTGGTGGCTATAGGTCTGTCATCCAGTAGGCCTGGCTAGTCTAACCAGCCGTCGAGGCCAGCTCGGTATGCACTGGCCAGAGCCGACAAGCCCTGCCGGCCTGCCTGACATGTCGCGCAGGCGTAGGCATAGGGGCAAGGTAAGGGATTTGCAAACCCATACCCTCCCAAAAAATATATATTTTTTTAATCTTGTTTTTTTATTTAACATGCAAATTTTTATTTATTTTTTAATCCAAGCATACATGTAGATCCGTACGGCTGTACAACCAAACTAGGGAGGGGGCAAAACAATTTTCTTTTTTTCTCTAGTGACCTAAATAGGTCAAATTTTATATCAATCTTCGCCTCTCAAGCCTCCTAGACTCAATGGCAAGGTCCATTTTGTCTCTGGAGGTCATCTACAAAACTTTCTCCTCGAAACCCTCATATTAAAGCACATGACCATGAAACCCTTTGCCGAGATTTTTTTCACCTTTAGATCTGCAATAACCACAACAAATCTGAAACACCCACAATGCCAAATTTGTAACGCAACAACCTGCACAAATCCTCATATCCTATGTTGTCCAAAACCTTTCTTGCATTGTCATGGATTTAGCTTTGCACCAGATCTACACAAACAAGGATTATACCAAAAACATGGATCTGTGAAAACACCTAGAATCATAAATGTATAGATACATCACATGCAAGCACATACAAGCAACATGCAAGTATATGCAAGCCATGAAAAAGCCTTAAATCTCTAATACAACTTGTTAGGAATTTACAGGTAGATCAAACCAAGTCCACATAACCCAAAGGAGATAATGATGCATACAATCTTACAAATTTACCATAATGCAAAGATTAATAGGCAATAAACAAGATAACACAAGATATACCCTGGGAAAACCCTCATTGAGGGAAAAACCTAGCCTCCAAAAGCATCCATACTCAATGTATTATTCAGCAATAAGAAATTACAATACACTCACAGAGTCTCCATGAACACCTCTGAAACATCAAGCTCCTCTATTGCAACCTCCATATGTATCCAAGCATGAATCCACACATCCCATGCAATGCTTTACAATGTGCACTCACAAGAGAAAACTCAATACAATGATAGCCTCTCACACAACCTGTAAAATAAGAGCCAATCCTAACCACCAACCTTGTGCTGGCTTTTATAGAATGAAGCTCATACAAATACAACTTGTGGTATTAGATAAAAACAATGTGACTCAAAACCATGAGCACAAAACCATTGACCCCAATATTTATTATTTTACACAAATAATATATATTTTCCCTATGTCTCCCAATGTTAAATACAACTTTTATAAGTGATACCAAATAAATATTTAATATGTCTAAACACATCAATTAAGATGCACCACAAAAGAATATTTATTTTACATAATTAAATTAATTAATGTTATGCAAGGTGAACAACACCTTTTTCCCAACAACATATACATAACAAAAATAATTCAGAGTAATCTGAAAGGCCATTCATGTTATTCCTTTATTACTTGAAAACACAATATTTATTAGACAAAAATTCAAACCCATAGTAGTAATATTATACAATATTGTAATCCCAAGGTCATAACATTTATATATTACCAATCATAAAGCTTAACATATAATTGTACCCACCAAATAGATATAAAGCTAAACACCATACTATATTTGTTAATACTTACTGTTACTTGGCCACATTTGAAAATGACAATCATAAGTAAATGACATAGAGTCATGCACATATTTAGAGTAGATAGATCATCCACATGTATTAAGGGTTCTTCACACCATCATATCATAATGGATTAATTTAGCATCATCATTAAATGCAAAGTTAGCAAGTTACCATAACTCATTCATAACCGTGTCATTGCCATGTTTATCACACCCTTAATACTTGGAAGAATAGACTTCTCTAGTGTCTCAAGGCTATCCTATACCTTCCTATACTTATCACTAAACATAGACATAATGCCATAGTGTTTAGCACACAAAACTCTAATAATTTTTTGTTTAGAAGAGACCAGAGGCACTCTCATACATTCACCTTAGAGATAGACCATGATGAAAATGACTCTAAAAGTTTATCCAAGATTGTAGTAGATTTTATAAAGTCTAGGGGCATCCTTCACCCAATAATTGCCTAAATACTCACTTCCAAATGAGATCAAAATCCCATTTAGTTCTCCTAAACTATCCTGGGATGATAACTTACACTTTTATAGGTTAAGATATCCTATATAGATACTAGTCACAACAAATTTTTGTCACATACATTCGCAAGGTATAGCCCTCTAGGATTCACAACCTTGATAGATAGTTTCCCTAGAGAAGCCAAGGACTATCTTAACCAAGGAAGACCATGAAGATGATACAAAACTCAACTATATATGATTTTACTCAGATAGATCAATTCAATATGCTAAGATGGCACATTACTAAGGATTAGGTTCTTGAACTACCTCTTCATACAATGGACAAAAATTATCAACCATCATATATTTAGTTGAGCCATAGAATATCACCCTTCTTAAAGGATACACCTTAGACATTAGTGTCACATGATGATAAATTATCTAAACCAAATCCATACTTAGAAATTAAGCATAACAACATAGTCAATATAAAATGATTCCACTCATAATAGAGCACAAGGCAATAGTAGCAACAATCAGAACATTGTCACAAAATAGTGATTACACAAAGCCTCGATATGGCTCCACGTGAAGTCCTACCATAATATGATTCAATAATATCCATATCATAATAATATTACATTATGACATCCTTCTTTATTGGAACACAACATGCATTCACAAGGTAACCTAAAAATATATGAAACTTTGGTAGATTTACAATGATAGCTAAAAACTTTCTTTAATCATGAGCCATACTCAAGTTATTCCCAAAATAGTAGACAACACTCTAGCTTCATATGAAGAAATACACTCAATAACAATATTAATATTCTTGACCTATTTTTCATTATCTTATGGTTTAACCCAAGATTCTTTTATAAGTCTAGTTCAGACAAATTCAGTGGAATTGACCTTCCCATCAATTACCTAGAACAATAAGAAACCTTACTAGGGCATTTTACTATCTTATTTCTATTGTCCCAAGTCTTTTTATATAGCTTTCTTTGAAAGTATAGTAGGTAATTATAATAGCCCGAAGTATTATAGAGGAAAATGTTAATTAGCAAGGATCGTCACCTCTATTTTGTGGTGTTAGGTTCTCAAAGTCATAATAATGATTTTCTAGCCATTAAGAACAACTGCCCCTTACACTTTATTAGTTAAAATTCTTCAAGTATAATAAGACCTTATAGAAAAACAATTCACTTTATAATATTAAGTTATCTCTACTTTCACTAACATACAAGGTCTACATGGATATTCTACACAATCAAACACAACACTTCAAGATAATATTCCAGTCATAGGACCATCAATCATAAATTGATTTAAATGGGATATCACAATCAATAAGATATCATAGTTTAATAAATACCATGCATATATTTGTGCTTATGGCAGTGACATCCACTTATGTCCCTTGATTACCATAGATAAAATGTAATATTGAATATGATTGGGATATTCCCATAGATTGAATTTAGGAAATGACTTCATATCCAATGTGAGGTATTTGATGGGAATACAAATTTTATTACCTTCAATGTTGAATCTTATTCATACACCAAATATGCGACTTGCATCCTTAACTATTCAGTACCATAATATTCATCAATGATACACACACGTGCACTAAATTATCTTATAATTCCCTCTTATTGGGACATAATGGAAAGAGATAAATTAATTGGAATACTATCTAACATGTATCCATTTAGTTACTGAGCTACGATTATTACATCTATTGTTTTTAAGCAAGTTCAAGGAAGTATCCTCTAACAAATCTCAGTCATTGTTAATAGATATTACATATAACAAAGATTTCCTATTGTAGATAACCACACATCCTCAGCTTAAAGCTATGATATTATACCAATATCTCACTATCATGATAGAGATATTAGTATATTTCTATATTTAGGTATTCATATAATCGATATCAAAAATACTTCTAGAAATGGTCATTACCTATACTGATATTGCTATAAGTAACTAGTGAGGATATAACATGCTTTATTTTTATTTTTACTTTGTAAGGTTATCTAGATCCCTAAGACCTTGAAAATATATATTTTTGCAATACCCATGGTTCGTTGATATGGTAATATATAGATTCACTTCCATGAAGAAGAACTTCAACCCAACCCTCTTAGCATAACTTTACTAATATGCTTGAATTGGATTTGTGGAATAGCCATGTGAATTTCAAAAATGGTAACCAACAAGTGAACTATTTGACAAAATGACTCAATAGTTGAAAGTGGGTCAAGGCAATGTTAATAAAGGCCATTACAACGATCACTTGATCATGAAAGCAATTAGAAAGGTAGATGTATATTGTGAGTATCAATATCAATATCAACACCTCCAACTCCCTAAACTTAATCTAGGCTAATCTAATAAGATGCATACATGTAAACATAAATCAACCTAGACTAATTATTATCAATTGTGGGTATACATAATTTAGAAGTAAATACTCATCTCTAGGAGAGATGTTGAAGGTATCTAAGGTAGGCATTGAAATTGCTCTTTCACCTAAAATCAACCCCTCTACCCTTGCATATATCTCCCTTGACTGTCAACAACTAGGCACCAACCTTAGCACAATGAGCTAGCCAAAAGGCACCAAAACAAGAGGATAAGGTGTCCAAAAGATGTAGCTAGCAAAAGGAATTTGAATAGCATCCATAGGTCTCCATGAAGGGAAATTTTTATAGTAAAACACCTCAAAAAGGAAACATTGAACACTGATAATGGTGGCCAATGTGAGAAATATTAACTTCAATGGTAGCTGGGATCTTAGCATTTGACACCTTCACACTCCTCCCAAAACACTCTATAAGGAAGTCATGAAATTTTCAACCCTCCCTACTTCCCTTGCATCTTCCTTGTGTGCATCCTTTTACAAATTCCTCTATCCTTTTATGCTTTGATGGATGTCCATACTTGCAAGACAACCTTTGGATTTGTGCAAGAGAGAAGAGAAAATAAAGTGAGAACTTTTGTTCCTTGATCCTCTTCTAGCATCCTCCTCAAGCCCTTGATCAAAACAACTATTAAACCGGTCACAATCTGGTGTTTGTGGCATTCACATCATTCCCCTAGAACGCCATTTCCTATCTAGACTGCAAGAAGTGAATGAGGCAAGGAGGGGAGGTGGGATGCCATTCCTTAGTAATGTCATGGTAGGAAGCCATCTTCTCCCTGTCTTGGCACCCATACTTGTGCTGTTACTCTATCTCCATCTCATAGAAAATAGTCTTCCTTCCCATTTATTTCCCTCCAATCTGTTTTAATGCAAGATCTTTTAGTAGGCATGAGTTTTCCACAGTCCATAGTAGAATATAGTATAAGTGATTTTGAAGCAAAGAAATACACATAGTTTAATCCAAAAGCACTTATATTGCAAAGATCTTTTAATTTAATTTATTTTTTATTATTTTTGCCACGTAGTATCCCATAACAAGCCTCTTTCCATGGGATGTGACATCCTTCCCCTTGGAATAATTCAGCTCAGCTTATTAGGAGGCTACATTTATTATTTTCTTTACTCATAGCTATACTCAAACCATTTAATGTTTTTCTCTTTTCATTGTTCAACTTCTTGGGGTCTCCATTCATTACTTTTATATGCAATTTTCTTCCAAATTTAGGGTTACTGGACAAATTATTTCTTCTTAAACCCATTACCATTTTCTCTCAAGTGGTTTCTTTTTCCCAAATTTGAACAATTTGGAATAATTTTATAAGATTAAAAGAGTGTGTATTAAAAATATACCCTTGAATATGCATTTTTACTCAATGCAATCCTCTATTTTTTAATTTAAGCATTGATTTTTCTTAAGATAGGTCAATATTTATGCCATTAGTTACACTTATTTACCTATTACTCCTTGCAAAGTATTGAAGTACCACACATCAAGGACAACTCTTTGCAGTCAAGTACTCTTCATGTATCCAAATTAATTTCATCATTTTCCTCTTAGGTCCTATTGATGTTAGTCAAGTTGCTTGCTGCATAGGTTTACAACACATATCACTAGTATCCCATTAAACTAATATTAGCAAAAAATTGATTCAAAACAATTTATTTAATCATTAAAGAGTAGGAACATAAGTCTCTTTGTTCTTTATAGTTATCCTTTACATGGTTTCATACCATGTAAATCACAATGCAAACTCATTTCGAAACTCCTAACATTCTAGTTTACCAATGCCATGTGTATGAGTTGAGGCATAACAATTTTCACCTTCCTATTGTTCCTTCAATATGTATCTATGTACTTGTAGGTATAGAATTTAAATCATACCTATAACATCATTAACAAGAATTCTATGTCAATGTAACTTTAACCTATATAGAAAAGTTGTACATAGAATAGGTCATTCAAACTTGTGGCTACATCAACAAGTATTAAGGTAGTTACAACCTATCCATATGAGTGTACTAACAATTCCATTTTTAACACATATTAACCCATTCAAATATACATCCTCAAGTTCTCTGCATTTTAGTTCATAACAATTCATATTATACCATAATAAGGATTCTTGATACTATCAAATATGTAGTGAAAGTCACCACATCACAATGTGCAAATCCAAATCCAACAATTGAGGCTATGGGAAATAGTAATTTCATCAGATCCACAACTTTCTATTGTACACTTTGATTTTCCTTTACCATTCATATATCCAAATTCTCTTTCACACCAATTTAGGTATTCTTGGTTAGGATTGGTCAACCATTCTAACAAGCTTAAAATTCCATTTAAGAAATTCAGGGATAACATATTTATATTGAGTGACCAACTCAATTCTAGTGAGCTAGTAGTGCAAGATTGTCTACTTTGTTCTAGACTCTAGTGAGCTTTATAGGTCCAATGTTTGGACCATGCTCTGATACCAATGTAATAACTTCCTTGGTTACTACTATTTTTTTCTCATTACACATCAAGTACCAATTTAATCAACCAAGTATATTCTATCTGATTTAGAAGTGCCAACTTCATAAACATATCAATCAAAGTTGTGGCAACAACTTTGTGCCACAACTCATATACTTGCACTAGAATATGGTAAGCTCTCAATGTCAAGGTTGTTCATAGACCCAAACCTAAACCTTGAGGGTTCATTCATAATGGCCCTACATACGTATCCCTTCCTAGGAATTTGAGGCTTTGTAGTTCGTACACCAAAAATAGAGAGGCTCCATCCTCTCCTTTGATATGAGATTTGTATTTTCACTTTTAAATCATAGCCATTAGTTGATCTTATGCTTCTAATTTAAACCATGCACATTAGTAGTCCATAAAAAATGCATTCTAATCAAATGTTAGGTCGATGCCAACATCAATGTATGAACACACAAAACCACATAGTGACTAACTCATATAAGCATCACCTATTCACGCATATTGATTGGCTCAAGCATACACCCTGTGACTAACCCACACATGCATCACACATATATAGTGTGATTGGCTCATACATACATCACTGGTACACATAGTAACTAATTAGCAAAAAGGAAAAGGTTGCAACCTTACTACAAACATCTTCCCCTTTACCTAGTTCACTAACATATAAGCCCTTAAGTACATCCCAACTAGAAAAAGTAATGTCAATGCATCTCATGCTACACTGTGGGTCCCATCATTTTTCTTGGTTCACTACCAACTATGATGACAAACAAGCATCCCATACTAGTTGTAGCCATCACTGGATAAGGTGTAAGTATAATAACATATAAAACATGAGGCCATTAATAAGATTTACATGGCCCACTAAGAATCTAAATCATCTTATAATAGGATAAACATAATCAAGAGGTATTATGATTTTACCCTGCCTAAGACAAGTGTCTATACTATCAATCACTTAGACTAATTTAACAATCAGAACCATGAGAAACATATTTCAGGAAGACCAAACATAAGAGGCACACACATTCATTTTGATACCCCAATGCCAATACTGAATTCTTGAGATGGGTAGATATTGGCATCCATCACCTACATACCTCTAGCGAAAGTCAGACTAGTCCTGACATCTTCTACTTGCAAGCCACTGGTGAAAGCCTATCTAAACCCTATGAAATAGGGTAGCTCCTAGCCTCTATCATCTGCATGCTACTAGTGAAATCTTGTTAACCCTATGATATGGTCGAGCACTTCTTTAGGTAGAACACACTCCTTGGCTCCTATCATGCTGGAGCAATGATAAGCTTATCTACAAGTAGACATAGGTTTTACAAATTCTATGATCACCTCAGTATGAGTGGGTAAAGCTATGTTAAGAAAAATAATTCTTCTCTACCTGTGTCCTCGTAGAGTTCCTTACTCAGTCCTAGTTGTGATTCTAAGAAGTCAGCTCCTTTATTGATATCAGTTCAACATTCTAACATTTAAAAGGTATAAGAACATTGATCTAAAACATATTGTCCTAAGGGTTTACACCTTAGACTAGTTAATTCAATTACAATTACCACATAAAGGTATACATTAACCCATACACATGGTCCTATAAGTCTTGGGATCAAATTACGAATATGAAAGTAACACATTGAACCCACATGAGTTGGGTCACATATACATAACAAAAATAATTCATAGAGTAATCTCAAAGGTCATTCACATTATTCCATTATTACTTCAAAACATAATATTTATTAGATAAGAATTCAAATGCATAGTAGTAATATTATACAACATTCTACTTTTGAGTTGATAACACTTATATATTACCAATCATAAAGCATAACATATAATTACTTGCCAAACAGATATAAACATAAACACCATACCATATTTGCTAATACTTACTGTTACTTGCCCACATTTGACAATGATAATAATAAGGAAATCCATCCTAACTCAACATAGATTTAGGCACACATTTAGAGTAGGCAGATCATCCACATATATTAAGAGTTGTTCACATCGTCAAATCATAATGGCTTAATTTAGCATCATCATTAAATGTATTTAGTTAGAAAGTTACCATAACTCATTCATAACCATGTCATGGCCAAGTTTATCATGCCCTTAATACTTGGAAGAATAGACCTCTTTTATTGTCTCAAGGCTAACCTATATCTTCCTATACTTGTCATTGAGCATAGACACAATGCCATAGTGTTTAGCACATAAAACTCTAATAATTTTAGTTTGGAAGAGACTAGAGGAACTCTCATACATTCACCTTAGAGACAGACCATGATGACAATGAATCTAAAAGTTTATCTAAGATTGTAGTAGATTTTGGAAATCCAAACACCACAAAATATAGTGGGGACATATTCATTGGAAAGGTATGTTCACAACCATATAATGTAAATTCTAGCATCAAGTTGAAGACACTGAAGAGGGAAGGTTGATCAAGTTTAGGAACTCCCCAAATCTTGGAGCAATTCCATAAACTACTCCCCTATGGAATTGGGTCCAAGGGCATCCTTTGTCCAAGAACTACCTACATACTCGCTTCCAAACAGGATCGAAGTCCCATGTAGTTCTCCTAGTATTTAAACTATCAGAATGAAAGCTTACACTTTTCTAGGTTAAGATATCATATATAGACACTAATCACAACCAATTTTTGTCACATACATTTGTAAGGTATAGTCCTCTAGGATTCACAACCTTGATAGATTGTTTCCCTATAAAAGCCAAGGACTAGCTTAACCAAGGAAGACCATGAAGATAATACATTAAATATATATGATTTTACTAAGATAAATTAATTCAATATGCTAAGGTGGCACATTACTAAGGACAAGGTTTTTGACTACCTATTCATACAATGGACCCAATTATCAACCATCATATATTTAGTTAATCCTTATAATATCACCCTTCTTAAAGGATACACCTTAGAAATTAGTGTCGCATAAGGACATATTGTCCAAAACAAAATCCATATTTAGAAATTAAGCATAACAACATTGTCAATATAAAATGATTCCACTCATAACAAAGCACAAGACAATAGTAGCAACAATCAGAATACTAGCAGAAAGTAATGATTATGCAAAGCCTCGATGTGGATGCACATGAATTCCTACCATAATATGATTCAATGATATCAATATCATAATCCTATTACGTTACACCATCCTTCTTGACTGAAACACACCATGCATCCACAAGGCAACCTAAAACTATATGAAACTTTGGTAGATTTACAACGATAGCATAAAACTTTCTTTAATCATGAGCCATACTCGAGTTATTCCCCAAACAATAGACAACACTCTAGGTTCATATGAATAAATACACTCAATAACAATATTAATATTCTTGACTTGTTATCCATTATTTTTGGTTTAACCCAAGATTCTTTTATAAGTCCAATTCAAACATATTCAGTGAAATTGACCTTCCTATTGGTTACCCAAAATAATAAGCAACCTTACTAGGGAATTTTACTATCTCATTTGTATTGTCCCGAGTTTTCTTTTATAGCTTGATCTAAAAGTATAGTAGGTAATTATAATAGCCTAAAGTATTATAGAGGAAAATATTAATTAGCAGGGAGCATCACTTCTATTTTGTGGTGTTAGGTTCTTAGAGTCACAATAATGATTTTCTAGCCATTAAGAACAACTACCCCTTATGCTTTATTAGTTAGCATTCTTCAAGCCTAATAAGACCTTATAGAAAAACAATTCACTTTATAATATTAATCTATCTCAATTTCATTAACATACAAGGTCTAAATGGATATTCTGCACAATCAAACACAACACTTCAAGATAATATTCCAATCATATGACCATCAATCATAAATGGTTTAAATGGGATATCGCAATCAGTTAACCATCATAGTATAATAAATATCATGCATATATCCGTGCTTATGGTAGTGACATCTACTTATGTCCCTTTATTACCATAGATAAAATGTAAGATTAAATATGATTGGGATTTCCCATAGATCAATTTTAGTAAATGAATTCATAGTCAATGTGAAGCATTTGATGGAAATAAAATTCTTATTACCTTCACTATTGAATCTTAGTCATGCACCAAATATGCAACTTGCATCCTTCACCGTCCAACACCATAATATTTGTCAATTATATATATATATATATATATATATATATATATATATATATATATATATATATATATATATATATATATATATATATATATATATATATATATATATATATATACATGTATATATATATATATACACATGTATATATATATATATGTATATATATATATATGTATATATGTATATATGTATATATATATATATGTATATATGTATATATATATATGTATATATATATATATATATATGTATATATATTCCCTATTATTGGGATATAATGGAAAAAGATAAATTTGTTGGAATAGTACCTAATAAGTATCCATTCAATTATTGTGCTATGATTATTACATCTATGGTTTTTAATCAAGTTCAAGGAAGCATCCTTTAACAAATCTCATTCATTGTCAATAGATATTATGAATAATAGGGATTTCCTATTGTAGATAACCACACATACCTAATCCTAAAGCTATGATACTGTACTAATATGCCACTATCATGATAGAGACAACATGTATGCTCTTGTATTTAGGTATTCATATAATTATGTCAGAATTACTTTTAGAAATGCTCATTACCTATATTGGTACTATTGCAAGTAACTAGTGAGGATATCACAACATGATTTATTTTTTTAAAATTTTGCAAGGTAATATAGATCCCTGAGATCTTCATCAAAATATATGTTTGCAACACCTGTGGTTCATTGATATGGTAATATAAAGATTTGCTTCAATAAAATATAACTTCAACCCAAGCCTCCTAGCATAAATTTATTGATATACTTGAATTAGAGTTATGGAATAGCCATGGGAATTTAAAACAATGGTAGCCGACAAGTGAACTATTTGACAAAATGCCTTAATAGTTGAAGTGGGTGAAGGCAATATATTAATAAAGGTCATTACAATGATCAAGAGCATGAAAATAATTTGAGATGTAGATGTATATTGAGAGTATCAGTATCAACACCTCAAACTCCCTAAACTTAATCTAGGCTAATCCAATAAGATGCATACACGTAAACATAAATCAACCTAGATTAATTATTATCAGTTGTTGGAGTACATAATTTACAAGTAAGCACTGTTCTAGGAAACTAGGATGAAGGATGAGTGTACTCAACTCTAGGAGAGATGCTAAAGATATTTGAGGTAGGCGTTGAAATTACTCTTTCACCTAAATTCCCCTCTCCCTTGCATATATCTCCCTTGATTATCGACAACTAGGAACCAACACCAACACAATGAGCTAGCCAAAAGTCACTAAAACAAGAGGAGAAGGTGTCCAAAAGATGCAACTAGGATAAAGAATTTGACTAGCATCCATAGGTCTCCATGAAGGGAAGTTTTTATAGATAAATTCTTTAGATAGTAAACATTAAACACTGGTAATGGTTGCCAATGTGGGAGCAATATTAGCTCCAATGGAGCTTGGGATATTAGCATTTGGTGCCCTCACACTCCTCCTAAAATGCTCTGTAAGGGAGTCATGAAAATTTCAACCCTCCCTATTTCTCTTGGGTCTGCCTTGCATGCCCCTTTTTACAAATTCCTCTATCCTTTTATGCTTTGATGGACGTCCATACCTGCAAACCAACCTTTGGATCTATGCAAGAGAGAAGATAAAATAAAGTGAGGATTTTTATTCCTCAATCTCCTTCTAGCATCCTCCTCATGCCTTTGACCAAAAACTCTTAAATAGGTCATGATCTGGCATTTGTGGCATTCAGGTTATTCCCCTAGCACACCATTTCTTGTCTAAACTACAACGAAATGAATGAGGGGAGGTGGGATGCCATTCCTCAATAATGCCATGGCAAGTGGTCTTCTTCTCCCTATCATGGCACTCATGCTTGCACCATTACTCTATCTCCCTTCTGCAAAAAATGGTTTTCCTTCCCATTTATTTCCCTCCATCAACCCCTTTTAATGAAATATCTTTTAATTTTTCCCACATAGTGTCCTATAACAAGCCCCTTTCCATGGGATGCAATAATAAACATAGACCAAAACACAGAGAAAATGACCTAAGAGTTTGTCAGAGAATATGAATCAAACCTACCACATGCCACAAATGAGTAAGTTGTCCAAGACTCAAAATTTTCATATAAAATATGCTAATCTTTATCAGGGACCGGACTTTGGGGACACCACTTATGAGATGCTCGATTAATTAGATCCCCAAAAACTTGATCCTGAAGAGACTTCCATTAATAAGTGATGGTTGAGAATTAGAGTGTCAGTATACCTCTTATTAAAGAAACAAATTAAACACATTCTTCATACTCTAATTCAGAAAACATTTAAACACTCATAACTCATTGGAAACAAGGTTTGGGATTATCGCTTACCAACTACCAAATTAAGGTGATCAATGAAACCCCAAGCCCAAAAAACCCTCTAAAGTAGAGGCATGTGGGAAATGGGATTGGGGGATACCACCTACGTGGTACTGAAATAATCATATCTCCAAGATGTCAAACTTGAAAAACCCAAAGTTGTTGGATTATCTCATAAGTATGACTAAGAAAGCTAACACACGAAAACCTAAAAGTCAGGATTCGATATGAAGTGGGGTTTCAAAGCATGTGATGACGAAGTGAATGATAAGGAGGGATTACAATCCTTGAAATCTCAAAACACCCATATATATGACATAACATTTCAATACTTTTGAAATGGAAAATTTTGCATGCTTAGCCTGGCTAAGGTTTTCATATGTGTGATCGATTTAAAAAATCAAACAAAGATCAAAGAGCCCTACCTAAGGCCTAAACTCAAAACATGATTCAACACATGAATAACTCAGTCATATTCAAAATTACAATAAATTGAAAAGCCCTAACCAAGGCATATTCAAATTCAAACTGATTGGAAACCTTAAAAATGAATAAAATGAAATAAAAGCTAGGGTTTATAGTCGAGAAAACAAATCACAAAATGATTGCAAACCATAGAATTAACAAACATTCAAGCAAATAATCAATCAAAAAGACTAGTAGGGTATGGTCAAGAACAAACCCTACTTGGAAACAAAGAAAGCTGAGGAAACTAAAATCCATGCAAGCACAAACCCTAATACACCACCTTAAGATAATCTACTACTAGTAAATTACACGATCATGATGAGGGATTAGTTGTGCTCAATTTGAAGCAGTGGGAGGTGGTTTGAGTACCCAAGAGATTAGAAAGTCAAATTACAAAAGCAAGGTAAACAAGTGCAAATCCATTGGGACTTTTAAATAGACCCACATGCATGAAAAATGCCATAAATGCAATGCCCTGAATGTAGGTTATACTTTGGAGAATATGCATGACAAATGTCAGGGATCATGGTTTTGATGTGTCTCTTAATATTACACTTTTAGTAGACATGTAGGTGAAATTCTAAAACCCCACAGCAAATGATACCTTGGGATGTTAAGGACTTGAATTGCCTAATGACACATGTAGGCAAAAGCAAGGGAAAAATAAAAAATTTGACAACACTGATAGAAGACTGGGGTTGCAAGGATATTCCTACTAGAATTCCAATAAAGAAAAGTCTAAAACCTTGAAAGATGACAAAACACTCAAAGTAAAAAGCAAGGACTTAGAAATTTCATGACAAGACTAAAATTCAAAACACCTGAAGATGAGAAACCCTTCAAGACTTTAAAGAGAAACCCTTAAAGATAAAAGACCAAAATTACTCTCTAACAAATAAAAATGAAAGAAGACTAAAAGAATAGCTAGGCAAGCAAAAGAGGGGGTCCTCATTTTGCCAATGCAAAATGGGTCATGTGTATAAGGCACAACAAATATAATCTTAAAAGTTCTAAATATACCCTCTTGTCCCAAATTCACCCAATAATGTAAATATACAATCATATAAAAAATTTAAGAATATTTGCAAGGGTTTGGGTACAAAATTCACTTTCCAAAATTCTAAAACAAACTACAATTAAAATCTATCTATTCTACATGAAATTGAGTTCTAGTCTACAACCTAAACAAAAGGAACAATCTTATGCATCAAGCAAACACCACTAATTCATGCTTCAAGATTTTAAAACATTTTATTTGGATTCTATTCATTTGTTAAAAAACTAACAAGAAAAATACCTCAAGAAATGATAACAAACAAAAGAGTTACAAGTTTCTTCAATCCACAAGAAAACTAACAATCTCTACCACCAATCCAAGCTTTTATGTTCAATCTCTCTAAGTTTCTTTTTTGAAGCCGAAATGCATCATCAAAATAACAAAGTACTTTTACAATATAGGGAAACCTAAAACAAAAACCTCCTTTTCCTTTGAATCACATTTCAAATCCAAATTAGACATTCCCAAATAGATATTTACAACTTAGCTTATATAAGTTCTCCCAAGTTTCTTTTAATTTTCTAATACAATTATTTTGCCTTCTTAAAATTAAATAATCCCCCAAAGCATATTTTTATTTCAAAAAATCCTAATTAATCCCTTTTGCGCATATGAAGCAAACTGCACAAATGAACCTAATTAAGATCACCCAAGAAAATACATTTACAAGTCTATCACAAGGGGATCTAGAATCATGATTGATTTGGATATTAGTTTTACATGTTTCAACTTCACATGTCCTATTACTCTACGATGAGTAGGATGGGTTTACAATGTCAAATAAACTAGGTATACCATCTCTAATTAATTATCATTGGGATTTTACCTGTGTCTACACATTCAAGTCAAACGTTATGCATACCTGCCCAAAATGTAACAATAAAATCTGCCAATTGACATATACAATCCACATTTGCAAGAGAGGTCAAATTGAATGAGAAACATATATCCATTGTTCGTAGGGAGGCACATTTCTAAATATTACAACCATACTTTTGGACAAATATGCTTGTGTTTTTTCTCCCTTTGGTTTGTGTAGATTTCTTTTACACAAAAAAATTTGTGAAGGAATTTGGGGGTTTAGCAAGATTAAAATATTAGCATGAAAAAATATTTCCTTTGTTGGGGTTTATGATTTCTTTGTGAGCATTTTATTTCAACATGGTGGATAGTGAGATTGGTAGTACGTCAAATTGCTAATACATTATATCAATAGGTGTTAGGTTCTAATCTTGCAAATAGTCTATTTGGGTCATTTTATATCTATTGAACATATTATTGCCCAAGTTTTAGGCCATATTATTGAAGAACTCTTTTAATGGTGTGATAAGGGTTCTTTTTGTTTGTGGTAAACATTGTTCTTGTTACTCATGGAGAAGATTATTATATTTTTTTATGCTTGTATTGTGGAAAATTGTATTATCAAATATATGGATAGCATTTTCAACACCATTAATGTTGCATTTAGCAAATAGAGTGTATTAGGGTCAAAATGGAGGTTGGAGGATCATTCCCTTCTCAGGTTAGCTATTCACTTAAAGAATGGGTAAAATGATTGAATAACATTTTTGGTAGGAGTAGATGGTTTTCTTTTTAGTTTAATGGTGTATGTTCCATTTTAGTATTGTAGTGTGTTTTTCTATGTTCAATTTTGGTTTCCTTTTATTGAGCATTAATGTGGAACAGTGGTCTAACAAAGTTATGTTATTCTATTTCCACCTCTTGACTGATATAAGGAAGCAGGTCTTTATAATTAGTCAACTAGTGGTTTTATACTTCCGACAGGTGTTGCCTATGTCAGAGAAGTAGAGGCAAAGTGAAGTTAGCTAATATGTGGTTAGACAGTTGGTCATCACTTGAGGGTGCACCTGAGAGCTACAAGTACAAGGATTCACGGGGACAGTGGTTATTGTAGTTGGGTAATGAAGAAACTTGCTCATACTGCATGTGGTGCAAATGGTCAGAGGCATGTTGATTGAGAAATTTTAGTATGACTGTGTTAGGAAGAGGCAATGGATCTCCAAACTATGGGACATAGTGGCACAAGACACTAGATGTACATGACTAGCAAGTGTTGCTCACATGGAATGTGATGCAAAGGGTCAGGCATTAGGATGATGCATACATTTGTCGACATTGGTTGATCAATACCAAGAAATAGGAGATCAAGTTTATAGAGTGGCCGAATGAGTCAGATTGATGGATGCTCCAAATCATCTTTTGGTCCCCTTTGGATTGGAATGGGGAGATGTTGGGGGGGTGGGGGGGGGGGGTGGTGGGGTAGGGCAGGGGATGCTAGGTTCATGATCCTAAGTGTTAATGTATAGTTAATAATATTAGTTTAATAATTTATAGTTTGTGTTGGGTAGTAAATTTAGTTGGTTCCTATGGGAAAAGTGGTTATAAAAGTTAAAAAAGTGAAGACCTTTATAAAGGTCATTGAATAATGTAATTATATAGAAAATCCGAACATAATATAGTTTCTGATTTTTTAATTATTTACAAATGTAATTCTTGGTTTTATTTCCGTGTTTGATCTTAGAACTCACTTCAAGAGTATTTCTTTGATAGATTTGATTTAAATCTTCACACTATGGACATAATTGCATCCACATTTGGGCTTGCTAGCATAGTAACCCGTCCATTTGAGGGAGTCCTGTCAGATGGTATGGAATATCAGTGCTTGATTTGAGGTTTGTCATGGAGCACTTCAGACAGGACTCTAGTGGATGCTTTTGATAAGTTTGGCCATATTGTTGAGGCAAAGGCAAGTTTTGTTTCCTAGTTTTTCTATTTTTTCTATTTATTTTAGACAAGTGTAGTGCTAAATATGTCAACTGGGTTTGTTGACTGGAATTTGAACTGAACAGGGGGTGCATAATTATTAGTGGGTCTATTACCTCTCACTTTCTTGAGGGATGGGGAACTACTCTTGTAATACAACAAAAATAATGGTTTACATAAGTTGTATGTCCCCTAAAGAAATTTGGTTAGAGTTAAAGAAGCATTTTATAGGTTTTGCATTCATACTTGGCTGATTGATATTTTTCTGGTAGCCAAAAGTACATATGAGGCATGTGACAATATTGTCACTGTAGAAGGGTAAGGAGGAAACAACAACAAATATGAGTTCTTTGGAGCACAACCTGTAAATATGTGTAGGTCATATTCTAGGTCACTGTGAGAAAAGTATGATACTTTACTTTGAAATATGTGAAGTAAATTTTCTAAGTTTTTAGAAGAAAAAATTGGAGTTTCCAATAATTGGGCTTCTAAACTCATCAGATTGGAACTTGCTCTCCATGAGATCTCATTCAAACTCTAATAATTGGGCTTCTAAACTCATCAGATTAAAACTTGCTCTTCATGAGATCTCATTCAAACTCCAATAATTGGGCTTCTAAACTCATCAGATTGGAACTTGCTCTTCATGAGATCTCATTCAAAGTCTATAGCCACATTTCCATCTTGTAGTTGGACCTTAGTGTCAGCGCTAAATTCAATAGTGTGCTAATAAACTAAGTGTTTTATTTGTCAAATGGCTCTGCTTTGTAATTCTTAAAAAAACCACTTTATTATCGCATGGCAATCACTAATCCTTTCTGCTTGTTCATAACCCTTTGTACCAATCAAAATTTCTATGTTAAATTATCTTTAAAAACTAACTATTTAATACTCACACCCATTAACACTTCTCTAATAGTCATTTACCTATGTTCAACAACAGTAAGAAACTACCACTACAAACTATCCTTGTAACGTTTACAACTGTACTGTAACCGCTATTCTTAAATCTAGTCCACTTCAACAATCAAAGATAAAAGAAAATATAGTTCTTTCAAAATATATATAAAATAAAAATATTAAAATTTGGAAACATTGAAATATCCGACCTAGAATGAAAGAAAAATGTTTCACTATCACAAGGCGAACATCGACTAAAGACATCCGACCACAGTGGGAGTCGAACCCACGACCTTTTGATCCGAAGTCAAACGCGCTAATCCACTGCGCTATGCGGCCAACTAACATTTCTTTCTAAATTTAATATTAAGTTTTTTAATTAATTTACACGAACATACTGCGATTTCCGATATTTGTAGCATCACAGCAGCATCTTTCAAGACATCGCTGTCAATATCGGGCATCATTATTCGAGTTGAAAACAATAAATTAGATATTTATGTTCAACGGGATTCAGCAAACGAATGTCTAGTGAGTCTAGTGATTTTAGAAAGAATTTTTTTTTATATATGTTTTAATTTTATAAAAATATAAGGAATGTCGAGAAAGAAATATAATCTTTTTATATTTTTTAAATTAACAAAAATATAAAGAATATTTAGTATCTCTAGAAAGAAACACGTGCCAAGTGTCTTTAGGTAGTCTAGGGTTGCATCTTTCATCTCCCTTCTTTTATATAGTATAACAAGAAGTTGATCCGCTTAGGGCTTTCCAAATTGCCAGGGCACTCATGTCACAAGGTGCACCTTAGTGTGCCTTATCCTTTCCACTAAAAAAGGCATACTCATGCACTCCATCAATATCATCTTCTCTTCCTCCCATAGGCCAACCGTCTCTTCAAATGATTTGGCTAGTAGGTTGTGTATGGTCATAAAGGTATCATGGAGGCTATGGATTGAATCATGCCTCAAAATCTACCTAGATCTCCCTTCCTAGTGGCTATAATTGGTGATACATTTGCCACTACTATTCCCCTCTAGAAGCAGATGAAGCACTCTTAACTCTAGCTCATGAAAAGTGAAGAGTGTTTGAGAGATTAAAGGTCCAAGCCTAGTCATTATGTAGAAGTCGTAATAGGTATACACTAGGATGTATTTTCCCTAGTTATATATTCCCCCTTGCTCCTCTGTCTCCATCACAATAGGGTCCCAATTGCATAATAATATATCTATACCCTTATCCCCAATCAATTACAAGGCTAGAATATCCATGATGGTGTTATGGAGGGTGGGAATAGTTGATCCATCAATTTGTCTCAAGATCTAAGATCAATTTTGTCCCGCTATCATGCCTTATTGCATCTCTAAAGTAGGTATCCCATCTCTCAATCTAAATTTTGTTCCTTAGCTTGCTAAGAGCTAATATCCTCCCTATATTAGGGACTCTCAATATTTGATAGATGTCCAAGAGAGTGATATCTCACTCTTCCCTAACTAGTAGAAACTCCAACATGTTTTTGTTTGCATCCCAAAATGTAAGGATGACACAAGTGATCCTCTTGATAAGAAAAACTAACTTGACTTGGCCAAATCCTTGCCCTCTTTGATAGGGTAATCTCATTATCTATGAATAAATCAATAACACTAGGAATCCAACCCTACTCCTCACTCTACTTCATTTTATATAATCTCCCTACATCCACCCAAGCTAATCAATTCATCACTTTCCCATTTTAAACCCTACTTTTTTGGATTTTGTAGCAAAACCACTAGTTACAATAAGACAAAACCATTGGTTAAGGCAATGAGGTTTGTGCAACTACCATTGTTGTTTCAAAATTGATAGTGACAAGATCATCACTACCACATTGAAGCAATAGTTACACAATCTCCACCAACAATTTTGAAACTACCAATTAGCGGTTTCACCAAAGCAGAATAGAAAATTAAAATTAAAAAAATGTAAAATACTAAAAAAATGAAACAAAAGACACATGCATAATCTACTTTTCCTAGAAAACATTTCCCTACCCCCATGCAAAACTTGTCACCCCTCAATGAAGAATTGAGTATGTTTCCTAATTAGGATTTTAATTTTTTTGTGAGGGGAGAGAGTAGGGTTTTCCTCATAACTAACATGTCCATGCACATTGCTCAATGCCACTACCACTCTGTGATCCTCATCTTATGTATTCTACATTACCTATTTTTTTCTTGAGTTCCATCACCAAGGGGGTATCACTTAGTTATAGTAAAGGTTCATAACACATGCAATCAATGGAATTTCAATATTCCCCATAATTTTTTAAAAATTTCTACCCCATTCTCTTATTATTGGGACCCTTTTTTACATCAGTACCCTATTTTTATTGTTACATCAATGTGAAAAATGTAAACAAACATCCCATGCATGATCATACATGATATATGCCACTTTACTACGGTGACCCTTAGTTGACGATAGGGTTGGAGCTCAATTTTTTATGTGATTGGGTGTAAAATGATTTTAATTTTGAGTTAAAATTTTGTTTTATAACCACATTATTAGATTTTCTAATTTCATTTTTCTTCTGACCAAGTCTTAAAGAGATACTCTAAGTTAGTTGATGTGTATTTGACTCATTGAAACACATATTTTAGCATCATGAGATTAAAGAGGTGGCATACATGGTATTACTATCCACATAAAAATGGTTAGTCCTCTTATCTATAGTTTTCTCACAAACCTTTTAAAATATTGTTATATCACTACACTTGGTTATCATTTAATTTATTGGAGGAGATGGTGTGTTTCAACAAATATTATTACGTAAGTACACTTGATAGGTGGTTAGGTATCTTAGATGGATTCACTTCACATGAACACTTAATAGTCAAGTGGCAAGGTGCAATTTTCTAAATTCTTTCTTTCTTGCCTTATTTTGGAAAGTAGTGACCCACCAAGTCATCCCAAAAACCTATCTCAAGGTAGCAATATGAAGCACCCCAAATTTGTGATGCTACAACATTTGACATCCAATGATGATCAAGAGACCTCTAGATCTTAATTTCCACAATGATGGTACTTATCCTCACTCACAAATCCAATATTATATATTATCCCTTTTCCCTCTTTTGAGATTCTATTTACCTTCTCTCAATATCTAAGCAATGACCAAATCTTTTTAGTTCTAGACTTGGATTTAGTTTACTTTGCTTACAGAACAACCACTTTAAGAAAGTGGCCACAAGTACTAGTTATGTTTTCATAATTTATTGCATAGCTATTATGGTGCTTTAATTATTCATCTAATTGTTTTGAAATTGGTACTTGCTTAAACTAAGATTTTTTTATTCTTCTCTATATGACTTAATCAAATGTAACCCACCGAAGAGTAAATTTATATCCTATACTTTCCTTTTCATTTTTCATACCCATTCATTTTCCCAACAATACTTAGAAAATTCATTCCTCTATAAATACCCCCTCCTTGGTTCTCTTAAAGTTAAAAAAAATGTCTTGCAAGCTTGCTCTTTGTCATTGCATAAATGCAACAAAAATCAATTACTAGTTCCACTTGTAGCTTAGAGTTTCATCACCTTATGATAGTTTCCTTTGTCTTTGTGAGTTTCTCCAAGATAGTTTCATAATTAATCACCTATTGGAGGCTTTGAAGATGAGGTCAAATTTCATCACTTACTCTATGCATTGTTATCACTTTTGATAGGTCGAGATTTCTATTTTTCTTTGTTCAATTTGTTAATATTAGTTAGGGTAAAATTGATATATTAGTTAGTTTTATCTATTTGATAACAACTCATTCATCATAAATCTTCCAAATATTTGTATCTTGTTTGCGTGTGTTCAAAGAGGAGCATAGAAGGTTCATGTGGAACTCTCTACGATTCCCACCTCATACTCCATCAAATCTCATGCATATCATTCATAGTTTGTTTCAATTGCTTGCTTAATTTTCTTTCAAACCAATTTCTTGTTTTTCTTGTGTCATTTCTATTTTAAAACTAGTCTTTAGTGGTTTGGGATTTTATTCTACATAGCTAACTCCTCGCTCTTTATAGATCACAAAAATTAAGTGTTGTCTAGTTGCATTTGTGAAATTGTTAGGATTAGTGTGCTATTCACTTGTAATCCTATGTTTAATGTTGTTTTATCCAAACACCTTCCAAAGGGCATAATTTTTTATCCAGAGTTCTACTTTTAGAGATGTTTTTAAATTAAAAATCTTGACAATCCAAACACATTAAATACATTGAAGATGCATCTGGAGATCATTAAAACACTCAAACTCCCTAGAAAGTGAGAAAATGAGATCCAAATTTTTGTAGTGTGATACCTAATAAAAACATAAATAGTAAGAGTTGGATACCCTTAAGAAGGCTAGATCTTAGGGCTACAAAATAACATCTAGAGATACTTGGGATATTATTGTAATGGAATTAAATAAGGAGATCATGGTAAAATGTCAACAACGAGAGTTACATTAGAATGAGTGGAGAATCTTGTGATAATAGGTGGTGCCCTCATTGTTTATATTTTCACTATATCCGCTTGCTTTGTTCTCAATAGAAATCCCCACAAGATTAAACCTATTTAACCCACGAACATTTTTATTTTATTTTATTTAACATATTGATAAGTTAATCCCATTCAAGCATTTTCATTAATGTAAGCATGTGAATTCCATATCTGTATGCTACATTGATAACATCGTATTATCATGAATGAGAACATGTATTCATCAAAATTCCATTACATCAATAGTATAATGATTTAATATACCTTCTACATTTCATTTATTCTAAGATATAATAGTACAATAGCATAATTCCATTACAATAAGTTATAAATGAGGTCATAGTATATAAGCAACAAAATCCCCTCAAGTTGCAATATACAACCAACCATTTTCTTAATAATGAAAATACATCATTTTCCCACTATATGTCTCAATAATCAAAGTTGTTCTACTCTTTGTTCTAAGTAAATGTCTGATGGATCTAGGTTTGGATGAAGGGAATCTAATGAGCCCAACCAGTGGTAGAAATACCTATCCGCCCTATCCATTGACATCTTATCAATAGACTTAAAATGATTAAGCAATCCTACAACCAAAATTAAACACATTATAAAATATGGTTGCATGTCAATCAATGGAAATCAACCATTTAGAGTTATCCCCTAGACTAGATATTGATTAACATTCTAATGTTGAGGTTACCAATTATTGGCATATTACTTGTTGATATTCTAGCTTTTATAGATCCAGTATCTTATTAGCAATTTGGTTTAACCTAACCAATATCCCAACAACTCTGAAGAACTTAGCCTTAGCAATGAAAGAATAAATTTTCAAACCTTAGGTTAAATTAGTGTTGATTGATTTAACAGACTATAACCTAGAGTTACATTATCTTTCTTTGCACTTTGCACTAATATATCTAAATATGACAACAAACTAAAATATAACAATATATACAACAAACTACCAAATATCAAAACTGCATTCAAATATATTAATTGTGTTAAGTCTAGGAAATGTAAATTTGTAGAGGAAATAAGAAAGAGTCCAAAATATGCGTCCTTGGATTGCTAAAATGTTGAACTTGATTGTATAGGAGCATTGAGGAAGGCTAGAGGAGTGTACTAGACAAATTTCATCTCTTTGTGACTTTTGTAGGATAAATTACCAAGACTTGGGTGCTAATGTAAATAGAACTACAATGGGGTGTTTATGCAAACACTAGTGCTAGAGTTGGGTACTAGGGCATACTCTAGAGCTACAATTGGTCACTAGAGTAGACATTGGTGTTGTCATTGGTTGCTAGAGACCTCAAAAAATGCTTGGAAGGAAAAACTTCACTCCTTTGGGCACTATAGATAGAAACTTATGTAGTGGGGAATTAGAGTGGACATAAATGCAATCTAGCACTAAAGTGATGTATCTATTATGTCTCTAAAAATTTTGGTGACTAATCTCTTGCCTTTGCTAGCTCCAAATCCACTTGGATTTTATTTGCAACTACTCTAGATCTTTAGATATTCCACATCCAGGCTATGGAGTAAGAAAATTTGGTTAGGATGTTTTTGAAACTACCTTTTATTAGGAAATTTCCAGGTTGATCAAACTAATTCCTACATAACCCTATGAGTGATAATGATGCATACAAGATTATAGAATAACCATAATGCAAAGATCAATATACAAGCCATAAGATAACACAATATATATCCTAGGAAAACCCTCAAGAGGGAAAATCTAGCCTCTAAAAGCATCCATACTCTATGTATTATTCAATAATAAAACATTGCAATGCACTTACAAAGTCCCATGAATACTTCTAAAACATCAAGCTCCTTGAATGCATCCTCCATGTGTCCAAGCATGTAACCATGCATCCCATTCCATGCTTCACATATGCATTCACAAGAGAAACTCAATGCAATGACAACCCACTCAACCAACCAACCCAAACCACTAATCATGTGCTTGCTTTTATAGAATCAAGATCACACAAATACAACTTGTGGTATTGGGAAAACCATGTGTATCAAAACCATGAGTACACAAAACCATTGACCTCTCATTTAATTCTTGATACTAAGTTTTCACTTTTTGGTACTAAGTTTTCTAATTAATTAATTAATTAATGTATCCCACATATAAAATAACTAACCCAACGTTACATACAACTTTACAAGTAGACCCATTTATAAATATTTAATGTGGCTAAACACATGTCCTAGATGCACCACAAATAAATATTTGTTTTACATAATTAAAATAATTCATTCTTATGCAAGGTGTACAACACACGCTTTTCCTAAAACCTTTCTCAATCCCTTATTTGGTATATTTCAACCATCAAAAATACCATTGGAACATTGGATGTGTGATCATATGTGGGTTGTTTGTAGTCTGTACATGGTATTATAGCTACCAATAAACCCTAGCAGGATTATATTGCTTAGGTGGTGTTTTCTTACATGCAATCAAGGACATAATAGGAAATGAAATTGTCATTGATATGCTTGGGAGAAGGAATCTAGGGAGGTTAGATATACAAAAAGGGTTTTAGAGAAGGGATTTGACTACAATGGATGATTGGGAGAGAGGGTTTAGGAAGAGGAAATCCCTAGAAAGGAATATGAGCAAGATGGGGATGCTATCATGAAGAGAAATGATGGAAATCCCCAAAAAGCTTCAACAATGGAGATTTTTAGGTTTCAACCATGGGGAAAGGGTGTGAGTTTTGAAAAAATAGTATTTAAATTCTTGAAGAGGAAAAACTTAGTATGAAGAGAGTGCAAGTGTAAGAGGGCTCTTCTTGTTGCTTCTTAGTTCAAAATAAGGAAGATTGGGCCTTTTATTTCAAGTTCAATTCAAACTAACCATTTGAGAGTAAATTAGGGAAACACTAGGCTAAGGTTTTTTCTACTCAAGAGTTGGAATCAATTCTCGAATTGATTTTGACTCTAGCATCCACATGCAAATTGTTCTCTCTAGCACCTAGACATAATTTGTCCTAAAATTGAATTTTGTCCCAAGACTTTCAAGGATGATTCTCATTGTGAAAATAGGGCTAGGAGTAGCATAAAACATATCACTATTAGGTTAAGGAAAAATGAGTCCAAAACATGTCTATGGGGTATGGGTACCAAAATGAGTGCAATAAATCAAGGTGGATATTGCAAAGTAGGCAATTTCTAACATTACATTTTGTCCCCACTTTAGTGGGCTGATGGAACTAGGTGAAGTACACTAAAGTATATTGCATAAATTAATGAAATATATAAAGGATGTTGTAAAATGATATAAATACAAGAATTTTTTTCTCTTTCTTATTTTCTTTACTTTCTCCTCCATTCTAGCATGTGCTTCAATCCAATAATACACCCAAGTAAGAAAACAAGTAGTTATTATACACCAAGATGAATAATGCTAATAAACATAGAAAGAAAGTGCTAAAAAGAAATTACAACACATATTTATTTCACTATGCTAATATTTTATTGAATTATACCAACTAGCCCAAGGGGGATCCTTGAAGGGTCACATTAAGTTAGAAAGAGGAAATAAGGGACTATGGATGAGGTAGAAGAGAGAAATGGTAGGGTAGAAGGCACCTTGGAAAAGGTGCAGTTATGTGTAACCACTAATATGTAGGAGATAATGGATATGTAGTCACGACCCATTAAAGGGACTAGGCTAGACCAAAAATAAAACAAAATGGCAAATGGTGATGGTAATCGCTATGTGGCTACCACCTAATTATAAAGGAGGTTAGGCTTGTGTTGCAAAGATAATGTAGAATGAAGATTATATAGGATACATCCCCAACTTAAATTGATTTGTGAGGGGATACAAGTCAGTTAGTTAATGAAAAATAGTTAAGGGGAGAAAGGAAAGTTGCCAAGGTAAATGTAGGAAGATAGGAGAGTATATGGAAAAGAGGGACAAGAAAACATTTCCTGGTTGGTGCGGTTTTAGAATAGGATATTTCCTTGAAGGAATGGGTAATCAAATCAGTATAGTAATGATAACTAGGAGATGAAAAGTGAAATAAGAAAAAAGACATGTAATTGAGGTGATGCCCCCCAAACTATGTGATCAAAGAGAGATGCCCCCAAGTGGGGGTTATATATAGGAGATTCATAGAAAGGGAAAACATGATATGAGAGATGTGTATGATCATAGAAGAGGGGGAGTACTATGAGGTATTGTCCCTTGTAACACAAGTAAATAGTTTCCCCAGGGAAAGGGCAAAGATAATAAATCATGAAGTGCACAATGGAGATAGATAAGGATAAATGACACATGAAGAAGGCAAAGAGTGAGAAAGAAGAAACATTAGATTACAAGTTGTAAGTAGAGTAGGATAGTAGGTATGATGTGTGAAGAGGAAGTAGAATAGATGAAATCATATAGGAATATGTACAATAGTAAGGGATATATTAATACTGGGTTAGGAATATATGATGGGTGGTAAGGAACCATGAATCTGAGTAATATATGGCATCATCCTCAATAGGAATATAACAACAAAAAAAAGAAATAGAATGAAAGAGGTGAGACACAACAAATAGAATGAAAACTTACATGTCATGTGGGTCAACATAAAAAGGAATGAGGTACCTAGTACTTTGCATCATCCCTAGAATTTCATGTAGAGGAAGGTAAAAATAAGGAAAACATAAGGAAGATGTCACATGAATAAAGATGAACAAATGGAGGAACCCAAATACATTAAGTAATGATAAGGTAGGAAGATTAGGAAGTTCACACAAAGGAATGGTGAGACAAATAGAAGAATGGGAAACATATAGAAAAAATAGGACAATAAGTGAGGATTAGATGAAGAGGTACTAAAACCAAGGTCGGATCAACCAATAAAAGAAGTACAATAGAATTCAACCATAAGATCAAGTATTACATAAATCATTGGTAATAATTTCCTCAGGTAAGGATAATCATATGAAGGTTACTTAGAAGATATTTATCAAACCTTTGGTGAAAACATCATAGAAAAGAGGAACGTTTGTAATGGCCTTATATGGAGAATTATCATAGGGAGGAACAACATACACAAACAAAATACATGTAGAAGTAGGGATAGAAGTGGCATGAGCATCAAAAGAAGGATGATCATGTGTAGGAATATTAGGAAGATCATGGTCATCATCATGTGTATCATAGGTGAATGATATGTCATGTAATGTGCTAGGTTCTGTTAACCAATCAGTATTTATATTAGGAGAAAAACTAGAAAGTGCATCATAAAGAAAAAACAAGGACAATACCTTTACCAATAAGATATTGTATTTTATTCTTTAAAGTTGAACATTGAATGATTGAATGACCTGGAAAAAAAGTGAAGTACCATGCTTTGGGGTTTCCTAAATGCCAAAGGTAGAAGAGTGATTAACTTAGTTTCCAAGAGAAGTGGAAAGATTTGTTTAGAAGGATTAGCAAGATTTATAAAAAAATCATCATATTTATATTGCAATATAAGAGGAAATTGTTCAAAGAAAGTCCACATGGGGGATCCATGGGACAATTAGAAGGATAAGTGATTAGCTATGATTCACATGGGGGGTCCATAGGATGAGTAGAAGGAGAAATACCCCCAACCCATGCAAGGTTTTATTCAACCTTGATGGCCCACAAAGCTAGATTAGAAAGAGAAGCATGGTGACCAATAAGCATTTTTTTAATATGATGAAATAGATTTTCAAAAAATAGAGGCTGGAGTAGATAATTAGGAGGATGGAGTCCCATGTGAACAAGCAAATAAAAGAAACCAAAAGTATAGTCCTTAATAGTGATTTTTTTAGTGGCTAATATTCACCAATTGGCTAATAGTTGAAATTGGGGATTCAAAATTTGACTAATAGTACAAGTTGTAATGCGACGTGAATCGCCACATTTTTACAAAATTTTATTTTAGTCCTAGCTAAATCACTAAAACATTTATTTTATTAAACTTTTAAACTCAAAGACTCGCCACAACATTTGATACCTGATTAGATTATATTCGCCTAAATTTATAAGTTATAGTAGAAAATGAAATTTTAATTTGCTAATAAAATTATATAATTATTGGTTATGTTAGGGCCATATCGCCAATTTTTAATCACCACCATTGATTTTATTTATAATTTAATGACTAGATTTGTATTCCATGGGTTAAAATATACCCACAAAGCTCCAATGCCCTTTGAGCCCAAAATTGTATTTGGGCAGTTGATCTCAATTTATAATCTAATGGCTGGGGTTAAATTTCACGGGCCAAAATGTACCCACAGAGATCCAATACCCATGGGGCCAAAAATTGCATTTATGTCATTGATCTCCATTGAGATCAACAACCTAAATGCAATTTTGGGCCCCATGGGCATTGGAGCTCCACCGTTACATTTTGGCCCATGAAATAAAACCCAAACTATTAGATTATAAATAAAATCAAGGGTGGTGAAAAAAATTTAAGACTGATTTAAATTATTCAATGTTTGATTTAAAATATTAAGGAATTAAGGAAATATTCAGGAATTAAAGAATTATAGACACTAGCACTACACCTTAAACTAGTCAATCACTGCCACCCTTAAGCACTTACTTTTCCATAGGAATTTAATTATTTAAAAAAGGAAGGATTCACCATGGTAATCAATGCATTTGCCCATTTTTCATCAAGATTCACCAGGATTTTCTACAAATTTCTAGCAATTTAAAATAATTTGCCAATAAAATTAATATTTTTTTAAGAAAATAAGAAAGGTTTGCCAATAAAAATTAATATTTTTTCCAAAAAAATAAAAGATTCGCCAATGTTTTATATCTTTTTTCAGGGGAGATTTCTTAAAGTTATCACTGGTCCGTAACACTTTCGATAGAATCTTGCTTGTAGTGAGTTAAATGTATGAAAGATACTTTAGGCTCCATGTTATATTGGAAATGGAGTGTAAAGGCATGCATAAGATCAACATAGAGTGCAAGCAAATAGGAGATAGAGTGTAGAACCAATCTAATGCATCCATATCAAAGTAGTAGGAAATAATTTAGCCATGACAAGATCATCAGAAGTAATAGTCAAGATAAGAGTATATAATTATCTCACATGTTGAATAAGATCTCCTTGGCCATTATAAAATTGTCAAATCAAATAGTAACCATACCACTAGGAAAAGGATATGTGGGAATCATAGAAAAAAGAGGAGAAATAAACCACAAAGGTGTGAAGTGACAAGTAGGAGGAGAAGTGAGAGAGACCGACTATACATCAAGCTCCTTAAGTTTAGTGTATACATAGGTCCAATCAAGAGCAGGAGGAGAATAGGGATGTACAAAATTAAGAAGGGAAGAATATTAAGTAATATGTGGGTTAGGGGGTGTAACATTATAAGGGGAATAAGAAGGTGGTAACTCATCATTGATTTTTTAGTGGCCCTGAAACATCACCAATTGGCAAATAGTTTGAATCAACTTATTCAAATTTGGTGAATATAATGAAATGGTTAATGGCCCAAATTTCCAAGAATTTAAGATTAATCAATCCAATGGGTGTTAAGTCACCACCCTAATATTTATGAAACATTTATATTGTAATATTTTTTCCATAGTATAGACTATACACATTTTATTGGGGAATCACCTTGAATTTTGAAAGCATGTTTCAATTATTTGACATATTCATCAATACCATTAAAATTCATCCTAGATGAGGATTGGTTATGTCATTCTTGTTATAACTCCACACTAGTATTGGGGCCACAATCATCTTAAAATCACCTCTCATGTTTTGGGTTGTGGTCCTAATCATCCAATATATACATCCACCATTTTACAATCAAGTGGGATTCACCATATTTTTCCTCCACCATTTTACAATTTGGTGGGTTTCACCAAAATTGAGTTCATTTAAATACAATAAAAACTTTGAATTGTTCTGTTACACATTTTTTCTACTCTCAATTTAGATTAAGTCAATTCTTGAATATTTACATTCTATGAAGAATTATCTTTTGGACTCCTTTGTTTGGTTTCTTTTATGCCCAGTGCCTCCTTCTTACCTAGAATTCTATTTTTTAAGAGCCATAGGCAACTAATTATAGAAATTAGCAAGCTGGAAAGAGGCAAGTGATTCTAGGAAGAAAGGGGTTGAGTTACACCCTATGATTTAGGAGACCACATAGTCGGCATGCTGATTTGATTCCCTTAGAACCAATGGACAATCCTTTAGATTAGCTAGTAATACAACAAGATCATAGAATGCATAAAGGAAAACATATATGGAAACCAATACACATTTGAATAGGAGAGAGACATACATAGAGATAAGATGAGAATATTTTAGGCCCCTTCTACTTTACAAAACATACAAAGCAAGTATTTATACAAGTAGGTTGTTAGCTAGACTCAATGTATATGTTGACAAGTGTCTAACATGTACATCAAGCATGTTGCTTATGTGAATAGAATGATGACAAATACTAAACCCATATATTACTAGTTGGATTATTGTGACATGTGGCATAGAAATCACCATGTGTCTTATGCATATGATGCTAATTATATGATCATGTTTTGTGGCATAGAAGCTGATAGGTCCTACACGTATAAAAGCATAAAATGTGGTCATATTTGTTGCATGTGTTAGAAATGTATGGTTTGACTAGATATCAACATGTGCAACCATGTGCAAGGCCACAAGATGCATGTGAGCAATGTTGTATAGTTGTGCACAAGAAATATATGCAAAGGTGTAAGCACAATGTTGCATATGGATATGTGAGCACTGTGTTGCGTGCATTGAGTGAAGTTGAGTGCACAAATAAAATTGCTAAAGAGGATGCATGAGGCACACTTAGATCATTCATCACCCTTGAGGATCAATGGTCCCCATTACATCAATAGTAAGTTGAGGAAACTAGGCAGGTAGTTGATAAAGAGTGTACCACAAGTAGCTTTACCAGCATACTACCTAGACTTGACTATCCAAAAGAGTTATTGGCCATCATAGGGAGTATGAGAGGTATTGGCATTGATGATGCCATCCCTCATTGTTGGTTGTGAATGTGTTGAGTCTAGTTTTGTTAGATGCTCGACAATCATAGGCTCTAGTAGAGGGAGAAAATATGGTTTAAGGAGTTCCATGTTGAATATTGGGTGATTGGATGCAATTGAGCTAGTTAGGGGATAACTTTATAGAATAGCTCCAATGTTTAAATTCAATATAAATATACTTGAAGGAATAAAGTTTAGTTTAATCCATTGTTAATCTGGGAGTGTAGGCTTGCAAAAGACATGGTGACAATATGCACAAGGCCTACATATAATGAGGTTGAGTGAATTTTGTATGCAAAAATTCTAAAAAGGAAAGATGAATAATTGGAGTGTTGGATAAAAAACAATTCATACTATACTATAGAAAATAACCGCAAATACTAACTACATGAAATAACAACAAATAAGACTATCTATGAAATTTAATGAATAACTAAATATTATTGTTGATAGAACTAACTGTGAAAATAGTTCTTAACACAATGATAAAATGACTATTCCTAAAGCAATCATGAAGATAAAAAAAAATATAATACTTTCCATGATTTACATAAACATCTTAACAATTGGTATAGGGTGTGTCCAAGAAGTTGTGTCCACTTATTGGCCAAAAAGTGGAAGTGTTTTCCCTAATTTACAGAATTTGTCACATTTGACCTAAAAATTTGAAGCACTTAAAGGTGGAATCTTGAAAAAAAATCACTAAATATGAAATGTAGTACTCAGAGTCTAGTTTCTAAATATGTAATTTTTTTCAATACCCAGATGATAGAAATTGATTTGGAACAGGCGTTTCTAAAAACCACTGTTTAAAAGTCACTTTTTTTTACTATACCATGTATGTGTACGTCATCCATATTTTGACCTAAATAATCATATTTTTGAAAATCCTTTTGGGAAAAGATTTGTAACTCACTGAAGCACGTTTTCTATATTTTTTTGTAATTTTTTATTGAATATATTTTTTATTAATTTTTTATTGGCCATTTTTGGTCTTTTAAAAAATCATCATGTACGTCACACATAAGATGACCTAAACTTAACATTTTTTGAATTTTTTTTAAATTGAAAAGAATTTTCTAAAGTACGTTTTCCTACAATTTTTTTACAAAAAAATATTTTAATAAAAAGTTATTAAAATACTAAAAAACCTTGATAATTCAAGTTTATGGACCTATTTCATCAGAAATTGATTAAAAAAAAGAAAAATTAATCTAATTGTAAAAAAAATTACATATTTGGAATCTACACTGTCTGATCTATAATGGGTTTTAATTTCGTCAAAATATGCTGCAAAATAGACCTTCAGATATATGCCCAAAGTCACTATTTTGTTGTGACATTGACAGTACCTTCAAGGACCTTCAAGTTGCAAGTCAAACCAGGTGTAGAGGTCAGGTTCGGGTCCCCAAAGCATTTCCTAAACTGGGTTACAAAGAAAAACCCAAGCTTAAAATTCAAAATTTAAATTACGGGATCCCGTTTCTTACTCCACCGGTGCAAAACAAAATGGGATCCCGTTTATTATTTGTCTATTTTTTTAATAAGACTGTACTATGACTGTCAATCCTGCAACTTGCTCTATAGTACGGCCGATAGCGACATTTATAGCATTCTCTACCATCTTTTTTTCTTTTGCAGGTCCATCAACTTGGAATATTGTTTGAATTTTGATAGAAGCCATCATTGAGACACTATTTGAGTGAAATTTTGTTGAATTGGTACTTGTTTGAAGGACTTGAACAAAGAAGAAAGGCTTTCAAGTTTTTGACATTCATTTGTACATGCTTCATAAATTTTTTAATCATGGGATCACAAAGTCGTAATAAGAGGAAAGATAGGAAGGTATTAACCCCTAAATAAATTGAAGCAAAGATAGAGGAGGCAAAGAGACAAAGAGATAGAAGAATAAAGATTCAATCAATGAATAATGCTGAAGCATGTAATTCCACAACTATTGAAGATAAAAACATTGAGGAGACCATGGATGTAGACGATGCAAATTTGCAAGAGGTGAATGTGGAAACTAATACAATTATACAAACTACTCCTAGTATGTCTTCAAATCCCTCTATCAATGCTATGGAGAATGTTTCAATAGGCACAAATCCAGGTACTTTTTCAAATCCACCTTTGAATGAAATGGAAATAGTGTTGATAGGAGATTTAAAACAAGCTGGATATAACAATGTTGAGATTGATAATATTCGTAGAGATCAAAATTTGAAACAAATTGTTGTTGAAAATGAAAATGAAAATCCTTTTGTTGAAAATGAAAATCCTTTTGTTGGAAATGAAAATGAAAACCAAAACCATTTTGTTGTTGAAAATGAAAATGAAAACCGTTTTGTTGTTGAAAATGAAAACGAAAAACCTTTTGTTGAAAATGAAAATGAAAACTGTTTTGTTGTTGAAAATGAAAACGAAAATCCTTTTGTTGAAAATGAAAATGAAAACCATTTTGTTGTTGAAAATGAAAATCGTTTTGAAGTTGAAAATGAAAATAAAAATCCAGGATGTGATGTTGAAAATGAGAATTTGTTTTTCAAAATTGAAAGAGATGTTTTGGATAATCTTCCTGGTAAAATTTCTTGGAGACAAATAAGAACACATGCCAATAGATTATATAAAGAATTTTTTTATCGTAAAAAACTATCGTTTCAATGTCGACTAATGATGCAATTAATGAGAATGTGGAAAATGAGAAAAGTAATGAAAATGTTAGGCATTTTTGTTAAACCAAGAAGAAAAGATCAATCACTAAAACATGTTATGTCTACTGTTGCTAGTGTCATTGAGTCTATTGGAAGTAATAGTCGATCCAAAGATAAGAATGCAGCAAGATGAGCTATAACAACTACTATAGTGAATAAAACAACTTTGAATAGAATAATGGTAAGCAATATTAGTGGAATTCTAAAAATACATCCTAAAACATTGGTAAGAGCGGCAAAAAGAAGAGAAAGTATAGAAAATGATCCAATTAACCAATGTTGGAGTTTTAGTGGTCAACTCCCAAGATCTGACATGAAATTGAATGTTGAAATCAGATCTTTGATCAAAAAATATTGGCATGATAATACTAGGGTATCATCTAATGCTAGAGATGTTTTAAAATTAAGAGTGGGGTCCAAAGTTCGCGATCCTCATCCAAAACACCTATTAGATACAACGCAAACTGAATTTTATAAAAAAATTTGTGATGAATTAGTGTTACCTGGTAATATTAAAATAAGTAAAAGATCTTCTGAAAAATGCAAACCATGGTATGTAAAGATTAATAAGAAACAAATATCTTGTTGTTGTAAAATGCATGTTCAATTTCGTTATTATTATGATGTGTTTCAATATATACATTGTACTTTACATAGTAACATGATTATACAGGAATGTGATATTAATATGCCAACTGAAGCAATAAAAGAGTTTATATCAAGTTTGTTCTTTGAAAGATCTAATAAAAAATTATTTTATTTAAGTTCAGGTATTTCTGGACAATGCACTAGTTGTGGCAATCTTTCTTTGTTAAGAGTTTGTATGCATGTAAGTGTTGAAAATGATTTTGGACAACAATTAGTGGATGTTAAAAGATTTAAGAATGTTGAATATTCTTTAAAAGATGAAAAATTTGGAAAGTGTTGTGATTTAATTACAGAAAAGGTTAGTGTGCATGCATTTATATCAGAATTTAAGAGTAAAATTGTACCAAAATATGTCAAGCACTCTCAACAAGCTCGATGGCTTGATGGACAATTTCATGAATGTAGAAACACATTTCCAGTTGGTACTATACTATCAGTGGTTGATTTTGCAGAAAACTATACTTTAGCTCCGCAAGAGGAAATTCAATCACAATATTACAATTCAGTGCAGGTTGCTATGTTTGTTCATATTGTTTATAGACACGCAGATGATAGCACAAAGAATGATAGAAAAGTTTTGAGGGAGTATTATTTCTATTTGAGTGATAATCGGTTACACTCATCAGAGTTTGTTCAATTTTGTTTCAATATATTTTATACAAATTTAAGAGAAAGAGGAATCCAGATGACTGAATATCTTATATGGTCAGATAATTGTACGGGGTAGTTCAAGAATGCTTAAATGTTCTGTTGGTTAAGTAGGGTTCACAAGGAGAATAATGTCCAACATATGTGGAATTTTTTCGAAGCTGGACATGGTAAAGGAGAACATGATGGAGCTAGTGTGTGTGTTAAAAGAATTCTTGCTAGACAACGATTGAAATTTGAGGATGCAGTAAAATTTAAAGATGCACGTGGGATTGTAGATTGGTGCAATACAAGATTATGTACACCTGTATCAAGTGAGTACTCTACAGTTTGTCGATTCTTTTGGTTGGTTGAAGAAGAAAACATTCTACCTAGACTTGATTGTCAGACAATCAGTGGATCTACTAAATGGCATTCATTTAGGAGTTCGAATGCAAGTACATGGACTATCTGGACAAGGGAGCTTGCATGTTTTTGTCAGTTTTGTATTTCAGGAGATTGGGAAGCATGTGAGAATACAGAATGGGTTGAAGAGTGGAAGCAAAGACCATTGACACTTGCACAAGCACACGATCAAAATGAAACAACAATTGAAGACAATGATCAACTGTTTGCATCAGACGATTATGACCATGTTTTAGACCTTGTACAAGAAGGTAATTTAATTCAAATTATTTTATTTTATTTTACTTCATTAATAATTTGTAGTGCTTTTATTTATTTATATGTGTACATATGAATGCATGTATGTTCATTGGTCAAATTTTATGGACATGTGCAAGTTATTGAATCAAAATTTGTTTGCAGGACATGTGTGTGCTGTTGTTGCACCAAAGAAGAATGAAGAGGAAATAGAATATTGGTTGGCTCATTGTGTGGAGACTAAACATAAGTTAACATCACCTTGAGAAGATGATGACGGCTTTCCTTATCCAACAGGTTTGGTGATCCCCTTAAGCAAATTTTGATAACAAGCATTTGATCCCCTTAAGCAAATTTTAAGAACTTCTTTGATCCCCTTAAGCAAATTTTAAGAATTTCTTTGATGATGGCTATCATTATCCAATAGGTTCGATGGTGGTTGTTGGCACTTGGCTATGGAAATACCTAATAAGGAAGAATGGTTTGCCTGCATTTAAAGATTATGAAACGCATAAGAAGATTATACACTACTCACATTTGGTGTTGGCAACAAATATAAAATTAGAGAGGTATCATCGAAAACCTACAAATAAAGAGCTATGGATAATTTCTATGGAAGACCATGAGACAATCATCGATGTGTTGGAAAAAAGAGAGGATGGAGATGGTACAATGGAATAAGTAAATACAAGTAAATATAGTTAAATAGATTTATATTGTTCTTTTAAATACATTAAATACATGTTTTGATATTTCTTGTGCATTATTAGTTGAAATTGATTTAAATTGTCCTTTTATATCCTTAGGTCATCATCACAAATTCATCACATACTTTGAAACAAAAACTTGAGAGGCACTTGTAAATACAAGTACAAATTGTGTATATCTAGATAGTTTTATATAAATTATTAAAATACATGTTTTGATGATATATTGATAAATTGTTTGTATTATTTTTATATCAGGTGGCGTGAAGACCTGCTACATTCCCCACAAGTTTTGTAAACATTATTTTGAGTTGGCATATATATACATGTACACAATTACATTATTACACATTTTGTACACAAATTTGAATACATGTGTATGTACACAATTTTATACTCTACACTTTTATATATCAAAATTATTATTCTATATATTTTATTTGTTAAATTATGTGCATGTTTTTCTACTTTGAATTTACTTTAAATTTGATTTGATTATATTGTTAAATTTGGTTGCTTTGGGCAACTTCACCAAATTTTGAGAACTTAAGACGTCCCCTTAAGACATCATAAATTAGGATCCCTTAAGACATCCAAAAAGTTAGCATCTTTTTAGGTTAATTAACATGGCCAATTTGAAGTTGTTAATGGACCACAGTACATCCTACGTGTAGTTATGTTACTTCTATGTTGCAATAACCATATAACTCTCAATCCATGATTGTCAAATAAATTCTAATCCAATAGCATAATCTAGATCTTGATTATCAAGCACATTTTAGAAGAAATAATCTGTAGCATCAACCATATAAAATCTACAAAGAGAGATAAGCTATTCTAAGCCTCTTGTTTATATTTGCATTTATGAGTCTCAACTCATTTATTTTATTTTAACTAATTAATAAAATTTAAAAAGCACTCTATTAGACCTAAATAACTATAGCCTATGTTTATTTTCCTACACAATCCTAGACTAGAAAAAAAATAGATTTTTTTAAAATTAAACAAATATAACTTATAGATCACTATGCATAAAGTTATGAGCAAGTTCTATTTTGTGTATCAAATTCTTAAATGAGCCATGACCTTTTACTATTTAGATGATGTGATATATTAGTGTGGGCTTAGGTTGATACTATTTAGTTAGTTCCATAAAATAGTAAGATATTGTTAGGTCGATACTATTTATTTTTTGTATTGGAAAATTTTCAAATATTGATGTGTTAATTTGTTGATATTTTCTAGAGTGAAGAAAAGCCCTGACAAATCTTAGAAGCCCTAGTGAAGGATATCAAGAAATGGGGCACAAGGGTAGCCAAAGCTCCACTAATAAATCTTACCAAGACAAAGCAATTGAAGAGTGTAGCTTCTCCTTGTCACCTTTATTTTGCAATTTTCTTATAAAATCTATTAGATTGGGATTAAACTTAAAGTATTGTAGATTAGTATCTAGTCTAAGATGTTAGATTTTTACCATGTTTGAAATTGTTGAAATTCCTTGGGGGAAGAAGTTCCCTTTCAAAATATGCATCAACAAGTGTTGAATCAATTTTGCACAGATTGTTGAATCAACATTATTCTTCTAATTAGTTTATCATATTTGGATATCTTGTTAGGGTTTATATGCTCTATTCTATTATACTTTATAGGGTTTATATAATTTGTATAGATAGAGAAGTTCATACATTAAATTGTGGCATGTATAACACTATACAATTCTTCTTTCATCCAATACAATTATATTACAAAAGTCTTATGCTCATCTTGAATGTGTATTTGCATACTAATCTAGAGTTTTTTATGGATATGATCTACAAATTCTATAACATAACACACTAAATTACAAGTTTGGACATCCTCTAATCCTCCTAGGATTCAAATCAAATAAGACAGGTTCAAAGTGGTTTTTTTTGCATATACAAGTTTTGGAAAGAACTACTCATAAATTTGTTAAAATGAAATACTTTTCAACCAAACAAAAGAGTACAAATATATAAAGTCATTTACAACTTCCTTTATATAAAGTCATAATGGGAAGATTAAACAAATATATAACCTTAAAAAATATTTCCATAATTATAAACTATTTAAATAAAACAACAATATCCACAAGAAGAAAACAATGCCTACTTATTGTCTATCCAAATAACCCACACAAGAATAAATAGAGGAAGGTCAGGTTGTATAAACTCCAGGTCCATGAACTCAAAAAAAATACAAAGTCCCATACATTCAAAATATAAAGTCCATGTTCAACAATATATATATAAAGTCTGGATGACAAACAGTATATAACATAGTCCATGAAATAGTCAAATTATGTAGCCCATGTTCAATAACCTATCACATACTATCTCTATAATCAAGAGTCCTCTTCACACCATGCGAACTACTCAGATGACCTGAATCACTCTGTAGAAGAGAAAGATTTAGATGAAATCAGATGTAAGATGATTAAAAATGATTTAATGACAATTTTTAAATTTATAATTTTTATCATATAATTAAATTACCGTGTGAGGTTGAGAGGCATGCTCTGGTGCACTTGGACCTGTCTCTACATGCTCTGAATCAATCTATTTAATACAAGAGAAAGTTCAAGTTGAAATTAGATGTAAGACGATTTTAAAAATGATTTAATTCAATTTAATTTATAACTTATATATCATATTTAAAGGATTATACCGTAAGAGGAACTTGTTGTGCATCCTCTATTCCAGGACCCGTCTCTACAGGCTTAGCTACATGACATGTCTCAAGCTATAAAAGAAAAATAATTTTGAACACATGTCAACATATATATCTATCAAGAAATTTAATCTAAACGTGTCACTAACAAAAAATATAATCTAAATTTTAAATTATACCGTATCAGGCTGCCCATCTCCTCTGCCCTCCTACTCTGCATGTGTTGTGTGTTGATGAAACGTGCCACTAACAAGCTCCTACAAGGTCATTTATAAGTTAGCACATGTGTGTACAAATTAGGTTTTAAAACATATATATAATTGACTTGTGTACATGTTATACATTTTTGAACAACCTGAAATGCAGTCGACTCCTGATATAAACTTGGATTATCCAAGTGTGCTGCAATGCCCATCCTCATTGTTGTGTCAACCTGCATAGACATATTTTTAATATATATTAAATAGTACATGCACATGTTTTCAGATACAGTGATATATCAAAATAGAAAAATCTAAGTATATATAGTTTTTTAAAACAATATACATACCGTAAAAGTGTCCTGTGAGATGCCCAATGATGGAGGAGCGCTCGAGACACCCTGAGATGGAGGATTCAATGTGGAAGAACCCTGAACCAGTTCATAAATATTTAATGTACACACATTCAAGACTGAATTACAAATTAAAATCAAGTAAATAAAATTAATATTTAAAATATAAATCATTGAAAATGTACCCCAAATGGGTGCCCGAGATGAACAGGTGTCGATGAAAAATTAATTCGATCAATGGTCCCTGTTGCCATCATCTACAGCAAACAATTTGATTGTTAAAATATTACAATTTAATTGATCTATATGTTGATTAAAAGTGCATGCTTAAAAAATTGTTATAAATTCAACATGTGTACATAACCTATATATACTTGTGTCGAATGATCAGTGGGATGATCCTCAACAAATAGATAATCAACAAATGATTCAGTACCCAAATTATTAGATGATGCATGTGTAGTTGAAGTGGGTGCAGCTGCCTGATAAGGTCCATAACACAACTGATTGCAACTCGTACATGTATGAGGCATTGACACATGTGGAGTGGTACTAGGACCACTTCCATCATCAACTCCTCCATGCTCTCTAACCTGAGCTACCATCATAGAAGTCTGCTCATGTAGGCTACCTGAGAGTGCACTCAATGTGCCTAGTGTGGATACCATTGCACGATGCTGGAAGGGTGAAGGAATGGTAGCAACAGGAGGGTCAATAAGAGGTTGAACAGGCACGGGTCATTGGGGATCAACCTGTGCCCCCAACCTCTATTGTGGCATGCCACCACCAATACCCTAGAATGATCTAAAATCAAAGTAGTTGGGTTTTTTATTCAGAACAAACTCTGTATATAATTTTCTCAAAAAATATAAAGGAACCTCACAATTAGCATGAGGTGGATAATCAAACACCATCCACCATCTGTCCCAAAAATTGGTAGACATTCCTTCATGCATACACCACCTGATTGATATTCTTTTCTTATTTGTAGGAATAGGTTCATTTGTAATGGGATGTCTAAAATATTGCGCTAATTGAGCTTTTGTGATTTTAAGATCCAAAAAAGTCTTATAGGAGAGGCCATCAGCATAAAATTGGCACCTCTCCTCTCTCCATTTCCAGAATCCATCAAAGTATGAGTCAATAGACCTCACAAAATCTACAATGTTTTGCATCAAAGATGCAAAACGTACCACGTGAGGTGGCATGAATTGTTCATTGCGAATGGAATTCAATTTTTCTTGTATAGAATCCACATTTTCATTAATTATGGCTCGCAAGTGAGCCTGGTCAGTTCCAGGTGGGGGTGGAGGTGGGGGTGGAGGTGGGGGTGGAGGTGGGGCATCTGGCGCTGGGGGTGGGGGTGGGGCCGAATCATCTTGTGCATTGAGGAAGTCCTCAACATCAAAGTGAATATCATCTAGATTCATGATATATATAAAAATAGATATGAACCTGCATATATACATATAAACATACAAACTTGAGTACAAATTTAAAATTAAATCAAGAATATATTTATATATATATATAATAAATAAATAAACATATAATGTACATGTTCAAAAATTATAAATTATCTGTATGTTTCAAGAAATTACACTTGAAATAAATTTAAATTAAACATACAGATACATGCATGCATGTACAAATTTCAAAATGTAAGAGAGCTATATTATATAGTGAACTAGATGTAATTTTCAAATTGAAATCAAGGGATTTTCATTCGAGAGCTAAATTTTGATTCTTATAGTGAGGGAGACAAGACAAATCAATTGAATACTATATACAAATCAATTTAATAGTAGGGCTATTAGGACTACCATAATTCAAATCTGTTCTCAAGGTTTGTTATCATATGTTAGGTCCAAGGTTTCAATTTTGTTAATTTATATGAGGGACAATGAACTACAAAGGGACAATGAAATTGTTGTTAAGATGTAAGACCCCTCTAGAGATCCAATTGCATTATCTAGATAATCAAAGAGACATATAACCATGTGGTAATGATTAAATCTTCCACTTTTAAAATATAGATGATGAGGTAAGAAGGTTAGGATGCTTTGTTTAACTTGTGATTCTAGGGATGATCTAGCTAGAAAAAAGATATTAGTTGATGGTGAACTAGCTTGATTTTGTTTCCTATTTCCTATTTGCAATTGTTTTTTTCTATTTAGTTGTTAGCCACTTGACTCTTATGTGTGTTATTTAGCCCGTTTAATTTAAAGTCTAAATAGTCTTAATTTGCACTAGATCTTAACACTAGATGATTGTCCCAAACCTTAAGAACAATTTAAAACTCTATTTTACTATCAATATATATCAACGAAGGGTGAATTTCTAGGATTAGGTGGATGGATAATAGGAGGAAATGGATTAGGATTGGGAGTGATCAAACTTAATAGAGAGGGATGGCATATAGGTTTGTCTTTGTAATTTATATAGTTGAATAGTACAGATCTATAGAGGTCATTTAAGAGAGGTGATTTAAATTTAGGATGTGAAGTTGGAGGATTAGATGGTGGTGAGGGTAATGAAGGGATTGATGGATTAGAAGGTGGATGGACCAATGAATTAGGATTGGGATTACATGGTGGTGTTGGGATAGGACTAACTTAGGCTCTTGGATAGGCATTCGATTAGATGATGATGAAGGATACCCATAAGATGCATAATCTAGAGTGGTGTTCCCCTTGTCAAAGGTAACATAAGGACTTAAGGACACTTTCAATCTTGGTGAAAAGGGTAACTTGGACTTGCACGTTCTTGTTGCGAAGGAACTTGATAGTCTTGTTTAAAATATATGCATCATGATCTACAAGGTTCTCATGATCATTGGGAGGAAATTAGGGACCTCTTAGGATTGTGACTTTGGGTTTGGCATGGTCAACTTGGAGAGGTTGTGTGGCATATCTGTATAAGAGGATGAAGGGTGATAGGAGGTTGTAGGATGGATAAAAGCATTCACATGACGATAATTTGCACTATCTTAACACTATGATTGTCCCAAACCTTAAGAACAATTTAAAACTCTATTTTACTAGATCGATATATATCAATGAAGGGTGAATGTTCAGATGCATCTATTTTACTAGATCAATATGCTATGAACATCTGCAAGACTATAACTAGACCTGGAGAACTACCTTGAGGTGGATATCTTGTGCATGCCACATGATCTAAAAACCTAAATTTGGTGAAGTTGCCTATGGCAACCAAATTTGATAATGGAGATAGGATTGAAGTTACTAGTTGCCTACCTGACTAATTTGAGTATGAAGATGAATATATTCTAATGATTTGTGATTTAAATTTAATGAAGAATTTGATGCTTTGTTTTTAACTTGTGATTGTAGGGATTCAATCTAGCTAGAAAAAGATAAATTAGTCAAGATGGTTCTACTCGATTTTGTTTCCTATTTCGTATTTGCAAAATTATTATTTTCTATTTAGTTGTTAGTCCCAAATCTTTCCTTTTAAGAAGTATATATCAAATCTAATGTAGTAGTTGATACTTAAATACATATACAAGTTTCTGTTAGGAGAAAATATCTTAAATTGCCAAATTTGTATAGATTTGTCTATAGTGTGTTCCAGGGTAATCAAATGATGTAAGTCACAATTTAGAGGGTTGAGGGATAAGTTTGTGTTGAGTCTATAGGAGGTGTTTTCTTACATAGACCTCTCCATAATCTAGGTGTCTCCATGTCTAACTCAAATGTTTCAAGGGATATTATATCCAGATTAATGATAACATTTTATATATATGGCTATGAGATCCACGATCATATCAATGTTTGGTAGAGAAAAGTTATCCTTAGGGTATCCTTTTTTGATGTCTCAAAAGTTAGTGCAAACATGAATTCCCTTAGTTTTCTTGCTAACTAAGACCACATTAGAGACCCATTTAGGATAAGTAATAGTCTGAATGAACCCCACATCCAAGAGTTTATACAATTCTTCTTTGACCAAGAAGGCCACTTGGGGGTGCATTTTGCGTAGCTTTTATTGAATAGGTTTGGCATTGAGGTGAACCACAAGATGATGCATGACTTTAAAGATGGAGTATCAAGGCATATCACCATAAGACCACATGAAGAAATCAACATAATCTTTAAGGGTGATGGTTATGCCTTCTTTGATGTCAAGGTCTAGTGGAGCTACTATCTTTGAGAGTTTAGGGTCCTCTTCTATTCACAGGTTGATGTCTATAGCATCCTCAACAAGGAGAGGGGAGTCATCTTGTATCTAAGTGGTATCTAATGGAAGGTGAAGTTTTTCATTGAGGAGCTCTTGGGAAGTGTCCATTTTTATTGTATCATTTTAATCGATCACAAGTTTCTTCTTATATCTTGTTGCTAGGATCATGAGTGGGGCCTACATCAATGTCATTAAGATTAGGGGAAGCATTACCGATGAGGTTAGGTTCGTATCACAATTAACATCATGATGTTCATCCCAGGGGCATAACCTAGCTAGTGAGGACAGCTACAAGTGTCTCTAAAGTTACATTTGTTGGCTTGATTTCATTCTTGATTAGTTGGCTATCACAAAAACTATAAAATCTTCTCAATTCTTGATTAGTTGGTTGTCTCTAAAGGTTTGATTATGAAGGACGTGATAAAGGTTTTATTATGGTGTGATGTAATTTTTTTACATGACAGTTACCTATTCAATAATGCCTTTAAAATACAATGACATACATTGATATAAGTAAATTTGATAAAAACCAAATATATATATCATCCCAATGCTATATAATTTTTGACAGTTTGTTCAAAATCTCTCCTTTCATATGATACAATTGTTTCAAAATTTCAACTGTATTTTACAGCTAAAATGTCTAAATACAGCTATTCAATACTCAAATTGAAATCAAATTTTGACAATTTGTTCAAAATCTCTCCTTTCATATGATACAGTATTTTCAAAATTTCAATTGTATTTTACAACTAAAATGTCTAAATACAGCTATTCAATTCTCAAATTTAAACAATATTTTGACAGTTTGTTCAAATTCTATCCTTTTATATGATATAGTCTTTCAAAATTTCAATTGTATTTTACAACTAAAATGTCAAAAAATAGCTATTGATTTCATAAACAGAAACCCTAAATAATAGTTTACAATTTAAATTTTGATTGTATTTTACACCAAAAAAATAAGGGAAACTTCAAAAGATTCATTGCTAAATAGTAGAAGTTGAAAAATCCACTTATCTACTGCTTTGATGGTGACTGAACACGGGATCCCGTTCTCAGCTGTCGCCTGTCGCTGGGAAAAATGGGGTCTCTGCCATTTTTTTAAAAAATTAATACTTTTTCAAAACGGGATCCCGTTTTATTAAATGTGATCCCATTTTTGGTTCTAGGTTCGGGATCCCACTAAGGAATGGGATCCCATTTTTGATTTTAGGCTCAGGATCTCGACCCAAAACGGGATCGCGTTTTATAGAAACGGGATCCCGTTTTTAGTCACCCGATTTCGGATTTTTTTCTAACTCCGAAACTTCCACCTTAAGTGGACACAACTTCTTGCATTTACCCATAATATTTTAAATAAACTATGTGTAAACTAAATAAATTCACAATTAATAGAAATAAATAAACTATGATAAGACTAAATCAAAGCAAGAAATAAATGTACAGATTACCATCAATAATTACAATCCCACAAGTGGGCCCTTTCTTACATTCATGTGCTAAGAATGGCTTTACTAATTTATGTTACCACAAATACTTCACAACTTTGATCATTTATTGCACAAATTTTTGAATAGTACAAAATCTGTGAACAATGTTCAATGTTTGCTAAGTTTTTGATTAAAGTTCAAACATGTTTTAAAAGGGGGCCCCGAAACCCATTACAAAAAGAAGCTAACAAAAAGATAAAAGCCAACCATCAGCCAACTGGAAGCTACAACAAAACAAAAGCATTATAAAGTAGCTACAAGAGTCCAAAGAACTAAAAAAAGAAACTAGTTCATCTTTTTCAGAGTTTTAGCAACTTCTATTTCCTATTGGTAGAAAGCCTCATGCATCTTTGTGAAATCCATAAGCTCTTTCTTCTCAGCTTCAAATTGTTTCTTGTTCCTGTCTCTGGTGCGAGTTGAAGGCCCACCTGTATCATCATCAACCACCTGTTTACCTTTGCTGCTTTTGTTCTCATCACCCTTAACCTGATTATCATGATCCACATCTATCAGAATATCCTTAGCGTTGAAGTCTTTAAACTGACCTCCTTTCTGAGCTCTTTCAGTTTCTTTGTCAGCACCCGCATCCCATTCAAGCTGTTCTAGATAGTGAGCCTACTGATATTGCAAAGATTTTCCAAGTTATTATTCACCTCAATGATTTTTCCCTCAAGATATTGTATCCTTGTATTAAATTATTCCTTCATCCTGCTAATTTCCTTGTCCATATCCTCCATTTTCAGGATAGCATCCTAGTTTTTGAAAATTATCTTATCCTGTTCAATAGTAGAGTGGATTCCAGAACCCAAAGTTTCCTGAAGCATCTGAAATTTAATATTAATTCTGCTAATCTCCAAAAAGAACCATTTGGTCATTCTATGCTGAGAATTGACCGCATTCTTCACCAACTCACAAGCTTCCTCAACTTGATCTCTATTCTCCGCCTGGGCAAGCAAATTCTCAAAGTCTTCAGGAAGGTCAATGGAGGGGTCATTGATCTCAGGAAACTTGCCACCCATAGTAGGCTTCGGGAAAGGTTTGGAAGACTCCCCCCTGACATTGCCCATCTCAGTCTGCCTCATCTTAATCCCCTACACCATCTTGCTACCCTATTTTTTAACCGCCCTACTAGCAATTTTCCTCCCTTCCTTTTCCTGGTTTTTCTCAACAATCTTAGGTTTTTTCCCTTGCTTAGGCCCCACTTTTTGAGAAGGGCCACCAACATTCTGTTCACACCCCTCCTCTTGTTCCATAGGTTTTTCGTCTCTCTTCTTAGAGGCAGGGGTTTTCCTTTTTTGAGATTTCAAATTTTTACCAGAAATTTCTTTAACAAAGGTGTCAGTATCATTACTAGTTTCAAACCCTTCTGACCAGGAAATAGAAACCTCCCTCTTCTGAATTTCTTTCTTCTTTTTTGAGGTTTCCTCTTCAGTTTCCTCATTCTCTTCCTCCATTTTCCAGTCCTCATCCTTAGAATCAGAATCCTCCTCACTAGAGACCACCTTACCCTTCTTCTTGGAAGTGGGTTTATGCTTAAGAGATTTCTTAGGGGTGTTTATTTTCATATGTTCCATAATGAGAAGAATGAGACTCTCATGAAGAACAGGGAGGCTAGGGTTTCTATTATGCTCTTTCAAACTAAACTCCACTGAAGAAAACAAGTAGAAAGGAAAGGACACCACCAATCCATGCCTGAAATGATTCAGTAAATTAAAGTGGTAGGAATAGATAGCAACATACCTTCCATCAAGGGTTACATAACGCATGATGGCTTCTGCAACTTCCACCCAGATAAGTTTAATGGAAAGGCGATTGTAACCTCCCATCTGGAATTTCACCAACTTATCCCTTTCATTCCCTTTGAAGAAGCAATTGAGAGCTTCCTCGCTCTATTTTCTTTCCCTAAAGAATTTCTTGTCATTGGTAGCGAGCCTCGACACCGTGGCAATTAAATCCTCAATGATAGCCATCTCCCATCCATAAGCCATCACTTTCCTGTTCTTATACCCCTTCACAAACATGGTCGTGACATTAGAATCCGCACCGTGAAGCTTTTCCATGTAAGGCATTAACCCTCCACCCTCAAGGATGTTCCAAACCTTGTGATTCTGCCTGAAACCTTCACAGGACGAAGGTTCAACCCTATTCCTCTCACCCCCCATACTTACAATGCTACAGGCTCTGCAAGTATTCACTCTGCAAACGAAGGCAATGAAAAACACAAGCATAGCAAAATTAATTACATTGGCACCCATAATCCGTGTGGGCGAAATAGTCTGGATGAGGGGGTTTTGCAATCCACTCGAGATCATGATGATATCCTTAAAGCTTCTCAGTAGTCGTACCATTATGACTATCATTATAAATCAAGTTCTTAGCATTAGTAGGGATTGAACTCAATTCATCCCATATAAACTTAGCTTCACTTAGAACCCCTAGGTTGGTGAATACATCCGCTACCATATTCCCCTCACAAAAAAATGTGAAGTAAAAAAGGCCTCAAAGGTATTTAATAACTTAATAGTATCAACTATCAAGGTCTCTATGGACTAGCTCGATTTAGTGCTTCCCTTGAGACAATTAATGATATTCATAGAATCACCTTCAATCCAGACTTTTCTATGACCCATAGTCTGAGCTAGAGTAATAGAATGATAGGCTGTCGTAGCTTTGGCATAGTGGTTTGTCTATATACCTAGAGGGATTAAATGTTTGCTAAGTTATGATATCTATTCGGCATGTAATTCTCTTAGGAATATATATAGGAAATGGTAGTGTAACAAATTTGCTAAATATTTGGGTTGTTAGGCCAACAACCATTAAAAAAATAATAAATAACAAAATCTTTAGTAGTTTTAACAAAAAGCCTTTAAATAAATAATGATAAGTAAGGTTTATAATAGATTATTCCCAATAGCTATATTCTCTCCATGATATATGCAGATTGTTTTAATTGATTGAAAACTTGCAACAACTTTGGGTGAAATGACAACAATATTCTTTCCTTTGTTTCATGGAGAGGCGAACTAAGTCGCAGTGGGGGTGGAGATAAGAGCACTCATTTTTTGGTTGTAATTATAAACGAAAAAAATATGAAAAACTAAATTTTAAAAAAGAAAAACAAAATAAAAATTGAAGACAAATTAACACTAGAAGTGGAATCTCTTTACTCTTGGCAGGTTACTTTTCTATTCATGGCCCGTGTTAATTTTGGCATTTTTTTTCCTATTTCTGGTGTTTCATTTCCAAATGTGGCCAGAACATCAATTGCGTTTATTATTTGGGAGCATTTTTTATGGGTTTTTCAGCGTTTTTTAAACCAGGCTCCTCGCCTGGTTTAAAAACAAGCAATGGAATATGCAGATGCGAGACCGAAATATGCAGATGCGAGACCGACGTATCCAGCATCCTGGTTTTCCCAGCTTGCATCCCTCCCACCAAATCACTCTCTCGCGACATATCCTCGGCTGGTTTTCTCATTTTTTCCATATTGTACTGGAGTGCGATCTGAAAAGTTTGATACAAAAATTTACATATAGTTTTGTACTAAAAGTTTGGTTAGATTTTTTTTTACTAATTCAATTAGGTTTATAGTCAGACATGGTTGTGGGCCTTCGTTACTTATCAGTAATAGTTGCCATATTTAGAATGTAGAGATGATTTTGGGTGAACGGAGCTTTCATGAGCTTGTGAATGGAATTTCACAGTTTTTTTCATCATATAAATTTATTCTATTTTTTAACTCTGTGTCTGAAAATGTATTCTCTTTCATCAATGTGTTTTTTAAATATCTACCATGTGTTTGTTTATCGATGCAACAACATATGCATCATTTTGTATGATATATAATATCGATTGTTTAATATTACAATATCATTTCCTAACGTTATCCTTGCAGTCTATGATGTTGCACCTGACCTTGCCCTAACGTCATCCTTGCCGTCTTAATCAAATATTTTGTACCACAAAAAATACTGGAAATATTGATGGTCCGTAATCAATGTTTACATCCTATGTAATAATAACTCTCACATAAATTGCCAAGTCATTCTATTTCAAATCTTTATATTTATTCTTCTCAATGTGAGTGATGGGAGGACAAGAAAGGCAATTTGTATTTGAATATTAGCTTATATTTGGTAGTATTTTTCATCTTTCCCTAAGCATTCAAATCAGCTAAATAAGTATTTGTAATAATATTTTTCATCTTTCCCTAAACATTCAAATCAGCTAAATAAGTATTTGTAATAATATTTTTCATCTTTCTCTATACATTCAAATCAACTAAACTAGCATATTTATATTAAATATAATATATCTAAAGTACGCCGAGAAGGATATCTCTCGTTTTAGTACTAGCTACATGATCTATTTTATGAGCATTTACACCCATTAGTGTCTTGTTACAAGATAGAAAAATTAATAGCAATTTATTGATAAATAAAATTAAGTTTATATTTCCAACTATTTTATCTTAAACTTAATTAAATATTTTTCTATTTCTATTAATCATATGAGTAGCTTAAAAAGTATTAAATAGAGTACAATGGCGATCAATTATGACACTAAAAAAGGATAGAAATATGAGAAAATTGGTACACTTTTAACCTCATTATTGTGTACAAGCCCAAGTATAAAGAAGTTTAAGAATAAAGGTATTCTCACCAACTGTCCAAAGAATGGTGTACAAACCATAGTGTAGATGCTTTATCTTCTAATGTGCCCCCTTAAACTATCCCATCCAAAGATGTAACTAAACTTTGTCACCAACCTAAAACATGTGAGGTGTGTGGTTAGTGTCATGACACTCTTTGTATTTCTGTTGTTTGTGTGTAAGTATATGTTGAACCTATTGGTGCACATTCTAGATGTGCTATATAAAATTTTGTGTCTTATCAACTTCTTATTCATATGTGTGCATGTTTGACGTGGATAGGGTAGGATATGTCAAAGGGTACCATAAGTTGGAACCTAAGACATATTTAGAAAATAATATGTCCCATGTAACTATGTGTTGGCATTGGCATTATTTTTCATTGATGTCAAAGGTCATGAAGACAAGACAAAGGTTTGATGTAGTTCATGTTGATGAATGTTGTTGGTGACAATGGGTGTGTTGATGCTTTGATTCATGATGTATCTAGGATGTTTTATGGTCAGGAGTTAATGCGTGACATGCTTCATGGAACAATGCTTCATTCAGATGTTGTTTATGAGGAGATGCTTCATGGAAGAATACTTCATATGTTATTTTATTGTTCACATAGTGCTTCATCAAATATTTTTGTTGTTCAAGACAAGAGCAAGAGGATCTCATGAAACAGGATCTTAGGATATTACATGTTGATGTGATGTTCATACAAAAGGATCTCAGGATCAGGATCAGGATGTTCATGTTGGTAAGTTACTTGTTTCTTCATAGAGATATTGATGTGGTGTAAAGAGTGGCAGTGCTTCAAGACAAGGCATGAAAGTAATGATAAGATACGAGGTCTTATTGATGGAATTGAAGTCAACCATTCTCCATACATTCATAACAAATATTCATGATCTTCCTACTACAGTGTGGTCAAGCTCATAGTTTCATTGTCATAGTGTGATTCAAAGTATGGTTTGTTATCTTGTGTCTTCAAGCCTTAGTTTTTGAATAGGGTTAAAGTCTTTAGTTGGTTTGCCAAAAGTATTTTTTGTTACAATGGTTTATGTTCAAGGAGATTATCTTTTTGCCTCTCATGGTCTTTATATTCACATCCAAAGAGGTTGAGTCAGCATTGCTTTGACTTCTGGATAACAAGTGCCACATTGTTTCTATAATCCAATGATCCACCAGTTTGCAAAATGGTTGTCAAATGGGTTGTTCTCTGCACAAGAGATTGGAGTTGTAAGGTTTAGGGTTATATGATGTGGTTGAATGATATACACCTAAAACCCTAAACAACCCCTAAAAAACCTAAGACTTGATTATGGTTTTAGAACCTAAACCTATGAACTTACCCATCATGACAAGGAATTGTTTTTTTGTTATGTTTGTCTACTGACCAGCTGTTGTAGGTCACTTGCAACTTAAGTGACAATATAAGGATTTAACAACATAGGGAAACTGACCTCATATACCTAAAGCAACCAGAGCTTACAGGTAAAACTCTTCATCAGGCACCAATGTATACATCGATGACTGTGATTAAATGTTTTCAAGAGTGCAACGAGGAAGATCTACAGTCAAAATTTAAAAGCGTTTCAAATTCCAAATGAATACTTTCCTTTATTGAATTTGACAGGCAGTTTGAACAATGAAGCCTTAACTGCTTTGTGGCAATTTTTCTACCAACTCCAAAGGCCAGAAAAATTTATTTAAAGCACTATGGGATGTTTTTAACTAATTGGGTTGGTGATTTGAACTCTAGGGAGCAATACCTACATGGTTATGTGCATAATATTAAGGTTCTAATGCAAACTAGTTTATATAAAAGGGCTTAAACTTGATGTATGATTTAAGTATGTGCAGGGGTATGAGAATTGAGGAGTATCTCTTGGAGATGAAAAAGTGTAAATGATTGGATGTTTGGTGGTATATAGTGAAGGGCTTACATTGAAGAACTAGCCTGCAAATTCTACATAGATTTGTGAAGGACCTAATAGCTTGTATTCATGGAGATGATTATTAGGGTCAAGTGATAACTGAGCAAAACCTTGTACATTCATTTGATTGTTCTGCAAAGAAGAAGGTATTGTTATTGTTCATGATGCTATTGTACTCTAAGGTTCTTGTATAAGCCATATGACTTCATTGTAATGTTCTTTTGTGTTGAAGCTTATGATGATCCTCTAAAGGGAGATACAAGGTGTATTGTACTGCAATGAAATAGAGTGTCCCTCTGTGTCTTTTTATATTCAAACCTTTGATGTTTATGTCAGTGAGACAATCTTGTAGCTAGTGAGGCATATTTTTGTCAGTGAGACATCATATTATCAGTGAGATTTTATTGCTAGTGAGGCTGTATTTTTGCCAGTGAGGATGTAATTAGTGAGGTTACTATTGTGCCAGTGAGGCCTAATAAATTAAACTTTTCGAGTGGTTTTTCTCCCTGTAAAGGGTTTTCCACTCATAAATCATTGTGTTATGGTTTCTCATTATTTGTGGTCTATTTGGTCTTCATATTCAAACATTCAATCGTGTACCTTTCACCATTTAAATTTCTATCTTGATCAAGCATTTAATCTTGCCTATCTGATTGGGTTATTTTTAGCATTTGACTGAATTTGTTTTAGAAACACTAATTCACCCCCCTTTTCAGTGTTTCAGTACTCCAACACTATGATATCTCTGTTGTAGAAATGTTGGATGTAGATGATGTTGTCATCCCAAGTGCATGGGTGTGTGTTATTGTAGATGTGCATTAGATGCATGAGAGTGTGGTTGACCACCTTTGTCTGGCCATCTATTGTAGACTGGTCCAATTATGTATCCAACATGGTCCATAAAGTTTTCCAAAGGTGACTAATAAACTATGGGTCACAATGAAAAAAATGGATGTTGGAAAGCTAAAATGGACCCAAACACGTGTGAAAAACAAGTGTGTGGTGTCAACCATAGAGGATTTTCTTGCATGAAATCATGATGGCTAGTATGAAAAATATGTTTGCTACAATGAACACCAAGTCATGCTAGAGCTTTATTGTAGGTAGTCTACTCAAGAAATCCATGTTGATCTAGATTCCCAAGGCCATGTTAGAAGCAAGAGAGGGGTGTAAAGTCCAAGAGATTCATGTTTGAAGGCTTTGCAATGCTACAAGGAATGCAAGACTTGATATGGTGCTCAATGCATGTGAGGCTAGTATAAGTGTTTCCAATGTTTTGATAGCAAAAAAGTGTCTAGTTTTTTTAATAGCACAAAAGTGCCTAGTTGTTTTGGTGTAGTGTGCTTCCAAATGAGTCTCTAGCATGGCACACCATCTAGAACACAGAGATGCCAAAGATTTTATAAAAATATTTTTGGACATTTCAAACTCTCTAACCTATTTTCCTTACATGAGATCAACATAGGTTTGTGTGAAGTCTGCATCTACTAGGCAGAGTGATTCCTAGTTAGAGAAGTTATGGCCATGTGAGTCTAGTACCATGATGATCACATGAACTAACAGTCCACTAAGGCAGTCATCTACCTTGACCTTTCCCTTCTTATGGTCGATGACTAGATGGAACTATTGTAGGTATGTCATATATTTCATGTTGTGTGTGTTTTCCAATTTGCTTTGAGTGTGTAAAAACTAAAGCAACTTATGATTAGAGTGGATGATTGTCTCCTTTATTAGAATGTAGTGACATCATTACTTGATGGATTGCATGATGACATATATCTCCTTTTTAGTCAGATTAGTGTCAAACCATGTTACCCTAAGTCTTTGAGTGATACATGACTAGATGTCCATGACACATGATTATAACACTAAGTGCATAATCAGATACATTGGTCTTGGTTTCAAAGGGTGTGTAATGTTTAGCATTGTGAGAATAGGTTTTATGCAAAGGCATTTCTTGAGCTCCTCAAAAGAACATTGTTATGCAAGTGTCCATGAGATTGGTGTATTAGCATGCATAATCTAGTTAAGTGACCATGTGTTATGCAAAGCCAAGTATAAACTACAATAAAAACTAGAAATCCTAAGAAAGTTACACAAGTCAATAAGACTATGTGATGTTGGTCAATCCAAACTTAATTTGACCTTGTTAGGGTCTACATTTATACCATATTTGTTGATTATATATCCCAAGTATTGGATTTATGTGGTTCCAAAAGTGTGTTTTCTAAGGTTGGCTTGCAACTTGTTTTGTCACAATGTATTTAGCACATAAGAGACCTATTCCACATGCTCTTCCCAAGTCCTATCATATATAAGAATATCATCCAAGTACATGATTATGGAGTTAGTGAAGGGTCAAAGGCTATTTTTCATCAAGCATATGAATGTGGCTAGAGCATTAGTTAAGGTGAAGAACATAACCATCTATTCATATAGTCCTTCATGAGTTTTGAAAGTAGATATCCAAATATACTAATTCTAAATTGGCACCTATTGATATCCTAATTTGAGGTCAATCTTGGTAAATAATCAATGTATAGAGAATGCCTATTTTTCACTATGGTCTTTTTGAGTGCATGATAGTCATTATATAGGCTCCAAGTTCCATCCTTCTTAGGTGTAAAAGCTATCAAGATATTGCATGGCAAAGAGCTAGGTCAAATATTTCCTTGATCAAGAAGGTCTTAGATCTATTGTTGAACCTTATCAATCTCCCGAGTAGATATGTGGTATAGTATATATTTTAGAAAGGGAATTTGGAAACCAAATTAATTTAATGTTGTAGTACACAGAGTGTTGGAGGATTGTCACACTTTTCAAATCCATTTCCATACCACTATAGTACCTTGTCGAGTATATGTTGCTACAATGGAGTGGGCATGTGAGTGAACATTGCTAACACTCATAATCTTGCTTACACAAGTGCTTTTGGATGAACCATGACAATCATATAAATTTCTACATGTGGGTAATGATCTTGTGGCACTATTTAGTAGAGACCAAAGCTAGTTTAGCCTATGATTTAGACTCATGAAGGTTGAAATATTGTCCTTCAACATGTCCCATTAAATGTTACACTTTAGGATGGTAAATGCCATCCTAATCATACATGTATGGTCTTTCAAGTAGTACATCATAAACTTCTAGAGGCACAACATCATAGGTGATAAGTCTTGTATAAGTTTGACTACATCTTTGAAAATTCATTATTTGGTTACTTGAATGTCCTTATTGTGTTGCAACCATCCTAAAGAGTAAGGATTTGGATGCATGGTGGTAGATGGACAAAGTGTTGAACTACATTATACATGATGATTTTATTTTGACTATTACTATTGATTAAAATTTGGACATGATATCCATTGACCCAAGATTTTGTGTGGAAGAGATGCTTTCATTCCTCTAAAGCATTAGTGGCCACAATGCTAATGTTGAGGAATTACACCTCTTGATCAATATCCTTGACAGTGTCATAATATGATGTAGCTTTCACAAACAAGGATTGTTGCATGCAACATTTGGTATCACTTTGAGAGTTGGTGTAGTGATGATGGCACCATATATCACCTTTTTGTGGCTTCTTACCCTATCCCAACATGGTGACTATAAAGGGAATGTCTTAGGGATTTACACAACTATTTTGGAGTATTGCAACTACTTTTGTATTGGAGAGCGTTATGTATGTGTGAAAGGCTTGTAACTAGTTTCCTACATAGGCTTGTTTATGTGTAGGAAGGAATTTTTCTTAAGCTTCACCCTAGCCTCAATATTAGATGCATTGTGGAATGCTTCTCTCAAGGTGTTTGAGGTTAAGAACTCCATTTTGGCATGGATGGAAGGTGATAATATGTTGATGTATTTAAATTTTCTATGTTTCTCATAAATGTTCTCATGCAAGAGAACGAAGAATTCATGGCACTTGTTGTTGTATTCTTCCACAAATGCAATTTTTGGAATCTCATGTATTCATTCTCAAAGTGTTTGAGTGGGTAAAAATTCCTTCTATAGAGAACCAATAAATGGTTCCCATGCTATAATTGGTTTGTGATCCTTGTCGCATTAGCATTGTGTGCTTGTCACTAGTTTGACACTGAAATAGATATTTGTAATGTTGCAAAAGAAATCTTCTCAACATTAGTGAAGTTAATAGATAAGTAAGATTTGAGTTGTTAGATCTAGATGTCTAGCACTAAGGCATGGATTTTTCCTTTTAATGTAGGAATATCTAGATTGACTTAAACTTTGAAGGTATTATGATGTTGCATGAAATGTGTGGGGTTTTGCGATGCTGATCTAAGGCAGTTTATGAAATCTTGGAACTATCTAAAGAGTTCTTAACATTGTATTTTCAATGCAACATTAAGCATTTGTTGAATTTCTATTGAGACCTTTGGTGTGCATTCATCTACCATTTCTCCTTGATGCTCATTTAAACTTTAACAAATGAACTAAGTGTGTTAAGTTTCCTTAGCTATTATGTGTGTGCATTGACATGAAATAAGAGCTTAAGCTTCGATACTAATGATTAGATTCCTAGGGTGAACTAGGGGATGATCTTATAACTTAGCTAGTAATATAACAAGATCATCATATGCATATATATATAAACTAAAACATTATTGAATGTGGAAGGATCCTGGAAAATATGTCACTTCTAGTCAAATTAAATAGGGGAAATGTACATAGAGGTGGGATGAAAATATATTATGCCTCTTATACTTTATAAAATGTATAAAACATTTATTTATACAAATAGTCCATTAGCTAGGCTTTGTGTATATGCTTACAAGTGTCCAATGTATATAGCACATTTCTTATGTGGATAGGACGATGATAGATGCCAAACCCATATGGTGCGAGTTGGATTGCTCTAACATGTGGCATGGAAGCCACCATGTGTTAGATGTGTATAATGTTAGTTGTATGATCATGTTCTATAGCATAGAGCCTATTAAATGGCATAAAATATGGAATAATAACATTGTTGAGAATTAAGGTGGACCTCAACCTTTGCAAGTTCCTAGCATTTATTATTTAATTGTATTCATTTTTTGCCTATTATTGTAATTTATATGCAAATCTTATTTTGTCACTTTGTGGGAGTTGGCACGGTGATGTGTCATCCTACATGGAAGGTGACTAGATGTATTTTTGTCCTCATATGAGGAGATAGGTGTCCCACATTGTGGTAGAGGACTTTTGCCATGTGTCGGCATCTTTTGGGTGTTGTATGAGGTTTATGACGTGTAAGATTTATGACAGATTCCTATGACAAAATCTATGACATGTAAGAGTCAGAAATAAAAGATCCTATGACAGGTGTGACAAGTGTCAAGAAGCATCTTTGCATATAGAAGGTAGGTGCCCAAGTTTGACTATGACAGGTTGTAAGAGAATCTTCTATTAATAGTCAGTTATGACAGATTCTCTTACAACTGTAAGAGATGTCATATATGACAGATTTTATGACATTGTAAGAGCATCTCTCATATCTTAATTGGGCAAATTTGGGCCACCCAAGTTAGGAGGTTGTAAGGGATGAAAGAGAATCTCTTACAAGTTTCATATGCATGTTTTATGGCCTTGGAAATTGGGCCACATGGATTTGGACGAGATCCCTATGTTGACTTGCTCTAGAAGTTTCCTCCATTCGTAGTACTTCTCTATATATACAGATGCTTGCAGTTGGAGTTGTATGGTTCATTTGCAGGTATCATTATATTGTCGAAATTACTCTAGATTTGACATTGTGACAACTCCTGGAAGAGCTTGCATTACAAGTGTGTTGTAATCTCCTTCAGATTTGATAATACATTGTGTAGGTTTTGGAGTGTAGGGTTTTTCACCCAAAAGGGTTTTCCCCACATCTATATTGTGTCATTGCATTTATACTTGTTTGTGAGTGTGTGTTAATCTCTCTATTAATGTGAAACACAACTGTAACTGTAAGCACAAAAATCACACACTGCCTCCACAAGGACTCCTATGATGATTCGAATCCTTGTCACATACATGTAAGCTTGAAATAATGTCCTTTAAGCAGTAGGCCTCTTAATGGCGTGTCCTCCTTTCTTGTCTTGTGTTGTTTCTTCCTTGTCGATTTCCCTCTCTCCCTGTTTGCGACACTTTTTGACACTTGTTGCGACACTTGTCAACTTGCATTTTCTGGCTTTTGTCCTTGTTCCTAAGCCTTGTGAGTGTCTTCTAGGTGATTTTTCACCTCTCCCCTATGTTTTTCATCTAGTACACCTCCTAGAAGCCTTCTAGAGGTCTCCATATCCATCTCCCGCTTTTGGTTTTCAATTTCGTCGAACCACTCCAAATCTCCCCCTATTATTTCCAGATCTCCCCCAAGAGATCCTACTGACGCAAGTGGAGATTTAGATTCTTCCACATGCCTAACCTGTTTCTTGATGTAGAACCTTTCCTTTTCCTCTCTTCTACCATCTCCCAGCCTATTTTTTTGCATCTGACCCTGTCTAGCCCAGATCTCCCCTAGGTGACGCAAGGTCACCCCCCAGGCAACCCTACTGGCAAAAGAGACAACCCTGTCATTTTTGAAGCCACAGTAAACTTGAGTTTTTCTCTCTTTTTTGCTCTATTTTTGGCTGTTTTTCTCTCTATTTGCATGGTTTTTGATCCCTGATATAGAGTTAACTATTTCATGCACCCACACATGCATAATTAACTCTATTTGATCTCAAATTAACTCTTCAATCAATCTCATGCATTCCCTCACCTCCATTTCCTCTCCAGTGATAAGCTATCATTACTTCATCACTCTCTAATCAGCTGAGTTCACTGGGTAATCAACCTTGTGAACTCCCCAATTTATTCTTGTTAACTCATCAATCAAATGAGTTAACTCTCCAATCAATCCCTTCCTCTGAACCTATAAATACCCCCCTCCCTCAAGCACAAAGGGAGGCAAATTCATTGTGTACACAACTCTTGCCAATTTTGCTCTCCAACTTAGCATTCAAATGCTCTTACATGACGAAGGTGCCTTTTTCTTTATTTGTTCAACCAAGCAACACTACGCTACTTCATTCTATGCCATTGTGCTCAATCTAAGCTCTCATTGAGCTCATACAAGCTTCATCAAAGTTTCTTTTTGCTTCTTTGGGTCATTTTGTTGTCAAGAGGATCACCTGCTGCCACAAAAGGATTCGAGGTTGCCTATCACAAGGATTACTGAGGGTAGTGGAGTCAACAAATCTTCATTTCTTCTAGGTTCCTTCATTGTTTTTGCTTAATTCATAGTAATTAGAGAATCAAATTTGCTCTTGGGAACAGTAAAATATTACTTTTTCCTTAATAGTTAGATCTTGCATGTTAGATTAATTGCTTTCATATTTATAGATCTAGATTGTTAGAAGAAGCATTTTCCCTTTTCTTAGATTAGATTGCATTAAAAACATTGAAAACACAAAAAAACATAGGTTAACTTTGCATTGGAAAAGTCATATAGGATTGCACACCTATTTCCTTTTCATAGATTAGAAGCACTTTTATTTCCAAGATACTCTAGAAAATAACAAAAAGAGTGTATTGCATATCATTTAGTTTGCATGCATTTAGATACCCTAGAATAGACAAAATTGCAAACCCTCGATTCCATCATGAGGTAATCACAGTTCAACGATTCCAAACAAACCCTTGATTTCATCACAAGGTAAAAACAAATCAAAACACAAGTTAAACCCTAGGTCAACTAAACCCTAGGTCGAAACCCTTGGATCTGGTTAAGGTTAACAATCACACAATTTCCTCTATCTTGATTCACGGATGTGCTTAGGAGTGAGAGGAGAGTGCGTGAGGGCTATCCGCAACGAGATCCAAGAGATTCATCCAAGAGCACAACAAGAAACACTTGTTCTACCCCAAGGAGACCCATTTGTCCTCTTTCTATTAGAAGAAACTAGATAACGACAGATACAACAAGAACTCTTACAACACATACAAAGACAAGAGGACATCAATGAGAATAATTGCTTACCCACACAGAGGTGGAATCTAAGAAATCCAAATAGAAGAAGAGAAACTAGTGACCCTTCGGGTCATAGGGTTATCTCAACTACAACAACAATTGAACGAAACATAAGCACACAACAACAAAGGCCACAGTACTTGCTGACCCCTCTCCGCAAAGTCCAGCTCTCTAACGAGCCAGACCCCCACCATGTCTCACCTCCTCTTGACTGGCTAATTCCACATGAGCAAGAGTGACGTGGCAGATCGCCGCGTGGCAAGGAAGGAAAGGGTCTGTGTGCGTTCTAAAATCTGACCTGACTGTCCCAGGCAACCAGAGTCACAATTTTGAGCATACATATTTTGGTGAGCCCGACGTGAAGAGAAAAGCCTCATGGTTATGCTTTTTACATCCCATTATGTGGATCTCATCTCCATCATCATTCACATATGATGTCATCTTCACCACATATTTTGCTGAACCTGACGTGAAGAGCAAAAAATTTTGTTTGTGTTGTTCACATTCCCATTATTTGGATCTCATTTAAGATTTCAAAACATTTTTTCATTGCTTTTCATAGCCACTTTGACTTCCATCACCTATGCCATCATCTGTTCCATTTATTCTGTGGTGTCTATGGCACCCCCAAATATGACATAATCTGACTTAAACCTGGGGAACATCCCCTCAAGAGAACCAGAAACTCCCTCATTTGATAGGTATGTGCCACCACATCCTAACGTGCCAATCACCAACTTTTATGATTATGAGGATTCTGACTATGAGCAAGATCAAAGAGAATCTAGGCACTCTCTATCATTCAACAACCCAACTTGGGAGAACAATTCGACCATACCAAATGTGCCGCATAAAGAAAGAAGGGTGAGGTCAGAAATACATCGACCCGAACAACCTTCCACAAGTACATCAAATACCCACCTTGATGAAGAGATCAGAAGGTTGGAAAATGTTTACAAGAAACCAAAGATGCTTAAGAGGCATTAAGGATTGCCTTACAAGAAGAACAGAAAAAAATGCTGGAGGTGAGGAAGCCCATCACTATGAAAATATTTGAAGAGAACATCCTAGAAATGAAGAAACCCCTAGAGCTGCAACTCCTACAGATTTAATCGCAACTCTTACAGATTTAATCGCAACTCTAGTGCAAAGAATCAAAATCTTGGAGGCAGAGCAAGCTGCTCTAGAAAGAAGACTCAAGTCTTACGAACAGGACTAGGGGGCATCTCAAAATCTCCCCTACCTTAATTATTATTCATGACATGCTAGTAATGACACCTGTCTGAATGGGAACCCTCCTATTTAGAACAATCCAATGAATCTGACAACGGGTTATCAAAATCCACCCATAGGGTTATTACTATCAACCCCGCAATCCCAAAGTGCCACCTTTCTAGGAATGTATCTTGAATATTTGAAAGAGCCTCTAGACCAAAACATAAGGAATGTGCAATTACCTTGGCCATTGCCAGATCTCCTGAAGTTCAAAGGAGAAGGAGATCTAAACTCACACATTAAAGCCTACACCACGGCCATAAGAGAACTCCTCCCTTGGGATGGGGTTGTAGCAAATATCTTCCTGAAAATGCTTGAAGGCATTGCTCTGGATTGGTACTATCATCTTCCAGAAGCATCAATCCATTCATTCAGACAACTCATTAGAGAGTTTGTCATGGCATTCAACATGAACACAATCACTAAAACAAGGATTAGAGAGTTCCTCACAATGAAACAAGAACCAAACGAATCTGTAGCACATTTCGTCACTCAATGGAGGCAAGTCCTCTATGCTTCAACTAGTGTTTCAAACATGGATCATCAAGAACTGTATGATCTCTTCTTGCATGCCCTTAACAAAGACATGAGAGAAGATGTTCAAAAACTACCATATAAATCCTATGAAGAGGCATTAGAAAGTGCTTTAAGAATTGACCAAGCCACCATTGACAGTGGTAGAAAAGTCTACGGTTCAAACGGAAAGCTAACAAAGGAAGACACAAGAAACAATGCCCCTATCGTTAAAATCCTCAAAAATAATACCTGAGTGCAACCACAGATGGGGTGATGGATCAACCTCCAGTCAAGAAGATGAAAGATGATTACAATGGGAGAGATTACTATCCTCATAATGTAAATGCCATAAATCGACCTAGAAATAATGGGCACTACCCTTGAGACAACTACCAAGGTTGGAACCGCAATGGAAATGGGAACGAAAATGATGGAAGATATGAGAGACCCTCATATAAATTCAACCAATTTTGTTATTTTCATAGAACAAGGGGCCATAGCATAAAATCTTGTAGGGAATACAATAGATTCATAGCAAGATTTCCAGGAGACCAACAATGGCTGTTCATAGAAATGTTCTTAAACCCATAAGAGGTCACACCAGATAAAAAAGATACAAGACAGAATCAAGCTCCAATAGCGCCATAAAATGAAAACATGAGAATTTATCAGGATATGTTCCCCATACACAAAGATATAGAAGCAACAAATCAAAACAAAGCAATGCATAGTAGTAACCTTGAAATCCCACCACAACTAGGACATAAAGGAGAAACTAGTTTGATGGGATTGGTTGAGATTATGCATAATGAAGAACAGGAGGAAGATCATGAGGAAGAAAATGAGCAATTAGAAGCATACGAAGGTACCATTTCGGTAGTAGAACTGATACCAACTCCAATAAGACCTTATGAGCTCATAGAAGATCTAAAGAAAACTTATGCGCACATTTCATTCATTGACTTGCTCAGGAACTCCCCTTCACATCACTTCACGTTACTAAAAGCAATAGGTCTAAAATACCTCGACCAAATTAACCCACCACTTAGTGAACAAATCAATCATGTGGACTATGATCTCAGTCCACCAAACTCAGAACTCAAAGATCCAAGGTTTTTCTTTGACTTACAACAGATGCCCTCTGAGGCAGAGTTAACAAAGAAAGGAGACCCCGCACTATATCTTCAAGTGTGGATCTATGACACATGCATCAAACTATCATTAATTGATGATGGAGCTGTAGTGAATATAGTTCCCTTCTCCCTTTTAGAGAGGATGGGCTATGGACACACCAACATCACCGCTTCATGAGATACTCTAAGTGGATATGATAATCTAAAAGCAGCCACCATAGGGAAAATTACCCTCCCAGTAACTTTGGGGCCCAAAACCATTCCAACCACTTTCTATGTCATAGACAAGGACACAGGATATAACTTGATTCTTGGAAGGCCATGGATTCATTGGATGAAGGCTGTGCCATCCACGTTGTTTCAAGAAGTTCAATTTTTACACTTAGGCAAAGTATATGTCGCACAGGGAGATCCAGAACCTTTTAGCATGTTAAATTCAAATACAACAAACAAATGCATAGGCATCCCCATAGACTATGAACTCCCTACCAACAAGTTAACCATCCCAAATCCTACACCTCAATCGATATGCGTCAAACGGATGAAAACTCCAGAAAAGACCGTAAACACTGTAGAAATCAAAACTCTAGAGAATGGGCCACTACCAAAGCAAAGGGAAATGGTTTCCAAGGATAAAACAATTAAAATCATGGATTTGATCAAATGGGATGGACCACTCCAATTCCCCCTAGAAATACTCATGATTGACATCCAAGAGGCCTACAAACTCTTTCCTTGCATAGGGGAGAAGCCTCATAGAACTAAAGGACCAGTCTTTCAATTTGAGAAATGTAGACCCACATGCTTTCTTAGATGCAAAGGAAGACATGACAGAAGGTTACACACCATTATCACCACTAAGTGAATCATGTGTCCCCAAGACACCAGAAGAAATAGAATCATATGAACCTCTCACACCAATGGAGGATTCACATCAACTAGTGATACCCATGGAAGAAGCGCATTCTATCAATAATGAATCAACCAATGTTATAGGAATGCTACCTAGGATGTTTGTGGTATCACAACCACAAGAAAAACCAACCACCTCCACCTTGGTTTAGTGAAATAAATTTGGTGAATGGGAAGCACCTTGAGTACAAATAGAAATGGTTGAAATACTTCCCGACGAAGACAAAGAGAGTGAAGGTATCTTCCATAGAGAGTGGGAGATGAGAGTGATAGTCGGTATCGATGACCTTGTCATTTTTGAACTACCAAAAAGTTATATTGGGTATGCCATGGATTTGAGACCAGAACCCAATGGGAGGACAAGTATAAGCTTTGTTCCCCCCGATGAGCAAATGGAGCCACAAACTCCTCTTGAATTTTTCCAATTATTGCAAAGAATCCAAGAGAGAATTGATGTGAAAGTTTACATGCAAGAACAATTTGACCTATTAGTAGAGCTATTAAATTATGATGGAGTTCTATATTGGACTCCTTCTCATAAACATGCTTTTCGAGACTTACTTCATCTCACGATGCCAAGAGAAACCACAGAGTTGGTAGCAATAGATTCAAATGACAAACCTTACCGAGTAGGAGAACTTGTCCTAAGAAGGGGAAGCAAAAAAAATAAGAAAAGAAGATGAAAGAGAGCCTTCTTGAAAGACTAGAAAGGTCCTTACATGGTGAAGGAAGACATAAAAAATAGTGCCTATCTCTTGTGCACAATGGAGGGAGAGGAATTTGGCGAAACAATCAATGCCTTTTACCTCAAGAAATATTGTCTAAAAGACCAAAAAAATCATAAAACATAAAAATACAAAAAAATTATTATAAAAAATGTCAAAAAATAATTTTGTTTCTTGCATTTCTGTATCATTCTGTTCATCTTGCATTATAACTTGTGGCTTTCTCTTGTACTATTTTCCCTTTAGTAAGGAGTCTAATGTTGCCCAGATATACGTTATCCTTTCAGGACCTAGAGATCCCCATTTTTCACAACCGCCATCATCCCCCTTCATTCCCACTGATTCTAATCGAAACCTAGCTCTTAGCTTTACACTGATCCCAATCTTAATGAGTCATGATGTTAGGTCTAAAAAAGGTCGGTATTCAAACCCACAGTGTTCAAAGGAAGCTTGCAAGTAGACCTTCCCAATTCTTCCCTAGTAGTAGATAAGTCCAACTAGATTACAAAAACTTTAGGTGGCACTCAGCCCCTTATCTTTCTTGGCCAAAAACGTCAAGAAGATCAAAACTCTGAAGGAAGCAATCTAAGATACGAGTGAATAAAAAAATGAGTGATCAAAATAAGAGTGTCAAAAAGTGAGAATTGAGAGATCAAAGCATTATATAGAAAAAGTTCTAAAAAGCATTCATTTCTTGAAAAGTCAAAAATCCAAAAAAAATGAGAAAAATCAAGCGAGGAAAATACAAAAAAAAAGTAAAAAGAGAAAAAAAGAAGAGAGAGATACAAAAAAAGAGTGAAAGAGAGAAGATTGCTGAATGCCCGTACTCTTGGGTGGAGATCAATCTAAGCTCGAAGCCTCAAGAGTGACATTCTAATAGAGAAAGAGAGGTACGAAGCATACACATGCACTAGCTGAGTAAAACTAAAGAATCTAGTATTCTCTAGGATCATCTTCTATCTAGGGACCATTGTTCTTTCCCATTTATCCTTTACCCCAGGTCTACTTTGCTTGCCATCTATGATCTAAGTCTAGCGAACACCTATAAAATTTGCTACTTGTCTAAAGTTGAAAGCTTATCAATTTGTCTTATCTAGATAAGAATCAATGTTTAACCTTTAGCAAAGTCTAGAAACTAGAAGCGCTCTATTTTCACTTTCACTCCCCACTTGAGTTTTTCTGAAATCCTATCTCACAGCCATGAATAGGTCTCTTATATCAGGACAACTCACAATCCCCTAAATTGAAAATCGCATTTAAGAGTAGTCACATTGTTCGTTCCACATTGCATTCATGCTAAAAATTAGAAAAAGAGTCTCAAAAGAAATAAATTCAAATGTCATATCTCATGACATTCAGTGGAAGTAATAGTCTCATTTATAACATTTCTTGTGTTCTTGCATTATCATATCGTGAACTGCATATCATATATATGTCATAAAAAACTACAAAAATATGTCATCGTTGTTATACTTGCATTTGTTAAAAGAGTTGAAAAGGTCAAACATAATAAAAAAGTTCCTCAAAACTTCCAAACATGCACAAGAGATGAGTACAGATTTCAATAAGAGAAAACCATAAAAAGATAGACTTCCATAGATACATTTGAAGTTTGCATACCCAAGGGTATCAAAGAGCTAAGACAAAATGCTCTCAAGAAAGTAGAGGCTCCCCAAACAAGGGGGCACAAATTTCAAGAAAAGCAAGTCGGGGGTGGTTCCCTCCAACATAACCCTCAAGACTTCAGCTCCTCTGTCTACGAGTACCACTAGTTGCTTCTTGAGACCTATGAGAATGAGGTGCTCTACTATGAGCATACGACTGTGAAGGCCCCGCCATGCTACCATCACGTCATCCAACATTAAGGTGGGCCATCTCTCAAAGTACCTGGTTCTCACCCTTGAGCATGTCAACCTGGGTCTTCAACTCTGTAGTTACATGGCACCCATGGTAGACAGGAGCAAAGATGCCAATGTGTCACTCTACAACAGGGGGCACACCAGGATCATCCAAAAGATGATCATGTGTCATCCTAGTGAAGGGAGAAGCTAATCCAACATTGACCTCACGAACAAAGTCCCTCCGCTCTCTGACATTACCTGAAATAGCAAATCGAAACAAGACCAAGTCAATTCCATATGAAAAGAGAAAGGACAAAGAGTATGAAAAGAAAGTAAACGAAAACTTACATGGATCGCCAGGCTACCAATTAGGATCAACCTGACGCATCACCTCATCTGAATGAGGAGGTTTATGAACAATAGGAGGACCCTCGGGGATGTTAGGAATATCATCTGAATCATCAATATCATCAAAATCCTCATCCTCAGGAGCGGCCTCATCTAACAAATCATTACTATCTGGAACATAGTCCTCATTAGTGGACTCTGAATCAACAATGACAATCAGAGATCGGGAAGGAGTCCCTCTCCCTCCCCTTCGTCCTCCTCTAGAGACCCTAGTAATGAAGATGCTCAGAGTCAATGGAGTCCAAACAATGTTTCTCTATCCAATCTCCCCCATCTCCTAAACAGCCCTGTAACAAGTTGACACTGGGGGCAAGTCCTCGGGGACATCATTGACAAACTGTTGCAAAACATGGTCAATCCGATGAGCCTCAACCAGACCATCACGGTCTGTGATCTCTGAGATCTTACGACAGTGCTCTCTAATCTCACTATCTCGGGCTCAAGCCCCCTCCATGTCGTGATAAGGATAAAAAATCATATCCTCATCAGAAAGAGTAGCAATAGTGGGTAAAGTAGCATTAAAATGACCAACATGTGTCCACCTTGCTGGTCTTAGTAGCCACCTATCTGGAAGATAAATAAGCTTCTGGTAAGGCTTCATGTGCTCAAATATCCAGGTCATGATCAAAGAAGAGTGGCTAAAGGCTAGAGCCCCTCGCCGTGAAATTCGATAGAAGTCTCTGCAAACCATAGCTAGGATGTTTGGTCCCCAAGAAACAACTATGCCCCCTCCTCAATCTCACGAATGATGGGTGCCCAACACCATCTCAGATGAGCTGAGGCTTTGTCTCTTGACAGCCTCGAGGCACTCAAACCAATCAGGAACCTCCTCAAGAGTGGGATGCAGAGTCATGGCACAGATGTAAGATGAACTCCTGTCTGGTCTCTAGGGTGATTGACCCCCATAAATGCAACCCAGGAAGCCTTGTCCTCACAAGACTCGCTAATGGGAAGAGATAAAGAATGTCCCCTCATAGGTCTTCTAAGAATGTGATAAACATCATATAGAGTGATAGTCCACTCTCAAGAAATCTGTGGGAACCTGAATGTGTTTGTGTCTGTATCCTAATAAGTTAAGATGTAGCATATGCGAGATACATGATGAATAACAAGTACATGGAAAACCCTAGAAAGACCTGCCCTCTTCAGTATAGCATGATCCTCAGTACTCAATGAAGAAAACATCCCTGAGAGCCATCCCTGCTCTCGGAAGGCATTCCATCAGATACGCATGTCCTATAAAATTAGAAGAGAACTTTAGGTCAGATCTTGTAAACTCATAAAATCCCTAAAAATCATAAAACTGCGGAAAACCTAACACAAAAAATCATATAAAACTTCAAAATTGCAATAAAAAGGTAGACTTCGTGACCAAATCATGTTAGATCGAAGCGAAAAAAGTGTTAAACAACATCATATGCAGTTAGAAATCAATCCAACATGGTTGCCCTCGGGTGACCTAGGTGTTTTTTAGGATCTCCCCCAGGTGACCCTGCTATCAGATAGGATCTCCCCTGGGCGACCCTACCTAACAAAAGGGGCAACCCTAGGAGTGAATCCCTCAAGCAAAAATCACTCTAAAAACCTCATTTTTCAACTGATTTTAGAAAATGAAAGATCAATCTTACTCTAAATGACAAGACAAACGCAATGCAACATGAAAAATAAAAAAAAATAGACAATTTTAAGATATTTTTCACAAAATTCAAGCTAGGGTTTAGAGAAGAATTTTTTGCTAATTGCATACCTGATTCTCTGTGGCTGAAGAAGAGGCGGCCATCTCTACGATCTCCTTGATGATACCTCTCTATCGATTGCTCACACAAATGATTTTGTTGCTATTTTGTTTCGATCTCACAATTTATCTTACTTTGTTTGCCCTTAGCTTAGTTCATTTATGCATTTTTAGATTAGTTCTTTTCTTTTATGCATATGTTTTTTGCATTGTTTTGCGTGCTCTCATCCGTATAGGTCCAAATAGACAAAGGGAAGCAACTAGTCGAACTTGAGTGATCTATGGTAAGTTCGCCATTTCATTTTTCATTATTTACTTTGATATATTTAAATGTCGAATTAACACTAGTTATTGTAGGTAGAAATTGTGGGAAAATTGACAATAGGTAAGGCCTAGTTCAGGAACGGTACCTACCTTTCATGTAGACTACCGTCCCTAAGGCGACAAATATGTAAGCACAAAAATCACGCACTACCTCCACGAGGACCCCTATGATGATTCAAATCCTTTTCATGTGCATGTAAGTGTGAAATAATGTTCTTTAAGCAGCAGACCTCTTGATGACGTCTCCTCCCTTCTTGTCTTGTGTTGTTTCTTCCTTATTAATTTCCCTCTCTCCCCGTTTGCGACAATTTTTGACACTTGTTGTGACACTTGTTGACTTGAATTTTTTGGCTTTCGACCTTGTTCCTAAGCCTTGTGAGTGTCTTGTAGGTCAGTTTTCAACTCTCCCTTATGTTTTTCATCTAGTGTACCTCCTAGAAGCCTTATAGAGGTCTCCTTATCCATCTCCTGCTTTCAATTTTTAGTTTCGTCGAACCAATCCAAATCTCCCCCTATTATTTCTAGATCTCCCCCAGGAGATCATGCTGACACAAGTGGAGATTTGGATTCTTCCACATGACTGACCTATTTCTTGATGTAGAACTTTTCCTTTTCCTCTCTTCTACCATCTCCTAGCTTGTTTTTTGCATCTGCCCCTGTCTAGCCCAGATCTCCCCTGGGTGACCCATGGTCGTCCAAGGGTGACCCTACCATTTTTGAAGCCGCAAAAAAACTTGAGTTTCTCTCTCATTTTTACTTCATTTTCGCCTATTTTTCTCTCTGTTTACATGGTTTTTGGATATAGAGTTAACTATTTCATGCACCCACACATGCATAATTAACTCTATTTGATATCAAATTAACTCTTTAATCAATCTCATACATTCCCTCACCTCCATTTCCTCTCCAGTGATAAGCTATCATTGCTTCATCACTCTTTAATCAACTGAGTTCACTGGGTAATCAACCTTGTGAACTCCCCAATCTATTCTTGTTAACTCATCAATCAAATGAGTTAACTCTCTAATCAATCCCTTCCTCCGAATCTAAAAATACCCCCCTCCCTCAAGCACAAAGGGAGGCAAATTCATTGTGCACACAACTCTTGCCAATTTTGCTCTCCAACTTAGCATTCAAATGCTCTTACAGGATGAAGGTGCCTTTTGCTTTATTTGTTCAACCAAGCAACGCTACGCTGCTTCATTCTATGCCATTGTGCTCAGTCCAAGCTCTCATTGAGCTCATACAAGCTTCATCAAAGCTTCTTTTTGCTTCTTTGGGCCATTTTGTTGTCAAGAGGATCACCTGCTGCCACAAAAGGATTCAAGGTTGCCTATCACAAGGATTACTGAGGGTAGTGGAGTCAACAAATCTTCATTTCTTCTAGGTTCCTTCATTGTTTTTGCTTAATTCATAGTAATTATAGAATCAAATTTGCTCTTGGGAATAGTAAAACATTTCTTTTTCCTTGATAGTTAGATCTTGCATGTTAGATTAATCGCTTTCATATTTCTAGATCTAGATTGTTAGAAGAAGCATTTTCCCTTTTCTTAGATTAGATTGCATTAAAAACATCAAAAACACAAAAAAACATAGGTTAACTTTGCATTGGAAAAGTCATATAGGACTGCACACATATTTCCTTTTCATAGATTAGAAGCACTTTTATTTCCAAGATACTCTAAAAAATACCAAAAAGAGCATTTTGCATATCATTTAGTTTGCATGCATTTAGATACCCTAGAATAGAGAAAATTGCAAACTGTCGATTCCATCACAAGGTAATCACAGTTCAACGATTCCAAACAAACCCTTGATTTCATCACAAGGTAAAAACAAATTCAAAACACAAGTCAAAACCTAGGTCAACTAAACCCTAGGTTATAACCCCCAGATCTGGTTAAGGTTAACAATCACACAATTTCCTCTATCTTGATTCACGAATGTGCTTAGGAGTGAGAGGAGAGTGGGTGAGGGCTATCCGCGACAGGATCCAAGAGATTCATCCAAGAGCACAACAAGAAACACTTGTTCTACCCCAAGGAGACCCATTTGTCCTCTTGTTGTTAGAAGAAACTAGACAATGGCAAATACAACAAGAACTCTTACAATGCATACAAAGACAAGAGGACATCAACGAGAACAATAGCTTACCCACATAGAGGTGGAATCTAAGAAATCCAAACAAAAGAAGAGAAACTAGTGACCCTTCGGGTCATAGGGTTATCTCACCTACAACAACAATCAAACGAAACATACAACAAAGCACACAACAACAAAGGCCTCAGTACTTGCCAACCCCTCTCCACGAAGTCCAGCTCTCCAATGAGCTAGACCCCTGCCGTGTCTCACCTCCTCTCGATTGGCTAATTCCACGTGAGCGAGAGTGATGTGGCAGATCGCCCCGTGGCAAGGAGGGAAAGGGTCCATGTGCATGCCAAAATCTGATTGAATAGCCCCAAGCAACTGGAGTCACGATTTTGAGCGTACATTAACTATAAAGATCTAAGAAAAATTTGCACTACTTCCCCTCATTAGATTTTTGTAGGAAGCTGTTTCTGCTTATCTTGCTTCATTTTAGTTGGTATTAGAGCCTGGCCAATTTTGGTCCTACTTGCTAGGTAGAGGGTTTTTTGTACTAATCTTTGATTGAGTGGGAGTCTTGCAAAGTATTTTGTGATCTTGTTGTAGTGAGAAGATTTTCAAGCACATCTGGGAGATTCAAGATCGAAAATTTAATGGAGGCAACTTTGAGTTGTGGAAAATCAAGATGGAGGATATGTTGGTGGATAGAGATTTATGGCTCATGATATCCAACACCAAACCCTAGAGCATGAAACAAGAAGATTGGGATCATATGGATTGGAAGGCCAATGGTCTCATAAGGCTCTATTTGGATGATTCTGTGCTCTTGAACATCCATGAGGAGAAAACTGCAAAAGAGTTGTGGAAGAAGCTTGGTGATGTTTATCAGGCTAAGTCCTTCATAAACAAGCTATTCCTGAGAAAGAAGTTGTACTCTCTAAGAATGGAAGATGGAGGATCTGTGGCAGGTCATCTCAATTCTTTTAATATGCTTGTTGCTCAGTTAACCTTTGTTGGTGTGAAGATGGAGGAGGAGCATTGCATAACATTATTGTGTTCTTTACCAGATTCATGGGACCACCTTGTGATGGCCATTGGGAGTACCACTGCTAATTTCAAGATGGATTAAGTGGTTTCTTCGCTATTGTTTGAAGAAATGTGTATAAAGTCTTAAGAAACGACTAAGGAGGCTCTTGTGGTTCAAGGTAGGTCCAAGGAAAAAGGAAAGAAGAAGGACAAGAAGAAAGAAGACAAAGGAAGATCCAAATCCTATGGGAGATCAAAGTCTCCTGGAAAGTCCAAGGCCTTATGTTGGAACTGTGGCAAACGTAGTCATTTCCACAAGGATTGCAAGGCCAAAAATAAGAAGAAGAAAAACCATGATTCTGACTCCTACAAGTCCTCTCAAGATGATGGAGAAGCATTTGTCGCTACCTTGGCAACACATGCATCTGAGAATGTGTGGTTAATTGATTCTAGTACATCATTTCATTTAACATCCCATAGAAATTGGTTTTTGAAGTATGAAGAGTTCAATGGTGGGAAAGTGTACCTGGGTGATGACTCTCACCTAAAAATAGTTGGCTATGGAAGAGTCTTGATTAGATTCCATGATGGTTGAGTGAAGGGGATCAATGGTGTACTGCATATCCCTAGGTTGGCACTAAAGTTGTTATCTGTAAGCAAACTGAATGATGTGGGTGTACAGGTTGTTTTCTCGAATGGAGGATGCAAGATGACAAGAGGAGCTACGGTGTTGGCTAAGGGTGTTTGGATTGGCACTCTATTTTAGCTTGATGCATGCATAGTTCAGTGTAATAGTGCCTCTGTTTCGAAGAAGAGAGCTTCAAATTCTTCATCCTCACCATTGGAACTAGCAGCCAAGAAGACTGTTGCATCTACGTCTGATGGTCGTGCATTCTGGGTACCCAAGGGTGCTCATTCTATGGAGATGAAACTTCCTGCTGAGAAAACAATGTTGTTGCACTAAAGGCTTGGCCATATTGGTGAAAAGGGTTTGAGGACCCTAAAAAATGAAAACCTCGTTGAGGGTATGAATGATTGTAACCTTGAGTATAATTTCTGTGAACACTACACATATGTGGAAAACAAAATCGTATTCAATTTTACCATAGCTCTCATAAATCTTTTGAGGTGTTGGATCTAGTTCACTCTGATGGTTTTGGTCCTGTTAATGTTCCTTTTATTTCAAAATCTGTGTATTTTGTTTCATTTATTGATGACTACCATAGAAGGACATGGGTACATTTCCTCAGGAGTAAATTTGAAGTTTTTGCAATATTCAAAGAGTTTAAGGATCTTGTTGAGAATCAAAAAGATAGAAAGATTAAATGTTTGAGAACTGATAATGGTGGTGAGTTTTGCTCAGCAAATTTTGACAAGTTCTGTAAAGAACAATGTATTGAGAGGCATAAGACAACTCCGTATACTCCTAAGCAAAATGGAGTTGTAGAAAGAATGAATAGAATGTTGATGGAGAGGGCTAGGAGCATGTTAAGTGGAGCTAACCTAGAAAACAAAAGTTTTGGGCTGAAGTTGTTGCTACCGCTTGTTACCTGGTTAACAGGTCTCCTACATTGGTGCTTATTAACAAGACCCTTATGGAGGCATGGTCTGGTAAGAAGTCTTTGTAAAGACACATTCAAGTATTTGGTTATGAGTCATATGCACATGTGCCTAAGGAGAAGAGGTCCAAGTTTGAGAACAAGGCAGTTAAAATTATCTTCATCAGTTATGGCATTGGTGTGAAAGGGTACAAGCTATGGGATCTAGTGACCAAAAGAGTTCTATATAGCAAAAGTATGATCTTCAAAGAGATCAATCCTTCTTCTATTGTTCTACAACTAGAGAAAGAAGAAAAGAAAGATGATGTGGTTCAGGTTCCTCCCACCCCTGGGAAAGTTGAATCGAAGATACCAGTTGGATTTGATGATGAGGAGAGCTCTAGCAACTCTGAAAGTTCAGAAGAAGAAGATGAAGAACCTCAACCTCAACTTGTGAGGAGGTCCATGAGAATAAAGTGATAACCTAAAAGGTTTGGTTATTTGTTGCATGATTCTAGTTGTATGTTTGCTTTGATTTCTAATGTTGATGAGCCTAGGACCGTAAGGGAGGCTATGGGTATGAAAGATGTAGGTTCCTGGAAGGAGGCCATGGAAGAGGAGATGGCTTCTTTGAAAAAGAATAATACTTGGGACTTGGTACCTTTGCCAAAAGGAAGAAAGCCTGTTGGATGCAAATGGGTGTTTAAGAAAAAGTTTGGATCAGATGGAAACATTGAGAAATATAAGGCAAGGTTGGTAGCAAAGGGGTATTCACAGGTGGACGGAATTTGACTATGGTGAGATTTTCTCTCCAGTTGCAAAGTTCACATCTATTTGGTTCTTGTTATCTCTTGCAATAGTGTATGATTTAGAGGTGGAGTAGATGGATGTGAAGACAACATTCCTTTGGTGACTTGGAGGAAGAGATTTATATGTTGCAGCCAAAGCGCTACATTGTGAAAGGTAAAGAAAATCTAGTTTGCAAGTTGAAAAAGTCTTTGTATGGTCTTAAGCAGTCTCCTAGGATGTGGTACCAAAAGTTTGATGCCTTTGTGTTGAGTATTGGATTTCTGAGATCAAAATTGGATCATTGTGTTTACTTCAAGTTTGATAATGATCGCATTCTCATTATAGCTTTTATGTTGATAATATGTTGCTAATTGGGAATGGTAAAGGTTTGATTTCTGATTTGAAGTCTCAATTGTCAGCACAGTTTGAAATGAAATTTTTAGGGGCAGCTAGGCACATTCTGGGGATGGAGATCATAAGATACAAAGAAAATAGAAAACTTTGGTTGAGCCAGAGTAAGTATGTGAAGACTGTGTTGGAGAGATTCAGCATGGCAGATTGTAGAACTTTGAGTGTTCCTGTTACTATGGAGACAAAGTTATTTGTTGCAGATTGTCCGAAGTCTCCTTCTGAGATGGAGGATATGAGAAGAGTACCTTATGCTAGTGCAGTTGGCAGTTTGATGTATGTGATGGTTTATACAAGACTAGACATTACCCAAGCAGTGGGAGTCCTTAGCCGATTCATGGCTAATCCTGGACAGATACATTGGGATGTGGTAAAGAGACTTTTTAGATTTCTATGGGGTACTTCCGAGTATGCCTTGTGCTATCATGGTTATCCTAATGGTTCTCAGCATATGGTGAGTATTCATGGATTTGTTGATTTAGATTGGGTAGGTGACATTGACAGCAGGAGATCCACTAGTGCTTATGTGTTCACTATGTTCGGTGGTGCTATTAGTTAGATGAGTAAGGCAACCAGTGGTCACTTTGTCCATGATTGAAGTAGAGTACATGGCAGCTACTCATGCTTGTAAGAAATCCATTTATCTTAAGAGATTGTGTTCTGAAATTAGGTTTGATGCAGGGAAGATTACCATTTCTTGTGACAGCCAAAGTGCCATATGTTTGACGAAGAATCCTACTTTCCATGCAAGGACTAAGCACATTGATGTGCAATACCACTTGTACATGATATGGTTGAGGATGGGAAGGTGAATTTGGAGAAGGTTGATACTTTGGCAAATGTTGTAGATTCCTTGACGAAGCCCGTGAGTACAGAGAAGTTCAGATGGTGTTCAAAGTCTATGGGCCTCTTGGCCCCTAGCAATTAAATCTTGTCATTTTATTGGCTCTTGAAAGGTGTTCGACAAGTGGGAGAATGTTGGGAATTAAGGTGTCTCAACCTTTGCAAGTTCCTAGCATTTATTATTTAATTGTATTTATTTTTTGCCTATTATTGTAATTTGTATGCAAATCTTATTTTGTCACTTTGTGGGAGTTGGCACGGTAATGTGTCATCCTACATGGAAAGTGACTAGATGTATTTTTGTCCTCATATGAGGAGATAGTCATAGAACTTTGTGGTAGAAGACTTTTGCCATGTGTCAGCATCTTTTGGGTGTTGTAAGAGGTTTATGACGCGTAAGAGTTATGACAGATTCCTATGATAGAATCTATGACATGTAAGAGCCAGAAATAGACGATCCTATGATAGGTGTGACAAGTTTCAAGAAGCATCTTTGCATGGAGAAGGTAGGCGCCCAAGTTTGACTATGACAGGTTGTAAGAGAATCTACTATTAATAGTTAGTTATGACAAATTCTCTTACAACTGTAAGAGTTTTCATATATGATGGATTTTATGACATTGTAAGAGCATCTATCATACCTTAATTGGGAAAATTTGGGGCGCCCAAGTTGGGAGGTTGTAAGGGATGAAAGAGAATCTCTTACAAGTGTCATACACATGTTTTATGGCCTTAGAAATTGGGCCACATGGATTTGGATGAGATTCCTATGTTTACTTGCTTTAGAAGTTTCCTCCATTCATAGCACTTCTCTATATATACAGGTGCTTGGAGTTGGAGTTGTATGGTTCATTTATAGGTATCATTATGCTACCAGAATAACTCCAGATTTGACATTGTGACAACTTCTAGAAGAACTTGCATTGCAAGTGTGTTGTAATCTCCTTCAGATTTGATAATACATTGTGTAGGTTTTGGAGTGTGGGGTTTTTCACCCGAAAGGGTTTTCCCCACATATATCTTGTGTCATTTCATTTTTACTTGCTTGTGAGTGTGTGTTAATATTTCTGTTAATGAGAAACATAACTGTAACTGTAAAGATCTAAGAAAAAATTGCACTACTTCCCCTCATTAGATTGGTACATAGGAAGTTGTTTCTGCTTATCTTGTTTCCTTTCAAACATGTGGTCCTTAATCTTCCATGTGTTGTACATGTATGGTTTAACTAGACATTAGCACACACAACTATGTGTAGGGTTGTGAGATGCATGTGAGCAGTGTTGTGTAGTTTCATGTGAGAACACTATGTGGAGGTGTGAGGACAAAATTATGTATGGATGCACAAGCATTGTGTTGTGTGTGTTGAGTTAAGATGAGCATGTAGATGAATCTACTAAAGAGGATGCATGAGGTTGCACTTAGATCACGAGGAGGAGCAAGGGGACCCTATACAACTAGAAGATTTAACTCCCAAAAATTGTGGCACACCCAAAATGAGAGAGATAACACCTGAAACAACCAAGAGTCACCCAAGAGGCTCTAAGGGAGGTATTAAATTTTCTAGAGAGAGCATGAAAAAAGGATATTAAGAGTGCACAACATTAGAGAAATGAGGATGCCCATTAGAGGAATGCATCTTCACCATTTAGAGAAAAGCTACAAGAGGATCTAAACATGGGGGTTTCAGAGGAGGTTCAACCAAAACTAATTAATGGTGAATCTCTAGCCCATTCCACCATGAAGGAGATGAGAAACCCTTCAATTTTGCATGTGATTAATCTTCTACCAAATGCCCATAGGTGAAGCATGAACTACATCAAAAAGTGATCCTTTCATAGTATAAATGTTGCTACCAAACACACTCACAAACCTATAATTTAAACTATTTTGCAAGACCATAAAAAAGGTCTATCTCAAAAAATCACCCTCACACAATTTGAATGAAATTGTGATACCATTCTTGGAGCTATAGATATGAATCTTCCTATAGAATTACTAATAAATATCAAGTTGGAAATTTTCCAAACTAAAGTGAAATATTTAGCAACTGAATCTAAATTAGGGCAAGAGCAACTATCTTAGAAGAAGGAATAAAATCTAAAAACCACAGTTTCTTACACAACATAGCCAAACCCCAATGCTATAAACCATCTTCCAAAAGAACTTTCCAATATTCCCCCAATCCACATACAACAATTAAAAACCCATGGGCACAAAGGTAAATGACTATTGAGATTAGGTGTCTTATTCACCTTGCAAGTCCAAGTCATCTTGTTGTAACTTAGTTGTTTATAGATTTTTAATTATGTACGTATCTCTAAAGTTCACGGAATAGGCAAAATGGGATGCCCATATGAGGGTGGGGACATATACAATTATTTATTTTTTCTCCAATGACTTGAAAATATTATTGTAATGGGGCATTGAATAGGGAGTTACATGGAAATGGTCAAAATTAGGAGTCATTAGAGCATATTCTATTATTAGTCAGTGTAATATGTAATTAATGCTTAATGGTTTGTAGTTACATTTGCCAACTATGGTGGTCAAAGATGTTTGTTTGAGTAGTTACATTATATTTTAGAGGCCACTCTCTTGCAATGGGTCATGAGAATTTTTACCATGGTATTTGGGGATCATTTTTGGGCCCATGGTATTGTCTTATAGTAGTTTTTTGGGCCTCCTTAAGCCTATATATATAGTGCTTGGATGGATTTGTATGATTCAAGTTGGAGGAAGGTTACTTTGTTAGAATGTTGTTGGATTGAGGAGAAGAGCTACGTGTATTGATGTAATCTACACTTGATTAATACTAATACAAGCTTGTGCTCTCTTTGGTGGTGGTTTTTTTCACCCAAAAGGGTTGTCCCATGTTTATTGGTGTTCTTATATATTTTGTGTGGTTTGCATAATATTATATTTCTACTAATATTATCTATGACTTATGGTTTATTATGAATATGTAATTATATTTTATTACAAAGATGAATGTTTTATTATAACCATTAACCCTAGTTTTCTCAATATTTAGTATCAAAGATTTTTTTGGCTTGATTGGAAGAGGGGGACATATTTCTTTGTGTTGTGTAGTTTTTGTTTGCAATGGGAGATTAAAGTGATTTAATAGAAATTAAATCTATATTATAAGAATCATGGAAAGCACATCCAAAGTTGATATAGAGAAGTTCAATGGCACAATGTTTGAACTTTGGAAGTTGAAAATGGGAGATGTCTTAAAAGAGAGAGAGAAATGTATTGCATTGATTAAATAACAAAATACTACTAATGTGACAAATGGAAATTGGAATAATCTTGATAAGAAATCATGGGGTACTATTAGGTTGTGTCTTTCCAATTTTGTTCTTTTGAATGTTTCTAATGAAACTATTGCATATAACTTGTGGAAAAGAATAGGTGATATTTATTAAACAAAGAGTCTCATAAATAAACGTTGTTTAAAGAGAAAATTATAATCATTGAAAATGAAGGATGGAGACTTGCTTGAAAAACATTTAAATGATTTTAATTTGATAGTGAGTCAGCGACGTTCAATTGATATTAAATTAGATGAAAAAGAATGTGAATTATTTTACTTTGCTCTTTACTTGAATCATAAGAAAATCTAATTGTTACAATTAATGGTGGTGTTGAAGAGCCTAAACTGGATGTTCTTGTTGTTGCATTATTAAGAAAAGAATTAAGAAGAAAATCTATGTATGAAGGTTATAAAGATGCATTATATGTTCAGGGTAGACCTAAGGAAAATGAGGTAAGGATAAGGGGGATATGAAAATATAATTCTAATGGTAGATATAAATCTCCTAGTACGAAAAAATAAAATGTTGGAATTGTGGGAAAAAGGGTCACTTGAAGGAGTGTAAATTAAAGAAAAAGAATAAAGATGGTTATTCCTCTAGCGAAAAATCATTGGATGATGATATTAGTGGTTATGCATTTTTATATGCACTAATATTGCTAGGGATGATTCATAGTTAATTGATTTAGATGCCTCATTCCATATGAATCCTCATGATGAGTGGTACTTGGAGTACAAGAAATATGATGGTAGCGAGGTGTTTCTTGGTGACGACAATTCTCTTAAGATTGTTGGATGAGGAATGGTAAAACTAGTATTCAATTATGGTACAATGAAAACTCTTTTTGATATATTCACATTCTAAGGATTGCTAGGGATTTTATTTCCATTTCTAAAATGCATGATGCTACTGTGCATGTCACTTTTGATAAGAATGGTTGTAGGTTAGCTAGAAGGAACTCACTGTTAATTAAGGGTACATGACGTGGAACCTTATTTAAGTTGAAAGCATCTAATTTTTGTAACTCTACCATTGTAACTAAAAATTCTAATTCATGTATCTTGTGGTACGACATATTGGGTCACATTAGTGAAAAAAGAATTAAAATATTAATTAATAAAAATATAGTTGATGGTTTGTAGAATTATTCTATTGATATTGATTTATGTGAGCATTGTGTTTTTGTAAACAAAATAGAGTAAAGTTTCATTATGATAATACTAGAGGAAAAGAGATTTTTGAAGTTATTTATTTTGATGTGTTTGGTCCCATGGATGTACCTTCCATTAGTAAATCTTGGTATTATGTTTCATTTATTGAGGGCCACTTTAGATATATTTGAATGTATTTTCTAAAATACAAATGAATTATTATGCAAGTTTAAAAATTTAAGGTTCTTGTAGAAAAATGTATGGATAGGAAGATAAAAGTATTGAGGTTAGATAATGGAGGTGAATATTTCTCTAGAGAACTTGATGGTTTATGTATACATGTAGGTATTGTGAGATAGAAAACTACTCCATATACACAAAAACAAAATGGAGTTGTAGAAATGATGAATATAACATTGATGGATAAAGTTAGACATACATTGAGTAATGTAAAGCTTGACTAGTTTTTTTGGACTAAGGTTGTAACTACTACTTGTTACTTGGTATACAGATCTTACACTTCTACTCTATTTGGCAAGACACTATATGAGATGTGGACAAGTAAAAATCCATCTATTTCACACATTAGATTTTTTGGTTGTGAGGCTTATTTTCATGTGCCTAGAGAAAAATGATCTAACTTAGATTTTAAGGTTGAAAAGCGTATTTTCATTGGTTATGGAAAAAATGTTAAAGGTTATAAGTTTTGGAATCCTCTAATTTTGAAAATAGTTTATTTTAAGAATATAGTTTTTAGAATTTACTTAGAGTTTATTTGATGTGGAATATACAAAGGAAAAGGAGGAAGAGAAAAATATGCATATGGGATTAAAAATGAGGAGCAAGAAAATTCATATGAAAAAGAACAAGTTATACAAGAGGTGGGAGAGGAAGAGGATTTAGAGGATAGTTTAGAAGAAGAATATGAAGAGTCTCTTACTCCACCCTTGAGGATGTTCACAAGACAATGTAAACTAGTTTAAAGGTATATCCTACTATATTTCCATCATGTATTTTCTTTATCTTGTACTAATGAGGAACCTAGATCTACAAAGGAAGATCTCTCTTCAAAAGAAAGCAAGTCTTGGAAGGAAGCCATGAAGGAGGAGATGGTGCCTTAGGTAAATGTGAGACTTGGGATCTAGTTAAACTATCCAAAGAAAGAAACCCCATAGGATGTAAATGGGTTTTAAAAAATAAATTGGAGTGCATGGTAAGTTGGAAAGGTAGAAGGCTAAAGACAAAAGGTTATTCCCAAGTTCATGGAATACATTTGGTGAAAATTTCTCTCTTTTTGCTAAATTTAATCTCATTAGATTCTTAGTTTCTATTGTTGTTTCTTATAATTAGTAATAGATCAAATGAATGTTAAAACTACATTTTTGCATGGAGACATTGAAGAGGAAATTTATATGAAACAACCTACAAGCTTTATGGTGAAGGGAAACAAAACTTAGTTTACATATCAAAGAGATCTTTGTATGGTTGAAGTAATCACCTTAGATGTGATATCAAAATTTTGATGTTTTTCTCTTTGGACATTGTATTTATTAGAAGTATATTGACTATTGTGTTTATTACAAACAAGTTGATATTAATCTATTAATCGTTGTCTTAGATGTTGATAATATGTTGTTCATTGGAAATAATAAGTGAATAGTTAAGGAACTTAAAATTCAACTTTAAAGTAAATTTGATAAGAAGGATTTAGAGGCTAAAAAATATATTTTGGGTATATAAGGCAATAGGGATTGAGCTAACATAAATCTTTGGTTAAGTTAGAGAAAGTATGTTGACAATATTTTACAAAGATTTGGTAAGCAGGATAATTCCTTTATCTCTTGGCACTAAATTTTCTTTGGAACAATGCTCTAAATATGATGATAATTTTGAAGATATGCATATTGTTCCTTATTCTAGCATTGTAGGAAATTTGATGTATGTTAAATGTTATGTACTAGACTATATATTGCCCAAGCATTTGAAGTTCTTAGCAATTTTATGTCTAACCTTGGTAGGGAACATTGGACCTACGTAGAGGGTTTCTATATATTTGTGTGGGACTTATGATAATTACATTTGTTAACATGGAACTAATGATGTGGGCAAGTTTTTGGATGTACAAGGCTTTATGGATGCAAATTGGTCTAGTGATTTAGATAGTAGAAGGTTAATGAGTGGCTATGTGTTAACTTTATTCAGAGGTACAGTTAGTTGGATGAGTAAGAGGCAATCGATGGTTGTTCTTTCCACTATAGAAGTAAAGTACATGGTTGCAACACATGCTTGTAAGAAAGCAATTTAGCTACAAATATTATGTTTAGGTGTTGGTTTTGAGAGGATAGTAAGAATCAATAATTATAATTAAAGTACATTATATGTTTGGAAAATAATTTGATGTACCATGATCATACTAAGCAAATGATATTTAATACCACTTTGTTCATGAGATGGTTGAAGATAAGAGGGACCAGATAGAGAAGGTTGATAATTCAGAGAATGATGATGATTCACTTACTAAGCCAATGAGCATGGATACATTATGTTGGCATAGAGGGCTCTTATAATGCCACTCACTAGCACTTAGATTATTTTATGTTTGATGGCAAGCAAACAAGTTATAGACCCAAAATAGGACACAAGAAAAAAGAACAAAAGACACAATCAGGCAATAGACTTAAGCTACAATATGTTAATCAAATGCTTAGATTGACTCAGAGACATGAATAAATTCATACTCAGCATCAATTTGTATTCAACTACAAGTGCTTTGCTCAACAAGAATCTACTGATTCATTAAACAGCCCAATCAGCCTGCAAACATAGAGGATATAGATTGACAGATGATAGACTAAACAAACTTTTCAAATATTATTCATAGTGTCTTTCTCTCAGCTGAACCACTCCACATCGACTCCCCTCACTCACAATTTTGTCTTTTGGTTTATGTCTGCACCAACATCTCATTGATCTCTGCCAACATCCCCCCTTTCACTCGTACCTTTTTCAACTTTCTTCTATCCTCCTTGAGGCATCGACTTCCCTCCAGCTAAAATAACCTACACCCTTTTTCTTTCGTTCCTTCTTTATGTTCTTTCACCCCCAACATCTAGAAAGCTTTACAAAACTATTTTGTAACAGGAAGACATGAATCAACCATTCCCCCTTTGGTGACAGGAATTGACTACAACTATTGTAACTGCCTAGGCTGACTACATAGATTTTGAAAGTTAACAAATTACTAAATAGATTTCTTTAAATAGGTCGATGACATTTAGAGAGTTAATCAATAACCACAAAGAGTTGCTAACTAGCATATTTATATTAAATATAATATATCTAAAATATGTCAAGTGATATCCTTCTCGAGGTGCCTAATGTTAGGATTAGTGATTAAAAAAATAGGTGCCTCAAGAAGGATATCTCTCGACATACTTTAGATATATTATATTTAATATAAATATGCTAGTAGCAACTGGAGCCGCAAGTCTAATTCTAATACTAATTATAATATATTAAAACATATTATATTAGATATATCTTTTATAATATATCTAATATATTATATAATATAATAATATATTATGTTTATAATAATAATTATTATAATATATAATAATTAAAATATTATATTATATTATATATTATATTTAGGATTAGAGTTAGGGGTATCAAATTAGGGTTAGGGTTAGAATTATAATTAGGGTTATATTTAGAATTAGGGTTTGGGTTAGGGTTAGAACCAAGGTTATATTAGAATTACCTAGGTTAGATTTAGAAAAAGGGTACTATTTTTAAAGAATATTTTAATATCAATGTTGAACCCTAACCCTAATTCTAATAGCAACCTTAACCCTCATACTAACCCTAAATCTAATTCTAACAATAACCCTAACCTTAGTACTAACCCTAACCTTTATTATAACAATAACCCTAACCCTAATTATAACCATAATTATATCTCTAATTCTAAACCTAACGCTGACCCTAACACTAATCCTAATTCTAACCCTAAATCTCATTGTAACCCTAAGCCTAACCCTAATTTTCATTGTAATCCTAAATCTCACCCTAACCTAACCCTTATTATAACCCTAAACCTAGTTTTGACAGTAATTCTCATTGTAATGATCACCCTTTATCAAACTATAACCCTAATTCTAAATGTAATTCTTACTCTAATTCTAACTGTAATTTCAACCCTAACCCTAATTTAAACCCTAATCATAACCATAACCATAACCCTAACAATAACCTTATATTTAATCATAACCCTAATCCTATCTCTAATTATAGACCTAACCCTAATCCTAATTTTATACCTAACCGTAACCCTTATTCTAACCCTAAACATAACTCTAATTTTAACCCTAACCCTAACCCTAACTGTAACCCTAACCGTGACTATAATTCAAACCCTAACCTTAATACTAAACTTAACCCTAATTGAATATAACCTTAACTTTAATTTGGACCCTAACCCTAACTGTAACTCTATTTCTTACCCTAATTCTAATAACAACCCACCTTAATTCTAACCCTAATTCTAATAGGAACCCTAATCCTAACTCTAACCCTAACCCTAATCATAACCCTAATTCTACCCTAACTATAACCCTACTTTTAAATCTAACAATAACCCTAATTCTAATCATTAACTTAATCCTAATTCTAACTATGATTTTAACCCTAACTCTAACCCTAACTCTAGCCCTAACCTTATTGTAACTCTAATGCTTACCCTAAACCCTAAACCGAATTCTAATTTTAAAGCTAACCCTAACCATAACCCTTATTCTAACCCTAAACATAGCTCTAATTTTAACCCTAACCCTAACCCTAACCTTAATACTAATCTTAAACCTAATTGAACTCTAACCCTAACTGTAACAAACCTTAATTCTAACCCTAATTCTAATAAGAACCCTATCCCTATCCCTATCCCTAACCCTAAACCCAATTCTAATCATAACCCTGATTCTACCCTAACTATAATCCTAATTTTGATTCCAACTCTAACCCTAACCCTAACCCTCACCCTAACCTTTATTCAAACCCTAAGCATAGCTCTAATTTTAACCCTAAGGCTAATCCTAATTGTAACCTTATCCCTAAGCTTAATATTGAACTTAACCCTAATGGTAACCCTAACCTTAAGTTTAATTCTAACATTAACCCTAATTATAGTTGTAACCCTAATTCTAACCCTAACCCTAACCCCAACCCTATACCCTATACCCTAAACCCTAAACCTAATCCTAATTTTAAAGTTAACCTTAACCATAACCCTTATTCTAACCCTAAACATAGCTCTAATTTTAACCCTAACCCTAACCTTAATACTAACCTTAACCCTAATTGAACTTTAACCCTAACTCTAATTTGAACCCTAATCCTAATTGTAACTCTGATTATTACCTTAATTGTAATAGTAAGCCACCTTAATTCTAACCCTAATTCTAATAGGAACAATAACCCTAATTCTAATCATAATGTTGATTTACCCTACTCTAACCCTAATTTTAAATCTAACAATAACCCTTAACTTAATCCTAATTCTAACTATGATTTTAACCATAACTCTAACCTGAATTCTAACCCTAACTCTAACCTGAATTCTAACCCTAACCCTAGCCCTAACCCTTACTATAACTCTAATGCTTACCCTAAACCCTAAACCTAATCCTAATTTTAAAGCTAACCATAACCATAACCCTTATTCTAACCCTAAACATAGCTTTAATTTTAACCCTAACCCTAACTCTAACCCTAAGCTTGACTATAATTCAAAACCTAACCCTAACCTTAATACTAACCTTAACCCTAATTGAACTCTAACCCTAACTCCAATAGTAACCAACCTTAATTCTAACCCTAATTCTAATAAGAACCCTAACCCTAACCCTAACCTAATTATAATCACAACATTAATTCTACCCTAATGATAACCCTAATTTTAAATCTAACTCTAACCCTAAATCTAACTCTAATCCTAACCTTTATTCAAACCCTAAGCATAGCTATAATTTTAACCCTAAGGCTGATCCTGATTACAACCTTATCCCTAAGCTTAATACTGAACTTAGCCCTTATCGTAACCCTAACCCTAAGTTTAATTCTAACATTAACCCTAATTATAATTGTAACCCTAATTCTAACCCTAACCCTAACCCCAACCCTAAACCCTAAACCCTAAACCCTAAACCTAATCCTAATTTTAAATCTAACCCTAACTATAACCCTTATTCTAACTCTAAACATAGCTCTAATTTTAACCCTAACCCTAATCCTAACTCTAACCCTAAGCTTGACTATAATTCAAAACCTAACCCTAACCTTAATACTAACCTTAACCCTAATTGAAATCTAACCCTAACTCTAATTTGAACCCTAATCCTAATTGTAACTTTGATTCTTACCTTAATTGTAATAGTAAGCCACCTTAATTCTAACCCTAATTCTAATAGGAACCCTAAACTTAATTCTAATAATAACCCTGATTCTACCCTACTCTAACCCTAATTTTAAATCTAACAATAACCCTAATTCTAATCATAACCTTGATTCTACCTTAACTATAACCCTAATTTTAAATCTAACAATAATCCTAATTCTAACCCTAATCCTAATTCTAACTACAATTTTAACCATAACCCTAACCTGAAATCTAAACCTAACTCTAGCCCTAACCCTAACTGTAACTCTAATGCTTACCCTAATTTAATAACCCTAATTCTAACTCTGACCCTAACCTTAATTTCAACCCTAACCCTAATTATAACCCTAACCTTATTCTAACATTAATCCTAATTCTAATCCTAACCCTAACCCTAATTCTAATTGTAATTCTAACCCCTATCCTAACCCTAATTCTAACTACAATTCCAACCCTAACTCTAATTTTGACCCTAATCCTAACCCTAATCCTAATTCTAGCATTAACGCTAATTATATTTGTAACCCTAACCATAACTATAATTGTAACCCTAACCCTAACCCTAATTCTAACTCTAACCCTAACCCTAATTCTAACCCTAACCCTAAAGTTTATTCTAACCCTAAACATAGCTCTAATTTTAATCCTAACCCTAACTCTAACCCTAACCCTAACTCTAACCCTACCCCTGACTATAATTCAATCCCTAACCCTAACCTTAATACTAATCTTAACCCTAATTGTAACCCTAACCCTGTCTCTAATTCTGACATTAACCCTAATTACGTTAAAAATTAAAGATAGGCATAAATTAATTAACTCAGTTAATTCAAATAACCAAAAAAAATAAAAAAGATTAGGTTAATTAATTAGAATAAACTCAATTAACATAGAATTAATTGGGTTAATTAATTAATTATAATTAATTGCAATTAATTAGAATTAACTCAATTAACTCTATTAATTCAAATAACCAAAAAAAAATTTAAAAGATTAAAAATTAAGAAATAAATATTAAAAGAAAAAGAAATAAATGACCAAATTAAATATAAAATAAATAAAAATATTAAAAATATACTTTTCACTCTTACACATTAGTAAATATTATATTTAAAACTTTCTAGTATATTGAAATAAATCAAAGATACTTTTTCATTTTCTCCTAAATTGATTTTGCCTTAAAAATTTTTCCTAAAATTAAAATAATTAATTCAAAAACCAAGTTATTTAAGGTACCAATTAAATAAAAAAACAAAACCAAAAAACTAAAAGACAAATTAAAAAGATAAATATATATATCACAAGGGTAGATTAATAGGTTAGAATATTTGATTCATAAATTCATTTAATACTATTGATATTAATAAAAATATTCTATTCCTAGTGATTATTATTTTTATTTAAATTATGATCATTAGGAATAGAATATTTAAATTTTAATATAAATAAATAAAAACAAACAAATTCTAGTTAATTCAAACCTTCCTAGTTTAACTCAGACTTATAAATGAAACTTACTATAACAATTTTTCCTACCTACTATACCTCTTTACCCTAATATCATTTCATTTGCATATGCATGTTTATTGTTTTTTGGATTTTTCATAACCATGTTTATTGTTTTTCTATTTTTTTTTCATATGCATGTTTATTGTTTTTCTATTTTGTGCAGGTACAAAAAATTACCCTAATATCATTCTCATATGCATGTTTATTATTTTTCTTTTTGTGCAGGTACAAAAAATTAGCCTAATATCATTCTCATATGCCATGTTTAGTGTTTTTCTGGATTTTTCATAAGCATGTTTATTGTTTTTCTATATTTTTTTTTCATATGCATGGTTATTGTTTTTCTAGTTTTGTGCAGGTACAGAAAAAGAGAATAAGGTTAGTTATGGATTCAGAAAAATGCATGAGGGATTTCACAAGGACAATTATATGCATAATAATTATATATATTTGCATGTATATATACAAAGTTGTGTATATATATATCCTCAGAGAGCAGCAAAGATTTTTATATGTTTGAATATTCTTACTGTGTTACATGCATTAAAATTTATAATAAGTAAATTTAATAAAATTCCATAATTTATTAACTAAACTTCTAACAAACGTTAATTAAATTTTATTAACTAAGTCAAGAAGATTATATTAATATTATTAAATTTTATTAACTAAGTCAATTAAGTAAACTTCTAACAACACTTGTATTAAATGAATATTATATCCCTATATGGAAACTTAAGATTGACTAATTATAGGTCAATTAATGATGTCACTCTAAATATTCATTTGTGAAAAATAAAAATTGTTATTCATGTCTAATAAATTTTCCACACCTTAGTTAATAACTTAATAACATTTAATTGAAATATATCTATTTCCATAAAAATATTTCAAGATTATATAATAATTACTACAAACTAACTTAGATTGATAACCTTTGCCATAAAATTCCTATAACCTAAGAATTAAAACATAACAAATATTCAAATAACCTAAATAAATATTAAATACAAAATGAATGAAAATATTAAAAATACACTTTTCACTCTTACACATTACTAAAAATTATATTTAAAACTTTCTAATATATTGAAATACATCAAAAATACTTTTTCATTTTCTCCTAAACTGATTTTGCCTAAAAAGTTTTCCTAAAATTAAAATAATTAATTCAAAAACCAATTAATTTAAGCTACCTATTAAATTAAAAAACAAAACTAAAAAACCAAAAAAAAAATTAAAAAGATAAATATTTATATCACACAAGGGTAGATTAATAAGTTAGAATATTTGATTCATAAATTCATTTAATAGTTATTATTTTATGATTTTAATAAATTAACACTATTGATATTAATAAAAATATTCTATTCTTAGTGATCATTATTTTTATTTAAATTATGATCATTAAGAATAGAATATTTAAATTTCAATATAAATAAAAACAAACAAATTTTAGTTAATCCAAACCTTCCTAGTTTAACTCAGACTTATAAATGAAACTTACTATAACAATTTTTCCTATCTACTGTTGATGATTGCAATATACAGCCTTCTAGCCCTCCTTCTAGCGCCAGAAAACTGTTGGTGATTGTTTTGATGCAATCATAACAGTAAGTTAAAATTCACATATAATGAACTGAAACTATACTTGAAAGATAAGAAGGAATCATTTAAGATTCAACTAATCCCAAGTCTACAATGGTTCGGTTGGTCAAGTTCAGTTGGTCAATGTGAAGCTGTAACGTTCAAGGGGCCTTACGTAGTTTAGGTTTGTTTGGTGGTTTAATGGACTAAGAATATGCAAAAGAATCATAGATTTCAACAAGTATTTTGTTCATTTGCATACAAGTGTTACTGTGCTGCAAGTTCAGATGATTTTCTTGAATTATTGCAGCTTTCTTCTTTATACATTTATGAAAACTGTCTACTCTTAACTCTGTTATGCATGCTTCTTCAAATTTGAGACAATTTCCTTTAGATTTCTACGTTTTCAGCTAAATATTTCAGATGGGTTGGGAAAAGTTAGAAAGATCTAATCTATACCTCATTTAATCTACCGAAGGATCTAATTGTTTCTGTTATGCACTATGTAAATACCACAGTAATTTGATCAAATCCACAGTAAAAACCTTAAATGCAAGTTCTGAGCATTTTCACAAACATACATTTAAAATTGCAAGCTCTCAAAGAAAATATTTCAAAACACAAAGAAGAGTAGGAGAACACTCAGAAGATAGATGCAGAACTCCAGATTCTATTGTATTAGAAACGAATAGTCATACATGATTTACAATGTAGGAATGACTCTTAGTTTCATTGATCATACTAGAGAGAACTTACAAGCTTTACAGATACAGTAAGGCAGCCAGACATTCCACGTGCACCTTACTGCAGACAAACAGGCGACCTCCTTCTTCTACTTCTAATCTAAACTAAGCTAACTTGCTGTGTTTTCCTAAAAATCCCTGTGTAGCCCCTGTTGTAAAGTATTACAATGTAGAGAGGCACAATATAAAGACTCTCTGATTGTCCTTACTACAGCAAAAACCTAACTGAACCCCTGGTTCAAACCCCTGGTTAAAGCAATAAATACAGATGAACCAGATCTTCCAAAATATCTCTGAGCAGTGTCAAATCTAGGCGAAATATTGCCCCTTCTAAGAAGTTCTGGCAGCTCAGCAATAACTCTTGTTTGTCTGTTGTAGTAATACTCTCAGCTGAATACTCTCAGCTGCAACCTTGTTCTTCATTTGGTTGGCCTTGACTTCTTCGCACTTCATCTTTATCTTCCTGCTCCTGAGATTGGATTTCCTTCCTCCATGAGGTCACTGTGTTGAATTTCTAGCTGCTTCCTTGACTGCAAGCCTACAAGACAAGACAAGCAATAAGTACCATATTTATCAAACGAACAGCAAGAAACCAAAAATATCTGTTTAAATCAGGGTGACTGTGCAAAAAAATGTGGAAATCGGGTCCAAAAAACTCTTAAAACGCGTCCAAAACTGCATACAGACGTTCAAAAAAATGGGTCAACCATCGCTGACCGAAAAAATGCCACGGGCGCCAAAAAAATGAGTTTAAAACTCCTATCGCATTTCCCTTTCCCGCCCATCGGCGTGACAATTGCCATCGGCGTGTCAAAAAATTGCTCGGCCGATGCTCACTGTTTGGCCGACGGCCCTTTCTCTTCGTTCACTCTTTGTTTCGTTCCATCGGCCAGAGTTATGCCGATATAGCCCCAGCGGCTTGTATTCTTCCTCATCAGTGAGAGATTCACCATCGGCGAACTCCAAATTCCTTGCTCCGACCACTTTGATTTCACCGATGTTCTTACATCGGCGTGACTCCTACCGATGCCCCCTTTCGTTGATTGCCATCGGCGTGAGATCACCCATCGGCGACTCACAATCTTCCTGTGCCGATGGCCTTACCTTGGCCGATACCCTTTTATCGGCGAGAGTTTCACTGATGTTTCCTTTCTTTGTTCCATCGGCGAGAGGCTTGCCCATCGGCGAGCCCAAGATTTCCTCTACCGATGTCATTACCCTGGCCGATGGCCTTTATCGGCGTAAGTGTTGCCGATACCGTCCCCCCATGCTTTACGGCGAGAGCCTCTTACATCGGCGAAGGCCAAAAACACTTGGCCAATGACTACCACTATACCGATGACTTCCTATCCTTACCATTTCTTCCATCGGCCCAACTTTGCCCATCGGCAAAGGAACTTCGACCACCGCCGATAACCACTGTCATGCCGATAGCCCTTGGCTATCGGCGAGACCATACCCTTCGGCACAATCAATTCAAACTCGGCCAATGTTGTAAGCTATGTTGATGACAATATCATCGGCGAGAGATACCCCCTCGGGGTGACAATTTCACACACTGCCGATCGCATATGTTAGGCCGATGGCCTCTTCGCCATCTTTCCCACCTAAGCCTTGAACCCGAACCATTGAATGTGAGATACAGAGTGGAACCCAGACAAAATTGCCCATGATCTGGAACCACTAAATATGAATTTTTCAAAATTTTAAATGAATGCCAACAAGGAAAAAAGGCAAACAATTGACTGTTTATCATGCAAAACCTGATAGCACATTTTACCTAAATGATCATAACTTGCAAAATATGATGAATTTTAAGATGGTTAAAAAGGCAACCCTGGCTCATTTTTCACAAGGAATCCAACCATATTATGCAATGGTACTAAAAAATACAATTTTCCATATTTTTAACAAGGCTTGCAAATTTGACTCTCTTTTCCCTTTACCACCAAGCAAAACAACACAAGTAGAAGCAAAAAGCAAAGCAACAGCAGGGGTCCCCATTTTGCTAAGGAGCAATAATGGGGCGTGTTGTGAACATCACAACACCTACTATACCTTTTTACTCTAATATCATTCTCATGTTTATTGTTTTTTGAATTTTTCATAACCATATTTATTATTTTTCTATTTTTTTTCATATGGATGGTTATTATTTTTCTAGCTTTGTGCAGGTACATAAAATTACCTTAATATCATTCTCATATGCAATGTTTATTATTTTTCTAGATTTTTCATAAGCATGTTTATTGTTTTTCTATTTTTTTTCATATGCATGTTTATTGTTTTTCTGGTTTTGTGCAAGGTAGAGAAAAAAAGAATAAGCACAGTTATGGATTCGGAAAAATGCATGAAGGATTTCACAGGGACAATTATATGCATAATAATTATATATATTTTCATGTATATATACAAAGTTGTGTGTGTATATACATTTAATATCTTAAGTTTCCATATACGGATTAATTAGTTCTCAATGCATTGCATAAGGAAATAAAATGAGTTGTGTCTATCTTAAGTTTCCTTTTGTCTAAGGAAATCAAAATAAAATAAAATAGAATACATCTATGACTTGGAATGTCCCATTTAAATAGTTATACATAATTATATGTTATTTAAATAGTTGTTGGAAATACATAATCATAGTTGTTGCATATTACCACAAACAGGATCCCACTTAGAAAAATAAAAAAAATTAACATCATCAATCTGAAACCAAAAGCACATAGATATTTTTTACTTTAAGATATCTTTTTTACCTTGGGTATATGCTTCACTTCATTCATAAATTCTTATTTATTTACGGTCTCTAGTTGTAAAGATGAATGAAAACTACATTCAATAAACCATTTTGTCTACATATTGCAATTATAACATTCCAAAATAACACATTTCATCCCTCCATTTTGCATATAGGTTGCAACTACAATATTTCACAAACAAAAATCCCTCCCCATTATGCTTTGAAGAATGCCCTCTCCAAGCCCTCATATTGGCACGGCTGAGAGAGTGCTAACAAACAATGTGGAGCTGGATTTTGGTTGCCAATGACATTTGCTTGAAGGTTCAGAAACCTGTTAAAAAAATAGAAGATGAATATGAACAAACAATAGTGTATATATATATATATATATATATATATATATAGTTGAAAAAAAAAGAACAATAGAAATAAAAAATAAAAATAAAATCTTGCAATTTAATATGCTCACTCCAATCACAAACCCATTGTAGAGATATATTTGTTATATGTCTTTCTGCAGATGAATGAAAACTTAGGAAAGCTTAGAAAATTTAATGTTAAACTAAAACCAACAGAAAAGAAGATAAAATACAAAGAGGGAAATTGGAAATGACACCTTAGGGAAATTCGAAACGACACCTTACCATACAGCCTGATGTGCAATCCTCGATGGATAAATCTCTCCAAGATTGAGCGAGCCCATATACATTATGGATGTGGAATTAATAGTTGGCAGATCCTACAGTGAATAGTTTATTGCAATGCTAATAAATAAATGAAACGCCAGATTGCAATATTGGTAACCATGGTAATTAAAACTAGGAAGATTGTGGGGACTATTTTTAGGAGTTTTCTTTATTTGGCGTTAGCAATCTTTATTTATTTTAAATTTATATTTAATTTTTCATTTGCAATTTATTTTGATTTTTTTGGGTTTATATTTACAACCAAAAATGAGTGCTCTCATCTCCACCCCCGCTACAACTATAGTTTGCCTCTTAGCAAAACAAAGAGCTTCTAACAAAACTTAAACATAATAAAACTTCATGGGGAAAATGCACCCGCATCAATGTTTCTTTATTATGCTCTTGAAATGTAAATATAAAGTGGGAGAATGTTGGGATTAGATGTGTTATTCACCTTACAATTCGTAGTAATCTTCTTGTAACTTAATTGTTCACAGATGGTTAGCATGTATCTCCAAAGTTCATGGAGTGGAAAAAATGAGACATCCATATGAAGGTGGGGACATATGTAATTATTTATTTATTCTTTAATAATGTGGAAATATTATTGTAATTGGCATTGAATAGGGGGTTACAATGAAAAGATAAAACCTCCAAGTTATTGGAGCATCTTCTATTATTAGTGGGTGTAAGGTGTAATTAATGCTTCATGGATTTTTTTGGAGTTACATTTTCCAACTATGATGATGGTGGTCAAAGATTCTTGTGTGAGGAGTTACATTTTATTTTTAAGGCCACTCTCTTGTAGTGGCTCATTAAAATTTTGACCATGGTATTTGGAGACCTTTTTTGGGCCCATGGCATTGTCTTATGGTGCTTGTTTAGGCCTCATTAAGCCTATATATTGAGGGATTGAGATGGAGGTTGTATGATGCAAGCTGGAGGAAGGTTACTATATCAAAATGTTGTTGGATTTAGAAGTGGAGCTAGGTATATTGAAGTACTTTTTTTATTAAATGAATACAAGTTTGTGTCATCTTCGGTGGTGGGTTTTTTACTTGAAAGGGTTTCCCACATATTGTAATGTTCTTATCTTTTATGGATAATCTTATAGTTTGCATAAAATTATAGTATTACTCATATTATTACTATTTTATGGTTTATTACAGACATTTAAATAGATTTAATTACTAGGTTGAATGTTTTATTGTAACCATTAACCTCAGTTTTTTCAAAAAGAACAAGATCTTTAGGAAACAAAGGCTTCTATGTTTTGTAAACCTAAGCATGCAACTCAACCAAATTAGGATATAGATATTAGAATTAACAAACTATACCTAAGTCAAAATATTTGTTAACCTTCTGTTCCACCTTTGGACCCAAGAACAACGATAAGACCTTGTCTAATTTATGCATTATTTGTGATGACGACTGATCTAGGCACCCACCAAAAGACCTCCTCCCTTCAGTTGAGGAGGTTATATCACCCAAAGCTAGAGAAACATTTTAAAAGGTCCTAAATCTTCAAGAATGATACCAATACGTTTTACCACCAGACTACCCCCATGACACCCATCCAGTGTAGTTGTGCTATCAAAACACAAACCAATTAGGATAGTGGATGTAATAGAAACTTGGTAGGTAAAAGAGGAAAACAAAATATTATGAGCTACATTATTAATAGATTTAGGGCTTGTGGTAAGTATGGAAGTAGGCTTCATTTAGTATCTAAACAATAACTATATCTCTATCAGTAAATAAATATAATATATAATGTGTGTATATATAGTTTCTCAATTTTATTTATTCTAATTTTTAATTTTATGATAGTCTACAAATATAGCTCAAATGAGGATCTAAGCTAATCGATACAAATATTTAGCTCCTTTAGAGCATAACTTAAAAATTACTACTAGAATCCAAATGAAGGAAGACCAGGAGTCACCACTTAAATTTCTACCTTAAATATCACTTTGGGGATTTGAATTTGGGTCTCCACAGTTAGAACCCACTACTCTAACCACTTGATCTCAATCCCTTGGAGTATTATTTTTATTTTAAAAAATAAAGGAAAAATGTATACATATATTTATATATATTCATATACATATTCTATGTGTATATGCAATGCATATGTATATCTTTATATTCAATCTTTTCTCATAAATAGGCATATGAATAATTGTATACAAACTTTATTAAATTTTGAATGTACATAAATTTTAATTACTTAAACAAAAACTATAATAACTTATACAAGAGTAGAATTTTAAAATAAATTTGACATTATTGAAGTCTTATAACGAACAATGCATCCTTCCAATTACTTCAAGAAGAGATTCAAGATATATTTCAAACGTAAATAGAAGGGCATTCATATGACGTTCAATTAAATCTACTTAATATAAATTTCTCTACCAAATGCAAGCCCTATTACGTACTTAATAAATCAAGAGTAGAAGTATTACTAACAATAACTTTACCTTTTTTTTAAAAGTCAAGGATTAACTAGCAATTGGACTTAAAGGTTCAATGAGTACACTGATAGTTTTGTGATCATAGTAAACTTTTTTTAGAGATAGATAATGCATCTATAGTCAAATTTTTAATTACATGAAAGATGATACAAAATGTGTATGCATTAGTAAACAAAGTCATATAATAAGTTTCAAATGGAACAGATTGAAAGTTACATATTTCTTCTAAATAAATAGTAAACTATAAATAATTGAATATATTAAATGCATGTGTACTAAACATAATGATATAGATCCAAAAATAATTAGAATGATAAAAAATATTAATAATACAAATTGAATGCAACATCTTTCTTTTAAATAAATAATAATTTTCCTTGATTGAATTTTATAACAAAGCAAACTAAACATGTGATGAATTGAATTAAATCAAATGAAATTATTAGCACGCTTAATAAATGTGTGAGGCATCAATATGTAAAGAAATTATTAATTGCTATAGTTTCCATAACCAAGTCTATAGGGTTCAATCCTGGCTCAATCACTCTCATATAGTTAGTCCCCATAAATTGCCCCTTTTATTTAAGATATATTTATCTTATGAGTCTTAATCTAGAGTTACCCTATCATAGAAAAATTGAAACTAAACTAACTCCATCCTTGCAAAGAAGTGTCTAGGCCCTTTTGTTCTATAATTGTTATCTTATAAATTAGAGAAATTAAAAATTAAAAAAAAATTCTTGAATTGTTATTTGACATTGGGAACATGAAAGTTAGAGATTATGATAAACCACAATAAAATGAGTTTACCAATTCTACTTGTACATATAATGGAATCCTGTAACCCTCTAATCCAAACTATGTAAAACATTATATCTCTACTAGATTGTATCTCTCTTAACAAATCTTAGATTACTCTACAAAGTCTATGGTCATCAATCATGTAGTAATAGTAGTTGCCCCAATGTAAGGCAAAAAACCTCCCATGGTTACTCTCTACAAAACCCTTTTGAAATCTTACTTTTGATGGAGATTGGTTGTCATTGATGTCAAAAAGGTGTTCTCAGTTTGTTTGATGATGTCATCAGGATAAGTGTAGTCAGATATGCAAATATGGTTAGAGATGAGATGCTTTTGTTTGATCAGGATATCTTCAAGTTTGTCTCAGGATGGATTCTCATGTTCTTGGAGTTATCATGTTGGTGTTCATGTTGGTCCTTGGAGTTATCAATTTTGGTTTATGATATTAATCATTGATCATTATCTTCTTTCATGATCATATGACTTGTTTGATAGGTTTGGCCTTCATGGAGTTTTTGGAGTTGATCAAGATGCAATTATTCATAATATGTTCTCAAGAGAACTCTAAATGTGTCTTCATATGTCCTTTGCTAAGTGAGGTCACAAGGTGATTTGTTTGGGGTTGTATAAATATGTTCAAGACTTCATGTGCTTTAAGGTTGTATTATATTCTTGATCTGGTTATGTCTCAATGCCTTAGGAGTATGGAGCTTTTGTATGTCTTTACTTGGTGCTAAGTTTGAGTGGCAGAGATATGAATGGTGCTTCAGGTGATAAATGTTCTAGTGATCATTCATGGTTAGTGATCAGGGTTATGAAATAGGATCTCAGATTATGTGTGTCTTGATGTTCATATCTTCATGGTTGCATTCTTAGAATTGTGCTCAAAGAGCTTCCACATTTTTGATAATTAAGTTTGTTAAAGTTTTTTTTGTAGACATGATATTTCCATAGTCCATGATATAATAGTAGAGCTTCTGGTTCCACTGTGTATTGCTTTATTTTGCATCAACGTTTCGGATCACATTCTCTTCTTCTCATCCTGATGATGGATCACGGAGTGTGATCCGAAACGTTGATGCAAAATAAAGCAATACACAATGGAAACAGAAGCTCTACTATTAAAGTTTTTTTATTTATGGTGTATTGTGTAAACATGGGATACTCTGTTGCAAAGAGTTTCATGAGGGTTATTTTGATTAAGACACATTTTAAAATTATCAACCATCCTTAATAAATGTGATTTCAAAACTCTAAATTATTTCTTCTAAATATAGCTCAAGTTACCCCTTTTCTACCCGTCATAAACTCACTTGCTTTTTGATATAAAAAGAAAGTAACTTGTATTTACAAGTTATCACTTAAGTGATGACCTGCTAGAGGGGGTTTGGGGTCATCTATGTGACCGGACTTCTAAGGACTTCACTGATGCTTCAAGTTTGTTTTTAAAAGATTGGGTGCGCGGTGTTCATCAAATGGTGGAGTTTAAATTGTGTAAAGGCCGATCAGCGGCTGGAGTTTAAACTATGACCTCCTATCTTGAGTCTCTCCTTTGACATGCTCATGGCCGTCAAAAAGCTTTTAACTGTTGAAAATTAGTTTTTAAAAGGCTATAAGGCAAATTTGTTAGAGATTTAATGCATTTTTAAGGAGATATCTTTCTAATTTGATGACTTTATTTGTGAGTCTTTCGAGGCATTTAAAGCTACAATGAAGGAGTTTTTCATGATAGAATATCTTTTTAAAAGGAAGAAAGTTTCCATGAAAAATAAATTGTTTTATGTAGGAGGCTGAGGGGTTTTTATTCTAAGAAAGTTTTTTTTGGATTGAAGATATTTGTAGAGTTGAAGACATCATTTTTATGGTTGTGAAGATGTTATTGAATAATTTTGAAAATGTTTTATGTAGGGGTTTTTTAATTTGTTCAAGTGGCAGAGGTGATCTCATGAGTTGCAATGTGTGGCAAAAAGATTATTTTTTTTATTAAATTTTGTAATGAGGAATTTGAAAAGTTTTTTCTTTCAGATGAATTGATTTTTTTTGTGAAGGGAAAATAAATTAGAGAAAAGAGAATATGAAAGGTTATATGGAGAAGAGAGGATTTTTGCAAATTCATTGTGTTTTTGGAGAAGATGATTATGTAGAATAGAAGAATATGAAAGGCCATTTTGTATTTAATAGTAATGTAGGTGGATTGATTGGTGTGATGTTATGCAGATCAAAATGTCATGATGAAGATAATTTTATAAAAATTTAGATGAATGTATGTGTGAATAAAAAATGCAGAGGAATGAATCAAACAAGGATGAAGACAATACAAAATTGAATTTGCATCAGGTGAACCAAATTTGTAGAGATAAGAGTGTTGTAAATTTGTTTACAAGAGCTTGTTTGCAGAGGTGTGTAAAAGGAATTATTTTGTATGGTCTTGACTTGAAAATCAAATAGGAGGTATAAGGGTGTATAATGAAACACAACGTATACAATGGTGCAAATCAGATTGAGATGCAATCATTTCTTGCACACAAGATTTTATATGTTGATCATGGTGATTGTATTTTGCTAGTGAAGCTTGTGGTTAGTAAGACCTTCCTATGCCAGTGGTCAGTGAGACCTGTGTATGTGCCAGTGAGGCATCTTGTAAAGCTAGTGAAGCTTCTTTGGTTAGTGAGACCTTCATGTAACCAGTGAAGTTTTGAATAAGCCAGTGAGGCAACTTTGAGTGGTTTTTCTACCCTGAGAGGGTTTTCCACTCCACAAATGTATGTGTCATAATTTGTCTCTATGTGTCCACATTTGTATTTTGCTTATAAGTTTTTAGTTCACATCTTTCACTATCAGTCTTGTGCATATGAGCTCAACAAATCATTAATGTCTTCCTTTCTATTTGTCTTGTAAGATAAAGTTTGCAAAAAGTTAAGAATTTACACAACACTGATTCACCCCCCCATCTCAGTGTTGTCCTTGACTCCAACAACTTTATTGTAGAGAATACATAATTTAACATTAATATTACATAGAAAAACTCTGAAAGCAGTTGGGCATGTGCACCAATACTATCATCTAATTTTTCTAGGTGGAAAGAAGTCTCAAAACATTCCTAAAAAACATAGTGGAGACCATATATTAGAACTCTACATGCTAGGAAGAAGTTGTAGTTCACAATGGTGAAGAGAGAAATGGGTCTTTTTCTCCTTCAAACACTCTATACATTAATACATCTAATTACATAAAAGGATCTTTCATGTTGTTTCAAGTTTTATGTCTATCCATATAAGGAGGTTTAAGGGGGATCTTCAACAAACTTTATGCTTTTCAATTACATGATTGGTGGATTTCAAAGTCAACTCTCAAACATTTTTATCACAGTCTTGCACTACGATAATTTAAGCAACTCTATGAAATTTTCACTATTAGTAAAGAAGCATCTATATTCTTTAGAAATGTTGCACAATCACCTAATAAAGTTATGCATCCTACAAGAACCCTACTTTTTGTAGCCAACAATTTTGTCCAATGGTTGAATCAAGTAGATTGAATATTTTAAAGAGATAATCCCATGCAATAGTAGAGGGGTCTTCTATGTTGTCGTCCATTGGAAAAGAAGCCTTTAGTGATGCAAAAAAAGCTACACAGTTTTTCCAAAAGCTTACAATTAATTTATCATGGACTGTGGAAATATCATGAGTTCTATCTATATCTCCATCTACAAGGAAGAAAAAAAGATAGAGATAGCAAGGTTTCAAATCATGAGGGAGAAGATCACAAATTAACCTCAAAATTGGCATAACTAGTTCATCAACACCCCTACTTATAATTTGAGGTAGTTTAGATTCCTAGTCTTCACAAATTTTGAACTCTAAAATGGTTGATCCATTATTTTTGATGGCCAAGGGTATCCTTCCACATTATTTTTGCAACCTTGGAAGCCACATAGACCTTTAGTGTTGGAATACAATGGATCACTGAGAGGGGGGGTGAATTGGTGATCTAATAAACATAAATTTACAAATTATTTGAATGCTTGTAAACACTATTATGTTAGAACATCACAACATTTAGAAAAACAAAGAACCACACTAAACACACCATAACACAAGGATGTATGTGGAAAACCCTAAACAGGGAAAAACCACTATGTGAAGAGTTGATTGGGTTTGTTTGACCAATTCAACCTCACAAGAATATCACCAATAGGTCTCATTGACCACAATCTCACTAATTAGACTTTTACATCTGATTTAGGAGCACCAACTCCAAACACTCAAGAGCACCAACTCTACTCAAATCAAGAGCACCAACACCAACCACAAAACAAGCAAACACATAGAGTACTACTCTGTTTACATTTATAGATGAATTCTATAACTCTCTTACTCAATCACCTCTACTCTCTTAGATCTGCATGCATACATTAATAGCACTAATTATTCAAAGAATGACTCTTCAAAATTTCATCATCCACTCAACACAGATGCGCTATTCTATTTACACTAAAATCATAGATCTATCTATACACCTATACAAAGAATGTTTCTTCTAAATTCCATCAGACTCATCATAGATCAAACATGAAAACACCTACATCACACACTTTTGTATTCACCCCTCACACACCTTTGAAATCATTACTCTGTCAATTTCAAACTCTCAAAACATGTGAACATATCAATATGTCTTCAAACATTTAGTATTACCTTCCCTTAATGTTTCTGTAGATGATTCATTAGCATCCTTATGCAAATAATAATTTCTTCAAAGCTCCATTAATAGTCATTTCTATGTTGTATTGGTTCACTTCATCTTGAAATACAATACACCATAGACTTCCTCTTTCAATCTGATTTTGTGAAAGAATCTATCTAAATTCACCAGCAAATATGCATACAAAAAAAATGTATTTATCATTGCCTGTGACCTCTCAAAGGCATGGGACACATAATTGCCTAGTAGTTTGAAATTGCCAAACCCTCGGTACCAGAAGTAGTTACAAAAACTAACTATAATTACAACACACAATGAATATGAGCATTTTCTTGTCAAATCTCATAACCCTATAGATGTCCGTTAGGGTTTGAATATAGTTTGAAGGCTTGCCATCGATCACATTCTTTGTACCATCAGGAAAACATATGTGCACCGTCAATCTTAACATTGGCGCCCATACTCCAAATGATGAATGACAGAACTGGTTCCAACTAGGTAAAGGGGTTGGTTGTCCAACAAATACCACCCCTCAAGGTTGTCACTTAAGTGACTTACAATCGACAATACAAGGTCACTTTCAAAACATAACAAGAAAGCAACCCGTCATAATATAAACCTTTGTATCTTAATTTCTAGGGTTTAGGAGACTTTAGGGTCTTAGGACATTAGTATTTAGGACTCCAAAAATTTGTCAAAACCTTAACATTTTCACCTGACATTGATCACTGCCATAGACAATTGATTCTTTTGACTGATACAGGCATTGTACCATTGATAATATCATTAGGGTTTAGGACTTTAATTCGTATGGTTTAAGATGTCTTTAGGATATTCATGATAACATCTCTTCAACACTTCAATGTACATCTACTCCACTAAGTCCATGTGTTGTAGAGACAACCCTTGTGAAGAGAATGACTTCAAAAAGTAAAACAAAGATAAAGACATCCTCATGTTGTAAGAGATAACAGTAGCACATTATTCAAACCCTAATCTGCCATTAGGAAACATTGACTTGTGATTTGTAACCTTCCCCTTAACCAATGCAGACATTCTCTGATACAAAGAGTAAAACACTGAAGATGCTTTTGCTCTTAAAAGTCTTCAAGAAAAATTGATCCAAATTGATCCTAATGTGTCTTCAGTAAATGCATGCTACTCCATCACTTCATCATCCATGGAGAAATCAATCCATTAAGTAATCCAAATAAGTGGAACTGACCATCCAATTGAAATCACTCTATCATTGGCATGCCCTTTGACAATAATGCCTTTGACATCAATGGCAAAACTAATGCACTAATGCCAAAAAATGCCCCATTTGTCATTGATGGAAAACTTCTTCATTAATCCAATTCACTAAGCTTGAATCTCTCCCCCTTTGACATCAATGGCAAAGGGATGTGATGAAATGTGATTGGTGTTTACATGAGATAATCCTTTGGAAGATGAGACTTCCCCTGTCTGTAGAACTCTCCCTTTCTCTATGTCTAGGTGCTCACTATTAATGCCTTCGTGAGTGAAACTAATACATGTGAAGAAAAGGGTATTCACCCATCATCTGCAACTTTTACCTTCATTGTACTTATCTTTCCTCTTGACAACTTTGACAACCTCCCCCTGACTGATATATGTATGTACTGACTATAATATTAATGTGTCAAAAACATCATTTACAACATGGTTCCAACATAATATGATCCACTGTACCTACTCCACACTGCATCAGTCACTCCACAGTGATACATCTGATAACAACTTGTCTCTCTGCTACACATCTTCTGTCCCTGAACCACTACTATTGTCCTGAACCTTTTCTATTGTCATGATCACTAAACCTTATACTATCCTAAACCTTGTCTTCTGTCATGACCACTGAACCTTTTCTACTAGCATGTCATGAACCTCCGATATACATTGTGATGAGTCTGACTCCATGATGACTATGATTTAATGTTGACAACAGTCATTTAGGACTACAAACTATGACAATCCTTTTACTAAATCTTGACAAATCTTCATAATTAGAAACTTGCATGGAAACCTTATAGCACAATATCACCCATTCAAATCACAACATAAGGCCTCTTTGATTAACACTCAATACCTAGGGTTTCAACAATAGTCATGTGAGGTTTTTGAGACAAGACCCTTTTAATGGACATTTTGACATTACATATACATGGGACTATCTAAATAATAGTGTTATCTCAAATTAGAGGCAGTGTGTTTGATAGAGTGTTTTGACATGCAAATGATGTTTTAAGTGCTTGAATGGATAAGTGATGGTAATCTTCTATCACATAGTGATGCTCATCTTATATCCATTGTTGCAGAGTATGCATGATTGCCCCTAGAGAGCCAAAACCTCAATCTTCATACCTTCATCTAAGGATGAGTACTATAAACCCTATTATCAAATAAACATGTCCAACATAGTTATACCCCATTTGGAGGTTTTAAAGTTTCATAATTAGTTGGTATAAAGGAGAATGCAATAGTGTAAGATGGACTATGACTATCACAACTAGGTATGACTATGGGATAGTCACAAGCCTTCAAGTCATCAAGCTTCATAACCACCTATCATAATTTCTCCTTTCAAAACCATCTTGATTCACTATGTTTATTTCCATTTGTGATCTCTTCACAAACCATGTTCTATAATCCTGGTAGATTACCATGGGTGGTGATGAGGGTTTTTAATCCTCTTCATTAAATAATATCAATCCAAGGTTGGTGTTCGAAGGTGATCTGCAATAGGGGAAAGAGATCTCTGGAAAATAGTCCCTTCTACTTCACACTTGCAGGAATTGAAAAGCACACTTGTAGGAATTGAAAAGCACACTTGCAGAAATTGAAAAGCACACTTGCATGAAATTAAAGAAAATTTGAAAGAAAGAAAATTTGTGAAAGAAAATGATAAAACAAAAATTGAAAAGAAATGGTAGTACAAAGAACACCTACAGGTTAACAACAAAATATACAACAAAAAGAAGAAGTTTACATAATACAAAGAAAAAGACAACAATCCACAATAGAAAGGACAATTACATAATGAAGAAATAACACAACACATTGATCCATCTCCCTAAGAATGAGTGGCCAAATCATTCCTTGGAAGAGGATTTTTAACCAAATTCACAAACTTGCTACCACAAACTTTAGAATGAATTATTCAAAAATAATGGAGATATTATTCAATAGTATGGAAGGTTGCATTTATAATTGCATACTTCCAACAAAATCCTTATTTTGAGGTATACATCTCAAGTAAAACTCAATCCCCATAAAATATGGAGAGAGATTTATTGGAATCAAAAGCTTAACTAAAATAGAAGATTACGACAAGATTTGCTCACAAATCTTCTTCCTTTTTATTTGGTGAAGAGAATCTATCCTAATGATTTGATTCTCAATTTATTGTGTGAATTAAAATAATATTGATTCTTTTATTTGCTGCAGAACTGGAGCTTCACTTGGAGTTATTACTAGAGTTGGTTGGTAACCTTTGGAGCTGACTATGTGGCATAGCTGTACTAAACTTCCCTTTTCTTGCAAATGGTGCATGTTGTAGAAAAACTGAAGGAGGTTTTTGTTCAACTCATTGTTATGAGCAAAAACCTCTCGTAAATTTCCATTTTGTCTTTTCTTTCTCGGATTATGTAACTTCTAGTACTGACCTGGTAGATATTTTATGAACTGTCACATGAGAGCTTACTTAAAATCACTTTTCTTCCAAATGGTAACACCTGTAGAAAAATTGAAGGAGGTTTTTGTTCAAATCATTGTTATGACAAAAAATGTCTCTTAGATTTTATCTTTGACTTTTCTTTCTCAGATTATGCAACTTCTAGTACTGACCTAGTAGATATTTTATGAATTGTCACATGAGAGCTTACTTAAAATCACTTTTCTTCCAAATGGAAAAAACCTATAGAAAAATTGAAGGAATTTTTTGTTCAACTCATTGTTATGACCAAAAACCTCTCTTAGATTTTATCTTTGACTTTTCTTTCTTAGATTATTTAGACTCCAAAGCTATCTGGAGCTGACTGAAAAGACATAACTTTTGTATTCAAAGAGCTGCTCACATAACTGTTATACATTTCTGCAGCTAGTATGGACTGCATATGTACAAATTAACATCTTTTTCTAAATAATCATTAGAAATAAATAACAAAGAGGTAACAGTAAATTCTAAAGAAATAACCTTGATACATACTTTCTATTTTATTCTAAATAAACCATAAGTTCAAAAATTACACTTAGATCCACTTGTATGCAATTTATGTAAGGAAAAATAATGTATATGATGAGCCATATTTTTGGGCTCATCAGGTGGTTGAGCTCTTTGTCTAAACTCCATTATCTCAATTTTAGGTCTGTCACTGGCTAACCCTATTTGTTGTTGTTCAAGTCTATTAGAGATCTTCTTCACTATCACTAACTTCTTATTGTGTAAGAGACCCTCCATATCATGTATAGGCCTTCTAAACCTGTGAATGATGTTTAAAACTCTCTGTGGTCATACAGACCCTATAAAGAAACCATAAAACCTTTAATAGTTTCTTTCACCCTTGACAGGGCATCAAGAACATTGACAGACCTTCTCTGTATGATATTTCTTATCTTCTTAAGGAGCCATCTAAGTCTCTATTCACATTGTTTGCAATAACTAAATATGCAACCTCTTATTTAACTCCGTGTGCATAGTTTCCAAGATACAAAAGGACATATTGATTACCTTGCAGCTATTACAAAACCTTCTTAGTGATGAAGCTTGATTCTATTAAATCCCATCCTTTCATTAGTGTGCAGGTTCATTCATTTATTTACTTGATCTTTTGCATCACATGAAGCTTTTCCTACTCCCTAACCTCATACCTTTCTCCCACTAAGCATAGTTATTTCCATTAGATAGATTTGATCAGGTTAAGTAGATTTCCTTGGTCTTACAATGACCCTTGTTATGACTGTCCTTCACCCTTTGGAAGACTTGAAACTGTTGTGATAGATATCCTATAGCATATAGAGCTTATAAAATCTTGTACAAACCTCTTTGACAATGTAAACTCTCATCTATGTTGTCCTGATCATACTGTCTTAAAACTGTATTTCACTGCTCACATAGTTTGACAACAATCATGTTAGTAACCATTACTCACATTAGAACTATTCTCTATGACTAAGTACACTACACTATCATACAAAATGTTTGATGCATATAATCTACATGATCTCAGATAATAATTCGTCATTGTACAAACTGATAAAAAGGCCTATATGATGATGACAAGACAACTAATCACTCCTGGACACTCCTGAAACTATTGATCACATGCAAATGCACTGTCTCTGCACTATCTCATATCAGAAACACACTATAATGCAAACCATACTGCACTATCTGATAGCAGAAACACACTACAATGCATTAGACTAACTGGCATAAAGTACAAAGCACAAATGATTGCCTATAAAGAACATTTGTCCAAGATCTCCTACCAACTTTCTATTGCAAGTATGGGCCTAACTGGTGTTCTCATTGATGTCAACATACTCCTGTTACATTGATGATAAGGATTGGATGAGTTGTATGTTGAGGATATTGAGAAAATTAGTCCTATCAGGAACAGAGAAGAATAGTGAAGACAACAAGGTAAAGATCCTAGCTAAGTTGAAGATCAGAGGATACGGATCAAATGGTTTGTATATATGTGTCTTAAGATGATCCAATAAAGATTTGAGAGGTCTGCATGAAGATTTGAAGAAGTTATGGCCACTTGAATAAAACTGGTTTTGGTAGATGTTCAAAGGTGATAGCGTGACACAGATAGGTCCGGTGAGATCCGGTGGAGTGTTTAGGAAGTCAATGTGAATTGACAACTCAATTGGTTCATAGTCTGGAGGTCCGTAAGCATCTATTCCAAAATGACAATGATGACAGACTGTGTTCTTGAGGTTTTGGATGAAGGAGAGAATGATTTTAGTAAGCAGAAGTAGTGTGGATGTTCTTGGTGATTCAGGAAAGCTTGTGGAGGTCTTTGGATTGTGTCCAGTTCATGTTGGTGGTTTGCATTGAAGATTGAGCTCGTAATTGAAGAATTACTTTCAGATGATGATGTTCTTCCTAAGTCTGGCCGACTGGATGAGTTACATATCCTATGGATGATCTTGAAGATGTTCTGTGAAGCATGGCATGTTCCTAAAAGAAGATTGAAGTCTCAGATCTATGTGGCCGATAGTGTGTTGATCTGTGTGAAGTCTTTTTGTAATTAGTCATGTTGTATTTATGTATTTTCTCTATAATGTATGCTAACTTGGTTGATTATCCCAAAGTCAAATATCTTGTATAAATAAGAGTTGTAAAGTCATTTCAAATGTATCTTGACGGAGATGAGAGTGTGGTAGAGAGGAGCAGATCGAAAGGCAGAGTAGAAGTATTGGGCTTAAATGGAACTAACTCAAGCATGATGAAGATGCTATTCTTCAGTTCAAGTATGTAAGATTTGTCATTCTATAGACAATGTGTCTCTTGTAGGCAGTTGGCCTCTTGTGAGTAGTGTGCTCGGGCAGTGAGCCCTAATTGGCATGTACCATTTGTTCTTCTTATTCTTTTAACAGAGAATACAATCTTGGGTTAGTCACCTCGTGGTTTTTCCCTTAAATAGATTTTCCACATTAAAATCTTGGTGTCATATGTGTTAATGTGTTTTTGCTCTTGATTTGTTGCTTTAAGTTTCCATGATTGATTTATTATTATGTTGCTGAATTACAAGAAGGATTAAAGTGATTAATAGGAAGAAAGTTTTGGGACAACTGATTCACCCCCCTCTTAGTTGTCTGTTTTGATTCTAACAATTCGTATCAGAGCTAAGTTCCTCTAAAGAGCTTAACCACTTAAGGAGATCCAGGATGTCGTCCTACAAGAAGGATAGTCTGAGGTTTGATGGAACCAATTTTACTCTTTGGAAAAGTCACATGGAATGTCACTTGCAATGTATGGGAATGCAATATTGGATCATAGCTTCAAAGAAGTATGTTCCTCCATAGAATGGATTGAGTACCGTAGATGAAATCAGAGATGCTGAAAAACAATCTTCGAACTAAAGAAGCTCTTCTAAGTGCCTTATCTGATTCAGAGCTGACAAATGTTATTGATCTAAAAACTGCATATGGGATTTGGCAAAAACTAGAACTTCTGCATGAAGGAGACAAGTATGTTAAATGTGCCAAGCTACAGAGTCTGAAAGGAAAATTCAAAAACCTGAAGATGAGAGAAGATGAAAATATCACTACATTTATGCCAAGAGTAAATGAGCTTGTTTGTGGAATTAGATGTGTTGGTGGAATCTTAGATGAAGATGAGATTGTTGCCAAATTTCTCAGATCCCTTCCTGATTCTTACAAGTACAAGGTTGCTGCTATTGAAGAATTCAGATCTTTTTCAAATATCACAAGAGATCAATTGGTTGGTAAATTAGCTGCATTTGAATTGTCTAAGTTTGGAGATGCATTCCCCAAGACTAAATCTACATTCAAAGCTAGTGCCTCTATAAAAGGAAAACAAAAGTTTGATTCGGGAGAGAACTCTTCAAAGAAAATATCATGGTATGAAAAAGAAAGAAAAGATCTAGAATCTAGAAGAAGTTGAAGCAGAAGCTTCTCAACTTGAAGCCCTTATTGCAAAAAGACTGCCAAGAGGATCCAGTAAGTATGAACGGAAATTGCCTTTTAAATGTTTTAACTACAATAAGATTGGTGATTTTGCCTCAAGGTGTCCAGAAAGATTTTCAAGACCAAATCCTAACAGATCAAGATTCCAAAATAAATGTTACTATGTTCATGAAGATGATGATGATGAAGGAGTAACAGATGATGAATCAGAGACAGAAAACAAATCCAGAAGTGACTAGGTGTTTATTGCCATCAAGGAAGCAGATCTAATGCCCTCTGAATCTGTCAATTATAAAAAAGTAGAAAGAGCTCTGGCTGCCCAAGTTGAAGAAAAGGATGATTGGGTCATTGACAGTGGATGCTCCCGCCATATGACAGGTGCTAAAAATAAATTCATAGATTTGGAAAGATATGAAGGAAGAGTTGTAAAATTTGGTGATAATTCTGCTGGAAAGATGAGAGGTAGAGGAACTATTTCTTTTGATGGAAAGAACAAAACTAGTAATGTACTATATGTTCAAGGTCTGAAGCACAATCTTCTCAGTGTTGGATAGTTGGTGGACAAAGGCTATGATCTCTAATTCAAAAATAGAAAATGCAAGATCTTTGAAAGTTCTAGAACAAAGATTACATCTGATACTCAAACAAAAGGTAATATCTTCCATTTGGTTGGTACTGGTAAAATTTGTTTATTTGTTCAATTTGATCAGAGTTAGTTGTGGCATAGGAGAATGTGTCATGTGAATTTTGATAATATCATCAAGATAAGCAACACTCAGGCTGTAAGAGATCTTCCAAGACTAGTGAAACCTACTAATAGTTTGTGCAAAGAATGTCAATTGGTTAAGCAGATCAGAGTCACATTCAAAAGTAAGGAATGGTCTTCTACCAAATTATTGGACTTAGTTCATACTAATCTATGTGGTTTGGCAAGAATCAGGAGTTTGCAAGGTGATAGATACTTCATGTTATTAATTGATGACCACTCCCGAATGATGTGGGTGACTTTTCTGAAAGAGAAATCAGAGGCTCTTGAGAAATTCAAAATATTCAAGGCTATGGTAGAGAATGAAACTGGATTGAACATAAAATGTCTGAGGTCTGATAGAGGTGGAGAATTCACATCCGGTGAGTTCATAGAATTCTGTGAGAAACATGAGATAAAAAGACAGTTGTCTGCTTCAAGGACTCCACAGCAGAATGGAGTAGTGGAGAGAAAGAACCAAACCATCCAGGAAGCATCTAGAACCATGATGATGGAAGCAAACGTGCCTCAGATCTACTGGAGAGAAGTTGTAAGCACTGCTGTCTATACTCTTAATCGAGTACAAATTAGAAGCAATATTGGTAAGACCCCTTATTAACTCTAGTTTGGCATCACTCCCACTGTAAAGTATTTCAGAGTCTTTGGTAGCAAATGTTACATCAAAAGAGATGAAGATCTTGGCAAATTTGATGCTAGAAGTGATAAAGGAATATTCTTGGGTTATTCCACTCAAAGCAAAGCATATTAGTGCTATAATAAGAGATTGAGAAAGGTTATAGAAAGTACAAATGTGAAGATTGATGAAGGTATTGAACAACCCTCAAGGTTTTATGAATATGATGAAGATGATCAGAATGATGTTTTGGTCCAAGAAGTCCAAGCCCCTTCTGAAATTCAGATCCAGACTGATCCAGAGAATCAGGAAGAAGAGATAAGTTTGAATGACCCTGTGCAAAAAATAGAAGTGCAAGAAAGTCCCAAAATTCCCAAGTATGTAAGACTAAATCACTCTAAAGATCAGATCATAGGTGATAAAAGTAAGGGTGTTCAAACAAGATGAAGACTGCTCAAGACTTAGAAAAGTATTGTCTGATTTCAAAGATTGAACCAAAGACAGTGACTGAAGCATGTAATGATGAAAGTTGGACTAAAGCAATGGAGGAAGAGATGATACAAATTCAGAAAAATCACACTTGGGATCTTGTTCCTAGACCTAGAAACAAGAATGTGATTGGAACCAAATGGGTCTTCCAGAATAAACTAAATGAGGATGGTGAAGTAGTCAGAAAAAAAGCCAGATTGGTTTGCAAGGGTTACTCTCAAGTAGAAAGAGTTGATTTTGAAGAAACTTTTGCTCCGGTGGCAAGAATTGAAGTAGTCAGATTATTTCTTGACTTTGCTGCCTTCAAGGACTTAAAAGTATATCAAATGGATGTCAAGCCTACCTTCCTGAATGGAGACTTAGAAGAAGAAGTTTACATTGAGCAACCAGATGGATTTCAATTGTCTGATCATGGTGATATGGTCTACAAGTTGAAGAAAGCGTTGTATGGACTCAAACAATCCCCAAGAGCTTGGTATGAAAGATTGGATAAGCATCTTTTGAAGATTGGTTTCAACAAAGGTACTGCGACAGTAACTTGTACTTCAAAATTGATCATGAAAATATCTTAATTGTTGAAGTGTTTGTTGATGATATCATTTTTGGAGGAAGAGATAGTATGTGCAAAATTTTGCAAATCAAATGAAAAGTGAATTTGAGATGTCTATGTTTGGGGAAATGAATTTCTTCTTGGGTCTACAAATCATTCAAACAAAGAAAGGAATCTTCATTTCACAGACCAAATATGTGAAAGAATTGTTGAAAAAAATTGGGATGGAAGACTCAAAACCAAAGATTACTCCCATGGCAACCAGATGTAAATTGAGCAAAGATGATGACTCTCCTAAGACTGATTAGAAAAAGTATAGGTCAACGATTGGAGGATTATTGTATCTCACTCAAACTAGACCTGACATTATGAATGTTGTTGGTCTTGTTGCTAGATTCCAATCTGATCCTAGAGAATCTCATGTCATGGCAATCAAGAGGATTCTTAGATATCTAAAAAGGATAGTTGAGTATGGTTTATGGTATCCTAGAGATCATGATTTCTCTCTTCATGCATATACAGATGTGGATTGGGCAGGAGATGTGGATGATCAGAAGAGTACCAGTGGTGGAGCATTCTTTTTGGGGAAAAGATTGGTTTCTTGGCTGAGTAAGAAATAAGAGGCAATATCTCTGTCCACTACAGAAGCAAAATATATTGCAACAACAAGTAGTTGCACTCAAGTATTGTGGATGAAGCAAATGCTAAGAGACATCAGAGTGGAGTATGAGGAGCCTATCACAATCTTCTGTGATAATACAAGTGTAATAAATATATCAAAAAATCTGGTGTTGCATTCAAAGACAAAACATATATCCATCAATTTTCATTTTCTATGAGAGTAGGTGAACAAGAATGAAGTCAGATTGGAGTTTGTACCCTCCAAGGATCAGATTGTAGATATTTTTACTAAACCTCTACCTAAGGACTCTTTTGAGTACTCAGGGAGAAGTTAGGGGTTATTACCCCTCTAGTTCTGAATTAAGGTGCACCGATGTGCATCAGTCTGGTGGATCTCAGATTCATATCTTGTGGTCCAGATTGATGATGGGAAGTTGCTACTCAGGGGGAGTAGTTGGTATGATTCTGAGTGATGAAAGTATGTGCCCTTTTTCATTGATGTCAAAGGGGGAGAGAAGACATGTGAAAAACAAGTGGTTTCTGATCAAAGGGGGAGCAGTAAAGGAAGAGAAGACATGTGAATGGTTGTTGTTGATAGGGAGAGTTATGTCAGTGAGGAGAAGTTCTTGTCTTGATGGTTAAAATAGTTTTTCACATCTTATGTTGCCATCAATGACAAAGGGGGAGATTGTTGCAAGTATGGGCCTAACTGGTGTTGTCATTGATGTCAACATACTCTTGTTGCATTGATGATAAGGATTGGATGAGTTGTATGTTGAGGATATTGAGAAAATTAGTCCTATCAGGAATAGAGAAGAACAGTGAAGACAACAAGGTAAAGATCCTAGCTAGGATGAAGATCAGAGGATGCGGATCAAAAGGTTTATAGATATGTGCCTTAAGATGATCTAGTAAAGATTTGAGAGGTCCACGTGAAGATTTGAAGAAGTTATGGCCACTTGAGTAAAACTAGTTTTGGCAGATGTTCAAAGGTGATAGAGTGACATAGATAGGTCCAGTGAGATCCAGAAATGCAATATCTTGTTCTGCAGATTTGGTGGAGTGTTTAGGAAGTCAATGTGAATTGACAACTCAATTGGTTCATGGTCTGGAGGTCCACAAGCATCTATTCCAAAATGACAGTGATGACAGACTGTGTTCTTGAGTTTCAGATGAAGGAGAGAATGATTTTAGTAAGCAGAAGTAGTGTGGATGTTCTTGTGATTCAAAAAAGCTTGTGGAGGTCTTTGGATTGTGTCCAATTCATGTTGGTGGTCCGCATTGAAGATTGAGCTTGTAATTGAAGAATTACTTCCAGATGATGATGTTCTTCCTAAGTCTGGCCGACCGGATGAGTTACACATCCTACGGATGATCTTGAAGATGTTATGTGAAGCATGGCATGTTCCTAAAAGAAGATTGAAGTCTCAAATTTGTGTGGTCAACAATGTGTTGATCTGCATGAAGTCTTTTTGTAATTAGTCATGTTGTATTTATGTATTTTCTCTGTAATGTATGCCAACTTGGATGATTATCCCAAAGTCAAATGTCTTGTATAAATAAGAGTTGTGAAGTCATTTCAAATGTATCTTGGCGGAGATGAGAGTGTGGTAGAGATGAGAAGAGTGAAAGGTAGAGCAAAAGTATTAGGCTTAAATGGAACTGACTCAAGCATGGTGAAGATGCTATTCTTTAGTTCAAGTATGTAATATTTGTCATTTTGTAGACAGTGTGTCTCTTGTAGGTAGTGGGCCTCTTGTGAGCAGTGTGCTCAGGTAGTGAGCCCTAATTGGCATGTGCCATTTGTTCTTCTTATTCTTTTAACAGAGAATACAATCTTGGGTTAGTCACCCAATGGTTTTTCCCTTAACCAAGTTTTTCACGTTAAAATCTTGGTGTCATATGTGTTAATGTGTTTCTACTCTTGATTTGTTCCATTAAGTTTCCATGATTGATTTATTATTATGTTGCTGAATTACAAGAAGGATTAAAGTGATTAATAGGAAGAAAGTTTTGGGACAACTGATTCACCCCTCCTCTCAGTTGTCTGTCTTGATTCTAACACTTTAAACCTTAGGGTTTTACAAAATAACCTTCCAACATTGTTATGACTGATACCAACTTCAGAGATCAACAATAAGAGATCATTTCAAATCATTTTCTTTTTGTCTTGAATCAATGTCTTTGCCTATGAAGTCTCTTTCTGCTATAGATCTCATCCTGACTGAACTGATGACTGATATATAACCTCTTTGTTGTTGTCTATGGGGCTGAATGATAAGGCAATGATCAACTCCCCCTGAACTCATGCTACTCCTCATGCACTTAGTGAAGCCTCTTGTGCAGTGCGCACAAGCATGGATTCTTTCTTCTCTTGCTCTGGTTTGCTTCTCCAAATTTTCATAGGTTCTTTCTTTTGCTTGTTTAAAGTGTCTATCTTTTTGTTATGTCTAGATGATTCCATTAAACTACTTCTACAATACTATGCTTTATGCCCATGTTATTAAATTTATAGCAAATGATCTTGTAATCAACCAGAGGAACAAAAGAATTATATCTTCTTAAAAATCCAAAAGCATCATTTTTTACTTGTGTACTACAAAATCTTGCAGTGTGACCTAGATGGTTGCATTTATAACATAGGACATTACTTCTTCTATTTGACAACTCATAAGAAATCTTATTCCAATCAACTTTCCTTGCATGCATCCAATAGTCTATTGCTCTATGACCAAATTCATAACATGATTAACAATAACCATGAAAAGAATTTTCAAACCTAGTGTTTTGATGTTGTCTTGAATGGAAAGATCTTCTAAACTTTTTCTTGTTGGCTTGTGTAGAAGTGCTCTCCTTTTGTGGGACTTGACCTTCCTTCTTCTTTCTTCTTTCACTTTTGATAGGGGTTTCATCAGACTTCTTTTGTGCCGTATTTGACTTCTCTTTATAACCAAGTCCTGTCTTATTGAAAGGTGATTTCTGCTTATCTAATATCTCATCTAAACATTCAGTGCTCTTTTCAAATTGAAGGTTCTTGTGCAACTTGGAGGATGCCTTTTCTAGTTCCTTTCTCAAGGAAACTATCTCTAACTCATATCTTTCACAATCTACCTCTTTTTCCTTAAACTGATTTATTACTTCTTCTATTTTTTTACCTTCTTCAACTTGCACCTTTAAATTTATGTTCAATTTTTCTACTTCTTCAAATGATGAAAGTGATTTAGCCTTGGATTCCTTTTCTTCTTAAAGCTGCAACTTTAGTCTTGAGTTTTCTTTCTTAAGTTTTTCAACCACATTGTAAGCATAATAGAGTTCTTCTTCAAGATCTACTTCTTCATCATCCTCTAGATTATTTTTGATCTCTTCTTCTTCATAGAATGACTCCTTTCTTTATCATTATTCTCAACCACAAGGTTGTCCTCTCTTTCAGATACATCACTTCTTATGTTATTTGACATGTGTGTTTCATGCCCCAACTTATCATTTCATTTGCTTGGTGCTTGTTGAACAACATTTTGCTTAGCACTTCTTTTTCCCTTATTTCCTTTTCTTTTTGCCATAGCATTCCACTACCAAGATCAACCCAAGTCTATTAAACTTCTGCAAGGAACCTGTTACTCTGATATCAATTTTTGGAATTCAATGGATCACTAAGAGGGGGGGTGAATCAGTGATCTAATAAACATAACTTTACAAATTCTTTGAATGCTTGTAAACACTATTATGTTAGAACATCAAAGCACTTAGAAAAACAAAGAACCACACTGAACACACCATAACACAAGGATGTATGTGGAAAACCCTAAAAAGGGAAAATCCACTATGTGAAGAGTTGATTGGGTTTGTTTGACCAATTCAACCTCACAAGAATATCACCATTAGGTCTCATTGACCAAAATCTCACTAATTACACTTTTACATCTGATTTAGAAGCACCAACTCCAAACACTCAGGAGTACAAACTCCACTCACATCAAAAGCATCAACTCCAACCACAAAACAAGTAAACATACAGAGTACTACCCTGTTTACATTAATATCATAGGTTATAGTTGAATTCTATAACTCTCTTACTCAATCACCTCTACTCTCTTAGATATGCATGCATACATTAATAGAACTAATTATTCAAAGAATGACTCTTCAAAATTCCATCATCCACTCAACACAGATGCACTATTTTGTTTACACTAAAATCACAGATCTATCTATACACCTATACAAAGAATGTTTCTTCAAAATTCCATCATACTCATCATAGATCAAACATGAAAACACCTACATCACACACTTTTGTATTAATCCCTCACACAGCTCTGCAATCATTACTCTATCAATTTCAAACTCTCAATACATGTGAACATATCAATATGTCTTCAAACACTTATTATTACCTTCCCTTAATGTTTCTGTAGAGGATTCATCGGCACCCTTATGCAAATAATAATTTCTTAAAAGCTCCATTAATAGTCATTTCTCTGTTGTAGTGGTTCACTTCATCCTAATAAAATACAATACACCACAAACTTCCTCTTTCAATCTAATTTTATGAAAGATTCTACCTAAATTCACCAACAAACATGCATACAAAAAAATCTTGTATTTATTATTGCCTATGACCTCTCAAAGGCATGGGATACATAACTGCATAGTAGTTTGAAATTGCCAAACCATCAGTACCAAAAGCAGTTACAAAACTTAATTGTAACTGCAACACAATGAATACAGGCATTTGCCTGTCAAATCTCATAACCCTGCAGATGTCTGTTGGGGTTTGAATATAGTTTGAATGCTTACCATCAATCACATTCTTTGTGCCATCAAGAAAAAAATGTGCACCATCAATATTAACATTGGCGTCCATGCCACAAATGATGAATGGTAGAACTGGTTCTGACTAGGTAAAGAGGTCAGTTTTCCAATGAATACCACCCTTCAAGGTTGTCACTTAAGTGACTTACAACTGACAATAGAAGGTCACTTTCAAAACATAACAAAAAATCAAGCCGTCATAATATAAACCTTTGTATCTTGATTTATAGGGTTTAGGAGACTTTAGGGTTTTAGGACATTAGTATTTAGGACTCCAAAAATTTGCAAAACCCTAACATTTTCACCTGACATTGAACACTACCACAAACAATTGATTCTCTTGACTGATATAGACACTGTACCACTGATAATATCATTAGGGTTTAGGACTTTGATTCTTAGGGTTTAAGGTGTCTTTAGGATATTCATGATAACATCTCTTCAACACTTCAATGTACATCTGCTCTACCAAGTCCATGTGTTGCAAAGACAACCCTTATGTAGAGAAGGACTTCAAAAAGTAAAACAAAGATAAAGACATCCTCATGTTGTAAGAGATTGTTGGAAACTTGTGTATGATGTCTGAAGATGTTTTCATTGATGGAAACAAGCAAAGGAACAAAATTGGAATAGTAATTTTGGTTCAGAAAAGAAGACAACCATTTTGGTAAGTGTTGGCAGTATATTGAAGCAGCGATAAGAAGACAGTATTTGAGTTGGTATGGGTCCGCAGTAGAAGATCATATTATGTAATTTAGGTATGTTGTTAATAGCCCTCAGATTATTATTTGTCCAAGATTTTAGTCCTTGATGAGTACCAGAAGTCTACCTTCAAAAGTCTAAGTCTGACAGTGCAGAGAACATGGCAAATCATAACAAAACACCTAATTGAATTGGTCCGCATTCCTCCGCTGTGGCATATCTTGTTGTGTGGTTTTTAGGTGTTCTAAACACAAGTATGAAGTATCTAAATCTAGATTTGCAAGTTCTATGTTCCATTTGAGAGTCAATTATGAATGCCTAAGTATCGCTACTTGATATGGTATAGTTTGATTGTGACAGAGCATGTGTTATAGTGGTCCACATTCTACCACAAAATAATTTTTTTATTTGCAGTTTTGGAGCTATGATCTATGATATGTAAAGAGTCTTTGATATGGATTTGAGCAAGTCTTGTGGTCCATAGTGGAAGATGTTGTCTGACAGTTGAATTGAACCAGTGAACCGTCTGTGGTTAAGGTTGACATGACAGTATGATGTGTGTGAGGTAAGTTTTGGTGTTTAGAACTTAATCCTAAGTGGTGAAACAATTAAGGATGACATGTGTGAAGGTGTTTCAAATATTGTTTGGGTCCTCTATAGATTTTGGAGAATGAATTTGGCTTACAAAGTACATAATGCATGACTACACGGTACACTTCATTCGACCAACCTAATATGAATATTTTGTTTGTTGCAGATATATATATGGGATTGAATTCAGTGTTTGGGTGAGGAGATGCAAATAAGAATGTGTGAAATATGTGAAGTATAGAGTAGGTGACAAGAGCAGAAGAAAAGAGATCTTGCTTAATGTAAAAGCAAAGCAGTGAAATAGAGCAGTCAAGATGAAGAGTTTTGAGAGTATTTTGAGCATTCATTGGAGCTGCAATCATGCATGTATAGATGCAATCTAAGTAGTTCAAATTGGTAGTTAGCCACCCTTCTTCTTTCTTTCTTTCTTTCTCTAGGCACTGAGCACTTCTTTTGGGAAGTGAGACCTAGGTAGTGAGCCTTTATTGTAATTCAGTATTGTTCCTACATAATATATTGTGAGCTAACACTCACCATGGTTTTTCCCAGTTTTGGGTTTTCCACATAAAAAATCCTGGTGTTCATGTGTGATGGTTTGTGGTTGTTTCTTTTGTGTTTAATTTTCTTTGTTATTGCATGTGGTAAATGGATTACTAGTTTAATAAACAAGAAGTGTTATACAGTACTGATTCATCCCCCCTCTCAGTACTTTCAGTGTTCAACAATTGGTATCAGAGCCTGGTTCCTCAGAAGAAGTCTAACAGCTTGAGGAAGATCTTGGAGACTGAACACATGGCAGGTAAAAAATGTCCTACTCCTCCTAATGAAACTAATGCAAGTGAGACTGAAGAAAAATGCACACTTGTCAATGAAGAACTCAAACTTGCACTAGTAGATCTTGAAAAGGCTGAAATAGAAAACATGGATCTGAAAGATAATGTCAAGGAAGCAGATGAGTGCATAAAGAAATTGAGGGAGCAAGTCAAGAAGTTCAAGGAAAAATACAAGGAGGTTAGTGAACAATTGATATTTGTAGAAGACACCTTGAGTAATCTAAAAGTGAAAGTTGTAAAAAGAGAAAAATCAAAAGAAGGCCTAAATCAATTGGTGAAAAGCAAAATTGAAGATTGCACAAAGCTTGAACAGGAAGTTGTGGATCTAAAAGTTGATCTGAAACATGCTTGGAGTTAGGAAGAAAAATTCAGAGTAAGTATTTTCCAACTTGATAGAATACTTGCTAGTCAGAAGAGTCCTAATGATAAAGAAGGCTTGGGATTTGAGAAAGGTGAAAGTTCCAAAATAGGTCAAGAAAAGATTGCTGGGATAAAGAAGGACAAAGGAAAACAAATTTAGAATCAAAGGAACATACCTAGAAGACCATCGGTCAAGCAACCAAGTGCTCAAAGGTACCCTTTTTTCAATGGTTATTGTAATACATGGAATAAATTTGGTCATAAGGCTACTCAATGTAGGAGTAGAGTGAATCAAAATGTTCTATTATTCTCCAATCAGTGTTTCACTTGCAATAAGGTAGGTCACAAAGCTAATGAATGCAGAAGTCAGATAAGGAATAGTTACAACAATAGAAGGAATGTTAAAACTTTCAAAGGTAACTTCTTTAATTGTAAGAGGTTTGAGCTAGTGAATGTAGAAATTAGATTAGGAACAATTATAACAATAGAAGGAATGCTCAATCTTTCAGTGGGAATTGTTTTTCATGCAATAGATTTGGGCACAAAGCTGACCAATGCAGATCAAGGTTGAATGAGAGAAACAATATAAAGAGAGGTGTTGTATGTTTCAATTGCAACAGGCCTAGACATATTGCAAGGTTCTACATAAGCAAGAACATAAAGAGGAATAATCAAGAAGAAAAGAGAGAACTAGTACAAAAGGTAGATTTGGCAGAGATCAAGAAGGAGATTAATCAAATTTGGGTTAAGAAGGAAGTGCAGGAAGTCAAGGATGAGTCTGCACCAAACTCTGGTGCTGGTACTTCCTCCGGGAAGTAAATTGAGAGCTCTAGCTCAGGGGGAGCTTAATACAAAATCTTGTTCCCCTAGCTAGAAATGTGGTGCTGATATCCAACACAAGGATATAAGCTAGAAAACAAGAAGACAAAGCTTTTGGAAAAGATTCTGGTAGGAAATAATTTAATGTGGTGAATTGCGGAGCAATCTTGGTCGACTGTGAGTAGCAGAGAAAGGATTTGATAGCTTTTTAAATGAAGCATTTATTTTGATGAAAAGATAATATAAGGGATTCATTTGAAAGAGAAATTACTTTGCATTCAAACACTCAAGCAACTAAACAGACCTGAGAAGCAAGCTAGGGAAAATCCAATCATCCAATGAAGAAACCATAATGAAGGAAAAAGGTACTTATCGATTATCTCTCTTGAAAATCCTCTGTGTTGAAATTGCAAAATCTATACTCCTCAAGTAATAGAGATAATTAAGAGGCCTCAACCCAAGTTCAAGAAGCACCCCTTTAAATCTCTAGAGGCTGATCCAAATGGGGCATTTTCTGAAATTCTGCATGGTATTATGCATACAAAGGATGTTAGGGCTTACATTCATACAAACCTAGATGAATATGATCACAAAAAATTAAGGGACATTTATCTAAAGGAACTAACTGATGAAAAATTTGAGTTGAAAGAAGAATATAGTACCCTAGTTGAGAAGAAATTGGACACCTGGTTGAATTTTCTTGTGGTCCTAGATGATGCCTAGGTTAGATATATCTTGAGTAGGATTCATGATGAATTATTTTGGCTTGATGAACCCTATATGATAGCAAAGGATGGCATTAAAGCAGTTACTAGCATGTCTTCCACCGAGAAAGTTCTGGAACTGAACGCTATGAAGAACAACACACTAATGTAGTTGACAGGGGAAAAATTTGATAAAAGAGCATTAGCTGTAAATGATATAGTGGATCCAGGCTTGAGATTTGCATCAAAAGTCATTGGTTATAAGATTTATTTCTCCAACAAGGAGAACTCTATTTTTGCAACAAATATATACACATCATATGATATGGTCAAAAACAACACTAACTATGACCTATGTGAATTGCTCCAGAAACAACTTATGGAGAATTTGGAAAAGACAAAAAATTCAAAATATCCGTTCAAGTATGGAACCTTGATCATCTATTTATTCTTCTATTTTCTAAAGGAGTTACTTGGTATGGGGAATATTAGCTGACTTGGGCATTCACCTATTGCAGCCCAAATCAGAAATCATCTACAGAGTCTAGGAAATGCAAATAAATAGAATGCAACTTTATGGGGATACTTCAAGAACTTCCAAAAGAAAATGCATGCCAGAGAATTCCTGAATAGGTACTGAAGAAGTATGAAAAAGATATTGTGTTCATGGTAGATAAGGACAAATGCCTCATGGAGGCTATTGAACCAAGAACTTTTTGGGTCCCACTTATGGGATATGAGGTAACAGAAGAAGTCTTGGTTGGTTTGGTAGAATTAATATTAAACAAATGCAAGGATCCCAAGGAAGAAAGGTTTGGTACATTTGAGGAACTATCTCTCAAAGTGCATTTGGAGCACAAACAACCTGAAATAAATAAGAATGCAAGGAAAATGGCAAATGAATTTGCCAAGAGCCATGGGTTTATAGATGAGGAAATAAGTGAAGCAAGAGCCAAGGAAAAAGCTTCAAAGATTGCAAGTGCTCTGAAAAATAGACATCAAGTGCTCTAGAAGGGAAAACATCAGAAACTCTAGAGAAGAAAGAGAAGACTACACCTGACCCTGCGAGAAGAACAAGAGCATCATCCTTAGTAGCAGCTACCATTGAATTTGAGAAAGAAAAGATAGAGTTTGCAGAGTAAGTGCCAAAGGAGAAACCAGAAGAGAAAAAGATAAGAAAGAAAGCAAAGGCTACAAAAAGGGTGTATGTAAGCCTTGGAAATGAAAAAGAAGAAGAGGAAATAGAAGCAGATGTGGAGGCCAAAGGAAAAAAGGGAAAAAAAATAGATGGAACTACTACTAAAAAACCCTCCGGAAAAGCTAAGGGTAAGAAGAAGAATAAAGAAGAGAAGACCGAGAACAGAAAAGAAGAAGCAACTTTATCCTTGGAAGCTATAGTCAATGCATTTGCAAAACATGGTACCCTAAAACCTATTGTTGACATGTATGATGAAAGATCAGATGTAGACAAGGTAACTATTGAAACTGTAGTTGTAAGATACTTAGATATGTTCTTCAAAACATTGATTGAAGTAATAGATGAGTTCCAGATAGTTTGGCTAGTATAATGTCAACAAGGAAAGAAGGAGCTATGGACAAAGACATTGAGATCAAAGAATATGTCTTGTTAAAACTTTGTCCAGACATCGCCCCTGAAGAAATAACCAAAGCCACTAAGAAGCTCAATGAGAAATTTAGAACCATGAAGAGAATAAATGCCCTGATGTCTGGTGAGTTTGAGAAACTAGTAAAGGAGACTAAAGAAATAACACCAAGGGTATTACATGACCTAAAAATCTCAACTATTGTTGATGAAGAAGAACAAAACATTGGTGCATATAATACAGTTCCAAAGCACAGTTATCCCTCTGGTAAACTATGAACAAGTTGGAGAGAAGAAAGAGGCAAAGGAAGAAAATAAATCTGAGGAAGAAGAAGCAACACCAGAAGAAAATCCCTCTGAAGAACAAAATGTGTAGAGAGAAGAGATAGATGAACAAATGATGGATGTTTCATCTCTAAAGCCAGAAAGAAATGAACAAGAACGCAACCAAGGACTACCTCTAGAGAGACAGGAAGTTGAAGTATCTCATGGTGAAGAGAAGAGAGACACTGCTGACTCCTTAAGGGAGTTCTTGGAGAAGCAGAAAGAAGCTCAAATTTTGACTACTCTTGAGCTTCTCTAAGGGCCTATTAACCTTTCCTCTATGTCCCCTCTACATAAGTTAAGACTTGGGACATTTCTCCAAACTAATGCACAAGAGGAAGTACTGAAATCTTATATGGAGGATAGCGAGTTGTTAGAATATGCATCAACAATTTTTGAAAAGATAATGCCTAGAATAAGAAGAGGCGCATCCTTGGGTCCTTCTACACAAGTCAAGAAGTTAATGGAATCCATCAACATCTACCAAGAAAAAGATAAGAGCTGAAATAGATAGTAAGAGATTGGTTGAACTAAAAGATAAAGCCTCTCAAGATAAAATTTTGTTAGACAAAAGTATAGAATATGCACAGTTAGCTCTTAAAGAAGTTAGTGAATTGTATCAATTTTGTCTTACATGGCTAGTTAAGACTAAGGATATAAAAGATAAAATAGATAAATGGGAATCTTAGATAATAAAGATATCCAGAACTTATGACCCAACAAAAGATGCTATTGGTAATAAGAGGGCACAAGTTGAAACAATTCATTCTAATAGACATAAGTTGGAGACTCAAAGGGATATCATAAAGCATAGAATAAGTCAGCTCTGGGAGGTAGCAAGTTTCAAAATTGCATCCCTAACCAAGTTAATAGCAGTTACAAACAAAACAAGGCAAAGTACTAAAGTCCCTGATACAGTGAAGAAAGCAAAAGACTTGGTGTCCCAGATTAATGGGCACATACTACTTTTGATTGATGCTAAGACTAGTTGGGATGAAGGAATGGTGCAGCGGAAAAAGATCTATAAAGATGTTCTCCCAGAACAACACCAGTAAGCATTTTTTATATCACTTGTATATATGCGGTAAAGTAGAAAAATAGTTTTGAATTTTTCGCAACTTGTATCATACACCTTTTCCATTGATGTCAAAGGGGGAGAAGAAATGAAGCATGTGAAAAACTTTTGAAAATAGTAAAGCATGAAGATAGGGGGAGTAGTGTATAAAGAGATAGGGGGAGTTGTGATAGTTTTTCACATCAAGTGTTGCCATCAATACCAAAGGGGGAGATTGTTGGAAACTTGTGTATGATGTCTAAAAATGTTGTCATTGATGGTAACAAGCAAAGGAACAAGATTGGAATAGTATTTTTGGTTTGGAGAAGAAGACTTAGCCATTTTGGTTAAGTGTTGGTAGTATACTGAAGCAGCGATAAGAAGACAATATTTGAGTTGGTATTGGTCCATAGTAGAAGATCATATCATGCAGTTTAGGTAAGTTGTTCATAGCCCTTAGATGATCATTTTTCCAAGATTTTAGTCCTTGATGAGTATCAGAAGTCTACCTTCAAAAGTATAAGTTCGGTAGTGTACATAGAACAGGGGAAATCAGAACAGAACACCCAACTGAATTGGTCTGCATTCCTCCACTATGGCATATATTTTTGTGTGGTTTTGAGGTGTTGTAAACATAAGTATGAAGTATCTAAATCCAGATTTGCAAGTTTTGTGTTTCAACGGAGAGTCAGTTATGAATGCCAAAGTATCACTACTTGATATGGTATAGTTTGACTGTGACAGAGCATGTGTTACAGTGGTCCGTATTCTACCACAAAAGAATATTTTTCTTTGTGGTTCTAGAGGTATGATCTATGATATGTAAAGAGTCTCTGATATGGATTTGAGAAATTCTTGTGGTCTGCAGTGGAAGATGTTGTCTAACAGTTGAACTAAACCAGTAAGGCTGACATTGCAATATGATGTGTGTGCAGTAAGTTTTGGTTTTTAGAACTTAATCCTAAGTGGTGAAATAGTTGAGGCTAACATGTGTGAAGGTGTTTCAAATATTGTTTGCATCTGCTATAGATTTTGGAGAATGAATTTGGCCGACAGAGTACATAATGCATGACTACACGGTACACTTCATTAGGCCGACCTAATATGAAGATTTTGTTTGTTGCAGATATATCTATGGGATTGAATTCAATGCTTAGGTGAGGAGATGTGAATGTGAATGCATGAAATATGTAAAGTACAAAGAAGGTGAAAAGAGTAGAAGAAGAGAGATCTTGCTTAATGTAAAAGCAGAGTAGTGAAATAGAGAAGTCAAGATGAAGAGTTTTGAGATGGTATTTTGACCATTCATTGGAGCAGAAATCATGCATGTGAATATGCAATTTGAGTAGTTCAAATTGGTAGTGAGCCACACTTCTTATTTCTTTCTTTCTCTAGACAGTGAGCTTGTTTTGGCAGTGAGCCATTCTTGCAGTGAGCACTTCTTTTGGATAGTGAGCCTTTATTGTAATTCAGTATTGTTCCTACATAATATATTATGAGCTAACACTCACTGTGGTTTTTCCCAATTTTGGGTTTTCCACATAAAAATCCTAGTGTTCATGTGTGATGGTTTGTGGTTGTTTCTTCTATGTTTAATTTTCTTTGTTATTGCATGCGGTAAATAGATTACTAGTTTAATAAATAAGAAGTTTAATACAGTATTGATTCACCCCCCCTCTCAGTACTTTGGGTGTTCAACAGAGATAACACTAGTACATAATTCAAACCCTAATCTGCCATTAGGAAATAATGACTTGTGATTTGTAACCTTTCCCTTAACCAATGCAGACATTCTCTGATACATTGAAGATGCTTTTGCTCTTAAAAGTCTTCAAGAAAAATTGATCCAAATTGATCCTAATGTGTCTTCATTAAATGCATGCTACTCCATCACTTCATCATCCATGGAGCAATCAATCCATTGAGCAATCCAACTAAGTGCAACTGACCATCCAATTGAAATCACTCTATCATTGGCATGCCCTTTGACAACAATGCCTTTGACATCAATGACAAAACTAATGCACTAATGCCAAAAATTAGATGGTTGGTTGTCATCAGGAAAGGTAGCTACAAAATAATAAATATGCTAATATCTTTAATCCAATAAACCTACATATAGTAGAAATATATTCATCAACATAACTACTCTTGATATTATAGTTTAAGCTATTAAGATTTGAAACAAGTAGAAACCAAGTATTAACACTAAGCTCCTAATTCCACACTAAACATCTACTCAAGATTATAGAAATAATGGAAAGTAAACTAAATAAGCAATGTAACACTAAAATAAAGATTTATACCTTCCATTTGATGTGTGGATGTGCTCCCAGTGATGGTGTGTTGATGAAGATGGTGTTGAATATGGTTTCTCAAACTTGTAGCATGCCTTTGCTTTCATTTAATTGATTGATGAAAATGGCTTGAGGGATGATGCGCTTATAAGTTTTCAATGAGGATCAATTTGAAAGATCAATGGATGAGGTTGATTGAGAGATTAGAGTGCATGATAAGCCACCAAGTGTCACTTGGTGATTGATGCACATGATTGAGGATTACAAAGTACTTTTTGGAACCTTTCACAAGCTCTCAATATGTGAGAGGAGATATGGGGATGTGTGATTATGACAAGTAGGACTTCTCACACATGTGTGAGAAACATAGGGATGCATGATTTTGACAATAGGAAATCTCACACATGTGTGAGAAACATAGAGATGTGTGATTATGACATATGATTGATCTCACACATATGTGAGAATCACATGTGTGAAGTGGAGGGTGGAGATTACATTGGTTATGTGAATGGCTAGGATTGAAGATTAGTTTTGGCTTAGGATTGATGATGTGAATTTTAGGAATGAGAATTTTTAATTAGAGAAAATAGATGATGTGGATTTAGCTTAGTTAATTAAATATAATGATTTATTTAATTAGTTAACATTAGGATAGACTAATTAAATAAAATTTATTTAATTAACTGATGGGAGAGGGATAACCTAATTAATTAAACAATTTATTTAATTAATTAGTGCAAGAATAGATAAGGGATTAATGATAGGAATTCAATTATGATGTGGTGGTGAACTTTAGGTGTCTACAATAGCATATCATTTTTCTAAGGAACTAGAAGCCATAATTAGATTCAAAATCTAGAGATGAACATAATAAATTAAGATGACAAAATATGATCATTTTTAATAATGATATCAAAGGCATTGGCATGAGATTGGTAGTGAAGATAGATTCTAAAATAGAAAGAATAAGAAATAACAAACAAGACATAAATCCTGATCTAGGCAATGATGAGACAAAAGAATGTGAATATGGGTTTCGGTGAGGTAATTCAAAATAACAAAAATGACATCAATAGTAAAATTAGGGAGTGTGATTTGAAATATCAATACAAAAAATTCTACATGGTTTTCTACCAAAAACATTATAATACTCTTATGGACTATAGAAATATGTTTAATCATAGCAAAATCAAATGGTTAGATCACTTAAAGGTCAAAGACAAACAATACAAATAAAAACTTATAAATATCCACCTATGTCAACATCTTCACCATCAAGCAAACCTATAACATGAACACAATAAAATGTATATCAATATTGACATTCTTGTTTAATTCAATCATTGTGATGGAAAATAGATGGCTACAATTGCACTAAAAATAGAATTGATAGCAAGGTAATGAATACAAACAAACATTTATTCTACAAGACACGAACGATTATATCCATTGATATCCATAATATATAATTGCAAGAAACTTAAATTATTTTTAATCAAATGAGTTAAAAATTAGTATGATAACCTAAATGACATTATTCATCCATATGCATGGTGACATGAAAATAATAAAATATGAAATTATTATGAAGAGTATGCCAAGAAAAATATAGAACAAGAGCTGTAATGCAACAGTAGTCCCTACCAAATGTTGGAAGGGCATGGGTGGTTTTAAGGTGGCAAAGAAATAAAAGATGTGAAAGAAACATCTATATAAATAAATTTTACACTGAGATCTTCATCAATTCTTTGTTGAGGTGAAGCTTGGAGAATAGGCTTGTTTGCAAAATATGTACAAGTATAACAAATTCCTTTCATGCAAGAGATGGGTTCGTGAATGTCAAATTAGACGGCATTAACTTTAAGTCATACAGAATATCTAGACCTGCACCAACACTAAAAAATACAATGGCTGGTAATGACAATAATAAATCAAATTCTTTTCAATATTTTTGCATGGAAAATTATTTTCAAGAAAGAGATGGGTCGATGAATGTCAAATTAGATGACATTAACTTTAAGGCTATCAACTAAATGTATCACATATTTAGATATTAGGAAAGAAGAGTATTTTAGCTTATAATATATTTAAGCAATTGTAGATTTATTTCAAATAGCTTGGACATGGTATTTGAGCTACTCTAGACGTTTCTAAAACATATTTAGCCAAATAAATTTGAAATTTTATTTAAGCTCCTAGGAATTCAATGTTGTTGTGATTGCTTGAGAAGAGGAATGGACAAGGAAAAAGTGTGTTTCTGATCTATATATCTAGTCATTGTTATGAGAGAGCTGTCACTCTGCTCCAAGAGAGTTGTCACTCTCTTGAAAGGAAAGATGGAGATGTTGAAGCTACAATTTTAGGTCCTAATGGAGAAGAGGGAAATGTCAAGAAAATTAGATGCTTTATAAGATCATGTTAACTTAAATAAACCTCTATGAAAGTGTGTACTAATGTAGTATAGTAGTTGTTTCTTGGAGTTAAAGGTTAACTAGGATGATGAGTGCTTACTCATAATATTGATGCCTTTAGGAGGTGATTGCTTAGGTTATTTTGTCTTGGATTTATGCAAAGATCAAGTGTCACATCTGATTTGAGGATTCTCTAGGATAAATTAGATATTTTCAATGAGAATTTCACAATAAAACTTGTGATAAAACCACTTAGGCAAGGGAGGCTCTCTATATGGGAATTGTTTTCTTCATAGTTTTTCATAAAAAGTAAACCAAGGGCATCGGTATTTGGGAGACTTAGTTAATTAAAAAATAGAACCCATTAATGAATGAATTAAAATTAAGATTTTAGTTTCATTTAGCATAACTCTTGTTAAATAAGAGCACACAAACGCAATGATGTGCGTGTAGTTGGAGTCAAATATAAAGTTTATAATATTGTGCATGATATATGTAGTGTTGAATTAATATAGAAGATTGGAAATAATTTGTAAATGCATACAAATTTTCTATATTAAAAGGTGAGGCCTAAATATGCAGATAGACACAAGCTAGGTGGCACCTAAAATTCTGAATCTTAAAGTTAAAAACATACACCCAAAAGATTAAAATGACTAAAATACAAAGAAAAATTGTACTCGCAATAAGCTTAAAATTAAATAAATGATCATACACAAAATTTTCAAAGCAATAGAATTGAAAGACACATTATACGCTCATTAACCTTAAACTTTATTAAATGATCATACCTAAATTTTTCAAAGTAATAGAATTGAAAGACAGATTGTACTCCCACAAAGCATAAACTTTATTGAATGACTATAATAGAAATATTGCACTAAAAAAGATTAAACTATATTAAAATTCTATAGTATAAAATCCAATAGGTATGTACTTGATCTTTTGTAACAATTTAAATAAATATGTCAAATGTGTCTTTCTTACTCTAGAATCATACTTTAAATTTAATTAATGATTGGTTATTTCCGTTTTTATTCTTGGTGCAATATATAGTTAAAAATACATTAGGTATAATTTAAGAATTTAGTTCATTACATTTTGATATGCATTGAAGATAAAAAAATGTTTAATTAAAGATACAAAATATATTTTGAATTGTCATGATGAGAACTAATATATATATTTATGTGTTGTTAGTTTTCTTCTAGATTATAGCCATAGCTTATGGACTTTATTACTATTCACCAAGGAAAAATAACAACCAAACTCCAAAGAATATACAAATATATAATCAAACCCTTTACAACAAATTAAATAAATAATAGAATTTTTGCAGTCTTATACTTGAATAGTGGTAAGTTGATCATGTTGTAATGAATTATTAAATCTTAACTTTGGAAAATACAAGAAATGGGTTAATAACATTTTGGGATCAGAGCATGTACATAAAAATAATTATCTACATGTTCTTCTATGATTCTTCTATTACCATTTGAAGACACTATACCTGTTAAATTGACGAAATGAGTTATGAAAAAATCTGCATATAAAATGCTAGATAACCTTTAATAACAAAGCCTACATGTGCACAATAGTCTAGAATCCAGTAATTCAAATGTACAATAATATGTTTTAAGATAATTGTAATATTCAATCTTTGTATCATCATTACATGAAATAAGATGTGATGGACAGATAACATTCACCTGCATGAGATGAAGTACTTAATGTTATACCATAGAAGACAATATTAGACTAGCATCCACTTTCCTATAAAACACTAAACAACGGCTTAGTTTCAGACTACAATCTTAGTTTTGTAAGGATAGAAAGAAATTAATCATGGTGGAAGCCACACCAATGTTGTTCAGTAATGATCAATATGGCAAAGAGTACGTGCACTGTAATGGGTTGCAGAATTCATAAGTGCAGTCCTTCAGGAGTTAGCTTTTTTGGGCACCTCTACCCCTCAAACAACCAATTGTTGTTCACTAAATGTATTGGTGGTTGGATCCTGTGTTTGAGATGAAGACTTATTGCAATATTATTGATTATTTTTTCTAATAGCCATTTCTCCTTGTTTAATCTTTGCACATACAATATAGTCATTATTGTAGCACTTACACAACTAAGTTTCTTGTTTTCTAGATTAATCACCTAAAATTTAATCAAGTGAACTAATCTAAAATAAATTAGGAAAAATCAAAATACCCCTAAGCCAATGTTGTATAAGCTCCACCCATCTTGCATGAAGTGAAAATTAGTCCCATCTTTTATAACTTGTTCTTCCATGATTAGTGATCATGAAACCGAACACTAGCCCCAGGTTAAACATGCATTCAATTGAACATTAAAACACTAATCATGTCCCTCGTTGACAAATTTGCAATCAATATTACCTTTAAAATGACGGAGTGATAGAAAAACTTGCATTTCCTGCTGTAATCTACAAAAATGCGAAGAGGTACATAGAACAAGGCTCACAAGAAAGAGAGTTTAGCTAATGTCCACAAATGATAGACATAAGTCAAGAGGAATTAGAAAGCATGTCAAGTTATAAAAGATAAATATTACATTAAAAAGACCCTAGATTGTGAAATGTAACTAAACACCGAGAAAATCCTCGTGGACAAGAAAAGATCTCCATCTACAAGGAAAATCTAATGCAAATGAAATTAGATACCTTTTCTATTGAGATAAGATGTGCTCTAAAGCTCTGATGTCACTAGGATAGAATACTAAAAACATAGCAATCCAATTGTGGGTTCTCTTATCCATAGGAAGCTGGACAGGAAATAAGTCCTCCATAATGATAAGCTCCATCCCTGGTGGCCTAGCATACATGCAACATAAATTTTCAAACAATTATAAATACAAGATAAAACCATAAAAGATTGAAAAATTCCATGTATTCATTTAGATACAACACAAGAGTTGGATCTAGCTACACCTGAATTCCTTGCAATATTTACCATAGCAGACTCTTATAATTTTAATTTGAATCCACTCAAATTGTTCACTACATGCAATAAAGCCTTCGAAGCACTTCAAGAAATAAAACCTATAAACTTCTACACGTTTCTGAAGAGTGTCCTTTCTTATAGAAACCTTCTCCTTCAACTGACTGTCTGAATGCTCTACTATGTGAAAGATGATGATCTTCTAATAGCGATAACTTTTAGCAGACAAGTCCAAATGACTTGAAATTTGGATATGATGTAGATGATGATATGTAGATGCTAAGTCTTGCTCCATGAGCTCTGATATGATGATGCAGTAAAATGTGGTACAAAATTTTGAAACTGCAACTAACTAAATTGAACTGAAAATGGAAGAAAAGAAAGAATGCAAATATTTTTGGTTGATGCAAGATTGCTCTGCAACTTGGGATACTCCTGCATCAAACACCTAGGGTTGTTGAAAAAGTGAGTCCATCACTTTGTTGGGGCTAGGGGAAAACCAAGGTGGTCTACGTTAGCCTGAGAAATCCATGTTGAATCATCTTTCAGTCTGCCTTTCCACTTTAACAAATATTCCTTGTATTGCTTCCCTCTGGTACTACATCCAACTCTACTGTCCAAGATGTCCTCTATCTACTCTGATTGTTGTTGTGGTAATTGATTCTTCAAATCATCTTCAATGTTGTCACTTGATTCCCCTTCATGATACTGATATAGGTCTGCAATGTTGAATATAGGTGGTATACCCAATGTCTCTGATAGCTCCACTTCATATGCATTTCCTGAATCAAACTTCCTGAGTATCCTACATGGTCCAAACTTCTTCATCTTCAACTTGTTGTATATCCCTACTAGAAATCTCTCCTTTCTCAGATATACCATTACTTCATCTCCAACTAAAAATTCTTTATGTCTCCTCTTCTTATCTGCTTGCTCCTTATGCTTACTATTCATCTCCTCCAAATGCTTCTTGACCTGATTATGTAATGTCTCCATATATTCTACAAATTCTTCTACCTCTGCACTTCTCTTATTCTCCATGCTGATGTATCTCAATTCTGTAACTACTCTAGGTTTTATTCTTGTCACAATATCAAATTGTGTCTTCTATATACTCCTATTCACTAAATTATTGTATGCAAACTCTGCTTGCAGTAGAATTAGATCCCAATTTCCTATCTTCTCTCCTTCCAAACATCTCAACAAGTTTCCCAAACTCCCATTTACCACTTTTGTTTGTCCATATATCTATGGATGAAATGTTGATTTGAACTTTAGGTTTTTCTTCATCTTCTTCCACAATGTCCTCCAAAAGTATCCAATGAATCTTGTATCCCTGTCTAAAATTATACTCTTAGGTAATCCATGCAATCTCACAATCTCCTTGAAAAATAAGTCAGCAACGTGCACTACATCATTTGTCTTCTTACAAGGTATGAAATGTGACATCTTTGAAAATATGTCCACCACTACAAATATAGAATCATGTCCTCTCTATGTTCTTGACAATCCTAATATGAAATCCATGCTTATGTCTTCCCAAGGTCTCTCTGGTATTGTCAAAGATTTATACAACCCATTATTCTAACTACTCCCTTTTGCAACTTGACATACTCTACAACTCTATACAAATTTCCTTACATCCTTATATATCTAAGGCCAAAAATAATGTTCACTTACCAAATCCATTGTCTTGTCAATTCCAAAATGTCCTGCCAATCCACCACTATGCTTCTCCTTGATCAAATTGTCTCTCCTTGAACTCCTAGGTATACATAACGGATTTCCTTTGAACAACATCTCCTCTTGAATGAAATAATCTAACTAGTTACTTCTATCTATCACAACAGGTTCATGACATGCTTTCCATGGTTATGCAAAATCAAGGTCCTCTTCATACATGTGCTTTAGTTCCTCAAAACCTAATACTTATACTCTCATCTCTGTCAGCAAATTCCTTCTTCTACTTAATGCATCTACAATTTTGTTTGACTTCCCACTCCTATGCTTCAATACAAATGTTTAACTCTACATGAACTCTACCCATCTCATATGGCTCTAATTCAACTTTCCTTGACTGTTCAAATATTGTATATCCTAATGATCTATGTACAACACAAATTCTTTAGGCAACAAGTAATGTCTCCACTTCTTCAAAGCTTGAATTATGGCATAAAACTCCTGATCATAAACTAAATACCTTCTCCTGGCATCATTCAACTTCTCACTAAAATATACTACTAGTCTACATTCTTGACTTAACACTACTCCTATTGCATTTCCACTTGCATCACAATCTACCTAAAATACCTTATTAAAATCCGGTAATGCTAACACTGGTTACTCTGCCACTTTTTGTTTCAACAATTCAAAACTTTTATTTTCTCCTGATGTCCACTTAAAATACTTTATATCACCTCTCATTGTCTCTGTCATTGGTGTACACACTGAACTGAAATTTCTAATGAACTTTCAATAAAAACTTGCTAATCTATGAAATGATCTTACCTCTCCAATGCTCTCCAGTGTTGGCCACTCAACAATTGCTCTAACCTTCTTAGGTTCCATCTTCAATCCTTCTGCAGAAATCACAAATCTCAAATATACCAATTCTTCCTTCATGAAACTACATTTCTTGATGTTTATCAGCAATTTCTCTTCTCTCAGTCTCTGCAATACTTGTCTAATATGCCACAAATGTTCTTCCTTTGTCTTACCGAAAATCAGAATATCATCTAAGTATACAATGACAAACTTACCCAAGAATTTCTTCAAAACCTCATTCATCAATCTCATGAAAGTACTCGGTGCATTAGTCAATCCAAAAGGCATCACTAACCATTCATACAATCATTTATTTGTCTTAAATGTAGTCTTCCACTCATCTCCTTCTATGATCCTGATTTGATGGTATCCACTCTTCAAGTCTATCTTGGTAAAATACTTTGCTCCACTCAAACAGTCCATAATGTCATCCATCCTTGGCAATGGAAATCTATACTTAACTGTGATCTTATTTATTGCTAGATAGAGTCTATACACATTCTCCATTCTCCATCTTTCTTCAGTGCTAGCATTGTAGGTACTGCACATGGGCTCAATCTTTCTCTGATCAATCATTTCCTCAACAATTCTTGTATCCATCTATTCAGCTCTGCATTCTTTGTTGGTGTCATTTAATGTGCTACTTTGTTAGGCAAACTAGCTACAGGTATAAGGTCCATATGATGACTTATACTCCGGATTGGTGACAATCCTTTAGGTACATTATCTGATATGATGACTTTATACTTTGTCAACAATTTAGTTATCTCCTCTAGCTGTGATTCTTCAGTCTCTATACTTAGGATTCCACACTTCTTAGGAATTAAAGCAAAACACATATTCTCATACCTCAAACCATCTAGAAATTTCCTTCCATCTACCAAACAGATTCTAGCATTCCCGCATACTTCACTTTTAGGCTCATCTTCCAAAGGAATCAAGATATGTTTCTTCCCATTTGATGTTATAGTATAAGTATTCTTTCTCCCATCATGTATATCTTTTCCATCATACTACCATGGTCTACCCAACAATATATGACATACATCCATTGGCATAATATTACACAATACTTCATCATGATAAGATCCTATATGAAATTTCACAAGACATTGTTCACTCACCAGTACCTTGTGTTCATCTTGAATCCATGCTATTTTGTAGGGTTTAGGGTGTTTCAATCTCTCCATATTCATCTTAGTCACCATCTCTTCTAAAACCAAATTATTAGTACTACCACTATCAATGATCATTTTACAATATTTACCTCCTAATTTGCATCTGGTCCAGAACAAACTTTTCCTCTACGGTGGTTCCTCGGTTGCTTCTACTTGAAATAAGGCTCTCCTCGTGACTAATGATTCTCCTTTCTCTGATTTTCCAAATGAACTAGGTGATCCAATAGGTTCCTCTTCCGCATAAGTTACTCTTGCACTATTCTCTATCTTCTTGCTTGTACTTCCCTAATGACATTCAAATGCTTTGTGTTCTTCACCTCCACACTTAAAACAAGTTCCTCTGAATGTTCTCTTATCAGACCCTCTTTCTTCTCTCCTGTACCCTTCATTGTGGTAAGAATTATGATTCCCTCTATGGTAGGAAGTTCTATCATCTCTCTAGAATGAATTTCTATCTCTATCCTCCTTGAATGGACTACTTTCTATGTTCTACTCTGCATATGATATTTCTCCTCTGGAATATGTTCTACCTCTGTGAAATTTGCCTCCTCTACCTCTCTGTCTTTACTCATGTTTCTTATTCAACTTGTCTTCAACTTTCAAGACAAACTAATATGCTTCTTCTATTGTTGTCATCCTTACCAAACTTAGTTCTTCTTAAATATTCATCCTCAATCCATTTATGTATCTTTCCACTTTGTCCTTGCTTCCTTCACTATGTCTAGTCCTTATAGTCATCTTATGAAATTCTTCAATATACTCCTTCGTAGATTTCTCATTTTGCCTTAGGTTTTGCAATCTCTTTAACAATTCTAACTCATAGTCAGCGGGTATAAACTAATTCTTCAATTTTGTCACCATTCTGTCCTAGTTTATGATCTTTTCTTTTCCTCTCCTATTCCTATCCAACTAAACTTATTTCCACCAAATAGCAACATGTCCTTTCAACTTAGTCTTTGCAAATCTTACTTTCTCCAGATCTTCAATTTCTTCATATTCAAAGTATTCCTCCAAGTCATTTATCTAGTCAATCAATTCCTCCATATTCAAATTTCTAGTATAGTTTGGTACATCCACTCTAGGTCTCTTTCCAATCTTTGAAATAGATTTCAACATCTTCACTTGATCTAATTCTTCTTCTTCTTCTAGGGTTTCTTCATTTTGATTAGCAGATTGAAATTCTTCATCGTCACTTTCAGCATCATGTCTAGGGTTTAGTCCTCTTCTTCTATCTTCTTCTACAGCATCCAGTCTAACTTTCATTGTTTTCATCATCTACATCATTTCTTCCATTCTTCTAGAAATAGTGCCTATAGCAGGCATCCTCCTCAATGGCATCTCTTCCTAGGATCTCGTGCAACTGTCACAATTTGGTGATTTGACTACAAGGTAGTAATTGCCTCACAATCGACACTTTGTGGACAAATGCAAGTAGATTGCCTCATGTCAGTGATTGGTTCTGTTGGTGCCCAACTAGGATCAGGGTTTTAAGCTTGAGAATTTGCAGGTTCTTTTCTTTTTAAAACCGTGGAATTTCTGAGGCATGAGGTCATGATAGTCAAGGTTTCTGTCTATCCTACATCTTTCAGTGTGTGTGTGCATCATGTTAGGTATGTTTGTGATCTTGAGGCCTAAAGCCTAAAAAATTAGAGTCTAAATTTTGCCTTAGGAAACTTGCTATGTGGAAGAGTGTAAAATTTTAAGCAGGTTTGTCTCTTGTATCACCCTGATATTCTGCCAGATGAGCAAGTTATAGCCTGTCAAAGTTCTAAGTCTTTGGGCCTCCTCATCATATTTCCAATTATCACCCCAATATTTCTTGTGAGGGTTATATTTCATACCAACCTGATCTTTCACCTGGGGGGTGATATTTTGAATATTGGGTGATCTTGTGAAGATCACCCCAATGTTGTTTTATCACCTCATGTTCACTTCATCACCTCAAAGTGCGGATGTCAATTTTATGTGGGGGGTGATATCTGCCTGTCTGGTGACCCGATATTTCAAGGGGGGTGATATTTCATATATCAGTCATATTCTAAATATCACCCCAATGTTACAATGAAGCTATAGTGCACCCTGATATTTTTGCGGGGGGGGTGATATTTCAAATATTAGGTCATCTTACGAATATCACTCGTGCCCCAATATGATGGTTACATCATCAGGATCTAGTGGGGTGCATCAGGTGGTCATCAGGATGATGTTGCATATCAGGTAGTGCGATCAAGTGATACTTTCCCATGGGGTGATATTTCCTGTGGGGTGATATTTCGCATTAGGATGATGCAAAGTATCGGGGTGATGTTTCTTTGCGGGTGATAGGGCCATCAGGGCAATGTGAAATATCGGGGTGATATTTCACATTAGGTTATCATGCAGGAGGATGATGATGAGGTTTAAGCTTGCGTCATTGGGAGCAAAATCACTGACATCATATATGCTCATGGCCTAGTATATAAAATATTGAGGAGGTCACCGCAGGGTGCATGTGGGATAATTAGTTCCTGAATGATATGAAATATCAGGGTCATATTTCTTGGCTGGAAAGTTGAGAAACGCACTATTCGCTACATTCCCAAGAGGCCACGAGTTGGTATGCCATTAATGGCGGATGTTACAGGGTATGGGTGATGGTATGAACAGATCTACAACCTGATTGAAGTTGTGAATCCCCAGGCGACGATGTAGGGCTCAAGATCACTCCCTATCTCCTCCTCTACCTACTGTATTTAATGTTTGAGCACCATTTTCTTAGAATGCACTATTTTTGGCAAATTTCAAATTGCCAGGGAAATTAATGTTGAGTACCTTCTTGCTGTATATAGCAGGTTGTGTTACTCATTTCTGTGGTTGTTGAAAATTGGACAAAATTTTGGTGTTGTGATAAGATACGACTTCATTGGTGGCTCTGTTTTGGCTATCTTATGAGTTTATGAGTCTCATGTTGTATGTTTTTCTGCATAAATCTATCATGCTGATTTAAATGAGTAATGCTATATTGCATGTGTTCTATTATCTGTCTCCAAATTGAGTGTGTTCTTCTTCTGAATCTAAGCATCTAAGGGGTGTTTATGATTCTAGAATATAGGTTTACTGTGTTTAATGCTTGATTTCTTACTTCTGCTCAAGGAGTAGATTAAATGTTTTAGATCAAGTGTTGGGAAGAATGTATTGTAGTGAGGATGTTGTAAGTAGAGATAACTAAATATAAAATTTTGGGAGGTATTTGTAAGGCAGATACTAAAAACCCCCTTGATATCCAGTCTTTGGTATATGTTTATGCTGATCATTCACATGTGTATGTCTATTGAATCCAAGCCCTGGATAGGCACCAGTCTAGTCTTGTATTGAGGTTACACCCAAGGTCCTAGTTTTGCATCCAAAACATCAAAATTAAACTCAAACTTCAAATTCAAACCATTAGGACCTTAGTAGTTTTTAGGACCAAAATCCTCTATCTCACAACTGAACATAGGCCCAAGGCTAGCCCCTTTGCACTTATCTCACAGTTTTGGTCTACATAAAGGAGGATTTATCTACTTTGTGTCAACATCCCCCTAGTTCACAGGCATATCTTATGGATGTTGAATAGGGAATACCCCCTAGGTTTTGCAGAGCCTGAAGAAGAAGAGGAGATATTTATAGAGTCTATCTCCTGTACTATTGCCCCCTAGCCCAGAGATCCTATTGATCATTGATGGCTACTTTGTAGGGATAACTGGGAGCAAGCATCCAGTCGGATTAAGAACCAACAAATTTGGTGACTTCGCTAGGGAATGTTAATTTGTACCCATCCGAGTCAGCAACAGATTTGGCAACTCTGCTAGGGACTCTGTGTGTAAGAACTTTGATTTCAAAAGAAAAAATTTCCTAGTTGTAGGTGGCAACTTCGAACAATCTCCCAACCGGTAAAGTAAAAATTTGTATGCAAGGGAGAAGATCCCTGTGTAATCCTTTATTTGAAGAATTACCTAGAAAGATGATGTACAGGAAAAAAGGGACTATCCCAGCCAGTCATGAAGGTTCACCTAGAAGAAATGATAGTATCCAAGATCATCCTAGGTCTTCAGAGTAGCAAGCACCCTATTTTTCAAATGTAGAGGCTAATATTCAAGATACATATGAAATACAACAAGGTGGTAGTCTGAGAATAAGGTCAGAGTTATTTCAAGAGCGTCCTTTCTTAGACCCCTCAGATAGATTTGAAGAGGTTGAATCTCCAAGCGATGATGATGATGACCAGGATGGAATGAGACCATCCTCTTCTATGCCTAGAGATGAGGAACTAGCCGAAGAAATCAAGAGCCTAAGAGATGAATTAGAATATTTGCAGGCTGTAAAAATTAGAGATGATATAAGACAGAAAGTGGAAGCTCTGAGAACTACTCAAAAAGATTCAGTTCCTACTCTTGACAATACAAATATGTTGAGAAACCAGCACAGAGATGAAGCCCATCATCAGCAAAATGATCAAAGACAGAATGCAAATAATTCTAGAATACCAATAAATAATGTAAGAAATCAAAATGTTTACAGGAATGCAAATGTAAATTAGTTTGGTAGGCAGCCCATGCAGTTAGACATATTCAAGCAACTTGTTTTTGATGGCATTCCTGGCCACCCTAACCCCATTGACAAACATGTGAGGCCACAAGTGCCAAAATTTTTAGGAAATAATGTTGTATCAGGTGAAGACCATTTGAAGGCTTTTCAAAATGTCATGGACAACTTTGAGGTTGAGCATGAAGATGTTTTCATGAAGTTGTTTATGCAATCTTTGATTGATGAAGCTAGGGAATGGTATAGAGGTCTGCCTAACTGGAGTGTTTCATCATGGGATGATTTCAGAAGAATTTTTAAGGAGCAATATGGTGACAAAATTGACCCAAGCTTTTTTGTAAATGAATTTACCAGTATCACTAAGGGGTTGAATGAGCAACTTGCTGATTTCAATGCTAGATTTGCTAAAGTGTTGAATAAATTGCCACCTCACATGAGACCTAATGAGCCAATGTGCATAGTATTATATATAAATGCTTTTGATGCTAAAATAGCATATGGGTTAAGAGATAAGGGTCCTGCTACTCTCAGGGATGCTTTTAAAATTGCTACAAATATTGAGAATAATAGGAAAGCATCAGGTAAGACAAACAGAAGAGAGGATGTAAAGATTTTGCAAAATCCAAATAAGCCTCAGAGTACTCAAGGTAATGCATCTACTTCTGAGGATAAAATAGATAAATTGACAAATAAGGACCTAAGTTATAAACTTGCAAAATATGAAAAGGGACTGGGTCCTGACAGGTAGGTTTACCAGAGATAAGAAAAGAGACCATCATTGCATGATATGCCATACAACACAAATTGGCATAATGGTAAACTAGTTTTTCCAAGTAGCAACCCTGGTCAAAGAGTTCAACATGTCAAGGAGACTCCTGGTCCTTTGAAGAAAGCTGTTAATATTGTAGATGATACTCCATGGTGCATAATCTGTCAGATGCCTCACTCACAATCTCAATGTATGATTGTTCAATCTTTACATGATAATGTTGTTTCTTGTGATGAGTGCAATGAACCGCACTACATGCAGGATGATAATGTAAAAATGTTGTCCACAAATGGGGAGTATCCTTCTCATAATGCTGATGCAAGTGCGAATAATGAGATTCAGGTCTACCAGTAGCTTTCCTATGATGAGGATGATGAAGACAACTGTGCTTATGCTCAGGACTCACACATCTTTTTGAACAATCTGAGAAGACCTTCTAATGAGGAGATTAGAGCTCTCACAGCTGCAACAATAGCTCAAGTCAAAAGCAATTATAACCTCAGAGGCAAAGCTCAGGTGAGTGATCCACGTAAATTAGAAAACACCTCTATGAATTAGCCAGTGCACAGTCATAAGGGGACTAAACCACAAAATACACAATGGAACAACAATAAGTAGAATTTAAAACAAAAAGCATGTCGTGATCTTCAAAGACTAGAAAATAAGGTCCCATAAGATGAGGATCAGGGCGAGGGACATCAGGTCATAAATAACAATCAACACACTGCTAAGACTAAAGATGGGTCAGCTCAGGATAAAAACAAAACTGTGGATCAGGCTACAACTGTTATTCAAAATTATGCTCCTTTTGATATTACTCAAGTCCTATCCCAGGTAAAGGTCTCTGTTCCATTGATGGAGTTGATGAAAGTTGAAGAGTTTAGAGATAAAATATTGTCCTTGATTTCAGGAGTGCCTTGCCAAACCAAGCCAAATGATGGACCTCAAAGTAAGAAACAAGCCTTATGCATTGATGAGGATGAGGTTCCTGAGGTTTATCTGGGGGTGACCATGACAAAGTGCCCTTCACAGGTTGAGCCATTTTATGTCTCCCTGGTTATCAATGGAAAAATAGTCAAGAATTGTAAGCTTGATTCTGGAGCATCAACAAATATCATGCCTCTGGCTATCATGCAACAAACTAGATTAAAAATAGACAAGGCATGTGGAAAATGTTATGCAATGGATGTCAGGGAGGTACCAGTTATTGGAATCATGAAGGATGTGGATTTCAGGTTAGCAGCATATCCAAAAAAAAACATATAGAATGAACATAACTATTGCTGACATTAAGCCATAATATGGTATGTTGTTATCAAGAAGATGGGTAGCACTGATTGGTGGAAGTATGCAATTAGACCTGTCATATGCCATGATCCCAATGAATGGCAAAGATGTCATACTGGTTAGAGAGGAAAGATCATTAGAAACAGTGGAGGATCAGTATTAAGAGGACCACATCTATTTCGTGGACACTGATTGTAAAAATTTCAGGGTCATCTCTGATGATCAGGAAGATAAAGAAAAGGATGTTTGCATTTAGGAATTGGACCAACAGGGCCTTTGGACCATGTATTTTGATGGAGCTTGTGCAAAGGAAGGCTCTGGTGCTAGAGTTGTGTTTCTGTCTCTAGCTGGTAGGCTTCTAAAATTCTCTTTCTTGCTGAGGCTTGCTTGTACAAACAATATTGCAGAGTATGAAGCTTTGCTACTTGGACTAAATATGGCTCTGAAGGATGGAATTAAGATGTTAAGAGTGTTTGGAGACTCAGAGTTGATTGTTTCCCAGATTAGAGATAAGTATGCTTCAAAAAATAAGAGGTTGAAATAATATAAGCATGTTGTATGGGATACAATTGAATTGTTTGACGCATTTCAATAAATTGGGTAGAGAGATCAAAAAATGTCATGGCAGATTTTCTAGCTAATGTGGCGATAAGGCCAGATGATATAACTCTGTCAGATGTTAGAAATGTTGAGGTTAAACTTAGACTTGCAGTACCAGATAATGTGTGCAGCTAGCAAGTGTTTGATGATGATAAGGATTTGCTGAGATTCCTACACTGCATAGATGAGTATGAGAATCCAGAAATTGATTTCCAAAATTTTGTGGAAGTTGTGGATGGGAAAGAAACTCTCTTGGGGAAGGAGGTAATTCAACTCAAAAAAAATAAAATCCCCAGAGGGTTAGTTTCTTTAGAAAGAGCTTTTGACAATAGAGATCAGTTTGTTATGAAGGCATCTCCTACAAACAAGAATGACTTGGAGGAGATAAACTTGGGGACATCTCATGCCCCTAAAAGGGTGTATATTGGCAAACAACTTAAACCACACATCAAGATTATGCTAATTGCATTGTTAAAAAGATATAAGCATGTCTTTTCTTGGTCATATGAGGAACTTAAAGATTATAGAGAAGATTTATTCCAGCATGAGATCCCTTTGAAGCCCAGAGCTAAGCCATTTAGACAAAAACAAAGACATATTAATCCAACCTTAGCTCCAAAAATGTAGCAAGAACTTGTTACGCTTAGGGAAGCTGGAATAATTGTGCCAATTAGGCATTCAACTTGGGTGTCTAATCTTGTCCCAGTTAGAAAAAAGAACGGTGACATCAGACTTTGTGTTGATTTTAGGAACCTGAATGTATCCTCTTTGAAGGATAATTATCCACTGCCCAACATGGAGGCTATGCTACAAAAGGTAACTAGCTGTGAACTTTTATCCATGATGGATGGATTTTCAGGGTACAATCAGGTGAAGGTAAAAGAATCTAAACAATACAAAACTGCCTTCACCACTCCATGGGGAACCTATGTATATGTGAGAATGCCATTTGGACTGACAAATGCAGGTGCTACATTTCAGAGGGCCATGGATGTTGCTTTTGCAGGGTTGATTGGCTCAATCGTGGCTGTATATCAAGATGACTTAACTTCTTATTCAAAGAAGGAAGAGCAACATTGCATGCACTTAGAATATTTTTTTGTTAGAGCACTGGAATATGGCATCTCACTTAATCCAAAGAAGTGTGCTTTTGGGGTAATAGAAGGAAAACTGTTGGGGCATATTGTTTCCAAGGATGGGGTCAGGATTGATCCTGAAAGGGTGGCTGCAATTGACAAAATTTAGATCCCTAGAATAGTGAAAGGTATTCAATCGTTCTTTGGACATATTAACTTTGTTAGAAGATTTATCCCCAACTTTGCTGAAATCACAAAGGATATTTCTAAGATCTGAAGAAAGGTGCAACTATCAAATGGGAAGATGAGGCAACTAAATCATTTCAGAATATCAAAGAAGCTATAAAGATGGCTTTTGTATTGAAATCTCTCAACTTTTCTAAGCCATTTCAGTTGTTTTCATTTTCCTCTTTTCACACCATTGCTGCATGTTTATTGCAGAAGAATGAGGAGGGTTTTGAACAGCCTATTGCCTTCTTTAGCATGTCATTTCAGGCAGCTGAATTGAAGTATGATATCATGGAGAAACAAGCATATGTATTAGTTAGAGCAGTCAAGAGCTTCAAGCCATATTTAGTAGGCTCTCAGATAGTTGCATATGTGCCCCATGCAGTAGTTAAAGATATTTTTACTCAGCAGGAGGTAACTGGAAGAAGATGCAGATGGAAAAATAAATTACAAGAATTCAACATAGAGATACAGGTCACAAAGCAGGTAAGGGGACAAGGTTTGGCAAAGATAATGACAGAATCAAACCTGGAAGCATGCCAAGTGAACATGGTACAAAATGAAACTGTTAATATGTCAGAATCTGACTAGTATAAGGACATTGTATATTACTTGCAGAATTTGAATTGTCCTTCCCACTTCAGTGATAGTCAGAAAAGAACCTTGAAATTACATGCAATCAAATACATAATTCTTCAAGGAGAGTTGTATTGGAAAAATCTTGAAGGTGTCCTACTGATATGTATGGATGAAAATTAGGTTGCTGATATTTTGAATGATATGCACAAGGGAGTATGTGGTGGACATTACACTGCCAGGACAACAACCCACAAAATTCTTAGAGCAGGATATTGGTGGCCTACTCTTTTCTCAGATGCACAAAAGTTGGTAAGAAGATGTGACTCCTACCAAAGGTTCTCAGGAAAACTAAAATATGAAGGTGCATTACCCCTTAGAACTGTAACTGTGGATGCTCCATTTCAGCAATGGGGAATTGATTTTATAGGGGAACTTTCAAAAAAATCAAGTGGGGGACATAGTTGGATTCTAGTTGCTACTGATTATTTCACTAAATGGATTGAGGCAATCCCAACTAAAAAAGCTACAAGCAAGGTGGTAATGGATTTCATTCTAGAAAATGTTATTATCAAATTTGGAGTACCAATCAAATTGGTCACAGATAATGCCATGTGCTTTAGATCTAGTGAATTTGTTAATTTTTGCAACAAATATGGAATTAGTTTGTCACACACATCACCATACCACCCACAAGGAAATGGTCAGGCAGAGTCTAGTAACAGAAGCCTCATGAAAGTCATCAAAAGGATGGTAGACAAAAACAAGAAGGCATGGGATTCAAAATTAAGGTTGGCATTATGGGCTGACCAGGTAGCAATGAAGAAATCAACTGGAAGATCTCCTTTTGAGTTAGTTTATGGTGCACCAGCTAAGTTGCCTGTGAACAACCTTTTGCCAGTCTATAGGATTATACAAGAAAATGATACAGAGGTGGAGGACTCAATGACTGAAAGGATAAATCAGCTGGTTGCACTAGATGAAATCAGGAGAGAGGCATACAAGACAAACATCAAGTAACAACAAAGAGTTAAGTATCTGTTTGACAAAAGGACTATGGAAAGAAAAATTCAAATAGATGATTTGGTCCTTGTCTGGAATGCCAGGAGTCAAGATAGGGGTAAGCATGGTAAATTTGAACCCTTATGGGTGGGCCCATATCACATTAGCAACACTCATGAAGATGATTCCTACTTTCTCTAGGCCTTGGATGGTGAACTACTGGAATTGCCTGTGCACGGTAAATTCCTTAAAGATTTTTTCTCATAAATGAGATATCTCTTGTGCACACTATAAATTAGATGTAAATGGTTTGTATTTACCTTGTATAGTCAGTGTTCTGCATTTTTTGTGTTTTGCCTGGTCTGCTCGGAGTCATCTCATTCTTGCTGTAGCCTTGTGCCTGCATGTCCCCAGTCGAAGGCTATGTTGGTGCCCAACTAGGGTCAGGGTTTTAAGCTTGAGCATTTGTAGGTTCTTTTCTTTTTAAAACTGTGGAATTTATGAGGCATGAGGTCGTGATAGTTAGGGTTTCTGTCTATGCTGCATCTTTCAGTGTGTGTGTGCATCATGTCAGGTATGTTTGTGATCTTGAGGCCTAAAGCCTAAAAACTTAGAGTCTGAATTTTGGCTTAGGAAGCTTGCTATGTGGAAGAGTGTAAAATTTTAAGCAGGTTTGTCTCTTGTATCATTCTGATATTCTGCCAAATGAAGAAGTTATAGCCTGTCAAAGTTCTAAGTCTTTGGGCCTCCTCATCATATTTCCAATTATCACCCTGATATTTCTTGCAGGGGTTATATTTCATACCAACCTGATCTTTCACCCAGGGGGTGATATTTTGAATATCAGGTGATCTTGTGAAGATCACCCCGATGTTGTTTTATCACTCGTGTTCGCTTCATCACCTCAAAGTGCGGACGTCAATTTTATGTTGGGGGTGATATCTACCTATCTAGCAACCTGATATTCTGAGGGGGGGTGATATTTCATATATCAGTCATATTCTAAATATCACCCCGATGTTACAACGAAGCTACAGTGCACCCTGATATTTTTGTGGGGGGGTGATATTTCAAATATCAGGTCATCTTACGAATATCACCCGTGCCCCAATATGATGGTGATGTCATCAGGATCCAGTGGGGTGCATCAAGTGGTCATCAAGATGATGTTGCATATCAGGTAGTGCGGTCAGGTTATACTTTCCTGTGGGGTGATATTTCCCGTGGGGTGATATTTTGCATCAAGATGATGCGAAGTATTGGGGTGATGTTTCTTTGCGGGTGATGCAGCCATCAGAGCAATGTGAAATATCAGGGTGATATTTTACATCAGGTTATCATGTAGGAGGATGATGATGAGGTTTAAGTTGGTGTTGTCAGGAGCAAAATCACCGACATCATCTATGCTCACGGCCTAGTATATAAAATATTGAGGTCGCTGTAGGGTGCATGTGGGATAATTAGTTCCGCATGATTTTAAATATCAGGGTCGTATTTCTTAGTGGGAAAGTTGAGAAACACATTGTTCACTGTATTCCCAAGAGGCCACGAGTTGGTATGCCATTAATGGGGGATGTTATAGGGTATGAGTGATGGTATGAACATATCTACAACCTGATTGAAGATGTGAATCCCCAGGTGGCGACACAGGGCTCGAGATCACTCCCTATCTCCTCCTCTACCTACTGCATTTAATGTTTGAGCACCATTTTCTCAGAATGCGCTGTATCTGGCAAATTTTGAATTGCCAGGGAAATTAATGATGAGTACCTTCTTGCTGTATATAGCAGGTTGTGTTACTCATTTCTTTGGTTGTTGAAAACTGGACAAAATTTTGGTGTTGTGATAAGATACGACTTCATTGGTGGATCTGTCTTGGCTATCTTGTGAGTTTATGAGTCTCGTGTTGTATGTTTTTCTGCATAAATCTACTGATATCATGCTGATTTATATGAGTAATGCTATATTGCATGTGTTTTGTTATTTGTCTCCAAATTGAGTGTGTTCTTCTTTTGAATCTAAGCATCTAAGGGGTGTTTATGATTCTAGAATATAGGTTTACTGTGTTGAATGCTTGATTTCTTACTTCTCCTCAAGGAGTAGATTAAATGTTTTAGATCAAGTGTTGGGAAGAATGTATTGCAGTGAGGATGTTGTAAGTAGAGATAACTGAATACTAAATTTTGGGAGGTATTTGTAAGGAAGATACTAAAAACCCACTTGATATCCAGTCTTTGGTAAATGTTTATGCTGATCATTCACATGTGTATGTCTATTGACTCCAAGCCCTAGAGAGGCACCAGTCTAGTCTTGTATTGAGGTTACACCCAAGGTCCTAGTTTTGCATCCAAAACATCAAAATCAAACTCAAACTTCAAATTTAAACCATTAGGACCTTAGAAGTAGTTTTTAGGACCAAAATCCTCTGTCTCACAACTGAACATAGGCCCAAGGCTAGCCCCTTTGCACTTATCTCACAATTTTGGTCTACATAAAGGAGGATTTATCTGCTTTGTGTCAACATCCCCCCAGTTCACAGGCATATCTTATGGATGTTGAATAGGGAATACCCCCTAGGTTTTGCAGAGCCTGAAGAAGAAGAGGAGATATTTATAGAGTCTATCTCCTATACTATTGGCCCCTGGCCCAGAGATCCTGTTGATCATTGATGACTACTTTGTAGGGATAACTGGGAGCAAGAATCCAGTCAGATTGAGAACCAATAGGTTCACCATAAGATCTTCCAGAATTGCCTTCACTTCCCAAAGGATTCAAAACTTCACTTTGATACCACTTAGTGCAGTCACGATCGAAGGGTTCATAGAATGAACTGTCCAAACCATGTAGCTAGAGTAAACACAATGGAAACAACACAAATATGGAGTGTAATGGAAGATTCAAATGCTTAATCTATCATATATTTAGAATGCTTATATGTTGGTAACATGTGGGCTACAATCAAAAGGCTCACATGCTTGCTTTTTGGGTTACAATAGATATACAAGATAGGGCATTGAAGTGCCTTCCAGAAAAAAATCTATAACTCTAAAATACATAATGGAATTCTATCAACTACTAACTTCCTAATGCATCTAAGAGATCTATATATATTATCTCCAAGCTCCATAAATCCTTCACATTGGCCAAAGAAGGTTACAAACTCCAAAGAAAGATGTAATGTGTAGAAGTAAGTAAGTTGGCCTTAAACAATTGCTAATGCTCTGCAAATAAATGAAACTTAGTGTGGACCTCAAGGAAGGTCTATCTGATCCATATGTGTTATGTATGATGTTTTATTTATCTCCGCAAGTCACAGAAGTGCTCCACAAACCTTCTCCTTCAACTGATTGTCTGAATGCTCTGCTCTATGAAATCTAATGATCTTGTGATAGCGATAACTTTTAGTAGAGAAGTCCAAAAGACCTAAAATTTGGATATGATGTAGATGATAAGTCCTACTCCGTGAACTCTAATATGAAGATGTGGTGAAATGTGGTACAAAATGCTAAAACTGCAACTGACTAAACTAAACTAAAAATGGAAGAAAATAAAGAATGCAAATGTTTTTGGTTGATGCAAGATTGTTCTGCAACATGGGATGCTCCTACATCAACCTATAAACTTCTACACATTTCTAAAGAGTTTCATTTATTATAGAAACCTATAAACAAATTTTAGTAGCATTGAAGAAAATAAAAATAAAAATAGAAGAGAAAACATTCAAAAACGTAGATTACCCAAGTATTGAAGTGTATATCCAATAGGAAACAAAGCTTCTTGTCATGTAAATGCTCTACAACATTCTTAATAATTTTAGAAGATACATATCTAGGATTGGTTTTATCTATGTCACATATGACATTTACAACTTGAAGCAATATTTATAAAAACCCAAAGTTAAAACAAACATGATTGTATAGCACTCATAAAGAAATCCCCCACCCCCACATTGTATCCAGTGTTAACTAGTATTAACATTGTCAGAGAATATTGGGGGTAAAATAAATTCAACAAAATGGTGCAAAATCATCCCCCAAACATTTCACCAAACAATTGTAAAATACCTAGTCTTCAATATGAAACATTGAACCTTTATGTGTCAACGGTAGAGAACCATCCTCCTAACATGTTATATAATTGAGAATCTATTTTGAATTTTCTCATTGGTCAACTTTGTTTATGCTCATTTCTTTATTCATATCTTTCCTTCAGGAGCTTACTCGACTAGCTAAAGATGCAGTTAGATGCACTTCCATGGAAGGAGCTTGGGCTTCTATTTTAACTCTAACTGCAGTCCTATTGATTTCATGATTAGCCTCTACCCTATAAGGGAACACACTCTCTATCAAACAACAGTGTCAGGAAGCTTGAATACTATCCTAGGATTTGACTGAGGCAAGTCCCTAAACACCATAACCCCCGAATCCCTTTTCTTATTGTGTGTAGGTTACAAGTGCGAGATCCGAGAAAGCAAAGACATAGGAAGACTACGTAAGGATTAGGGATTTAGGATCCAACAAAATTTTAGGAATATTCTTCTATACAAGACTTGGGCACCCACAAAATTTGTCCTCCACCCATTTCAGGGTCCAAAACTAGCTTTAGGGTAGCCTTTACAACATTTTCTCAGTTCAGACCTTCAATAGATTCTCACTTCTAGGACTTGGGTGCTCATGAATTCATCCTTTGACACCTCTACTTCTGGAATCAAGTTCTCCTCTATTCACTAATCTTGGTGCTTCTTTTAGATTGTTCGTATCTATCACTGTTTGTCTCTTATGCTCTGATCATCATAGAACTAGGGTTTAATGCATATTTGACCTAGGGTTTGATAAAGAGGCTTGATTAAATCATATCTTTCTATGATAGCACTCTTGAGTACAAGATCTATAGCTGATTCCACCTCCATTTGATAGTGATTTGGCTCGGTCTTATTCTTGAATGTTATTGTGGAAGAGGGTTTGATTTAGTGTGCATACTAGACTTCATCATTCATCTTTTTTACACTTAACACTCTCTTTTCTTCCACTTCTCCCATTTTGCCATGGGTTTTCTTGATTTGGTGTTCCATTAGTCCTTTTATATCCCATAATATCCTAGTTTGAAGAGTCACATCATTTGAAAGGTCCTTGCAGACCCTACCCCCTTTCCACCTGTCATCCCCTTAAGTGTCTGCCCCCCTCTCATAGAGGTAGGAACTTAAGAAGACCCAAATTTCTCTGAAACTTAAAAAATTTCTCCACCGATCTAGCCTTCTCTACTTTCCATAACCTTGTGCTGCTCCTTTGAATGTTTTTCTCCTTCAATCTTTAACTACCTTCTTCTAGGGTCCTGGCAATGGAACCAAATGTTATCAAGAAATGGAGAGGGATACTGGTTTGGAGATCTGGTCCTTAGTCAAATATTTATAGTCAGCTTATATCCCAGTCAAGTAGCTAGAGATTGATAGTAAAACAAAAATAATAACAAAAATAGAGTATCATAAATAGATCATAACAAGGCAACACAAAAACATTCAGTGTTGGTAGATCTCCATATATATATATATATACACCAACAACAAAACATTATATAGTCATCCTCTAACAGGTCTAAGTCTTTATCTCATCCTCCTAAATACATCTTCTAACTTCTATGTGAGTATCATATCATCCTACCTTGCTATCTCCTATCTTATCTTATCTTATCCTATATGTATGTATGTATGTATGTATTGTATCTATTACATCCTTTTATATGTGAAGGGTACCCCTTGTGTTGAAGTTGTCAGAGGAATTTTCTCTTGACTTTGATAAGAGATTCAAGGAGACAAATAGGAAGTTGGAGGAACCACTAACTAAGAAGCAAAAGATAGAATGGTTTATTTTTGGAATAAACCCTTAAATAATAACTTCCTTGGATGGAAGAATATTTGAAATATATTCAGAAGTAGTGACACTAGCTTGATAGATAGAGTCGCAATCTTGGCATAGACAAGACAAAATGAAGGAAAACCTAGAACTGGAGAATTTGAAATTAGAATTGGAAGAATTGAAGCTGAGACATAAGATTTTGGCCAAGCAAGAGGAGAATACATAGAATCAGAGACCTAATATTTGGTTCTCATAATGTACAAGGGAAGGTCACTTGAAAAATGAATGCCCTAGAATGAAAGGTGAAAGGCAAGCTACTACAATGAAGACAACAAAAAGAATAAATTTAGTATATTGTGGATTGTGCAGAGAATAGGATGACCATGAAACATCAGATTGACCTTCACAAAACTTCTGGAGGAAAAGAGATATTGATGATGAAGAAGAGGAAGCATGGTATAGTAACACAAACTTAGTGGAGAGGAACAACATGTCATATGTGAAGGGAACAATAGAAAGAAACTCATATGATCAAGGCTACAAGCAACTAAATTGGAGAAATTAGAGGAATGTCAATGCATTACAAAATTCAAACTTTGGCGGTCCATCCCATGGGAATAACTATAATAATGATGAAAAAGAGCATTTTAGAGGCTACAGAGGAGGTTGAATATGTGGAAGAGGTGAAAAAAACACAATGTTCATTTTGTAGTAGTACAAAGCATGATCTATTTTCTTGTGATAGAGCACAACAATACTTCCAGAATGCAATATCATAATCTAAGAGTGATGAGTTACAAATTTTGAATAATAAAAAAAGGGCTAAGATCATAAGAAGGGAACCTAAGGGTCATAAATCAAGAACATTCCAGAAGAACTACAGGGAGGAAATTGACATATCTTCAACTGAATCTACCGAGGAAGAAAAGTATTACCAAAGAAGCAAGCCAACACATACCGAAAATGATAGAAGAAGAAGGAAGGAGAAAGATGTGGCACTAACAAGATAAGGAACAAATACTGAAAGACATTACACCATTGAGACAGAAAAGGAAGACAGTGAGGAGGAATAAGAATTTGTTCTTACTGAGAAACAACATAAGGAATTTGTGAAGGAATCTAAAAAAAATAATGAGCAAGAAAAGGAGAAACAATACAAGTAGTTTTTCACCAAAGAAGTAGAATCTCTTAAGCAGTTAGCCCAATTGACACAACAACATAGACTCTTTGAGAAACTAAAGCAATTTTCTAAATATTGGAATAAGGAGCAAGGTCAAAAGAGTCAACTCTAGAGGATGGGAAGAACAGATAGAGAATGGCAGACAAAGCCACTTATGGTGGATGTTCATATCAATCATAGAAAAGTCCAAAATGTCATGATAGATCTAGGAGTAGATGTCAACATGATCACAAAGAAGCTATGGGAAAAGTTGGGAAGACCTAAACTAACAAAGACAACTTACAACATAATCTTGGTAGATGGATCTAACATTTAGGCAATGGGAACATGGAATCAAGTTGAAATTAACCTAATGGGGATTAAACAAGTCTTAGACATTATTGTTGTAGCCATGAAGGATCAAGGAGAAGCTTTCAATGCACTTTTGGGTTTGAGATGATTTGTAGATGTAAATGGTATCATAGACTCCCAGAAAGAAGAGGTATCATTTGTTAATGCTAGCAAAATTGTCAATATTCCTTTAGGATCATCAATGGAAGAAGCATACATAGAAGAAGTCAATCAGATAGAAGATAGTGACAAGGGTGCAAAGAATCTCTACACAATCTCAAGGCTGGATGTGGAGGAAACAACAAAAGAGCATTCTGAGGGAGAATTGGAGATAGAAGATGATTACTATAGCACAAATAGTGAGGAAGGTCTAGAAGCTTGGTTGAGAGAAGAACATGAAATAAAAAAAGGAAAATGCTTGGTTACTTGAGGATATTCATGGTCAGAACTGGTAAGGAAGTGTTATGTTGTAAAATGTCTCCTTGGAATTGTTATGCCCTTACTTCTATAGTGTATATGGTTATGAATAGTTGGCTTGTGGCTATCTTAACTCCTAATTAAGTCATATTATCATTATTATATTGTTATTTAGTTGTTTAGGTCGGCCTAAGGCTTCTATAGGGCTATCTAAGTCGGCCTGGGTGATATCCTAGGCATAAATAGGTATATATAGGAGGTAGTGAATCTTATTTCATGATATTCAGTATTGTGTTCTCATTGAAGACTATTGGAGGTATCCCCCTCGAAGTGGCATATTATTATCAAGTATTTGCAGCATATTTACTATTATATTCAGATATTGTGCAATTTGTTTCATTACATAATTTTCCCTCCTAGGTTTAGCTCACGGGTCCCTTGTTTTGCATCTTGCATGTTAATTTTGACTCCCAAAAGAAGATGGCCTAAAACCCATGTCACATGGGGCATGAAGGACATTGTGGCATCTGATCCTACCTTGAAAAAAGACTTGTGGACATGGGAACTAGTACCCTTGTCCTACCCTATTTCAGGAAGGTCCCAAATTTGAATATCAGTTTGTTCACTGTTAATTAGGTCCCATGCCGACATCTTAAGCTTGAATCATGAAATTCTTATTCAGAATGTGTTTAGTTGCATATATAAGCATGTTTAGGGTTTCATTTGCAAACTAGAAGATGATTGTGAACTTTTGGCTAACTTGTGATTTTAGAGCATTCAAGATATTATTTGTTAAAAAGCACATCATTGTTATTGTGTTTTTGGGTTGTAGATTTATCTTCATCTTCTCATGTGTTGAAGAGCCTTAATCTATGTGAGATCTACACCTTCGAGGTGATATCTATTTGTGTTTGAATCATTTATCAATTTGTTTTGCCTTTGTCTCGTAAGGATACACACTCTTTATCTGACAATGGTGTTCGAAAGACTTGAATGTCTCTTCAGGGCTTGACTGAGGCAAGCCTCTAAACACCACAACCCCCAACCACTCTCCTTGTGGTTGCAAGTTACGTGTGTCACATCTTGACAAAGTGGAGTTGTAGGGAACAATAAGATAGTGTGCAGATTCTAGATCCTTGAAGAAAAAGACTGCTTGGACTCGGGCACCAATGACAGTGTCCTCTGAGGTTGAAAACACATAAACAATTGTGACAGTAACAATCAGCATCTGAAGAGCTTTTATAATTTTGAAAATCACCCTACCTTAGACTTGGGCTCAAGTGCAAGTGTCCTCTGCATCTCTTAGGATAGAAACATAAAGTATAATGAATATCATGTTGGAAACGAGGCAGATAACTGAGAGGGGGGTGAATCATCTATCTCTATTATCTTAACTTTCTTTTCTTCTTTTATAATTTGTGCAGCATCAAAACATATAAGCATATATAATCATGAGAACAGAAATAAAATCAACACACATAACACAAGGATTTTTACATGGAAAACCCTGTTAAGGGAAAAACCATGGGGTGACTAACCCAAGATTGTATTTTCTATTAAAAGAATAAGAAGTACAAAATGGCACTTGCCAATTAGGGCTCACTACCCGAGCACACTGCTCACAAGAGGCACACTGCCTATAAGAGACTCACTGTCTATAGAACTTATAGAAGGTAATCAGGTGTTTGAACTGATGAGAGGCATCCACAAATGCTAGAGTTCAGTTCTGGTTAGGCACAATATACTAATCTGATGCACTTCATTCTTCCTCTGCTTTAGTGTTGTTGCTTTGTCACATACCAGACTTGTATTGCTGCTTCCACACTTATCTCTGATCTTCTTCACACTTTATTTCATCATCTCTATATTCACACACACCTACATACTGGAATCCATCTGGTATATATATCCACATCAAGGATTTCAACAACTTTCTAGTCGCCAACCAGAATACTCAAGATATTTATAAATTACTAATTTGTTGACTGAATCCATGCTTGATTTGTGATGTGTATCAAAAACATAGGCATAGAAGTCATTAATCATGTCGCCCAACAATGTATGATCCCTCAAATAGCTTGATCAACACCTTTTACTCATCCGGATTGAAGTCTGATGCCCTGTTGGTCAGTTCTTCCTCTGTCTGCTCTACTTGACTAAAACTCAATGCTCAGATGCTCATATCTTTTCCATGATTTACTACCAAAGGATCAATCTCTGGAATGTAGTAGACATGATACTCCTCTTGACTTATCCAAATCCGTAACTTGCTGAGTTACATCATCTGAGAGATCCGTACCTGATTGTCAGTCCTTGTTACATACTCTGTTCTTGTTCACCAGACCAAAATAATCTTCAATATGACTTCTGGTATAGGCATACTACGTACTGCGGATGTGTGGGATAGACTTTGTTGCCAACAATGACAACACTCATGAAGCCACATAGTGTCTCTTGCCAACAATCTCCCCCTTTGGCATTGATGACAACACTTAGTGAAAAATGACTAAGTGTCACAGTAAACTCCCCCTTGGCTAATGCTCTGTCTTATGCACTATTTTATCGGAGCTCCCCCTTAGCTGGATTCCACATTTTTCACTACTCCTCATTCCTGATTTGACATCAATGGCAAAGGGCAGAATCCACACACCAAAATTTGCAAAATTAACTTATACATGGCTGCATAAGTATATATACATGTTATACTTACATATACTTGAGTATATCCACAAAAGTGGCCTTCAACTGTACAAACTCTGTGGCCCAGCTCTGCTTCATCCTATCCAAAATGGAGATGTGACCACTCAACAAAAATGCATATGCTTCTGCCCTTCTTAAATCTACCAGATCACGAGTCCGAGCTGTGGTCTAATCATCTGTTAAGGCCTCATGCATTGCCTCTAACTTAGGGATAATTATCCCTCTAAGTTCACTCATTCTGTTTACTATATCCTTCTTTTCTTTGTTCAGCCTCTTTATTTCATTTATGATGACAGTGACCTGGCATTCTTGATTCATTAAGGATGTAGTGAGGGGATCAAAATTTTGAGATAAACTTGACAATTTACCTTCTTGTTCTTTCACCTTCTTTTCAATATCCTCTGTCACTTTGGGCTAAGAAAGACAAAATTTTTACATGTCTCCACCATCTTTAAGAGCATTTTCACGGCTCTTTATCCCAATATCTAGAGTCCTCCTATCATTACCAATGAGTCCCTGTACTTCAGTGAATATTTTTCCCAAAAACTCCTTCCGAACCTTTGCTTCTGCCGATTTCTCTAAAGAGTCAAAATGAGTGCTAATAGAATTTACCAGAGATTTCAAGTTACCAGATGGAGAGGCCAAAGGATCCTTTTGAAATGATGGCATGATCTTCTCTAGCATCCTAGATGCAATCTCTAATAGCTCACAATCTTCCATGTGAGATTTCAGAAGTTTTTCTTTTACTTTGGCTTGAGCAAAAGATGCTATTTTCATTGTCTGGACTGGAGAGAGAGAGTCAAAATTTAGTGGTCCTTGAAATAGTTCAGGTTCATCTATCTCCATCATTTCTTTATTTAAGAAGTTCTTCACTGCCTCTACAGTGTCTCTTGCCGACGACCGAGTCTTATTTTCTTTTGGGATCTCAGAACTGTCATCATAGATCTTCTCTATTCTTCTTCTTTTCCCTTTACCTCCTCTTCTTGACTCACTTTCTCCTCTTTTCTTCCTTCTCCTTCAGCTCCTGAATCTAGAATGTCTGCAGTGGGATCCAGAGGATAGATGTTACCTGTATTTACTGCTTCATGAACTTCCTCTTCTAGAACAGAGGAATCCAAGTCCTTAGACTTCTCTTCACCTATCTCTTTTGACCCTTCTACATTTTTGTCAAAAGATTCTTCATTGGCTGCATTTAATTCTTCAACATCCATGGTGGAAGGTTCTTCATCTGTTTCCTCTACAATAGGAAGATTGAATCTTTTGAAAGCATTCCGGAGGATGTCTTTTGTTTCTCTTGCTACTTGGTTAGTTTCTCCAAGCATAAGTTTATTCATTCTTTCTTTGCTCTGAAATTCATCCTTGTTGTCCTTAAAGATCATGTCCATTTGCTGTGGAGTAATAGAAGGATAGAGCTGAATTGCTATATGTTCCCTAATTTCTAGGTCTTTTTCTTTTGCATTCTCTTTTCTTAGTTCAAGTACCTTCTCTAGACTTTTTGGAATCAATGAAATAATTTAAATGAATGCTTTATTATAAATATTCAGATACCTGACTGTAGCTTCTTCCAAAATCCTCTTGTCAGTATCACTATATTCATCATAGAATTCTATTACTAGTTGCAAGTTCCCATCCATAGTGACTGCCTTGATGATATCATCAATGGAAAGAGTGGGCTTTTCAACAAATTCTTCTAGCTTTTTTTCTTTGTTTTTACTGGCAGAGAATTCCCTAGATGTTTTCTTCTTCTTCTTCATTTTCTTAGTTTCCTCATCAGACTCTGTTTCTTCATCATCCTTGTGACTTGTTATGACCTTGTGGCTTTTGTTTTCATTCTCTTTTCTCCCTTTCCAGAGTTATTGACCTCCGGTTTGGTGGCTCTTTCTTAGCTCTTTCAATTTTCTCTCTGTTTGCATCTACTTCCTCTTTTGATATGCCATATCTTTTGGCAATTTCCTTGACTTCCCTTCTGACTTTCCTCTTTATCTCTGGTTGTCTTAGCTCAACATGTATTTTTCCACTTAGTTCTTGAAAGGTTCCAAACCTTTCTACCTCAGGGTCCTTAGGCTGGCTCAACAGGTGTTGAATATGTAGCTCCAAGATTTTCTCATCGACCTCATATTCCATTGGCAATATCCAAACTGTTCTAGGCTCAACTGCCTCAATTAGGCATTGATTAGTATCTACCATGAAACACATTGTATTCTTGTATTTCTCAACTATGGATTGAGGTATCCTTTCTCTTGCTTGCATCATTCTTTGGAAGTTCTTAAAGTAACCCCAGAGTGCTGTGCTTTGAGCTTTAGCATCACCAAGTCCATACATATAGTTTCTAATCTGTATTGCAACTAGTTTGTCATTTTGCCAAACCCAACCACTTGATCTGAGTAGCTCATTCATGTAGTAGAAGAATAGACACAGTATTAAACAACCATACTTGAAGGAGTTCTTCTTATCCTTCTTGATCTTCTGCAGGTTTTCTAACAGTTGGTTTAAAAGAAGATCACATAGGTCATAATCTACATTCTCCCTCAACATCTGATATGCTACATATATTGTAGTCCTAGACACAAAATTTTCCCTGCTAGAATGATAGATCTTATACCCAATTATCATTGAGGAAAATTTGACATCCGGATCTATGATGTCATCTATGGTCATTTCTCTCTTGTCAAACTTAGATCCGATAGGTTCAATTATTGTCTGGTTCTTGATAGATTTGAGTGCAGGTAACCCACCAGATGAGTGCAGTCTAGTTACTGCCCTAATAGCATCTTTTGTTATCTTGAAGGGCCTCATTAACCACATGAAATTATCATGCATTCTACTAAGGACATACCAGACCCAATCATCTTCTGCAAAATAAGGAAAGTGGATGCAATGTCCGAAGTGTTTATCCTGGAGGGCCTTGTATTGAGGTTTGAGTTCAAACATTTCATCTATTAACTATTTATGATAGATGTCCATCAACTTAGAGTCTCCAAATTCCTCAATGTTGGCATGGATGTAGACCTTAACATCTTCTACGTGCAATACCCCATGCGGAATGCTAGAAAAATTGCCTAAAGGATCAACTTCTAGGGATTTATAGGGGTGTTTCTTGAATTTTGGGAGCGGTCTATCAGTGATCTTAACAACCATTGGAGTAGCCATTTTGCAAAAGATTCAGAGAGAGATTTTTAGAATGGAAGTACCTTTTTACGCTTTAGGGTTTGAAATAAGAGCCAGAACAAATTGCTGGTTGAATTGGATTTTGTAGTTGATCTTTGAGAGAGTTGTAGAAACTTGATGCAGAGCTCTTCTTTTCTTCTTGTAGAATGCAAATGTGCAAATGATGAGTGAAACAACCCTTTTATTCTTGCACAAACCCTAATTTCCTTTTGCAATAAATGCACAACTTAAGTTATCCAGTTGCCTTGTTCTGAGAGAGATCTTTTTGAATCACTGTGTTGCACTTAGAATCATCTTTAGTGAGGATTGAAAATGTATCTTCTTTTCTCCAATCATGTCATGGATCCGTAGATCAAAGTATTTCAATTTTGAATCATATCGGATCTGTCTGTGAAAATCCTGCTTTACCGGGTGGCTGTCAAACTGGATCAATCTTGGATGATTAAACTCTTGCAAAACTCCATGCAGATCTTTCATATTTTTACCGAGGGTTATTTAGATATTTTTTTGAGAACCCTTTAATCCACAACATTCCATGTGCCAAATTTAGGCACCAATTGATTGGTTGGGGGAATTTATTTTTCTTTGTGACTCCCCCTAAGCCAGAGCTCATCTATTTAGTTTCTGGAAGGAATATCAGTACCAGATTCTGGTGTGGATCCATCCCCAACATTTTCTATACTCTTCTTCACCCAAATCATGCTCATCTCCCTTTGAACTTTGTCCATATTCACTTTGCCTTTTCCCTTATCTTTTTTTTTTATTATGATGCATCAGACCCTTTTTATCCTAATTTTTACTTCTACAGAATTTGGCAATATGACCGGATCTATTGCAATTGTAACAAACAACATTTCTTTGCATATTTGATTGATATCCTCTTGATTTGCATTGATTAGCCATATGTCCCATTCTATTGCATGCAAAGCATCTACCATTGAATGAATTGTTTATTTGCATATTTCTACATTCAGGAGATTTGTGACCATACCTTTTGCAATTGAAACATTTTTTGGAGAATGATGGATTATTCTGATTCATTCTCCTTTTGCACTGAATTGCTTTATGACTAAAGTTGTTGTAATTGAAGCAGTATCCATTGAAGGATGGATATCTTTGAGCATTTGGTTGCCTTATCGGAGGTCTTCTAGGCCTATTTCTTTGATTTCCTAATCCAAAATTCTTCTGCTTGGATCCAAAGCTTTCACCTTTCTCATATCCCAAACCACACTTATCATCTACCCTCTTTTGTCTTTCAAGAAGAACTTCAAGTTGGGGTGAGCTTATCTTGAATTTCTCTTTGTATTCATTTGTTGTTTGAAGATCTTGTTTAAGAGTGTCTATCTGATTCTCAAGTCGTTCTTCATTATCTCTAGCTTCTTCAAGATCAGATTCAAGATGCCTGATTATTTTGTCCATTTTGTGGTAGTCCTCTATCTTCTCCTTGAGGGATTGTTTTAGATTATCTTCAATTTTCTTTTTCTCTTCAATTTCTTGGGTGAATCTCATAACCCCTGATTCCATCTCATGCCTTACCATAATGACCTCTTTTGATAGCTTCTCACATATCTTTTTTTTCTCATCTAGATCTTCATTAGTATCATTGGCTTCACTCTAACTTGCTAATTTTTGAAGTAGTTCCTTTCTCTTTTTCATAGAGATACTCAATTTTTCTTTTAGCACATTTATGAAATCATTAGCTTGTTTGAGTCTTTCTCTCAAGTTATTTACTTCAGAGTGGGATTGTTCAAGATCATCTAGGGTAGACTGAAGTTGTTCCTTCATACCATACATATCCATTGAGATTCCCAGATCTTCCTCAACCTGTTAGGCTCTATTTAGAGGAAATTAGCTCTGGATGAACAAGATTGCCCTTCTTCTAGTAACCAATGTTAAAGAACTTCAACAGTTTTTGGGCCTTGTTAATTACATTGCAGGATTCTATTATAAACTTGTTGAAGATAGACTTGAATTGAACAAGCTTCTAGGAAAGAAGCCACCACCATGGACACCAAAGCATGATGCATTGATTGACCGCATCAAGCACAAGTGTTCCCAGTTACCACCACTCAAGCTGCCAAGCAAAGGTTTCAAAATTATTGAAACAGATGCAAGTGAAGGTGCCTGGGCAGGAGTTCTGCGAGAATAGAAAACAATCTCTTTCAATCCCAAAGATAAAGGTGAGATTGTTTGTTATATTTCTGGTAGTTTCAAGAATAGTGAAATTGACTACCACAGTACTCATAAAGAAATCCTTGCTGTTGTCAATACCTTCCAAGCCTTCCAAATGTTCATAGCTGACAAGAGATTTCTGTTGAAAAGTGATCTACAAAATCTGTGAGGATTCTTCTGAAAAGAATCCAAGAATAAGGTGGTCAGAGGACGACTCCTTAGGTGGGCTCAAGTTCTCAGTACATATGAATTTGATTTTGTTCATCTTCTTGGAGTTGAAAATATTTTTGCAGATTTTATGTCAAGAGAAGGACATGATGATAACCCACAAGTAGGAGGAGTTGTTCGCATTATCAGAATCAGAGAACAACGTCGGTATGAAGAAAGTCATCGGGAGTGGAGCACAAACCCTTTCCAGCGAAGGGATCTGCATAACTTTTAGATGAGCAATGATTTTCTCTTTGATCATTTTAGAATGCTAATTGCTAAACAACAATTAACATCTCCTGGATTATGGATTGAGCAACCATTATTTTAGTTTTCTGCTGAAGCGGAACCCATTGACCCTGATATAAGGCATGTTCTTCAAAATTGGTGTGGAGATTTTGTTCTCCTAGTTAAGTTTCTCAATCCTCATGTAGCACGACCAGAACAATGGTTAAATGCTGAAGATGGTAAAACCCTCATTCGCAACCTATTTCAAGGACCATATCCACCAACTGAAGATTTACAGTTTGAAGGAACTACCGCTTATACCGGGTGTATTTTTAAACTTGTTTTTAATTCACCTAATGAAAATCTAATCAGTAGACATTTATGTCAAGTCTATGGTCCTACAGGTACCTCTTTTGTTTTCGAGCATTGGATAGTAGGTAATAGATTGAGATACTTTCATACTCACCAGGCGCCGATCTAGATCCATACAAAAACCTACCGAATGAATGGTGCTACACCTCAAGCTATGTCCCGAGGATTATATGGCCCTTATAAGTTAAAGACAATGAGTATTATGTGGAAGGAACAAGAGGGTAGTCAACCACCTGGATGCATCCCACATTCATCCACACAAACTTGTGCAAATTGTGTCGATTGTTCTGTTGATGATCCCAGAGTACCCACTTATGGCACCAATGGCAATTATCGTTCACCAGACTGCACTCATCCGGATGGAGAATTCTGTGAAGGCTGCATGTTCAACCAGCCATGTCACCTCAACTCCAGTACCTCTAATAGCACTAGGTCCTAGGCTAATGGATGGGCTTGTCATCCATCGAGAGCATCTATCATCTCATTGTAATCGATAGACATGGGCCCTTCCATGGTAAAAGGGGATAGCTTACATGCCTTATCGTAAGCACGAGTTATTCCTCTCATGATCAAAAGGAATCTTGTAAAGTTTTGTCGGTCGGTTGGCCTTATCTTTGTTCACGGATTAATTGGTCCCACCAGAGGAATCCTTAACCTCAACTGGGTAATCCTTCAGATAAGGTTTGCAACGTGTCCACTCTTCATGGATGGATTTCAAAAGGAATTTTTGAAGATAAGGTTAAAGTTCCGCTCACACTCCCTATATAAGGCAAGAGGGCCGCCTTCTCTTCTCAATGATTTCTGGCGAAATGAGATCCTAGAGAGTCTTAAGTCTAAGAGTCTTGAGTCTAAAAGAGTACCATTATCTCTGGTTTGCTCTTTGAGTCATAGCATGCTCTTTATGTTGTAAGAAGAGTTTAAAGACCAAGAGTGCTATTATCTCTAGCTTGATCTTTATGTTTTAAGCTCCTCTTTCCACATAGATGTCTGAGTCTATGCCAGCGCGCATTGTAAGATGATGAATGTAATGTTCCTGATTGTACGACATAATAATATACATAAGATCTATCTGAGGATCAGATATTCTATTCCGCACTTCATTTGTCATTTGCAACTGTGTTACAAAGTTGGTATCAGAGCTGATGATGTTATTGTCTGTTGTTATCGTTGTTGTCTAACCATAACTAGCCAATAAGTGTTATACTATTCATTGTATTGCTCCTTATATAGCTCTCTGTATTGCTCATACAAACCAGTATCCTATTGTAAGTCCTCGCTGTGTAAGTCTCGTTTAAGCTTGTTGCGTCAGGGTAGATTTGAGGCAGTAATTTGTATTTTGAGTGCAGATTTGAGCGTAGGTTCGAGCGCAGAATGGATAGAGCAAGCACTTCTAGTTCGACTATGGAAAGCAGTGACCATACCGTAGATCGCAACACAGAAGTTAAGTTCACCAATTTCTTTGCTAATAATGAAAGTTCATTTTCCATTCCTGAGTCAAGTAGTAATGTTTTAGATGAAGTTTCTGCTAGTAGTCAGTTTCCTGATAAGGAATTCCGTGTGCCTAAACTTAAATCTTCTGATATCTATAAAGATGTGCCTAATGGTGTTATAGATATGTTTAATAAGAATAAAGGTTTAAAGAATTAGTTTGGTTATAAAACTTCGCAACGTTGCCATGTAGCCACTCTACATGTTCTTATAGGTGGTAGTAAGGGTAAATTAAATATTTTCTCAGATGCCCTTGTATCAAAGTTTCAGAAAGAAGCCTTAGCTAATCCTGATAATCCACAGTTTATGCATCTGTCCTATGTTAGAATAGGAATCTGTGGTCATTATAGAAAAGGCCTACCTATCATCGTAATGATGATGTTGAAAGATGCCCGATTTTATAAATTGTCTCATTCCCTTCTTGGTGCTGGTTGTGATTCCATGTCCAAAGCCCCAATCTATGTCGATTGCCTGTTAGACTTTCTGGTAAGTCTAAAAGATGGAAACCTCAAAGATGTTCTTGAATATAACTTCAAGACAATGAACCTCTTCATGAAGAAGAAGTCTGTTGACCATTCCCTAACATTTCTGGTTCACTATAGATTGTACAATAAGGTCATACCCTTAATGATTAATCCTAGAAAATCCCAAGGGCTAGAAGGTCTTTCTACCATCTGGACATCTTCCAGTGACAGCACACAATTGATTGCTCCCAAAATAGTTAGGCACAAGGATATTAAGATGCCTGAAGAATGGGCATTAGATCTTTGGGATAGTGACAGTCAAGCAGAAGCAAAAAATGAGAGATAGCCACAATTGAGAGGCATCTCAATTGAAGAAATAGATGATCAGGCAGTAATCAGATTCTCATCCGACAACCAGCCTGCCTTGCACACTAGACCTTCCATGAGAACAGAGAGAGTTTTCAACTACAACCAACCTAGTCCATCTATGAGTTCTTTGCCCCGCTCCCAGAGCGTTAGATTACAACCCTCTAAGGGTTTTGAAAGTTTGTTTACAATTCCCACTATTGCAAAGCCTAGTAGTTCAACAATGTCAGCCATTCCTGCTAGTCCATCATGCACCCATAAAAAAATTTTTGAATTAGATAATGGGTTATATAGATGTGAAGACTGCTCTTTTGTCTTTCCTCCTAAATCTGGCCATTTCTGAATGTTTTCAGCTCGACAAGCCACTATGCCTGAATAGGATATTTCTGAGTCCCATGAAAAGGCTATAGCCACTCCTGCTGGCCCTTGTCTAGTTCCTGGTACTATTCCACCCTTTAGGGATTTCATTCTATTTGATACAACTGGAACCTATAAAGCTAATTTCTGGCCCCTGCATTTATTTCCTATTGCTGAATCTTCCCAAGGTCCCAGTCAGAGCAAACTGCTTAACTGGACAAACCTGTGTCTCAGGGAATCCATGCTCCTTGCTGAGGATAGAAAGATCTGGCATCAGATCGAAGCAGTCAAGGTTGAGAAAGCACGCCTCAGTGCTCAAGAGAATTTCCATTCTCTAATCTCCACTCTTGAACGCTTGGAAAAGCATCTCACCGATCAGTGGATGAACTCTGTTAACAAAGATCTTCAGGAAATCAAAGCCCAGTATACTGAGTTCAAAAGCCAAGCTGAAACCTAGTGGGTTGCTTAGCAATGATCTTTAGAACAACAGAGAGAACTTCTACAGAAAGTCAGAAGTGAAGTCAAATTAGATTGTGATGTGCTTGGTTCTCAATTGAACACAACAAATATACATGTGAAGCATAATAGTCAGAGACTAGTTGAAATCTCTGAAGAAGTTCATTCAGTTGCACAATCACAACTGCTTATGAGTGATTCCATCAAATCGGAATGCTCTGATATAAAGTCTGCACTTCAAGAAGAGTCTAGGACTATTCATTCCGTGACCCATACAGTTCGTCAGCAGACTGTAAAGACAAAGAATTTCCCATCTAGTGCAAAGGGATATCTACAGGCTTAGTATGAAGGACCTAAGTTAAAGACTGAAGTCAGGTAGCCTGTGATTGAAAAGGTTTATGATCCCTCCACAGGGAATCTGAGAGACACCACTCCAGAGGAACAAGCCAAAGGAAAGTTCCAAATGGCTTGTTGTTCTAGTTCTAATCCTAATGGATCTAATCCTATTGATCCATTCAAAAATATTCAAACTCTGAAAGTTGATACACCGCCCCTTGTTAATTTTGATCATTTTGAGGATACTAAAAATACAAGAGGTATAGATGCGACGTGAGCCTGGATAACAAATTATATGTCCACTAATGCTGATGCAAATGAAAAGCAGGTAATAAAGCAGGTTCTGAATGCCATGACCAGCATTGCACGACATGTCTGGTATCGGCTAGATGAGGCTTATAGAGAAAGTCTGTTGGACAGAGGTACAGATCAAGTCTGTGCTCAATTGACATGTCTATTTGTTGGTAAAACAAACACCAGAGAAAAGTTGGCCTACAATAAGTTTATCAAAGGTAAATGTAAGGACCTCAAATATTTCAAGCAATATTGTGATGTTCAATATGAGAATTTCTATTTGTCAGGCCGTGAGCATAATCATGAATTCATGTTCACTACTTTTCTAAAAAGCTTTGGTACTGTGATAGGAGAATTCTATCACAAAAAAGTTCTTGAGAATCTGGTAGTAGATAATATAGAAATGAAAGAACTAACCTATCCACAGTTAGTTCAATTCTTAACACAACTTAATGAAGAGATCTGTGAAGAAGGAAAATCCAAGAAAGAAATAAAAAAGGTACAACCTTTACTTTCTTCCTCTGTTTGCTACCAGATTATGCCTTCTAATCAGTTCCCTGAAAAGGGAAAATCTTCTTGTTACAATTGTGAAAGTTCTGAAAAGTCTTACAAGAAGAAAAAGAAGAAATTCAAAAATAAGTATCCCAATAAAAAAGGATACTTCAGAAAAAGAGATAAGAAAAGAAAGAGTTCCAAGAAGTGGAAACCTACCTGCTACATCTGCAAAGGAGATCACTTTGCAAATAAGTGCCCAAATAGAAATAAGAAAAAAGGAAAAGGTAAAGTCCGTGCAGCCCGCGAAGCAAGAGTTGAGAATGATGAATTTGAATTCATCAATGCTTTTCCATCAGACTCAGAGGATATTATCCTCTCAAGTGCAGATTCTGAATCAAGTATAGAATCAGAGTCTAAAGAATATATATCAGCTCAAGAACAAGCTTAGGTCAATCTCATGACCAAAGAAGTACAATCCTCTAATGAGGATTCGGAAGTGTCCTTCTATTGCAGAATGCTCAGAAGAGACACCCATGCTGAATTGGACAAGGTAATTGAAGATATTGTCCAAGTTGAATCTCGACTCCATACCATGGATATGGGTCAAGAAACATGGAGAAAGCTGACAGCCCAATTGGATCAGCTTAAATCTAGAAAGTATTTCTTACTCCAGCCATCCATTGAAAGTGGACAAAGCCAAGGTTGACCTCCTAAGCTCCCAGTTCAGAGATCTCCTATTCTCCAACATGAACCATCAGTCTCTCCCACAGAGATCCAGCATGGATACAGACCATCACCTTGGTTCCCAAGACCTCCCACTCAATGGCCACAACCACCTGGGCCTTTGGATCAAAGATCCATTATTGATGCTCCTTCTCCTGGAAGTATGGCAAGGCGCATTTGGAGAAGAAATTGAAAAGCCTTTCTTGAAAAGGTTATTACTCAAGCTCAGGCAGAAATTTCAAAAATTGATGATGAAGAAAACTTCTATCTCACAGAAGAAATGGAGAAAGCCCCTGAACTTGATAAGTTTGTTAGCCAGTTCAATTCTGCTGGCTCCATACAGTTGCCTGCTCAAGCCTCTTTGACAGAAGAACAACTGTATTGTGAAGAAAAGCCCTACAGCCCTCTTATTCATGATGTTGTAGAAGAACAAGGTGAGCCTAGAGTCACCTTTGAAGAAGGTTCAAGTAGCCGACAGATGAAAGCCTACAAGCAAACTGCTAAGCCAACCACTTCATGCCCTGGTGTTATCCTAACCATTCACTTTCCAGGTATAATGGCATACCCTCTAGCATTCCTTATTGATACTGAAGCAGATTTAAATATTGCAAGATACAATGCTTTTCCAAAAGATGCTTGGATGGAAGGCACTACAAGTATTACTTTTGGAAATTCTGAAAAGGAAGATAGTTCCTCCTTCTGCATTGCTCCTATTCAAATTGGGTTTGATGGTTTTACGGACAATCTAATATTTGTTCAGTATGAAGTTGAAGGCTATGATGGTGTTATTGGAAGCAAAGATATCCAACAATGGGAGCCCTTCACCATTGATTCTAATTTCATCATAATTCGGAATACATACCAGCTTCCAAGGCTTTATCAAGATCTAGCTTATTCCACAAAGCTAGAAAAGGAAAAGAAAAAGAAACCAGTCAATTCAGTTTGGCTCGCCAACCAAATTGATGCAGGTCAAGAATCTCTTGCAGAGATTAAAGCTGCTTTTGCTGACACAGTCATGACAAAAGATTTTAAAAAGCAGAAACGGAACCTGTACTGTGATCTCCCTCTAAAGCGGGATCCTCAAGGTAGGAAATGAGGTAGATAACTGAGAGGGGGGGTGAATCAGTTATTTCTATTATCTTAACTTTCTTTTCTTCTTTTATAATTTGTGTAGCATCAAAACATATAAGCATATTTAATCATGAGAACAGAAATTAAATCAACACATATAACACAAGGATTTTTACATGGAAAACCCTGTTAAGGGAAAAACCATGAGGTGACTAACCCAAGATTGTATTCTTTGTTAAAAGAATAAGAAGTACAAAATGGCACTTGCCAATTAAGGCTCATTGCCCGAGCACACTGCTCATAAGAGGCACACTGCCTATAAGAGACTCACTATCTACCAGACTTACAGAAGGTAATCAGGTGTTTGAACTGATGAGAGGCATCCACAAATGCCAGAGCTTAGTTCCTGTTAGGCACAATATATTAATCTGATGCACTTCATTCTTCCTCTGCTTTAGTGATGTTGCTCTATCACATACCAGACTTGTATTGCTGCTTCCACACTTATCTCTGATCTTCTTCGCACTTTATTTCATCATCTCTGTAGTCACACACACCTTCATACTGGAATCCATCTGGTATATATATCCACATCAATGATTTCAACAACTTTCTAGTCGGCAACTAGAATACTCAAGATATTTACAAATTACTGATTTGTCGGTTGAATCCATGCTTGATTTGTGATGCGTATAAAAAACATAGGCATAGAAGTCATTAATCATGTTAGGAAACAATGTATGATCCCTCAAATAGCTTGATCAACACCTTTTACTCATCCACATTGAAGTCTGATGCTCTATTGGTCAGTTCTTCCTTTGTCTGCTCTACTTGACTAAAATTTGATGCTCAGATGCTCATATCTTTTCCATGATTTACTACCAGAGGCTCAATCTCTAGAATGTAGTAGACATGATACTCCTCTTGACTTATCCAAATCCACAACTTGCTGAGTTACATCATCTGAGAGATCCGTACCTGATTGTCAGTCCTTGTTACTTACTCTGTTCTTGTTCACCAGACCAAAACAATCTTCAATCTGACTTTTGGTATAGGCATACTATGTACTGTAGATGTGTGGGATAGACTTTGTTGCCAACAATGACAACACTCATGAAGCCACATAGTGTCTCTTGCCAACAATCTCCCCCTTTGGCATTGATGACAACACTTAGTGAAAAATGACTAAGTGTCACAGTAAACTCCCCCTTGGCTAATGCTCTGTCTTATGCACTATTTTATCGGAGCTCCCCCTTGGCTTGGTTTTGGCCCTAGTTTAATTCACATGGTACAATGTTGTTTGCAAATGATTCTGCATGCATTACCATCTCTTTCCAACAATCAAATTCTTTTGGACTCTTTAGGTCCATTTGTCAAGGCTACCCCCTTGCCCCAGCTCTTTATGTTTTGGCTATTGAAGGCTTCAATTACTTATTAGCGCAGACTGTCTCTCAATCTAGTGTTAAGGGGATTTACATTCCCAACTCTTCCCAGCAATTCTTTAATGGCCATTTTGTTGATGGTTCCTTCCTCACTCTGATTGAAGAGGAGAATAATGCCAAGCAAGTGCTTCATTTCTTGGACATTTTTTGCCAAGCCTCTAGCTTGAACATCTAATAGAAAAACTTTGTGTTATAGATAATATTTCCTTCCCAAACCTAGTTGGCTTGACTCTTTTGGGTGGAAGTGGATTGATCATGGTGAAATTTTTCATTTTTTTGGTATTCCTTTTTCTTTCCAGGCCTCTCCTTTCAAGATTTGGCAGGCAGTGATTATGAGGATTGAAAAGAAGCTCCATTATTGGATCACCAAGCCCTTTTCACTTGCTAGAAAATTTTAAATCTATTCTAAAATTTTGGTCGCCACGCATATCTATTACTCTTCTTTTTGGGTGCCCTCCAAGGCCTTTTGTTTGAAGATTGAGAAGCTCCTCAGAGATTTTCTCTAGGCTTCCAATGAAGGGCATCAACTCTTCCATCATGTTTCCTGGGAATTTTGTTGCCTCCCTCGTGAGGCTGGGGGGCTTGGTTTGATCTCCATTTGCATACAAGACATTGCCTTATATGCTAAATGGATCATCAGAGCTCTTCAAGGCAATGAAGCTTGGAAAATTCTTGGTCGACATTGTATTGGTGTTGGTTCACCTTCAGGACGTCCAACGTGGAAAGGCTTGGACTTAGGGACCCTTCTCACTATGAGGGAACCTATTACCATCCAAAGTAATTTTGTTATTAAAAGTATTTGGAAAGCTTGGGAAGCCATTAAGACCTATCTCTTGTGGGTAGGAGATGATTTTCGTAATGATTTATCCATTAATCACTAATCTATCTGGTGATCTCCTATTCTAAGTTCTCAAGGCAAGCCCCTAGTTAAAATGCCTTGGATTCATGCTTTGAATTTTTTAAACAAGTAGTGTTGGTTTTACTTGATCTCATTCATTGGACCACCAAGAGTTTTTATCTTGGTCTGATTTCAAGCTTAAGTTTAAGCTTTATAATTGGGACTAGGAGACTTTCTAGGTTATTATTAATGTTATTCCTCCCTAGATGCTTCATAAGATAGGGGTAAGGTCTCTCAAGCCCTGGTGGAAAGATTGGAAGTGGTAACTAAATACCTCCTTTTAGAATTACAGGCCTTGTAAAGGCTATTCTTGGCTATCTACACATCTTCATATTAGCTCAATCACCACTAGAAGCTCCAATCCTCTCACAAAACTTGGCATAGACAGTTCTAATGCATTTAGTCAGCAGTACTAGAGCCTTGTCTCTTGCTCAAGTATACCCAGATCTGGCATACTTTCAAGGTGGAAATTTTTTTCAGCATATGGAAGGAAAGAAATGAAACTTTTTTTCTTAATGTGTTACTGATACTCATTTTTTTCTATACACTAAAGCTATCATATGTTCTAATGTTCTCATGTAGTTCTAGGTGCAAGCTAGTAAAGATGCACAGGAGGTTGCTCATCTCTAGGAGTTGTTGGACCACTAGGGAAATTTCCCCTACAATGTTTCCAAGGTTCTTCATGAGTCTACCTCTCCAAGAGGTTGTTGACATGGGTGCAACCATTCTTGCAGATGTGACTATGGTGATCATGGCTCTTAGTCTCATGGTCCCCATCCTCATAATACCAAGGACTCTGCTACCCATGGAGGATGGTCCTAGCCTTCCAGACTTCCCTCTTCTTCTTCTCCTAGTTGTGGGGGGGCTAGCTAGCTTGACACAAGCAAGTTTCCTCATTTATAGCTCGCCATTTCTCTGGTTTGTGCTCAATAGACCAGAGAAGAGACTCCTAAAGAAGATGAAACTCTCACTAGATGGGAGCCGATTGATGATGTTGCCCTTGGAAATATGTGGGGAAACCTAATGCTCATAATCCACCCTCTGTTGGCATAGCATTAGTTGTTTAGTGCTCTATGGGCTTGCCCCTTTGTTTTTGTTTCTCTTTATTTAGGACTTTGTCCTATTAGACTTTGTGGGTGTGCCTTTCTACCACCCTACCCTTTTTGTGAATATTATACTATTTTAATATTATTAATATAATGTTTAATAGGAATAATCATTAAAGAAAAATCAAAATTAAAAGTTACATACAAAAGTAAAATAGTTCTTCAAATAAAAATAAAATAAAATAATGTAGATAAAATAAAATAATTTTTAACTAAAAATTTAAATTTATGTGTCCATGTATGTATGTAGTAAATAAATAGTTCTAAAGTAAAATAAAATAACTCAAGTAAATAAAATAGCTCACACTTGATATTTCTTGACATTTTTAGATAGATGTATTTAAGATATCTATACTGCTTACTATTATTTTGGAGAGTATAATAAATGAAAGGTAGCTTTATTATTTAAGAAAAAATATTTTACAAAATGTAAGGTTCAAGATTTGTTTTATGGTAGTCCTTTTAATCTCCACCATTGATTTGTGTAATTCATTTAGTGTTTCTTACTAAGGGAATGTCTATCAGCATAAATATTATCATTCACCAAAATATGAAAATCATAAACTTATGTCATTCTTTCATAAGGTAGCTAATGAAACAATATTTGTTCTCAACAAGATTATAAGGAGATTTAATACTAATTATTGGATAAATTACTTACTACATAAGATCCCTCAAAGTCTTAATAAGACAACCTCCAAAATGAGGTTGATACAATAAACTTAATCTATCTTTCTCGTACTCAATGAAAACACTAAGATTAAAAAGGTAGACCTTTACATACAATAGAAAGATCCTTGAGAGCTTAACCAAATAACCTCCACAATGAAGTTTGATACAATTTAATCTTGTTTTGCACAATTGCAAAAACCAAACTTGAAAAATAAACCATACTCCAATCTTAAAAATCTATACAATGGAATGGACAATCTCTCTCTTCTTCGGGAGCAGGAGGCTCTCATTCATGGAGCTGATAATGATAGGGTTAAAGAACTAGACAAAATGCTGGAGTTTCTTTCAAAGGGAGAGGAGGACATTTCTTCCTAGTCTTTCTTTTCTTTTTGGTTGTTGGCTTTTTACTGTTAGTAACTTTTTGATGTCTATCGGCCATATGTAAGCTGTTGGTGGTTGTTTTGGCTCTTTTTGTTTTCTGAGCCTTTTCTTCCCTTCTTGGGTTTTGTTTTGTAATATGGGATCGACCACTAGTTTGTTGCCTTATAATATCAAAAACATAGACATCCTTAATCCAAGGTTTTTAGTCATACCCAAACCTAGGGAAGGAAAGACATGCAAGGAAATAAGCTTTAAAATACCACACTTAATCCACAAGATAGTACATGTTGGCACACACATGCACCTGCATGCACACACACACACATGTACAAACCCTTGTAAAATTGTATCATAGGTCTTCCTAATGTCCTTTAACATAAAACTAAGATTTTTCCAAGCTCACCATGGAAAATGACAAAGGAGGAGTCTCACGTGTACATATAACAATAAAAATTCTCAACCTCATCATCAAATCATAGTTTCAATTCATTATAGTCATTCCCAAAACTTATCCTTTCACAAAAATCATATATAATATTTATCTCTCCAAGGAAGAATAAACAAGGGGTGGCTACATTGGTTTTCTAACAAGCCCCAACCCCTAACCTCCTTATCTCTACAATGGGATTTGAGATGGCTACACTACTTATCCAACAAACCCCATCCAAAATTATTGCACCTTCCCCCTCTTAGCCTCTCTTGCAAATGAGTATTGATTCTCTCCCCAATTGTGGTATCCAAATACTAGGATAACACAATCTTCATACATAATTTTTATCACAATCACCAAAAAAAATGTAACAAAATTTGACTCAAAAAACACAACCAATTTACACAAGGAAATTTAAATTACAAGCACTACTTTTAATGCATTCTAAAAAAATAAGTAGGAGGATGGATCCTACCACTTCCAAGCCCAAACAAGTCTTCCATTTCTCTCAAACTCTTCCAATATCTTCTGCCAAAAGATCTCTCTAAAAATGAAGTAAAAAGTGATAAGGAAGGAGCTCCCCATAACATATAAAAGGATGCCATGTCATCCTCCTTCATCCAATAAGTTGAGGACAGATGGCCTCTCCAAACCGAATGATTCAACTCACATGACTCCAAAAATATCGACCAAAAATAAATAAATGGAAAAGATGGAAACCCTTACCTCTTGTATGGGTCTCCTTACAATTATTTAATTTTCATTACTACCCTTATGCCTTTGAAATGAAAAAACCTAATACAATTTCCCAATAAACACTCATCTTTTCGAAGGCACCTTTATGAGGCCATACCTTGTCCTTGATGACCCATTAATATACCCAATACTTTCCTACCCCATAGTACTACCCCCTAGGACACTATTTCCACCTAAATATTAAGAAAATGACTCATTTTAGGGTATTAATTTGTTAACAAAGGACCCATTTGGGTCACTCATGTGATGGTTGGGTTGGTGGGTCCCCAACTCCCACAAAAAAAATCAAAATCCATATTACAACATAACAATAATAAAGTTTGAGTCTACTGCGTCCGTTTCCCGCTTCTTTTTTAATTTGAATTTGTTTCCTCCATGGTTGTAGGAGATCTGGGGGGGTCCCCTTGCTCCACTATCCTCAGATCGGGGTAGCCTTGGATATGCTTCAGGTGATGATTTTGTCCCTGGTTTCCAGGACAATCTGCAGGACTTTTTTGTTCACATGACCTGTGATAAAGCTCATGGGTCCTCTGGCCACATACTACAAGACAAGGAGACTAGATCAAAGGAATGGAAGAGTGTCCTTGTTGGTAATGTTTAGGAGAGCCCACGGGTTTCTCCTCAGATTTGTGAGTCTGTGAACGAGACGACGATTTTGTTCCTAGATTTCACTATGGAGAGGATTGTCTATGCAATGGAAAATGCCCTAGTGGGAAAGCTTTTTCATTTAGACCTAATATTGATATGGTCAGGAAGTGGGTGACTACCAAATGGAAATTGAAGGGCAGCATAACAATGACTACCATGGTTGGAGGAACTTTCCTCTTTAAATTCACAGCCAGGGAAGACATGTCCTCTATCTTAGTGGGTGGCTCCTGGATGTATGGAAAGGACAACCTTTATCTTTGCAAGTGGAAGTTAGGATTTGATGTTGCTATTGATCTCAACAAAACTACTCATGTTTTGGTTAGACTCCCAGGCCTACCATTGGAGTATTGGGATGAGGAGATAGTCATTTGGATAGCCAACTCATTCGGCCACTACATTGCGCTGGACAACACCACCAGAAACAAAACCAGGTTAGTGTTTTCCAGGTTATGTGTAAGTGTTGATATTAAGAAAATTCTTCCTAACAACATTACTTAGGAATCCAAGTTTGGCCAATAGGTTCAACCCATTATCTATGAAAATTCCACCACCTTTTGTCAAAACTGCAATAAGAAAGAACATCTGGTTACTTAGTGTAAAGCCAAAAAAGCCCCTCTGAACTAGAGATAAATGGAAATGTCATTGAGGATGCCCCTCTGAACTAAAGATAAATGGAAATGTCACTGAGGATGAGTACCCTTTTAAGGATGATCTCCTAAATATTATCAGCTTGCCTAAAATTGGTAAGAACATGGAAATTCTGGATGGAAAGAATAGCCCTTGTCCTCTAGAGGCTGTGATGGATCAATCTTAAACAATCCCTGCCCCCTCCATGGAGACAGATCACACTCTCCCTCATGAGGAGGGTCTAGAGGAAGGCAAGTTTCACCAAGAGGAAGTCTCTAGCAAGGAAGTCCTAGTAGAAAATGAGGAGACAGAGCTAAGCAGCAGGGAAGGCCCCTTAGTTTTCAAAAGAATTGGAAGCCCAAATAAAATGGAATGCAACATTGATGTTGTGAAGGGAGCCCTTTCCCCTAGCAGTAAATCTCTCCCTCTTACCCCTGGGGCTAGCTCTAGTGTCACTGACTTTGAGGGCTGGTCCACAGCTAAGAGGAGAGGAAAAGGGCATAATAAAAAGTCCATTGATGTTAGTGTAGACACTAAGATGGGTAGACCCTCACAACGAGAGACCAGATAGAAAGCAATTAACAAGGATATTGCAATGGGAAAGCAAAGGACATTGGAGATTGGCTCAAGAAGGCCCCTAACAAATGAGAGTCCTCTCTTGGAACATTAGGGAGCCTAACAACCCTCATAAGCAGCTCTTTGTCAAGAGTTGTATCTACTTTAAAACCCCGCTTTGTCTAAAGATGTCAATTAGGGAGCCTAACAACCCTCATAAGCATCTCTTTGTCAAGAGTTGTATCTACGATAAGTTTTGGATTACATGGACAACATGATGGACCTGGTTGACTTCTTAAATAAAGAAGGTCTTATGGATATTGATATTCAAGGAAACCACTTTACCTGGTCCAATCAAAGAAAAGGGAAAAACTTGATACAAGTAAGAATTGACAAAGTCCTAGTTTTGTCATGCTAGGATTTTGTAAGAACTTCCTATTGAAATACACTGGACAACTAAGAAGGGGGGTGAATCAGTTGTCACAAAAACTTAACCTCATATAATTATCAAACCATCAATTACTGATAATTTGATTCAACCATGAAAGCATAAAGCCATAAACTTAATCACAATCACACATTCAACACAGGAGACACTAGAATTTTATGTGGAAAACCCTATAAGGGAAAAACCATGGTCGGTGTTAGCCCACAAAAATACATAAGTTATAACAATATTGAAAATCAGAGGCTCACTTCCTACAAGGCTCACTGCCTAAAATTCTCACTGCAAAGATTAGCTCACTACCAGGAGGTGGATCACTACCAAGGATTTTTGAATTGATTTGATAGCATCTACTCTATGCTTGAGTTCAATTCCATTGAAGCGCAATATTCTTCCTCTACTCTTCTTTTCTTACTCTTCACACTTATCTACTCATTTTTCCACACCATTCCTTTTTTACAACTACATTACAATTCTTTATACAAATCATCGACCTTGGAATGTACATCAAGGTCGGCAATACATTCATCAACCATTGGAACAATCTCCAAGGTCGGTATTACAGATCATACATAGAAATAGGTCTAGACCTAATACAAAAATTTGCTAAGGGAAAGATGTAAAGATGTATGCTGATCACACCACACCTTAGCTGGAACTTAAACACAATCCTTCATGCCATGACACGCTTCTACAATCTTCAAAGCATCTCCGCAAATAGTGAAATCAGCCAAGTCAGCCAAGACTGGTGAGAACACTAGGTCTTCTAAGAACATTCTTCATCCACGATCCAAATTTCTCTTTGTGGACCAATCCAAGGGTAGGAACACGATTAGGAGACATCCACAAGCACATTGAAATCATCAGGGACATCCACACAACTTCTAACCACTCTATCAAGAATATTCTTCAAATTGGAGCACATAAACAACACTTCTAGCTACTGTCATAAGGAAAAGATCACTTGCGGACCACCAAATCATGAGCCATTGGAGTTGAAGGCACATAAAATCATCTTAGACTTAACTCTAGAACCATAGACAAAAATACTTCAATGCAGAGGAATGTGGAGCATAATACTTTCTCCTTGTCACCACCAAACATACAGAAAAAAGAATTTTCTCTCTAGTGAACTTAAGTCACTCAAATCTTCATACCAGAGGCTCAAACTTGGAACATAGCATCTTTAGAAAAACCTCTAAATAACTTCCAATCCATAGACAAGGATATTTAATCTATAGGAAATCCTGAGCTATCTATTAGACCATTCTTCTATAGACAAAAATACTCTACAACACATGTTTCTGCAGGAGGAGCAAATTTTCTCTATAGATTTTCTCTGAGATACTCAAAAGTATCCTTAGGCAAAGGTTTGGTAAAGATATCTACAATCTGATCCTTTATGGGCACTTATTCTAACTTTACTTCATTCTCTGTCACCTTTTCTCTCAGAAAGTGATACCTTATAGATATATGCTTTGTTCTTGAGTGCATCACTAGATTCTTTGAAATATTTATAGCACTTGTATTGTCATAGAAGATTGCAATTGGATCTTCATACACAACTCTTATGTCCTTCAAAGTCTACTTCATCCATAACACTTGAGGACAACAACATGCTATTGCAATATATTCTGCTTCTGCGGTTGACAAAGAGATTAAGTCTTGTTTCTTGCTCAGCCATGAAACTAATCTGTTACCCAAAATGAAAGTGCCTCCACTTGTACTCTTTCTGTCATCAACATCTCTAACCCAATCAGCATCTGTATAAGCACTGAGAGTGAAATCATTATCCTTTGGATACCATAAGTCATGATCTAGTGTGCCTTTTAAATACCTCAAGATTCTCTTTACTGCCATCACATGTGATTCTCTTGGATCTGCTTGAAATCTTACAACAAGACAAACTACATGCATAATATCATGTCTGGTTTGAGTTAGATAAAGCAATCCTCCAATCATGGATCTGTACTTTTTCTGATCAGTCTTGGGTGATTCATTAGTTTTTCTCAACTTGCAGCTAGTCACCATGGGAGTACATACTAGTTTAAAGTCTTTCATCCCAAACTTCTTCAACAACTCTTTCACATACTTAGACTGAGATATGAAGATTCCTTTATCTAATTGATTAATTTGCAGACCTAGAAAGAAATTCATTTCACCAAACATAGACATCTCAAACTCATTTTGCATTTCTCCTATAAACTTTATGCACATTCCTTCATTTCCTCTGTAGATAATGTCATCAACAAAGACTAGAACAATCAGGATCTGATTATCAGTGATTTTGAAATACAAATTGTTGTCAACAGTGCCTTTACTGAACCCTAATTGCAACAAATATTTGTCTAACCATGCATACCAATCTTTGGGGGCTTGTTTCAGTCCACACAAGGCCTTCTTCAATCTACACACCATATCACCTTGTTTTGATAGTTGAAATCCTTCCGGTTGTTCAATGTAGACTTCTTCTAATTCACCATTCAAGAATGTAGACTTAACATCCATCTCATATACTTTGAAGTCTTTGAATGCTGCAAATGCCAAAAACATTCTGATCACTTCAATTCTTGCCACAAGAGCATAGGTCTTCTCAAAATCTATCCCTTCAACCTGAGAGTATCCTTTTCATACCAATCTTGCTTTGTTCCTTACTACTTCTCCATTCTCATTCATCTTGTTTTTGAAAACCCATTTGGTGCCAATCGAATTCTTATTAGCAGGTCTAGGAACCATTTCCCAGGTTTGATTCTTTTCTATCTGTCAGTTCCTCTTCCATAGCTTTTACCCAATATTCATTATTGAAAGCTTCATTCATAGTTTTAGGTTCAATTTTTGAAAGTAAACAATAATTCACTTGTTCTTTTGCATCTATTTTTCTTGTCAATACCCCTTTGCTTTTGTCTCCTATAATCTGATCTTCAGAATGATTAATTCTTACATACCTGGGAGTCTTAGCAGTATTTTCCAAAGCCTTTTCTCCTTCATCTTGACTATCTTCTTGTTCAACTTTTTCTTCACTTGTCATAATAGCAGGTTCATCTGATTCATAGTCACTCAGGTCTGATATTCTTCACATGTCTTCATCAACCTTTACATTAGCACTTTTAATGATCTTTTTCAATCTCTTATTGTAGCATTGGTAGGCCTTACTCTTGGGACATTATCCAAGAAAGATTCCTTGATCACACCTAGAATCAAACTTGCCTAGATCTTCTTCTCTTCTAATATAACATTTACTACCAAAAACTTTGAAATATCTTACTGTAGGAGCTCTTCCATACCACAATTCATAACGAGTTTTAGCAGAGTTACCTTTTACTTGAACCCTATTTAGGATGTACACAATAGTGTGTATTGCTTCTCTCTAGTATACTTCCGATAGGTCAGCTTCTTTCAACATAGTCCTAGCAACCTCTTGAACTGTCCTATTTTTTCTTTCAACAACTCCATTCTACTAAGGAGTCCTAGGTGCAGACAATTGTCTATTTATCCCTTGTTCTTCACATAAAATATTGAATTCATTTGATGTGAACTCACCTCCTCTATCAGATCTCAAGCATTTAATCTTCAACTCTAACTCATTCTCAACCATTTCCTTGAAGGCTTTGAACTTGTCTAGGGATTCTAATTTATCTTTTAGAAAAGTGACCTAAATCATCTTGGAGTAATCATCAATAAGCAAAATGAAATACATGTCTCCTTGTAGACTTCTTATTCTTGTGGGACCACACAAATCTGTATGAACCAACTCTAGTAACCCAGCAAAGGATTGTTCTTTACTTTTGAAACTTATTCTTGTTTGTTTCCCAAATTGACATTCTTTGCAAATGATGTTGGCAGGCTTCACAAGCTTAGGCATATCTCTTATAGCCTAAACAAAACTTATCTGTACTAAATTGTCAAAATTGATATGACACATCCTTCTACGCCACAACCAACTCTCATTAGTCTGAGCCAATAAACAAAAATCATTAGTTCCTTTCAAATGATAAACATTACCTTTGGTCTTTTTACCAGTAGCAATCACTGTTTCAGAGCTTTCCATGATCTTGCATCCATTTTCCTTGATTCTCAGATCATAACCTTTGCCACACATCTAACCAACACTCAAAATATTGTGCTTTAAACCCTTTACATATAGAACATCATCAGTATTGTGCTTACCATAAACAAATAGATCATTTTCCACAAATCTTACCAGCTGTATCATCTCCAAACCTAACTAGTCCACCATCAAATTTTTCAAAACTAACAAACTTACTTTTGTCACCAGTCATGTGATGTGAGCATCCATTGTCAATAACACATTTATCCTTATCTTTCTCAACCTGAATAGCCAAAGCACCTTCTTCCACTAGTATTTCTTCCTTCACACAACTAGCAAGATTAGTAGACACAGGTTCTTCTTTAATAGCAATAAAGAAGCATTCATTTGTACTCATACTAGCATCATCAAATTGATCATCAGTCACACCTACATCATCAAGATCTCTAACATAGTAGCATTTCTTTGGAGCTCTAGGCCTATTCTCAAATCTTTTTCTATACCTTTCAATTCTTTCAAGACATCTAGAAGCATAATGACCTACTTTACCACATGAAAAACATTTGAAATGTAATTTTCGTTTGAACTTACCAGAACCTCTTTACAATCTGTCAACAAAGTTAGCTTCAATTTCATCAAAGTCATCAATAGGCTCCACTTTGTATTTTTTAGCTCTGGAGATCTTATCCGAAGTACTAGCTTTGAAAGCAGTCTCAACTTTTGGCAGAGCATCACCAAACTCTCTCATCTCAAAGGATGTAAGCTTTCCAAGTAATTGATCTCTGTTGATAGTTTTTACAGTCATTACTTCTTCAATTGCAGCTACCTTGTGGCTGTAGGACTTTGGTAGTGATCTAAGAATTTTCATCACAACTTCCTTATCACTAATAGTTCCTCCCATACCTTTTATTCCATTGACAAGTTCATCAACCCTTTGCATGAAGGCTGTTATGTTTTCATCTTCATTCATCTTTAAACTCTCATATTTTTCTTTCAAGCCCTGTAGCTTGGCTTCTTTTACAGAATCATCTCCTTCATACAGTTTCTTCAACTTTTCCTAAACTTCATATGCAGATTATAGATCCATGACTTTTATCAACTCAGTGTCAGTCAAAACACTTAACAAGGTATCCCTAGCTTTTATATTCAACTCATATTCTTTGATTTCATCTTCAGTTGTCAAACCATTTTGAGGCATGGTATATTTTGTCTCTGCAACTTTCCACACTTTATAACCAAGACAAAGGAGATAGATTTTCATTCATACCTTCCAAAGAGCATAATTTGTCCCATCAAACTGTAGAGCTTCCTTTTTAAAAGAAATCCTAGATCTTCCTCAAGCTGTTAGGCTTTCTTCTGAGGAACCTGCTCTGATACCAATTATTGAAATACATAGGACAAATGAGAGGGGGGTGAATCAATTGTCACAAAAACTTAACCTCATATAATTATCAAACCATTAACTATTTAATTATTGATAATCAAATTCAACAATGAAAGCATGAAACCATAAACTTAATCACAATCACACATTCAACACAGGAGACACCAAAATTTTATGTGGAAAACCCTATAAGGGAAAAACCACGGTGGGTGTTAGCCCACAGAAATATATAAGTTTTAACAATATCAAAAATCAAAGGCTCACTGCCAAGGATTTTTGAACTGATTTGATAGCATCTACTCTATGCCTGAGTTCAGTTCCATTGAAGCGCAATATTCTTTCTCTGCTATGCTTTTCTTACTCTTCGCACTTATCTACTCATTTTTTCACACCATTCCATTTTTGCAACTACATTACAAGTCTTTATACAAATCATCAACCTTGGAATGTACATCAAGGTTAGAAATACATTCATCGACTGTTGGAACAATCTCCAATGTTAGTATTATAGAACATACATAGAAATAGGTCTGGACCTAATACAAAAATTTGCTAAGGGAAAGATGTAAGGATGTATGCTAATCATGCCACACCTTAGATGGGACTCAGATGCAATCCTTCAAGCCACGACATGCTTCTACAATATTCAAAGCATCTCCACAAATAGTGAAATCAACCAAGTCAGATAAGACTGGTGAGAACACTAGGTCTTCTAAGAACATTCTTCATCCATGATCCACATTTCTTTTTACGGACCAATCCAAGGGTAGGAACACGATCAAGAGACATCCACAAGCACATTGAAATCATCAAGAACATTCGCACAACTTCTAACTACTATGTCAAGAAGATTCTTCAAACCGGAGCACATAAACAACACTGCTAGCTATTGTCATAAGGAAAAGATTGCTTGCAGACCACCAAATCATGAGCCATTTGAGTTGAAGGCACATAACATCATCTTAGACTTAACTCTAGAACCGCATACAAAAATACTTCAATGCAGAGGAATGTGGAGCATAATACTTTCTCCCTATCACCACTAAACATACAAAAAAAGCAATTTTCACTCTGGTGAACATAACTCACTCAAATCTTCATACAGGAGGCTCAAACTTGGAACATAGCATCTTTAGACAAACCTCTAAATAACTTCCAATCTATAGACAAGGATATTTAATCTATAGGAAATGCAGAGCTATCTATTAGACTGTTCTTCTATAGACAAAGGTACTCTGCAACACATGTTTCTACCGAAGGAGTAAATTTTCTCAATATCCTCAATATCAGGCTTTCCAATGAAATACAAAACATCTAACTCATTTCAAGAAAGCAAAAAAACAAGAGCATAGTTGACACCAATGACAACACTGATATGTTCACATCAATGACAACACTGATTAGGCACATACTTGCAACACTTCCACTTTAGAAGCCCTCCCTAGAACTACTTCGGATCATAACCCCCTCCTGCTTTCTTGGAAGGATAAGAATGTTAAAGGACCATATCCATTTAGGTTCAAAATTATGTGGACTCAACATCCTAAATTTAAGGACAGGTTAGCTAGCTGGTGGGGTGTTGTTGTCAATGGTACTCCTATGTTCAGGCTAGCTCAAAAACTGTTGCTGGTCAAGAACAAGGTAAAGGGGTGGAACAAGTTCACATTTGGCAATATATTTGATACTAAAAAGAGGATTACTACTAAGATAGGTGACATTAAAAAACAAATGGAGGAAGGGGACATTTTTTAGGACACTGCTAAAGAAGAACTGTTGAGAAAGGAATGGAAAGAAGTTCTTAAGAAAGAGGAAATTTACTAGAAGCAGAAATCGAGAGTGCAATGGCTCAGGGAGGGGGACAGAAACACCTCATTCTTTCACCAGTCCACAATGAGGCATAGGAAAAGAAATAGTATTGCTAAACTTATGGATGAGAAGGGGATCTAGGTGGAGTTGGACTATCTGGTGGGTTAGGTTGCTGCTTCTTATTTTCAAAACTTTCTAGAGGCTCAGGAGTGTAGGACTAATCAAGAGCTTATCGATATCATCCCTACCTACCTTAATGAGGAGGATAATGCCTGGATTGGAAAAATGGTTACTGAGGAGAAGGTTCATGCTTGTCTATTCTCAATGGGTGCCTTTAAGGCTCTGGGGCCGGATGGTTTTCCCCCTGCATTCTTTCAATAGCATTGGGACATTGTGGGTAAGGATGTCACTGAGGTAGCTAGGGACTTCTTCAAGACTGGTAAGTTTTTGAAGCAACTTAATCATACTTTTATTGCTCTTATTCCTAAAAAATCAGACCCGATGTGTATGGGAGATTTTAATCCAATTAGTCTATGTAATATTGTTTATAAGATTTTTTATAAGATCCTTATGTCCAGACTTCAACCCATCCTTGATAGGCTCATTAGCAACAGCCAAAAAGGATTTGTCTCGAGTAGACAAATTATTGATGCAGCCATTTCCACTCATGAAATTATTCACTCTATGGAGAGAAGTTTCCAGAAATGGCCTTCAAGCTTGACATCTCTAAAGCCTATGATAGAGTGGCATTGGAATTTCTTTTCAGAATTCTGGAGCAAATGGGATTCCAAGGAAAAATTATGTAGCTCATAAAGGTGTGTGTAACTTCTCTCTAATGCTCTATCCTTGTTAATAGGGTCCCTAGGGGGCTTTTTCAATGCTGGAAGGGACTTAAGGTAGGGTGACCCCCTATCCACCTACCTCTTCATTTTGCTGGCAAAAGTCCTAAGAAGAAGCTTCCTCAAGTTATTAAGCTCCAAGGAGATCAAGGGTGTCAAACCAGCCTCAACTACTACCCAGGTTGCTATTCAACAATTTGTGGATGATACCATCCTATTTAGGTTTGCTTCGGTGGTTGGGGATAGGAATTGGAAGAAAGTCTTATAGGTTTATGCCACCTCAGCAGGCCAGTGCATCAATTATTAAAAAATTGAAGTGTACTTCTTCAATACCCCTATCGAGCTCCAACAGAAGATTATGGGGATTCTTGGTTGCTTAAGTGGTGAACTCCCTGGGATTTATTTGAGCCTCCTTTACGGTTAAGGATGTTTCTCCTGATTACTGGAACTCAATTTTAGAAAGGATCCAGAAGAAACTGGTTGGTTGGAAAGGTAGGCTGCTGAGTCAGGCCAGAAAGTACCAGTTGTTGAAAGCCTCTCTTCAAGGTATCCCTAATTATTTCATGTCCCTCTTCAAAATACCTAAGTATATTGCTGAAAGATTTGAAAGAATTCAGAGGAATTTTCTATGGACTAGGGTGGAAACTAAGAAGAGATTGGCCTTGGTGAGTTGGGAAAAGGTGTGCATCTATTGAAGTTGTAGGGTGAACTCCCTGGGATTTATTTGGGCCTCCCCTTTACGGTTAAGGATGTTTCTCCTAATTACTGGAACTCAATTTTAGAAAGGATCCAGAAGAAATTGGCTAGTTGGAAAGGCAAGCTATTGAGTTAGGCCAGAAAGTACCAGTTGTTGAAAGCCTCTCTTCAAGGTATCCCTATTTATTTCATGTCCCTCTTCAAAATACCTAAGTATATTGCTGAAAGATTTGAAAGAATTCAGAGGAATTTTCTATGGAATGGGGTGGAAACTAAGAAGAGATTGGCCCTAGTGAGTTGGGAAAAGGTGTGCATCTACTGAAGCTGCAAGGTGACTTAGGAATAAGAAAGATTAATCTTCTCAATAAAGCCCTTATCTCCAAAATTGGTTGGAATCTTTTAATTGGGGATAAGAAGGGTAGTATCATGAGAGCTAAGTACTTTGGGCACTTGACCCCGAAAGATTTTCTTCATCCTCATAACCCACCCAAAGGTTTGGTCATATGGAATAATGTGCTCAAATGTAGAGTGGTGCTCCTACAGGGAGTCAAGTGGAAGCTAGGAGATGGTAGAACTATAAGGTTCTACGAAGATAGTTGGTGTAAAGGGGGGCCATTAAACAAGATTCAGAATTCCCAAGGCTTTATCTATATGGTTGTTTCTTTTTTTGACAGGAAGGCCTGTGATTATATCCTTCCTTGTCGTGATGGATAGAAGCAACTATTAGACTATTGTTAGAGCCAGGATGACCTTATGCAGAAACCAAAGGATGTTCAACTATCTATTAGAGAGTGCAAAATCCCTATCTTCCCTCTGAAGGACAAGTTGTTGTGGGATAGGGAGAGGTCTGGGAGCTTCACTATTATGTTGGCGTACAACCTCCTTATGCCTAAGATTGAAGAAAACTTTTGGAAAAGGGTTTGGAACCACAATCTCTTACCTAAAATCAACCATTTTTGGTGGCTGACAGTGTAGGATAAGATTCTAACTATAGACAACCTTTGGGTTAGAGGTTTTTAAATTCTAAACAAGTGCACCTTATGCTTCAAGGAGGATAATATCTCCCATATTCTTTTACATTGTGAATTTTCGTGGGAAATTTGGAGCCTGGCATTGAACAAGATGGGAATCCACTCGTGTTTCTGTGGTGATTTATCTGATTTCTTAAGGTCCTGGTACTCTCCTCTCTCCCACACCATTAGTAAGGAAATCTAGTTCCAGCTACTTCCTATTCTGTCCTAGAGCCAATGGAAGGAAAGGAATAATAGGTTGTTTTAGGAAAAATTTAGGAATCCCATCGAGGTATTTTGTACAATGGCCAAACTCCTACAAGACAATCTCTCTAATAGCACTTTGAAAGCTGTGGAGAACCCCCCAAATAAATTGGAATCTAGCATCATAAAGGAGTGGTGCATTTCAATAAGTATTTGCAAAAGGGATGATACTAGGAGAAGAGCTCTAGCTAATACTAAGTGGTCCCCTCCTTGATTGGTTGGGCCAAACTCAACTTTGACGGTGTTGCTAAAGATAATCCTAGGCTAGCCAGTGGTGGTGGTGTTCTTAGATCTTATAAGGAGGCTTTTTTAGTGACCTTTGCTGGGGGACTTGGTGTGAATACCAATAATATTACGGAAGCCTCATCTCTCCTCTGGGGTCTTAAAATTGCCTTGGTTATAGGTATTAATCACCTTGTTATTGAAGGAGACACTAATCTTATCATTGAAGTTGTTAAAGACAAATCTAGGGTTGGGTGGTAGATTGAGGATATTATTCAAGATATAAAAACCATGCTTCTAAGTTTTGAGGGTATTGAAGTAAGGCATATCTATAGGGAAGGTGATGAGTGCCAAGTAGCACCGATGAAATACATCTTTTTACCTCTCTTTTTCTCTTTCCTGATCCCATTTTTCTTAATGTCTACAGCCAAATAAGCTAGCAAGATCATTCTAGATAATGATTAATTGACATAAATTACTTAAGATTATAATTTCTGATTGAGGGACTAATGTGCATAGAATTGATGAAAAAATACAGAAACTCCTCTCTTTTTGAATCAATAGGTGTAGATGCTCGAAACGGCAATTTTGTGCTCGAAACGGCAATTTTGTGCATCTCTGGAGACAATACCAGAGTACCATGACACCAAAAGTTTTGAAGTAATGAGGAAAGCCTCTTCGGAGCTGGACGGGAGTCTGAAGCATCTTTAGAGCTGAACAAAGAAGGCCACAATGGTATCTTTGAAGCTACAGACATCTCCAGAGCTACAGACATATCTTCGGAGCTACAGACAGGGACACATATCTCTGGTGCCTCTTGAGAGCAGGGCATGTTTCTAGCATAAGCTGCCAATCAGGTACTCTCAGCAGTGATCATAATACCCCTCATTTCACTCAAATCATCACCCGAGTAGTGAAGGGTCATCTTTAGTTAACTGCTGGAGTTTTTATCTCTTTAAAGTTTTTGCATGAGTTACATAGAACTAATTCAATATCCATATTTTTAGGGCCTCGCTGCCCAAATGTATTAAGACTCAAACTTAGTATTCTGAGTGGACTTTTGTTCCACTCAGTCTACTTTTATTGCATGATTATTTTCCCATAGTTAGACAGTTAGTGTAATAAAGAGATGGATGTCATCTCATAGAAGAAATGGTAGATAAGATAAGTGATATGTCATCACTCATTTTATATCAACTGATAGAAACAACAGAAAAAGGATATACAATGATTAATTTATTCTGATTCTCGATAATCTTCGTTCTGTGATATCAATATTTTTCATGAATGAAAAGTGAATGGAATTGGATTGAATTTAGTTGTGATCTTCTTCTTTTGTGTTGATTCTCCACTATAGCCTTCAGCCCCAAGGGTGTGGAGCAAGGGCCCACTCTCACCACTAAGGCAGAAGGCTAGTACCACTGTTTTGTTACTTCAGATTTTGCTGTGAAAAGTATTTACTAATTTTGATAGATAGATGCATGTTATTGTTTTTAAGATTTCTTTAAGTAACTTCCTGTTTAATTCTGTTTTCAGCATTCCTTAAATTCATTCAGTAAGTAGACAGATTAATCTCTTTAAATTAGTAGAAGCTGTTAAGATTAGCTAAGAAAACTGGTAACTATAGAATCCCTAATTGCAGACAGTCGAGGACACAGCCCCTAGATTTTGACATCTAAAATATGATTAAATGATGAGGTACAACGACACCTTGTCAGAAGGCAATCAAGTTGCCGACCTTATGGCTAACCATGGAATTAATTTTCACCCTCTAAGGTGTTGGAGAAACATTAATAATCTTCCTCAGAATGTTATTGTTAACATTCTTTCATAGGTGACCTCTTAAGTTTCATGGATCCTATCACTTCACTCTACACCCTTGTTGGTGTTTCTACCTACCCCTCATTATAGGGGATGGCATAAGTTGAATGACATTATGGTGATCACTACTCACTTTCCATAGTTGTGCTAGACTCAAGGGTTCCACTTAGACATATGCCAACAAAGAAATCCACGTGAACCCTCACCAGGGTGGCACTGAAAGTCTTCTCATCCTTGGCTGTCCGTCTGGGCTGTGGTGAGCTCGCATGAGCCGAATTATGAATGCAATTATTCCTTTAATGCAGATGGGATTTTGAAGGACATGTATGGGATTTCGAGGGATGTGGCTGGAGTTAATGCTAATGAGTACCACTTGCTTTCCAGATTTTTTGAAAAAACCCTATTTTTTTCCTTTTGTTGGATCTACGATCTGTATTGCTAGTTTTGTTGGTTAAGAAATATGGGAGGTGATAAGGTGCACATAGAGCCTACGTCCTATGGGGAATTCAAAGAAGATTCGCAGGTATGGAACATCACCTATGAAAGGTGGTGATGCCATTCATTGAATGTATGAATGGCTTCGACGAAGGCTTATCCATTCAATTCACCATGTCATGGGATGCGAATAGGAGGGTTTAGGTTGGCAATGTGTAGTTTGTTGTCTTGGAGGATGCCATTGCTCAGGCTATGGGGCTGCAACGCAAAGGAAAATGTTTGAAGAAACAAATGAAAGTTCAAGACCTAGAGGGTTTGAAGCTCTTTTATAGGGAAGGCAAGAAATAGGTTAGACTCTAAGGAGGCTTTGAGCATGAAAGCTTGGTTAACCCATGGGACTGGGTAGGTTATCTTATCATGAAATTCTTTATCCTAGAAGGTCATTATAGGTATTTTTATCACTACCATTTCACTCTTTTAAACCATTTTAGACACAAATTATTCATCAAATTTCCCTTCTACTTGCTTTCTAGCCTAGAGTCCTCTGTCAATTCAGCCAAGAAGTCCCGTGAGGGTAACCCGGAGGTTGTTGCTATCCCCCTACACTAGGGTCTTATCTTTCGTCTTTATCACTTCCATCTCACCTTGTGTCCTGTCAAGCCTCTTAAGGCCTATCTTGTTAAAGAAAATGTTAGGGAGGATTCAGATGATCACATTCCCCTCAGTGTCAAGTATGGTAGCCCCTCACAACCTAAAACCAAGTCCCCTATTGCTAACGTTTCTATTAACCCTGTAGACCCACGACCTAAGTCCCCTACTGTCCAGTGTTCTAGCCCTACTTTAAAAGGTGTTTCTACTCCTAAGGCTCAGCTTCTAGGTAGGGACCTTGCGGTCTCTGTTTCTGGTGGGGCAGATGGGTCCCGTGGCCATTACCGTGAAGATGTGGTGGTGGGCCTTTGTGGTTTGAAAAACAACCCACCTCCTCAAGCTAGTAAAAAACACAAAAACCAGCAATGTCAACCTAGCTCTGCTAAGGGAGGAAAGAAGAAAGCTAAGAAAGGTGATGTGGGTCTGAGGATTGAGGAGTTGGAGACTATGAATAAGGACATTTCCCAGTTTTAGAATTTGGAGGATAGTGCTATGGAAAAAGGGAAAATGGTGGGTAAAGACTGCTCTAGAAGAAGGCCGAGCATTAGAAGGTCTTCTAGGTTGGTGGGAGGGAATCCCCAGGTTCTCAAGATTGTGGATTACTCTTCGAACTCAGAGCAAGACAACTTTGAGTATGATATAGAAATCAAAGAAGTCAAGACAACACTAGTACAAGAACAGGAAGGTGCGAATCATTTTGAATCGATGAATAACTCATTCTATTATAGTGAACCTAATGATGTTAAAATCTTGGAAACGTCATACAAGGAGGTGGTGAGTACCAGAACTGATGACCCCAACAGGAAGCTTGCTCAGGATCTAGAGGATGTTAAATCCTGCCTTTCTATTGCTAAGAATAATGTTAAGTTGTTGATGAAGGTTTTTATGAAAGTATTTTACAGGGCCGGATCTACCTTTTATGTTCTGTAGGAGGATCACTCTACTACTGGTGTGGACACCATGAATGAGAATAAGGAGGACCTGATCAAGCTTCTAAAGGATGACTAGAAAGAAATGTTTATTTAGTTTTTCCTATGTTTTATGCTATGGATTTAGTCTTAATATTGTTTTAATCATTTGCTGCTAGTCAGTTGTTTTTGTGTTGTCCGTGGCCGTGGGCCTGTTTTTCTACCTATTGGGCTTTTTGTTATCAGGATCTGCACACGTGTTTGCAGCTTATCAATACCAAAAACAATAATAAAGTTTAGGGATAAGTTTAAGTTAAAAACATAGGTTGGCGGGGAAGACGACAATGTATGGACCTAACTAATTAGCCAAAATGAGGGTAAGAAAGGTTTAATAGGGATTGATGCAAAATTATTTTCTATAGAGACTCCATCATCACCACCAAGATTTACACTATGGAAGATCAAACTTAACAACAAAGACAAGCATTTTTTGGTCTTAAGGTGAATTTCACCATAGCACCAAACTAAATGAAGCACTAGTCTAACCAATACCAAAGTGGAACTTCAAAGTGGGAGAATTAATTTTTCTAAGGTTGCAATCATATAATAAAATTCCCTTGAAATAGAAAAAGAAGGATAATAATCTATCACCCCAATATTATAGTCCTTATCAAACTTTATAGAAAATTGGTAGCATATTATACAAGCTAGAGTTGCCTCCAAGAATAAAAACACATCCAATTTTTCATCTCTTGTTTCAAGATAGTTATTGGACAATAGATTCCATGCAAATAGAGTTACCTAAACTCAAGGAAGATAACAAAATTATCTCAAATCTTAAATCAATTCTCCAAAAACACATAAAGAAGTTGAGGATTGGGATCATCATAGAATACCTCATCATGTGAAAGAATTTGTCTATCAAAGATTCTACATGGTAAGATTAAGATTTCATGTACAAGCATCAATAATTAATTAGCATTAAGGAAAATATTTTTCTAAAGAGGAGGGGTTGTTGGCAAGAGACACTGTGTGGCTTCATGAGTGTTGTCATTGATGGCAACAAAGTCCATCCCACACAACCGTAGGACATGGTATGACTATACCGAAAGTCAGATTGAAGAGTATTGTGGTCCGGTGAGCAAGAACAGAGCATGCAGCAAGGTCCGACAATCAGGTCTGGATCTCTCAGATGAAGTATCTTAGCAAAGTGCAGACTTGGGGAAGTCAAGAAGAGTACCATGACTGATACATTCCAGAGGTTGAGCCTCCGGTGATGAAAGAGTGAAAATATATGAGCACCCAAGTGTTGGGTTCCTATTTGACAGAGTAGACTAAGAAAGAACTGACCAGCAGAGCATCAGACCTTAATCTAGATAAGATATTGATGGTGATCAAGTTTCCTGAGGGATCATTCATGGTTGGCCGACATGATTGATGACTTCTATAACTATCTTTTTGATACGCGTCACTTAGTAAGCATGGATTCAGCCGACAGACCAAAGTTTGGAAATATCTTGAGTTTTCCAGATGCCGACTAGAAAGATGATTGAAATCATTGATGCGGATATATATACCAGATTTATTTCAGTATGAAGGTGTGTTGTGTGTTGGAAAGTGTGAAGAAAAGTAGAGAGTAGTGTGGAAGCAGCAATACAGGTCTGGTATGTGACAGAACAACAGCACTAACTAGAACTGAACCTCAGCATATGTGGATGCTTCTTATCAGTTCAAGTACCTAGTTACTTTCTATATTCCTTGTAGATAGTGAGTCTCTTGTAGGCAGTGAGCCTCTTGTGAGCAGTGTGCTCGGGCAGTAAGCCCTAATTGGCAAGTGCCATTTTATACTTCTATTCTTTTAACAGAGAATACAATCTTGGGTTAGTCACCCCATGGTTTTTCCCTTAACAGGGTTTTCCATGTCAAAATCATTGTGTATGTGTATTGATTTTATTTCTGCTTTCATGGTTATGCATGCTTATATGATTTGATGCTGCACTAGTTGTTAAAGAAGAACAGAAAGTTAAAATAATTAAGATAACTAATTCACCCCCCCTCTCAGTTATCAACAGGGGCATGTTACACCATTAACATATTAGATGTATGGGGATATGTGATGACCAACTATTACTAACATAATCCCTATTTTAATCATTTATTAGTTCCTAATTATATTTATTGTAAGTTAGGTTAGCTTCATTGAGATTAGAAGATTAATATTGCCCAATGATACTTTAAAATAGTTTTAAATAGGAGGTAGTGAGTAATGTTTTGATAAAGGGTAAATGTGGCTTTTTGAAAGGGCCCAAACCCTTATACAAAGACTAGCAAAGATTTAACATAGAAGCACGTCAAACTACACAAGAACTATAAACATGGATAGACAAAAGAGCCCACTAGCATCAAGGTTTAAAACAAACAACTAAAACAATAAACTAACAAATAGATAACAAGATGAAGACAACAAAACAAATTGTTATTGTGAACGAGGTACTTTATCTAACTAGTTAATTTCTTTACTAGTTCTCCACTTAAGTCCTTTTCACACTAGTTTAAGTTTACTAAGGTACTTTTTCACTTTATCCCATATTGGTTGTGTTTTTAGTCCCTTGGGTAGAATATCCTATATATACCCACCCATCGCTCTCATATGAGCATCTTATTCTTGTATGCTTTGTATTTCCTATTGAATATAAATAGTTTACTCTATTATTCTGGTTTTCTAGTTTTGCTTTCTTTTCACTCATTTGCATTCTTGGGTGGCTTTACAACAAAATATTACATGGTATCAGAGTGGTTGTGAGTTGTGGGTTATCTTTTTAGGAAATCTAGAAGTGTAGAGATGCTATTTTCTAAAGCACATGAGTATGCTCTTCTCTTGCATCCTCAAATGATCTAGAGAAATAGAAAAGTGTGGAAGAAATATAAATTTTTGGGGGGTTCTTTTTCTAACTTTTGTAGGTTTATACAAAGCTTCTTGGAGACATTCTGAGCTCACTATTGAATCCAAAGTAGCTGAGATAGTTAGATTTGCCTTTTATTTTTCTCTTAGTTGGACACTAGAGGCCAGATCTATAAGGGTTTGATGTGGGAAGTTCATTGCTAGATCCAACAAAGAGCTATCATTTTAGAGCATCTTGGGTCAAATTTGACCTTGCCATCATGCTTAGAAGGCCCAAAAATCTTAAGATTGAATACCAATTCATCAATTTTGGACAAAATTTTGAAGCGAGGCAATTTTTTTTATCTAAGAAGCCATATAACCCTCATGAATAGTGCCTATGTGGTACATTTTTTAAATTATTTTTATTTTTTCTGCAAATTGAAAATCTTATCAAAAAATTAATTACAATTTTTTATTCATTGTAAAAAAGATTGGTTTTATAAATTAAAAATAAAATAAAAATTAAAAAATTGGGTACTGCACAGGCCCTGCATAGCCCTATACCTGTAGGGTACTACAGGGTACTTGGAGCCATTGGGCTTGGGCCCTGCACCCCTTGCGTGCATGGGCTTCCATGACCTTTAAGGCCTATGTGGGGAGGTTAAACACCCTGCAAGACCCTTTCTAATTCAGCCCTCATGGCCTTTGGAAACTGCAATGACCCCTCTATTTGTCCTTTGTACCTTTTCCTTCAACTTTGGCAGCTCCACCAGATTTAGCGAGAATTCTAAACTTATCTAGAAGTCTTCTACTTTTGGTGAGCCTCCAAATCTTTCTAGTAGACTACTATTTTGGTGCCACCTCTAAACTTGGTGACAATTGCACCAAATTTAGTTGTAGGTGGATTTTAAAACTTTACCCCCTCTCCATTGGCATATTAAAATTTGGAGTTCAACTTCGAAAGGCCATAAATTGGGCTTTGGACCTCCCTTTTCCAAGAAACTTTTTCTTTATTTGGGCTATTTTTTTGCACTCTATGCATTGGTCCAAATGGTTTATGATTTTGATGCATAGATTTTATAAAATTTGTTATCTGTCATAGGTGTTGCTACATAGTTCTTGTTTTGGAAGCTTTCGGGGCTCCATTCAAGCTCATACGATCTCCTTTTCTGACGTAATTTTTTAAAAAGTGCATAATTTTTCATGTACTTTGTGTTGGTTCTATCATATTACATTTATTGTAATAACAAATTATACTTCCAGCATGCAGTCTTGTTTTTGGCAAGTTGTAAAGCATTGAAGTCAAGCCCACTTTACATTCCTTGCTAGTGGCAATTGTAACCACACTAAATATAAAGTGTTAGATCATATTTTAATGGGGGGTTCTTTGATTGAGTGATTAAATGGGTCTCTTGGTGTGTTTGTGCTTGTACATTTCCTTCTGCTTGAGCTCTATTTTTCCTTCACAAATGGGTCATTTTAAGTTTTTATCACTAAATCTATACAACACATGGCATCAAAATGCATGGAATGCCTTAATACAATATGGTTATACACCATATGTTGAATAAAAGGTAGATGAACCTAAAGATGATAAGGAAAAGGTATAATGGATGCTTGAACATACAAAAACTCTTAGTTGTCTTTGTATTTTCATTTCTCTTGATCTAATATTTCAAATTGAAGCATTTACAAATTCACATGATGCTTGGGACAAACTAAAGACCCTTTATGGTAAAACTAATGAACTCAGGGGACCCTATCAAATCAACACTAATTTGATGAGCCTTGATCCAAAATCTTTTGAAAACATCCAAGACTGTATTAGAAAGGTTAATGACATTAGAGCATAATGTAAAGCATGTGACATTGAGAAAAAACACATTAAATTGGTATTTAATGCCCTCAACAAACTTGGCCTTGAATATGCAGCCTTTGTTTCTAGCTTTCACACTCATAAGTTGACTATGGGTTCTACATATATTATACCTGCATTTGCTTCTCTAAAATGTTGATGCATGAAAAAGGGAAGCTACTTTCCATGGGTCTCCTTAAGCCATCACAGTCTCAAGATTTGTTGGTTGGTTAGTTGAAGGGACAAAAAGAGTTAGGTAAAATTAACAAGAAACAAAAGAGGTCCAAGAAGAAGTCACAGAAAGATCGAGCATAGTCCTCATCTGCCCCAAAAGTAGACTCCAATTCCTCTTCATCAAAGGGAAATTCTTAGAAGAAGGAGAGGCCAACTTTTAGCTACTGTAAGAAGGTTGGTCATGAGGAACATTCATTTCATGGGAAGCATATTGATGAGATGAAGCATCTTCTAAAAAAGAACAACATTAATTTTCTCTCCTTTGTTTCTAAACAATCCTCCACTCCTTCCAAATTAGATAAAGGGAAAGCACCTGCATTTGTTTCTTCTACAAGTTCTTCTTAGCAGTGGATTCTAGACTCGGATGCATCACATCACATGGGTTCTATTAGAGAGTAATTTTATTTGCAAGAGCCTTGTTTTGTGCCTCACATTCTCATCAGGGATGATTCTCTAGTGGATATCATCAAGAAAGGTTCAATTGATGCTAGCACTGGTACATTTGAGGATGTTTTGTATGTGCCTAATCTATCAACCAACCTTCTCTCCATCTACCAGATCACCCAAAATGGTACGAAGGTTAAATTCATTCTAGATTATGTCACCATCAGGGATCTTGAAGATTATACACTGCTTGCAATTGGTAAGGCCGACCATCAGTCTCGACTCTATGCTTTCTCTCATTTTGTACCTAATAAATATTCTATTACTTTGCTCACCCATTTAGATTATGTGAGAAAATTATGGTATGATTGGTTTGCCATATCAACTACTGCTATCTTCAATAGCTCAGCACATAGGAAATGGTCACATGTCTTCCTTGAATCAATTTTTTAGATGGATTTTGTTTGGATTGTGCCTTGGGAAAACATCTTGAGGACAAAGTTGACAAAGGGAAGGCTTGGAGGGCTTCATAGATCCTTGAGCTAACTCACAGTGACTTGGCAAGTCCCTTTCCATCCTTGTCTTTTAGCAAGGCTTGCTATATGCTCACCTACACTAATGACTCTTCTAACTACACATGGGTCTAATTCCTTTGGCATAAAGGTGAAGCCTTTGATAGATTTCAAGAGTTCAAGGCTCATGTCAAGAAACTTGATCTGGAAAGTGCATCAGGATTCTCCGCATAGATAATGGATGAGAATATGTGAACCATTGCTTTGAGCAATTTTACACTCTTGAAGGGATTGATCTTCAACATACTTTTGCCTACACACCATAGTAGAATGGTGTAATAGAGAGCAAAAAAAGGTCCCTAAAAGAGATGGTTGGTTGCATGATCCATGCACGCTCCCTTACACCTAAGTATCAGGCTAAAGCCATTAACTATGTTGCTTACATCTAGAATAGAGTTCCACATAATGAATTGAAGGCATCACTCCCTTTGAAGCTCGGTGCGGTAGGAAACCTATTGTGTGGCACTTCAGAGTTTTTGGCTCCCCTACAAGGGTACACATTCCTTTAGAAAAGTGTCAGGACTTGGAACCTCAGAGTTAGCCTTGTGTATTTGTGGGATACCCCAATGGTGTTAAAGGATATTGACTCTTGGATCCTGAGACACATGAGCTCTTCATTGAGAAAAGTGTGTATTTTGAGGAAATCTCTTTTAGCTCATCCTCTCACATTTTTCCTTCTTCCACAATAGATTCAGATGACAATGACTCAAAGGATTTTCCTTCATCTTTCTCTACTCACAGGGTTGATCATGAGGCTCCACCTCACCTTTCCTAGAGTTCAAATTTAGAGGCTGAGGGTTCTCCTCCTCCATCCGCTTCCATGCCCCATTGGGATCGTTAGACACTTGATTCTACAGGCACTCTTTTTGGGGATCCTTTGGTCACTTGGAGGACTCGGTCACAACACTAGGATATTCCATGTTCCTACATTGACATAGCTTCAGATCCATAGTCCTGTCGTGAAGCATTAGGTATTGGTGAGTGGGATTCAATAATAGAGGAAGGGTTTAACTCTTTGATTGAGAACAACACATGGGATCTTGTTGCACTTCCTAAGGGAAGAAAACTAATTTGGTGTAAGTAGAGCTATCAAACCAAATTTGTAGTGGATGGATCAGTTGACAAATTTAAAACACGGCTTGTGGCCAAAGGTTTCTTGCAGGTTCTTGGTGTTGACCACACTAAGACCTTTGCCCCTGTCACCATAATAAACTCCATTCACCTAATTCTTGCTATTGTTGTAGCTCATGGATGGGCTATACATTAGATGGATATAAAGAGCACATTTCTTCATAGGGATCTTGTCACATCTTGAATTTGACTTTCATTTAATTTCCATAATTTTGAGATTCAATTAGATAAAATCTGTGATGATTAGTTAATTAAGGTGAAAATTGCATGTGAATGTGTTAACTACATTTGATTAATTGATTAATAATGCTTATTTATGCAAGAAAAGTGAATACATATGATTCGGCTATGATTTCTTAGCGACTAACCTATTAATGGTGGAATGAGCGTGCATGCTGCAAGTTTGTCAAAGGCGAGAACATGGGTTGGGCAAAGGAGTCCTAGCCGTCAGTAAGAATAGGTTGGATGAAATTGGTGTAACCACACACACTCACGTAGATCATTATTGCATGAATGTTGCATTGCATGACTAATTTTGGCATACTCATAATTTCTTTCATTGTTGCATTTCTATGATTACTTTCCATCATTTGTGTACGGTGTTATTTCTCGTCATTGTAATTAATGTTTATTTTCCTGTCATTATATTTCCTTGTTGGATGATAGAGTAATTGTATGTCATCCTGGTAAAATTAAATTCCTTTTTAAATAAATATAGCTTAATGCATGAATTTACCATATTTTTCTTTAATTTTATATATATATATATTATATTATCTATATATATTATATTATATATATATATATTATATTATATATATATATATATATTATATTATATATATATATATATTATATTATATATATATATTATATTATATATATATTATATTATATATATATATATATATATATATTATATTATATATATATATATATATATTATATTATATATATATATATATTATATATATATAGTTTAAAGATATATAAATAAGAGAACTATTTATATATCTAAACATATATTAATATATAAAATAAAATAAAAAGAATTAGAATCCAAAAATAAATAAGTTAATGCCAAAAATATATTTTAATGGTTTATATATATATATATATATGATAAAGGGGTTTATAAGGCATGCGTGGAGGCAGTTGGGCAGCCTATTTGGGCACCCAAACTACTTATAATAGTAGTAATAAAAAGAATTTAAATCATATAAATGAAGATTCATTGACATGTAAGAATGCATGGAAAGATAGTAAATAGAATGTTAATTATAGAAAGCCACGAATGGGGATATAGAAGGAAAAAATAAAGAATGTAAAGAGCAGTTCAAAAAGCTTGAAAAAATGGAGGTATTAGAGAGTGATAAGGGATTTAAAAAGGAGAGCTGAGAAAGGAAGTGGGAGGTATCAAAAATAGAATAGAGAGTTTAGTGTGCTAAAGTGTAGAAGGCTACGCTAAATCTGGAAAAGGGAAATGAAGTTTTGAAGTAAAAAAAACTTTGCATGAGATAAAAGTAAGATATAACTAAGACTCACATAGAGAGTAAGGACTATGGAAATCTGAGAAGGAAAAACTATTGAGGGAAGGCTCCAAAAAATGTGAGAAGACAGAAGACCATACACAGCATACGGAGGAGAAATATAGAGAAAAGAAAGAAAGCATTTGGAAGGAAACAAAGTGGAAAACTTCCTTCATCGGACAAGAGATCTTCATTTCATAGGTTCATCTTATTTATTTATCTATTACAATGAATTGCATATATGAAAGAGGTATTTGTTTGATTGTCTTATTGTTTGAAACTTCTATGAGCATGTAAAAACTCCATTTTCAGCCTCCATAAGTAATTTTGATGCTTTTATTTGGTAGAAAAATTTAGACCAATGATTATATATGCACATATATATGTATATGTACCAATTTACTACATATATTTGCATATATAACCATTCACATGGCTGTACAATCCCTTTGTTGACATGAAATTAGTATTTTCATGTTGATTCAAAACATTTGAGACCAAAAATTCTTCCTGTTATTGTATTTTAAACACATACATTGTTGAGACATTCTTCAAATATTGTTGTAGCATGTATATGCACTGTTGTAGCGTGTATATGCACTGTTGTAGCGTGTATATGCACTATTGTAGCATGTATATGCACTATTGTAGCATGCATATACACTGTTGTAGCGTGTATTTATGCTATTGTTCAAACATTTTTTCCACTGTTACAACATTTATATTGTAGCTTCAAACTTCATATTGTTGTTATAACCATTCATGTTGTCGTTCCAACTTATTAGATCGTTGTTCCAGCTTATCATATTATTGTTCTAGCTTATTAGATCATTTTTCTAGCTTATCATACTATTGTTTTAGCTTATTAGATCGTTGTTCCAGCCTTATACATTGATTTTTTGAGCTTTCATGCTGCTGTCCCAACTTTATATACTATTATCTCATCATATATGTTGCTGATATAAAATTAAGAGACCAATTTTGAGTGAAATTGATAGCTAATTGATAGGGGACAACAAGAATAAAATTGGATTTTAGAGAGTAGATAACATAGATACTCATTTTTATACAAAAAATCATACTTGGAAGCCTTCATTAGAAAAACATGACTGAAACATGGCATTTAACTTACAATAAATCATTGCATGGATGTTAAAGGCTGAAAATAATGATTGATTTATCTTATGTATTAATTGGATGAATAAAGGCATTTAAGTGAAAGTAAACATGCATTAAATTGATAGAAAGAATTGACTTAATTTTCCTTTTGAATCAAAGAGAAGTGATTGAATGTCTTTGAAAGAAACTATTTGCCTTGTGATTGATATGATATTTGGAAACATTATTTAAGATGATGAAATCAAACATAATGATTTATTTATTTCTTAAGTCATACTTTCATGAAAATGAATATTTAATCTAAAAATAGAACTAAATGCATTGCTTGGTATGCTTTGTGTGTTTTGGGGAAAGATACCTTCCAGGATGGGTCCCGAATGAGGAATAACAGAGAAGTAGGTTTTCTTTTTCAAAACCTACACTACCATTATAATAGGTTTCATACTTTGATCAAAGTTAATATTTAGACCATTGAAATAGATGGATATGTTTTGGACCATTGAAATAGATGGATTATGCCTAGTTGTTTTATTTCTTTGCCTCATCCTGTTAATGAGATGTTGCATTCATGTTAGGGATGCATGTAGGTTAATAGGCATGGACTAGATTTCATCATGCTTATTGTTATAGATTGCTAGGCTCTTCATGTAGGGTCGGGTATCCTTGTTGATGAAGGATTTTGGGGAAGCGTATGCTTTGTGGTTGGGTGGAAAAGCACCCAATCTATGTTCTCGTCCTTGGCTTGCGGATGGCAGACTGACTCGTCAGCAGCTAGAGAGACTTTTGGATTTGATTGACATTATTGTTATTTCATACTTTTATTATATTGAGATTCCTTCATTGATGTTAGGACAATTGGATGGGCTATTATAAGCCTAGGATGTATAGATATTTGGAATTTGTAATAATATGAACTTCTAAGTGGTTTATAGTTGTATTCATGTGAAAACTAATATTATGAATGAAAGATGTATATATTTATTATTTTATTCTGAGAATTTATGAACTAGAGTTTAATCTTTGATTATGGTTAGGTTAGTGGAACTTTAAGGTCCTTACATTTTGGTATCAAAGTACTAGGTTCTACTCTAGGCCTTTTGGATTGTTATGCTAAAGCTGTAAACTCCTTGTAGATAATTCATCATGAATACTAGAAATTCTGGATGTAGGGGAGCAACCCTAGTATCTAGAGATGACCTAAATGTAGGAAACAATGAGGGAACCAATGTAGGGAACAATACTGGCACCAATGTGGGAAATAATGCTAGGAATAATGAAGGAAATAGAAATGAGGCAAACAACAATAACAATGCAAGATAGAATAATGATGGACAAAATAATGGACTGGGTCAAATCCTTGCTCTCTTGACTCAGTAGGGAACTCGAATGAACAATCTGGAATAGGAAGTTAGAGGAATAAGAGGATATCAGAATGAGGAATGGAGAGAAGAAGCTAGAGGTCCTGAAGGTGAAGTGAATGGGAATAATCAAAAAAAAGTTGTTAAGGAGTTAGGAAAGGATCTCAAGAAGGTCGCCCCTCCTAAGTTTGATGGTAATACTATAGGTGACGGAGCAGAAGCATGGATAATTGATATGGAAAAATATTTTGATCTTTGAAACTTGTCTGATGAAACTAAGGCTATATGGGGTTCTTACCAACTTACTAGGGAAGCAACAACTTGGTGCGATAATGAAAAAGTTGAAAAGAAACTGTTACCAAGAGAAGTTATGTGGGACTGCTTCCTTGAGCTCTTCAAGAAGAGGTGGTTTCCACGGCTCTATTTTGATAAGAAAATGACATAATTTCAAAACCTAACTTAGGGAGGTTTGATAGTGACTCAATATTGGGAGAGATTCTCTCACCTGTTGAAGTATGTTCCACAGTATCAGCTTGATGAGAGGTTCAAGATCTGTAAGTTTATTTTAGGGTTAAGGCCACAGATTGGGTCAGAGGTGGATATTTACAATCCCTTGACCATGGATGAAGTGTTTGAAAAATTCACTAAACAAGAGCAGAAATTGCAGCAGATTGCTAATTACCATAAGAATCAAGATGTGAAGAATGGAAATAAAAGGTTTCAAAATGACAGTCACAATCAAGGTAATAATAACAATTAAGGAAACAACAAGTGCCAGATAAGGAATCTTAAAAGAGGTAATAATTAACAGGAAAAGAACAATGAGAACCAAGGTGGAAATAATAATAAGAGAGGTAACTATGGCAACAATGGTAACAATAACAGGAGGGACATGCCAGCTAGACATAGAGGACCCAGAGATGGATGTTACAATTGTGGAGAACATTATGCTAGCACATGTTCTCATCAAACAATGAACTAGAGAGATGGAAATCGACAGGGAGATCCTCAACACTAGATTAATGCTGCTATAGATCATCATCAAGTGGATTTCCAAGATACACCCATTCAGATGTCCGGTAAGCTCTTTGGCCTTCCAATTTCTATTTTAATTGATACAGGAGCTATAGAATGTTTTGTTGATCCTAAGATTGTAGCTAAGTTATCTATAAAATGGGACACATGGAAAATTCTTGGATGGTGCAGTATGGTAACAATGCAGAGCAAAGAGTAGATTCATGTCTAGTATGCAGTGAATTAGATCTTCCTACTTTTCAAATGCAAGTCAACCTCTATGTTACACCTCTAGGATCTTATGATGCGATTCTAGGAATCAATTGTCTATCTGAACATAAGTCCTTAGTAGATTGTGAAGAGAAGGTAGTGAAATGCCTTGATGACTTTGGGAATCTAGTAGAGATTCATGGATCTAGCACACCCCTTAAGTTAAGATAGATTTCATCTATGCAATTGAAAAAGGCTAAAAGGAAGGGATGTTCAATCTATGTAGTCAAAACAAGAGATTTAGATAATCAAGAACCATCTTTTGACAAGTATCCTATCCTTAGAGAGTTCAAAGATGTCTTCCCTAATGAAGTGATAGAACTATCACCAAAAATAGAATTTGATTTTTCCATAGATCTAATGCCAGGAACAGAACCACAGTCTAAAGGACCCTACTAAATGACAATGACAGAACTATATGAGCTTAAGGCACAGTTAGAAGAATTGTTGAAATAGGGGTTTATCAGACTGAGTGTGTCACCTTGGGGCACACTAGTCATCTTCGTAAAGAAGAAGGATGGAGCATTGCAGTTGTGCATTGATTACAGGATGCTCAACAAAGCAACTATTAAGAACAAATATCCACTCCCAAGGCTAGATGATTTGTTTGACTAGATGAAAGGTGAAAAGGTATTCTCTAAAATAGACCTTAGATCTGGCTACCATCAGCTATGGATTAAGGATGAGGATATCTCTAAAATAACATGTAGAACATGATATGGTCACTATGAGTTCACAGTAGTACCATTTGGATTAAAAAAATGCACCAGAAGCTTTTATGAACTTGATGAATAGTGTGTTTAGGGATTGTCTAGACAAATTTGTATTGGTCTTCTTAGATGACATTCTGATTTATTCTAAGTCAGTAGAGGAGCATGAAAGACACTTGAGAATAGTCTTGTAGTGATTGAGAGAGAGAAAACTTTTTGGCAAGTTATCTAAGTGCACATTCTACTAGAGTAAAGTGCACTATCTTGGCCAAGTAATTTCATCAGATGGGATAGCGGTAGATCCTAAAAAGATTAAATCAATAATGGAGTGGCCCGTACCACAAACTGTGATTGAGGTTAGAAGCTTTATGGGTCTGGCAGGATATTATAGAAAATTTGTAGAAGGATTCTTGACAATTGTAGCACCCATAACCTCATTACAGAAAAAGGGTAAGAAGTTTGATTGGATAGATAAATGTGAACAATATTTCCATCTCTTAAAGGAAAAACTCATGACAACACCAATTCTGACCATACCTGATCCAAATGGTCATTTCACAGTGATAATAGATGCTTTTGGTGAAGGTGTGGGAGGAGTGTTGATGCAGAACGGTAAAGTGGTGGCATATGAATCAAGGAAGTTAAAATAGCATTAGTTAAACTATGCACCTCATGATCTCTAGTTGGCTACCATTGTTCACGCACTCCAAATGTGAAGGCACTACCTCTTGGATAAGACATTTGGGGCTCAAATATATCTTCACCCAACCTAATCTCAATGCACGACAAAGAAGGTGGTTAGAATTCCTTAGCGAGTATGACTTTGGAATTGAGTATATAAAGGGAAAGGAGAATAGGGTTGTGGATGCTCTTAGCAAGAGACAACATCTAGTTGCCATGGTGACTACTAGAACCAATCTAAGGCAGCAAGTAATCCAAAACTTACAAGGGGATGAGCATTATGAATGGGTTAAACAAGCGTTAGAAGCAAACCCCTCAGATCATCAATTTGATGGGTATGTAATAGAGTCAGATGGGCTTTTGAGATACCAGGGGAGGATGTATATCCCAGATTCAAGTGAGTTGAGGAAATTAGTTCTTAAGGAGGTCCATAGTGCACCATATTCTGGACACCTAGGAGTGACCAAGATGATGGAAGGGTTAATACCATTATACTTTTAGCCTGAGCTTAAGAAAGACATAATTGAGTTTGTCGCTTGATGTTTAGAATGTTAATGCATCAAGGCCAAACATGTCCATCTTGTAGGACTTCTTTATCCACATAGTGTTCTAGAGTATAAGTGGCAAGTGATTAGCATGGACTTTATTCAGGAATTACCCATGACTAAGAACTGACATGATGTAATCTTAGTGGTGGTGGACAAACTGACAAAAGTGGCTCATTTCATTCCCAGAAATATCTCAGATGGGTCATTGACCTTAGTGAAAAAGTTTGTTTAAGAGATTTTTTGACTACATGGAGTGGCAGAGATGATCATCTCAGATCGTGACACTCACATGACCTCTAGGTTTTGGACCATGCTTAATGTAGCATTGGGGACTAAGTTGAACTTTAGCACGACTTATCATCCTCAAACAGATGGATAGATGGAGAGAGTCAACCAGGTAGTGGAGGATCTTCTGAGGATGTATTGTATGGATCAACAATATAAATGGGAGGAATATATGCCATTGGTAGAGTTTGCATATAATAACTCATACCATGCATCTTTAGGGATGGCACCATTTGAGGCTCTTTATGGGCACAAGTGTCAGACACCCATTAGTTGGGACATGATTGAAGATAGGATAGTGCTTGGACCTGATATGTTAAAAGAAATGGAAGATCAGATGAGGCTAATTAAAGAAAAATTGAAGCAAGCCTCATATAGATAGAAAAGTTATGCAGATAGAAATAAGACTTTCAGGCAATTCTCAGTAGGTGACAAAGTGTTTCTAAAAGTCAAGCCGCACAAGAGTTCAATTTCATTTGGCAAAGCATCCAAACTAGCTCCCAGATTTGTAGGAACTTTCGATGTTCTAGAAGTTATCAATCCAGTTGCATATAGACTTTCTCTGTCGTTGGCTCTCACCAAGATCCATAATGTTTTTCATGTTTCGTTACTCAAACCTTATCATCCTGATGTATTGCATATTCTTGATTGGCGTGCTCTACAGGTGCAAGATCCAGGAGTGGTGCTAGTGGAGCCCATTCAAGTCTTGGAGAAGTGCAACGTTAAGTTGCATAATAGAGATATAGTGCAGTATAAGGTCCAGTGGGACTAGTATTCAGTGGATGGTGCCACTTGGGAGAAAGCTACAGAGATTGATAGATCATTCCCGCATTTGGGGAAAATAACATAGATGATTTTATTTCATGCACATTAGAGATACTCTAATACTTTAATGATGATACATTTGATGCATTAAGTAGTATTAGTTTGATATTTTATTGTTTTTATGTTGTACTAAGACATTGAGACGACATCTCTTCCAAGTGGGGAAGGATGTCACGTCTTGAATTTGACTTTCATTTAATTTCCATAATTTTGAGACTCAATTAGATTAAATATGTGATGATTAGTTAAATTAAGGTGAAAATTGCATGTGAATGTGTTAACTGCATTTGATTAATTGATTAATAATGCATATTTATGCAGGAAAAGTGAATACATATGCTTCGGCTATGATTTCTGAGAGACTAACCTATTAATGGTGGAATGAGTGTGCATGATGCAGGTTTGTCGAAGGCAAGAACACAGGTTGGGCAAAGGAGTCCTAGTCGTTGGTAAGAATAGGTTGGATGAAATTGGTGTAACCACACACACTCATGTAGATTATTATTGCATGAATGTTGCATTGCGTGACTAATTTTGGCATACTCATAATTACTTTCGACATTGCATTTCTGTGATTACTTTCTGTCATTTGTGTACGATGTTACTTCTCATCATTGTAATTAATGTTTATTTTCCCGTCATTATATTTTCTTGTTACATGATAGAGTAATTGTATGCCGTTCTGGTAAAATTAAATTCCTTTTAAATAAATATAGCTTAACATATGAATTTACCATATTTTTCTTTAATTATATATATATATATATATATATATAGTTAGATATATAAATAAGAGAATTATTTATACATCTAAATATATATATTAATATATAAAATAAAATAAAAAGAATTAGAATCCAAAAATAAATAAGTTAATGCCAAAAATACATTTTAATGGTTTATATGTGTGTGTGTGTGTGTGATAAAGGGGTTTATAAGGCACGTGTGGAGGCAGTTGGGTGGCCTGTTTGGGCACCCAAACTGCTGATAATAGTATTAATAAAAAGAATTTAAATCATATAAATGAAGATTCATTGACATGCAAGAATGCATGGAAAGATAGTAAATAGAATGTTAATTATAGAAAGCCATGAATGGGGATATAGCAGGCAAAAATAAAGCATGTAAAGAGCAATTCAAAAAGCTTGAAAAAATGAAGGTATTAGAGAGTGGTAAGGGATTTAAAAAGGGGAGTTGAGAAAGGAAGTGGGAGGTATCAAAAAGAGGATGGAGAGTTTAGTGTGCTAAAGCGTAGAAGGCTACGCTAAATCTAGAAAAGGGAATGAAGTTTTGAAGTAAAAAAACTTTGCATGAGATAAAAGTAAGATATAACTAAGACTCACGCAGAGAGTAAGGACTATGTAGATTTGAGAAGGAAAAATTGTTGAGGGAAGGCTCCAAAAAATGTGAGAAGACACAAAAGACCATACACAGCATACGGAGGAGAAATATAGAGAAAAGAAAGCAAGCAATTGGAAGGAAATAAAGTGGAAAACTTCCTTCATCGGACAAGAGATCTTCATTTCACAGGTTCATCTTATTTATTTATCTATTACAATGAATTGCATACATGAAAAAGGTATTTGTTTGATTGTCTTGTTGTTCAAAACTTCTATGAGCATGTAAAAACTCCGTTTTCAGCCTCCATAAGTAATTTTTATGCTTTTATTTGGTAGAAAAATATAGACCGATGATTATATATGCGCGCGCGCACACACACACACACATATGTATGTATGTATGTATGTATATGTGCCAATATACTATATATATTTGCATATATAACCATTCACATGGTTCTAAAATCCCTTTGTTGACATGAAATTAGTTTTGTCATGCTGATTCAAAACATTTGAGACAAAAAATTCTTCATGTTATTGTATTTTGAACGCATACATTGTTGAGACATTCTTCAAATACTGTTGTAGCATGTATATGCATTGTTGTAGCTGCATATACACTGTTGTAGCGTGTATTTATGCTATTGTTCAAACATTTTACCGCAATTACAACATTTATACTGTAGCTTCAAACTTCATATTGTTGTTATAATCATTCATGTTGCTATTCCAGCTTATTAGATTGTTGTTCCAACTTATCATATTGATGTTCCAGCTTATTAGATCATTGTTCAGGCTTATCATTCTTCTATTTTAGCTTATTAGATCGCTATTCTAGCCTTATACATTGCTTTTTCAAGCTTTCATGCTCTTGTCCCAACTTTATATACTGTTATCTCATCATATATGCTGCCGATGTAAACTTAAGAGACTAATTTTGAGTGGAAATTGATAGCTAATTAATAGGGGACAACAAGAATAAAACTGGATTTTAGAGAGTAGATAACATAGATACTCATTTTTATATAAGAAATCATACTTGGAAACCTTCATTGGAAAAACATGAGTGAAACATGGCATTTAACTTACAATAAATCATTGCATGGATGTTAAAGGCTAAAAATAATGATTGATTTATCTTATGCATTAATTAGATGAATAAAGGCATTTAAGTGACAGTAAACATGCATTAAATTGATAGAAATAATTAACTTAATTTTCCTTTTGAATCAAAGAGAAGTGATTGAATGTCTTTGAAAGAAACTGTTTGCCTTGTGATTGATATGATATTTGGAAACATTATTTGAGTATGCTGAAATCAAACATAGCGATTTGTTTATTTCTTAAGTCATACTTGTATGAAAATTAATATTTAATCTAAAAATAGAACTGAATGCATTGCTTGATATGCTTTGTGTGTTTTGGGGAAAGATACCTTCTGGGAGGGGTGTCGAGTGAGGAGTAATAGAGAAGTAGATTTTCTTTTTCAAAACCTACACTACTGTTATAATCAGTTTCATACTTTGATCAAAGTTAACATTTAGACCATTGAAATAGATGGATTATGCCTAGTTATTGTATTTCTCTGTCTCATCCTATTAATGAGATATTTCATTCATGTTAGGGATGCATGTAGGTTAATAGGCACGCACCAGATTCCATCCTGCTTATTGTTACAGATTGCTAGGCTTTTCGTGCAGGGTTGGGTATCCTTCTTGATGAAGGATTCTAGGGAAGTGCATGCTTTGTGGTTGGGTGGAAAAGTGCCCAATCCATGTTCTCATCCTTGGCTTGCAAATGGCAGACTGACTCGTTAGCAGCTAGAGAGACTTTTGGATTTGACTGACATTATTGTTATTTCATACTTGTATTATATTGAGATTCCTTCATTGATGTTAGGACAATTAGATGGGCTATTATAAGCCTAGGATGTATAGATATTCATAATTTGTAATAATATGAAATTCTCAGTGGTTTATAGTTGTATTCATGTGAAAACTAATACTATGAATGAAAGATGTATATATTTATTGTTTTATTCTGATAATTTATGAACTAGAGTTTAATCTTTGATTATGGTTAAGTTAGTGGAACTTTAAGGTCCTTACAGATCTACATGAGGTGATTTACATGGAACAACCATAGGGATTCATTTAGGATTCTTTGATCACTCTTGCACAACCCAAGTACGCTCTTGATCTTCTAGCTTGTTTTCACGTGGCTGATTATAAGCCTGCACTAACTCCCTTTCTATCAGGAGTCGAGATTGGGGCAAACTGTTCCACACCATACGTTGATGCCACTTTGTATTGTTAGCTTGTTGGTAGCCTCATCTACCTGAATCATACTCACCCTAACATTTCATTTGTAGCTAGAATAGATTCACGCTTCATGATGGTGCCACATGAGATTCATTGGAAGGCATCCGAACACATTTTGCACTACATATAGGGCACTCATAGTTATGGGACTCACTACATAGTAGGCATAGGTTAAAATTTTATTGGATACATGGGCTTTAATTGGTCTCATGATCTTAATGATCAAAAGTTCACATCTGGCTACAGTTTTCACCTTAGTTCTAGTCCCATTTGTTGGAAGAGCAAGAAGGAACATAATATTTCTCTCTCTTCGACTATAATTGTCAATGCCACCACTAAGGCTATTTGGCTTCAAAATATCCTCACTGAACTTGGAATCACTTTTCAAAAGCCATTATTCATCTACTATGACAACCAGAGTGTTGTCTAAATCTTGAAAAATTTGGCCCATCATCAATGGACCAAACACATCAAGATCCACAAGTATTTTCTTAGGGAGTTTATTCAGGAGTTGTTCATTAATTTGTGCTATTGTTCAATAGTAGAGCAGGTTGCAGATATCTCCACCAAACCCTTCACAGAGAGAAAATACATCCATCTTTAAGTTCTCTTGGGTGTGTGGGACATTTCTTTAGGGGGGTCACTTAGCCTTTCTTGCTTCATCCTCTCATGTGGGGGAGTTTTTTCCCATTGGGTTTTCTCCTTTTTCTATTTGAGGAAATCTTTTGTACATGGGTACCTCAATAGGCTTTGTTTCCAGGATCCATCTTTGCATGCATTTCCCCCTAATTTTCACTTAAGGGGGGTGTTAGTCTGAATGAGGTACTTTATCTAACTAGTTGATTTCCTAGCTAGTTCTCCACTTAAGTCTTTTTCACACTAGGTTAAGTTTACTTAGGGACTTTGTCACTTTGTCCCATATTGGTTGTGTTTTTAGTCTCTTGGGTGGAATATCCTATATATACCCATCCATCTCTCATATGAGCATCTCATTCTTGTATACTTTGCATTTCCTATTGAATAGAATACAATTTATCCTATCATTCTAGATTTCTAGTTTTGCTTTCCCTTCATTCATTTGCAATCTTACTGCTTTATAGCCAAATCTTACAATTGCTAAGACTAATATTTGTGAAAATGGAACATACAACCCTTAGAAAAATCATGAAACCTTCAATTGCAGCTCTTGATAGGTTTCTTGAAGCTATAAAGCTCCAAAGTACCTAGCTTTCCCTTTGCAACAACATTTGTTGACTCCTTAAAACAAATTTCCTTTCTATTCTTTCTCCCTTTTTTAACTTTTGTCCTTGAATCAACAAATTTCTTGGAGTATCTCATTGTTTTCATGTAGGAATGATCTTTTTGTACAGTGACAGTAAAGGTAACTTATCTGTCAACTTTTCCACTATCACCCCCAAAAAACCAAACTCTGCCTTACGCAAAGTTGCCAGAGTACAATTAACCTCTAAATATGAAATAACTACTTATATACCTGGTATTGACCATAATTTACAAGAACATTCTATAGTATTAGTAAGAGGAGGAAGAGTTAAAGATTTGCCCGGTGTTAAATATCACATAATTCGAGGAATCTTAGATGTTGCCTCAGTAAAAAATCGTAAACAAGGGTGTTCTAGTGCGTTGTATATTCTTATCTAAGATTTGTATCATTTTATGATGATGCCATGTCAATTGCTAAAAACATGAAAAGTATATGGCTAACCCAATAACGAACGTTTTGTAAGGGGACTAGAGCAGGCTAAAACAAGCAATCTTATTAATTTGTAAAGATATTTTATATGTCTAAGGTTTAAATATTGAATTCATTTCATAACTTTTCCCTTACTTAGTGTGTGTTAACATAAAATTTGAAATGCCTTGACCTTTTCAGAACAGGTTCGATTCAAATAGCATTTATTTAAAACACCTTCTCCTTTTTTTTACACTCTTTTTTAAACCTAAGGACTTAATCGTATAGATATAGAAAAACTTTATATTTTGTGGCAAAGGGGATAATCTATGCTCCACAAAATGTAACAAAGAATAATGGACCACTTCATCTTCTTCTAGATCTTTGTTCTTATTAGAGTCCCTTCTTTACTTACCTAGTCTAGGGTTTGATTCCTCCTATTTTCTTTTCTCCTTACTTGATGATGGAGGGTTGAATGAAGGTTGATATCTCTACTAACTAAAAAAGGTCCACCCAGTTTATCATGAGTATCCACCCCCTTCATGCTAACCTTTTCTAGAACTCTCAAATCTTGATCCCCTCTACTTTGGGTCTGTGGAACATGACAAGGGTTATTGCATGTCTCACCTTATTTAGACCAAGCCCTATCTTTTGAAGGTCCAACCTCTCCATGATGAGGATTAGGCTCCATCAAGACAATAATTCCAACCTCCTTAAACTCAAACTCCACTTCTTTATTTTCCAATTCAAGGCTTGCTACTTTATCTTTCAATTGATTTGAAGCAATCATCCCTTCCTTTGCTTGTGGTAAAATTATCTCTTTTTTCCCTTCTTTCTCCATACCTTCTCATTCCTCTTATTAACTAGGCAATTTCTAGCAAAGTGGCCTGATTTGTGGCACTTCATGTAAACAAGAAAGAATTTCTCATAAACAATATGTTGTACTCAATCACCATAATTTTAGGATAGGATGACAAAAGAAGGAAGATCCTTATCCACTTAAACATTCATACAAAATTTGACATAAACCAAGCATTTTTTTAATTTAGTGACCACATCAAAAGGTATAAGTTGAATGAAAGATTTAACCATTCTAATCATCACTTAATCCTCCTAATACTCCAACAAAAAATTCAAAAGCTTGACCTAAAAAATGATATTGTTGATATTATCCTTCTTAACATTAAAGATCAATTTCCATTTTCAGAGGAAGAGCCTTGTTTTACCCAAATACCAAGGACCTCCCAAGAGGAACTTGACATAGGTCTCATGCTTCAAAAAAGAAAACAAGACAAAAACTTTAGCCATAATAGAGATCTCAACTTGGCCAAATGGTTTCTCTATTCTTTGAGCCCATCTTCTAACAACATCTATGATTGGTCTAGATCCTATAAAATTCCCAATTAAAAATTTCCTAATCTTATGGAGGATCTTTCAACTACATAATCAAGGACTCTACGATGGATCCCTTGGTCATCCAAAATAGGATCTAGAGAGCAAGACAAAGATGGGTTGAAACAACTATTTCCTTTGGTCACCTTCACCCATGAATACTAGCCTTCCCTAGGATTGGTAAACCCAACTCTATTAGTCACCCCGGTATAACCATAAGAGGAAGGCATGCTAGGGTTCCTAATACGAGCAAGCACCCCTACCTCCTTATTCTCTAAAATAGGACAACAACATCTGGCATGCCCAAACTAAACATCCTTAGAATCACACTTAGATAATCGCTCAGGGAAAACTTTTTTAGACATTTGAGGGACATTAAGGACTTCATTCCTATTCTTACACAATTGCTGCTCCTCTTGGACAATATAAACATCATGGAAAATACCAATGATGCACTTAAGGACCCCCAACATGACATTCGAGCCCTTTACTGACATCATTGCCCAACCAAGCCATTTTTTTCATAGTAGATAAGGGATCTTCAAAACAGTCAAAATGCTATTGGACAACTAGAGAAAGACTAGTAGTGGGCTGTACACCATCGTCTACAAACTCCTCCATGCCAAAGTACACTTGAGAACCCCGTAAACCTTTAAAACAAACACCTCCGCCTCTTTCCCTATTCTACAAACTCTTCCCAAAAGACCCACTTTCCTTGTTTTGGAAAGAAGTCTCAAGCTTAAAGATCTAAGAGTTTCTCATCCTTCTCACTAAAAAAGTCACCCCTTTTCATTTTCCTCATCATTATTGAACATTGATTGTAAGTTTTATTTTTATTGTAAGACTTTTGGAGATTAGCCCTTAAAAATTAACTCAATATAATAAAATATTTACATTTTTGCTTATCTTAAATTCATCTTTTATGTTGGATAATTTCATTAAATTTCTTCCCAATATAAGAGTTTAGAAAATTGGAGTTGAAAATTAGACATTTAACAATTTTCTCCAAGATGGTGATTTTGGATAGGTAGTGGTGCAATGTTACAAAATGAAGTAACTAATTTGAGAATAAATTTGTTAGCACTTAATGGATTATTTTATTTTGAGTTCCAATGGGTTATCAATTTCCTCCACAAGGCGAAAATGTCCCTCCCTAGTAGAAAGGACGGGAGAGAAAGTTTGTGCATAGATATCCTGAAACTAGAATAAAAGTAACTTTTAACAATTTCTAGTTGTTAAAAGACATATAAAGGCACTAGAGTGTATGCATGTGAAAATGAACTCAAAGAAACAAGCTAAACTAAGTTAACTTATTTCATTCACCTTCAAATACACCTCGGATTGAGCATAGAGGAAAGAATAAAACATGAAATGAAACTATCTAATTCACCTCAAATGCAAACCTTTGTTGGTGTGGATGTGCTCCTTTGATGTTGTGATGTAGGTGGCTCCTCAAATGGACAACATTTCATTGCATCTTATGGAGTCTTGAAAATGGCTTCGATGAGTGGCTATTTATAGATTTTTTGATGAGGGATTGGATGGATGAGATTGATTGGACAGATCAAGGGTGGAGGTTGATTGAGAGATTTGGATGCATGAACATGTGCCAAGAGGCTTGATTTGTTTGGTGGATGAGAGATGTCTTTGGATCAAGAAGGAATCAATGGTGAAAAAGTGATTTTGGAATAAGGGGATGGTGAGGATTAAAAGGGACAAAAAGGACCTTTGTACAAAAGACCTTGACCATACTTTTGGAAGAGGCTCATGTGGGCTTGTACAAAGGGTCATGCCTTTATACAAATGGGGGATTGTGAGTGTTTGACTAGGATTAGGTTAGGGCTAATGGAATGTGCAAGTATGGGATTAGGTAACTAATAAGGTTTAGGTCACGTAATCAAAAGTGTAGAAAATAAGGAATTAAATAAATGAATATATTTATTTAATTCATGGAATGGGAAAAGGGGATATTAGATAAATAAAATGTATCTAATGTTATAGACTATATAGGAAGGTTGATAAATGATAAATGATTAGTTAATCATTTATACTAGGGATAGGTATGGATGCGGGTACTGATGTAGGTACATATGAATAGTAGAAAGTATGTGAATAGTGATTTTAACAATAAAATATTGTTTAATCACAGTTTGAAGGGGATTTGATCAATTAACTATCTAAACATGTGTTTATTCAGTTAATTGTGAAGAAAATGTAGTTTAGGGATGGTTTAGGGATGTCCTAATTGCACAAGAATAGTGATAGGATGATGAGTGGATAATTTTAGGTGTCTGCATTTTACCCCTCTTTGAGATGGTGTTGCAAAGTAACATCATTTCAAAGAAAGATAAAACATAGCGCTGGGTTGGATAGAAGAAGTTGGTAGGATTACGAGTAAAGATGCCCCATCCACTTGAAGTGAGAATGAAAAGGAGGGATGATGGTAAGGATGATGCCCCCTCAAGAGGGTAGGTGGGTTCAAGGAATGTGGGTGCACTCTCAAAAGGATGAAGAGGGTTGGATTAGAAAGAAGAGAGTAGAATTTAAAAGACCACATGGATGGGGGGATAAGATAGATTGGATGCAGGGGATTGGAGGAAGGGGATGATGGTTGATAAAGGAATGGTTAGAGATGATGGGAGGATGGGATGAAAGGATGGAGGGGATAAAAATGGATGGTGTAAGCTGATTTGTGACTCCATGGATTATGCGTAATACTACACAGAGAAATCCATCTTTATTTGATATTGCATTAGACATTATGCACCAAGGTATAAGGAACCAAGGTGACGATGTGTCCCATGTGTAAAAGAAAATTGATAAGGTCACAAGCAACCCTATGCCATATAGTAGCATGATATGGAAGACCATGATAGCACTGTGGTAGGTAGGTTATAGTGACTGATGCCGATGCAAGATAAAAAGAAAAAGATAATGCACACACACAAGCAAGCATGCATGCACAAAAATGATACAAAGACAAACATGATGTTTCCCTTTGTCATGCTAAAAAGCCAAAGATTGATGGATTGATAATGTTGGATTGTGTTGTTGATGATAAGAACAGCACGAGGATTGGGAACGCTATATCTTGATGATGATGATGGATGTTGGATCAAAGTCTTGTAGCAAGGCTAGGAACAAGACCATGAATGTGATTGGATGATTGTACGATAGATAGCTAGCTCAATATGCACATTGATTAGGATGTTCTTGTGATTTTGGATTGTCAGATTGGTTTGCGTGTAGGTAGCCTTAATCTAGAGACCAATGATAAGGGAAAACCGAATCTATCAACAAGGTATGAGAGGAATATTTGGAGGAAATGATAAGGGGATAATTTGGACAGTGGAGAGGAATGATCAAAGATAAGGAGATAATAGATAGGCGATAGTGGATAGTGGATAATAGATCTAGTGGATAGGGAGTAAAGGGAAAGGATGTAGGGATGAAGTGATTGGGCAATAGGGGGAATGGAGTGCTCAGACCATATTAATGGTATCAAAACCATAGATAAAGGGAGGATGGGATGGGGATGGGGATAGGGGGATAAGGGGATGAAGGATAGAGGATAGATGGACAAAGGAGGTTCAGATGTAATGGGGGGATAGTGGATGCTTCAACCTTAGGAACTGTAGAAAAACTACAAACTGGGAATAGATCAATGGGGGGGAGTTGGATGATCGATAATGGATAGGAGGAAAGGATAGGGGTAAGATAGATGATAGGTGGATGGATGTGATCTCCAAGGACTACATTGCATAGGAAGAAGATTCCCCACTCTAGGTGTGTGTCACTCATGACAAGGCAATGGGAGATGGATGTGGTAGGATATGCTTGGAAATGTATGTATTTCAAGAGGTGTCCAAGGCATGTCTCACATTTTTTCCCTTGTCCTTATCAGAATCACAAATGGTGAAGGAGGATGAAGGGACAATAGTATAGATAAGGAGATGGTGGTGTTACAAGTATGTGCCTAATCAGTGTTGTCAGTGATGTCAACATATATTTGTTGTCATTGGTGTCAACTATGTCCTATTCTATTACTTGTTTAGAATCTTTGTATGTTGAGGATATTGAGAAAATTGGCCCCTCTGGAAGAAACGAGTGAGTTATAGTGAAGTGCAGTATAGACAATGAGTTGTATGCTGAAGAACAGTCTGGTAGATTACTCTGCATTTCTCATTGCTTGAATATCTTTGTCCGTAGATTGGAAGTTATTTGAAGGGATGTCTGAAGATACTAAATCCTGAGTTCAAGCCTCTAGTGTGAAGTATTGAGAAAGTTGCATTCACTAGAGTAAAATCTGCTCCTTCTGATTATTCTCTGGTGACAGGGAGAAAGTGTTTTGCTCCGCATTCCTCTGCAATAAAGTATTTTGCTCTATGGTTCTAGAGGGAAGTCTGGGATGATGATAAGTGCCTACAATTGCAGTGGTTCATGTTTTGGTGGTCTGCAAGCTATCTTTCTTTCATGTCAGTCGAAGACAGTGAAGTTCATGTGTTCCAGTGAAAAGATTCCTATGGCTAAAGTGGTTAAGGTTCATGCAGTTGCTCCTTATGATTATAACGTGCTTGTGGATGTCTCCTAATCATGTTCCTATCTTGACATTGGTCCGCGTTAAGGAATTGAGATCGTGTTTGAAGATTGTTCCCAGATAATGTAGCTTGTAACTAGTCTTAGATGACTTGGTTAATTCCAATAATTGCATAGATTCCTTGAAGATTGTGGAAGCGTGTTGTGGTGTGGAAGATTGTGTTTGAGTTCTAGCTAAGGCATGGTGTGATCCACATACATATATACTACAATTCCTTAGCATATTTTTGTATTAGGTCAAGACCTATTTTGTAAATGTTTGTAATGCCAACCTTGGAGATTGTTCCAATGGTTGATGATTGTAATGTTGACCTTGATGATCATTCCAAGGTTGATGAAGTGTATAAATACTTGTGATTGAGTCGTGAAAAAGTGGTCCTTGAGAGAAAATGTGAAGATAAGGAAAAGGGGTGAGGAGATAAGGTAGAGCAAGGTAGAGCAGAGCAGAGGAATGATTGTACTTCAATGTATTAATCTCAAACATGAAGAAGATGGTGATTGTGGTAGTGAGCCGCCAATAGGGTTTAATAGCTCTTAGGGTTTAACAACCCTTATTGTAATCTTTCTAGGTTTAGGGTTGAGGCAGTGAGCCTGCTAGACCAGCTATACTTCATGGCAGTGAGCCAATATGTTCTGGGCCCGTGGAGTGACCAAGCCTGAACATCATTTTTCAAAGATTGCAATATATTTTGAGAGCTAATCCTCTCTATGGTTTTTCCCCACCTTGTGGTTTTCCACATAAAAATCTGGCGTCTCTTGTGTTTAATGTTGTATCTGTGTTTAAGCTTCTGATTTCATGCATTCTTTTTTTAATTATAATAAGTGCAAATAAGTGGTTAATGTTTAAGTGTAGAAGTGTTTGAGTTTTTGGGACAATTGATTCACCCCCCCCTCAGTTGTCCGACATATTTCAACAATTGGTATCAGATCAAGGTTCCTCTAAAGAAAGTCTAACAGCTTGAGGAAGATCCAAAATGTCTTATAAGAAGGAAGCACCGCATTGTGATGGGATGAACTATGCTCTTTGGAAGGCATGAATGAAAAGTCGTCTTCTTTGTCTTGGTTACAAAGTATGGAAAGCTACAAAAACAAAATATACCTTGCCTCAAAATGGTTTGACGACTGAAGATGAAATCAAGGAATATGAAGTGGATGTTAAAGCAAAAGATGCTCTGTTAAGTTCATTGAATGACTCAGTATTGACAAAAGTTGTGGATCTTGAAACAACAAATGAGGTATGGGAAAAGTTGAAAAGTCTATATGAGGGAGATGATTATGTGAAGGAAGCCAAGCTACAAATTTTGAAAGTGAAATATGAAAGTTTGAAGATGAATGAAGATGAAAACATAACATCCTTTATGCAAAGAGTTGATGAACTTGTCACTGGAATAAAAGGTATGGGGGGAACTCTTGGTGATAAGGAAGTTGTAATAAAAATTTTCAAATCACTGCCAAAGTCCTACAGTCATAAGGTAGCTACAATTGATGAATTTATGCCAGTAAAAGCTATTGATAGAGATTAGTTGCTTGGTAAGATTACTTCCTTTGAAATGGGAGAGTTAGGTGATGCCCTGCCAAAAGTAGAGACTGCCTTCAAAGCCAGTACTTCTGGGAAAACCTCTAGATCAGAAAAGTACAAGGTAGAATTAGATGATGAATTTGATGAAATTGAAGCCAAATTTGTGGATAGATTGCAAAGAGGATCCACTAAGTTCAAAGGTAAATTACCTTTCAAATGTTTTTCATGTGGTAAAGTAGGCCACTTTGCTTCCAAATGTCCTGAAAGAATTGAAAGAAATAGGAAAAGATATGAGAACATGCATAGGATCCAAAAGAAATGTTATTATGTTGAAGATCTTGATGATGATGATGATGAAGTATCAGATAATGGTGAACCAGATAATGTTAGTACTTCTGGTAATGAATGCTTGTTTATTGCTATTAAAGAAGAACCTGTGTCTACTAATCTTGCTAGTTGTGTGAAGAAAGAAAAACCAGTGGAAAGTGCTATGGCTGCTCAGGTTGTTGAAGACAAAGATGAATGGGTTATTGATAGTGGTTGCTCTCACCACATGACTAGTGACAAAAGTAAGTTTGTGAGTTTGGAAAGATATGATGGTAGATTGGTTAGGTTTGGAGATGATACAGCTGGTAAGATTTGTGGAAAAGGATCTATTTCTTTTGATGGCAAGCATAGTACTGAAGATGTCTTGTATGTAAAAGGATTAAACCACAATATTTTGAGTGTGGGTTAGATGTGTGACAAAGGTTATGACCTAAGCTTCAAGGACAATGGATGCAAGATTAGGGAAAGCTCTAGAACAGTCATTGCAACTGGTAAAAAAACTAGAGGTAATATCTATCACTTGAAAGGAACTGATAATTATTGCTTGTTGGCTCAGACTGATGAAAGTTGGCTATGGCATAGAAGGTTGTGTCACATCAATTTTGGTAACATTATGAAGATAAGTGTTGCATAGGCTATTAGAGATTTTCCAAAGCTTGTGAAGCCTGCAAATCCTATTTGCAAGGAGTGTCAATTTGGGAAACAAACAAGAACAAGTTTCAAAAGCAAGGACCAATCAGTTGATGGACTACTAGAACTAGTGCATACAGACTTGATTGGACCTACCAGAGTAAGAAGTTTACAAGGAGATAGGTATTTCATGTTGCTTATTGATGATTATTCTATAATGACTTGGGTTATCTTTTTGAAAGAAAAATCAAAAGCTCTGGATAAGTTCAAGGCATTTAAGGCAATGGTTGAAAATGAGATGGATTTGAAGATCAAATGTTTAAGGTCTAATAGAGAAGGAGATTTCACATCAAATGAATTCAATTTCTTTTGTGAAGAACATGGGATAAAGAGATAGTTATCAGCACCTAGAACTCCACAAGAAAATGGAGTCGTTGAAAGAAAGAACAGAATAGTTCAAGAAGCTGCTAGAACCATGATGAAGGAAGCTGATCTTCTGAAAGTATATTGGAGAGAGGCGATTCACACTGCTATATATATCCTAAACAGAGTCCAAGTCAAAGGTAACAGTTCTAAGACTCCTTATGAATTGCGGTATGGTAAAGTTCCTATTATGAAATATCTCAAAGTTTTTGGTAGCAAATGTTATATCAAAAGAGAAGAAGATCTAGGCAAGTTTGATGCTAGGTGTGATCAAGGAATCTTCCTTGGTTACTCAACCAAGAGCAAGGCCTATTGGTGTTATAATAAGAGGCTAAATAAGATCATTGAGAGTGCAAATGTCAAAGTCGATGAAAATAAGGAAAGGTCTCCAGAATCAAGTGGATATGAATCAAACAAACCAGATGTTTCAGAAGTGGTGCAACATGAAGATAGCTCAGATGAAGAGGATCAAGCTCCGTAAGGTGCTGCCAAGACACCAAGGTATGTAAAACTTAATCATTCTGAAGATCAAATCATAGGAGATAGGAGTAAAGGAATCCTGACTAGAAGAAGAGATACAGAAGAACAAGTAAATTACTATGATCTCCAAGGTTGAACCTAAGACTATGAATGAAGCTTGGAATGATGAGAATTGGGTAAAGGCTATGAAAGAAGAATTGATGCAGATATAGAAGAATCAAACTTGGGATCTTGCTCCCAGACTAGAAGATAAAAATGTAATTGGTACCAAGTGGGTTTTCAGAAACAAGATGAATGAGAATGGTGAAGTAGTAAGAAACAAAGCAAGGTTGGTATGCAAAGGATACTCTCAAGTTGAAGGAATAGATTTTGAGGAAACATTTACACCGGTGGTAAGGATTGAAGCTATAAGAATGTTTCTGCCATTTGCAACCTATAAAAATTTTAAGGTATATCAGATGGATGTAAAGTCTACATTCTTGAATGGAGAGTTGGAAGAAGAATTCTATATTGAACAACTAGAAGGATTCCAGTCATTACATCAGGGTGACATGGTATGCAGATTGAAGAAGGCATTGTATGGGTTAAAACAAGCCCCAGGGCCTGGTATGCTAGGTTGGATAAGTATCTAATATAGTTAAGATTCACCAAGGGTACCACCAACATCAATCTCTATTTCAAGATCAATAATGAACAAATCCTAATTGTTGCAGTCTTTGTTGATGACATTATCTTTGGAGGCAATGAAGATATGTGCATAGTCTTGGCTGGAGAAATGTAAAGTGAATTTGAAATGTCTATGTTTGGTGAGATGTATTTCTTTTTAGGTCTGCAAATAAATCAACCAAATAAAGGTATCTTCATTTCTCAGTCTAAGTATGTGAAAGAGTTGCTAAAGAAGTTTGGGATGGAAGACTCTAAACGGGTAAATACTCCCATGATAACCAGTTGTAAGTTGAGCAAAAATGATGATTCATCTATGACAGATCAGAAAAGGTGCAGATCTATGATTGGAGGATTACTTTATCTGACTCAAACTAGACTTGACATAATGCATGCAGTTTATCTTATGGCAAGATTTCAAGCAGAGCCAAAAGAATCACATGTGATGGAAGTCAAGAGAATTTGGAGATATTTGAAAGGCACAATGGATTATGGTTTGTGGTATCCAAGGGACAATGATTTCACTCTCAGTGCATACATTGATGCAGATTGAGCCGGAGATGTAGATGACAGAAAAAGTACAAGTGGAGGTGCATTCTTTTTGGGAAAAAGGTTGGTATCTTGGATAAGCAAAAAACAAGACTCAATATCTTTATCCATAGTAGAAGCAGAATATATTGCAGCAGCATGTAGTTGTACTCAAGTGTTGTGGATGACACAGACATTGAAGGACATTAGAGTTGTGTATGAAGATTGAATTGCAATCTTTTGTGACAATACAAGTGCCAGAAACATATCAAAGAATCAAAAAATGCATTCAGGGACAAAGCACATATCCATAAGATATCTAAGGGAAAAAGTGACAGAGAATGAAGTCAAGTTGCAATATGTATCTACAAAAGACTAGATTGCAAACATTTTCACCAAACCTCTGCCTAAGGATACCTTTGAGTATCTCAGAGAAAAGTTAGGGGTTATTACCCCTCCTTCTCTAAACTAAGATGCATAAGAGTGCATTAGTTTGGTGGTGCTTCTTGATTGATGCTTTTAGGGCTACTTCTTAGGGGGAGTAGTCAGAGAGTTCAGAAGAGAAATTGAATCAGAGTAGAAGAGTGCAAGTATGTGCTCTTTGCCATTGATGTCAAAGGGGAAGAGAAGTCACGTGAAAAACTCAAAAAGAAAGAGTGTAGATGTGTAAAGAGATATGGGGAGATTCTTGGTTAGAAAGAAAGAGTGTAGATGTGTAAAGAGATAGGGGGAGAATCCTGTCTTGATGGTTGTTGCAGTTTTTCACATCATATGTTGCCATCAATGACAAAGGGGGAGATTGTTGCAAGTATGTACCTAATCGGTGTTGTTATTGATGTCAACATATCTTTGTTGTCATTGGTGTCAACTATGTCTTATTCTATTACTTTTTTAGAAGCTTTGTAAGTTGAGGATATTACAGTGAAGTGTAGTATAGATAGTGAGTTGTATGCTGAAGAATAGTCCAGTAGATTACTCCGCATTTTTTGCTGCTTGAATATCTTGGTCCATGGATTGGAAGTTGTTTGAAGGGATGTCTGGAGATACTAAATCCTAAGATCAAGCCTCTGGCGTGAAGTTTTGAGAAAGTTGCATTCACCAAAGTAAAACCTGCTCCTTCTGATTATCTCTAGTGACAAGGAGAACGTGTTTTGCTCTGCATTCCTCCGTAATAAAGTATTTTGCTCTACGGTTCTAGAGGGAAGTCTGGGATGATGATAAGTGCCTACAATTGTAGTGGTTCATGTTTTGGTGGTCCCTAAGCTATCTTTCTTTTATGACAGTCGAAGACAGTGAAGTTCATGTGTTTCAGTGAGAAGATTCATATGGCCAAAGTGGTTAAGGTTCATGAAATTGCTCTTGATGATTATAATGTGCTTATGGATGTCTCCTAATCATGTTCCTATCTTGACATTGGTCCACATTAAGGAATTGAGATCATTTTTGAAGATTGTTCCCAGATAATGTAGTGTGTAACCAGTCTTAGCCGACTTGGTTAATCCTAGTAATTGCAGAGATTCCTTGAAGATTGTGAAAGCGTGTTGTGACGTGGAAGATCGTGTTTGAGTCCCAACTAAGGTATGGTGTGATCCGCATACATCTATACTACAATTCCTTAGCATATTTTTGTATTAGGTCAAGACCTATTTTGTAAATGTTTGTAATGCCAACCTTGGAGATTGTTCCAATGGTTGATGATTGTAATGCCGACCTTGATGATCATTCCAAGGTTGATGAAGTGTATAAATACTTGTAATTGAGGCATGGAAAAGTGGTCCTTGAGCAAAAATGTGAAGATAAGGAAAAGGGGTGAGGAGATAAGGTAGAGTAGAGCAGAGGAACGATTGTACTACAATGTATTAATCTCAGACATGAAGAAGATGGTGATTGTGGCAGTGAGCCACTAGTAGGGTTTAACAACCCTTATTGTAATCTTTCTAGGTTTAGGGTTGAGGTAGTGAGCCTGCTAGACCTAGCTATACTTCATGGCAGTGAGCCAGTATGTCCTGGGCCCATGGAGTGACCAAGCCTAAACATCATTTTTCAAAGATTGTAATATGTTTTGAGAGCTAATCCTCTCCGTGGTTTTTCCTCACCTTGGGCTTTTCCACGTAAAAATCTGGTGTCTCTTGTGTTTAGTGTTGTATCTGTGTTTAAGCTTCTGATTTCATGCATTCTTTGTTTAATTATAATAAGTGTGGATAAGTGGTTGATGTTAAGTGCAGAAGTGTTTGAGCTTTTGGGACAACTGATTCACCCCCCCCCGGCTCTCAATTGTCTAGCGCATTTCAACAAGTGGATGGTATAGATGAGGTACGATTGGATAGATAGTGGAGGGGATGGATGGATAAGGAGATAACAAGGATGGATTGGATGGGTGGATGGAATGACCAGCCAGGTAACTTGTTGATGGTGTGAACTATGGATGTAATAACACCACAAGTGGACCCAGGGAATGATGGGATGGTAGATGGGAAGGACGATAGAATAAGGAGAATGGATAGGAGATGATAGGCTAAGCGAGATTTCCCCCCAAGTGTAGGGTGCAAATGGGTGGGGGATTATGTATGATGCTCATGAGGGGTTTTCATCATGGTACTTGCCCAAGGCACCACAACGAGTGGTTTTCACCATTGGATGAATTTATTTCTTTACTTTTGAAAAAAAAAAAAAAATTTTTTTTTTTTTTTTTGGAATATTTGGATGGGATGGATGAATTTGAAAAAGATGTGGAGGAGGGGGACTCAAGCGTTATTTTCCAAGAGGAGGTGATAGTGTCCAATTTTGGATAGTGGTTGCACGTGATTCATGTCAAGTGTAATCACACGCATGTATGTTGGTAGATAGGTGTGTGAGATGATGATGGAGGAGGATGGAAGACATGGATGATGGATGGAGAAAGTGGATTATGGATGGTGGTGAAAAGGTGGATTATGCGAAAGCATGGACCATAGGGATGTGATGGGGGAGATATATGGGATAAGGGATATAAGATGTGGGGATGGAGGTATGTGGGAATGTCATGATGGGAATCAAGACAAATAGTTGCACACACTATAATGGATTTCGAAGCTTATGTTTTTTAAGAGGTGTGGGGAGAAATGGAGATTTGGGATCCATGATGGATTTGTGGGATTGGGATGAGCGATTTTGGGATTGTCATTTTAGGAATCTAAGGACCCAACTAGATGTAGGATTTTTAGGATTGTTTGATGGGGATTTTTGGGATTTAGGGATGGAATGGGATTTGGATGCTCCACTTGGATTTGTCAATTTTTGCTTGGAGACCCACACCATTTTGGTTTTTTCTTTTTTGGGTGTAGGCTTTTATAGTCTCGTAGATGGATTTTTCTTAGATTTTGCATATCGATGCCCCACGACATGATATTATTTAGGCTTTTGTGGATTTTGTGCTTTATGTGAGGAGGCATCCAAAGGATTATTGTTGAATCCCATGGGTTTGGAGGTAGCTTCATGTTTGGATGATGTGTGCATTTTTGAGCTTGATTAAGGATTTTGGGGGATCAAGATTTATGGATAGGGGTGTTGAGGATGGGGGGATGAGGGGATTGGAGGATGGGGATATTGGGTGTTGGGAGGAGTGGAGGAAAAGTGGATTTAGGGATGGAAGGCATTTGGATTTATGGATAGGATAAGATGAGGGATGTATGGTCACATACTTTTTGGATTGATGGATGAAATAAGATGGAAGAGGGGGGATGATGACATGATTTGGGGGTGCGACGAGATGCACCGGGTTTGGGATTGGAAGAATGGATTTTAGAAGGCACATGGGTGGTATCAACATGTTTGGAATGTTTTCCTTGAGATGTATAGCTAAGACCATGTGCATGTGGATGGATTTTGACATGGATGGGCTCCAAAATGCCTTGTTTGTGAAGGCCTAAGCCTTTACCATGATAGTTCATGTTTTGGAGCATACAATGTGTGATGGGAAGTGTGTTGTTTTGGAAACATGATTCAAGTCCATTATTAGATGGGGGACAATGGGTGGTGGAGACAAGTTGCTCTTCTCCTACAAAAGAACCGCCATGGATGAAGGTAGTAGGACCAGGAGGATAGGATGGTGGATTTGGGATGGGGTTGATAGGCATTGGTAAAGGGTCTATGGGAGAGGGTAAAGGAACAATGGGGAATGATAGGGGATCAATAGGTCATGGTGTAGGATTAGGAATGGGATGAGTTGGGATGCTTGGATCATGATTAGGAAGGGGGTAGATGTTTCAACATGCTTTGGACTAGGTTCTTGACATAGCCAGATTTGTATGAATGGTGTGATGAGGGAGGAGGATGTAGTTTCAAGTATTTGAAGACTCCTTGGATGGGGTGGATGGAGAAGTGGGCGATACTTTGGATAAGATTTTTGATAGAATGGAGGAGATGGTGATTTTTTGATAGGTGCGAGGTGGATGACAAGGTCATTAACAACATATGTGGATGGATTTGGACGAGTGGGGTGACATGACTCTACAAGCTTGTTTTCATGATTTTTCTTCATACTCTTAGCAAGGAGTCCTTGGAGAAAGGATGGCTTGGATTTAATAGGAGAATTGGATGGTGTATTAGATGGTGGATTGGATGACGAGGTTGGTGGTTTTGGATAAGTGGGATAAGGGGATGAAGGATATGGATAAGGGGTGGAGATAATGGGGATCTTGTACGAGGATGAATGTTGGGGGATGGATGAAGGATACAATGGATTTCCCTTGTCAAAGGTAGTATAAGGATGACCATAGGGTATGTAATTAGGTGTGGGGGCATAGCTTGTACTAGTCAATGCATGATCATAGGGTGCTTGCATGTGCATGGTGTGTGTCTCAACCTTGGTAGTTCCTTGTATTTTTACATTGTATTTATTTATTAATTGCCTATTGTATTAATTGGATGCAAATCCTATGTTGTCATACTGTGGGAGTTGGCACGGTGATGTGTCATCCTACATGGCATATGACCACATGTATTTTTGTCCTCACATGAGGAGATAGGAATCCTACTTAGTGGTAGAAATATTTTGCCATGTGTCAGCATCTTGGATGTTGTGTAAGGGAATATTGACTGTAACGGTCACGACAGATTCCTATGACAAAGTTATGACATGTAAGAGTCAGAAATAGGAGATTCTATGACAAGTGAAGACATGTGTCAAAGAACATCTTTGAAAAAGGCATATTTGGGCGCCCCAAGGTGGACTATGACATGTTGTAAGAGAATATGCTATTTATAGCCTGTGTATGACAGATTCTCTTACAATTGTAAGTTAAGACAGCTATGACAGATTCTATGACAATTGTAAGAGTCGTAAGAGCATCTGTCATAGCCCATTTTAGAAATAGGTGACCTCCTTGGGATGGGGTGACTTGACAAGTGTCGGGAGCATCCTACAGAGTTGGACAAGTGTCCATAGGCATGGGTTTTGGGTCATGAGGCCATGTTGGACGTCCATCCCTATGTGGAGCCATATTTGCCTTATATTTGTTATATAAATAGGTGTTTTTGAGACATGTATTACAGGTTTGACAGGTACTGTTATGTTGTCAGTTTGTCTCTAGATACGAGTGTCAAAGACTCCTAAGAGTTTGCATTGCAAGTGTATTGTAAACCATTTCAGTTTTGATAATACATTGTGTAGGTTTTGGAGTGTGGGGTTTTTCACCCGATAAGGGTTTTCCCCATGTATATCTTGTGTCTCTCTTCTTCTGTCTCACTTTCTTGTGTTTGTGTTTGCTACAATATCTCTGTTAGTGGGTTAACATAGTTGTAATTGTAAAGATAAAATTGAATTTTGCACTCTCCTCCCCTCATTAGATTAGTGTAGGAAGTGATTTCTACACACCTAGCTTCCTTTCAGTTAGTATCAGAGCCTGGCTAGTTTTGGTTCTAGCTACTAGGTCAGGGTTTTTTGAGCTAATATTAGGTTGAGTGGGAGTGTTGTGCAGAGTATTCTATATCTTGTTGTAGCAAGGAGATGGCAACCGCATCTAGAAGGTTAGAGGTTGAGAAATTCAATGGCACTAATTTCGAGTTGTGGAAACTCAAGATGGAGGACCTACTTGTTGATCGTGACCTATGGAAAATTGTATCTGGTGTGAAACCTACAGCAATATCACAAGCTGACTGGGACCTCAAAGATCGGAAGGCTAAGGGTCTCATAAGACTCTGTTTAGTTGACTCTGTCATATTAAATGTCCATGAGGAGAAGAGCATGAAATATCTTTGGAAGAAGTTGGGTGATGTTTATTAGGCCAAGTCCTTGGTAAACAAACTTTTCCTAAAAAAGTTGTTCACTCTGAAGATGGAAGACGGAGGATCTATTGTGGATCACATGAATGCTTTTAACATGATTGTTGTACAGTTGACATCTGTGGGTGTGAAAATGGAGGAGGATCGATGCATGACCCTACTTTGTTCTTTGCCAGATTCGTGGGATCATCTTGTCATGGCTATAGGAAGCACCACTACCACCTTCAAGATGGAAGATGTGGTATCTTCATTGTTATCTGAAGAGATGCGGAGAAAGTCTTCTGAGGCAATCAAAGAGGCTTTTGCGATTCATGGAAGACCCAAAGACAAAGGGAAGAAGAAGGACAAGAAAGGTGATAATGGCAGATCCAAATCCTATGGAAGATTCAAATCTCCTGGAAAGTCCAAGGCTCTTTGTTGGAACTATGGTAAAACTGGGCATTTCTGAAAGGAATGCAAAGAGGAGAAGAAAAAGAAGAAAGTTCCTGATTCAGATTCTAACAAGGCACAAGATGATGGTGATGCCTTCATCGCAACCCTGGCACCCATGCATCTAATGATGTGTGGTTGATTGATTCTGGTGCATCATTCCACATGACATCACATCAAGACTGGTTCACGAAGTATGAAGAGTTCGATGGTGGAAGAGTGTCCTGGTGACGACTCTCATATGAAGATTGTTGGTTGTGGAAGAGTCTCAATCTGATTCCCTGATAAACGAGTGAAGGGGATCACTGCAGTTCTGCACATTCCAGGCCTTGTATGGAACCTACTCTCTGTAAGTATGTTGAATGATGCAGGTGTGCAGGTTGTCTTTTTGAATGATGGATTCAAGATGACTAGAGGATCTATGGTGCTTGCGAAGGGTACTTAGAGAGGTACTCTGTTTTAGCTAGAGGCATGCACTTCACAGTGCAATAGTTCTTCTGACTCAAATAAAAGAGTTGCATTCACTTCATCCCCACCATCTAAACGAGTAATGAAGAAATCTGTTGTAACTAGTTCTGATGGTAGTGCACATGCTTTGGAAGTTAAAGTTCCTGCTAAAAAGACTATGTTATGGCATTTGAGATATGGCCACATTGGTGAGAAGGGTCTGCGTACCCTGAAAAATAAAAACCTCGTTGAGGGGTTAAATGATTGTAATATCCAGTTTGACTTTTGCGAACATTGTATTTATGGAAAGCAAAATTGTGTTCAGTTTTACTCTAGTTCTCACAAGTCTTCTGGTGTATTGGATCTTATTCATTCTAATGTGTTTGGTCCTGTTAATGTTCCTTCAATTTCAAAATTTGTATATTTTGTATCTTTTATAGATGATTACAGTAGGACATGGGTTTATTTTATCAGAAGCAAGACTGAAGTCTTCAGTCGGTTTAAAGAGTTTAAAGCCTTTGCTGAAAATCAGACTAGTAAAAAATTAAGTGTTTGAGAACTAACAACGGGGGTGAGTTTTGTTCGGTAGAGCTCGATAAGCTCTGTAAAGAGCAAGGGATTGAAAGGCATAAGACAACTCCTTGAACAAAACTTTTGGGCTAAAGTTGTTGCCACTGATTGCTATTTGGTAAACAGATCTCCTACATCAGCTCTTGTTGGTAAGACACCTATGGAGGTGTGGTCTGGTAAGAAGCCTTCAGTTAGACATCTTCGTGTCTTTAGTTGTGAGGCATATGCACATGTGCTTAGGGAGAAATGGTCTAAATTGGAAAACAAGGCTGTTAAATGTATTTTCATTGGCTATGGTGTCAGTGTGAAAGGATACAAGCTTTGGGATCCAGTGGATGAAAAAGTGTTGCATAGCAAAAGTGTTATCTTCATAGAGCTAACACCTTCCATTGTTCTACAGCCAGAACAGACAAAAAAGAAAGAAGATGTGGTTTAGTTTCCTTCTACCCCTGAGAAGACTAAATAGACAGACCCTGTGAGACCTAATGATGAGGAGAGCTCTAGTAGCTCTGAAAGCTCATAAGAAGAAGCAAAACCTCAACCTCAGTCATTGAGGAGGTCTACACGAATAAGAAAGCAACCTGATAGGTTTGGTTATTCATTACTTGATTCTAGTTGTGCTTTTGCTTTACTTACTAACACTGATGAACCTAGAACTGTGAATAAGGCTATGGGCATGAAAGATGCAGGTTCCTGGAAGGAGGCCATGGAGGATGAGATGGCTTCTTTGGAAAAGAATAAAATATGGGACTTGGTGCCTTTGCCTAATGGATGGAAACCCGTTGGATGCAAATGGGTGTTCAAGAAGAAATTTGGTGCAGATGGCAATGTTGAAAAGTACAAGGCTAGATTGGTTGCAAAGGGGTATTCACAAGTGGAGGGAATTGATTATGGTGAAATTTTCTCTCCCATTGCAAAGTTGACATCCATTCGATTTCTGTTATCTCTTGTAGCTACTTATGACTTAGAGGTAGAACAAATGGATGTGAAGACAACTTTCCTTCATGGTGATTTGGAGGAAAAAATTTACATGTCACAGCCAGAGCATTACATAGAGAAATGTAAAGAAAATTTGGTTTGCAAGTTAAAGAAGTTTTTGTATGGTTTGAAGCAGTCTCCTAGGATGTGGTACTTGAAGTTTGATGCCTTTGTGTTGTCGATTGGATATCTAAGATCAAAATTAGATCATTGTGTGTATTACAAATTTGACAATGATCACATTCTCATTATTGCATTGTATGTTGATATGTTGTTGATTGGGAATGGTAAGAATATGATTTCTGATTTAAAGTCTCATTTGTTAGCACAGTTTGAGATGAAAAATCTTGGGGCAGCCAAGTACATTTTGGGAATGGAAATCAGAAGAGACAGAGCTAACATAAAACTTTGGTTAAGTCAGAGTAAGTATGTGAAGACCGTGTTGGACAGGTTCAACATGGTAGATTGTAGACCTTTGTGTGTCCCTATTTCTTTGGGGACAAAGTTGTCTGTTAATGATTGTCCAAAATCTCCTAGTGAGGTGTAGGATATGAGCAGAGTACCTTATGCTAGTGTTGTTGGCAGTTTGATGTATGCTATGGTCTGCACAAGACTAGACATTGCCCTAGCAGTGGGAATCCTTAGTCGATTTATGGCTAATCCTGGACGGGTACATTGGGATGCAGTTAAGCGAGTGTTTATATATTTGAGGGGTACTTCCGAATATTCCATTTGCTATCATGGCAATGCTACAGGACCTCCACATTTAGTTTGTATTCATGGATTTGTGGATTCTGATTGGGTAGGTGACATTGACCGCAGGAGATCCACCAGTGCCTATGTGTTCACTATGTTTGGTGGTGCAATTAGTTGGATGAGTAAGCGACAACCTATGGTTGCTTTGTCCACTATAGAAGTTGAGTACATGGCTGCAACTCATGCTTGTAAGGAAGCCATTTGGCTTAAGAGACTGTGTTCAGATATTGGTGTTGATGCATGATAGATTACGATCAGTTGTGACAGTCAGAATGCGATTTGCCTTGTGAAGAATCCAACTTTCCATGCCAGAACAAAGCATATTGATGTTTAGTTTTACTTCATGCGAGACATGGTAGAGGATGGGAAGGTAAATGGAGAAGGTAAATACTTTGAAGAATGTTGCAGATGCATTAACAAAACCAATGGGCACAGAGAAGTTCAGATGGTGTTTGGAGTCTATGGGCCTCTTGGCCTATATCAATTAAATCATGTTGATTCTATTGGCTCTTACAAGGTGTTCGACAAGTGTGAGAATGTTGGGAATTAAGGTGTCTCAACCTTGGTAATTCCTTGTATTTTTACATTGTATTTATTTATTAATTGCCTATTGTATTAATTGGATGCAAATCATATGTTGTCATATTGTGGGAGTAGGCACGGTGATGTGTCATCCTATATGGCATATGACCACATGTATTTTTGTCCTCACATGAGGAGATAGGCATCCCACTTAGTGGTAGGAATATTTTTCCATGTGTCGGCATCTTGGATGTTGTGTAAGGGAATATTGACTGTAACGGTCATGACATATTTCTATGACGAAGTTATGACATGTAAGAGTCAGAAATAGGAGATTCTATGACAGGTGAAGACATGTGTCGAAGAGCATCTTTGAAAAAGGCATCTTTGGGCACCCCAAGGTGGACTATGACATGTTGTAAGAGAATATGTTATTTATAGCCTGTGTATGACAGATTCTATGATAGTTGTAAGAGTCGTAAGAGCATCTATCATAGCCCATTTTAGAAATAGGCGACCTCCTTGGGATGGGGTGACTTGACAAGTGTCAGGAGCATCCTACAGAGTTGGACAAGTATCCATAGGCATGGGTTTTGGTCCATGAGGCCATGTTGGACGCCCATCGCTATGTGGAGCCATATTTGTCTTGTATTTGTTATATAAACAGGTGCTTTTGAGAGATGTATTACAAGTTTGATAAGTACTGTTATGCTGTCGGTTTGTCTCCAGATATGAGTGTCAAAGACTCCTAAGAGCTTGCATTGCAAGTGTATTGTAAACTATTTCAGTTTTGATAATACATTATGCAGGTTTTGGAGTGGGGTTTTTCACCTGATAAGGGTTTTCCCCACGTATATCTTGTGTCTCTCTTATTCTGTCTCACTTTTTTGTGTATGTGTTTGCTACAATATTTCTGTTAGTGGGTTAACATAGTTGTAATTGTAAAGATAAAATTGAATTTTGCACTCTCCTCCCCTCATTAGATTAGTGTAGGAAGGGATTTCTGCACACCTAGCTTCCTTTCACATGGATGGGTGAGGATAGTTTATGGAAAACATGTTTGCAAGGATTTTGATTTTAGCTTGGTCGACAAGATTATCATCATCATTGAAGTTGTATGGATTCATGATTGGATTTGGATTTGGGATGATGTGATGTAGAATAACTTGATGAATTTGATTTGGATTTTGGATTAGAAGGATTGATTTTGATTTAAATCGATTGGACTTGATTGATTTTGGTTTGATCAAGGTCAACAATATATGACACTTGATGCTTTGATGGATTTGATTTGATTCGATTAGTCAAGGTCAATGATGTATACACTTGACCGTGTTTGGATTTGGATTGTTGGGGGTTGATTTTGATTAGGCCAAAGGCCTTTTGGATGGTTGGATTGGATTAGGATTAGGCCAAAGACACTTTGGATGTTGATTTGGATGGGAATGATTAAGATTTGGATGGAATTGAAAGGATTATGAACAGGATTTGGAGAGGGTTGAAGGTGTTTAACTCCTTAACTAAAGTTTGATTTGCAAATGATGACTTTAGATTAAGGATGGAGGATCATATTTTGATTAGGGATATGGGAGTTGGATAATTGATTTTGGATATTGGGATTTGGACGAAAAGGGGATTAAGCTCAATGATGGGATTATGATGAAGGTTGCTTAATGGATGAAAGAATTATGAGGATGGGCTTGGATTAGGATTAGAGATGATTAGGGATAATGGATTTGATGAGGATTAAGATGCGGATTATGATGTGGATTATGAGTGATAAGGAATTGGATTGGGATACAATATTGAAAGGATTAAAATTGGATAATGGATTAAGAAATTGGATTGGGAGAAGTGGATTATGATTAAGATGGGATTAAGATGGTGATGAGGAATTGGATTAGGAAATGGATGAGATGATTTGGATAATGGAAAATGGATTAAGAAATGGATTTAGGGATGATAATGGATAGAGGATGAAATGATTAAGATAAGTGGATTATGAGGAAAATGGATGAAGGATTAGGTGTTGGATTAGAACAAGGATAAATGATGAAAGTGGATTAAGATAATGGATTAAGAAATGGATGAGGAAGTGGTTAGAAGGATGGAAGATATTAAGCTCAAATGATGGGATTATATTAGGAAAATGATGATGATGAAGTAGATTAGGTGGATTAGGATGGATTAGGATTAGGACCTTGTCTTGACTTAGCAAATTAATTTGGATTAGGGTCCAATAATGATGGATTAGGGAGAGATTAGGATGGTTTAGGAAGATGATTAGGATAATTGGATGAGTGATTAGGAGGAATTGGATTAAGATAGGGTGGATTAGGAAGAAATTGGATTAGGATAATGTGGATTAAGAGGGAATTGGATTTGGCTGACTTGGATTAGGAAGATGGATAATTTGGATTTGGGCTAAGATGGGTGATTAAGAGGTGATTAGGGATGGCTAGGTGCTTGACCTTAGGCAACTTTGCAAGATAAAAATAATTAACACACATACATGCACAAACTTGCAAAGGATGAGCATTTTGGATTTAAGGGGAGTGCATGGGGTTTGATGATGAAGACACGCCAAACACAAGAACACCCTAGATTATTCAAGTGGGATTGGCTCCTAGTGTGGGCCCACCAAAATACCATTCCCATGAGCAAATAGCTAGGGAGTGTCACGTTGCACAAGATCCCTTTTCTTGAAGGACTCAAGGACGTACGAGTGAGTAACTTCAGGGTTGATACTGCCCCTTGCACCACTCTAAAAGATCAGTCAAGAGGTCTTAGCTAGGATGAACGGGCTTCTATCCTAGGGTATCCTCTATACACTCAAGGTGCATAAGGCCTATGTCTGTGAAATGAGGGGTATGTCTAATGGAGTGGTGTGAGAGGGTAACCCACTCTCCTCCTTCACTTTGCAAGGTATATAAAATTATTGCAAGCTTCGCCCAAACGACAAATGTCCCCCAATGGGATAGTCTTTCAATTCTCTCCCAAATTTGTGTTGAGGTCATTTTCTTGGTGATGAAATCCAAGGCATGGCCCTAGAGAAAAGAATCCAAGGTGTTTTTGATTTTTAAAATTGCACGAAGCGCAAGAAGAGAGCATACATACCAAGGACCTTGGGATTAACAAGATTAGATTAAATCAAGGTTTTTGATCCCCAAGATCACATGAAATGCAAGAGGAGAGCATACACATTGATTGTGATCCCAAACAAAGCAAACGAGATTGTTCTTTTTAAACCCAAAAAAAATGGATCCTTTGACTTGCGTGCTACAAAACCACAAGATTATCAGTTGATTTAAGAGTCTTGGACCAACAATATTTACACAAAGGGTCATCCTACAATAATGGGTTATACTTTTTGGCCAAACTTGACATTAAAATTAACATTTTTGAACTAAATTTTTGCTTTCTAACACCTATAGCCACTAAACCATTACGAATTTGAAGATGATGCAAACTAGTGATTTGTGAGATTTTGCCTGTAGATTCTAAATATATTTTTTAAAAAAAATTTGGAGTTAAATTGTAAAATATTTTGCGTCTCTTTTGATAACTAGTTTTTAATAGTAAACAACATTTTTTAAAGTGATGTGTATTCTGTCGCACATAATTTTTTTTCTACAAAGAATAAAATTCTGATTCTTTTGACTTTAGATTGGTAACACCGATATGTAGAGGATGCATTTGGTTTCATTATGTTTTGTTGATTTTTTTTTTAATTAAGTTTTGAAGTCAAACCAATTATAATTTAGACATAGACATATTCTGTCCAACATAACTTTTTTTTGTATGTATCAGAATTCAATTTTTTTTTATGTTGGAATAAGGACATCAATACCTAGAGGACATGTATTTTTTAGAATTTTTTTTTTCTCTATTTTCCTATTTTTTCATATGTGTGAAACAAAGACCTTGATGTTCATTGAACAACCTACATTCACAAGAAATAAAAAATAAATATAATAATCAAATTAAATATATTTAAAATTATACTTTTTGGGAAGTTTATAATAAGGACTACATACTTACAAAACATAAATTTTAAATGAATTCATTTGATCCCCCAAAGGTAAATCAAAGTGGTTTTTTATCAGCATTTTGATAGGTGTAGAGAAGACTCCATTATAGGTATGGTTTAAAACTAGCGGGGTTCTATCCAAGGGGGTTTGATCAAACCCTCTTCAATTAAAATCCTTTAAATGGAACCAATCATTATATTTTCTAAAAATATGTGATTTCAACAAAAATCAGGATGTCCCAGAAAGTGTAACCTATTATTGTGGTAGCACCCCAAAATGATGTTGGATGTATAGGAGCATGCATAAGATACCAAGATTTAGAGGTTAGATTGCACAGATCCTAAGAAAAAATGCAGAAAACTAATAACAAAGCAGATTTGCTGAAGGATAGAAAGATCTACCCAAACGAGTTAGAGGATCAAAATGCTCACCAGGTTAAGGCGAATCCAGCCAAGCAAGTCACAAATCCGTTGATTTGCTTGGAGATTCGTTAAACTAGGTTCAAGATTTGAAAAGATAGATTTTTCAAGAAAATTATCAGATTTTTGATGAAATTAGATGATTAAGGGAAATTTTAGTATTATAGAATAGAAAGTGATGGGAAAGATTTAGGGATGGTTGAAGGTAAATTGCCCCTATACAGAGCTAAACTACTGACAATCCTGCAAATCCGCCCAAACACTTGTAGATCCGTTGATTCAGAGTTAGGTGCAGGGAACAAGAGCTAGGCTTAAGACATATCTACCCAAGCAGGTCACAGATCTGCCCAATTATAGGAAGATCCGTTGAACTGTGCTAGAACAGCCAAAACGAGACCTACGATTTGGAAAAGAGCTTAAACAAGCAAAAAGAGGTTTGATAAGGACCCTAAGGGGTCCCACTGAGCGTGCCAAATGTATGCATGTGAAATAAACTTAAGAAATAAACTAAACTAATGTTAGCCTACTTCATTCACCTTCAAAGACACCTCATGATTGAGCAAATAAGAAATGCATAACATACCAAAGGAAGCTAAATCAATTAACTACTATGCAAACCTCGTTGTTTTGATGTGCTCCTTGGATGTTGTTATGTAGGTGGCTCCTCAAAATGGCATCATTTGCTTTTCATGGAGTCTTGAAAATGGCTTAGATGAGTGGCTATTTATAATTTTTTGATGAGGGATTGGATGGATGAGATTGATTGGAGAGATCAAGGGTGGAGGTTGATTGAGAGCTTTGGATGCATGAACATGTGCCAAGTGGCTTGATTTGGTTGGTGTATGAGGGGTGTCCTTGGATCAAGGAGGAATCAATGGTGAAAAAATGATTTTGGAAGAAGGGAATGGTGAGGATTAAAAGGGACAAAAATGACCTTTGTACAAAAGACCTTGACCATACTTTTGGAAGAGGCTCATGTGGGTTTGTACGAAGGGCCATGCCTTTGTACACATGGGGGGTTGTGAGGGTTTGACTAGGATTAGATTAGGGATAATGGAATGTGCAAGTAGAGGATTAGGTAATTAACTAGATTTAAGTCACCTAATCAAAAGTGTAGAAAATAGGGAATTAAATAAATGAATATATTAATTAATTCATGGGATGGGAAAAATGAATATTAGATAAATAAAACTTATCTAATGTTAGACTATAGGGGAAGATTGATAAATGATTAGGGATAGGTATAGATGTGGGTACCGAGGTAGGTATGGATGAATAATAGAAAGTACATGAATAGTGATTTTGACAACAGGGATTTGATCAATTAACTATCTAAACATGTGTTTATTCAATTAATTGTGAAGAAAATATAGTTTAAGGATGACTTGATTGCACAAGAATAGTGATAGGTTGATGACTGGACAATTTTAGGTGTGTCTACAATTTTAAGTGTGTCTACATAGAGAACAAGACATCATCCTAATTCCTAAGAATGAAATGGTAGCATATGATGCCATCTGTCTTTAAGATGACAATTTTTTATTTTTTTTGGTGTATATACATCCAAGTAAATTTTCAAATACGTTTGTGCTCTGAAGCAAAATGCCAAATTTATTTATTTTAAAAACTACATTCCATTGAAAAAAAATGTTATAATTGATATTATCCTTTTTCTTTTGTATTCCTGTGCTTTCTTAGCAGTGCCAATATATCGGCTACATGGTACATGACTCCATCCTTGTAGACAGCAACAAATAATGCTGGATCAACTACCGTTTGAATCTTGATCCACTAAACGCCAATTATCTTATACTTGTTTAATCTGGTATCTCCCCCAAGCTATAGCTTCCAAATTGGTTTCTGCACGAGGAATTTTGATAAATAAAAAGTGATTATCTTTAAGTGAAAAGTATAATATATATTGTATATATGTTTTCATACCTGTTGCTACTAAAACCCACGCTTTAAAGCAGGAATCAACGAGAACTCGCTTATGACCTGTCTGAATACTCGAGCATTTTGGGTGTTCTACTACTAAGCCACTGGTCTGCAACACCCATTCCTCCAGTCATATATGGTTTGAGTACACCAGCCAACCTAGCTCTGATAAAATGTTGTAAAGCATGGACAAACCACGATACAAACCTAAAACCTCTGACAATCATGTTGGGTAATCTACCACAATTGTTGGCAGCCATTGCAACATTTTCTTGGAGAGACAATTCAATTTCAGTATGGTAATTGCGTGACAATCTCGAGTTTCTTGATTTTAGAAGTCATCAGAGACTTATTTTTAATCCAAAAGCAAATGGTGACTCCTGCAGTAGAAAACATGCTCATTTTTCTCTTAATCCCCATCCTGCAAAACAAAGTTTTTCAGGGGTACATATCCTGCTTCCTTCATCTGCTCAGCTAATCTCGCCAGCATTGCATAGATCTTTTCAGTTTGTGGATGTGACTTGTCTCCTACAAGGAATGCGTGTATCTTGTTCTCGATCTCAATCCAGCTGCATCCTGGTTCCTTCTTTACCCCCCTCTGCTTCATCATTACTCTCAAATTTGTTGCATCCTTCCACCTGCCAGCCGCAACATATATGTTAGACAACAGCACATATATTCCTGCATTATGTGATTCTAATTCAAAAATCTTCTCTGCTGCTCGCTGTGCTAGCTCTATGTTTCCATGAATTCTGCTAGCACCCAGCAATGCACCCCATACTCTTGCATTGGGTTCAACTGGCATATTGTTTACAAAACTCTCTGCCTCAACTAGGTGTCCGGCGCGGCCAAGGAGATCAACCATGCAGGCATAGTGCTCAACTGTTGCTGCAATGCCGTGATCTTTAGTCATGGAATGAAAGTAGTGCTCACCTTTGTTGACTAAGCCAGCATGGCTGCATGCTGACAGAACACCAATTAAAGTGACACGGTTTGGCTTAATTCCCATATGTTGCATTTGTTCAAAGAGTTGAAGTGCCTCTTTCCCATAGCCATGTTGAGCATATCCTGCAATGATTGCATTCCATGAAACCACATCTCTTTTAGCCATCATTTCAAATAGACAATGTGCATCACCTATGCTTCCACACTTGCAGTACATTGTAACAATGGCATTCCCCACAAATACACCTGGCTCAAATCCTGTTTTTATGGAGATACCATGGAGTTGTTTGCCTTGTTCCAGAGCTGCTAGACTTGCACATGCACTAAGCACACAAGTGAAGGTGGATTCGACAGGTGTGAAACCTGAATGCTTCATTTGAGAAAACATTTTCAGGGCCTCCTCACCATGATCATTTTGAGCATAACCTGCTATCATAACAGTCCAAGAGAGGCTATCGCGGCTACCCAGTTCATCAAAAAGTCTTCTAGAAGCTTCTATCTGCCCATTCTGCGCAAATCCTGCAATCATTGCATTCCATGACGAAACGTTTCGGTTTGGCATTGAGCTAAACAGGTGGGATGCATCTTCCATCCTGCCATTTTGGGCATACCCTGCAATCATTGCATTCCATGAGATTATGTTCCTTTCAGGCATTTTATCAAACAGCTGGCGTGCACCACTTATATTCCCATTCTGAGCATACCCTGTAACCATAGCAGTCCACGTTACAACATCTCGCACAGGCATCTTATCAAAGAGTTGCCTTGCATCCGACATCTGCCCCTTCTGAGCATACCCTGTAATCATCACATTCCAAGAAACTGTATTCTTCTCCTGCATTGAATCAAACAACCGGCGTGCCTCCAACATTCTTCCACCCTGTGCATATGCTGTAATCATCATATTCCATGAAGCTGAATCTCGTTCAGGCATTTTGTCAAACAGATGTTGTGCATCTTCTATTCTCCCAATCTGTGCATAACCCACAAGCATTGCATTCCATGTAATCACATTCTTCCCAGGCATTCTGTCAAACAGTTGGTATGCGTCCTCCATTCTCCCACCTCGAGCATATCCCGAAATCATACAGTCCCACGAAACCACATCCCGTTCCGGCATTTGGTCAAACAGTTGCCGTGCATTCTCCAAACTCCCATTCCGAACATAACCCGAAACCATAGTATTCCATGAAACCACATCTCGTTCAGGCATTTCGTCAAACAGTTGTCGCGCGTCAATTACCTTCCCATTATACGCATATCCAGTGATCATGGCGTTCCATGAAACAATGCTTCGTTTAGTCATTTTGTCAAAGACTTGGCGTGCATCCTCAATTCTCCCATCTCGAGCATAGTTTGTGATTTTCCTGTTTTCCGAAACCAGACCACTGTCGAATTCGCACATGGTCTTGCGAACTCCAGATCTATTGCTTTGTTTGAAAGTAAATTTCTCTTTGCTGAAATCCAAAACAGTTTTGTTATTCAGAAGGCATGTAAAAGAGTGTATCTGCCTGTTGTTCCATGCTCGTGCTACTGCCGAAGTGGCAATGAAGATGAGATAACTCATCTTCATCCTGTTGTCTATAGATCATGAAAAGCCATTCTAATACATGATTTATGTTACGTAATCCAATGGTTTTGAGTTTTCACTAATAAAGAAATTATAGGAGCTTATTATTCAGATTTAGCAATGAACTGCTTATACGATTAAGTTTGTGAATCACCCTATAATTTAGGATTTCTTTTCACTTGCAAATCCCGGGAATCATTCAATAAACATATTCAGGCCAATATTACTATCTATAACTTTTCCTAATATCATTTGTGAACGTTGTTTACTATATTCAATCTGAAAATAAACAGTTTTCATGAAGACTAGGATATACACACCATCTTTAATATATACAAATAGATGTTGAACGGCCACACATTCATACATTCATCAAGCATAAGACATGGATTCAAAACTCTTTTCATAAAGACTAGGATATATACACCATTTAATATATATACAAACATATGATAAATAGGGACACATTCATCAAGAATAAGACACATAGATTAGGACATACCTTATAGCCTATACAAACACTTATGTGAAAAGGGATTCATACAATTGTTCACAAGAAAAGAACTATGTGAATAGGAGCACACTCAACTATTTGCAAAGCAAAAATTTCATGTGTAAATAGAAACACACTCAATTGTTTTTCAAAACAAGAATTTTATTTTTAATGGGAACTAGGCCTCACTAAACTTGTATGAATAGGTTCACACACAATTGTTCATAATAGTGAACTCCATATGCAATAGGAACAAACACAACTATCAACAAATAAAAAACTTGAACTAAGCCTCACTACTTCTTCATGTGAGACAAGTGCTTCATCTCTCCACATAGTTCAACTATGTGTTTTTGTTTGACAGTTGATTGAGTAACAAAACAATTGCATTACCTACCCATTGCTAGTTGGACATGGCACACACCATATGTTCAAAGCACAAAGAGACAAGACTGCAACAACATTATCTCTAGGATTGAATGCACTTGAAAACTTACTTTGATTTTTTAAAGTTTTCTCTATTGCACCCCTATGTTTTCCTAGAGTGCTCCACATCAAGCACCTTGTTTCATCTTACACAAGATGCCAAACAATTATTCACTCTAGCACCTCAAACTTTGCTTCTCGTTGGCCTTCACATGCAACAATATGCACCTTTCACACACATCAATGTTCACTAACTCTTTCTCAATAAAACATACAAGAAAGCTTTCACATGGGCTCAAGCATCCTCCATTTGCTTTGATACCATATTCAAATTTTACAATGAAATGCAACTACTTGAATATTTTAGTAAGCATTGCATGAATATTTATACATAGATTGTCTATGATTATTTAATTTAGGATACAACATAAGCAAAATACACATAATATAGTAGATACCATGTGAAAATCCTTTTAGGAAAAAACCTAGCAACAAAGGAACACTCAATGTATTATCACAATTCAAATTACAATACATTCGTAGAGCATCCACTCCTTCACTATAACCTTCAACCATGTTTGGAGAAATTCTAGCAACATAATTCCTTATAAATACAAGTGCATCACCATCTCCATCCCAAGCATCTATTAAATAAATGAATCCTAAAATCACAGTTTTCCAAAACCATGTGCAAATACCACGGTAAAACACAGTACCTAAATCCTAGTGCAGAAATTCCAATGCCTAGGTCATAATGAGTCAAAATTCCCAATAAGGAATGTAATTCCCATGTCATAACCACCCACAAAAATAGGGCACTCCATTTTGGACTTATTCCTCCTTTAGCAAGGTGATCTTACTCATCATAAACAAGTCAAAAGTCATCCATGAATTTTTCGGTCTACCTTATAACTCCCTTTCACACACTATAACACATCTTAAACAATGTCATATATACTCTTACACATCTTACATGCCATAGGTGCTTAGATTACAACACATCATATTATATTTTATAAGTGACAAATGGTGCCACCTCGGGTGGGACACCCTTTTATATGTGAGCACGTTAGGGTAAAAGCACAAAGTTGTCACACTTTTATAAAGGAAACGACCAACACTGATCTAAATTTTTAACTTGAATCACTAGAAAGTGACATATATTTTGAATTTTGAAATGATGTAAACTAATGAAATGTTTATTTTTTAGTGTATTTTATGTTTGTATTTTTTACAAAAATTAAAAAATTATTTGAATATATTTTTTTGTAAAATTGACACTATAATATAGTTATAGTATGCATGAGTTTTCCACAGTCCATGAAATAAGAGAGAGTGCTTCTGGATTAAACTGTGTATGTTTTTGTTTCGACGTTTCGGATCATACTCAATGATCCATCATCAAGAAGAGGAGAGTGTGTAGTTTGGATAGAAGACTTTATCTTTTAAAGGAAATAGAGAGGAAGATATGACAAGGAACACAAAAACGAAGGGTAGGAGGGGATGAGAGAAAATAAAAATAAAAATAAGACATAAAATCCAAGAGAGAGTAATTGTAATAAAAGAAAATAAAAAAGAAAAGAGATAGATAGGATAAGAGAAGTGTGAAAAAGAAAATCAATCAAGTAACCAAACAACATATGAACAAGCATGCCCTAACAAATTATAAAATAAAAATAAATTCATACTAGAAATATGTATACCCACACAAGTGCATGTATATATGCATACAACAATATAATACAAAAAAGCATATATATATAATTTTTTCTTGGAGATTAAAAGTGCTAACTTCTCAAAACAACTCTCCACATTCTCTTGTGTAATCCTGAATACCATGTTTTTTTATGTCCCTTAGATGAGAATGACATGTCTTGGTGGTGGAGCCAAAATATTGTTGCACTCCCTAACTTAGTCTAGTATTGTGGAAGTTTGAGCTAAACATTTCTCCTCCTAACACTAAGTTCTAGGTCTCAATTTGACCTTTTGAGTAAATACTAGCAACTAACTACAATATACATAACATAGCTTACATGAGAAACATATACACAATGTTGTTTTATTATATTCATTCATCATATACAAGAGTATTTAGTCACAATTCACAATCAATGACATATCATACCTTAGACTAATTTCATTCCATGCCTCTAGGCTTATCATTCTAATGCTAATTGTCAATAACCCACCATTATTGTTTCATGTATTTCCTCATTATCACTAATAGATTTGTGCCTCACATGGTCTTCTTGAAAAATCATCCAATCTATTAGCCATATATCAAAACATGTCCACACAAGTGACCTGCACTAGGGTATTGATAGGCATCCCTTGCATGGATAGGGTTTTTCCATTGTCAAACAGTGATCAACCATTGGACAAATCATGTCCTCTACTACTAGATACAGGATAATAGTCCCATGGTCTTTAATAAATGGGTTACTAAGAGACATCCATTTATTATCCACTTGTCTATTAATATTTGTAATATCTAGCACTTAGTCCTTTTTTTATTACTTTTATCAAATCCACCCCTGATCTGTAATCAACTCCTCTATTGACATTATTGATTGCATGGTGGTGATGAGTATGCCTCAACATATTTTTTTGCCACTACCTACCTAGAAATGTCATGCCATGTGCTATTAGAACATCTCAAAGGAGAGATCATAACTAGGATATTTCTTGAAAATTTTGAGTGAACAAGAACCTTGTAGCTCAAACGTGGTGCAAATTTAATATAGATTTTGGACCACCTTAAGGAGTACATGTGGAGGAGGCTTTGATACACACAAATCCTATAATGACAAGTCAAACTCATTAAATGGATCAAGAAGATACATCATTATCATAAGAAGTTAAGAGGAGCCAATATGTTCATCCCCATTAGTGATGAGGGTCGCTGCAATCCTCATCATTTAATTTTAATAAATATCAATCAAAGGTGGTGTCCATGGCTGTATGCAAAAGGGAAGAGGAATAACTTGCATGGAAATCCTTTCTACAAAAGGGAATTGACAACAATTGCATGAAACAATCTAGGGTTTAATCTCTGCTGAAAAAGACAACTTAATCTAAGGAAAGCAATAACTTGAGCAACTAATGTAATTCTAGAACAAAGGAATTGCACAACAAAAAAACAACTTAATCTAAGGAAAACAATAATTGGAACAACTAAAGGAATTATGAATAAAGGAAATGCATAATAGAAAAGCAACTAATCAAACTAAGAAATGTAGTCTCTGCCCTTCGGTTGGAGTGCGCCCTTGCTCCACCTCCAGAGAGAGACTAATCAGTTCCAGCAATTAGCAAATGGGTAGAACAATTTTCTTTATTCAAAACCTTCAAGATCAAAAGTACTTACTGCTGAAAAATAACATAGTTCTTCTTTTTTACATTTTGTTCTTTTACAACTTTTCCCCAATTCTACACAATAGTTCTCTATATATAACTATGTTTATTAAATTCTAATTGAGAGTCTCTCTAGAGTAGAGAACTTATTCATGTAACTTGTTGCAAGGTGTGGGACCTTGGTCTCCTTATGTTGTGTAACACAGTGCTTGGGTTTGTGACAAGGCTTAACTGCCTCCCATTGATTCATTAACTCTGGAGGTTATATCGTGCATTAACAGGTCAATCTTTTGGTGCAACGACAATTGTCTTTGCAACAATTGGTATTAGAGCCTAGGTCATAGGTTTGAACCTCTTGCTTGCATTGGGGGGATTGTTGCAAGGTGTGCACCATTGGTCTCCTTGCACTGTGTAGTGTAGCGCTTGGGTTCATGACTAGGCTTAACTGCCTCCCGTGGATTCATTAACTCTTGAGGTTGTATTAGGCATTAACAGGTTGATCTTTTGGTGCAATGGCAAACATCTTTGCAACACAAGTAACTAAACTTATTCATCTAGTTAACTAAACTTATTCATTTAGTTAACTAATTATACAACTGTTGATTACAAGGCAAAACATGCAATGCCTTTTATAAAGACATGCAATGACACTAAATGTGTATTCTTTGCATGGAATAATAACTCATAATAGATCCATTAATTTAGGAGTAATTATATTCAATATATCCTTCAAAAATCTCAGAGTGTGTGTTGGTAGATTGGAAGAATCCGTAACAACTTCACAAAGTATTTATGGAACATCTCCAGAGCTTCTAGAATAGTCATCTTCTGTCATTAACTACTCATTTTTAATAGATCACCTCAAATTATTTTTGGGTTTTGTTCCCCTCACTTCTATCTTTCCAGATGATTTTGAATTTTTAAATTTCATTAAGAAATGAGAGAGAGATCATATTTTTACTGAAACTACTTTTTTTGACTTTTTCTCTTTTGCATCTCCAGCACTCTATAACAGTCAATTTCTATCATTAACCGTTTATTCATTTTAATGAATCTCCTCAAAATGCCTTCAAGGATTTTTTCCTCTCTCTTTAAGCTTTCTGAATCATTTTGAAATATTGATTTTCATTAAGAAATGAGTGATATATTGCATTTTTATTGAAACTACATTTTTTACTTCTACATCTTCAGAGCTCTTCATCTCTCGAGCTTCAACTTGGCATGAGTTTTAGTCTTCAATAACTCACTCACCTACATTATAGCATCTTACACATACTCATGAAGAAATATTAGAAACTAAGAAGCAATTCAGATCACATTAGTACTAAAAACAAACCAAATATCTACTTTACATTCTACCTTAAACAAGCTAGAAATCCCTCAAATTATATTCAAATCCACTTTAAAACTTATTTATTGACAAGAAAGAGATGCTTCTATTTGGATTAAATATGAGACAGTTTACGGTCTCATCAATTGAAATGTCACAACTATTCACTAAGTACCATATAAATATTATTTTTGGGATGATATGATCTTGCTTAGAAAGTGAAGTTTGATCCTAATTAGATCTTAATGAACAATGAATATTAAAGAAAGGGTTCTAACAAGTGTTTGGTCAACTTAAGCTAACCATGAAAGGGTTTAAAGTGTCAACTTAAAGACTCAAGTCTAATGTGATAAACAAATGAAATCTACAATAATAGAAAAGGAAATGCAAATGCATTGTCTCCATTGAGAGCTTTAGAAATGACCATGTAGGGAGAAAGTCAGTTTATGATGATAGGTTGCAAATCAACAGGTTGGGACTCATCTTAGTTTCCCTTGTCTAAGTTGGAATTAGTCGAGATGCAAAGAAGAAGAAATATGAAGCTAGGGATAAGTATTATATGTGGCATAAAAATTATTAGGTGGAGGGTCACACATAGAATCAATGTCAATGCTATCTCTTCCATGGTTAGTCCTAGTATTCTCATAGTACTGAATCTCTTTGGTCTAATATTTGGAAGTGATAGAAAACAACCTAAAAAACTTGTTTCCAAAGTTAATGTGTAGCAGTTGACAAATAGAAGGTGCAACTCACAAGTATTCTTAGAAGTCAAATTACTATATTAAGGACTATCAAGCCTTGGTAACAGATAAAGAGAATAGGAAGGAAAACTATATGCAATATATCAATGTCCATGTCCACATTTCTCTAAAAGTGGGCCCCTCCAAGCATAAGTCTCATCTTACCTACTTCAATTTTAAAGAAAAATGGTCATTTCTAGTTTGAATTCTTAAATTCCCATTTTGTGCTAAGGAAGAAGAAAGACAAGGGGCTTGATGTGTAAATATGCAAAGGGTTTGAGGGCAATGTTAGTGATATGGATTTGTTATAGCTTGTGATCAACTCAAGTCAAGATTGACATCTCAATATTATGTGGGAAACCATGAAAAAAAGTATCCAAATCCTAAACTAAGAAATGTGACATTAAAGAAACCTAAGATGCCACTAGGGAGCTACAAGGATGTTACATTTTGAAATCTCCAAAATGAGAAAGTCCTTATAGTTCTTGACATTTAATGTTTGGCTTTCCAAGAATTCTATACAAGAAAGGAGCCACTAATAAAGTGGTTGAACAAGTATGTTGACTAGAGAAAATATATTGAAAATACATTTACTTGGGTGCAATCATAGGAGCACTCACTTAACCCACACATATATTAAGTAGACTCTTGGACTATCTTTGAAAAATGCTTCTCTTTACAAGTTGAATTGGTTGTGTTTTTAGTGGGATTCGATATTGTTTTTTAAAAAGAAAATAATTATATAAATAATGAAAAAGGTACAACTTAAAAACCCAAGAACATGACCATAGTAATAGTAGGGAGATTACAAGAAAAGAGCCAGTTTACAATAAAGATGATACCATCCTTAAATGACTATATATTTTTTACATAGCTTAGCTAGATATCTAGACAAATACAAAAGCAGTTACTAGTTGAAGTTAATACGCAATGTAGGCATATTAGCATAAAGAAAGAAGCATAACTACTTATAACATTGATGGAAGCTAGAATGGGTTGTATTGTAGTTTCTTTAGTGCTTTCCTTAGGAATTAGGTAAAGAGGGACATCCTTTCCTTTTGACTCTTCATCTAGAATGGTTGTGACAACTCCATTTATATCAATAATTTGATTGTTCTTGTGGGGAGTAGTCATGCTTGTAGAATTACTCCTTTTTCTCTTATAGGTGAGAAGAGACTTATGATTAATGCTCAAGCATTTGTAATTGCAATACACCATACCTGTATTTATATATCAATAGGGAGGCTGGGAGGTGGTGAGAGTAAGGCACTTATGAGGATGGACATGTTTATGTTGTTGCTTGGCTTTGTGAATGACACTAGCAACATGAGTAGAGATGCTACCAATTCATCACCTCTTATTGACATGTTATTTATTACTAAGGGGTCTATGAGAAGAGAAGAGTAGTCAAATTATAAAAAAGAATTTAATTCTCATGTCATCTGTAAGAAAAGTAGTAGCAATGTTGAAAGGAAGTAAGGTATGCAGAAAATGCTTCCTACACTGATCTAATGAGGAAAGACTTATGCAAATTTTTATTTTTACAGTTACAGATTAAGATGCAAATTAACAGAAAGATAATAACAGCTTTCAAATGCAAACATAAAACTCACAACACAAGATATACGGTGGGGAAAACCCTTTCAGGTAAAAAACCCCACACTCCAAAGCCACCCAATATATTATTTAGGAATCATAAAGATTACAATATACTTGCAAAGCAAGCTTTTACAGGAGTATATCCAACCAAAGATCCAAGAGGTAACTCAACATCTATAAGATTCTTACATACAATCTCCATCTCAAGTTCCTGATATATAGGAGATACAATATAGTACACCACCAACAGTAATTACAAAACCATGAGCTAAAACCACTCAAAAGTGGTGCCAAAATTATCTCCAATCAAAGTTGCCTTGTGATATGTCAAACCACACACCAACATGTGTAACTCTCCCCTTTACATCTCTTTTATGTGTCCAATACATTTTTACATTTCCCAAAATAGAAGGTCCAACTTTTGAAGGCCATAACTTTTGCTCTAGTTGTCTGATTGACGAACCGTTTTATGCAGATGGACATGTTTATGTTGTTGCTTGGCTTTGTGAATGACACTAGCAACATGAGTAGAGATGCTACCAATTCATCACCTCTTATTAACATGTTATTTATTACTAAGGGGTCTATGAGAAGAGAAGAGTAGTCAAATTCTAAAAAAGAATTTAATTCTCATGTCATCTGTAAGAAAAGTAGTAGCAATGTTGAAAGGGAGCAAGGTATGCAGAAAACGCTTCCTACACTAATCTAATGAGGAAAGACTTATGCAAATTTTTACTTTTATAGTTACAGATTAAGATGCAAATTAATAGAAAGATACTAACAACTTTCAAATGCAAACACAAAACTCACAACACAAGATATACGGCGGGGAAAACCCTTTCAGGTAAAAAACCCCACACTCTAAAGCTGCCCAATATATTATTTAGGAATCACGAAGATTACAATATACTTGCAAAGCAAGCTTTTACAGGAGTATATCCAACCAAAGATCCAAGAGGTAACTCAACATCTATAAGATTCTTACATACAATCTCCATCTCAAGTTCCTAATATATAGGAGATACAATATAGTACACCACCAATAGTAATTACAAAACCATGAGCTAAAACCACTCAAAAGTGGTGCCAAAATTATCTCCAATCAAAGTTGCCTTGTGATATGCCAAACCACACACCAACATGTGTAACTCTCCCCTCTACATCTCTTTTATGTGTCCAACACGTTTTTACATTTCCCAAAATAGAAGGTCCAACTTTCAGAGGCCATAACTTTTGGTCTGGGTGTCTGATTGACGAACCGTTTTATGCGTCGGAAAGCTCGTGAAGTGTTCTATTACCCTATAACCTGATTGGCCAGTTATGACAAGTTTTGGGACATTTAGAGAAGTTTTGATACCTGATAATTGAGTTCAACTTTTTTGACAGTTTCAAAAAATAGAAACTTTAATATCTCACAATCCAGATATGATCTTGAGTCAAAACTCGCCCGAGATGTTTACTTAGTTGTTCCACACCTTCTGGGAAAATTTTAGGTCAACCTGAGGTTAATTGAAGGACTTACTAAAAATAGTAAGTCTCGTTATTTTAAGCTTGTTTGGAAACTTTAAAGGTTCCAGATCATTTTCCAAGATAAAGGGTATTCAAAAAGACCAAAACTGGGAAGAATAATAATCTTTCGAAGTTGCAAGGTTGAGACACTTTTCCTAACATTCTCCCACTTGTCAAACACCTTGCAAGAGCAAAGGGAGCAACAACACCATGATTTAATTGCTAGGGGTCGTGAGGTCCATAGACTCTAAACTTCTTTGTGCTCACAGGTTTTGTCAAGGAATCTACAACATTCATCAAGGTTTCAACTTTTTCCAAGTTTACCTTCCCATCCTCTACCATGTCATGAACAAAATGGTATTGGACATCAATATGCTTAGTCTTTGCATGGAAAGTAGGATTCTTCTCCAAACATATGGCACTCTGACTGTCACAACAAATAGTAATCTTCCCTACATCAAACCCAACATCAGAACATAATCTCTTAATCCAAATGGCTTCTTTACAAGCATGAGTTGCTACCATGTACTCAGCTTTAGTAGTGGATAAAGCGACCACAGGTTGCCGCTTACTCATCCAACTAATAGCACCACCAAACATAGTGAACACATAACCACTAGTGGATCTCCTATTGTCAATGTCACATGTCCAATCTAAATCCACAAATCCATGAATACAAAGTGAATGTCGAGGTCCTATAGGATAACCATGATAACATAAGGAATACTCAGAAGTACCCCACAAATATCTAGACACTCTCTTCACTTCATCCCAATGTACCCATCCAGGATTAGCCATAATCGACTAAGGACTCCCACTGCTTGGGCAATATCTGGTCTTGTGCAGACCATCGCATACATCAAATTACCAACTGCACTAGCATAAGGAACTCTGCTCATATCCTCTATCTCAGAATGAGACTTTGGACAATCTTTAACAAATAACTTTGTCCCCATTGTAACAAGAATAGTCAAAGGTCTGCAATCCATCATATTGAATCTCTCCAACATAGTGTTAACATACTTACTCTGGCCTAACCAAAGTTTTCTATTTGCTCTGTCTCTTCTTATTTCCATTCCTAGAATGTACCAAGCTACCCCTAGATTTTTCATCTCAAACTATGCTAAAAACTGAGACTTCAAATCAGAAATCAAACTTTTACCATTCCTAATGAGTAATATATCATTGACATATCATGCAATAATGAGAATGCGATCATTGTCAAACTTGTAGTAAACACAATGATCTGATTTGGATCTCTGAAATCTAATACTCAACACAAAAGCATCAAACTTCTGGTACCATATCCTAGGAGATCGTTTCAAACCATACAAAGACTTTTTCAACTTGCAAACCATATTTTCTCTACATTTCACCACATAGTGCTCTGGCTGTGACATATAGATTTCCTCCTCGAAGTCACCATGAAGGAATGTTGTCTTCACGTCCATCTGTTCCACTTCTAGATCATACGTTGTTGCAAGAGATAACAGGAACCGAATAGATGTCAACTTTGCAACAGGAGAGAAAATCTCACCATAGTTAATTCCCTCCACTTGAGAATACCCCTTCGCAACCAATCTAGCCTTATATTTCTCAACACTGCCATCTACACCAAATTTCTTTTTGAACACCCATTTGCATCCAACAGATTTCCATCCTTCAAGCAGAGGCACTAAGTCCCAAGTATTATTCTTTTCCAAAGAAGTCATCTCCTCTTCCATGGCCTCCTAGGAACCTGCATCTTTCATACCCATAGCCTCTTTCATAGTTCTAGGCTCATTAGTGTTAGAAATCAAAGAAAAAATACAACTGGAATCATGCAATGAATAACCAAACCTATCAGGTTGTTGCCTTATCTGCATAGACCTCCTTAAAGGTTGACATTGAGGTTCTTCATCTTCTTCTAAACTTTTAGAGCTACTAGAGCTCTCCTCATTATCAAGCCCAATAGATGTTTTTGGTTCAACTTTCTCAGGGGTGGAAGGAAGCTGAACCACATCATCTTTCTTCTCTTCTTTCTTTGGCTTCAAGACAATAGGAGAAGTATTGAGCTCTCTGAAGATCACGCTTCTGCTATATAGAACTCTCTTACCTACTTGATCCCAAATCTTGTACCATTTCACACCGATGCCATAACTGATGAAGATACACTTTATAGCCTTGTTCTCCAACTTAGACCTCTTCTCCTTAGGCACATGTGCATAAGCCTCACAACCAAATATTTGAATGTGTCTTAATGAAGGCTTTTTACTAGACCATATCTCCATAGGTGTCTTATCAACAAGTGTTGATGTAGGAGACCTGTTAACCAGGTAACAAGTGATAGCAACAGCTTCAGCCCAGAACTTTTGTTCAAGACCAGCTCCACTTAGCAGACTCCTTGCCCTCTCCATCAATGTTCTATTCATCCTCTTTGCAACTCCATTCTATTGAGGGGTATACGGAGTTGTCTTGTGCCTCTCAATCCCCTGTTATTTACAGAACTTGTGAAAATCTGCTAAACAAAACTCACCACCATTGTCGGTCCTCAAACACTTAATCTTTTTATCCTTCTGATACTCGACAAGAGATTTGAACTCTTTGAATCTTTTAAAGAATTCAGATTTACTTCTAAGGAAATACACCCATGTCCTTCTACTATAATCATCAATGAATGAAACAAATTAAATAGATTTTGAAATTGAAGGAACATTAATAGGACCAAACACATCAGAATGAATCAAGTCCAACCCCTCAGAAGATTTGTGAGAATTTGAATAAAACTGAACACAGTTTTGTTTTCCATAAATGCAATGTTCATAGAAATTGAACTCAAGGTTACAATCATTCATACCCTCAACAAGATTTTTATTCTTCAGGGTCCTCAAACCCTTTTCACCAATGTGACCAAGCCTTTGGTGCCATAACATTGTCTTCTTAGCTGGAAGTTTCATCTCCATAGAATGAGCACCCTTAGGTACCCAGAAAGCATGACCATCAAAAGTAGATACAACAGTCTTTTTCGCTACTGGTTCCAATGGTGAGGATGAAGACTCTGAAGCTCTCCTCTTTGAAACAAAGGCAATATTGCACTGAATTGAGCATGCATCAAGTTGAAACAGAGTGCCAATTCAAACACCCTTAGCCACACACCATAGATCCTCTAGTCATCTTGTATCCTCCATTCGAGAAAACAACCTGCACACCCACATCATTCAATTTACTTACAGAAAGAAGGTTCCATGTCAAACTAGGGATATGCAGAACACCATTGATTCCCTTTACTCGTCCATCAGGGAACCAAATCAAGACTCTTCCATGGCCAATAATATCTAGGTGAGAATCATCACCCAAGTACACCTTTCCACCATCATATTCTTCATACTTCAAAAACTAGCCCCGATGCGAGGTCATGTGAAAAGATGCACCAGAGTCAATAAGCCACACATCCTTAGATGCATGTGTTACCAAGGTAGCGGCAAATGCTTCTCCTTCATCCTGAGAGGACTTGTCAGAATCTGAATCATGATTCTTCTTTTTCCTTTTCTCCTCCTTGTACTCCTTGTGGAAGTGACCAAGTTTGCTGCAGTTAGCCTTAGACTTTTCGGGAGACTTAGATCTCCCACGGGATTTGGATCTTCCTTTTTCTTCCTTATTCTTATCCTTTTTCTTTCCCTTCTCTTTAGATCTACCACAAACCGTAAGAGCCTCCTTAGCCGATTCGAAAGATTTTCTCTACATCTCTTCAGACAACAATGAAGAAACCACTTCATCCATCTTGAAGGTGGTAATGGTACTCCAAATGGCCATAACAAGGTGGTCCCACGAATTTGGTAAGGAATATAGTAATGTCATACATCGATCCTCCTCCTCCATCTTCACACCAACAGAAGACAACTGGGCAACAAGCATATTGAATGTATTCAGGTGATCAGCGACAGATCCTCCGTCTTCCATCCTCAGAGAATACAATTTCTTTCACAGGAATAGCTTGTTCACCAGGGATTTAGCCTGATAAACATCTCCAAGCTTCTTCCAAAGATCCTTTGCACTCTTCTCTTCATGGATATTCAGGAGCACTAAATCAGCTAAACAGAGTCTTATCAAACCCTTAGCTTTTCAATCTTTGAGATCCTAGTCTTCTTGAGACATTACCATTGGTTTTGTACCAGATATGGCTTCTCATAAATCCTGATCTACAAGTATGTCCTCCATTTTGAGTTTCCACAACTCAAAATTACTGCCATTAAACTTCTCTATCTCAAACCTCCTAGATGTGCTCACCATCTCTTACTTGCAACAAAGATTTCAAAATCCTCTACACAAGCTCCCACTCAAATGAAGATTAGTTCAAAAAGCCCTCTACCCAACAACTAGAACCAAAGGTGATTAGGCTCTGATACCAACTGAAAGGAAGCAAGGTATGTGGAAAACACTTTTTACACTGATCTAATGAGGAAAGACTTATGCAAATTTTTACTTTGATAGTTACAGATTAAGATGCACATTAACAAAAAGATAATAACAATTTTCAAATGTAAACACAAAACTCACAACACAAGATATACATGGGGAAAACCCTTTCAGGTAAAAAACCCCACACTCCAAAGCTGCCCAATATATTATTGAGGAATCACGAAGATTACAATATACTTGCAGAGCAAGATTTTACAGGAATATATCCAACTAGAGATCCAGGAGGTAACTCAACATCTATAAGATTCTTACATACAACCTCCATCTCAAGTTCCTGATATATAGGAGATACAATACAGTACACTGCCAACGGTAATTACAAAGCCATGAGCTAAAACCACCCAAAAGTGGCACCCAAATTATCTCCAATCAAAGATGCCTTGTGATATGCCAAACCACACACCAACACGTGTAACTCTCCCCTTTACATCTCTTTTATGTGTCTAACATGTTTTTACATTTCCCAAAATAGAAGGTCCAACTTCTGGAGGCCATAACTTTTGATCTGGGTGTTCAATTGATGAACCGTTTTATGCATCGGAAAGCTTGTGAAGTGCTCTATCACCTTGTAACCCACTTTGCTGGTCACAAAAAATTTTAGGATTTTTAGAGAAGTTTTGATACCTGATAATTGAGTTCAAAATATTTTTGGCAATTTCAAAAAATAGAAACTTTAATATCTCACAATCCATATATGATCTTGAGTCAAAACTCACCCAAGATGTTTACTTAGTTGTTCCAGACCTTCTAGGAAAATTTCAAGTCAACCTGAGGTCAATTGAAGGACTTATTAAAAATAGTAAGTCTCACTATTTTAATCTCATTTGGAAACTTTAAAGGTTCCAGACCATTTTCCAAGATAAAGGGTATTCAAAAAGACCAAAACTAGGAAGGATAGTAATCTTTCAACGTTGCAAGGTTGAGACACTTTTCCTAACAAATGTTTGCTAGACAATTGGCCAACCAATCTGCATGGGACCTGAACAATTAAACTAGAGTGACAAAATGTAATCAAAGAGGCCCACCCCTCTTCACTAGTAGGTCCACTTTGGCATACACAAGACATAATACAACCTATGACATTATTTTTATTAGACATTCAATACCAAACATTTGCAAGTTTTTATCCATTAGTGTTCACTTTGCAATCAATCCAAGCATTCCAACCAAAATATTATATTATATCATTGTACAATAACTTATCCTCTCAATAATAGAAATCTATCTTCATGAATTCAATAGGGGCTCATAAAAACTCAAAGGAAACATTACTACATTTTTGTCACAATTTTTTATTTGTCAATATGGTTTTGTTTATACCTTGAAACTAAAACCATTGATGCTTTAGTGGTTCTACACTTATTTTTCTAACATGCTTGGGAAAATAATGGTTTGCCAATTACCAATTATTGACTAAAACTCAAAATTCCTTAGCCATAATGGAAGTTTTTTATATATGTGGTTTTCATGGTGTATCAAATTGTGTGATGATTTATCAAAATTTAATTGTGAAGTTTCAAGTCAATCTTCAAATTGATCCATATTTCATGAGTAGTGGTTCTAAAGAACCCATCTCTCATAACCATGAATGATCCACTTAGCATTAATTGCATCTAGGTGAAGCAATCATTTTAGAAGTTGCTTGATTTTTAATTGCAACTCTCTAATTCATTTTTGTCAATATGATGGTGAAATTGAAGTATATTAAAATTTGTTCATGTTTTTTAGTTATCAACAACAAACAATAGAATCAAAGGATTGAATTCTTCATCAAAATTGTAACAAAACAATCTAGATATTTGTAGAGCATTTTCCTTTAAAGTTCTAGTATTGGTTCCAATTGTTGACTCTTTACAAAATTTTAGTATTTGTTCAAGAACCATCCAAATCTAATGAACAAAACCTTGAGAAAATAATATTTTGAGATTTGAGACATTTTGGTTCCCACACATGCCAATAATTAAGCTTTCCATGATCAAAATCTAGCAAATCACAAGCTCAAACCTATTTTCCTAGTGTGTCATCACCCAAGTATTTTTCCCCATGCCATGAACTTTGTATCTATGGGCTCAACTTGGAGAGATACCATGGTCAATGTCAATCACCTTAAGTATTTTAATGGATGACATTTAATAGAGGAGGTTCTTATCACTTACCCTCCAAAGACATGCAAATTTCAAAATTCTTTTGACTAGGGATACATTGCTCAATATTTGAAGCAAACCTTCTAGAACTAAGAATGTTATCATTACTTAAGGAACACTTCCTAAACATGCAAGGGAGCTATCTCAATTCCCAATTCATTTTTTCATCAAATACCTATTCTTGAGAAGAAATTTGAGGCAATTTCAACTAACAAGAACAAAATTATGATAATTTATAATAAAAAGTGGAAGGATTATCTATGGCTTGAATTCGTAAGGTGGTTGGCAATGTCTTAGAAGCTGGGGCTTTGGAAGAATGCGAGACCATTAGGATAAAAAAAGATGGAAAAACGTAGCAAGGCTATTGTCAGGATTAAGGTGCCATCAACCTTGTAAATCCTATGTAATTAATTACTCCTAATATTGTTTGTAAATCATTCATAAGGGATGAAAGGTTTCACCAGCAACAATCTTGTTTCAGCCGCATGTTTATATCTAGTACCCGACGCTAATTCGTCTGCGACAGGGGGTCATAGGGGGTTTCCCCCCTACGAGGGGTCCGAGGGGATCATCCCCTCAGTGGGGGGTTTGAGGGCTACGCACCCCAGTGGGGGTTCTCAGGTAGCCCCCCTGAAACCACATTTTATTTATAATTTATCATTGTAAATGTGGATCATTCGTCATTAGGTCACAGATCTGATGGTTGATATTATGTCAATTTTCTTGCCCTAGAAGGCAACCCCCTTTTATAAGGATATTTGTACTACATTTTTATTAGAGTTGAGAGTATTACAGGTGCTGTTGGATTGAATGATTGAAGAAACATAGGAAGTGCATGTATCGTAATCTCATATTTGAAGATAATACAGCTTGAAGCCTCTTTTCTTGGTGGAGTTTTTTACCCGAAAGGCTTTTCTCCATGTTACATATTGTGTTATGTGTTTAGTTTCTTCATGCATGTTATTTCTGTGTAGTGGGTTTTACTTCTATTGCAATCTCGATTGATTCTACATTGTTTAGAGGACATAAATAAGGTTAAATCATATTTTCATTGTGTGGTTTGCACTTTCATTTCTAACATTTGGTATCCAAGCCTGGCCAGTTTTGATTCTTGGGTGGTAGTGTGAAGGGTTTTTAGTTTCAATGGAATATTTTATTGTTTGTTTGCAAATCTTGTGTAGATATCATGGTTGCATCCACTGTTGCTTCTACCTCTTGGTTGGACATTGAAAAGTTCAATGGCATGGGGTATGAATTGTGGAAGCTAAAAATAGAGGATTTGCTAGAGGAAAGAAACTGGTAGTTGGTTGTTATGAATAAGAAGAAACCCAACGATGTTGCTCCAAATGATTGGGATAGACTAGATAAAAAAGCACGAGGTACAATGTGATTGTGTCTTGCAAATTCTGTTCTACTAAATATTGCGAGTGAGAAGTATGCACATAGTTTGTGGAAGTGTCTAGGTGAGATCTACCAAGCCAAGAGTATGGTAAACAAGCTTTATTTAAAGCATAAATTATTTTCCATGAAAATGAAAGAGGGTGAATTGGTTGCAGAGCATTTGAATTCATTTAATTTGTTATTGAGTCAACTAGCATCTGTAGATGTTTATGTGAATGAGGAAGATAAATGTATATTGCTTCTTTGTTCTTTACTTGAGTCATGGGAGAAAGATATTTTAGCTATCATTTTTAATCTCATAGATCTGAAGTTGAATGCTCTTGTTTTAGTTTTGTTGTCATAGGAATTGAGGAAGAAAAGTTTGGATAGTTCAAGGGATGCTCTCAGTGTTAGGGGAAGGTCTAAGGAAAGAGGACCAAAAGATTAGAAGGGGTCTAAAGACAAGGGTCATTTTAAGACTCTTTTAAAGAAGAATAGAGTTAAGTGTTGGAACTATGAAAAGAGATGACATGTGAAAAATGAATGTAGAAACCTGAAGAAACAATGAGATTCTACTACTAATAAGTCTTTGAATGCAAGTGATGAGGTTTTACTTTCTGCATGTAATGTTGTTTCTCATGATCATTGGTTACTTAGGATGCTCATACCACATGACCCCACATAAGAAATGGTTTTACACATATGAAGAGTATGATGGAGGAAATGTGTACCTCAAGGACAACTCTACATATTCTATTATTGGACGAGGGAAGGTAATGTTGTGTTTCAGTGATGGGAGAATTAAAACCCTCCCTCATGTTTTACACGTTCTTAGATTGGCTAGAAATTTGATTTCTAATTTAAAGTTGAATGATTTGGGAATGCATGTGACATTTGATAAGCATGGTTGCAAGTTGGTGAGAGGAAGCTTGGAGGTAGTGAAGGGGAAAAGATTGGGAAATCTGTTTAAGCTGGAAGCCACTACTGTTTGTAATGCCTCTTATCCATCTGAGGCTAATATTGAAAATACATGTATGTTGTGGCACTGTAGATTGGGCCACCTAAGTCAGTTTGGTTTAAAGACTATTTTGAATAAAAAATTGTTAGACGATTTATCTTATTTTGATGAGAGTTTCAAATTTTGTGAACATTGTGTGTTTGGAAAACAAAATAGATCTTCTTTTCCTTCTGGTAGTGATAAATCTAATGGCAAATTGGAACTTATTCATTCAGATGTCTTTGGTCCAGTGGATTTTGAATCAATTGGAATATATATATATATATATATATTGTTTCCTTCATTGATGATGTCTCAATGTTTACCTGGATTTATTTTGTGTCACAAATATGAAGTTTTCACTAAGTTTAAGGAATTTAAAGCTTAGTTGAAAAGTAATTAGATCATAAGATAAAGGTTTTGAGATCTGACAATGGAGGGGAATATTATTCTAGGGAATTTGATGAATTCTATAAGCATGCAGATATTGTTAGACAAAAGACAACTCCATATACACCACAATAGAATGGTGTTGTAGAAAGGATGAACCAAATGATAATGGAAAGAGCTAGAAGTATGTTGAGTGAATCATAGTTGAACAAATGATTTTAGACAGAATGTATTGTCCCATTCTAGGTTTGCATACAATTTTTTGAATTTGCAATTTTTTTCAATGAAACCCTAGGACTGAATTCTAATTTATTTCTGTACCTTTCAAATATTACTTCTTCAAGCATGAAAATTGAACTAATATATGTAAATTTGATGATAGAAAAAAATAGAGATCGATAGCCTTATGAATGTGAATTACAACAAGAAATACACATCTAATATGTCAAATCAAAGCCAGCCCTTGCTGATAGGAATTCAGATTACTTTATCACTCCAATTACATCAAATACATAAGCCAAACATGGTTGTCCAATCTCTCATCTATTGTTGATACAAACAAAGACCAATGTGCAATGAAACATACCAAGAAATGATGTCGAATGAAACACAATGAGTGCTAAACCTCAGTGACTCAGATATGCTATGATGAATGTCTTCAAATGATGCCAAAGTGCTAATGCAAACCATACAATGTTGATTGTTGTCCTCAAATTTGATCGATGTCACTTATGATGGTAAATAGATGGCAATGGGTGCAAACTGCCACTACTATTGTCTTGAAATCAATCCTTATGCAAATTGTTGATCCTTGAATGATGATTGTTGATGTTAAGACCTTCTATGAATGTAAAGAAAGGGTTCGATGCCTCACAAAATCTATCACAGTCCTTATCTTTTCCAAATCTCTTCATACAAGGATGTTTGTTGGGTTCCAAGTGCCACAAGATGTTGATCGCTACACCCTTGATGTTGGATGCTAACTTCAACAAGGAAACCCTCTTCAATAATGTCACAACAATAAATAATTGTGCCTTTACAAAATCGGTGCTCAAGGATGTAATTCAAATGATCTTCATTTCTTCAAATAAAAGAAAATGATCTTCAATCTATCATAAGTCTTCAACCATGAACTTCAATCAAATCTTCAACAATGGCAAATGCTCAAGACTCCTTCAAATCTCCAATAATGGTCTCTGACCAAAACTTGAATGATGTCCAATCAAATCTACGAATCTCCAATGAAGTGCAAATGTGAACTCCATATGAATCCACCTCCAAGATGTAGTTGGCTTTTAGTCCAATACACCTTCAATTCACAAGGGTTTTTGTCCTTGGAATAATTGCAAATAAATTGTAGAATAATATAATAGTTGTCATGCCAAAAGATGTTTAAAATAATGTCCAAAACCTCTTATTTATACTTGCTTTCACCTCTTCCCTCTTACTGGCTGACAAATTCAAATTAAAGATTTAAATTTTACTTTTCCCTCCTTGTCAACTAAAGAGCCAATATTTTATTATTTTAGTTCTCTGAAGAGGCTGCCTAAATTAATAAGATATTATTATTTTATTAATTTATTATTCTCCCAAGGTGAGCACCAAAATCCAAAGAATAAAATATTATTATTTTTCCTTTTCTTTCTCCAAGATGAGCGCTCCTCTAGAAAATATTAAAATATTATTATTTTCGCTTCAATTTGGCCGCTCCAATTAAATAAGATTATAATAATATTATTTAATTTATTTTTTCACTTTTTTTTAAATTTGGGCGCACACATTAAATAATAATAAAATACTATTATTTAATTTTATTTTCATCACCTCCAAATGATTCACCCAATATCAATATTTTATTATTTTTATTCTTTTGATAATTAATGTAAAAAATTACATTAATTCATTTTCCATCTTGCCTGAAATCAGGTGAGCCTTTTAAAACAACTTTCTTTTCTCCAAGCCTTTGAACAATATTATCTTCTCCAAACCATAGCTCAACCAAAATTATTCCCTTGTTTGATGAATTAGCCTACGGGAATGAGGATCAACTAACTCAGATTCTTGTTTGGTGATCATGCTAGAAATGGAGACATTATAGTCCTCCCTACCTGAGATTGCTTATCCTCAAGAAATGACAAATGTGCATCCTAAAATATATCGTCAAATGACAAGTATCTCCATCCAATCAAACTTCTTGTGTTCACACAAAACCTCAAGTTTCCAGAAGCTCCATCCTTAATGAGTGCGTAGTACAACAATGACCAAACACCATGCCAAACCCAAGCTCTGAAGGAAACCATGCCTGTTAACAAGTGATGAAGAATGTGAACTTTAAAACACAACCACACGTCAAACACATCATCCATGCTCCGTGAGTTGTGAAGAAACTCATCTAGACCCCAAGTGTCAAGGCTGTCACCACCTTTATCCCAAATTACCTTGTCATCACATCCAACAAACATGAAGAATTGGAAGCATTCCAAAGTGCTGACAACACAAAACTAATCTCCAACTCCTGTAGCTCTCCCATGGATGTGAAGATGATGCAACTCTTCTCCAAACTCCTGAACAACCACTCTGCATCCAATTCCATAGTCCAGCTGTAGTGCAAACATCAGTGGCTCAATTTCAATCACCATTACAATGCTTCCATCCCTAATTTCATAGTTCTGATGCAATCCAAGTGCATGTCGACAAAAGGAAAGTGTCACCATCAAAAATCTCTGAAGTACAACTATTAATTCAATCAAAAGTTATCACCATCACAAGCAAACTCTCTAAGTGCTCCATAAATGAACAAAGTCCAACCCAAAACTGCACCACCCAAATCTCGATCTTCATGAGTAGTGGCTGGCAACATTCTTCCAAGAGTTATCAATGCAGAAGAACTTTGTAATCTACTCAGAACCTCGCTCCAAACGACTCACAGGAATTCAAGTGAACTCATGAGATGATTGCAAAAAGAGATGACCTTCCATGGTATGCATCTTCCATCATCATCAGTCACCAATATCCAACAAAAATGATTCCCTACATAAATACTTATCCAAAAGGAAATTCCACCATGTTGATGCTGCGCTACTCTAATTTTCATGTGAACTTCACCTAGAGTGTATATGATTATGCTTAAAACATCAACACCAATAGCATCTACCCCATCAAACACAACACTACAATAGTACACCTCTCCTATATTATCATAGTCAAGAGGTACTCTACTATCCAACTCAAAGAGTGGATTATCAAAAGTTGTTTCAAGATCCATCTCAAATAGTGAGTTATTAACAATCTGAATGCTCTCATTAACCTCACACTCAATCCAACCTTTCTTTTGATCAAAACTTCCACATTTTGATTTACTGAAGATGTGTGCTAGATCAAACTCCTCTTGAATACTGTCAAGCTCTTCAATTACCTGTTTGATTTCTTCGACCAATTTCTCATTCTCTTTCTTCCTGGATTGTTTAGCTACATAAAGTTGACTTTTTGCTTCTTCAAGAGCCATCTGCATATTCTCCAAAGCTTCCTTAGTATGCCTAAGCTCCAAGGTGAGCTTATTAACTACATCCTCCTTTCTTTTCAAAGCATTCGCATACACTCCAAGAATCTTCAAGATATGATCCCTGTCTAACAGTAAATGCAAGAAATTTAATTTTATCTATACTGTGGCTTATTTGATTACATGCAAATCTATAAGAGAAATTACCCCTTCAATGCCATTCTATCCTTTCTCAATGTAGGCCTTCCAGTCGAGATCCCCAACGATCTTGTGAGTGTCATCAAAATGTACAAGGGCTAAAATAATCATGTCCTCTATAATTCTCAATTGATCCTTCAAACTACATGCCTCTAAATCATCATCTTGGAATGCATTTTTTGATTGGTCCATGAAAACATACTCTTCCCAATTAGTTTTCTCCATGGCCTCTTCTTCATAATACCCATGTGAAAGAACTAGACCATCATACTCCATCAAAGGGTCATCATTGAAGTATGAATAGAGTTTTCTCCAACAAGGCCTTCTATAATGACTAATCCAAAATGAGTATGCACCACCGTATCCTCCTCAATTACCAATTCATCCTCTATGCCTTGCAATGTCAAATTGATCCTATCCACTTCACTTTGTTCACCACATATTGAATCCTCTAAACTATTCACATAGGTATGAGCAATATCCCACTAAAGGACACCCAACCCATAACTTGATTCTGAATCAAAATGTTGTAGAGGTGATGAAATAATGCTAGGAACATCACAAGAACTCAAATCTTCATGTAGTTGATCTAATGTGGCTTGTTTGTCAAAATCCAATGTGGTATCTCCTTTAATCTTCAAATTCTCTTCATCTGTGTCTTCAATAGATGTCTCTTCTTTAATCCTGTGGTCATCTTGAAATGTCATATTCTCTTCAATGTGTTCTTCAATCGTAGCCTTGATAAATAGACCTTCTTCAATTGTGTCCTCATAGAGCTGAAACAAACTTGTGTCTTCATCTTATTTAGGGCTGAAATGCAAATCATGATCAAGTGGTCCTTCTTCATCTAAATGTTCTTCCATGAACTCCTATTCATCCTCCGGCTCCTCATTATCCAAGAAAGGTCTTAGCTTCATCTTACACTGAATAATCACTCTTATAGCTAAGTCTCTTTTGACATGGTCATCCTTCTTCCTATTAGCCAAAAGAATAGATAGAGGAAATTGTGGCACACCATTACTCTCTTCAATAATTAAACTCATGATGGCGTACATGGATGCAACAACATCATCAGCATGCTCCTTTCTAACCATGGCAAAGAAATGGAGAAACATCATGTTGATCAATTCCTTCAATCCTGAATCCAACATGATAGCATGCAATTGGACCTTTGCAAAAATTTCAAGTATAATAACTCTTTTGAGAAAGTGAGGACATGTGATATTGTCAAGATCTTGGAAGCTATCCACCATCAGCTGAAATATCTCTTTCAACAAGTTATCATTGTAAGGAGCTTCAGGTGCCAAAATCCTCATGATTTCGCTCAAACGTGAAGTAACAAGAAGTCTCACATCCTTATTATTGTGTCTTAACAACCTTTGCTCACCCAAATAAGATATTGTCAGAGTCAAGGCGGCTCGCATTTCCTTAGAAGATGACTGATCCAATGTAATGAAATAACTTACACAATGGAAGAAGATGATATGAAATATTTTGTAAATACTTCATAATAATTGAGAACAATAAGCCACTTCGAGGGGGCAACCTCCGAATATCTCCAATGAGAACACACTTCATAATATGATGATGAAATAAGACTCACATCCTCCTATATATATATGTAATTATTCTTAGGATGAATAGACACACCCCTATATAAGACCTAGTCTGACCTATCTAACTAAATAATAATATAATAATGATAACATGACTTAATTAGGAGTTAAGATAGCCACAAGCCAACTATTCATAACCCAATATACACCAATATTAAGGGCATAGCATGCCCCCCCTCTTCAAAGAAGCATTGTCCTTAATGCTAACCAAGTGTGGATTCTTTTGAATGAACTCCTCGTCCTCCCATGTGGCCTCTTCAATTGGTAAATTCTTCCATTGGATGAGTTACTCAGTGAGGGTTCTATTCCTTAGCTTATTCATGCGTGTTTGAAGAATGCACTCTGGTTCCAAAATGATTCTTCCTTCTTCATCGAGCTTTGCTAGTATTGTTTGAGTAGGAATATTATGCCCAATTACCTTCTTCAAACAAGAAACATGAAAAACTAGATGTATCTTTGTTGTTGGTGGTAACTCTAGATTGTAGGCAACACTATCAATCTTTTGCATGATTTGGTATGGCCCATAATATCTTGGCAACGACTTATTATTCTTTTTTTGTTGCTTCAATGAGATTTGCTTATAAGGCTATAATCTCAAGAAGACCCAATCCCCAACTTCAAAATTTCTTTCACTATGATGTTGGTCCACGTATTATTTCATTCAATTTTGTGCCATGGCTAAATTCTCCTTGAGTCCTGAAAGTACCTGTTGTTGATGAAGCAAGTGGTCCTTTACTAACTGAACTCTTGGTGACACCTTTAATGATGATGTGATGGAAGAAGGATGATATCCATAAAGTGCCAAAAATGGAGACATTTTGATGAGCTATGAAAAGAAGTGTTATACCACCATTTTGCAAGTGGTAGCCAATCTACCCATTGAGATTGTTTCTTTGAAGTAAACAACATAGATATCCTTCCAAACACTTATTAACAACCTCAGTTTGCCCATCTGATTGAGGGTACCTATGAAGAACTATGAGCCAATTGAGTACCCAAACATGAGAATAAATCTTTCTAAAAGTGACTAGTAAAGATAGGATCACGATCACTAACAATAACCTTAGGTGTACCATGTAGCTTTTGGATATTCTCCAAAAAAACTTTTGCCACTGCACTTGCTGTAAAAGGATGTGATAATGCAATAAAATGTGCATATTTAGTGATGCGATCAACTACTACTATGATGACATTATGACCTTTAGATTTGGGAAGCCCTGTGATAAAGTCCATGGATACCTCTTGCCAATGCTAGCTAGGAATAGATAAGGGTTGCAAGAGACCTGGTGTCTTAATTGTCTCCCCCTTATTTCTTTGACAAACCAAACATTCAGCCACAAATTTTTGAACATCACCTTTTAGCCCTTCCCCAAAAAAATCTTTCTTGACCCAATGATATGTCTTCAAAAATCCTAAATGACCACCAACTGGGGACTTATGTATCTCTATGAGAATCTCGTGTTTAAGAGTGGAATTATTATAGAGATACAAGTGCTCTTTATACCAAAGAGTTTACCCCTTCAAACAAAACTTATCTGAACTACTAGGATCACTTTTTAATTGTTGGATGAGATTACTTGTCGCAACATCATTTTGCCACTCTTCTTTGGCTTCTTCCACCCAATTTACTTGTAATATTGAAAGGGCACACAATAAGGCTTCATCTTTCTCATCCTTCCTAGAAAGTGCATCTGTCACAATATTTTCCTTCCCTTTCTTATATACAATCTCAAAGTCATATCCCAACATCTTAGTGACCCATTTTTGTTGCTCTTCAGAGGATAATCTTTGTTCCAAAAAATATTTTACGCTATCATGATCTATCTTAACCTTGAAGTGTTGACCCATTAGATAAGGCCTCCATTGTTTAACTGCATGAAAGATCGCTAGTATTTCCTTCTCATAAATAGGTTTGAGTTGATTCTTACCCTTTAATTGACAACTCTCAAAAGCAATTGGTTGACCTTCTTGCATGAGAACTGCTCCTATCCCATTTCTAGAAGCATCACATTCCACAATGAATTCCTTGGTGAAGTCTGGAGTGGCAAGCACTAGAGTTGTACACATAGCCTCCTTCAATTTCTCAAATGTTGTATTAGTAGACTCATTCCAATGAAAAGAATCCTTCTTCAATAGAGTGGTGAGGGGTGCTGCTATACGAACATAATTCTTCACAAATCTTCTATAGTACCCTGTCAATCCCAAGAAAGCCCTTAGTTTCTTAATGGTTTTCAGAATAGGCCATTCCATGATAGCCTTAATTTTGTTAGGGTCCATCTTTACTTCTTCATGTGAAACTATGTGTCCCAAATACTCCACCTCTTTAAGACGAAAAGCACACTTGGATGACTTAGCATAGAGTTGATGATCTTCAAGTAATTGTAATGCTTGATCTACATGCTACAAATGTTCTTCCCAAGTCTTGCTATAAATCAATATATCATCAAAGAACACTAACACAAACTTTCTCAAGAACTTCTTAAAAATGGAATTCATCAAACTTTGGAATGTAGATGGTGCATTGGTAAGATTGAATGACATCACCAAAGATTCATAATGACCCTCATGAGTTTGAAATGTTGTCTTACAAATATCTTCCTCCTTAATCTGAATTTGGTGATAACCAGATCTAAGATCTAACTTGGTAAAATACATAGCTCCATTCAATTCATCTAGCAAATCATCACTGGAATAGGAAACTTATCTTTAATGGTGTACATGTTGAGCACTCTATAATTTGGACACGTGCTCCAAGTTTCATCCTTCTTACTCACCATCACCATAGGCAAGGAGTAAGCACTTTGGCTATGCCTAATAATTCCTGCCTCTAGCATCTCCTCAACAATTTTTTCTATCACTTTTTGTATGTGTGGGTATCTATAAGGCTTGATGTTCGGTGGTTGGCTCCCTGGAACTAGTTGTATGGCATGATCATGATCCCTCTTAGGAGGAAGTCCTTTAGGCATATCTCCAAGAACCACTGAGTGACGATCAATTATTGTTTGTAAATCTGGATGAGTAGGAGCATTAGATTGAGAGACTTCTAATGAACATAGCTGGGCCACAAATCCATCTGCTCCTTTCTTAAGGAACTTTTGCATTTGATGAGAGCTTACCATATGTGAGGATTTTGCCTTCAACCCCCTTAGCTCTACTACCTTTCCTTTTGATTGAAATCTCATGAATAGTTTTTGGAAGTTCATCTCAATTATTCCCAATGTAGTAACCCATTGTACTCCCAAAAACAATATCTACTGCACCCATGGATATTGCATACATTGGGGTATTAAGTTGATAATCTCCCATGGATAATTTAATGCTATGACACTTCCCCAAACAACTAACTATACCACCATCTGCAATCAAAACTTGAAACTCTAGGGCTGGATATATAAAACAATTTAGACGAGTTGCCAACTTTTTGTTGATGAAATTATGAGTACTACCTGAGTCGATCAACACTGTTACTTTCTGCTTCTTTAAGAAACCCACTACCTTGAGAGTTTGTGGCGCATTGAAACCTGAGAGTGCATGACAATAAATGATTGGTTGAGAATCATGTGATTCCTCACTTGACTCCCTATCCTCCTCTAATACGGGTTCATCCTCTTCTTCCTCACTTGGACCTTCAATATAGAACAATTTCTTCTCACTACATTTATGTCCTCAACTGTATTTGCTATCACAATTGAAACACAACCCTTTTAATCTTTTCTCCTCAATTTGTTGTGGAGTCAACCTAGTAGGTTGAGGAAGAGAAGGTGTTGAATATCCTTTCTCTCTTGTCACATTAGCCCCTTGCTTCTTAGGAATCAAATACTGCTCCTCTACCCTGCGTGCCAAGATAAAAGACTCATTTACCGAGCTAGGACTAAATATGCATACCTCATGTTGAATGTGATCCTTGAGACCACCCAAGAATAAATCATTCAAGTTGTCCTTTGTAATTGTATCCACTCTTAAGGATAGATTTTGGAATTTCTGAATATAATCCTTAACTGATCCTGTTTGTTGAAGTTTAGCAAGTTGCATGAAGAAGTTGTTTGTCACACTATTGCTATATTGTGCTTGGAGTTCCTCTATAAAAATTGACCATGAGACGGTGAGATCTTTTTTCCTCCGATGAGTACGAAGCCAACAATACCAAATGAATTGATCTAGTTCTAGATATAGGGAAGCCATCGTGACCTTTTGTCCATATGGGATTTGATGTACTTCAAAAAAATTCTCCATTTGGTTTATCCATGTTAGAGGATCCTTGCCATCAAACTTGCGTATATCCACCTTTGGAAATAAATTCCTAGATCCCATAGGAGTATTAAAATTTGTGTCAGTATTGCTAACTTGGAGGTTTCACTTTGGTTGCTTGAGAACTCCTTTCTTGGTTCATTCATATAGGCACTTCACATGCTTCGTATATCCAATATATCTCCTCTTAGGTCACACATATCCACCTTAATTGAGGAAATGTCTTCCTTGACCTTAATGATTTACTCATTAGGATTAGTATCCTCTATTGTTAACCCATCCTTATCAAGAGTCTTCCCCGATGTGACAACATTCTTTTTGCCCCTTGTTGCAGGCCTCGTCATGATCGAAACCAATAATTTTGAAATAAATCAGACAAATGAAACCAAAATTATCTAAAAATTTTATTGTAACTTATTAGGGTCAAAATACCTCTCACCCAAAAAAATATTCAAGAAATAAGTAGATTTGTAGCCTTGAGAGCAAATTTTATGGAAACACTAATTTTGCAATAAATTGCTTATTTCTACTCCAATTTATCTAAATTTTGGATTGTAGTCTTCTCTAGTATGTCTTCAAAAACCCAATAAAAATTAGGCTCTAATTCAGCCAGATATGTAGATCCCAAATAAATTGTGTAGGAATTATAATTATGCAATAATTTGCTCAATTATTCTCCAATTCCTCTGAAAACTGGACTGTAGCTTCTTTAATATGGTCTTCAAAAACTCTTTAAAAATTAGAAAAAAATTCACTGAAATCTGAAAGTTATGCTCTTCCCAAAATCGCCTCCAATATTGAGAAAAAACCTTGCCTCTGTGGTGCCAAGATCATGCTCTAATACCACTTGTAATGAAATAACTTGCACAATGGAAGAAGATGATATGAAATATTCTACAGCTACTTGATAATAACTAAGAATAATAGGCCACTTTGAGGGGGCAACCTTTGAATATCTCCAATGAGAACACACTTCACAATATGATGATGAAATAAGACTCACATCCTCCTATATATACCTAATTATGCTTAGGATGAATAGACACACCCCTATATAAGACCTAGTCTGACCTAACTAACTAAATAATAATATAATAATGATAACATGACTTAATTAGGAGTTAAGATAGCCACAAGCCTACTATTCATAACCCAATATACACCAATATTAAGGGTGTAGCATCCAACATGCGAAGACATTCCTCTATTTCCTCCAAAGTGCTGAGAAGTGCACATTTTGATTGAAATAGATTTTCAAGTCTACTACATGCTCTATGAAGTTTATTTCTCACATCATCTTCACTTGTAGATGTTGATGAACCTTCATCTTTGATTCTAGACCTTGATGTATCCTTCCTATACTCCATATATAGAATGAAGCTTATGTGTTTCTTGACTATGTTCGAAAGTGCATCATACTGATATGCTAATAACGACATAGCCTCAAAACCCATAATTCACAAATCTACCTAGGCCAACCTTTTCACACATAACACCTAGATAAGATCAAACCAAATCTCAACCAATGAAGGTGGCTCTAACTACAAATCTCATACACAAGAATGTTATTGGAATAAGTATTGACTTTCATAAATTACTCAATATACCCAACTAGGTGACAGGATCCAAGCTCTGATACCACTGTAATGTCCCGTTCTAGGTTTGCATACAATTTTCTAAATTTACAATTTTTTTCAATGAAACCCTAGGAATGAATTCTAATTTATTTCTGTACCTTTCAAATATGACTTCTTCAAGCATGAAAATTGAACTAATATATGTAAATTTGATGACAGAACAAAATAGAGATCGACAACCTTATGAATGTGAATTACAACAAGAAATACACATCTAAATGATGTCAAATCAAAGTTAGACCTTGTTGATAGGAATTCATAGTACTTTATCACTCCAATTACATCAAATACATAAGCCAAGCATGGCTCTCCAATCTCTCATCTACTACTGATACAAATAGAGACCAATGTGCAATGAAACGTACTAATAAATGATGTCAAATGAACCACAATGAGTGCTAAACCTTTGTGACTCAAGTCTGTTGTGATGAATGCCTTCAAATGATGCCAAAGTGTTAATGCAAACCATACAATGTTGATCATTGTCCTCAAATCTAATCACTATCACTTATGATAGTAAATGGATGGCAATGGGTGCAAACTGCCACTACTATTGTCTTCAAATCAGTCCTTATGTAGATCGTTGATCCTCCAATGATGATCGCTGATGTCAAGACCTTCTATGAATGCAAAGAAAGGGTTTGCTGCCTCCCAAAACCTGTCACAATCCTTATCTTTGGCAAATCGCTACATAGAAGGATGTTCACTGGGTTCCAAGTGCCATAAGATGTTGATCGATGCACCCTTGATGTTAGATGTTGACTTCAACAAGGAAACCCTCCTCAACAATGGGGCTCCAACAAATAATTGTGCCTTTACAAATTTGACGCTCAAGGATGTAATTCAGTTGATCTTCAAGTCTTCAAATAAAAGGAAATGATCTTCAATCTATCACAAGTCTTCAACCATGAACTTCAATCAAATCTTCAACAATGGTGAATGATCAAGATTCCTTCAAATCTCCAATAATGGTCTTCGACCAAAACTCGAATGATGAAGCAATGATATCCAATCAAATCTATGAATCCAATGAAGTGCAAATGTGAACTTCGTATGAATCCACCTCCAATATGTAGTTGGGTTTTCGTCTAATACACGTTCAATTCACAAGGGTTTTCATCCTTGGAATAATTGCAAATAAATTGCAGAACGATACAATAGTTGTCATGCCAAAAGATGTCTGAAATGATGTCCAAAACCTCTTATTTATACTTGCTTTCACCTCTTCCCTCTTGTTGGCCGACAAATTCAAATTAAAGATTTGAATTTTACTTTTCCCTCCTTGTTGGCTAAAGAGCCAATATTTTATTATTTTAATTCTCCAAAGAGGCCGCCCAAATTAATAAAATATTATTATTTTATTAATTTATTCTTCTCCCAAGGTGAGCGCCAAAATCTAAAGAATAAAATATTATTATTTTTCCTTTTCTTTCTCCAAGGTGAGCGCTCCTCTAGAAAATATTAAAATATTATTATTTTTGCTTCAATTTGGCCACTTCAATTAAGCAATATTATAATAATATTTGTATACACCTAAAAATGGCAAAGACAAGTTAAATAAATATTTAATATTTATTTAATTCCCATTCTTTTATCATTTAAACAAATTCATCAATTTATCTACTTAATTCACATTCATAGTCCAAATATTAAATAAATATCAATTTAATTAATTAATTAAACCTATTCTTCTAATATCATCCCTTAATTAAACAATAATCAAATTATTTAATTCCCAAATCATCCTATTCGAAAGTTCTAAATCCCAAATTCCACGTCACCTTTCTGTTGCAAGGTGTGGCCCTTGGTCTCCTTGTTCAGCATATCGCTGCAGTGGTTTGCGACAAGGGCTTAACCGCCTCCCATGCTTGTTAAGTCAAGTGGTTGTATTGAGCATTAATAGGTCAATCTTTTGGTGCAACGACAGCTAACAATTAGTATCAGAGCCGAGGTCATGGGTTCAAACCCTGTGCTTGCACTGGGGGGCATTATTGCAAGGTGTGGCCCTTGGTCTCCTTGTTTAGCATTGCGTTGCGGTGGTTTGCGACAAGGGCTTAACTGCCTCCCGTGCTTGTTAAGTTAAGTGGTTGTATCAGGCATTAATAGGTTGATATTTTGGTGCAACGGCAGCTAACACTTTCCACCTCACACATCCACCTCACCTTGTTCCACATGTAATTAAGTATATTAATATTTAATTAATCTATTTTCCCTCACCTACATGGCCTATTATCTCTCCAACTGGCCCTATTCCAAAGGATGTGGTCTCTCCATGCCATCGTGGCCAAAGGGAGACTTTGTGACACTTGTTCCATAGTCCCTAGAATCTTTCCAACCTTCCTATAATCATGACTCCTTGTTTGACCTTCTCTCTTGGGTTATTGTGAGCCTTGTAACATGTGGACTCATGTCACTCTTTTGTCTCCACCATGTCAAGGTGAGAGGAGCATCTCGCCCCTTTCTCTCCCTCATCTCAACCAACTCAATCCTCACCGTACACCTCTCAAGACTAAGTCTCCACCATTGATCTTGTGAAACATGGATTTGGCCCCTCCTTAGCCTATAAAAGGAAGCTTATTCCCTCATTCTATCAATCCACAAGCTATTGCAAAGTTACTCTACAGAAATCCCAGCATGCCTTTGGCAAACATATTGCTCATTGCATTTTATCCATTATCCTCACATCCATACAATCATGGCTTCAATCATTCATCTCCCATTCTCACAATAGTTTCATTGTAGGTAATCTTCATTGCATTTGTCCAACATATTGCCATTCGAGTATTGTCATCTTTAAATAGCAAGGAAGTATGCTTCTGAAACCTCCATTCATCAAGATCAATACAAGATAGGCGACAATGGAAGCTACAAGGTAAATTGGTTTTCAAAGTAATATTGCTTTGTTTATTTGATTTGCATCATATTTCATTGAGATTATTGGATTATTAATAGTTTAATGTTGTTGACAATATTTCCATTAACATTTTTGGTACCCACCATGGGCCTTGCCTCATTTTTAACTTCCATCTAAGTATTTTGTGAAGGTTTTGTCACGACAGGTCATTTCTGCACATACAACTTCCAGTTCTACGCTTTTGAAACATCCTGCTACGCTTTCACCCTTCCTACGCATACAACCCATATTGTTGTGCATCTGAGCCCTCTTCCTATGCTTTTGATATTTTTGCACATACACCACGCAGTAATGTGCATTTGAAATATTTTACTGCGCATCCGCGAATCGACACATATAATACGCAGTGCGACACATTCAATTTGTAGTCTTGTGCATTTGATTTGTAACAGAGGATTGTAATGTTTTCATGAAGTTTTCTATACTAACAGTCATTTGTAGGTACTAGGAATTGGATTTAGTCATTTAGATGCATTGTTAAGCCACTTAGAATTAATTAGGAAGGAGTTATCATATCATATTCATACAACTTACACCTAGTTTTCGAAGTAGGGGAGTAATCTTATCATCTTGCATACAATCTTCACTTAGAATTTTAAGGGAGAGTAATCATATCATGTTCATGCAAATTTCATCTAGCTTCTAAGTCGGAGGAGTAATTTTGTTATCTTGCATTACAAATTTCACATAGTCCAAACCTAGGGGTAAAATTAAACAAATTTCTTTATGCTTTTTCACTATTTTGCACTACAAATCTTTCACATAGCATAATAGGGGAAAGTAATACTTGTTGTTTTTCCTTCAAGCAAACAATCTACATCTAGATTTGTTAGAGGATTAAAATGAACAACAATCTTTTCCAAGTTATTGCTATCTTGCTTTGAATTTATGTGCTTGGTAGGATCAACTCATTTAGTTATTTTCTTTTAACTAGGAAGGTAAAAGAACCACCATCTTCTGTGATTGAAAAATGATAACATGCCTATGCTCTCCCCTTAACTGGGTGACCAAAATGCTAGACTTATCATTTTGTTTTTGTCAACTTTAGAAGAGGCATGCCCTTGGAATTCCATCCTTCCAAGCAGGATGACCTCGAGTGATAATGGGCTAATGCCAAGCCACCTCCAAGTCACTTAAAATAAATTGTGTTTGTGACAAAAGTTGCAAATAATAGGTGTTGTTGTGTTACACTGACCAATGTTTCCCCCAAAACCCTGTGGAGCGTAACCTCTATAGGCTGGGAAGCCTCCTTATTGGAGCGAATGGCTGCACGTGTAACCACCCAAATGGATGCCTTGACTAAAACCCATTTGTTCTAGTAAGCCAAAAACCCCTATTTGGTGATGTAGGAGGTTGGACCTCTGAAGTTGTCCAACGTCATACACTCATTTAGTGTGGAGACAAAAAGTTCAACTCTTCGGAGGAACTATACTTGATATGTGTGAGAAGTGAGTGCCGTGGAGAGGAGCCAGTGCTATCAAGTTACTATATGTCCAACCTTTATGCAAATGTCTAGGGAAACCCAAGTTGGAATTCATCAAATATTGTCATTGCTGTCCCTAGGACTGTAATTGTTTGTTTTTAATTTTGTCAAAATATTCATGGAAACCTTTTGTTCTCTATGTTTTCTTGCAATATCTTGAACCAAAATTAGTATTGTAAACCTTATATTAACTTAGGAAAATGTTACAAGCAAAATCAAACTATCAAACTAAAACTGAAAAACCAAGTACATGTAGTTCTGTGCATTCAAAACATTCTGCTATGCATACAACCAGTTTTGTTGCGCTTTTAATTCTGCTGCGCATTTAGCTCATTCTACTGTGCATATAAACCTTTTTGCTACATAAATAATATTTTGGCGCTTTCAATGCACAAAGATGCGCATATAAAGAATAGTTATGCGCATCCAAACTCAGCCAGACCTACGCATTTGACCCACAGAGTGGCGTATTTGACTCATTATCCTGCACTTTTGAAGTTGTGCATTCAAAACAGAGGCATATTCCGTATAGTTTGGGATATTTAAACATTGTCAATTTTTGGTACCCTTTTTACTATAGTTTCACCCTGAAAAATTAGTTGTACCTTGTAATCACCTTTTTGTATCATTTTCACAAACATCTTCCTTTCACATCATTACACCGCTAACAAAACACCTCAAAATCAAACCACAACCTATTTCTAAGATCTAGTTGATACTTTACCACTCTAAACAAGAACTAGTTGGTTTTTATAACAAGATTTCACATTATCCTTCCCAACAAAACTATACTAGTGTAATCTTGACAAGAAAATAGTCCTCAGCAAATAGCGGTGTCAATCTATCCCTATTTTAGACTATCACTTGTATCGAAACCTTGATTGCTATTTGACATTATAGCACAAGAATTACCTTGTTTGAAGCAAAACATAGAATCAACAACAACCTTATCAAAAATATATTCCATCAAACTTATCTTTTACCATATCACACTTTCAATTCAAAATCCACCCAAAACTCGCAAATCCCATTTCATTTCATCCCAAAAATCTTGCATGGTGCAAACTAGATCTCAATCAAGAGAATAGAAAAACATGGACAACCTTAACAATACTGTACCTGATCTCAATGATGCAGAAGTCACTCAAGAGGAAATTCTTGAACACCTCTAAGATCCTAAGTTCCAAAGGGTAATGGATAGAGTTGTTGCTACAGACCCTCAAAAGTACTTCCTCATGCTTGCTCAACAAGGAGCAAAGCTACCCATAGGTTTCGATATCTCTAATCTCTTGGAGAATAATGCCTCAAATAAAGCTGAGTCATCTAAAGATGGCTCCAAAACTAACCAAGAGGTTCCAAAAATAGAAAAGGCTAAGGATGCAATCAATCCCTTGGATGCATTGACAACCCAAATCCAAGCCATACAACAACAATTGGTAGATATTCAAAGTGGAACCACAACAAAACATTATTCACTTGAAGATATCTCACCTTACCCATTTAACAAATCCTTGAACATGATACCTTTCCCTATAAGATTTGAAGTGCCAAAATTTGATGAGTATAGAGGAAAAGGAGATCCTAGATATCATATCAGGGAATTCGGTGTCACTTGTCTTGAAGTCACTCACAATGAAACTTATCTAATGCGGCTATTTCCTAGAAGTCTAGGACGACAAGCTATGGAGTGGTTTTCACGTCTACCTCCCGGCATCTGCACCTTTAACAAATTAGTGCACAATTTCATCACACATTTCTCTTATAACATAGAACATGAAATATCCATGCTAGACCTTTGCAATAACGAACAAAAGGGAGGAGAATCATTTGCATCTTTCCTACAAAGGTGCAACCAACTTGCAAGCAAGTGTCCCTATCAGATACCTGAAAAACAAATGATAGAAATGTTCATGCATAATTTGTCCACTGAGCTAAGCTATCAAATATAGATCCAATGTCCCTCCTCTTTTACCAAGGTCATTGAGATGGGGCTTCTCATTGAGAAAGCCTTGATAGTGAAGGGGCAAGTAAAGCTATACAAAGACACCCCAAGCTCCAACAACAATGCGGATAAGTCATGATTTTGGACTAAAAACAAACCCATAGTGAATGATGGTGTGGTAGATGCAAAACATGCAACACCAAAGAAACCTATTTTCAACCTATCCAATCCACAGAATAACACACCATCTACCAAGCCTCAAGGCACTGAACAAAAGCAAAACAACTTCCCTCCAAGGAGAAAGTTCACACAACTTGGTGAATCACTTGAATTTGTACTTAGAAAGATAATTGGGGGCAACCTCATCACACTTCCACCGGTGCATGAATATGAACCCAAATTCAAATCTCCTTGGTGGAATGAAAATGACTTTTGCGAATACCATAGGAGCAAAGGTCATAAAACCAATGATTGTATGAAACTCAAACATGTCATTCAAGACCTTCTTGACCAAAAGCGCATATCCCTTAATGAAGGACATACTACCAATGATGAAAGCATAACATTCAAGAATCCTCTTCCTCATTATGAGAAAGGAGGATCTTCAAAACAAAACAACAACAATGGTGGTGAAAAAGTAAGCTATAACAATGCTTCTTTTGAGTATATCAATGTGATCACCATCAATAACCAACCAGACTGTAATGTGACCACATGTTGTGGAAACATAACTTTGCAAGGAGCTCAACCGAAGCAATCTTCTATATCCAAGTCATCCTCCACCTCAAATCAGTATAGCATCATTGACCAACTTCACAAAACACCTGTGCATATATCCATCTTGGAGTTATTGTGTTTATCACCTTCCCATAAGGCCATTTTAGAAAAAGCCCTCTTAGAGACAACGGTTCCTATGAACCTTGCTTAAGACCAATTCCAGGCTATTGTAGGCCATCTCACCACACCCCATTTCCTATCCTTCACTAAGAAAGATGACATGTCAATAAATCAACCACACAATGCATCCCTACACATTGAGGCCCAAATACATAAGTACAAAATAAAAAGGGTCCTAATAGATGGAGGGGCTAGTTTGAACATTTGTACTCTAAAGTTAATCCTTGCATTGGGGTTTTCTAAAAAATGCCATGTATCCCAAGAAAAAGATAACCATCAAGGCATATGATGAGGAAGAAAGGACCTCCAAAGGAAAGGTGGTTTTGCCAATACGAGTTGGACCTGTAGAAAAAGATGTGGTATGTCAAGTTCTCGACACAGAACTTGTCTATAACATTCTTCTAGGTAGACCTTGGATTCATGCAATGAAGGCTGTCCCATCAACATATCACCAATGTATCAAGTTCCCGCATAACGGTCAAGAAATAACCATACAAGGGGACCCTGATCCATTTTAGTATTGCAGTACCATACAGTCTAAACCAAAGTTGTGATACCCACCAATAGAGCAGCTTCTTCTTCTTCTAACCAAGCAAATCCAAGTTCCTTAGCTTCCACCTCAAAAACATCAGACATTAAAATCAAAGTCCAGGATAAGGGCGTTGGGGAGTATGTTATTAAACAATCTTTCTCTCTAGCACAAATGCCACTATCACCAAAGTCCTATGGGAGACCATCCCTGAACAAAGCTAAGTCACTTGAGACTCCTGTGGGTCCTTTCAGTAAATGGGGAAGCTTATCTAATGAGAGTGATGAGAAAGATGTCCTACAATGGCTATTCAAAGATGAAGATGGTCAAATCATACCAGAAGACCAACAACCTAAGTTTCCTAGAGAACAGTATGGTCAAGGTTTTTCCATGTTGCAAAGGATGGGATACAATGGTCATGGTCTCATAAGACTACAAAGGATGGTATCATATAACCTATCAGACCACCTACTCAAACAACCTGAGACAATATTGGGTTAGGATACCAAGGTCAACAAAAGAACAAAGGCAAAGGTAAACAAAAGGTTGAAGACAGACAAGCAGCTACCACTAACTTAGTGGAGCAAATTCACCACTTGCAAGAGGCTAGTGAAACCGATTCAAATGAGTATGAGTGGGACAACCTCTCTAAGATGTCTTGTGAAGACAAAGGGATTGATGTGATCCAATTATATAGTAATACTCCAACAATGTATGAGGGACAAAGCTCTAGAGCTAGACCATTAGAGTCTGAACTGCAACATGGTGAGAATGAACCTCACGAAGAGAGTATGATATCAAGCTTGACGAACCAACTTGAGGAGAGTACCATAATAGACCTCGTCAATACCTCGTCCCATTCAAATTAATTCTCCATCCTAACCATAATTACCCTTGAGTCTGATCAACCTAATGATCCCTTACCTCTAGTACACCCTAAATTAATAGATTGGGATCTATCGGAAACAACACTTGAGATTGACACCTTTGAGAACGATGATGCCATCATCGACTACCTAGAGCTTAGAGAACATCTACCTGCAGGAGACCATAATGCTAGATTCCCCATTAACCTTAATGACAGGGCATATTTCGGGGAGAGTGCCAATCCTTTTAGTTGTAAAAATGTAAACATAAAAATGAGATCTAATGGTGAAAACCATTCTACGACAGTATTAGATCCTGAAAAAGTAAAAATAAAAGACGTATCTGAAGGTGAAAACCTCTCTGAGGCACTGACGGATGAAAGGCTTAACCCTCTCCCCCTTTATGCACATCTAGAAAGATCTTCAGTATTGATGGAACTAGTAGAACCAATCAACATTGGCACAGAGGCACATCCAAAACTCCTTTACCAAGCTGAGTCATTAACTACATAAGAAAAGATAGAGTTTGCTAAGTTCTATAAAAGAAAGAAGATAAAATTTTCTTGGTCTTGCCCTGATATGCCGAGTATTGATCTTGATCTAATCATGCACCATCTGTCACTAGCTTCGGGAGCTAAGCCAATCAAGTAGAAGCTGAGGAAAATGCACCCCCACATAGCCTTAATGGTAAAAGAAGAGCTTAAAAAGTTACTAGATGTGGGGTTCATTAGAGCCATTAACTATCTAGAGTGGGTCTATAATATTGTACCTATTTCAAAGCCTTACAAGAGGATCAGAATATGCAACGACTTCAGAGATTTGAATAAGGCTTGTCCAAAGGATGATTTTCCTCTACCAAATATTGATATCATCATTGACCTCACAGCTAGTCACACCATGTTGTCCTTAATGGATGGTTTCTTCGGATATAACCAAATCAAGATTACACCAGAGGATCAACATAAAATGGCATTCACATGTCCATGGGACACCTATTGTTGGTGCATTGTGACATTCGGTCTCAAGAATGCAGGAGCAACATATTAGTGAGCGATGACAACAATCTTTCATGACATGATGCATACCATCATAGAAGACTATGTTGATGACATCCTAGATAAATCACTCACTAGAGAGGGACATCTAAAAGTCTTAGATAGAATATTCACAAGACTAGAATAGTTCAATATACGGTTGAATCCTAAAAAGTGTGTTTTTGGGGTAACATTTAGAAAACTACTTGGGTACATCATATCAACAAATGGAATAGAGGTGGACTTGACAAAGGTCAAAGAAATTATGGAAATCCTGCCACCAAAGAATCTGATTCAACTACAATCTTTGCAGGGAAAGTTGTAGTCAATTAGAAGGTTCATCTCCAAACTGGTAGACAAGTGTCATCCCTTCTCACATCTGCTGCATAAAAATGTTCCATTCAAATGGGATGATAACTGTGAGCAAGCATTTCAGTGACTAAAAGAATATCTGATGAATCCACCTATTCTAATGCCTCCAATTCAAGGCAAACCTCTACTGTTATACATATCAGCTACACCCATAGCTTTGGGAGCATTATTAGCGCAAGAAAACCATGAAGGAAAGGAGCAGGCAATCTACCATATCAGTAGGACATTAGTAGGTTATGAGCTTCAATACATGCCAATTGAAAGGGCATGCCTTGCAGTGGTCTTCACTTCACAAAAGTGGAGACACTACATGCTCTCTCACTCCATCAAGTTGGTAGCAAAGATGGACCCATTAAAGTATCTACTTAGCAAAGCTACCCTCACAGGTAGAATATTCAAATGGGTTATGATTCTTAGCAAATTTGACATGAGTATGTGGACAGAAGAGCCATAAAAGGACATGTCATCGTAGATCAGCTAGCAGATGCACCTATGATTGATAACAACCCCTTAAAATTTGAGTTTCCTAATGAATCTATATTCAACATCACAACAAAAGCTTGGAAGCTCTACTTTGATGGGTCTTACACGTAACATGGATCAGGAGAAGGTGTCTTGCTAGTAATACCTCAGGGGGATACAATCCCCAAATCATACAGACTTATGTTCCCCTGCACCAACAATGTGGCTGAGTATGAAGCCCTAGTTATTGGCATAAAGATGGTAGTCGAATGGAAAATCAAATAGCTTCATGTGTATGGGGATTCACAACTGGTCATAAATCAAATAAATGATGAATACCAAAAAAAGGATGAGAAGCTAATACCATACAAGCGTATGGTGGATGACTTCAAGGAATACTTCATTGTGATCTCCTTTGAACAAATACCAAGGTTGGACAACAAAGCAGCAGATGTAATGGCCACTATTGCATCTCTTCTAGATATCCCTGAGAATCAATCATGTTATGAGTTTTTGGTGGAGCCAGTCTCTCACCCAGCCTATGAAAGCCTAGACAATAACACCATTTATCACCTTGTAGGAGCCAATTCTCCTTTATATGGCAAGGTTTACACCTACCTCAAAGAGAATATCCTACCTCCTGACCTGTCAAATAACCAAAAGCATACATTCATATGCCAATCCTCTAGATATACCATATTGCCAAAACAGGCTGTATAGACGAGGTTTGGATAGTACTCTCCTTAGGTGTTTAGATAGTGACGAATATCAGACCGCTCTAAGGGAGGTTCATGAAGGCATATGCAAGACGCACTCTAGTGGTCCTACTTTGGCTAAGAAACTCATGCATTTAGGATATTACTTGCTGAGCATGGAATAGATTCCTATCACTTTAACGAGCGGTGTAAGAAATGTCAAATTCACAATAATCTGATACATGCACCTACTCAAGAGTTACAACCTTTAATGAAACCCTGGCCCTTATGTCAATGGGGATTGGATCTAGTAGGCAAGATTCAACCTTCCTCCTCCAACAGCCATAAATTCATCATTACAGTGATAGAGTATTTTACAAAGTGGATTGAGGTCGTTCCATTAACCACTATCATAGGGAAACAAATCTCATCCTTCATCCTTAACTATATCATATGCAGATATGGTATACCATTATCCATTGTCACAGATAATGGAAGACCCTTCAAGAATCAGGATGTGCAAGAACTCTATGACAAATTTCATATCCAACACCATTTCTTCACTCCTTACTATATGCAAGGTAACGGCCAAGCTAAGGCGTCGAATAAAACCCTTCTAAAAATACTTGGAGAAGACTGTCGATGACGCTGGCCAGGATTGGCATATGCAACTGAACACTGCACTGTGGGCCTACAGAACTAGTATACACACACCCACAGGTGTGACACTATATGCCCTTGTCTATGGCTCTGAAGCCATATTGCCTATCGAAGTTGAAATTCCTCCTTAGGGTGTTGTTAAAGGGACTCATCAGTGATGAGGAGTATAGAGTATCAGGGCTTCAAGAACTAGAACTGCTAGAGGAATGAAGACAACATGCCTTCAACCATCTCAAGGCATACCAACAGCAAATGTCAAGGAGCTACAATCACAAGGTTAAGCCACGGGTTTTTCAAGTAGGTGATTTGGTCTTAAGAGAAAATTTGCGCAATCAACAAGACAGAGAGAAGAAGGGGAAGTTTGAACCAAACTGGTTGGGTCCCTATGTTATAATCTCTGCCTATGGATCAGGTGCTTACCAAATCTCAACATCAGAAGGTGAAGTGTTTGATGACCCCATCAACAGTATGCACCTTCGAAGGTTCTATACCTGATAACCCCCAATGCAAGGGATAGTTGAAAAAAATGGTGCAAGTAGAAGCAAGTGGTGAAAACCTAGAAATAGGCATTGTTTGCAACTAACCGCTAGCTCCATCTGTTAGTACAACCCAAACCCATATCCATCTTTCCTATTGTACTTATCCAGTAACTACATCCATTTCACATCTACCTAGAAATGACTTACCATAGCTTAGTTTTTTGTCATTCCTATCACCTTATCCAATAGGGTCATCCCATCATGTTACCCTATCGTGTATCCTATCGCAAGTGCATTGTCAATGTCAGTCCTTTCCGAACTACATCGCCTCTGAGTTATCACATAGGCAAGGCCATCATTGATGCACCCCAAAGGCTGCCTTTCCATCCATATCCCTAATCATACCATAAATCTATGCTCCTTTTCCCATCCATTCTACCCAATGTCATCCATACTTTGGTCCATTTGAATCTACACCATTTCTCATCGCCTAGGTCTATAGGTCCACATAGTTCCACCCCAAACTACATTGCCTCTGGGTCATCACCTAGGCAAGGCCATTTATCAATGAGCCCTCGAGGCACTAGGTCAGTCCCTTAGGGCCCATCACATTGTTCATTATCAATCCATCCATAATAAATCAACCCTTTACTTGATTGGGGGCAAATCCTTGACCTAGTCAGGAAAGGGGATTCTTGAATGCTATAAGTTTAGAGGGTAAAACAATTAGATTACAGTTTTATTACTGGACAACAAGTGGCATGACAAGCAAGTTTTCAACATCATCTTGACACAAAAGACAACAAAAATACACTTGACAAATCCCTTTTGGCCTAAGACATCAAGTTGATTATATCAAGTTATTGCAAGAAAACATGTTTTTGGGCAAGAAAATTTTTCAATGATTGTTTTAAAGGTCTTATATCATGATTTTTGTTATTATGTCTTTCTACGATACTCAAGGATGTTTCAAATTAGAGAAGCTATGATGGGGGCATAATGATTTTGTTTGTTTGTTGTTTGTGGGTTTTCTCTTTAGTAATGTGAGAGCCTGATCTAAATACATGATCAACACAATGATCATCGAGGACATCAAAGGTCTAAGCATGAAACAGGTTTAATCCTTGTCTATTGATATGCAAGCAATACTCAGGTCATCTTGGTTTAATTATACTTAGATGCTTGTATTACCTTGCTAAATCAAAATCCATGTAAGAAATACTCAAGTCATCATGGTTCAATTAAACCTAGATGCTTGTATTTTATTTCAACATTTTAAAAGCTCAATGATGAAACAAAGTACTTCAAATACTCGCACAATTGAAGATGACAATAATCCATATCCATACTTATCTCATTGCATTCCATTTCATTATAAGCATTTTATCATATTACCAAAATCCATGTGTCATAATGATCAAGTGTTTATCCATTTCATTGTCTACCATTGTCATTCATTATCCCATTCCTTATCTTTCATTAATTTTTCCATTCATTATCAATTTCATTTTTTAACAATTTCTTCTAAAAAGTGTATTGTTATTAAGATGGAGTATATGTGTCATTAGGTTCATCATCATAGATGCATATCATTTTGTTCATTAGAATTCATAAATACAAGTGCATCATAAGTGATCCATAGAAAGAGTCATAAGTTCACATCATCCATTCATTTTAGTTTCACATGTATATCATGATAAAAAACAAGAAAAGTGTAAAAACATAGATAGCATGATCATTTATTAAGCCATTTTAGTACATGCATACATTGTTCATGTCATTTAACATTGTACAAATAAAAACATGTAAACCAACCATTGCGTATAGATAAAGCATCACATATAGCATTAGGACATCATAAGCATGTAGAGGCATCATGTCTAAATCATAGTCTATAGAAATATCAACATAATCATCATAAGATTGCATTATACAAGTCATCATATAGAACATCAGGTCCATCACATAAAACATAAACATGTGCATCAAAATCATAAACCATGTAGATCATATATAAGCATAACACATCATAACAACATAGCATAATAGCATAAATCATGTCCATCATAGAAGAGCATAACATAGTCTGTCAAAGTCATGGTATCATATCATCATCAAAATAATAAGAGTGACTAAGTATACAATGATGTCAAAAATAATAATACATCCCGAAATTTCTAAACCAAGGTGGTGTATACATGTCCAAATAAAAAGTGCTAAAAAAATCTAGTACATATAAGGAAGCATCTAGGAGTGGCTCCCTCTTGATGGTGCAGGCTGTGGTGGTATGATCCTTGGTGCTCCACCTCCTCCACCTGTTGACCTTGTCCCTGGTGCTCCACCTCCTCCACCTACTGGCCCAGTACCTAGTGCTAGGTCTATAACTACTTGCTTTGCACTTTGGAGGCACCACCTACTTATACAAAGACTGCCAATAAAATATCTCCTAGCTTGCCTTGACCATCTCTGCAACCATCTGGCCAGTGCCAACTTGTGCTGCAATCTGCTGCACCTGCTCCAAGAGGGCCTCTGCTCTGCCATACCTCTAGATGGTTGTGTCTCTCTCTAGTTGTGTAGTCTAGAGCTCACCTTACAACTATGTAAATTGGGCCTGCATATGCCCTATCTGTCCTTGCTGCTGTTGTAGCATCGATTGTGCTTGAGCCAACTGGGCTCGTAATCCTAATATAACCCCGTCATCAGGCCCCTATCCATGTGGTTGCCCTGGAGGTTGCACCTGTGCCTGTACAGCTAGCTGTGCATGCTAGGAAGGATCAATCCGCCAGTGAACCCTCCTCCCATCTCCATCTCCACCATCATCACCACCACCACCACTACCACCGCCATCTCCTCCTCTGCCACTACCATCATGACTACCATCTCTTCCTCCTCCTCTGCCACCACCATCATCCCCACCTCAGCCACCTCTGCCTCCTCATCCTTGTCTCATCCTAGGCTGACTCTGTGGCCCCTCGTCATCATCTTCCTGATCATCCAAAATTGAGGCTCGCTCTCCTGGTCTAGAGTAGCATGGAAATGGATGTGCGGCAAACCAATCAAAGTAGTCTTGAGTCACACCTGCATCTCCCACTACTCTATGCATTGACCATGGCTAATAAGGGATGTGCAAGAACTCATCCTGTGCTATCTCATAAGATGGCTTGGATTCCCATCATGCCCTCTCCTTGTGCATATGGGTAAATATGGCATTACCCTGGGGCATCCCCTGGATTCTGCCAAACTGCCTGTACACACATGATACTGTGTTCCGCTCCAGTATATAGGGTGTCCTCCCTATAATCTATCTAGTCTAGAAACAGAAGGGAAGCTTAGATGCATCATCATCCCATACCTCATAGTCTAGGTATGGTCACCATACAACAAAATATACATTATCGAAGGTGTGTCTTTAGTACTCCAACTTTCCCAGCTTGGGCTAGGAAAGACTCTCCTGAAACATATATGAGTAAGGCTGACCCCTACCCCGAGTGTCAATGCCAATAAGATGGGTGATAGCTATATGAGTCTAGGCCCATAACTACAACAATGAAACCCTGCAAGCCAAACTCGAGGAGCCATCATAGACAAACTGGTGCAAAGCATGATATAGGTGAGCAAGTATGCAAACTCCCCAGGCATATCTGGTGCCCTCAGTAGTAATCCACTCTAACACCCACCCCCATCCAACTGCAAAACCACACGATCATCTGTTAGGGCACATAATACCTCTGATTAACCCAGCCACAACTATAGGAAGTAGCTCATAGTATGCCAACGTGTCAGCCAAGTTGATCTCAGTGCCCTTGATATCATCGTCATCAAAGACCCGTCTACACTCGTCTAATCCTACCCCAGTCTATGACTCATACTCCACAAGCTCTCCATCAATAGGTACATGTAGAATCCTATGAACACCCTCTAAGGTCACTGTAATCTCTCCAGTGGGAAGGTGAAAGGTCCCGTCCTCACTGTGAAATCTCTCAACCAGAGCAATCATCATGTCAAGATTAGCCCTAATCTTGAGCAAGAAGCAAACATATGATAACCCTACCAATCCAAGAACAAGAAGATCAATTTCCATGAGATATGGTCTCAACATTTGAGTAACTGGGTAGCACTCCCTCGACATTAGAACGTCATCTAACTCCTCTTGCAAACAAGCAAGCATGTGTTAATCAATCAAAAACATCTAAACTACAAGTCTATCTATCCAACATCAAAAACTTAGTTATTTCAATAGGAAAATAATCCTATCATCTCTCCAGAGATTCTATCAATATCAGAGATGACCTATTAGTTGACCTGCATCCATCACATAGTCAACTTCACCAAATTTCTAAGTGATTTGATCAACTAAAATTATATGCACAGTTCTGCCTGTTAGATGCACAATTTTACATCATTTACGTATGATAAATTCATATGCGTAGATTTGCATCATTTCACAACTTTACTTTGCATGCGCAACATTGTACTTCATATGCGCAGTCAAAAACTAAATGCGCAGCATCCCTTACTGCATGCATAGTGAGATTTTAAAAGCGTGCAAAGACACTTCAAAAGAAAAAAAAGTGCATATGCGCCGATTCTGTTGTCATATGCATGGAATTGTGTCATATGCGCAGATTCACCTTTCAATGCATACAAAACCTAAACTTTTGACCTACAATTAATGCAATAATAAATGTGCCTAACCTAGAAATGAAGGGGTACTTACTGGTGAGCCATACTCTGCTGGACAGTTGAACCATCAGATCTTTTCAAATTGATGGGACTCAATGGGAAACTGTTGCATCTTCGCTGGCTGCTCTGTGCTCAAAAGGCTATGCTATCCTAAAAACTATCTCTCAATGCCAAGTGTGCAAATGACTAGGAATGTGACCCCACACTCCTATATATAGTGCATGGAACCCTAATGATAGGTGCTTGACCTTATCCATGCTAGGGCATGATTTTCACCTACTTTTTCTCCCATGTCAACCAATTTCTTCACCCATCTATCTAGTCAACCTATCTCATTGTGAGATCGTTCATCATCCTATCGTCAATTTCTTCCCGTCCAATCTCCTGAGGGGGCATCCTATTGTCATTGACCTATACTAGGGGCAAACTAGGGCATGCATTAATTCCGTGAAATTTTTATTCTTTGAAACAATGTGTTAAAACACATTGTCTCAAAGAGGGGCAAAATGTATACACCTAAAAATGACAGACAAATTAAATAAATATTTAATATTTATTTAATTCCCATTCTTCTATCATTTAAACAAATTCATCAATTTATCTACTTGATTCACGTTCATAGTCCAAATATTAAATAAATATCAATTTATTTAATTAATTAAACCTATTATTCTAATGTCATCCCTCAATTAAATAATAATCAAATTATTTAATTCCCAAATCATCCTATTCCAAGTTCTAAATCCCAAATTCCACATCACCTTTCCACCTCACACATCCACGTCACCTTGTTGCACATGTAATTAAATATATTAATATTTAATTAATCTATTTTCTCTCACCCACATGGCCTATTGTCTCTCCAACTATCCCTATTCCAAAAGATGTGGTCTCTCCATGTCATCATGGCCAAAGGGAGACTTTGTGACACTTGTTCCATAGTCCCTAGAATCTTTCCAACCTCCCTATAATCATGACTCCTTGTTTGATCTTCTCTCTTGGGTCATTGTGAGCCTTGTGACATGTGGATTCATGTCACTCTTTTCTCTCCACCATGTCAAGGTGAGAGGAGCATCTCCCCCCTTTCTCTCCCTCATCTCAACCAACTCAATCCTCATCATACACCTCTCAAGACTAAGTCTCCACCATTGATCTTGTGACACATGGATTTGGCCCCTCCTTGGCCTATAAAAGGAAGCTTATTCCCTCATTCTATCAATCCACAAGCTATTGCAAAGTTACTCTGCAGAAATCCCAGCGTGCCTTTGGCAGCCTTTGGCAAAACCTCCATATTACTCTGCACATGTAATTAAATATATTAATATTTAATTAATCTATTTTCTCTCACCCACATGGCCTATTGTCTCTCCAACTATCCCTATTCCAAAGGATGTGGTCTCTCCATGTCATCATGGCCAAAGGGAGACCTTGTGACACTTGTTCCATAGTCCCTAGAATCTTTCCAACCTCCCTATAATCATGACTCCTTGTTTGATCTTCTCTCTTGGGTCATTGTGAGCCTTGTGACATGTGGATTCATGTCACTCTTTTCTCTCCACCATGTCAAGGTGAGAGGAGCATCTCCCCCCTTTCTCTCCCTCATCTCAACCAACTCAATCCTCATCATACACCTCTCAAGACTAAGCCTCCACCATTGATCTTGTGACACATGGATTTGGCCCCTCCTTGGCCTATAAAAGGAAGCTTATTCCCTCATTCTATCAATCCACAAGCTATTGCAAAGTTACTCTGCAAAAATCCCAGCGTGCCTTTGGCAAAACCTCCATATTGTTCATTGCATTTTATCCATTATCCTCACATCCATACAATCATGGCTTCAATCATTCATCTCCCATTCTCACAATAGTTGCATTGTAGGTAATCTTCATTGCATTTGTCCAACATATTGCCATTCGAGTATTGTCATCTTTAAACAACAAGGATGCATGCTTCTGAGACCTTCATTCATCAAGATCAATACAAGATAGGCGACAATGGAAGCTTCAAGGTAAATTGGTTTTCAAGGTAATATTGCTTTGTTTATTTGTTTTGCATCATATTTCATTGAGATTATTGGATTATTAATAGTTTAATGTTGTTGACAATATTTCCATTAACAATATTATTTAATTTATTTTTTCAAATTTTTTAGAACTTGGGTGCACATATTAATATATATATATATATATATATATATATATATATATATATATATATATATATATATATATATATATATATATATATATATATATATAATTTTATTTTATTTTCATCACCTCCAAATGATTCGCCCAATATCATTATTTTATTATTTTTCTCCTTTTGATAATTAATGTAAAAAAAATACATTGATTCATTTTCCATCTTGCCTGAAATTGGCCGAGCCTTTTAAAACAACTTTCTTTTCTCCAAGCCTTTGAACAATACTATCTTCTCCAAACCATAGCTCAACCAAAATTATTCCCTTGTTTGATGAATTAGCCTATGGGAATGAGGATAGACTAACTCAGATTCATGTTTGGTGATCATGCCAGAAATAGGGACATTACACAGAAGTTGTGTGTACTACAAACTACTTGGTTAACAGATCTTTGTGTAAGGCTCTTGCTTCAACTCCTTATGAAATGTGGACAGGTAAGAAACTTTTTGTTTCCAACTTAAGGGTATTTGTTTGTGAGACTTATGTTCATGTGCCTAAAGAAAAATGAACTAAGTTGGATCCAAAAGATGAGCAGTGTATTTTCATTGGATATGCTGATAATGTAAAAGGTTATAAGCTTTGGAATTCACTAATCTGAAAGATTATATATTCTAGAGATGTTATTTTAGGGAACTTAGTGGTATTTCAGAACCCGAACAACCAAAGGAAAATCAAGAAAAGTTGAAGAGAGTGCATTTTGAATTAGAGCATGAAGATGCATGTCAGGAAGAACAAAATGATGGATTGGGGGGGTGAAGAAGCAGAAGAAGAATTGAGTGAAAGTTCTGATGAGGAAGAGAATCTATTGTAATAGAAGAAGTTGGTATAGAAGAGCATGCAAAATAACCTGAAGAGTCTCTTACTCCACCTCTGAGAAGATCCACAAGACAATGGAACCTAGTTGATAAGTATAGCCCATCAGATTTCCTTTATGTATTTGATTTATTGAGTACTGAGGATGAGCCTAGATTTTACAGGGAAGGTATTCATGTAGATGATAGTGAGTCTTGATAATTAGCCATGCAGGAGGAGATGATGGCTTTAGACTCTTGCAACACCTGAGATCCTGTTCATTTGCCCAAAGGAAGAAAGGCCATAGGTTGTAAGTGGGTCTTCAAGTAGATGTTTGGAGCATATGGTTCATTGGAGAAATACAAGGCTAGACTAGTAGCCAAGGGCTACTCCTATAGAGAGGGAGTTGATTTCAGTGAAATATTCTCTCTTGTTGCTAAATTAACTTCTATTATATTTCTCTTATCTATTGCTACAACTTTTGATTGGGAAATAGAGCAAATAGATGTTAAGACTGCATTTTTCCATGGAGATCTTGAGGAAGAAATTTATATGCAACAACTTATAGGTTTTGAGGTAAAAGAAAAAAAACATTGGGTTTATAGATTAAAGAGGTCTCTTTATGGTTTGAAATAGTCCCCCAGAATGTGGTACCAAAAGTTTGATTCATTTGTATTGAAATTAGGTTTTTTTAGAAGTGAGGAGGATCATTGTGTTTATATTTATTGTATTGTTGATTGCATTATATGTTGATGACATGTTATTTTTCAACAATACTAAGGGTATGATCAGTGAGTTGAAAGCCCAAATTTTAGGTGCATTTGAAATGAAGGATCTTGGAGCAAGCATGTATTTTTTGGGGATGGAGATCAAAAGGGTAGAGGTAACATAAAACTTTGGTTATCACAAAGTAAGTATGTGAATACCATTTTGCAGAGATTCAGTATGTAGTACTGTAACCTAGTTAGAGTTCCTTTGCCCATTGGTACTAAGCTTTCATTAGACATGTGTCTAAAAGAATGAGGATTATTTAGAGGTTATGTCTAATGTTCCATATTCTAGTGTTGTAGGGAGTTTGATGTATGTAATGGTTTGCACTAGACCAGATATTGCCCAAGCAGTGGGAGTTTTGAACAGATTTATGTCTAACCCTGGTAGATAACATTGGAATTATGAAAAGAGAGTGTTTAGATATCTAGCAAGTACTCCTAATTACTATTTGGTTTATTTTGGTACGACAGTGTTGACAAAAATTTAGACATGCAGGGATTTGTTGATGCAAATTGGACAGGGGACTTGGATAGCCGAAGGTCCACTAGTGCTTATGTATTTACTTTGTTTGGAGGAGTAGTGAGTTGGATGAGCAAAAAGTAGCCCATAGTTGCTTTGTCCACCACCGAAGTAGAGTATATGACTACTACCCATGTCTCTAAGGAGGCATTTTAGTTAAGGAGATTGTGTACAAGTATTGGTTTTGATTGCAAGATCATTCAGATTGGTTGTGATAGCCAGAGTGCTATTTGTTTGGCCAAGAATTCTATGTATCAAGTTCAGACTAAGCATGTTGATGTATAGTATCACTTTGTTCGAGAAATGGTTGTAAGTGGACAGATTGAGCTGAAGAAGGCAGAAACTTAAGAGAATGTTACAGATTCATTAACCAAGCCTGTGAGCATAGAGAAATTTGTTTGGTGCAAAGAGGCCATGGGTCTTGCTTCTAGTGCATGATTATTTTATGGGTTTCCTATTGGTATTTATAATGTATGATGTCAAGTGGAAGAATGTTAGGATTAAGGTGCCATCAACCTTGTAAATCCTATGTAATTAATTACTCCTAATATTGTTTGTAAATCATTCATAAAGGATGAAAGGTTTCACCAACAACGATCTTATTTTAGTTGCATGTTTATATCCAGTACCCAACGTTAATTCATCTGCATCAGGGTCTAGGGGGTTTCCCCCCTATGAGGGGTCCAAGGGGATCATCCCCCCGGTAGGGGGTTTGGGGGCTAGGTTTGGGGGTAGCGCCCCTAAAAGCCACATTTTATTTATTTTTATCATTGTAAATTTGGATTGTTCGTCATTAGGTCACAAACTTGATGATTGATATTATGTCGATTTTCTTGCCCTAGAAGGAAACCCCCTTTTATAAGGATATTTGTATTACATTTTTATCAGAGCTGATAGTATTACATGTGTTGGTGGATTGAAGGACTGAAGAAACAGAGGGATTGCATGTATTGTAATCTCATATTTGAAGATAATACAAATGGAAGCCTCTTTTCTTGGTGGAGTTTTTTACCTGAAAGGGTTTTCTCCACATTAGATATTATGTTATGTGTTTAGTTTCTTCATGCATGTTATTTTTGTGTAGTGGGTTTTATTTCTATTGCAATCTCCATTGATTCTACATTGTTTAGATGATATAAATAAGGTTAAAAATAGATTTCTGTTGTGTGGTTTGCACCTTCATTTCTAACAACCATAAGTAGAAGTGAACAAGGGAGACTTGTTGGCAAGTTGGATTTTGGTTGAACAGTGGAGTCGTGAGTTAAGGGAGTAAGATTTGTGGCAAGGATCATGAATTTGAGGAGGAAGAAAAAATAGATGGACTAAGAACATTTGCAAGACTTGACTTGGTTCTTGGGTAGGAGGGGCACTATATGTGGGCACTAAGGGAATTGCCTATTTGGAGTGGGGTACGATGTAAGGAGCTACAAGTTCTAAGGAAAATGAGTTTGATTTGTGAGGTGTTTGATTGGTTTGTGATGAGTTTTGATGTGTCTCATAGGTAATGTGAGTTGAGATTGGACGTCCAGATATGTGGTTCCATTCAATCTATGTGGGTGGAAACATAGTTGCATTGGGATTGTGAGTGGACTCACTGGTATTGGAATGCACAAGACAACTGACAGGGGGGGTAAATTAGTTGTATCAAAAACGTTAAACCCTCACAAACATAATCACATCCACATCATATCACTTAAACCCTGATTTTGTTATGAAGATTAAACATGAAAAATAGATAACAAAAACTTAATCACATCAACACCATGCACAAGAGAACACTAAATTTTTACATGGAAAACCCTAAAAGGGAAAAACCACGGTGAGAATTAGCTCACAATATAAAGTAGTATCAATACCGAATTACAAAGAGACTCACTACCCAGGGCTTACTACCCATAAGAATGCTCACTGCAATGGGCTCATGCCAAAAGGGCTCACTGTGAAAAGGGGTGGCTCACTGCCATGAACTGATATGATAGCATCTACCACATGCCTGAGTTCAATTCCAATGAAGCACAATAATCATCACCTTTGCAACCTCTCTAAAAATTGTAGATGACTTCTGCTCACTGCATTAGGTCTTCTACTATATGAAAGTCCTTGCTACCTTTGATTCAAATTTACAACACAAACATCACCATCTTTGTACTTACTCTCCTACACACGAATCCTTTACACTTATTTATATCAACCATCAACCTTGAAACATACACCAAGGTCAGCAACACACTTTACAACCTTTGAAACAATCTCCAAGGTCGACAAACATACATAATTCAAATTAGGTTTGGACCTAAACATTCTCGCATAGCAAAGTAATGAAGATAGAACACTTCACAACTTAGCTTGGATCTAAAAACATCTTCACATGCTTCAACACGCTTCCACAATCCATGAAGCACATCCGCAATTAGTGTTAGCACCCAAGTTGACTAAACTTGTGTGAACACCAAGAACACTCACACACACGCTTCGAAGAACACAACCATAACTTGTGGACCAAGAAAAAACCTTTAACATGATCTGGAAACATCTATGAACAACATGAAATCACTTGGGAGCCAACAAATCCAGCTACAACAAGTCTCACTTGAAGATAATTCACAGACTGCTCACAACCAACACCAGCAAGCTTTGCTACTCAAGAAAACTATATTTCGCAGCACCAAATCACAAGTTCTTTGGATAGAACATAGATATGGACCTTATGAAAACTCATCCAGAACCACAAGACCAAAAACCAAGCTATGGAGAAATGCGGAGCAAATCACTTTCTCCCAATCATACTGCAAACACTACCAAGCACAGTCTTCAAACGGGTGAACATATACTCTCAAACCACAGTGTTCTGAAGCACCAAATTCTGGAGCTAACATCTTCAACCTCTTCTCTAAAACATATCCAAACCTCACACTCTAGTCTTCAACACGAGAAATGTGGAGCAAAAGCTCAGACAGTATCTTGTAAGCCAGAATACTTCTTCACAACACTGTCTTCAGTAGTTATCAAATTTTCTCAAAAGCACTTGAAAACGTAGCAACAAGAACAATATACTAACATCATCAACACTTTTGCAAGTCATTCAAATCACCTTAAGACAATAAATTAATTAATCAACAATAGCAACATTAGAAGATACAACTGACACCAATGACAACACAAACATCTTGACATCAATGACAACACCAATTAGCACATACTTGCAACAATCTCCCCCTTTGTAATTGATGGCAACATATGATGTGAAAAACAATCATGACATAATTCTGCACTAATCTTACTCTCCCCCTTTCTTTTATACATCTTACTCTCCCTTTGTTTTTCACATGAACTCTCTCCCCCTTTGACATCAATGGAAAAGGGTGACACATCTTCTTCAAGCTTTCTCCCCTTAGTATGATACTGCACATACTTGCACTAATCTCAACTTCTTTGAATACCTCCCCCTTAGGAGTACACACCATCCTGTACCATCTCTTACTCTCCCTGACTACAACATTCTTCAATGCCACTACCGAATCCCCTTGAGAGGTAGCCTCCATCATCAGTCCAGAAAAGAATGAATCCTAAATCACACTAGACTGATGCACTTTCTTATGCATCTAGTTCAAAGAAGGATGGGCAATAACCCCTAACTTCTCCTGGAGATACTCAAATGTATCCTTAGGAAGAGCCTTGGTGAATATGTCAGCAACTTGATCTGTTGTAGGCACATACTCAAGCTTCACTTCTTTTTTTGCAACCTTCTCTCTTAGAAAGTGATACCTGATAGAAATATGCTTTGTCCTTGAATGCATCATTGGATTCTTTGAAATGTTAATGGAATTGGTATTATCATAGAAAATAGGAATTGGATCATCATACTCAACTTTGATATCCTTCAGATTTTGTCTCATCCATAGCACTTGTGTGCAACATGATGCTGCTACAATGTATTATGCCTCTGTAGTAGATAAGGATATTGAATACTTCTTGCTTTGCCATGACACGGCTCTGTCTCTAAGAAAGAACACACCACCACTTGTACTTTTCCTATCATCTACACATCCAACCCAATCTACATTTGTGTAGGCACTTAGGGTGAAGTCATTGTTCTTAGGATACCACAAACCATGGTCTAGAGTGCCCTTCAAATACCTGAATATCCTCTTTACTGCCATGACATGTGACTCTTTAGGATCTGCTTGAAATCTATCGACAAGGCAAATTGCATGCATGATGCCAAGTCTATTAGCGGTTAGGTAGAGTAATCCTCCAATCATAGACCTATACTTGCTCTGATTAGCCTTAGGAGATTCATCATTCTTGCTCAGCTTGCAACCAGTTGTCATGGGGGTAAAACTGGTTTAGAATCTTACATTCCAAACTTCTTCAACAATTCCTTGAGGTATTTTGATTGTGAAATGAAAATGCCTTTATCTGTCTGATTAATTTGCAGCCCAAGGAAGAAGTTCATCTCACCACACATTGACATCTCAAATTCTTTTTGTATCTCATCTGCAAAGTTCTTACACATACTTTCATTTCCATTGAAGATTATATCATCCACATAGACCTCAATAATCAAGATTTGATCTTTGCTTACCTTGATGATACGAATTATTGTCTGCAGACCCTTTACTGAATCCTTGCTGCAATAGATACTTGTCTAACCTAACATACCAAGCCCTGTGAGCTTGCTTTAGTCCATACAATGCCTTCTTCAACTTGCATATCATATTTGGGTTGTCTAATAACTGAAAGCTATCCAGTTGCTCTATGTATACTTATTCCAACTCACCATTCAGAAAAGTTGACTTCACATCCATTTGATATACCTTGAAATCCTTGTGTGTTGCATAAGCCAGAAACAACCTAATAGCCCCCACTCTTGCCACCAAAGCAAAAGTGTCCTCACAATCTATTCCTTTCACTTGTGAGTATCCTTTGCATACAAATTTGGCTTTGTTTCTTACCACTTCTCCATTCTCATTCAACTTATTTTTGAAAACCTACTTCATTCCAATCACATTCTTATCTGCAGGCTTGGGGACAAGTTCCCAAGTCTTGTTCTTTTCAATTTGCATCAATTCTTCTTCCATTGCCTTGACCCAATGTTCATCTTTACATGCTTCAGTAACTGTCTTAGGTTCAATCTTTGAAAGTAAATAGAGATTTACCTATTCTTCTACAATTCTTCTTCTTGTCATAACTCCTTTGCTTTTGTCACCAATGATCTGATCATCTGAATGATTCTTTTGCACATACTTGGGGGTTTTAGGAACTCTTTCTGGAGCTTCTTCTTCATCAATATGAACTTCCTTATCTTTGTCTTCTTCAACTTCTTCTGTATTAGCAGACTCATATGACTCATATCAATTCGACTCTGAGATTTTCTGAATATCCTCATCTACCTTCACATTTACACTTTCAACAATCTTTCTCAACCTTTTGTTGTAGCATCGATAAACTTTGCTTTTAGTGGAGTACCCAAGGAATATGCCTTCGTCACATCTAGCATCAAACTTTCCTAATTCTTCATATTTTTTGATATAGCATTTGCTTCCAAAAACCTTGAAATACCTGACAGGAGGAGTTCTTCCATACCACAACTCATAAGGTGTCTTTGTTCCATTTTCTTTGACTTGCACTCTATTCTAAATGTAGACAACAGTGTGAATTACTTCTTTCCAATATACTTTTGATAGGTTTGATTCCTTGATCATTGTTCTAGCAGCATCCTGAACTATTCTATTCTTCCTTTCAACTACTCCATTTTGTCAAGGAGCTTGGGGAGCAGACAATTGTCTATTTATCTCATGTTCTTCACAAAAAGCATTGAATTCATTTGAAGTAAACTCACCACCTCTGTCAGACCTCAAACACTTGATTCTCAAATCCATTTCATTCTCAACCATTACTTTAAATGCCTTGAACTTGTCCAGGGCTTCTAATTTTTCTTTAAGAAAAGTAACCCAAGTCATTCTTGAATAATCATCAATAAGTAGCATGAAATACCTGTCACCTTGTAGAATTCTTGTTCTTGAAGGACCACACAAGTTTGTATGCATCAATTCCAACATACTGGTAGAGGTTTGTTTTTTGTTCTTGAAACTAGTCTTTGTTTGCTTCCCAAATTGATATTCTTTGCAAATAGCATTAGCAGGCTTCACAATCTTAGGAAGGTCTCTTACAACTTGAATTGAGATTATTCTTACCAGATTATCAAAGTTAATATGACACATTCTTCTATGCCATAACCAACTTTCATTTGTCTGAGCCAACAAACAACAATTATTAGTACCTTTCAAATGATAAACATTGCCACAAGTCTTCTTACCAGCAACAATTATTGTCTCGGAGATTTTCCTTATCTCACATCCATTATCCTTAAACATCAGATTGTATCCTTTGTCACACATCTGTCTAACATTTAAAAGATTATGCTTTAAGCCTTTGACATAAAGAACATCATCTGTGTTAGGCTTGCCATCAAAAATAATTGACCCTTTTCCACAAATCTTACCAGCTACATCATCACCAAATCTAACTAGTCCTCCATACTTTTCCAATTTAACAAACTTACTCTTGTCTCCTATCATATGATTTGAACATCTACTGTTAATGATCCATTCATCCTTTTCCTTTCTAGCCCTCACTTTCTCTTCTTCCGGACTTCCTTCACACAACTTGCAAGGTTAGTAGAAACAGGTTCTTCTTTTAGGGCAATAAACAAGCATTCACTAGTATTACCATCCTCAAAATTAGATTCATCATCAGTTACACCATCATTTTCTTCAACATAGTAACTTTTCCTTACCATCTTACCTTTACCTCTTTGTTCTTGATCTTCAAAGCTCTATTAGGACATCTTGAAGCATAATGACCAATCTTACCACAGCTGAAGCGTTTGAAAGGTAACTTACCTCTAAACTTTCTTGTTCCCTTTTTCATTCTGCTTACAAAGTTTGCCTCAATCTCAACAAAGTCTTCCTCATCTGGCTCCACAACATACTTACTTGATTTAGCAGTCTTTTCTGATTTGGATTTAAAAGTAGTCTCAACTTTCATAGGATGATTACTAGTACCAAATTCTCTCATCTCAAAAGCAATCAGTTTACCAAGCAATTGATCTCTTGAAATCTTGTCCATGTCTAGCAATTCTTCAATGGCAGATACTTTATGACTATAAGATTTAGGAAGTGTTCTGAGTATTTTATTTACAACTTCTTTATCATCTATCTCTCCACCAAGACCTTTGATGCTGTTGACAACTTCATCAATATTTTGCATATAGCTTGTTATATTCTCATCTTTAGACATCCACAGAGTTTCATAGTTGGACTTCAAATTTTGTAGCTTGGTTTTCTTGACAGATTTATCACCTTCATAGATATTCTTCAATTTATTCCAGATCCAAAACTTTTGCTAGTTCAGTGTTAGAGCATTTTGTAGAACATTTCTAGCTTTACCATTAGTCTCATAAGCCTTAACCTTAGTTGCTGACTCCGGACCATCTTTAGGTATAGTGTATTCTTTTAGAACCATTTTCTAGACATCATAACCAAGAGAAATCAGATAACTTTAAATTCTTACCTTCCAGAAGGCATAGCCAGTTCCATCAAACTGAGGAATGTCTTTCTTGTGCGCCATCTCAGATCTACCTTAAGCTGTTAGGCTTTCTTCCAAGGAACCCTCGCTCTGATACCAATTGTTGGAATGCACAAGACAACTAAGAGGGGGTGAATCAGTTGTATCAAAAACATTAAACCCTCACAAACATAATCACATCCACATCATATCACTTAAACCCTTATTCTGTTATGAAGAGTAAACATGAAAAACAGATAACAAAAACTTGATCACATCAACACTGTGCACAAGATAACACCGGATTTTTACCTAGAAAGTCCTAAAAGGGAAAAACCATTGTGAGGATTAGCTCACAATATAAAATAGTATTAATACCGAATTACAAAGAGGCTCACTACCCATAAGAATGCTCACTGCCAAAAGGGCTTACTACCATGAACTGATATGATAGAATCTACCACATGCCTGAGTTCAGTTCCAATGAAGCACAACAATCATCACCTTCGTAGCCTCTCTGAATATTGTAGATGACTTTTGCTCACTGCATTAGGTCTTCTACCACATGAAAGTCCTTTCTGCCTTTGATTCAAATTCACAACACAAACATCCCCATCTTCGCACTTACTCTCCTACACATGAATCCTTTACACTTATTTATATCAATCATCAACTTTGAAACATACACCAAGGTCGGCAACACACTTTACAACCTTTGAAACAATCTCTAAGGTTGGCAAACATACCAAATTCAAATTAGGTCTGGACCTAAACATTCCTACGGATCAAAGTAATGAAGATTGAACACTTCACAACTTAGCTTGGATCTAAAAACATCTTCACATGCTTCAAAATGCTTCCACAATCTATGAAGCACATCTGCAATTAGTGTTAGCACCCAAGTCAGCTAAACTTGTGTGAACACCAAGAACACTCAAGCACACACTTCCAAGAACACAACCAGAACTTGCGGACCAAACACAAACCTTTAACATGATCTAGAAACATCTATGAACAACATGAAATCACTTAAGAGCCAACAAATCTAGCTACAACAAATCTCACTTGAAGACAGTTCATAGACTACTCACAACCAACACTGCCAAGCTTTGCTACTCAAGAAAACTACATTTCGGAGCACCAAATCACAAGTCCTTTGGATAGAACATAGATATGAACCTTATGAACACTCATCTAGAACCGCAAGACCAAAAACCAAACTACGGAGAAATGTCGAGCAAATCACTTTCTTCCAGTCATACTGCAAACACTGCCATGCACAATCTTCAAACTAGTGAACATAACTCTCAAACGACAGCATTCCAGAGCACCGAATTCTGGATTTAACATCTTCAACCTCTTCTCTAAAACATAGCCAAACCTCACACTCTGATCTTCAACACAAGAGAAATGCGGAGCAAAAACTCAGACAATATCCTGTAAGCCAAAATACTTCTTCACAACATTGTCTTCAGTATTCATCAAATTTTTTTAAAAGCACTTGGAAACCTAGCAACAAGAACAATATAATAACATCATCACCACTTCTACAAGTCATTCAAATCACCTTAACACAATAACTTAATCAACCAGAACAATAGCAACATTAGAAGATACAGTTGACACCAATGACAACACAAACATGTTGCAATCAATGACAACACCGATTAGCACATACTTGCAACAAATGGATGATGCAAGAAAGGTGGGCCTTGGTTCTTGGTGCAATCTGATAAGGGAGTATTTAATATTTTGGTTGAGTGTGAGTCATCTGCCAAGGCATAAAGAGGTCAAGTTGCCCTAGGATTGTATTAAATAATTTGTGCAACATTAAATATTTGGGGCCATCTTAGAAGTGCACTATCAAGGGAGGATCATTGGATCTAGGTATTCAACCATTGTTATATCTTGCATAGGAACTTGGATGGGTCATGAATTGCAGATTGGGTTTCCAAACCTATATAAGAAGAGGCAAGTTCATTGTTACAATCATCTTTGGTGGATCACCTTCAAGATATCTTTTAAGGGATCATTCTTGGAGGATTATCTTTGGGAGATCAATTGCTGAGAAGATGTGAAGTCTAGGACAAGTTTGTAGAACTTGAGGTGAGCATGATGAAGACATAAAATGGAGTTAGTTGCAAAATAGGAGTCTATCATTGTTATGAGCTAGTGTGACTTGCCCGAGAGGCTTGTGTGCATGATAGAGCTTTGAGGAAGATAAGGTGTTCTAACTATGGGATGAATTGTCCTCTACATTGAGGCAATTGAGAGAAATATTTGTGGAAGTCCAATTTAGAAGGCAATGTTGGATTTTGAGTGAGCATTAGTTGCAAGTTGGAGGAGCATCATTTGGAGCACAAGAACCAAGTGTTTTGAAAGGTTCTAAAATGGTGTGAAGGTTGAGAGTCTAAGTGTTGAGTAAAAGAGAGTGCTCTTGAGGCTAACCAAGGATTGGTTTGTGGAGAGTTGTAGGGTTCCTTGGGAGTGGTGTTTCCTTCTGTAAGTGTTCTAGGCATTATTAGTGGAACCCAACATGGACATGCATTTGGGATAATGAATTGAGGATTTGGGTCTAAGTTGTAATTAAATCTTTGTGTGACTTAATGAAGACTATCTTCCCCTAAATTTGGTTGCTCAGTTTGTTGTTGGTAGAGGAAAAGGCATAGTCCACCATATGGGTTACTTAGGTCCCTTGCCTAGAGGTTGATGCCACAAGCATGCCACACATACTATTTTTTTAAAAGTGGCATTGTGCAATCCTCACACTTTATTTTTGTAACGTATCTTATTTATTGATGCTAATTAAGATTGTTCAACATTTATATTTTAGGCTAGCCTTATGTCATGTATTGTACTCTATGCATATATTTATATCATGTTATATAACATGATACTTAAAAGAAATTGATAGATTGAATATTCTTCTGCGTTCTAGATTATAGTGCCTCTTGATATATACCATATATAAGAAATTATTTAAGAACTTGATGTTTCTAATATCTCACCTAAATGAACTTTGTGGAGAGTTTATATATCATTGAATGTTAAGTGATCTCTTAGTAAGGTGTAATTAGAAAATTTAGAAAATTGGTATTAATATTATAATATGCCATTCAAAAATCTCTATTAATATGCTTAAAAGATTCAAAAGGAAGCCAAATAGAATGGAACACTTTTTCCATGAATCTTTAGAGGAGACACACAATAGGAACTAAGATATGACAATTTCAGAAAGATTTAACACATGCAATAACATGCAACCACATAGAATAAAGATAAAACAATGATTTACCTTGGAAAAACCTTTTTAAGAAAAAAACCTAGCAACAAAAAGAGCCTCAATGTATTATCAATTACCAACAATAAAGTAGTTACAATACACTATGAGTATACACTCCTCTATCACACCAACCTTTTTTTGGAAAATTTTAACAACATAACCTCTTGCGAAATCACAAGTCTACTGTATCTCCATCCAAGAACCCAGACATACAGAGCAAGCCCAAACAACAAACCATGAAATGGACAAAAGTAACAAAACTATGGGAGAATACCATTGGCTAAATGTGGTGCTCGAATTCCCATGCCAAAATCCAATCCCCAAAGTCATGGTGAATTAACATACTAAAACTAGAGTGCAACACCCGTGTCATAAAACACATCATAACCTCCCACCAAACATGGGCACTCTACTTTGGACTCATTTTTTTTCATAAAAGTTCTATGATGTGTCATTCTTACATGTCATAAATTGGTCAAAAATCATAGGCCACTATGTAATCTCTCTTACATGCTCTTACATGAGGCATCATCATAGAATCTCTTACACTTTACAATGTTATAGATGCTCTTACACATCTTACATGACATCAAATATTCTTACAAAATATACATGGCATAAATGCCACCTCAAAGTGGGACAACTTTTTCCATAAGGACACATAAAATAAATAAATAATCGAACATCAAGATTGCAAGGTGTATGACACCTGTCCCAACAAGATTTTCGTCCAAGAATATTGGAAATGACTCCAATATTTCACATCTAAGATATGGAACATAAAAGTATGCTTGGAGTGTGTGGGGTCAAATGACAACATAATGAACTGGCAGGCTGAATGGCGGTAGTTGAGACTAGGCAGATTTCCATGCTTGAACCTTGTTTACTTGAATACATTTACATTTATACTCACACCATCTGCTACCAATGATTAATCTAATGAAACCTTCACTGAAGCATAAAGAATGTTTAAAGTCATTTTGTTTATATATTACAGAATACTTCAATATCCAATATTCTCAAGATTCTAGAACCCAATATTAATACCATTAGAGACCTAAATGGTGAGAATTTATCATTGGATCCATTGAAGTGAACTGACAATGCCTACTTATATTCCCCGAACAGATGAACTGAAGATTAATATACACAAATCACAGGAATTTGGCATCCACATACAATATCAAGAATGGGCCTTTTGTATTTTTCCTCAATAATTTACTCTTGAGCATGAAGTTCTTTCATTTCCCTCTTCAAATATTTAGGATCAGTCAAACGAATTATACTCTATTTTTGGGTTGCACAGTGTAGGATAGCGATATATCTGCAGTTGAAGTGGAATCTAAGTCTGGGATAAAAGGAACCTCGAAAGCAAGATTCTGATACAAACAAACCTCGTCCACTTTGCAATAATAAACCTGCAAACCCACGACATTATTATATCATTGCACTGAAGAAATATGAAAAATTTCGAAGAAGATAATTCATGTTATCAATCTCTGACAGGCTGTCAATATGGTTGAATATGTGCAGAGATAAACCTTGCAATTAACTCTAACTGTAGCTGATATCTGTGCAGATCTGGTGAAGTGTAGCATTGCAGACCCTTCAGAGTTAAGGGTACCATCCATGGGCTCAACTAGCACTCCATCACTAGGCTCAACATCAGCCTCAAATTTGCTACTTGCTTCCTGGGATTTAATCATAGTTCAGATGACCTCTTAGAATTTATTGCAATACAAAGCTAGCAAACATTAAGATTCATCTCCATATGAAAAAGTGTAAACACTTTAAAATTTTAACAAGAAAAGAAACTATCTTGGAAAGACAAATATTGTGATTTTGTTATCTGCTGTCTATTAATTAATTTATTTTTCTGTGAATTGTATCAACAATTAAGATAAGATTGATACTTCTTGGTGCCTCAATGAGCTCAGACTCTCGCATTTTCCAATAATTAATTGCTAATATAATTTCCCAAAAAAAGCCTCCTAGGAACGAGGCACCGTGGATGTTTTACCAGCCGTAGAAAGAATCAAAACACTTTATCTGTAAAAACATTCAGGGGAAAAGTCTTTGACATTAAACTTTGTCGTTTGATAAAGCCAAGTTTAAACCTGATAAAGGGCGCAATGTTTTGTAGCTACTATTTTTAGCACAAATATTATCCTAAACAATAGGTTTTGACCTACAACGATGGAAATTAGCAGTTTAAACCTCATAGAACAAATATTTTAGAGTAATGGTAAAATACTGCTGTTGCTTGTTTAAGAATAGCTATTGCCAAAGTCTCCTGCAGAATCCATAGATATCCCTGTAAATCTTAAACCCCATCAAGCCTTTCTTATTGCAATTAAGTATCTCTGGTTTGTGTCAGGGATGCCAACAATAGAACAATTTTGGTTATCTCCAATTTGCAAGTTGTGCCAAAATTCAAGAGTACATTTGTTAAGGGTAGTTAAGCATTATTAACTGTACCATAGTGTCAGTAACAATTTAGATTTTCTGCTTATTGGTTATTATTTTAAAGAAATTTAGAAATGTCCTATATTGAGAAAAAACATGCTCCATTATTTTTGGAAAAATAAATTAATAAGAAAGAAAATAACCTTTGTAAAATGATATTCTGGGAGAAGTGATATTTCCAGGCGTAAATCACCCTTCATAGCAGAAATTGGTTTTATTCTAATAATCTGAGCATCCATTGAAGGACGCCTTCGAAGTCGCTTTGGTGATTTTGGCATTGTTGAAGGAACTTGGACTCCTTTAAGTTCTAACGTGTGAATCACAGGGTTCTCTGTATTCAGGTTAATGGATCTAATGACATTGTTGTTTGTATCTGCAATAAGTAACCTTCCTGCAAAAGCAAGCAATGAAATTGTAAGCCAAATTTCAGTTCTTTTTCACATAATATAGAACTGTCAAAGTAAGTAAATACCATAAACATCAGTGCACTAAGTTTAATCTTTCACCCATGAGAGATATTCGATGAGCAGCGGTGTGCCTATTTCTAAAACATAAGAAAAAAGATTCGGAAAAATAAAGACAAAAAATAATATGGCCTAAGGGAATGCATGTGCAGTAGTTGGAGCTTACTTTAGGTAGAAGTAACTGCTTCTAGAAATCCCAAGATGTGGGCATTCTTCACATTTTAATTTTGTATCTGAATTTCTAAGTAGCAAAATCTGAAATTTTTGAGAGGATGTGTGTTATTTAAAATTAAGAATAATATCCTGGTGACAGATTACAACAGTCCTGGGTAAGAAAAGTATAATATTCCACTGGTGGATTACTAGAAATCTGGTCAGAATAATAATCTACTCATGGATTACTCCATACCCAGGGGAGAAGATTACTAGACGCTGAGGATCAGAGAAAATAACCATTATATTATGGTTTAAAAGTTAAAACAATATATGATAGCACTATTCTATGTACTAAAAAACTGAAATGTTACATCAAATTTATGATAGTAAATTCATATCAACTCCAACAATCAATGAATCATAATGATCAATAAAGGAGTAATTTTTACCATTAAATCTATTACACATCTTGCATCTGAAAAATGATGACAAAAGTACTCACATTTGGACCAAATATACACATTCTAAAATGCTGCCATCGTCTCGTTGTATTGTTAATATTATCAATAGGGTTTCTTTAAACTGGGGCACACAAATTCTCAAAAATATGTAGCAAACTGTGTCACAGTTAAACACAAGTCAAGGCAGAGTAATTTTTATAAAAGAACACAAAATGCTGCCATTAGGAGTAGTTCACACATTTTTCTGCATAGCTTATGTCCTAATAGCAAAGACCAGGACAAGTTCAATGAGCAGAATAGAAAAGCTATAATGCTAATCAAGCTATTTGTGACTGATGAAATACTACCAAAAGTGCAGACTGGTACAAATGCAGTAGGCATTTGTAAGCAATTGAAAGACTTGCATTAGACATTTGATAAAGGTAGAGCTCTCTTCCTTAAAGAATTTGTTGTTTTCAATCAAAATGGATGAAAATGAATCTTTACAAGATCATTTGGTAAAGATCAAGGATATTAGAAATCAGCTATATGCTATTGGATGGAAAATGGAAGAAGACATGGTGGTAATCACTTTCAAGAGCCTAACACCTTAACTTGAGCATATTATTGAGACCTTATATATTATTGTTACTGATGTTGACCTGAAGTTTGAAGAGTTGAATACTAAACTCTTGCAACAAGACAAGTGAAAAAAGTAGTTTGGTAGCAGTAGCAAGAATGACGGTTCAGAGATGGCTTTGGCAACAACTTTAGGGGAAAGAGTTAGTTTGCTAAGAAAAGTGAAGGAGGAAATAGAGAGGGCAGCAGAAGAACATATGACTCAGGTAATCAAAATATTTTTAAATGCCATTACTGTGGAAAGCCGAGCCACAAGAAGAATTTTTGCAGGAAATGGTTATGGGACAAGAAAAATAACCAAATGCATAAGAAGCAGGTAAATGTTGTAGAACATAAGAGGATGATATCCTTGTGTTTATGGCTAGGGATAAAGCAAACAACTGGAACACATCTGCTTGGTACATTGATTTTGTACATCTCGTTATTTTACTAATAAAAAAGATTAGTGTATAATTATGTTGCTAATATATCTTCTACTAACTCTGGTTTTTGGTGGTGGGGAGGAATTTGAAACAGAAGGAAAAGGAAATGTGTAGATAACCATGTCAGGTATAATGTTGGTCTTCCTTAATGTCTACTACATTCCAAGAACGAAAAAGAATCTACTTTCTATAAGTGAGATTATGAGGAACAACCCCCACATAGATGTGATTTTCAGCAACCACAAATGTTATATTGTTAATAAGGTTAGTGAAAATATAATCAGCCTTGGTATTGAAGGCCATGGGTTTTTTAGGTCGATTGATGCAAGGGAAGTGAAAGAGTATGCTTCGATGGACAAGAATGGTCAATATTGCAGCTCACTTTAGCATCAAAGATCTGGGCATTTACGCTTGAAATATCTTTCTTATTTGGCTAAAAAACATTTGTAGATAGTTTTTCTGAAATTTAGAATCAACAAGGAGTTTGTGGCTGTAACGTCCCCATTTCCGTAATGGTCACATTTGATTTGAGTATTTAGCCTTTTCACTATTCCCATGGGCTAAATTGCATTCTAAGGGAATGATTTGTGGTTGAGCTAAGAACTTGAAGGCTTGGAGAATGGAAAGTTGGCTCAACACTCTATTTTATTTGTATTTTTGGCTAGTAATATTTTATAACATTTTTATAAAGCCAAAAATAATATTATATTTAGCCAAGACAACATTGGAAGGATTGGAAAATGAAAAGTTGGAAGAAGAATAAAATGCAATATTTAATTATATATTATTATTTATATATTTTCCAAGAGAAATCGATGTCACAAGGAGAAAAAATAATAAAATATTATTATTTTCTCTCTCTAGGCGGCTCCTCAAGGAGGAGAAAAAATTAAAAAAAAAAAAAAAATTTGTGGAGTTGGTTTCTTTGCCGACCGTGGACTTGAAAATTAATTAAATTATGCTTTGTGAGGGCGTCCAAAGGAAAACGTATAAAAGGAGGGTTTTGGCATCATTTGTGACATCTTGATCATTTGGTATTTTGCATTTTTGAGTATTTGCTCTTGGCTGAAAGTGATTTTCAGTTTGTTCAAGGAGATGATTCCTTGAATTGTTGTGGTTTGGACGAAAACCCAATCCACCATGGGAGATGGATTCATGTGGAGTTCATCATGGAGCTTAACTGGAGGATTTTAATGGAGGATTTGCTACAATTAGCTAGGGTTTGATAAATATATTTGCAATCAGCTAGGGTTGGAGTTTGATATTCAGATTTGTCTTTGGTTTTGATATATTTTCATCAATAATTGCTTGAAGAGGGTTTATACTTGGATCGCTTGGTAAAGGAGGGTGTTTTTGGTGATTCCCATCATTCATGCATGATCTGAAATTTGTAACAGCAGTCTGCAATTTGATATCAGCTACAGATCTGAGGAGTTTTTAGCATCTACATTGTGGTTTCATCATCTATTTTGCATCCAAACCCTAATTGCTTCATTTTGGTGCATGGCCGCTTGGTTTTGAAGGGTTTATTTGGCATTTGGCACTAGGGTTTTATGATCAGCAGCAGTTACAGGTTGACAACAGCGATCAGTCATTGAATTTGCCTCCTATTCTTCATCAATAATCATCTCTAGCAAGGCGTCAATCATTGAGAGAGATCATCTTTGCATTGTACTAGGGTTTGATCATTATTTGAGGCAATTTAAAGGTATTTTTGGTACATCAGTGAAGGTCTGATTTGAAATCAGTCATGGCTGATATGTAACCAACACTCATCTATGTATTTGATTAATGCCAATTCATGATCCGGGTATGTGAATAAAGAAACCAATTTCATATCTTCAATTTGAAATTGCATTTCCAGTTGTTCTATCAATTTTATGGTTATCTTTTGTTGTCATATGAATGTTATATTTGAACCTTTCCATCTTCATATCATAAATTACATGCATGTGAAAACAAATCTTCAAAATCTTAAGTAAGTCAACGGGAAAACAAATTAGAAAATTCAGGACAGCGAAGGAAAAAGTTTGGAAAAAATTGGGTTAGATAAGATAGGGATCTTACAGTGGCGCAAGCCAAGCTAGGAAGTAGCATGGGGTTTTGTTCGATAAAGGACAAGTGTGGAGAGCTAAGTAGGTCCTTCATTTGATTCATTCTAACATTTGTGGGCCTATGAAGAAGGCGTCAATCTTTGGTGCTAGCTACTTTTTTTTTGTTTGTAGATGACTTTTCAAAAAAGTTGTAGGTTAATTTTTTAAAGCAACAATGAAATGCATTTTACGAGTTCAAAAAGATCAAGGTAATGGTAGAGAAACAATTAGAAAAGAGTATCCAAATCCTTAGATTAGATAACAGAGATGAATTGTTCTCTAGAAATTCCTTGATTTTTATACTCAAGAGGGCATCTAGAGGCAATACACCACACCCTACACTCTACAACAAAATAGAGTGATGGAAAGGTGGAATCATACCATTGTGGAGATTGTAAGGTCTATCAAGGTGAATCGCAAATGCTATATTGTTAATAAGTCACCTCAAAGTTTTTAGTTCAGTTGTATACGTATGGTTTCTAAAGAAAAACAAATTAAACTTGATGCAAAATGTAAGAAAACAATCCTCATAGGCTATAGTGACAATCAGCAAACATATCGTTGATTAATGTTGAAACTAACAAAGGATGCTTAAGTCATGATCTGGTACTTGATGAAAGTGCAGGGTTATTTCAAGCAACAATAGAACTAATATCAGATCTCAAAGTTGCTAGAAATGAAGATAAATTGGTTAGAAAATCAAGTCTGATGCATGAAACACATCAACATAAGGGGTCAGGGAGGGAGGGAGATAGTTCTAAGGAGGGTGATTCTCATAAAATTCCTAGCCAAAAAGTTGCTTCAAATACCTTAAATCAGCAGGATAACAACATTGATTTGGAGGGGAAGCCAGAAAAAAGACCAAAATGGTGGTACAACACTATGGGTGATGTTCAACTAGATGAGATTCATGATATGAGAATGAAAGGAAAACCAAAAAGAGATAAGACATCTGATACGATGAATTATGCTTTGATGGCTAACCTTCAACGCTCACTTGAGCCTAAGGTATATGAAGAAGCCATAGGTAGAGTGGAATGGGAAGTGGCTATGCAAGCCAAATAAGAAACTTTAGTGAAGAGCTAAGCATGCGTTCAAGAAAAGCTACCCATTTGGAAGAAACCCATTGGTTGTAAACAAGTATACAAAGTCAAGTATAAAGCATATGGAGCACTTGACAAACATAAAGCAAGGCTGGTTGCAAAAGACTTTGCACAAAAGGAAGGGATTGACTATGAGGAGACATTTGCTCCTACCACAAAATGGGAACAATCTAATTGGTTCTAGCCATGGAAGCATGGATGGTATGTGTGATGACATTATTATAGGTAGTGAGAATGGAGAAATTGTAAAGGTAAAATTAAATCTATGTTTAATTTTTGACATGACAAATTTAGGTCTCGTATACTATTGCTTAGGTGTAGAACTTTGGCAAACAAATAAACATTTTTGTTTCATAAACAAAATATGCCAGAAGTTTGTTAGACAAGTTCATGATGCAAGATTGCATAATTTCATTTACACCTATGGAGATAGAATTGAAACTTTTAGCCAAGACTAATTCAGAAGTAGTAAATGAATTAGTCTACAGGCATCTAGTTTGTAGTTTGACCTATTTCATAGCCACTAGACCTGACTTGAGCTATATAGCCAACTATATCTCTCAATCTATGATAGATCCACAAGCAAAACATCCGATATCAACAAAGATGATGCTAAGATATGTGAAGGGAACACCAAACTTTCACATTCTATATGGTAAAAGTAAGGAGATTTGGTATGTGGATATTTAGACTCAGATTGGGAAGGCTATGGAATGATAGGAAATCTACATCAGGTTATGGGTTTAGTCTTGGAACAAAAGCAATTTCTTGGATCAACAAGAAACATGGATTTTCACTTTCCTCAACAAAAGTAGAATACAAAGCAGCAACAAAAGGGGCATGTGAAGTGGTTTGGCTTAGAAGAATGCTGACAAATTTACAAGTTCATGATATTGAGCCCACAATACTTTTCTACAATAACCAAGAAGTTCCCAAGTTGGCAAAGAAACCCATATTTCATGAGCAAACAAAAGATGTTGACGTACATTGTCACTTCATTTGACATGTTGTACAAGATGGATAAGTTCAGCTATGTTGCACCCCTATAGCACTGAATGTTTTTACTTACCTTTTGTTGTTTGTCATCTAAGACATAGTCATTGTGTTTGAACCAAATTTCAACTTGTTTTTTCCCAGTTAGCTTGCAAGGTCATTTGTGTTAAAATTTTACTCTTCAAAAAAATAACTATTGCAGGTTGATAAAAGTTGCAGCTGTTTATTGTCAAATAAGGGCAAGATTTGATAACAAAAAATCCATCTCAAATGTCTAATATCTCCACTTTGGTGCAATTGGGTGTTTATTCCTTAGTTTAAGTGTTGAGAGACTTTGCTTAACATTCAAGCATGGGCTCATATTAGGCATGGCTTGGCCATTGAAAATGTCTAGGTTGGAAAATTAGCTTGTGTGACTGAAATCTCCATTCAACTGGCAAGGTGTTTGTAGATTTCCACCCGACATGCATTTGAGGTGGCAATATCACTTGGAATCTTGACCATGTTTCTAAACATTGGCTAAGTCTTGACAAACTCCATCTAGATTTTCACCTTAGACTTGTAAGTTGGCATAAGGGATGCAAACTTCTGCCTTGGCTCAAGTAGCCCAAAATTCTGCCTTGGTTGAAGTGAGGAAAAGTTCTTCCCTTAAGTCAAATTGACACTAATGAAACATGGGTGCATTTTCTCTATAGTCTAACTATCTAAAAATCTCAAACCTCTGCCCACCAATAAACAAGAGTGGCTTAGATGACATAGATGTCCACTTGGGTTTAGGTGAGATATAACTCCACTTGGCTTCATTGAGCAAAACTTTTACCCAGTAGCAATAAAAATTGGCATAAGAGGTAAAAAGAAGTCTTCAAAGGGCAGATATGGCGAAGATAGGAACCTACAAAGTGTTGGAAGTTTCATGAAAGCACACTTAGCAAGGTTATTGTTATCAATTGAATTTGCACCTTGTTGTTGAAGCTTTTGACAGTTTCGACAAATTCAGCGAAACATGGGATTGGTCTCAAGGTGTGGGACCTTGCAATTGAGACCAAACCTCCAGAGAAGGTTGGTTCCTCTTTCTAGACTTAAGGTCGAGAGAATTTAACTAAATCTAATGCTAATGATCACAGAGAAAAGGGGAAGAGGAGACTGAGTTTAAAAGGAAGGTGATGCACCAGAATTTAGTGTGTTTAGTTGGAACCGACCTAGCACAATAATGATCTCAAACGCTGAAAGGGACTCACGTAGACTCATGTAGGTTCAAATAAAGGTTAAGGCAGAAGGATTAAACTATGAAAGAGGCCGCTTTATCCATAGTACACAACTTACATCTATCAAACAAACACAGTATAAGAACAATGAGAGAGGCAATAGTATCAGTTTATATTGACCATAGAGGCTAAATAGCCATTACAAAAGAAGCAAGAATTCATTGAAGAGGAAATAGACACAACATAACAATTTACATTCATAGGTGAACATCAACCGGAGACATCAAAGGCTTAGAATTGAACACAATGTATCAAATCCAATTGGTTCTTGTAAAGCATACAAGGTCTGCAACTACAACAAATTCCCCTACCCGCGTAATGACCCAGAAAACAGCTAACCAACAGACATACATCTCAAACATATGCATATAAAACTTTTCAGATCACACTGTAGCAACCATGGATGTGGGAAAGAGTGGTCAACAAGGAAAACCAATCACCCATGCTACAATAAATTCACTTCTATGTCCTTGGAATGTGCCCACATGGCTTTGCCCTTGAAATCCGTTGAAGAAGAATGTTTGCCCATGCCTTGGTTACAAGAAATTCAAAGCAAAGGAGCTACAATGACATAGGGGGGCTAGAAATCCATTTTCCACAAGCAATCGAGCTCTGAAGAAGCATTAATGGCGGCCAGGAAGGTCGCTGAGTAGTCCCGTCACATCCTGAACAATAGAAAGAGTTGGGAAGGCGAAACAGGTTGGGCCTTGGTTAATCGGGCTTCCTTCGATTGGGCCTTTGAAAGGTGAAGGAAACCTTGATCTCCAAAGTTCGAAAGAGGAAATAGGGAAACCATCGAGCTTCGGAGATTGGGCCTCCATTGTACATCGGGCTTTTGAAAAGAAGAAATGCTCGATCCCTGGCTCCGAAATATTTAGAAGAAATTATGAAGCTTGTCGGGGATCGCGCCTTGGACCTTCCGCCTTCTACCTTCCAAAAGAAGAGGAAGAAGAAAAACCCCCACTTGCCAAAGTTTGAAATACTTAAACATTTTGATGAGCTCGGCGGACATCGACGATCGGGCCTTTCGCCTACCGCTTGCCAAAAGAAAAGAAAAGGACTGCAACCCTGGCCTCCAAGCTCTGCAATACTTAGAAACCTTTGAAATTGACAGACCTCGGCCATCGGGTCTTCTGCCTTCTACTTTCGAAAAAGGAAGAAGAGAGAATTACCGCCTACTGTTGCCCGCAACACTTAGGAGCATTCAAACCTGCGGGCCTCGGTCGTCGGGCCTTTTGACTTTCGCTTACGGAAAAGAAGATGAATGATGTAGAGCAAGGACTGATTCAATGCAACAAGATTGTTCTCATGCACTACATACAATGATATGATTCAAACAATGCTTGCATACACTCTAGTTCACCCTAGACACCTGGTTTCAATGGCCCAAAAGGCATACAACAAGGAAATCATATGAAACAATGAAACTTGTATTTGTCAAGACCTTCTACAATGTTTATGGGTGCCTCACAACTCAATCTCACTGCAGGCAAGTGCATTTATACATTTGTTTTATCAAACCCTAAGCAAACTAGGGTCTGCCCTGTTTTAGTAGGATATTGAGAGGAACAGTCCTCTATAACTTACTAGAATCAAAAGATATCAACTCCAAACCTTGAAAATCTTATAGCACACATCAAAACAGTACTTTCTTGAAGATTTCAAAATTTTACAATGGTTAAAACTCAAGAAATGAATTTTTTATTCATGACTGGAAACCCTAGGCTGAATCCTGTCTGTTTTCACAAAAAATGCTCTAAAATACACAAACCATAATGAAATCTCCTGAAACCAATTGCAAATGAAAGAGTAAAAGATTATCCATTTTTCCCAACTGGTTGCAGGTCCGTACTGTACCATACAGGGTCGTACACCTGGGGTTTTCAGGCTGATTACATAGAAAAATGCATAAAAATGTGTCAAAATTGATGTATTACTTCTTCCAATTCTTCTCCAACCTGTACCATACAGGGTCGTACACCTGGGGTTTTCAGGCTGATTACACAGAAAAATGCATAAAAATGTGTCAAAATTGATGTATTACTTCTTCCAATTCTTCTCCAACCCTTTGGTCGTGTTTACAAGGCATATTTATGCTATTCCAAGCATCTCCCAACTTCCAACCAACCCACAACTGTTTTTTAACAAAGTTTTAAAAAGTTATCATTACAACATTGACAATATTTGAGTGACCCAAAATGGTCCTAGATTGACTTAGAATGGTCTCAAATGACCTTATTTACATAAATCAAGCTAAAACAAAACAAAAACCAAAGTTTTCCAACATGACCCAAGGTTCATCAGGGTACCCTTGCACCATACTCCCCAGAGGAGAAAAAAACTCAAGTTCCACTTGAGTTAAGGGCAGCAATAGTGTAACCATGCTTGAGAATGTCTTCTTTAGTTATCCATGTTCCATCTTCAATGGGCAGACCTCTCCATTTGACTAAGTATTGGAGATATGTTTTATTCCTTGTCTTCTTAAGTTCCATGGTGTCTATAATGCACTCCAACTCCATAGGCCTGCTAGGTGGAAGGTCCTTGGCCCAATCAGCATCTGAGAGTAAAAATGAACCTGTTCCATCACCTGCAACAACATCCCCTTTGAAAGGGTGCAAATCAAAAACATTGAATATAGGAGATATGCCAACTCCTTGAGGTAGTTCAATCTCATATGCATTGGTACCAAATTTGTGCACAATCTTGCAAGGCCCAATTTTCTTCATTTGCAACTTGGAGTATCGACCCTTGGGGAACCTTTTCTTCCTGAGATGGGCCAAAACCAAATCCCCAACCTTGAAATCCACTTCTCTTCTTTTTACATCTGCACTTTGCTTGTATTTGTCAACATTATTTTGAAGTTGTTCCCTAACCTGTTGATGGATCTCCTACATTGCAACAGCAAATTGCTCCCCCTCAGCACTTGGTCTATCCATACCACTGATATCCCTCAATTCAAATACCCCTCTAGGCCGCATACCATAGACAACTTGAAAAGGACTCTTTCCAATGCTCCTTGTTCATGGAACCATTGTAGGCAAACTCTGCTTGAGGCAAGACAAGATCCCACTAAGTAGAATGTTCTTTGGAGAGGCATCTTAAGAGGTTTCCCAAGCTTCTATTAACAACTTCACTTTGCCCATCAGTTTGAGGGTGATAGGCAGAACTAAAACTAAGAGTTTCTTCCACAAAGTCCTCCAAAAATGCCCAATAAACTTACTATCTCTATCTGAAACAATACTGAGAGGCAAACCATGAATTCTTACCACTTCCTTGAAGAATAAACCTGCAATGTTTGATGCATCATTGGTTCTTTTGCAAGGGATGAAATGAGCCATTTTTGAGAACCTGTCAACCACATCATACACCGAATCAAAGCCCCTTTGTGTTCTAGGTAACCCCATGACAAAATCCATGCTAATAGACTCCCAAGGCCTATTTGGAATAGGAAGAGGCTGATACAACCCTGCATTAGTGCTAAATCCCTTGGCCTTTTGACAAATAGTGCATTTTTCAACAAATTTCCTTACATCAGTTTGCATTTTAGGCCAAAAATAGTGTCTTCTTAACTGCTCCAAGGTCTTATCAAGACCAAAATGACTTGAAAGCCTACCACTATGCTTTTCCTTTATCAAATTGTCTCTCATTGAGCATTTAGGCACACAAAGTTGTGCTCCTTTGAACAACAAATCATCTTGAATCAAAAAATCAAGCCATTTATCATTAGTGCTGCTACAAGGCTGCTTACAACATGCATATATCTCTTTGAAATCAGCATCTTCAGCATACGTACTGTTGTGACCAAATCACACATCACCCCATCAGACTGGGGACCCCCCCCCTTTTTTGAGCTCGGATGTTTTGTGCAGGAAGTCGTTATGTGTCATTTTGGCTAAGGTATTTTGGGGCAGTGTATATGTTGGGAAGGAGATGATCGTTTGGATGGTTTTGAATGCTTTGTCTCTCCTTGTTTAAACTAAGCATCACGTCAATAGGAAGGCATGCGCTTTTGAGAAGAGTCTATAGGGGGGAACTTGGTGAGGTGAGAATGCGCCTTGTTTTGATGACTCCCCGGTGTGACTTGGAGCGCCTTTACAGAGACATAGATAGGTGATTGAGGTGAGGTGATTTGAGTGCCTTTGAGGACTGTGAGCGCCTAGGCCTCTTTCTGCGCCTTGAAGGTGAGTGTGTTTAGAGCAACCCAAATGAGCGCCCAAGCTACTTTTTGCGCCTTTGAGGAGATTGTAGTGCTTTGAAGAGTAAGTGCTTTAAAGAGTTCAAGAGTCCATTCTGGCGCCTAGGAGACTCAGAGTGATATGATTGGAGTTGCTTTTTGCGCCCAGTGGAGACAAATATGTTTTAGCGCCTTGGATACTTCAAATTAGGTGTTTTGAGCGCCTTGGATGACAACTTCTGGCGCTTAGTCTAGAGTGGGGTTATAAACATGAGTTTTGGCGCCTATGAGAGGAAACTAGCAAAGGGCGCCCAAACGAGGAGCAGATGAGCGCCTTGAGCTAGAAATGCGCCTAGGTCTTTCAGGAGCAATGAGACTAGAAGGAGAATTGGAGGCTTGAAAGTAAAACTTGTGCCTTGGAAGGATAAGAAGTATTTTGGCGCCTTGGGGTTGAAGTTGATCTAGATCATAAGGAATAAGCACCCAGGCTTTGTGGAGCGCCTTAGCTACACCAGAGGAGGAGTTTGAGAGCCTTCAGTCAAATTGCATCTAGGAGGATTGAAGGTGAAGATTTGAGTTGGTACTGCAAAACAAAATGAGATGAACCTGGAGGTGTTTGAAGTGCTTTTTGCGCCTAAGGAAGGTATGGTCATCTTAAGTGATAGATTTGGGCGCCTTTAGTCTAAAAGTGCGCCTTATAATGCGCCTAGGACCCAGTGTTTTGCGCCTTGAAGGATGGGCACCTAGAAGATGATGTGCGCCTTGGTCTGGAAGTAGAAGTTGAAACATATGCGCCTTATAAAGAGAGTGCGCCTAGATTGGGAGATGAGCACCTTCACAGGGAGAAGAGATGGAGCGCCTTTGAAGTTAATGAGTGGAAATGCGCCTAGAGTGCAGTATAAGCCTAAAAGTGCGCCCTAGTCTAAAAGTGCGCCTAGAATGAAATAGCACCTTGAATGTGTTATGCATCTAGAGTTAGATGGGCGCCCTGCAGGAAGAATAGGGTCTGGCACCTAGAATGAAGAAGTGCGCCTTATAATGGAAATGCGCCTAGATGATCAAAAGAAGATAAACCTTCACATGAAGAGCGTCAGTGAGTTGATTAAGCGCCTAGAAGGTCTTGAAGTGAGTTTGAGTAATTGGCAAATGGAGTTTATAAGAGTGTAAATGTGTTCAAGCGCCTTGGGGTGAAGCCAAGAGAGATAGTGGTGTTATGGCGCCTAGATCTTGTCAAAAGAGTTGAAACATATGCGCCTTATGGTGGAAGTGCGCCTAGTGTTGAAGTGAGCGCCCTTTTCCAAAGGCTAATGCGCCTCTTGAAAGATGGATTAGCGCCTTGAACATATCAATACACCTTTGCACCTAGATTGTAAGATGTGAAATGGCGCCTAGCATTAAAGTGCGCCTTGAGGCGCCCAAAGAAACTAAGGCCATCAGAAAATGCGCCTAGATGGAGAAGCAAACGTACTGAGGAGTAAGCGCCCTGAGGAGTAAGCGCCTTCACAAGGAGTTAGTGTTGAAATGAGCGCCTCAGATACATTCTACGCCTAAAGGTTACAGAAGGTTTTAGCGCCTAGTAGAGGTGGATGAAAGGAACTAGTTTAAGCGCCTTGAAAAGATAAATGCGCCTTAGTATGAATAAATGAATGTTCAAACTATCACAGAAGGAATGGTAATATCTCTAAGTTGAAGGTGCCTTGGATAAAATTGCGCCTTATCACTATAAGCACCCAAATGTATTAAAATTTTCACTTAGAGCGCCCTCCATGAAGAAGCTCACCTATTTTGGCGCCAAAAAAGGAGAAATTTAAATTTTAAAAATTGCAAAACTAATACACTAGGCCGACCTACTAGCTAGCCGTCCTCATTTAATAAAGAAGAAAATGCCTATTTAAAGGTGAGCGCTCTTCCTCTTCCTCATTCATTTGCAAATTGTTAAGGAGAAGGAGCAGCAAATCTTCACAAAGAGGAGTGAAATTCATCAAGGGGGGCAGCGAATTTCCTTGAAAGAGGCATCAATTCATCTTAGAAGCAGAAATCTGCAAAGGGAAAGTCCATTTTTTTTAGGCAGATCTGAGTTGTAGAAGGCTGATCTGTTCTAAATTCTGCCATTTCATACTGATTTTTTTTGCATTAAATTCCAGAAAATTGTATTTCTAAGGCAGAAAATTGAGTAAGAGGTATGTATGATCACTTTTACTTTATTTAATTTCCTTGTACTTGTTTAATTTTGCAAATTTATATTCAGAAAATTAGGTAATGCTTCAATGAAATGACTTAGGAAATCTCTTTGTATTTGAAAGACTGAATTAAAACATGATAACATGATAATAATGATCTAGAAGACTCATAGAATCTATCGTTTCAATCTACTTACTCGAGTCTAGTCTTGCAGATAGATGGGAATGATGGCCAAAGAAAGACAAGTACTTATCAAGATGGATGCTAAGTCTAGCATACCGGAGTCCAAGTTAGAAACGCAGTGGAAGGATGTCAGCGACACCAACATGGGACACATCAACTTGGATGAAGTAAGAGACTTCTTGCTCGCGATCACCAGGAACGAAGACATCAAAGCCATCGCGAAGAGCGGGATTGTACAAGCGGCTTGCTTTCCATCTGCCTTGCCAAGTACCGAGCTCGTGTTGGAATGTGTTCAACACTACGACAAGGAGAAAAGACAAATCATAGCCAAGGATGGAACTGTTCTTGCTTACTTGCAGAGGGAGGCTATCCAAGAGATCTTTAACATCCCGAAGGCGAAAGGAGTCTTCATATGCCCTACAACAGCTCAGAAGACGTTCGAAGGCAATTCAAAGGTCTACATGCAAGAGATCGGGAAGAAGTGGATGAATGATTCGTCGATGAAGATATACAATTCAAAAGACCCCAAGTATCACAAAGCTGACTTCAAGCAGGAAATAAGTTACTTGATCATGTTTCTGAATCGGGTAATAGGTAGGCCACAATCATCTACTTTCGAAGGATGGATGTATACTTATTTTGATCACATGTTTACAAAGAATAAGATGATTGACTGGGCCGGCCTTATAAGCCATTGCCTAGATGAACAGTTGGAAAACTTTGATGAAACGAAGTCTTCATGACTTCATACCTTGTGTACATCTTGGCGAGAAATGTAGTTTATAAAGGGCTAACAGCTAAAAGGCAGGTAGGAACAAAGCCAGGACAGATTCTCTCCTATCAGTGTTACCCTCAGCTCCACCTGAAAAACATCAATCACTACAAGAGATTCAATGATGCCTTCGCCATGTTTATAGTGAGGAGGTTAAGAGGTGAGTTGCATCGGAGACTAACAGGTGCTGCCAGGAACTTCATCAAACAGTATGGGAGGTACTACATTCAGTATGATAAGTTCGCCTACATCAGGATTCAAGGATTCACATCATTCCCATATAGGCTGCCTAGATATCCTTCAAACAGGATGGTCTTGCTAGAGGTTTCCAGACAACTGATTGAGTTTCATAAGATGCAAAAAGCAAGGAAGAAAGCGGGAGTTCAGTTTCCCCTTTAGCTAGGAAGGTACTATTCTTGTCCATCATTACAGGCAGCTGAGCATTCAGAAGTTGAGCTTCAGGCTTATCATCTGCATCCACATGATTCGAGGAGAGAAAACTTTGATCCACATGGAGCTATCAAGCAATCTTACTCTTCTTACAGACATAAAGAACAACTAGAGGATCATTGGGCTGATGTTATAGATGATGACGACATCCAGATGCAGAAGTGTTCAAGATTAAAATGGGACTTGATAAGAGCTACAAAGGTACTAAGAATCCCTGATCAATTAGAAGGTGATAGAGCTCTTCTTGGTGATGAGTATGATAAGATTCGCAATTTGCCTTATGAAGTCAACTGGGCAGACAGAGAAAAGGTCGATGATGAAGGATTGATAAGGCCTGTTATTGCTATCACTGAAGAACAAATAAATATACAAGTACAAGTCCTGCTTGATGAAGGTAAGAAACTCACTTATACTAAGATGGGAGAAGTGGATCAGCAAGAACAACATAAAGCACTGAGTAAGGATTCACGAAGTAAAGGAAGTGAGAAAGATTCAGGACAGGGAAAGAAAAGGAAACAGCTTGAGATTGTTCAAGGAGAATCCAGTAGAAAGAAGAAAAGGATAAGCATTGAGACTGCTTCTTCTAGACAGCTAGGTGATATCCCACCGGATCAAGACTTGGTGATTCCTGCTGAGAATGTAGTTCCAGAAGCTCTAATGGAAGAAGTACCTTCTAGCCCACATGACACTGAAATCATTGATGAAGCTAACACCGAGGAGAAGGATGATGCTGAAGAGGAGTCCTTGCCTGCACAAGGAAGACAATTACAGCAGCAGCAAGATCTTTCATCACTTCCGGAATGGTTACAAGAAAGAATTAGAGAAAATTGTGAACTTGAAAGTTGTCCTCCCCTTCCAGTTGATGAGTTACTCTTGGGTATGTCAAAGGAGAAACCGAAGAAGAAGGCAAACATCCTCTCCAAAATCACTAAGGACGAAACAGGGGTAAGAAAAGTACATGTAGCTGTTCCTAGGCTTGAGAAGAACATAGAGGATGTAACACCTGATGATTATGACATCAATACAATCAATCTGGGTCCTTTGACTGGAATGCAAGTTGAAGAAGAGCTTCAGGATTCGATTGATAATGCTCGAGCTATCATAAGGCAAGAAACAGAAGGCAGAATCAACGCTGAGCAAAGATGTCGTGCCTTGGAGCAGTACATTCAGCATTTAGTACATCCTATTCATCCGCAGGAAAGGGTTGCTGCACCTCCATCTCTCCTTCCTCCTGAAACAGTTGGACACTTGGAAGAGTTGAAGTCTTCATCTCACAGACTGAAGGATTGGATGAAAAGATCGGAGGAGACTACATTCAGGTATCTGGGAGATATTATGCAAGTAAATGACAAGATTATTAGCCTAAAGGACAAGGTACTTGCATTAATGACAGCTTGTGTTGAATTCAAAGACTTCAAGGATCAACATCTACCACACCTGAAGAGCTTGATGGAAACATCAGTGGATGATTTGTTACATGCTGAAGTTATTGAAGAAGGTAGAACATACAACTTTTCCTCCTGGTATTTCAGTCTTCGCATCAAAGGACAATTGCTGGATAAGATTGAACTAGATATGTCAAGAATTAGAAGTGTGCTTCAGAGGATTCAGGATGGAATACACGCTTCTTTGATGGAGATCTGCAATCCTTTTGGGGAGATGACCTTTGAGAATCTGAAAGAACAAGTCCAAGTTTTCTATTTTCAGGAAAATGATATTACAGATGAGAGACTTGATAGTATATTCTCACTTGCTGTCCACCTTGGCGAAAACAAAGCAAAAATAACTGATTGGGAAAGGACACTTGGCCTTTATTCAGTTGATGTGCTTGAAGCTGAAGGAACCATTCAAAATGCGCCAAGTGTACCTGTAGAAGAAGTCAAGCGAATAGTGTCTAAGTTCATTGAATGCCAAGCTTCTAGTGATGGATATTCACATGGGGATTCTTCCTGAAATAATGATATATTATTCTTATCTGCTTGCGAGGCGTGCTTTTGTTCCCTTCTTTATGGCCTCCGTCATTTAATAAAGATAGCATCTTTCATTTAATATAGATAGCCTCCTGTATTTAATAAAGTTGACCTCTTTCATTTAATAAAGAGAAGTTTGTTACAACTACTTGTGATGTGGCTTGATCTGGTCCGCTGACTTCGCCGATCGATCTTGACCCTTCATTCTTTTGAGGTCTATAAAAGAGCTCTTGTTGCTCTTATTTGTAAGATTGGAAATTCTGGAATTGTTGCAAGAGCTCTCTGAGATAATAAAAGATTCATTGCCTTGGTGATTCTATTTGTGTTTCCGAGTGTTGCATGGTTTCAATTTTCAAGCGAATATTAAATTAGACTAAGTTTCTCTTTAAGTTTATGTTAGTTGATGAAAGGTTTCTTTATTGCTTTTTGGTGAAATCTGTAAGTTCATACCGTTTGCAGTTTGCGGCTCGTAGATTGCAGTGCATGGTTAGCCTGAACAAATTGAGCATCAATTTGATCCTTATGCTTGTTGAATCTTTCATGAGCATAACTGATTTAAACATCTTGTATACCCCAGAAGATTGCACCTATCTTGTGTAGTTGTTTGTCTTGGCGAAGCAGGATTTGGTTGGATTTCACCTAAGCAGTAAATCTCCTTACATCTAGGGTTAGTTTAGTGTTTCTGAAACTTATATCTTTTGCCTTTTGTTTATTCATTCAAGTAGAATTAGGATCCAGAACAGCCATTGTTAAATCATACGCCATCAGTTGCAGTACCTAGATCCTCTAGTGTCCACTTCCGTAGTCTTTGAAACAATAAGTCAAACTTGAACAATTGCGTAAGTCCCTTTGCAGGTTAACAGTAAAATCATACTTAGTCGCTGAGCTTTCTCTTTTCAAAATCATCAGAAGGAACCTTGGAGTCATCTTGTTTGATCACCTAGTTCAGCATTCGAGAGACTTTGCTCAAGAGGGAGTCAGATACTTAGTATCTCACTCTAATTGTTGAGTTGTCCAAAAACAATCATCAACACGTACCTTTTAAGGATTCAACTCCCACACTTTGCAATTGAATTTCTTGCACCATTAGAGTCCTCCTACTCAAAGCATCCGCTACTTTATTGGACTGCCCCTTCTTATGTTTAATAGTGAAAGTAAAACTTTGCAAATATTCCACCCATTTGACATGCCTATGACTGAGTTTCTCTTGATTATTCAAAACTTAAAGAGCATGATTATCAGTATAGACTATGAACTCTTTGGGAAGGAGGTAATGTCTCCATTTTTTTAAAGATTGCACCATAGCATACATTTCTAGATCATAGGAGGAGTATTTCTTCTTGGCTTCATTCAACTTTTCACTAAAGAAAGCAATAGGTTTGTTTTCTTGACTCAACACAACCCCTATAGCATAGCCACTAGAATCACACTCAATAGTAAAGACCTTATCAAAATAAGGTAAAGCCAACATAGGCTGCTCTGCTACCCTTTGTTTCAAATATTGAAAACTCTTTTCAGCTTCACTAGACCAAACAAACTTCTTTCTCTTATCCCCCTTTATGGTATCAATGATTGGAGAACATATATGACTGAAATTTCTAATGAATTTCTTATAAAAGCATGCCAAACCATGGAAACTTCTTACCTAAGCAACTGATTTGGGTGTAGGCCAACTTAGGATAGCTTCAAGCTTACTTGGATCCATCTTCAAGGTGCCCTTTGTAATCACAAAACCAAGATATACCAACTTTGTCTTCATAAACTCACATTTCTTCAGATTAGTCATTAGTTTCTCTTCATTCAATCTTCTCAAAACCAAATCCAAATGATGCAAATGTTCTTCCTTACTTGAACTGAAAACAAGAATATCATCAAGATAAACCACTACAAAATTACCAATAAAAGGCTTGAGGACTTCATTCATCAACCTCGTGAAGGTATTGGGTGCATTGGAGAGACTAAAAGGCATCACAGGCCATTCATAAAGCCCTTCATTTGTCTTAAATGTTGTCTTCCATTCATCCCCTTGTCTGATCCTGATTTGGTGATACCCACTCTTGAGGTCTATTTTGGAAAAGTAGCATGCTCCTCCTAGGCAATCCATTAAATCTTCTATCCTTGGAATTGGGAATCTGTATCTGATTGTGATCTTATTGATGGCCCTAGAGTCAGTGCACATCCTGCATTCACCTCCCTTCTTAGGTGCTAGGACAGTTGGAACTGCACAAGGACTAAGGCTTTCTCTAATCAACTCTTTGTCAAGCAACTCCTGCACTTATTTTCTGATTTCTTCATTCTGCTGTGGTGTCATCTTATAGGCTTCTTTATTAGGCAAACTAGCCCTTGGTATGAAGTCAATGTGATGGCTAATATCCCTCATAGGAGGCAAGGTGTTTGGGATTTCATCTACCACTATATCAGCATACTTGTTTAGCAAATCTTGGATCTCTAAAGGCAACTCATCCACTTAACTGCTGTCATAACAGTCCTAGGCTTGGCTATGATTGCAAAACCCATATTCTCCTCTTTCATGGTCTTTAGGAACTCCTTCTCACCTACCAACATCACACTAGGTCCTACTTGTGGTTCTTCACTTTCATCTTTCAAGGGTGTAAGAGTGTAAGAGACCCCATCCTTTTCTATGACATAGGTGTTCTTCCTACCATCATGGAATGCTTTCCTATCATACTGCCAAGGCCTACCAAGTAGCATATGGCAAACATCCATAGGGATGATGTCACACAAGACCTTGTCCTTATATCCCCCAATATGGAATTTTACTCAACTTTGCTCATTCACCAACACTTGCAGCCCTTTGTTTAACCAAGAGACCTTGTATGGAGTGGCATGAGGCAATCTTTTCAATTTTAACTTCTCTACCATTTCAACAGAAACCAAATTGTCAGTACTACCAGAATCAATGACAACTTTACAACATTTACCTTGGCATTTGCATGTAGTCCTAAAGAGTGACTTTCTTTGAGGTGGTTCCTTCTCCATGGGCACTTTGATCAGGGTTCTCATCAACAAAGACTCTCCAACTTCTGGGTTAGCATTGTGTGATGGAGAATTGACACTTTTAGTATCTTCACCTTGTACAATTTGATTCCTCCTTTCACTTCTAACCAAAGTAGTGGACTGTTCTTTCGGGCATTGCCAGGCTTGATGGCCTACAAACTTATTACATTTATAACACTTTCCAATGAATCCACTTGATCCTCCTCTCCTCCCAAATCTGCCCTTAAAATTTGGTCTTCTTCCCCTAAAACTGCCCCTTGAATTAGAAGTTTGTTCTTGAGCATTACTTGTCTCTCCTTCAGACCTTTGGGACTGTCCTCTACCAGCAAATGTCCCTCTTGCTTTGAAATTCTTTCCTCTGCCCCTGCTCTACTTTTCTTGTCTCCTTTTCAACATGTCTTCAACCTTCATCGCTAGTTGGAAACATTCTTCCAATGTTCTAGGACTTGTAAGACTTAGTTCATCTTGTAGGCTATACTTGAGACCATTTATGTATCTTGCAATCTTATCTACATCATCCTCCATGTGGCCTTATCTAATGCTCAGTTTGTAGAACTCCTCTGTGTATGTTTGCACATCCATATCTTTTTGCTTCAAGTTTTGGAGTTTCCTGTATAACTGAATGGCATAGTCACTAGGTAGGAATTTGCCTTTGAGTTTGGCAACCATCCTATTCCAAGAGGTGATTTTGGATTTGCCCTTCTTCCTTCTCTCATCTTGCACATAGTCCCACCAAAGGAATGCATGACCCTTCAACTTTGTTCTTGCCAACTTCACCTGTTTGTTTTTAGGCATATCTTCAAATTCAAAATACATGTCTAGTTCTCCTATTCAATCAAGAAGTTCCTCACTATTTAGACTTCCTCCGTATACTGGAAGTTCCATCTTCACTTTGGAACCTTCCCCTTTGACTGCCTTTAGCAATCTTTCCATTCTCATCTCATCAACATCTCTCTCTCCCTGAGGTTCTTCCTGGTGTGAATTGGTTTCATCTATTCCTTCTTCTTCTTCTTCTTCTGGGTCACTCAAATCTCCTATGACCACTCCTCTTCTCTGAGTAGTTTCAATTGAAGCAAGTCTGGCTTCAAAGATGGCCCTCATCTCCCTCATCTCTCTTTTAAAGTTCTCCTTTATCTCCCTCACCTCTCTAGCAACTAGATTTGCTCTTGGAGGCATCCTTGTCTTCTATTCAACCTTTCCCTCTAATTTCTCTCTGATACCAAAATGATGTAGAGCAAGGACTGATTCAATGCAACAAGACTGTTCTCATGCACTACATACAATGATATGACTCAAACAATGCTCGCATACACTCTAGTTCACCCTAGACACCTGGTTTCAATGGCCCAAAAGGCATACAACAAGGAAGTCATATGAAACAATGAAACTTGTGTCATGTTCCGACATTAAGGCATTGTTTAAATTGAAGATTTAAACAATATGATGGGAAAATCAAATATATTTAATAAACACATAAATATTATTTAAATATTAATAAGTTAAATATTATATTATAATATTACATGAATATAAATAAATAAATATAAATATAAATATAATAATGTAATAATATAAATATCTTATATTTAATTGAATAATCAATAAGATATTACTATATTTTAATAAAGGCCTTATAATAATAAAAGTGATTCGATAACCATTAAAGACAATGGTCTAAATGGCAAACACTTTATAATACTAGGGTGCAATCTCTTAATCGCTTATCCACGCAACATATGAGAGAGATTTCTAAGAAATCGATAAGGGATATAAAGCAGTGAATAGATAAACAAATCTTATAAGAATCCATGAATAGTCTAAGACAACGAATATATTGAAAGCTGTCAATTCCTTTATGGTGGCTGATACCTAATAGGCATTGACTACATACCATCTATAAGCAAACGATTCAAAAGGGAAAAAGCCTTATATCTACACAAGGTGCGGCAAACACTGACTGGGGGCAATGAATAAAGTTGCGATTCATACTATGGTCAAAGGACTAGCGATTAGTAACTTGTGAAGGGACCCATATTAAAAGTGATACAAATACAATATATAGCCACCGACTATTCAAAGCAAACGCCATAATAAGCAATCAGAGGTTGCAAACTTGGCATCAATCCAAAGGAATTGGGATAACGGCAAGCACTTGGTCAAGAAAGCATCGACTATGTTTAAGTCACTAATTATTAAAGGTGGCACCTTTAAGTCAACCATCCCTTGAAAGAGGCGACTTTTGCTAAGAGGCATCCGGTCAGAGAGATATAAATTGTTGAAGGAAGAAGGGAAGGATAGGGGGGGTCACTCATAAAAGAGCATTACAATTCAAAATAGCATCGAACATCCAACACAACGAATACAAGCCATTGCATTTATATATTTTCAGCTGTCAAACATTGTCAAGAATATAAGTGGAATCAGAACTCCATTTTTATACATCAGCTATCATTTATCAACAGCAATCATTCCAAGTAGCAGACAATCTGAATTATATATACATATATCCTTACATATCAGCAAGCAAAGTGTTTACATCAGAATAGATCCAGCAAATCAATCCACAAAGTTAAAATTGTGTGCAAGGTTAAGAAATTTTTGATCTTCTTACAAGGGGACATTACAACTTGGATTTGTCAAGACCTACAATATTTATGGGTGCCTCACAGCTCAATCTCACTGTAGGCAAGTGGATTTATACATCTGTTTTATCAAACCCTAAGCAAACTAGGGTTCTGCCCTGTTTAGTAGGGTATTGAGAGGAACAGTCCTCTATAACTTACTAGAATCAAAAGATATCAACTCCAAACCTTGAAAATCTTATAGCACACATCAAAACAATACTTTCTTGAAGATTTCAGAATTTTACAATGGTTAAAACTCAAGAAATGAATTTTTTATTCATGACTGGAAACTCTAGGCTGAATCCTGCCTGTTTTCACAAAAAATACTCTAAAATACACAAATCATAATGAAATCTCCTGAAACCAATTGCAAATGAAAGAGTAAAAGATTATCCATCTTCCCCAACTGGTTGCAGGTCCGTACTGTACCATACAGGGCCATACACCTGGGGTTTTCAGTCTGATTACATAGAAAAATGCATAAAAATGTGTCAAAATTGATGTATTACTTCTTCCAATTCTTCTCCAACCCTTTGGTCATGTTTACAAGGCATATTTATGCTATTCCAAGCATCTCCCAACTTCTAACCAACCCACAACTGTTTTTTAACAAAGTTTTAAAAAGTTGTCATTACAACATTGACAATATTTGAGCAACTTTTACAACTTTTGCCTAGATTGCACCTAATGACCCAAAATGGTCCTAGATTGACTTAGAATGGTCTCAAATGACCTTATTTACATAAATCAAGCCAAAACAAAACAAAAACCAAAGTTTCCCAACATGACCCAAGGTGCATCAGGGTGCCCCTGCACCAAAGAAGGAAAATGAACCTCCCGATCTTTGGTGCCCGAAGCACGTGGACGAATCAGAAAGGAACCAAAGCGGATTTCGGAGCCGATAAGAATGGCATAGCGAAGAGAACCCTGAACTCCAAAACTTCGAAAAGGTAGAAAATACAAGGAAAACACTTAGGATTTGTGGACTTAGTCATTTGGGGGCTTATTTCCTCGCACTTCAAAAGAGAAAACACTTAGAAATTTCTGGGATCTTTGGGATATTTGACTTGAAGGCAAAATAGGACAACATTTTGGCGACTATGCAGGGGTGTTTGCCTGCTAAACATTGGGATCTAGGGGCCTTATCAATCCATTGGGCACAGAGTCAAAAGGACACGCAACAACAAGGACAGGAGTTGGCTAGACCAACACAAAACTAAACACTGCCTCCAACAAACAAAACAATACAAAACAACAAGGCAAACATCCTCCTAATGAGGGTGCAACAGAGTGCAACAACACTTACTGAAAGGAAACACACCTAACATATTTACAAAATCTCACAACCCACTAAAAGAAAGGTTTGAGATGGATCCCATTGACTGGCATTGGTAGAACCTCTTGCATTCAGCTTGGAAAGTTGAAATGTATTGGCTTGTTTGCAGCTGGTAATAATATAAGGGCCACTCCACATGGCATCAAATTTTGAATGTCTCCCAGCTTTAACTCTGTCTTCATCCCATTTCAACACCAAATCTCCCTCACTAAATGTTCTGTTAGTTGATTTTTTGTCAAAAGCTCTTTTGACCTGATCTTGGTGAGCCTCAAGAGTCTTCATGGCAGCACCCCTCTTCTCCTCTAGCTCCATCAGTTCGGCAAACCTCACTATCATGGCATCATTTTCCAACAATTCCAACTGTTGTGCAAACTCAAGGGAAGGCAATTCTAGTGATAATAGAAGTTTTGCTTCCCTTCCATAAACAAGCATGAAGGGTGAATTGCCAATGGCCCTCTTGGGAGTGATTCTATTAGCCCAGAGAGTTGTTTTCAACTTGGAGTGCCAAGTCCTTTGATTGTCTTCCACTGTTCTTTTGATGATTCTGATCAGGTTTTTGTTTGTAGACTCGACTGGGCCTCCCTTGAGGATAATAGTTGGAAGACGTCTTCAAATAGACCCCATGCTTGCATGCCCACTCACTAACCTTAAGACCTACAATGGCCTTGGCATTGTCAGAAATAATGGTGAATGGAACACCAAATCTGGTAACTATACCCTCAAGGAAATTCAGAATGGAGGCCTCTGTGGCATCCTTCAAAGCAACTGCCTCTGTCCACCTTGTGAAATAATTAGTGGTTGTTAAAATCCATTTATGCCCAGCACTGGATGGTGGATTAACCATTCCAATCAAATCCAAACACCATTGGGCAAATGGCTGATCAGTCTGAATGGAATGGAGAGGAAGAGATGCCAACCTCTGTTTTCCTACAAATAAGGCACATTCCTTGCAGCCTCTTACTCATCTATGGGCATCTCTAAATTGGTTGGGCCAGTAATAACCTGCCCTCATGATTTTAACAACAATTGTCCTTGGTGAAAAATGGCCACCAAAAGGGCCATCATGAAACTCTTCTAACACCCTTGAGGTTTGATTTTGCGCAATGCATCTAAGAAGAACTCCATTGATGTCTTTCCTAAACAAGACACCATCAACAAGAACATAGGGGATGACTTGGAGTTTGAAATACCTTCTTTTGGATTGATTCAGACCATTTGGGCATTTAACTGATTGTAGAAAAGTAGTCATGTCATGATACCAGTCAGTTGGAGCATGAAACTCGGTTGGCTAGACTTGTTCAACCTCTGTTTTCCTACAAATAAGGCACATTCCTTGCAGCCTCTTACTCATCTATGGGCATCTCTAAACTGGTTGGGCCAGTAATAACTTGCCCTCATGATTTTAACAACAATTGTCCTTGGTGAAAAATGGCCACCAAAAGGGCCATCATGAACCTCTTCTAACACCCTTGAGGTTTGATTTTGCGCAATGCATCTAAGAAGAACTCCATTGATGTCTTTCCTAAACAAGACACCATTAACAAGAACATAGGGGATGACTTGGAGTTTGAAATACCTTCTTTTGGATTGATTTAGACCATTTGGGCATTTAACTGACTATAGAAAAGTAGTCATGTCATGATACGAGTCAGTTGGAGCATGAAACTCGGTTGGCTAGACTTGTTCAAGGGCATGCACCGTGTCATTTCCAGCTCCAATGTCTGCTACCATTTGCTCACACGATCCTTTGCCTCTTACCAGCCTTGTGATGTTGATATTCACGTCATATTCCATGACCTTGGTGATCCACCCACCTCTCTTCTTGCTGACATCTCTACTCAAAAGAAACTCTTTCACACCAGGATGGTTCACCATCAGTTGTATCTTGCTGTTTGAAAGCATGTGCCTGAACTTTTTGAGTGCTTTCACCACAACAAACACCTGTTTCTCAACAAAATTATAATTAAGCTCATATTCTTTGAGGGGCTGGCTGAAGAAAGCAATTGGCTGCTCCAATTTTTCTTCATTTTGTTGTGTTAGGACCGCTAATATACCCTCCTTGCCCCCAAACGCATAAAGGAAAATATCCTTTTCAAAGTTAGGATTCACCAACGTAGGAGCTTGTGCAATGCCTTGTTTGACAGCTTCAAAATTGTCTTTGCTTTCTTCTGACTATGTGAAAGCAACATTTTTCTTTAGCATGGAGGTGAGAGGTTTTGCTATTGAAGCAAAATTAGGTATGAACCTCCTCACAAAATTGATCTTGCCCAGGAAGCTTTGCAGGCCCTTCTTGTGACTGGGAAGGGGAAGGGACAGGATCACACTTGTTCTTTCTGGATCAATGGCAAGCCCTTCCTTTGAAACTACATGTCCCAACAGTTTACCTTCTGGGACAGCGAATACACACTTCTTTGGATTCAATGATATGTCATATTCCCTGCATCTCTCAAAGACTTTTCTCAAATGACCTAAATGGTCAACTGCATGCTTAGAATACACAGTCAAATCATCAAGATATACTAAAATGATATCATTGATCAGGCCTTTAAAAGCCAAATCCATTGCTCTTTGGAAGGTTGCCCCAACATTAGTCAATCCAAATGGCATTTTCTGATAAGTCAAGGTACCCCATTTGGTGGTAAAGGTTGTTTTATATTGATCTGATTCTGTTACTAGAATTTGGTTATACCTTGAGTAGCCATCTAGGAGTGAAAACCTTTCAGCTCCTGCCACCGTTTGTAAGATCTACTCCATTGAAGGAAGTGGTAGTGGTCTTTAAGGGAGGCCTTGTTTAGGTCTCTAAAGTCTACACATAATTTGATTTCCCCATTCTTTTTCCTAACTAGAACAAGGTTAGCTACCCAAGAGGAATGTTTGATTGGATAGACAATTTTGGCCTCTACGAGCTTGGACAACTCTTTTCTCATCAATGGCTCAATTTTGGAATTGACTGGCCTTTGCTTTTGGCGGACAGGTTTTGCATTGGGATCTAAATCAATGGTATGTTGAATTAAACTAGGATCAAAACATTTTAGATCCCTATAATCCCAAGCAATTAAATCATCAAACTCACTACAAAGCTCAACAAAACCTTGTCTTTCAGCTTGATCACATACCTTGCCATGCCTTAGAAATCCGCCCTGTGCAATTTCCACCTCTTCATAGTCCTCTTTTTTGACTGTCATGTTCATTTTCTCCTTTTCGGGTTGATCATCAACACCAAAGATGTTTTCTAAGGTGATCAATCTCTTGGGCAATTTATTTATCTTTAGTTGGATCAACTGATCACCATACTACTCTTGCAATTTTGACTGATTACTGGCAGCAAACTCTACCTCTTCTTGCAAGAAATTAACAATCTGCTGATCATTTTCAAATACATGCCAACTTGTAACATTGTTTGGGATGGTTGGCCTCATGACAAACTTCACATGCTGATCTGAGTTCTATTTGACATTCTTGAGAATGTCAAACTGAGCACCAATTGTAGCCATCCTGTTAGCATCTTTGTTTCTTCCTCTAGGCACTACTTGGATATTGAAGGCATCCAAGTCTTCAATCAGATCCCAGACTCTGTGTTTATATGACTTCAAAAAAGTCATTCCTTGAAGCACTTTGTGACCTGATTTGGTGGACAACCAACCCACTGTCACCAAATACTTGTAAAATTTTTATTCCTCTCTTATGTGCCAGTTGCATGCCTTGAACCAAGGCTTCATATTCAACCATGTTGTTGGTGGAGTTGAACTGAAATCTGAAAGTAGAGAAATAACTCTCCTTTTGGGGGGAAACTAGCACTACACCAGCACCTGCTCCATTTTTGTTTTTGGAGCCATTAAAATACATCTGCCATATCCCACTTGAATCTTCTTTTGCCTTTACAAGATTAGGGATGAAGGCGTCTTCATCATGGATACACTATGTACCCAGCCTTGTGTCTTCTATTGAAAATAATTTGCCCATTCATCAAGCAGTATATCAAGAATTTCTTCCATAGGTTTGGCAGCCTCATGCATGTTGTTGTCATTGAGCAGTTCACGTTGGTAGGGTTAGGGGAATAAGGCTCTACATGATTATTGGCAATAGGCTCATCCTTAACGGTCACCTTAGTGCCATACCTTGTTCTAAACAAAATGTGGGACCAATCAGAGGAAAGGTATCCACCTATTTTGGTGGTGAAAACTCTAGACAAACATATGCCAAAGCTATGTCACAGGGTTTGCCGAATTTTGCACTTGAAGTTTGAAATCTGGCCTTTTAAAAATCGATAAAATTCGCTTCAAATTCGTACAGAAAATGTGAGGGCATTTGCGGTGTCGTTTTTAACTGTAGACGAGTCGGTGACTATCTTCAGGTAGGAGGAAAAAACATGAAAGCGTTTTTGTTAGGGTTTTTACCCATTCGCGTTTTTGTTAGGGATTTTATCTGCACACCAGTTGGTGATTGTTTCATTGCCCTTCGAATATTCAAATAGTAGGATGAGACGGAAAATGTTTTCTAGGTTTTTAACTAGCACTTGCACCCATAGAAGGTTCAAGGAATATGCCGATAGGAACAACCAACGAAAATTTTCCGGCGTGAATTTTTTTTTACGGCTTGAAACAATTCCAAGCACTATAATGCTCACATATAAAAGCCTATTGGCTAATTATATAAATATTTCGCAAGTTCTGGGAATGTTCACGTTTTTTAATTCCATTTGATATATTTGAATATTTCATTGTCCTAAGCAAACCGTATTTAAATGTTTTAATTTCATTTATATAATTTGATTGTCTTTAGCAAACTGTAGTTGTTTTCTAGGTTTTTTTCTTAATTTTATTTATTTAGAATTTTTATTTGTCTTTTTAAATAAAATTTAATACCTTCATTTTAAACTTAAAATAATAGACATTTTAAACATTAAGTATTTTTTTATTTAGATTATAACTTTATTTAAAAACTTAACATTTAATATTATTATAAATTTAATATTAATATAATATTATTTAACTCAAATTTATATTAGGCGAATTTAATATCGAATTTTTTTTGGAGTTGCCGAACTTAATGCGAATTTCATCTTCGTCGAACTCGAACCTTGTGACATAGTGCCAATGTATGCAAGGAGATCAATGACTGGAATGTCTTGTAAAACAAAGCAGCTAAGACATGCATGTAGGGTAAGCTTTAGATCTTTAACAACACCTATTGTCTTAACAACAGTACCATCTAGTTGCACTACCCTTTAATCACAGGTTCATATTCTATGCCTAATTGATAAGCTATGTTTTTAAGCATACCAGAAGTACCTGCCCCAGAATCAATCATGCAATTATGCAACAATTTGTCAAGAATGATTAGGGAAACATAGAAAGGAGGGGGCTTACTGATTTTACTTGTGCTTGCCTCCTCTTTTGGTTGGCACAGGTTTGCTGGGGTGGCTGCTTTTTTTTTTGTTGTCTCTTTGGCAGGCTGATTGAAGCTTGTTAGGGCTTCCTGAAGTAAATCCCTTTGAGCTAGGATTAACAGGGCATCCCACATAGTGACACTCAGGTTAGTCCTTTTCATTTGATCAACTATGATGAAAGGGATCTGACTAACCTTCTGGGATACCTTTGTAACCACAGTGTCAACTTTTGATTGTTGACTGGTCTGGGGCAGCTATTCTAGCACTGGATTTGCCTTACCAATAGCCTGATTTGCTTGTTTTGAAGGAGTTTTGGCTGTTGCACTTTCATTTGTAGCCATTGGGGATGCATGAGAGGTAGATGCACTACCAACTACAGGAACTAATGCATCCTCAGTCACTCTTCTTTTTTCTCTTGTGTTGTGTGCTATTGGACTTGTACCCTGATTAAAATCACAAAAATCATCCTGCGTCCAATTCATCAAGGTGGAATCATTCTGTATTTGTTCATGTCCTCCCCCAACATCATGACTAGAACTAGGCTGCTGCTCTGGAAGGACTGATGGGTTTTGCACTGTCAAAGCCTGACTGAACTGTCCGCTTTGGCATAAATTTTGATCATGGGGCTGATTGCATGGGTAGCACCAATCACTGTCCTGAGCTAGATTGTTCTGTATAGGCACAAGAGGTCTGAATGTGCTTGCAGCATTGAGATTGATGGCATCTAGGGGCCTGATATAACTAGGCTGATTTTGCCTTTGTACATTACCCTGATAAGGTTGCCTGTTAGATTGATATGTTTGATTAAACGATAGATATGGCCTGTTGGGTTGGGCCAGCTGTCTCTCCATTGCTACTACTCTATTGGTCAATCTTCTTATTGTGGCATCCTTATCCTCTGATTTCTCAATTGAAGGGATACTCAGAGGAATTGTAGAAGTGACTGCTTGTAATAACTAATATCCCAAATGGGGATATTATGAACGATTTCAGATTCATGGGCTTTCAAATGAATTTTCTGAATTTTGCCCTAATTTTCTATTCTTTAATTTTTTGCTCTAACCCTAACTTTTGCTCTAAAAATTAGATTTAAACAATTGCATATATAATTTCCATAAAATATGCCAAATCACCATAATATCATTGCCAACAATATTTCCAATTATATTTGAATTCCACCACACAATATGCAATTTAAACCAGTTCAAATTGCAACCACAAATGACTGAAATATAATTTAGATGTCTGCTGCTATAAAAATCAGAACCGAACAAGTCCTCAATTACATCCAAAAGCATGGGCAACAAGACAAACAAGCCAAGCTCAAATCTTCCCTAAATCCTAAGGTTGTACATACCAAAAACAATGCAAAATAATGATAGCTGTTATCTCTCAGATTTGCACCCTTGCTAAGTTGTAAAACTTAGCAATCTAGAGAAACATGGGATCTTTCCAAGTCTGTGGGTCACCTGTGATGGAAAGAACCTCAGGAGAAGGCTGGCTTCCTGTTGATACTCCACTTAAAACTACTTATACTAAAGTCTTTGCAGAGAAAAGAGTAAGAAGGGTTGCATGAAAATAAAACCTACTGTCTAAGGTGATGCACCAGAAGATCATCAGACAATACATAGAAATGACACACTACAGAAACAGTAATAATAAGAATCCCTTACACATCCCAGCAAATCATAATCCTTGCATCATTATTTTGTAAGGAGGCTAAATAACAACAGTCCTGCAAAGGAGAAACTGATTGTTATTCCTTGCACATCTCACAACCTGCAAAAAAATGTAACCCCTGCATAAAGGCTCTAAGGACAAAGAACATCACAAAGATCTGCACTAACACTGAGGACACACAATATCAGAAGAAATGGGAAGGTATAAACTGCTTATTACTGCCAAAAAGGTGTTACAATACTGTATATCTCTGAAAATGGGTTACAAGACTGTTCACTTCTACAAAATAACTCAGAAAATTACAATATACAGAGTAGTGAATAGCAAGAACTCCTCAAAAAATGAACAAGAAAGAAAACTATATACTTCCTAAACAGCTGTAAACAGATAAACATCCACCACCTCCATTCCCGTGCATCTCATAAATGCCCACAAAATATCTCTCTAAAGTCCTCCAAAAAGGGTTCCTAAGACATAAATGGTCAAGGCATGCCATCAACTATCATAAAGGCACCTGAAAATGTCATAGAATGCCTTTAAATGATCTTTAAGGCTTCTAACATACATCAGATCTGTGTAATAACTCTCCTGCAGTATTAGAAATATCTGATATTTTCCAAATAAATGACATAAATACACCTTTTCTGCATTTAATTAACATTTAACTAATAGGCTTATAATTACACCACCTTAGTAAATGTTTTACAATTCAAAATTATACAAACCAATGCAGAAAAAAGTGACATTTATGACATAACATCTAATTCCATCTCAAGATTATGCAAAAACACATAGCATAAAAAAAAAGTCATACAACCTCAAGGGTTCTTCCTCAGCGTTATTGGCTTCTCTGCTCTTTCCACTCACTACCTTAGATTTTAGGCATGGAGTCAAGTGAGTGGGTGAAGATGGCGGCTCTGCTGTAGATGCCTTGTCCTTAGGTGTAGTTGTCCTCTTATTCCTTTGACTGTTGATGAACATCCAGCTTTGTTTCACCACTCCTTTAGTTCTTTCAGCAATAGAGGTGATTTCTTGGAGTGACCAATCCATTTGTGGCAATGGTTGTGAATCAATTCCCTCCTTGATGAATTTTGGGGAGAGAATCAAACCGTCTTCGTGCAAGCCTTTGCCACTCTTAAGGAAAACTGGTATCTACTCCAAGATGAAGCGGCTGTAATTCCTTCGACGGACCTCATATTCATCTTGACAGTTGACCTAGAAATCCTCCATAGTAGGTACACGAGCGAACTTGCCGTTGAGTCTGGATTTCATCACCTGCTTAGGATCATAAGTGCGCTTCTCCTTGAAGGTCTTCAGGCCGAATTTGGACATTTCCTCTCCAATCGTCTTTGCATCAGAAGCACTTTTACATTTGAAGACACCCAGCTGAATAGGGAAGTTTACCGCCATCTTATGCCTGCTGCATAGGAAACTATGCACTTCTTCAATCTGACGCAGGAACTCTATGAAGACCACTTCATCAGAAGGGTACCTTGGAAGCATATATGGACATGATGTGAACCCATATACTCGAATATAGGAGAAGGTAGGGAACTGAATATACTAGTCCGCCCCCATTTTGAGATTACTGCTCTAGCCTCCTCTGATACTTTGACATGCATTTGGTTCTCCAAGTCACGCACTGTGAACATTAGAAATGCGTCATTGACTTAGCGGAAGTGCTTCTGGGACTCTAAAATTTCACGCTGAGGATATAGCTTGGTAATTTTGGTATTTTGCAGAGAGCCTACAAAATTCAATCCGACAAAATGATATTGTTTGGCCACCATGAATAGCAAGTAGGATACCATCCTGAACTCATGAGTTCGAGTGAACTCTATGATTTGCCGGTGGATACAATCGCTTATGAGAGTAGCCCATTCATAAGTTGCACTTCCATTGGCTATTGTGCTGATGACATAGAACATCCACGTTCTGAAACTTCTCTCTTCAGCCTGGCCTATAATCCGGTTGAGCATTGTGATCATGATCGCATATTCATCCTTGAACTGGCCTCGACCCACATTCCTTGGAAGCGTATTCCTTCTTTCTTTTAGCCATTTGCAAGCTATCTTTTGGTATTTATCAGTAGTAGAGGTCCACACTCCTTCACTTTCTTCTTGTAATGTCCCCTTCTAGTGAGTCCAAATTTTTTCTTTGACCTTACACAATTCAACTCACAAAAGAGAACATTAGAGTTCCATTTTCTTTTCATTTCATCATATTAACAATATAATCATTATTCATCCATATTCAAGTTGTATATTCATGTCCTTATATAATGTTTCCAACTTATCATTTGTTCATACACTTAATTGTCTAAGGATTTTAGCTATCACATTCATTGAATTACAACATTCATTTCATTGTATTCAATTTAAGAATGTTCACATCTATATCCATATTCCATTCATATATGTATGGAGATTTACTTTATTTCTACACTCCTATTTATTCTCATATTATTATACCTATTCTATATTCATACTTATACAGAGAATGTATATACATCATTGATGGTAATATATTCCAATTATTATCCTGATATAAGCAGTATTCATTTATTTATATTCATATTATTCTTCTACAACATTTATATCGCCTAAGCTATTAATAAGGAAGGTGCACATACCTCTTTATGCTGCTTGTCTTGTTGAATCTGTTCATTGGATTCTATTCTCTTTCACCTATTCTTTAATATTTATATATTATAGTATTTGTTATAATATTAATAATCTCTCTCTCTCTCTCTCTATATATATATATATATATATATATATTTACTTGAATAATTCTTCCCTATATATATTTATGATATCTTTCCTACTTATGACCCAGAAATATATATATAAATATCATGTAGATCTAATTATATTTATTTATGGGATATTCTTTTTATTTATTTATTTCCCATATCTTAGATTCACATCATTATCTTATAGTTTATATCATTCCTATTTACTTTCACGCATGAAACAATTAACTAATAGTTAATTTTACTTCTAATCATAATTCATTTACTTCTGTCATAATTATATTATTACATCATTACATTTCTTATTTATGATCATGAAATCAGTTCATTCTATTGATATATCTTTATTTATTTAACTTTATTCATTTCTAAATCCACTTTACACAGTCTATACTAGAATATTACTAATATATATTATATTCTATATTTAAATACTTAATGAAAAACATACTTGATATAATTGCAGACTTACCTTGTCTGTCCCGTATCTTCCTTGTAATTTCTCTTTGTTGTGTCTTTGATATTGATAACTCTCAATGCTGTTATTCTTTATTGTTTATTGATCTGCTATTTTTTTCTTTTTCTTAGACTCCCTTTTTTTTCTCCTTTGCTGATGATCATATATATCTGATTATGATTCCCTATTTAAGTGTTTGATGGGCTTATACCCAACCGTCACCACTATTAGTGATAATAATTACCATTAATATATTTGCTCACTTAATTTGTTAAACACCATTTACTAAGGAATCGGTGTCTCTTTTAAGAGGCCCGATCCTCACATATATATAAAGTGCCTTTTATAATATGCAATGAAAATATATATTTATTATTTATGTTTATATTTATTATCATATTAATATATTATATGTTATATAATTTATATTTATATTTGATAATTATAATCATAATATTATCTTATGATAATTATGATTAAATTGCTATTATTTCTTTTTATATTTTAAAATATTCATATAATAATAATATTATTTTAATAATATATATATTATTTCGAATTGATATTTACTACGGTAATTTAGTTGTTTTCTTTATCAAGATGTTTAAATCTTTAATTTAAACAATGCCTTAATATGGGGACATGACACTTCTAGATCAAGGGCGAGTGATTCTTCAAAAAGTGGGATGCCAAGGGCAAACTCTATATCATCAGATTTCAAGCTGGCGATCAATCTTCCATCTCTCGATTTGACTTCTCTTGATTCAGGATTATAGTATTGAATGCACGAGAGCACAAATTCAAGACTATGGGCATCAATAGGGAATGATCCGGCTTGAATAAGCCCTGAATTCTTCAAATTTCTTGCTGCTGCATTGCCTGAGCTTATCAGTGGTTCCAAGTCAAAACCTTCAGGTGAGACCTGACACAAGTTTGTTTCCTTGACCTTGGAATATTCATGTTTGAGCAAGGATTTGACCTCAATGGTGACTGATGAATATTGCATGATGATTTGAAAGGGGCTTGTTCTGATGCCTTTTTGCCTTGAAAACAACCAATCTGGACCTCTGTGTGTTCGCTGCCCAAGAAAAACAAGTTTTCTTTTTGCTGTCCAAATTTTAAATTTTTATGAAAAAATTAGAATTTTTGCCCTTGGAAAATAAAAATTTGGAGTTGTACCCTCAAAGATTTGACAGATCTGAGCTCAAAATGGTCTAGGATGATGGAAGATGCCTTTTGCTGAGGTGGGTATGAGCCAGAAATGGAAAATTCTGGACATATAGGCCTCAAAAATCACTTTTATTTTGGCTGTAGGTGGTGATTTTGCCTTCAAACAGTCATGACCAGGGAAGAAAATCCTTGAAAAATCATCAAAAATGGCTTCCTGGGTTTGGGTGCTGCCTTAGGAACATGAAAATGGACCCTGTGATGGAAGAGAATGAAGAAAAAGAGGCTGAGAAGTGAACAATCTATCCTCTTTATGCTTTGCTAGTCCGAAAAAGCTTCAAATCTGCAATAAAAAGCTTGAAAAACCCTCAACAATGGCCGCCAAGGCAATGAAATGGCCTTCCTGTGAACAAATATGCCTTTGAGTGTGATAGAAAGGTATAGAATAGTGCAAGAAGAGTAGACTTTGCCCTGTATGTGAAGATCAACTCCTCAATGCCTTTGAATCCGTCCTTTGGAAGCTTTTATTCTCCCATTAATGGCCGCCATGTGTGAAGTACAGCCTCAACACCCTTCTCTTGCCTTGAAAATGATCATAACTATGCAAGAGACCTCCTTTATAGTGAGCGCCACCCTTCTAGGGTTTCATTCCTCTATTTTTGGCTTTGCTTTTCTTCTCCACTCATGTAAATACAATGAAGGAAATAAGAATAGGAGAAGGATGTATTTATAGCTTTAACCTTTCTCTCTCCTCAACGACTATCTTCATGCAAACTTTGACGCTTTGAAAGGAGTACAAATGATCAATAATGGGCGCCTTTCTTATGTATCAAATAGGCGTGGCTTTTGAGGGATTTAGGCACCTATTGTATATGCCAAAAAGGTGTGAGATATTAGGGTTTTAGGCACCTTTTAGAGGGAGTCAAAAAGGTGTGCAAAATGGGCTATTTAGGCGCCTTTGGTAATAAAGAAAAAGGCGAGCATTATGAGCAAAATAGGCGCCTTTTGGAGACAAGCAAATAGGCGTGGGAATCTTTCAATATGAGCGCCTTTTGATGGAAGCAAAAAGGCGTGGGAAATGGTCAAAATGAGCACCTATTTTCGGTGTGAAAAAGGCGTGGAATTTAGGCAAAATGAGCACCTTTTCTCATGTGGCAAAAAGGCGTGGATATTTCTCTTTTTGAGCGCCTTTTGGAAGTGACACAAAAGGCGTGGGTTTTGCTAGGAAAGAGCGCCTTTGTGAGGTGTAAAATAGGCGTGTCTTTTGGGCAAACTGAGCGCCTTTTACATGGTGACTTTGCCTTGTTGAATTCTTCATCCATTGGCCTTTGAAAAACCTCTTGATCACTCCTTAGAATTGCCATGTGAACCTTGCAATTGATTTATCATTTCCATGCTTGTACATCATGACCTTTGATCTTGAGAAACTTTGAATTTGCCTTGAGCACTTTGACGGAGGATGCTCAAATCACCATCATTTATCTCTGCTTCTGGATCTTATTTTTGCCAGAACTTCTTCGTCTGACGACGGAATGTCTTGAAGTTTGGAAACCAAGCTCATATGATCTGAAGCTCTCATCTAAGCCTCTCCTCCATGAATTATACTCCAAGATGGAGCACATTTTAGCCAAGAACGCTCAAGAATGCATTAGAATTTTTTTTGAAATTTTTCAAAATTTCAAAATTTTCAAAATTGAATTTTGATTTGCCAGATGTATTTGCATTGCTTCCCTTGGTTCCTTTATGTCGTTTTGGCCTTGAATTCACCACTTTGACTTCTTTTTTGATGTTCTTTTGCTGCTCCAAACCTAATTGGTTGACTAGTATCTCCCTCCATTTGAGCCTTGCATCGCCATCTTTTGATATGTCTTGTACTTGCAAGGTTAGCGCAGTAATGACAAGGCTACATGGTGCTTGGGAGGTGTATTTGGACACATATACGAAAAATTTCATATGGGTACAACATTGTTCAATCACAAACAAATATGGAAGTTCAGCCACAATGAAAACTGTTTGTGTTTTGCAAACAAAATGAGTTCAAATGGCTTTCATTTTCAAAACCGTTTTCTCGGCCAGATGGCCGTCGGGTTCTCCGCCGGTTTGCCTGGGATGGATCCGAGCTATTTTGGACAGACCTTGTCTGGACCCACAGGTAGATCGGACTAGATCACAGACTTGGTTCAAACCGAACCCGGACCCGAATCCGGCCAAGGCCTAGGCGGATCCGGTAACATAGGTTTCAAGTATAATAAAGTCTTGAAATCCATGTGACCAATGCTATTTAGAATTTCTAAGTATTAAATTGAATAAAACAACATTATGAAGAGGATGTGATACAATTTGGAAGTCTCTGTGTATATACAACAGTATGAAAATCACCTAGTTTGTTGTTCTATTCCAAGAACATCATTATTATCAGCCAAGCTTTGGTATTCAGATCAATTAAATAAGCATTCTAGCATCAACAATTTATGAAAGGTTAGATTTGCAATTATATCAAATCTATGTATGAATCAAATATCATTTTCATCTTCGTAGGACAAAAATTGTGCTTGAATTCATGTGAATTGAATATCTGTAATGTCCCCTACTTGGAGTATGCCTGTTTTTACATAATAAACATACTTCAACATACTTATTGTACCCTAAATCAGATCATTAAAACTAGGGACTAATTAGTATTCATAATATACTCGATGATTACTATATTTAAGCCCCAATCCTTACCTCTTACCTAATCATCAACCCTATGGAGGATGGGGGATAACCATGTTAGGGCGCTAGAAAATTATTCTCCACAAGTGAGGCCCAGGGGTTTCATGAACACCTGTCAATACCACCACCTGGCCCAAGTTTCAGGAATGCCCGTCCATAACACATTGGGGAGTAGATCCAAGGGTTTCATGGACACCCGTCAATACCACCACTTGGCCCGAGAGCTTCAGGAACACCCGTCCATACCACTTCGGGGCTCACCTTCCTTGCGAGACATTAATTCTGCCTCTCCCTAACAACCCAACCAATCCTCATGAGGGGCAATAGAGAAAGATTAAGGACCGGATCATGAATATACTAATCCATTGTATATCGTGAATATATATTATATATGTATATAAGCATAGTTATTTTATAAATCAGAATTGATAGCTATAATCTTATTCACCGTATTTTAGATATAAATCTATATAGAGAATAAATGAAATAATTCATAGATATTCATTTATTCCCTTAATAGAATACAAGTAACATAAATTAACATTTATGAATACATAAGGATAGGGTGTAGTATACTTATCTGCTATTACACCAAGTAAAATGATATCAAATCTGCTGTAGCAATTTATGCTTTGCTGTTATACTCTAAAAATATATTAGAAATATATATTTCAAACTTAGAAATAAATCATTACTTCTTGCCCTACAAAACATACCTTCCAATCTCCTTATATATATTCTCAAGGTAGACGCCTTCTATGAAGATATGTGACTATTACAAATGAAGGTGACTCTTCAAAATTGCACCTCTTCATAAATGCTGATCACTGCTTTTGTTTTAATCGCTCCACACCTTCTATTATATTATTTACCATTTTATTAACAAAACCCTTCAATAGAGCGCTTAGGGAGAGTCGGCTGTTTTGTTATATCAATTCTTATTATCCTTGATCACTGCCTTTAATTAATATTATTTGCTGTTGCTATAAGCGCTGCCTCCTTTATATTATTCGTTGCCTATCATGTATAAACTCACATCTTAATAAATGTCATCTGATGCCCTTTACATGTTAATCTCCTATAAAGCAGATTGCACTTGTTATTCTCTTCAATCAGCGCTAATCTCTTGCATATATACGATTTATGTCTTGTTTAATTAACTCTTTTGTCTCTTGTATATATACACGGTGCTCCATTGTAAAAGGTGGTCGGCCATCTTATGAGATTTATTTAATACTTCTTCTATTTGTGTCGGCCACCTTATTTACTCACACCTCATATGCATATAAAAAACATAAGACATTTTATTCCTAATAAATCGTATGACATCCATCTTAAATAAGACTTTTGTTTTATTGTATCGGTCACCTTATTACTTCCTTGCACTATGATATAGTAATAGATTCTTATCATTGCTAGTTTCATTCATATCTTTAATTTAAATGAATAATAAACTCACAATAAAATAATCAATTCATAAATATATTCAATTATAAATTATTAATATAGGGGCATGACAATATCATTATCAACACTTAGTGAAAAGTTAATTTTGTCCCTATAATATTTGGTTCATGATAACTGATTTCAATATCTGAAATAACCAATTATGTGGGTTGTATGCAAACTGTTTGTTAAAATGTTTATGAATAATGCCATGAAAGAAAACTGTTTATGAATATGCCTATGGCAAATAAAGATAGCTGCAGCTGTTCCTAAGCATTTAATTCAGAAATATTGATTGGTTTCAATGTTTCAACAACTGTTTAACGAAATGTCTATGAGATAAAACTGAGAAATTTGCAAGTTTGTTAAAATATCTTGGTAGGGACATTATAGTACTTGCCTTGTTTGGCCTCTAAATTTAGCTAAATAGTGCAAGCGTATAGTTTTAGGTCTTGATTCAAGTCAAACAACACAAAATTCTTGCCTTGTGGTTGAAAGTGCGTCTTTGCCTTTTGCACGTTGCAAACCCAAAAAAAATTACATTTTTATGTTTTATTCGACACAAACATGAAACACCTCTGAAAACACTGTAAAGTTTGTAAATTGCAAGCACATGTACAATTTTAGGTTAGGTTTTGTTTTACAAAGAGCTTCCCCTTTTAATTCAAAGAGCGGTTTTATCGCACATATGTTCCATTTTGTGTTGCATTGAAAGGTGCAAAATAAAATGCTAACAGAATGATCATTAAAGGAGGATGTTAGAAGGAGATAGATTTTTAAAATTATAATGGTCATACTCATCTTAAGCGATAAGCTAGAAATAAATTCACCATGATTGTATTTTACTTTATCAAATAATGCAAAAATGACTTAACTTTAGCCTTTAGGGTTGGACTTTGTGTCACTATAGTATAAGGGTTTATGTTGTTGCTTTCCTATAAAGTAACCATTGCTCTTTCATCAATATAGATGAGAACTATTTCCCTCCTTCAAGTGTACTCTTGTGTTCTTTCTTGGTTTCTTCATATGTCAGTTTTTGGAATAGAAACCATAGGTGCAAGTTTGACCAGGTTCAATCTCATAGGTGCAGTTTTGACTAGGTTCAATCTTGCGGGTGTGGCTTTGACCAGGTTTGATTCTACAAGTGTGGGTTTGACCTAGATGTTTTTGCTATTAATCCTTTCTCAAATTTAACTTACTGATCATAATTTATATTTTTCCTGATCCTTATGGATCACACATTGTTTAGATATTCTGACCTAAACCACTATCAAGCTGATATGTCAACTTCATTAATGTTTCAACATGAATTAAGTCTGAATATGTTCTTTAACAACAATGAGATATATTCATGTTGCACATAGTGTAGCAGATATACAACAAAAAAATTACAGCAGTTATAAGCATAATAAAACATATGCAAGCAATATATTCATTGATGATAAGAGTTCATCCTTAAAAACCAAAAGTTACTAGTCACATATTTCCATAGTATAGATTCGTGCAGCTCTTCAAAATTAATCAAGAGATAACTTAACACTTAATATACACTATATTTAAAGTTTACATGTAATTAACATGAAAAATGTATTGAGGGCATGTGTGCCATGTGTTGCTCTCTTTGATCTATTCCATAAATTTCTTACTTGTCATTGCTTCTATCAAGCAATTTCATAACAGTTTCTAGCCTATCCCATTCTAAAAATTTGACAAACATAAGTAAAAGGAGTCAACACAATTATTTTACCTTTGCCTCCTCCGCAAATTCCAGCTGGCTCAGAAAGCTGTATACATGTAAATATGTATTTAGAACCAAAATAAAACAGGCGGCCTAAAATGAAGGAATCAAATATGTGGTATTACATTAGATTGAACCAATGTACTAGTACTTAGTAACTGTGAATTATTGTTCCAAAAACACTGCTTAAGAATACACAAGTTACTAATAGAAACATTTACTCGTGAAGCATGGGAATTCATGTTGAAAGTTTGCATTTCTTTTTGTTTGTGAAAGAGATGGTAGATTTTCTCATTGACTATTAAGGAAAAAGACGTCATGATATAGACTCTTGACTTGAGTAAATGCATGAATGAAATAGTGGAGTGCATTGTTTACTTTCCAAATAATGATAGTAAAAGTCACTCTTCATTAAAGATGGGAAAGTGCAAAATGCTTGAAATTCCTATTTATATTTTGATATTCTAGCATACAAGATTATTTATAAAATATAATTAATATTATCAATACACATGTTATAAAGGGAAAAAAATTGTGTGGTTAATAAAGAAAAATAGTATTGACTAAATCATAAGACTTCAAGCTGACTTTTATCTACGATGATTTCATATCCACTATTTTGTGCTTTTGGGTTTATAACTCCGGAGATTGTTAACTTGAATTTTATAAATCATGACTTTGTTATTTATATCTCATCAAGGTCCTAGAGTAATTTGGACCTTGAATGAAAAAGAGATACTTATTGAGAGTTTAGGATATATGTTTTATAAAATGATTAATTGTTGATGCTAATTGACTTTGAACTATGAATGTGATAGAATACTTTATATGGAGATCTATACTATTAGACTTTAGTAGTTAATTGATTATAATTATCACAATGATGGTATTAGGTTATCTATGTGTGCATGTGGTTGTGGTACGTGGTACATGGTACATGGTACATGCATTTAGGAAGAACTGTACCAAGTTGGATGATGCAATATGGGATGTAATTGAGATTGCATACCATTGTTGTAGAACTATTTGTGAATCTCAATATCACTTGTGAATTTGGTGTATGTTTGCATTGCATTCGAGTGCAAATCATTGTTCTAGATTTGAGATTTGATCGTGATCTTGATAAACATTATTAGAGCTTTGGAAAAGCCAAAGGCTATAATATATTAAATTATTAACATTCATTATCCAAATGTTACCTTGTTATTAGGATTAAAATTTGAGATGTGGTTAAGGTGCCTTATAAGGCTTTTGTGTAACGTCCGCTTTTTGAGCTAAAGTGACTTCAATCTTGGAAAAAGGAAAGGCGGCAAATAAATTAAAGCTTGGAGAATGGAAAGTGAGTTTTTAGTGGCAAAAATGATTTTCCCTTGGCAAAATGAAGTTTTGAGATGATTTTTTATATTTTAATAATATTTATGGAAAAATCAAAATTAATTAAATATTTAGCCAAGGAGAAAAAACAAAATTAATTAAATATTATGCCAAGAGGTGGAAAATGGAAAAAAATGAAAAAAAGTAGAAAAAATGAAATATTGGAGATAAAGTTTAAATTATAATATTTTATTATTAAAATATTATAATAAATCCCACAAAATCGGCACACAAGGAGGAAAAAGCAAAAATTATAAAAAATAATATTTTATTAATATTTTCTCTCGTAGCCGCCGCCCTCTTGGAGAAAAATAAAATAAATTAATAAAAAATTCTTTGAGGTGGTTTCTATGTCGGCTATGGACTTGAAAAATATTATATTTTAGTGCAATTGGGCGCCCAAGGTGAAAAGCTTATAAGGAGGTCATTTGGCATCATTTTGCATCATTGAATCATTTGGCTTTTTGACTATTTGGAGAATTTCTCTTGGTTGTAACAGAGTTTCAACATTATCTAAGGACGAAAACCCTTGGATTTGAGTGGTTTGGATGAAAACCCATCCCACTATGAGAGATGGATTCACCTAGAATCCATTATTGAGCATATTGTAGGTTTCTGAGAAGATAAAGGCTTCAAATCAGCTAGGGTTTCAATGGAGTTTATTGGTTCAACTAGGGTTTGAAGACATCAAGCATATTGGAGGCCTATATATTCAGATTTAAAGGCAATTTGAGGATGATTTCACTATTGGGATTCATGGCCATGTTATGTTGATAAATTTATATGTTTTAGAGGCTTCATTGGAGGTGGAATCACATATTTCGCAGTCTGAAATTCATATCAGTCCTTTGTAATTTCATACCAGACCTCAAATCGGTGCATTTCTAGCCATGTTTTGATGTGGGTTTGTCATATTTTCATCATAGGAGCCTAGAGCTTCAATTTGGCACCATTGGGCTAGGGTTTGAATTACAGATTTCATATCAGCACCTACAGTTTGCAAATCAGTCCCTTCATCTTGAGTTTGGCTTCATTTCATCATCCGGATTGATCATTTATAAGGCAGCCAACATTGGAGGACATCATTGCATCATTGTTGTACCCTTGTTGGATGATTTGTTCATGATTTGATCATATATGCATGCTTATGTAAGTCTGATATAAAAATTAAACCTTCATCTTTTGTAATCAGCCAACATCAATTCAAATAAAGTGGCCAATCATTCATTTGGGTATGTTCTATTGTGTTTTTGTGTATCTATGTGAGCTGTTTTGATTAATTTTAGTTATCATTGCATGTTGTTTGAATATCATATTGCAACCTTTCCAACTACAAATCATATCAAACACATTGGTGAAAACAAAACATCAAAACCCTAAGCGAAACTTGAGAAAAACAAATCAAAAATTTCAGGACAACAGGCTTATTCTCAATTTAGATCTATACAGGGTTCTTACATTTTGTTTAAGGCAAGTATTATTTATGACCCTATGCTATAAACTATGATTGTTTGGAGTATGTCTATTTACCAAGATAGCTTTTTCTTCATAAAAAGACCATATATTAAAACAAATATGTTAGAGCATACAGCCAAATCCTCAAAAAAGCAGGTGACATGGGATACAACATAGCTTTGATTACCATGGATAATGCTAAATATATAAAATGTGAGTAATATGGTTTTATTATCTTTAATAATGATGAGACTTTGATTTAGTCTCAAGAGCTTATATGCTATAGTTCATTCAGTTGCATGGATTTTGGAATATAGGGAAGGTGGTGTAGGGAAAGGTGAATGAACTCCACTCACATGACGAGTTTGAAACCATCTAGCATCGCTTGAAGAATGTTAAGCTTGGAATCTAGTTTCCTTGCTTCACAAAAACATACAATCTTATCTTCATCATAAATTAAATGAAGTCTTCTTCTATGGAACTACTTCCATAGCAACAACAAAGGGAGAAATGGGTAGGCACGTAATGCAAATAAATAGTGGGGCAAACCTTCGAAAGAGGCTACTAGACAGTTTTATTCCATTAGTGCATTGTGGAAGCTCATTGCAAGCAAGAAAGACAAATAGAGGGAGTGGAATGGCTAGGTTTTTTCCCTTTTTCCAAGTTCTTCTAAACTTCTTATTGTTCTTCTATTATGGTATTTTGCAATTGGTTTTTATTATTTTGAGTTGTGATTTCAAACCAAGGTTTAGGAAACCTTATAATGTTTTAAGCTTAGATAGAGTTGTGGCTTTTGGGAAGAATATTATTGTTGGTGTGAATAGGGTATATTACCTAACTAGTTTCACATTAGGTCCTATTCACACTAGTATACTTGGAGTATTCCAACATGCACCAATTCCAACATGCTTGGAGTATTCCAAGATTCTTGGAGAAGTCCAAAAACCTTGGAGAGCTTCATTTTCGGAGGTTTCTGTAAGATACCCAACTAGTACTACTAAATTTTTTTCTTAGATAAATTTAATTGCACTTAACTCATCAACTACTCAACAAACTTAATGACATACATCAAAGATAACAACTTGTATGAATCAACCTTGAAGCTGGGTACTTGTATTATTACTTGATTCAACTTATTGCAAATGTCTTATTACAATGGATAATGCCTTCCATGGCAATGAACATACAAACTTATTCAACTGATTACAACAAAGGCCTTGAAGCCTTGATGTTTACAATGATTCCACAATTGATCAACTCTATTGAGCACAATGATGTCAACTATGTGTTAACACCTTACAGCATGACAAGGGAGCATCACCCCAACTACTTGAAACTCGCAGGCCTCAAGACAAGCATAAAGCTTCACAGAGAGAAATTCGCCAAAAGATTCGATCCAAATGAATGAGAGCGCTCCTCCTTTTATAGGCCTTCCAAGGCAATGAAGGCACATTTTTCAATGCATGAAGAGGAACCAAGGCATGCTTCCCAAGAGCATATTCCAATAGCATATTTCATTTGATAACTCCCTCTGAGGTGGCAACCTTATCCAATGAATTGGAATGAATGCCAATGTTACCACTTGGATCAATAGGAGATCAGAGACTCCAAGCGCCAAAATGATGTCACAGTTGCAAGATTCCCTAGGCTAGGTGCCAACTGGGGTTAGTGGAGACTAGAATAGGCGCCTTTCTAAGCCGGGCGCTTCCTTGAGGTGGCAGAGGCATGGATATGCGCCTAGTGGAGTTTGATGACTCCATATGCTCTCAAAACACTTAACATTTGTAATGTCCCCTTCTAATGAGTCCAAATTTTCTTTGACCTTGCACAATTCAACTCACCAAAGAGAACATTAGTATACAATTCTTCTTAGAAATCACATGTCCTTATTTATAAACATAAACCATTTGTTATCATAGATTGATTGCATTCATTTCATGATTCCCTAGAAGAGATTTACTTGGGCCTTTGTTAATCAAATCCTCCATCTTATGAGAGTAAATTCGTTAGGGTGCAATGCCAATGGTATAGGTCGTTCTTCCTTCGAGGGGTACTCTAGACCCAGGCCACTCTAGGACCTTCCTTTGACTCGGGGTTCTCTAGACCACTCAAGTCAAAAGACTACCTCTTGCTCCCTAAGGTACCATCTTGAGACAAGGGCTCGAAGGGGTGCTCTAGACCAATGAACCCGTACCTATCCTTGGTTGATTGCCCGCCCCTAATCTTCCCTACTTCTCATAGTGGCGAGTTGATTAACATTATTGCCTTCCTCTATTTTAGGAATTCATATCTTTTATGTGCTTATACTCTTTGTATTCATTTAACCTTTCCTTAGTTCATTATAATGAAAATGTACATAAATATTTCATACTCATTACATAATCTAACTAGACTGATTGCACTGTAAACAATTCATAATTTATAATGATTTCATGCTATCACAGTCAGCTTCATTGTTCACCATTTATCATGACATTTCACATGCTATCTTTATGATCTTATCAACATATACTTCTTATCTATAACTTATATACTATTCCTTGACACCATATGGGGTCGATAGGGTGTAGCATGTTGTTGTTCATCTTAGGCTATGTTTGTCTCCCATCCTTATTCAAAAACTACTTGGTGTATTCATGAAGCTAAGGCATCCGTGAGGATTCTTGGTACTCTAGTTAGCCAAGACCAATACATCGCCTATGAATGATATACTAGACATGTCACCCTTCATTGATCCCATATGTGGTTAATGAATGGTATATAGATTACACAGTTAGTGAATATTACATATGACTCTCCATGAATTATATTGCTGTAAATAAATGCAATGTTATACTGAACATTAATACAAGCAAGGGAAATAATGTACTGTCATACCTGTGGTATTATATAGTTCCTACTTAATAACCTTATCATTTATATCTTACAAGTTATAAATTGAACAAGTAAATATAAATTCTTACAAATCATACATTGAATAAGTAAATATAAATACTTACTTACCTGTTATAGCTTTACCTGGGATTCCTTACCTATGCTGCCGTAATATAATTTTTATTGTATTGTTGTTGCTGTTTATATATTTTATAATATATATTTTCACACCCCTTTTACTGCTGATGTATATACTTCTACTTATGACTCAGAAATATATACTCTTTTTTATATTTTCTCCCGATGATGATTTCCTTCTATCTCACAACCTTTATTTATTTCCCTTTTGAAGGACATGTTCGAAGAGGTATGTCTCTTATTATTTTTATTACTTTATATTAATTCCCTTTTGTGGTAAAACTAGTTCTAACCATACGTAACTCCCTTATCATAAGAGGATATGTTAAAAGATGTTTATTGTTATTTATTTACATTATTTGTATTTATATTATATCATTATAATAAATGATATATTATTTATTTTATATTATATCATTTATATCATAATAAATGATATATAATTTATATTATATTATTTATATTTATATTACAATATAAAATAATAATAATAATAATATTTGTATTTATATTATTAGATATATTTATAATATATTATTTATTAATATGATCGCTGGTAAACCAACTTAATCACTGCACTTATAAATATCCTCCTTCGGCCTCCCCTTAATCTTTTTAAAGTACGTCCTTTATATAATATATATAGTATAAATAATTACATTTGTTATTAAGTATAAATAATATTTTTGTCTTATTAGACTTTTATCTTTATATGATTTTATTGTGAATTTGACCCTTTTGTTTAACCACTTTGCCTTATTCCAAATTACTTTACTTTCTAACTTTAATAGGTAAGACTCTTCATAATATTTATTTTATATATAATAATATATCTAGTTAATTAAATATATATAGTTCATATATTTTATAATATTTAAATTATATTAAATTAATAATATTATTTATTCACTAATACATATTAATAATATATTTAGTTTATATAAGGCTAACTTATTATTTAAATAAACGATTCAATTATAAATCATTATAGGGACATGACAACCCTCCCCACTCAAAATTGCTTGTCCTCAAGCAACTATAATTAGGTATCCTAAAATAATATTTAATAACATTATAATTTATTAGGTTTCCTTATATAAAATATCATTACACTTACCAATGATATAAAATAACCGCTATAAAATGTGACAAATTAATATAGCTAATAAACTATAGTGCCATAAAATAATAATTTATAAATTTGGGTTTACCCTTTTAAATTTTCAGCACTAAACTTTATAAATAATTTATTTTATAACTATAGTTTATTAAAGTTTATGTACACCAGAAATACTTTGGGTTAATTGTTTATGTATATTTTAATTTGTTTTTTTCACCCATTTCACCCGGCCCTAGGTTACCTATAGATGAAAATAACTTTTGTGAAATATATTACTTATAAGAACTAAATAGAGATGTCTTAATATATATTTATTTATAAATTATATTTTAATTATAAATTATATTTAGTATAATTTTTTTATGGGTTTTCATTTAATATAATTTTATTGTTATTAAGAGTTGTTTTATTTTTATTTATTGTTTACCTTATTTACTCATTATTTATTACATATTTGTAATAAATTTTAATTTTGTAATGTTGCATCATAACATATTTAATAGATTTTTTTTTTTTTTGCATTTAGCAATGTATTAAACACTATTATTCCAACAATTCATGAAATTCATACCTATGATTTTCATTCATTCCTTTTTTTTTTTAATTTTTAATTTTTATTATTTTTTACTTAACTGTTATTCACAGGATGCCAGGATCACTGCTCTAATACCACTTGTAATGTCCCCTTCTAGCGAGTCCAAATTTTCTTTGACCTTGCACATTCAACTCACCAAAGAGAACATTAGTATACAATTCTTCTTAGAAATCACATGTCCTTATTTATAAACATAAACCATTTGTTATCATAGATTGATTGCATTCATTTCATGATTCCCTAGAAGAGATTTACTTGGGCCTTTGTTAATCAAATCCTCCATCTTATGAGAGTGAATTCGTTAGGGTGCAATGCCAATGGTATAGGTCGTTCTTCCTTCGAGGGGTACTCTAGACCTAGGCCACTCTAGGACCTTCCTTTGACTCGGGGTTCTCTAGACCACTCAAGTCAAAAGACTACCTCTTGCTCCCTATGGTACCATCTTGAGACAAGGGCTCGAAGGGGTGCTCTAGACCAATGAACCCGTACCTATCCTTGGTTGATTGCCCACCCCTAATCTTCCCTACTCCTCATAGTGGCGAGTTGATTAACATTATTGCCTTCCTCTATTTTAGGAATTCATGTCTTTTATGTGCTTATACTCTTTGTATTCATTTAACCTTTCCTTAGTTCATTATAATGAAAATGTACATAAATATTTCATACTCATTACATAATCTAACTAGACTGATTGCACTGTAAACAATTCATAATTTATAATGATTTCATGCTATCACAGTCAGCTTCATTGTTCACCATTTATCATGACATTTCACATGCTATCTTTATGATCTTATCAACATATACTTCTTATCTATAACTTATATACTATTCCTTGACACCATATGGGGTCGATAGGGTGTAGCATGTTGTTGTTCATCTTAGACTATGTTTGTCTCCCATCCTTATTCAAGAACTACTTGGTGTATTCATGAAGCTAAGGCATCCGTGAGGATTCTTGGTACTCTAGGTAGCCAAGACCAATACATCGCCTATGAATGATATACTAGACATGTCACCCTTTAGTGATCCCATATGTGGTTAATGAATGGTATATAGATTACACAGTTAGTGAATATTAGATATGACTGTCCATGAATTATATTGCTATAAATAAATGCAGTGTTATGCTGAACATTAATACAAGCAAGGGAAATAATGTACTGTCATACTTGTGGTATTATATAGTTCCTACTTAATAACCTTATCATTTATATCTTACAAGTTATAAATTGAACAAGTAAATATAAATTCTTACAAATCATAAATTGAATAAGTAAATATAAATACTTAGTTACCTGTTGTAGCTTTACCTGGGATTCCATACCTATCCTGCCGTAATATAATTTTTATTGTATTGTTGTTGCCGTTTATATATTTTATAATATATATTTTCACACCCCTTTTATTGCTAATGTATATACTTCTACTTATGACTCAGAAATATATACTCTTTTTTATATTTTCTCCCGATGATGATTTCCTTCTATCTCACAACCTTTATTTATTTTCCTTTCAAAGGATATGTTTTTATTTATTTCCCTTTCAAGGGATATGTTCGAAGAGGTATGTCTCTTATTATTTTTATTACTTTATATTAATTCCCTTTTGTGGTAAAACTAGTTCTAACCATACGTAACTCCCTTATCATAAAAGGATATGTTAAAAGATGTTTATTATTATTTATTTACATTATTTGCATTTATATTATATCATTATAATAAATGATATATTATTTATTTTATATTATATCATTTATATCATAATAAATGATATATAATTTATATTATATTATTTATATTTATATTACAAATAAAATAATAATAATAGTAATATTTGTATTTATATTATTAGATATATTTATAATATATTATTTATTAATGTGATCGCTGGTAAACCAACTTAATCACTGCACTTATAAATATCCTCCTTCGGCCTCCCTCAATATTTTTAAAGTACGTCCTTTATATAATATATATAGTATAAATAATTACATTTGTTATTAAGTATAAATAATATTTTTGTCTTATTAGACTTTTATCTTTATATGATTTTATTGTGAATTTGACCCTTTTGTTTAACCACTTTGCCTTATTCCAAATTACTTTACTTTCCATTTTACTTTGCTTTCTAACTTTAATGGGTAAGACTCTTCATAATATTTATTTTTATATATAATATCTTATTAATTATTCACATAAATATTATATTAAAATATTTATATTTATAATATATCTAGTTAATTAAATATATATAGTTCATATATTTTATAATATTTAAATTATATTAAATTAATAATATTATTTATTCACTAATACATATTAATAATATATTTAGTTTATATAAGGCTAACTTATTATTTAAGTGAATGATTCAATTATAAATCATTATAGGGACATGACAACCCTCCCCACTCAAAATTGCTTGTCCTCAAGCAACTATAATTAGGTATCCTAAAATAATATTTAATAACATTATAATTTATTAGGTTTCCCTTATATAAAATAAGGTAATGATATAAAATAACCGCTATAAAATGTGACAAATTAATATAACTAATAAACTATAGTGCCATAAAATAATAATTTATAAATTTGGGTTTACCCTTTTAAATTTTCAACACTAAATTTTATAAATAATTTATTTTATAAAAGTTTATGTACACCAGAAATACTTTGGGTTAATTGTTTACGTTTATTTTAATTTGTTTTTTCACCCATTTCACCCGGCCCTAGGTTACCTATAGATGAAAATAACTTTTGTGAAATATATTACTTATAAGAACTAAATAGAGTCTTAATATATATTTAATTATAAATTATATTTTAATTATAAATTATATTTAGTATAATTTTTTTATGGGTTTTCATTTAATATAATTTTATTGTTATTAAGAGTTGTTTTATTTTTATTTATTATTTACCTTATTTACTCATTATTTATTACATATTTGTAATAAATTTTAATTTTGTAATGTTGCATCATAACATATTTAATAGATTTTAATTTTTTTCTTTTTTTTTGCATTTAGCAATGTATTAAACACTATTATTCCAGCAATTCATGAAATTCATACCTATGATTTTCATTCATTCCTTTTTTTTTTAATTTTTAATTTTTATTATTTTTTACTTAACTGTTATTCACAGGATGCCAGGATCACTGCTCTGATACCACTTGTAATGTCCCCTTCTAGTGAGTCCAAATTTTCTTTGACCTTGCACAATTCAACTCACCAAAGAGAACATTAGTATACAATTCTTCTTAGAAATCACATGTCCTTATTTATAAACATAAACCATTTGTTATCATAGATTGATTGCATTCATTTCATGATTCCTTAGAAGAGATTTACTTGGGCCTTTATTAATCAAATCCTCCATCTTATAAGGGTGAATTCGTTAGGGTGCAATGCCAATGGTATAGGTTGTTCTTCCTTCAAGGGGTACTCTAGACCCAGGGCACTCTAGGACCTTCCTTTGACTCGGGGTTCTCTAGACCACTCAAGTCAAAAGACTACCTCTTGCTCCCTAAGGTACCATCTTGAGACAAGGGCTCGAAGGGGTGCTCTAGACCAATGAACCCGTACCTATCCTTGGTTGATTGGCCGCCCCTAATCTTCCCTACTCCTCATAGTGGTGAGTTGATTAACATTATTGCCTTCCTCTATTTTAAGAATTCATGTCTTTTATGTGCTTATACTCTTTGTATTCATTTAACCTTTCCTTAGTTCATTATAATGAAAATGTACATAAATATTTCATACTCATTACATAATCTAACTAGACTGATTGCAATGTAAACAATTCATAATTTATAATGATTTCATGCTATCACAGTCAGTTTCATTGTTCACCATTTATCATGACATTTCACATGCTATCTTTATGATCTTATCAACATATACTTCTTATCTATAACTTATATACTATTCCTTGACACCATATGGGGTCGATAGGGTGTAGCATGTTGTTGTTCATCTTAGGCTATGTTTGTCTCCCATCCTTATTCAAGAACTACTTGGTGTATTCATGAAGCTAAGGCATCCGTGAAGATTCTTGGTACTCTAGGTAGCCAAAGCCAATACATCGCCTATGAATGATATACTAGACATGTCACCCTTCATTGATCCCATATTTGGTTAATGAATGGTATATAGATTACACAGTTAGTGAATATTACATATGACTCTCCATGAATTATATTGCTGTAAATAAATGTAGTGTTATACTAAAACATTAATACAAGCAAGGGAAATAATGTACTATCATACCTGTGGTATTATATAGTTCCTACTTAATAACCTTATCATTTATATCTTACAACTTATAAATTGAACAAGTAAATATAAATTCTTACAAATCATAAATTGAATAAGTAAATATAAATACTTACTTACTTGTTGTAGCTTTACCTGGGATTCCTTACCTATACTACCGTAATATAATTTTTATTGTATTGTTGTTGCCGTTTATATATTTTATAATATATATTTTCACACCCCTTTTACTGCTGATGTATATACTTCTACTTATGACTCAGAAAAATATACTCTTTTTTATATTTTCTCCCGATGATGATTTCCTTCTATCTCACAACCTTTATTTATTTCCCTTTTAAGGAATATGTTCGAAGAGGTATGTCTCTTATTTTTTTTATTACTTTATATTAATTCCTTTTTGTGGTAAAATTAGTTCTAACCATACGTAACTCTCTTATCATAAGAGGACATGTTAAAAGATGTTTATTATTATTTATTTACATTATTTGTATTTATATTATTAGATATATTTATAATATATTATTTATTAATGTGATCTCTGGTAAACCAACTTAATCACTGCACTTATAAATATCCTCCTTCGGCCTCCCCTTAATCTTTTTAAAGTACGTCCTTTAAATAATATATATAGTATAAATAATTACATTTGTTATTAAGTATAAATAATATTTTTGTCTTATTATACTTTTATCTTTATATGATTTTATTGTGAATTTGACCCTTTTGTTTAACCACTTTGCCTTATTCCAAATTACTTTACTTTCCATTTTACTTTGCTTTCTAACTTTAATGGGTAAGACTCTTCATAATATTTATTTTTATATATAATATCTTATTAATTATTCACATAAATATTATATTAAAATATTTATATTTATAATATATCTAGTTAATTAAATATATATATTTCATATATTTTATAATATTTAAATTATATTAAACTAATAATATTATTTATTCACTAATACATATTAATAATATATTTAGTTTATATAAGGCTAACTTATTATTTAAATAAACGATTCAATTATAAATCATTATAGGGACATGACAACCCTCCCCACTCAAAATTGCTTGTCCTCAAGCAACTATAATTAGGTATCCTAAAATAATATTTAATAACATTATAATTAATATAGCGAATAAACTATAGTGCCATAAAATAATAATTTATAAATTTGGGTTTACCCTTTTAAATTTTCAGCACTAAATTTTATAAATAATTTATTTTATAACTATATTTTATTAAAGTTTATGTACACCAAAAATACTTTGGGTTAATTGTTTACGTATATTTTAATTTGTTTTTTCACCCATTTCACCCGGCCCTAGGTTACCTATAGATGAAAATAACTTTGTAAAATATATTACTTATAAGAACTAAATAGAGATGTCTTAATATATATTTATTTATAAATTATATTTTAATTATAAATTATATTTAGTATAATTTTTTTATGGGTTTTCATTTAATATAATTTTATTGTTATTAAGAGTTGTTTTATTTTTATTCATTGTTTACCTTATTTACTCATTATTTATTACATATTTGTAATAAATTTTAATTTTGTAATGTTGCATCATAACATATTTAATAGATTTTTTTTTTTTTTGCATTTAACAATGTATTAAACACTATTATTCCAGCAATTCATGAAATTCATTCCTATGATTTTCATTCATTCCTTTTTTTTTTAATTTTTATTATTTTTTACTTAACTGTTATTCACAGGATGCCAGGATCACTGCTCTGATACCACTTGTAATGTCCCCTTCTAGTGAGTCCAAATTTTCTTTGACCTTGCACAATTCAACTCACCAAAGAGAACATTAGTATACAATTCTTCTTAGAAATCACATGTCCTTATTTACAAACATAAACCATTTGTTGTCATAGATTGATTGCATTCATTTCATGATTCCTTAGAAGAGATTTACTTGGGCCTTTGTTAATCAAATCCTCCATCTTATGAGAGTGAATTTGTTAGGGTGCAATGCCAATGGTATAGGTCATTCTTCCTTCGAGGGGTACTCTAGACCCAGGCCACTCTAGGACCTTCCTTTGACTCGGGGTTCTCTAGACCACTCAAGTCAAAAGACTACCTCTTGCTCCCTAAGGTACCATCTTGAGACAAGGGCTCAAAGGGGTGCTCTAGACCAATGAACCCGTACCTATCCTTGGTTGATTGCCCACCCCTAATCTTCCCTACTCCTCATAGTGGCGAGTTGATTAACATTATTGCCTTCCTCTATTTTAGGAATTCATGTCTTTTATGTGCTTATACTCTTTGTATTCATTTAACCTTTCCTTAGTTCATTATAATGAAAATGTACATAAATATTTCATACTCATTACATAATCTAACTAGACTGATTGCAATGTCAACAATTCATAATTTATAATGATTTCATGCTATCACAGTCAGCTTCATTGTTCACCATTTATTATGACATTTCACATGCTATCTTTATGATCTTATCAACATATACTTCTTATCTATAACTTATATACTATTCCTTGACACCATATGGGGTCTATAGGGTGTAGCATGTTGTTGTTCATCTTAGGCTATGTTTGTCTCCCATCCTTATTCAAGAACTACTTGGTGTATTCATGAAGCTAAGGCATCCGTGAGGATTCTTGGTACTCTAGGTAGCCAAGACCAATACATCGCCTATGAATGATATACTAGACATGTCGCCCTTCATTGATCCCATATGTGGTTAATGAATGGTATATAGATTACACAGTTAGTGAATATTACATACGACTGTCCATGAATTATATTGCTGTAAATAAATGCAGTGTTATACTTAACATTAATACAAGCAAGGGAAATAATGTATTGTCATACCTGTGGTATTATATAGTTCCTACTTAATAACCTTATCATTTATATCTTACAAGTTATAAATTGAACAAGTAAATATAAATTCTTACAAATCATAAATTGAATAAGTAAATATAAATACTTACTTACTTGTGGGATTCCTTACCTATGCTGTCGTAATATAATTGTTATTGTATTGTTGTTGCCGTTAAATATATACTCTTTTTTTATATTTTCTCCCGATGACGATTTCCTTCTATCTCACAACCTTTATTTATTTCCCGGGATATGTTCGAAGAGGTATGTCTCTTATTATTTTTATTACTTTATATTAATTCCCTTTTGTGGTAAAACTAGTTCTAACCATACGTAACTCCCTTATCATAAGAGGATATGTTAAAAGATGTTTATTATTATTTATTTATATTATTTGTATTTATATTATATCATTATAATAAATGATATATTATTTATTTTATATTATATCATTTATATCATAATAAATGATATATAATTTATATTATATTATTTATATTTATATTACAATATAAAATAATAATAATAATAATAATTGTATTTATATTATTAGATATATTTATAATATATTATTTATTAATGTGATCGCTAGTAAACCAACTTAATCACTGCACTTATAAATATCCTCCTTCGGCCTCCCCTTAATCTTTTTAAAGTACGTCCTTTATATAATATATATAGTATAAATAATTACATTTGTTATTAAGTATAAATAATATTTTTGTCTTATTATACTTTTATCTTTATATGATTTTATTGTGAATTTGACCCTTTTGTTTAACCACTTTGCCTTATTCCAAATTACTTTACTTTCCATTTTACTTTACTTTCTAACTTTAATGGGTAAGACTCTTCATAATATTTATTTTTATATATAATAATATATCTTATTAATTATTCACATAAATATTATATTAAAATATTTATATTTATAATATATCTAGTTAATTAAATATATATATTTCATATATTTTATAATATTTAAATTATATTAAATTAATAATATTATTTATTCACTAATACATATTAATAATATATTTAGTTTATATAAGGGTAACTTATTATTTAAATAAACGATTCAATTATAAATCATTATAGGGACATGACAACATTACTTAGTGAAGACCTCTTAGACTCTAGGCGTCATCTGGGGATTGGAAAGAGGGAGATTGACACCCAACTTGCTTAGGCGCACCTTTGAGGTGATGGAGACCAAGAAGTGCACCTTCATCATCTGGGTCTATTTCTTATCAACTTTATAACTTGAATTATTGAACAACACTAAGAATGTTTCCCTTCTTCCTAGTACAAGTTGAAAGATCCCTGGGCGCCATTTCAAGTTTTTGGAATGATCATCAACCTAGGGTGCTAATGGAGTCTTAGGCAAATGGAATAAGCACCTTACTTGTCTAGGCGCACTTTAAGGGTGAGAGAGGCAGTAGAGTGCACCTACCTTCTTCAACTTCACCTAACTTGATCAATTCCAAAGTTATAAGCCATTTGAGTGAGTTCTCATCCTAGGCGCCAAAATGGAAGCATTTTATCAAAATGTGAGCCTCACATAGATTTGATTTCTAGATGCCAGAATTGAGGAGTTTTGTGCCTAGGCTAGGAGTTTCCCATTTCAACTTTGATTATTCATCCAAGTGACTTTCCTTAGCTTCAAAGCCTTCAATCTCTCAATCATCCATGCTAGGCGCTCAAATGGAAGATTCTTGACCCAATATGCGCCTAGGTATCAAGACATCATTACTTGACAATTCTACTTGATCTCCTTGGGAATGAAGTTCATTTGAAGAAGTTCCTTTCAATGACCCCAACCACATGTTGGGTGAATGCTCAACTGGTTGACAGATGACTTCATCTTTTTGGTTCTTGCCTTCAATGTCCAAGGGGCTCATTGGGTGAGTTTCAACATGACAGTGGCGCCCAGGCATGAAAGCCTCATTCACACCCACTCCACTCATCTCAATATTAGGCACTGGGTTGGAGGAGGTTAAACACATGAAGTGCCTCAAATTAAACCCCTTACTGAGTGCTACAAGTGGACTTGAAAGTTAGGCGCCAAAATGAGCCTGAATTACCTAGAAATGTGCCTAAACATCAGGAAAGCATCACTTGACAATGTGACCATTGGAGTTGATGAAATGACTCTCAGACTTGGTCAAATTTTCTAGGCTTGTCATAGTTCCCTTGAAGTAGTTTTTGACTTATTTCTGCAAAAACACAATATTGAGTTAGTCAAAAACCAATTTTATTCCCTTATCATTTAGAATTAGCCCCCGGGAATGAGGAATAGGCTAATCCATTCTTCACTTGATAATCAAGCCGGAAACAGGGATATGACAGTTTCATATTTCTTGCTCAATTTTAGCTAGTAGATTTCATGAAAATAATTTAATTAGTCATTTTGGTATTTTTCCATAGTTTGGTATGGAAACGAGAAATAAATTTAAAAATAAAAATTGAAGTCGGCATTTATATTAATTTTCATAACTTTGTCAAAAGACCACTATTATTATTACTTAGGCTACCTAAATGGGGCAAATAAAGCCTTTTGTAATATTGAGTTATTTCTTTTGTACTATTGAGTTATTTCTTTTTATAGCCTTTATTCCATCTCTTCTACAACTTTTATTATCTGAGTTTGAGCTTTGTGCCCAACTTTGCCTAAAGGACAAAAACCCCTAAGGTTGCCTGAAAGACAAAAACCCTGAAGGCATATGGGATTGAGGATGAAACCCCTCCATTCCTATTGGTGTAATTTCATTAAGAGATTTGCTATGAGCTGAATCTATTTGTATTTCCAGTATTTTGTTGGTGTGTTGTTATATTCCGTAAAATACAACAAAAAAACTTTGTGAGTTACAAATTTGGGAATGATTTATATTTTATGTATGGGAATGATTTATATTTTATGTATGAAGTGTAGCTGTCAGCAATTTAATTATTATTAATATTGATGAACTTATGAGTGGTTTGTGAAGGAGGAAGAACCCCCAAAGCTGCCATACCATTATTTGGAGCCTTGCACATATGAAAAGAGCTAACCAACCTCCACAAATCATGGAAATCCCTAACCATGCCGTAGTAGCCTACGGGAACCCCGGGGAATAGGCTAACGGTCGATAAACTGACAAAGCTTAAGAAGGGGACATTACAGTCCTCCCTCCCCAAAGTTGCTTGTCCCCAAGCAATTGCAACTCCAAATGTTGTAAAATTTTCTTGCTCTCCCAAGTAGCATCCTCAACCAACAAGTTCTTCCTCTTAACTAGATACTCTCTGATAGTCCTCCATAGAGTATGCTCTCTAGTGTCAATGATAGCCTCTCGAATCAAGATGAGCTTCCCTTCCTCGTCCAATGGTGGCAACTCAGAAGAGGGAACCACATTATGCCCAAGTGCTTTATTAAGGCGAGAGACATGAAAGACATTGTGTACTCTACTGTTTGCTGGCAACTCAAGCTCATAAGACACCTCTCCAACCCGCTTGGATATCCTAAAAGGACCATAGAACCGTGGCTTAAGCTTCTCCAACCCACTCTTCTTAAGAGTGGACTGCTTGTAGGGCTGCAACCTCAGATAAACCATGTCACCGACCTCAAAAGTCCTCTCAACATGGTGTTGATCAACATAAAGCTTTTGTTGATTTTGTGCTTGTTGCAAGTTCTCCTTCAGTGATTTCATAATATCCTGACTCTCTTGGAGCAAATCCCTTGCCTTAAGCACTCTGCCATCCCCAAATAATAAGTCAAGGAAACTAGGGGCATCATAACTATACAATGCCATGAAGGGTGACATCTTGATAGACATATGGTAAGTAGAATTATAACAATACTCACCAAGGTGCAACCATCTTACCTATGCCTTCTGGTGCCCATGGATAACTTCAAGGAACCCCCCTTAAAAAACCTATAAATTCCTAGTGAATCCTAGCTAAGTGCTATAATTTTCCTTGTAAATTTTTCCTTTTTTTTTGAAAAAATATTAATTTTCTTGGCGAATTTATGTCCGTTATTATAAATTTTTATTAAATCGTGGCGAATCCTAATGAATAATTGGTAAAAAAAATATTTTCGTTGGCGTATTATACTTGTATTAAAAATAAATGATATAAGTTGGTTGGCAAATTATATTAGTACTCAAAAATATAAAATAAATTATTTGGCAAATGTGCAGGCAAGTTTTTGACAAATCATAATGTGGCTGGCGAATATATCAAATGCTAAATTATAATGATTAATTTACTTGGCAAATTTATAGCTTAAAAAATATTTACATTTAGATCGATGGATAATTAGTATCATAGATCAACAACATCAGTGCTATTCTGTCATATTCCGATATTAAAGCATTGTTTAAATTAAAGATTTAAACATCATGATAAAGACTATGCAGTTGCTTTCATAAAATATTGATTCGAATGATAGAAATAATTAGATATATATTATTATTTAATATCATTATGAATATTTTAATATAATATATTTATATTATTATATTAATATATTAATAATTTAATATTATAATAATATATTAATAAATATAATATAAATACAAATATTAATAATATAAGTATAGATATTATAATATTATTATAATGATCATATACCGTTATGAATAATATATACAAATAGATAATTTTAATAATATAAGGGAATCGGGCCTCCTAAGAAAGAGACGCTGATCCCTCAAAGACAAGATTAAATTTAATTAAAAGCACTGCTATAAGAGAGTCAGCGGATACTCTCTTCCCCAAGCTACGTGACCATTGTGAAGAGATCGATTCGCAAACTTTATAAGGGTCCATCCTCCTTCCGTCTTGGGCATTGATGAGGATTAAGCAAAGGCATCGAATCACAAGTGAACACAGATCGAAGGAAAACAAATTAGAGTTTAATCTGCAACAGTCAGCAATCAGACCAAAGACGAGTAATAAAAGACAGCATCATTGGTATTGGGAGAAAGACAAGACAACAGCCAAGGAGATAAAGGCATACAAAACCAAGCAAGGAACAAAGGAACTCCAAACAGGAAACGACAGTCATTAGCAGGTATCCATCATTTCATAATTATAAATAGAATAACATAGTTGCTGTAGTATAATGGTAAGGTAACACTGCTATTAAAAACACATTAATGACTTAAGTATATTACTTTCATTCTGCATAAATGTGAGTAATAATATGAGAAAAATGCTGCAATTAGCATTATGACATAGATGAAGGTTTTTTATAGGAATGTTAATTAATGTAAGAATCATAGATGCATTTCATAAAGGTTATATGATTATTTTTATCAATTGGATGTTATTAGATGTAATTCCAAAGTTAGTAGTAATAATGTAAACATCTAGTTTCATAGCCATGAAGACATAAGCATTCAAAGTGATATGACAATAAACTAGTGAACATTGTGAATATCTAAGAAAGTGATTTAAATAGAAGGCATGTTGATGCCTAGAATAATAAGTATATCTCTACAAAGGGATTGATTATGAGGTTACCATTAAGAAGTAATCAACATGACCATGGAGTACTGGGCTAGGATTAGTAGCCTTCCTCTTAATTCACCTACACACCTTATAAGTATGAGACTGGTGGTTAGAGGGAATCTAGTGTCTAGCACTCAAGCTGGCGAGTCATTGCCCCTCCGAGCTAAGAGCGAAGTATTGCCGGGTGTAGCATGAAGCTTTTAGACCTAGGGTAAGAACGAAGTATTGCCGGGTGTAGCATGAAGTTCTTGACCCTATGGTTGCGAAGGACCTAGATAGTGTTAATGGCCTAATGGTAGGTGAACCTCGAGTTGGCTTTAAGTCCCTCCGAGCCAAGTGTGACGTACCTTCGGATATTGAGGCGAAACCTTGGGCCTACGACCGTGGGTCTTGGAAACCTTAACACACCCTCTCATATTAGGTGAGTGGTCAAATTAATGGGCAGGATTATGAACGTCCTCCCCGAGGTATGTCCATGACTCGTGTAATTAATGATATAAGATAGATTATGAACATGGATATATGACTAGAAAGGATATGAAATAGATAGAGTTTATTATTGTTAAGCACTTTATGTGAACATGATGAAATGATTTGTCTACTAATGTGCTCTTTTACAAGTTGAAATTGTTTGCAAGGTTGCGAAAATTTTGGCTTGCTAGAAGGGGACATTACATATTTCGGGCTGCAGTTCTGACACACCCATCTTTCTACATAAAGTCTCCGGAATAGAGACAAGTGTCAACGAAGTAACAATTCAGATTAACGAAAATTAATAGATAATAATTTAATAAAACAAAATTCAAAAGGATGACTAGTCACTAGACTTACAATTTACATCAATGTACTTATAATATTCTAATAATTTTTTATCGTCAGATGATCGTAGATCGACGACATAAGTTCTATTTTGGGCCAAAGTATTGACACCCCCAAATTTCTACATAAAGTCTCCGGAATAGAGACAAGTGGACTGTGTTGGAAGTATTCCTGAAAATTTTGTCTCGTATGCCATGTGGCTCATCATGATTGCATTGTGTTGTTTCATGTACATTGCAAAATTAACAGGTGGGCCCTTTTTCACTGTTGAGGGCTTGCATTCTGCTGCCACCTTTATTTTATATTAAATAATTCACATTATATACAATATAGTATATAATAATCAATATAAATATATTGTATATTTTATATATATCTCAATTGTTGATCTAATAATATCTAACGGCTCCTGGTTGATTCTGGAGGCTTTTGTTGGCAATGTGTAGCATTGGAGATCTACCTTCCGGAATTGAACTACAACCGTTCATCATTGTTCATCAAATGGTGGAATAATTTACAAGTGGACAATTATTTAAATATTTTAAGTTTTTTAATCGTTGAAAAGTGGGATGACCTAACGACTGACGTTCTGGTGGTCACATCAGTCACCCAAGGAGATCAAGAGGATGCAAAATTCAAGGATTTGTAAAGGGAGCCAAGGTACTGTTCGATGTGAGATGTCAAATCCATACGAGTAAGATGTCAAGTCCATATGAGGATTTTTTGAATTGGATGCCCAATCGCTCTCAGAGCATGATATGAAGTGACATCTTGGCGTTTGGAAAATCTTTTGCAGGGTTAGTAAGATAGACTGACGGATAGGTAATGATTTTTTGAATTCCCAGCAGTCATGGCTATAAAAGGATGGAGAAAGTTGATTTCGACAATCAATTTCAACTTTTGGTTGTTCCTTGTTAGCTAATTTTGAGAATTGATCGTGCATTCCAGAGTCATTTATTTTTAGATCTTTTTGGAAATCATGCAAATCATGCAATTGTGGAACTTATTATAATAACATGCAATTTCAGTTAACTGAATTGCATGAGACATTTCTTTAATATTTTTATTATGCAAATAAGCTTGCATGTATACATGCAACTCTAGATCTAGGTTGAAGAGTATTAGTTCAACTCTTCTTTCCCTTTCATGCATTTTTCTTTGTAATAGTATAAATAAGTGCTTTTGCACAAGCACAAGGGAGAGAGAGATTTTAGAATTCAACTTCATTGTTATTTAGCTTTTTCCGAAGCTTTTTAGCAATTAGCTTTTTCAGTATTCAGTATTCAAGTATCCAAATACTTAGTGTTGTATTCAATCAGTGAATAAAAAAACAATAACAATTCATATGCCTCAATTTACTTCACTTGTTATTTGTCCAATATTCACCTGATCGTGTCCTTGTTTGTTTATTTAATGGGTTCCAGTATGCCTGTTTTGCTTACAAAGATTCATTGAAATGTATCATTTGTGCCGAAGGTTAGGTTGATTCAACAAATCTGCAAACTTTGTGTCACAGGTGAAATTGAAGGAATAAGTCATAACTTTGCATCGTCTTATAGTTGATTTGGTCTTGGCATTCGTAATTGTGGTGTTAATTTGCTCAATCAATCCAAATTGTGTACTTGCTTTATTCAGCCTCTGTATTTAGCTGAATAGCGTAAGCGTTTAGCAATAGGTCTTTCATTCCAGTCAAAAAGTATAAAATCCTTGCTTTGCTGTTGAGAGTGCGTTTCTGCCTTTCGCACACTGCAAACCCGAAAAGATTGCAAATTTTCTTTTCATTGAGCATAAGTATGAAATACCCCCTAAAAACACTCTGAAGGCTGTAAATTGTGAGTATATATTATGTAGTTTCAAGTTAGTTTTATTTTATAGGGAGCTTCCCCTACAAATTCGAAGAGCGGTTCTACTGCACATCTGTCTGTTGTAGTCGGTCATAATTGTAGTCGGTCGTAGTTGGCCAAGTAAATAATCATAAATTAATTAGTGTTGTTATGTTAGGAGTGTTATCGGGAATTAACCCCGACGGTTGGATAGTTATAGAGTTGTTGCCAACGGTTGGTATCTCAACCAACCTTGGCCAAATTATATATTGGCTTAATACTTTCTAGTCGGGGCGACCCCACAGCATTGTAAGATTGTAGTGTAATACTGATATATTCAATGAATGGGAACAATGCTTTATTCTGTGCAATGCTGTTATAATTTCATGCTCTGTGTTATGCACTATACTATTTAATTCTGTTTACTTCATATTTTGTGAAACACACCATATTGCGGTAAACATTTGGCGCCGTTGCCAGTTCGAAAACGGGTCGAGGGTAACAAGTTGATGACAAGTTGAGTCATCTGATGCTATCGGGTGACAAGTCGATGACAAGTTGAGTCGTCCGATGCCATCGGGTGACAAGTTGAGACCATCGGATGACAAGTTGGCTATCGATGACAAGTTGAGTCGTCAAAAACCATCGGACAAGTGGCATCGTCAGAAACAAGCAAACCGTCGGGTGTAACCAGGGTCGGAAAAAAAAAACACAATGAAGATGGCATCGTGATGGGGCAGCCGACCGAAGAGCCAGTACAAACAAACGAGGATCAAGACGCTCTGACGGAAGACCTCTGCAGTTTGCAGTCGGTCATCTGGGATCAAATGCACGTCAACCAAGAGGTCGACCATCTCCTCACCCGAGTAGCAATTAATGCCCATACAACTCAATAAGGATAAGAATCGAGTACCAAGTGGGCATGAAACACTAGAGGAAAGAACACGAAGATCATTGAGATTAAAGGAACAAGAAGAACGAAGGAAAACACTGAGACGAATTGTCAATGAACATCATCATGCCAACGAAGGAATTTTCAAGTCACCGCTGACAAATAAAGAAAAAGGAAATGAAAATGAATTGATAGAAGAAATTGAAAACAGCATATGCCGCATCGGAGAGTTATCTATATCGGACGACGAAGGGCCGAGAGTTGGAAAATCTGAGCCTAAGACCCCAGGGCAGAGGGAGTATCAGAACGAACCTGAGGAGACTCAAGGTGTAGAGGACGCTGACAGAGGACGCGGGGAAGACTCGAACGTGGCCGAGAGTGCAAGTGATGCACCGGGACGTTGCGAGAGAACCAGTCCAGTCAGGTCCAATGCACAAAGAGGGCATCGGGGAAGGATGGTGACTCCGCCAGCCGAGAGGCAGAAGTTGCCAAAATTTACGGGGGATGGGTCAGAAGATCCAGTATGACACTGTAAGACGTGCGAGACAATTTGGATAGCCAATGGGCAAGATGATGTGGACTACTAGCTGAAAGCATTTCCAACGACACTGAGAGATAGTGCCATCGACTGGTACACAGAGTTGGCCCAAGCACACAGGGCATCATGGAGATTACTTAAGAAGGCATTCCAAGATGAATTCAAACTTCTGAGGGATGATAGTGAAATTGTAGCGGAGATCTACAGTACGAAGCAAGGGAAGCACGAGAATGTGCAAACCTACAACCGAAGACTGAAAGAATTGTTGGGAAAACTGGAGACTCAGCCGGCCGACGGGCTGAAGAAGCGATGGTTCATCGAAAGGTTGCATCCATCGCTCAGAAAGAAAATGAAAGTCGTGCCTCCGTCATCATACGATGAAGTGTACAATCAAGCGATGGATATAAAGTGAAAATAAAATATTCTTCCGAGGGAAAAGGAAGACGGACGATGAGGATAGTATGGATGACAACAGCGATAGTGAGTCCAAGACCGTGCAAGCACTCAGGAAGGACATGATGAGAATGATGAAAGAACTAAAGGCCGACAAGGAGAGTACGAAGGAAGCTAGAGAACTGTGTACAGATTGCAAGGGGGAAGGTCATACAAAGGCAAATTGTCCGAAAAAATTGTTTTGTGATATCTGCCAAGTGATGGGACATTCCATCAAGGAATGCCCATACAATCTGAAAGCAAGGGGTACACAAGTACTCTTCACTCACGGAGAACCGTCAACACCGCCGAACACACCACCAAAGCCCCAGTACAATAGCCATGCATCCCCTGGAGGTTACCAAAGCAATAGAAGTCCGAGAAATAGATTGCAGTACGACAGCAAAGGGCGACCTATGATACAGTGCCGGCAGTGCAACGAGTGGGGACACTTTGCAAGAGAATGCCCGAACAACAATCAGAACACAATAAATGCATTGTGCAAGTGGTGTGGGCCTGGTGACCACGAAGAAAAAGACTATCCGAAGCAGAAAGGGGTAAACCTTATCAATCTCAAGGAAAATAATGAAGAAATCCTTGCTATCACCCGAGCACAGTGGAAAAAGGCCACTTATCTAGATCCCCGTACGGAAAAAGAAAGACTCCGTGAGGCACGAAAGGAAGTAGAAGCTGCCATGAAAACCGAACGGAGGAACTCAAACAAGAAGGTAACTGCAACCCTACGATCGGAATCAGATAAGAACATAGCAAGTCAAGTATTGCAAACTACTGTACCAATCAAATTGGCAGACCTCCTCCAGAGCTTACCTCAGTTAAAAGTAGCACTATCCAAGGTAATAGAAGGTAACTCGCACGCAGACGAAGCCCACACAACAGAAGATGTTATAGTGGAACCACCGCCAACGGGAGAACAAGTACTCGACCCGAGGTTGCTAGCGGTTGACACCGGGAAGAAACCGGCCGTAGTGCATATGGAAATACTTGGGAGAAATTTGACAAATACAATAGTCGACGGGGGATCTGGAGTAAACGTATTACCGGAAGAAACCTGGAAAAGCCTCGGGAAGCCTACTCTATGGCCACAAAACTTCCAGTTAGTGGGAGCCAACCAGCACGGGATCAAGGCGCTGGGAGTGTTAATGGCTCAAAAAGTAAGAATCGGAACCCAGCAATTTTTGTTAAATTTTGTAGTCATAACAGCACAGAATGCATCATACGATGCATTACTCGGCCGAGGATGGTTAATAGCCACCAAGGCCAACCACAACTGGAAGAAAAACACTCTGTCCATAGAAAATAGGCATAAGAAGTTTGTCATTGACTTGAGGACGCAAACTGTCAGTGAAGAGTTGGCCTTAGATTCTGACTCGGATGGAGGGGACTCGACAGAAAGTGAGAAAAGGCCGATGGAGCCTGATGATGAAGGGGTGCTGGAATTACAGGAATGCTCAGAAGACGAGACAAATTCATTCAGCGGGTTATTCCACTGGCAGATGGAAGATTACGAGTTCTTTCAACTAGAATGTAATATGATTTCAATAAAAGAAGTCGGCGAGAGCTCTCTAATGAACAATGCAAATCCTAGTAGTGCAAGTCCTGGCAATGCAAGTCATGGCAGTGCAATTCTTGGCAAAACTCGGTCGAAGTGTGAAACACTCGGCAACTTTCGGCCAACGAATGAAAGTCTGGGCAACTCTAGGCTGACGAGTGAAAGTTTGGGCAACTCTAGGCCGACGAATGAAACATTGTTCACGAATGAAGCACTTGATGGATTGACAAACACTCGACCACTTGGTAAGAAGGAACCTGTAATGAGTGACAAAGGGGAGGAAGGCAATAATCAGCCGAAAGTAACAGAGCAAATAGTGGCAGAGACAAGTCAACCAGAACAGACAAGTTGACCAGGAGAGGCACAGAAAGAATATACAGAGGGTGAAGCGAAGATAAATAATACACTTGCACATAAATTTAAACCAGACAAGGTGATCAGGTATGAGGAGCCATTGGCAAACAAGGTGAAATGGGGTGATGAAACTAACGACAGGAACACGGCATTGAAAACTCCGGCCAGAAAGAGACCATACTGAAAGAATAAAAACTATAGAGTATTTCGATCGACTTGCAATGTTTTGGCGATCGGTGACAATCAACAGAGAAAAAATAATGTTCAAAAGTCAGATAGTTTAATTTTTTTGAAAACAACAATTCCAGTCAGAGCTGTAGATCGAATGTGGAACCCATCGGAGAAAAATAGACAAATCAGAGTCAGTTTGACATGGAAAAGACGAAAAAAATAAAATGTTCGAAAAATTTGAAAAAATTGGAAAAAACGTTTGAAAAAAAAATGATGGAAAAAACAAATTAAGGCAGGCCGTACGGCCGGGAAAAAATTAAAAAAATTCAAGTCGTACAACGTACGACCTGGTCGTACGACGTACAGCCCGGCCGTACGTCAACCATACGACGTACAGCCACGCCGTACGTAGTACGGCTGAGTCGTATGCCGTACGACCAGCAGCAGAATGTATGGCCAACGGCCGAAAAAAAGAAGGCCGTACTTGGCCGTACTAGGCTGAACTGGGCATTCAAAGAGGAGGCCGTACCAAGCCGTACTTGTCAGTTTTGAAGTGGCATTTTCGTCCGTACTTGCATTCTCTTGGCATTCTCGAGGTCGACCTTCGGGGGAAAAGAAAGCATCCGCTCAGCATCGGCTTGGCATCGGCTTGGTATCGGCACTTTGGCACTCAAAATTGGATAATGGACAAAGGCAAGAAGATTGCAGACGAGTGTTCGATTTTGTTAGAAAAATGATGTGCACTGCCCCCAGACCCCCGTTGGGGTAGCTGCCCCCAAACCCCCGCGAGGGGCGTTGCCCCTCGACCCCGTTGGGGTAGCTGCCCCCAAACCCCCATCAAATTAGTACTATCTTGATCCAATGAGCAATGGGGTGCAACATTCGCAGCATTCAGTGTGCTATCAGATTGGGTCCCTTGGTTGGTTGGTCTACTGGCAGGTGTTCCAAATGTGTTGGTTCTACTTTTACACAGCTCCTACTTCAGCATTGTTGTCGGCAAAAGCTTACTTAATGTCACTTGATGGTTTTCTGTCGTCTGGAAGACGACTAATTTTGTGGGGGGGATGATGTAGTCGGTCATAATTGTAGTCGGTCGTAGTCGGCCAAGTAAATAATCATAAATTAATTAGTGTTGTTATGTTAGGAGTGTTATCGGGAATTAACCCCGACGGTTGGATAGTTATAGAGTCGTTGCCAACGGTTGGTATCTCAACCAACCTTGGCCAAGTTATATATTGGCTTAATACTTTGTAGTCGGGGCGACCCCACAGCATTGTAAGATTGTAGTGTAATACTGATATATTCAATGAATGGGAACAATGCTTTATTCTGTGCAATGCTGTTATAATTTCATGCTCTGTGTTATGCACTATACTACTTAATTCTGTTTACTTCATATTTTGTGAAACACACCATATTGCGGTAAACATCTGTTTTGCTTTCACACCGAAAGGTGTGAAATAAAACGCCAACATGAGACATTACATATTCTTGAGGCCATTTAGGGACTCACAAACAATCTAAAAATGGTTGACAACAAAATTGAGGGCTTCACTAAGCTTGTTAAAAAAATAGATGAAAAAGGGATTAAAAATCTCCCTCCTTGAACATTACATAGTTCATCTTGTCACCTTTTACAACAACCAAAGGGAATGTAATTAAAGTATGAAGGAATGTCTTCTCCAATTGATGGAAATTTTCAATTATTCATAAAAGGAGAGTTGAAGTTGTTGAACACCTCCTATCTAGAGAAAAGATAAAGAATTAGATTTATCAAGGAATATTCACCATTTCTGTCTTGCAAATATTTATTCATACCAGCAGTCAATAAAAAATGCCCTTACCCGAACGAGTTGAACAACACAATCTTTATATCCAGCATATAAAATAATATTCACTACTTGTTTATTGCAAAAAGCTATTCATACCAGCTGTCATTTAAAAACAGACTTACCTGAGCCAATTGAGCAACCCCATCTTTAAATCCAGCATTCCCTGTTCCTGCAAGTGTCCTTACTTTTCTGGTAACTGTATCCAGTACTCTGATCTATCAAAATGAAGATTAACATTAACCAACATGTATGTCCACATCCAATATTTATGAAGTAACACTGACACAGATATCTGTGTGGCAACAATCTAGGAAAAATGCCTGGAAGACAACAGACAGCAGACTAATATAATAAGATGGAGAGTCTTTCCATTTTCAATATGCAACTTAATAGTGCTCCAATGCTCTAATAAGAGACTCAATAAGAGTGTAACAGCCCAGAATTTAAAACTTGGCCAAGAATATTTTTCTTGTCTATATGTCATACATGCCAAAGATGAATTGAAAACAAATTCCCCATGGAATATAAATCGACTTACAAGTCCTTTTTCATGTTAATCTGAACCATGGTTGCAAAGTGTAGGGAGAAAACAAGTGTAGGCCAAAATTATGTTAAAAAGATGATAATCATAAGAAGTTTAGAAAGTATGAGATGTGACAATTCACATTTTTAACAAAAGAGAAAATATGCAATAAACTTGTATTATTAAACAGCATGCATATAATAAAAGTATAAGGCAGAAGAATATAGTCAAGGAAATAAAATTCAAAAAATAGAAGTTAAGGAATTAATGAATACTAAAATCATAGGAACTCTAGTGAGATGTGGTTTTGTTACAGATAAAAACCAGCGACCAACCTCTGGTCAATGCTTTGACTCGAACTAATATGTAGTATTTATATCATGATATCCAAAGTATCTTATAATATACTGTTTCCTATAAATTTGGGAGAATTTTATGTCTATGCATAGACTCTAGAAGTGTTTTCCTTAGTTCTGGGTTTGACCTATGTTGCACCCATACAAAACTCAATGTTTGTGCTTACTTTTTCCTGTTTGTCATCATGGTCATGCAGCAATATGTGTAAACCTCATTCAAGTTGTGGTCTTTCCTGTCAGTCTTGCAAAGTTGTGTCAAGGTCCTGTTCTCAACTAACACTTTTCATAGGTTCTGGAATGAAATAATGATGTAAATCAGAAATTTTTAGAGGCATACTTCAAGAATAATAAAAAATCATGATTAGCAAAAGAAGAAAGTTAAAACAAGAGCAGATTAGCAAGAAGTTGGTAAGGTCCTATCAAAATTCTTTCTAGCAGAAACAGGCCAAGATAACACAATCTTCTGCAAAATCTAAAGAAAAGTGGCAGGTTCTGTTCACACTTCAAAGTGTTGGGTGCACATTCATGTGGGCTCTGTTGGTGCTCAAAGTTGATGCTCCTCTAATCCCTAAAGTTGATCAATTCTTGAGTGCCAAGGGGTGTCAAACTCAAGACAAAAATCACAAACTTATGTTCAGGAAGAGGCAACTAAGGCCAACTTTCAAAAGGTGGGTAAGACTTTCTTCTTCTTCTAGTTATGTCAGGCCAAGGGGGGTATTCCCTAAGATGTAAAGAAGATAAATTTACAACAACAGTACAACAAACCCCAAATCAAACCATACCCAATGCACAGGGACTCCTAAATGTCACTAGGCAACCTGTATTCTGGTTTGATGATTAAGAGGTATTACACCTTTTGTAAAACATAGCCACAACCATGTAGACAACTCGAAATGATGCTATAACAGCCCCTAGTGCAGTAGCATACATCTAGTCATGTATGTGGGTAGGACTAGTAACACAAGTAAAATGATAATTTTAAGTTATATGTTGATTGTGTGAAGGAAAAGGGGAGTTTAAGTAGGAGTAGATCGGTGCCTATTCCAATTAGGGCAGTAGAGTCTAAATTTCTAAACAAAGGGGGCATCTAGGTAACCAGATTTTAGTGCTTAATCAAAGCAGTAATGAAGACTGTTGTTGAGAGTTTACCAGGTAAGCTAGGCTCTATGTAATAAACAGACAACTAGAAGATAAATAGAACACCAATCCAAGCATTCTTCAATGATCCCTAAAAAGTCCAGGAATTTCACACATTCTCATGGAAAGATATCTTCACAAAATCATTATAAAGATATTTTACAATTCACATAACAAACTAACCATGATGAACATTCATATCAGCAAATGTGATAAAGATAACTTGTCAAAATCATCAAAAACTCACGGAATGCTTGAGGAGACACTTGGAACGATGCATAAACGACATTTTAATTCATTCTTCAAAGATTACAATACCCTTTCATTGCCCTTGAAGGGAAATCCAGAAATCTTTACAGTTCAAAATGCTCTAGACCAGCAGTTGGAAGAAACACTAGGCTACATACAAAGTTTTCAGCTTTTTCTCTATTCTGCTCTGCAAATGATTTTTTCCATCCATTGCAAAATGAATGCAAAATCCCTTAAATACCTTGCTCAATCCATCATAGAGCCTTGGAAGGAAGAATTTGACCTTTGAAAATCAAACTGGGCGACTATGCTGCTTGCATCACAACCATATGGGCTATACTAGAAAACTCTGCAAATTTGGAGTGTATGCCCATGCTTTGGTACAAAAAATTCATCACAGAAGGGTCCACAAGAGTTTTGGGGTGTATGGAACTCACCTACCACACCATTGGGCTCCAAAATGATCATTAATGGCGGCCCAGAGAGTCACTAGAGTGTCCTGTTGTGTGTTGAAAAAACATGAAAAATTTGACTATTTTGGTCCAAAAGTCCTTAGGGGGCTCGAGATCCTGCAAGGACATCCAAAAATCCTTAGGGGGCTCGAAATCTCCCAGGGATGTCCAAAAATGGACTCGAACACTTAGGCCAAGATGGGGCACCCCATGGGGAATGGGAAACTCGGAAGCACCAGGAACTTAGGGATTTTTTGAAAAAGTGCAAATGTCCTCAGAAAACCCGAAATTCGAAAGCCCGAAATGGCCAAAAAACCCAAAATCCAAAATGCCCAAAAGAAATTTTGAAAATGCCCAAAAGCCTCAAACCAAAGGTCCATTTGATAGAACACGATGAACATAGCCCAGATATCTGAAATAATAAAAAATATTGAGTTTTGACCCCTCAAACAAAGCACGAAAATTGTGGGGGTCTAAAAGGATTTCAAAAAACATGAAAAAACCAAAATGAGACAAACACCCGATCAGAGGTCCAAATAGATGCAAGGGGACACCAATAGTCCATAGCCATTGATTTCACCAAAAAGATCCAACATCTGAACATCCAAATTGAGCGAGGAGAAAAGTCCCGAAGTCCTTGAGGGGCCCGAAATCCCCCAGGACATGCCTGAAAAAACTCGAAATTCTCAAAGTGTTAGAATTTCAAAACGGAAAAGCCAAAGTGATGCCAGATGACATACTGAGTCTCCATCTCTGAAATCATTTGAAAAACCTTGTTTTGACCCTCTAAATTGAGCGAGTGGGATTCGAAAAACATGGGGACACCAAAAAAAAAGGATAAGTTCCAAAAGTACCTGAGGGGCCCAAAATCCCCTAGGACATCCAAAAATCCTCAGGGGGCCCGAAATTCCCTAGGGATGTCCAAAAATCCTCAGGGGGCCTGAAATCCCCCAGGGCATGCCTGAAAAAACTTGAAATTCTCAAAGTCCCAGAATTTCAAAAGGGAAGAGCCGGGGTGATGTTGGATGACATACTAAGCCTCTATCTCCGAGATCATTTGAAAAAAACCATGTCTAGACCCCTCAAATTTAACATGGAAATAGAGGGGATCTGGAAGGATTTTAGAAAACAGAAAAATCCCAAAACACCAAAAAAGACATTGAAAGCACACATGGAATTTTATGGGATTTTTGGCAATAATGAGACATGGCAAAGGCATGGAGAAGGTAAACCATCACCACAACATGGAAAAAACCAAGGCAAACCCATTTAAGATATCTCAAATCAGTTATCAGCAATGGGTGAAAAATTTTCAGACAACATAGAGGCATAAACCATGGACTTATTGAAAACTTTAAGGCACGTGCCAACAGGCTCAACCATATGGTAATTCTACTCAAACTCTAAAAGTTGACTTAAGACATAACTTTTGCTTTATGGCAAAGTTTGATCAACTTCCAACTATGTCCTCTAAAGTTGATATTGATAGGTGGGCACACCTTTATGCTGGTTTGTTGAGTTGTTTGTAGCTTCGATCAGATAACGTATTTATTATGATCATAATAAATATAAATATATAAGTGATATTAAATATTACTTATTTATTCATACTTAATATATAAGGTATGTTAAAATAAATATCAATATAGCATGATCGAATGATATATTACCAAAGTATAAGCATCAACTGCATTCTAACGGTGATTAGTAATTGTTAAAGCAATGAAAAGGTGACGAAGTCACACCTGTGATAGGCGTGACTCCTTGAGGAGTCACATCTATCACAGATGTGACTCCTACCGTCACTCATATATATATCGTCTTTGCCCTGTAATACCACGGAAAAACACAAAAATCGGAAGTGTATGAGAAGTGGAAATTGCATCTGAAAAATAAAAGAAAGTAATAAATTAAGTCTGCAATACAAATATCCAACATTCAGAAGTTATCCAAGCTAAAGATCATAAGTTCGATTTGAATTTACATGGTATCAGAGCCAAGTTAAGCAGAATCCGGGTAGAAAATCGAACTTGAGAAATTCAGATTTAATACATCTCATTTCTCAAATGGCAGCAGCAATCCGATTCGAAGACAAATTGGAAGGAGGAAATAACTTCTCATCATGGAAATTCAGAATTATGATGATACTAAAAGAAAATAAAGTTGATTCATTTGTGAGAAAAAACAAAATGGAACCAGAGAATGATCCTGATAAAACGACATGGATTGAAGGAAATGACAAAGCCATGAAAATCATAGTTGATGGAGTTAGAGATCATATTGTGCCGATTCTAACAAAACATGAGACTGCATATCATATGTTTAAGTCACTTGAAAGCAATTATGAAATTAATAACTCCAGCAAAACCTTAGCCCTAAAGAGAAATAACTCATATAAGTATGAACAAAGGAGAATCTATCAATGCATACTTTATGAGAATATCTGCACTAAGGGATCAACTATCAACACTTGGGTACCAAATTGAAAGCAAAGAACTATCACTTATTGCCCTAGATGGTCTCCCAAATTCCTGTGAGACATTTGTTCAAGGCATTAGTGCAAGATCTAAATTTCCAAAATTTGACCGCCTAAGATCAGACTGTCTTCAAGAAGAATCTAGACAGCGAAAGAAAGGGTCAAAACAGAAAAATATAGATGAAGATCTTCATGTTCTAAATACAAACTCTCACAAGAAAGAGAAGAAGAAACACTTCAAGAAGAGGAAAAATCATCACGGGAAAGGTTCATTCAAGAAAGACATTTCTCGCATCCAATGTTTCAAATGCAACCAATATGGACACTATGCAGTTAGATGTCCTGACAGAACCAAGCAACAAGCATCTTATGCCAAAATAAAGGAGCATGAATCCGAGAAATATGTATTCTACTCTGCATTTTCAAACCAAGTAACAAATAAATCCAACACCTGGGTTATAGATAGTGGTTCATCAAGACACATCACAGGGTTCAGGGAACTACTAGACACCATGGTAGAAGAGACTGACGAAAAAGTAACAATTGGAGATAACTCTATACATCCAGTCAAGGGTGTTGGCACATGCACCCTCAAATTAAAGACTGGCATCTCCATCCAACTTACTGGAGTATTGTTTGTCCCAGGCATCAAAAGAAATCTAGTCTCCATATCTGCACTTGAAGATAATGGATATAGGGTGACCTTTATGGATAGAAAAGTATTGGCATGGCCAAAGAATTCTACTATTAAGAAAGCCAAAACCATAGGTCATAGACAAGGGTACTTGTACGAGTTATGTACGGAACCAAATCTAGCCCTAATTCATGAAATTGCAGACTCTAATGAAATATGGCATAGAAGACTAGGACACCTAAATTTCCGTGCCCTATCTTCCATGGAAAGACCAGTTACAGGGTTACCCAAACTCAAACAATGTAATTCAGGGGTATGCAAGGGGTGTGCCTGTTGATGATTGTTTTTAGACAAGTCAACAATTAGAGTGAAATACAAAGTATCTGACTCCCTCTTGAGCAAAGCCTCTCGAATGCTGAACAAAGTGATCAAACAAGATGACTCCAAGGTTCCTTTTTTCTGATTTTGTAAGAGATAGCTCAGTGACTAAGTATGATTTTGCTGTTAAACACAAAGGGACTTACGCAGACTTCTCTTCATTCACGTTTAGCTTGTTCCTCCTTTCAGTGTGGATGATGTATGTACAAGGTTTCAATGATAAAGAAATAGAAAAAGATAAAGGTTTAGGAATCTAACCTAAGGTCAATGAAGCAATGATGACGATTGAATAGACAAACTCCCTGATTAACCTAACTTCACTTCGCCAAGGGTGCCTACAACTACATGGAGTTGGTGCAATCTCCTAAGGTTACGCGAATGGTTTTCAAATCATGAAGGTCCATATGAGCACCCATCGAATGGCGCAACTCAAACAAGCATCCACAATCAAACTTAAACAAATAAGGCTCAGACTAGCTTTACACAACATTTCACCGGCGATGAATGTTAAAAGCATGAGCTAGGAGTTGATCAAATATCCAACACAAACATGCATTACAACAAAGAGCTTCTAATCTACTTCTAATCTATTTGAAACATCTCTCCATTTCATTAAGTACAAGAAACCATGCGATTCCACAAGACAACACTCGAACACCAAATAAACTTCCAATGTCTTTTGCATTAACCTTGAGAAATATTTACAACAATTTCAAGTTCTCTCAGAGAATTTTGAGAGTCTCTTCTACTCCTAAAATCTACTCTCTACTACTACTACTGATCTACTGAATTACAAATGAGGCAACAAGGCCTTTATATAGTGCCCAGAATACAATGAATGGCTGAGATTAATTCAATAGCCAAGGGTCTAGATCGTGCCACCTTAGAGGTAGTTACAACAACTTTCTATTTTTAGTACAAAGAGAGAGGCAATGAAGGCACGTTTTCCAATGTGATAAGGTAAGGCGAAAGCATTTAAAATATTCCTCCACATAGGAATCCCTTTGGCTTCTTTCATTAAATGATACATTTAATGCATTAAATAATGCGGCTAATCAAAATTGAATGATGTGTACTCGCCACATGGATGACAACTCAGCATACTTTAAAAATTGTATCATCTTTGTGTGATGTATTCAATGTGATTGCTTGATCTTGCTTTGTACATTTCCTTGCAACTGGATGTATGATACTTGTAGCTCATTTGATTGACTTTGTAATGTTTCTTCTTCTTGCAGGATACATGATGATCTTCTTTGATGTTTCTTTTTAAAGAGTGGAGTAGTAGAGATATGATGACTTGAAGTAGAATGTATGATAATCTTCATTCATGAAGAGTAGGAGAATCTCTTGGACTTGAAGGTTGAATGGAACTTGAAGTATGATGGATGAATATCTTTGCTTGATGTAGAAGACTTGATGAAGTAATCCTTCATGATGACCTTTGAATTGACCCTTTGGAGTGTGTTGATAACACCTTCCTTGGATGTGAAGTAGATGTTGATAGCCTCTAGAAGAAACTTTGAAGCTTGACAAACCTTGACTTGAAGCTTAGATGGGGAACTCCTTGTTTTTGAACATGATGCAAAGGATGAAGTATACTTTGAACTTGATATGATCTAACATGATGTCTTTGAAGGCACGTTTTCCAATGTGATAAGGTAAGGCGAAAGCATTTAAAATATTCCTCCACATAGGAATCCCTTTGGCTTCTTTCATTAAATGATACATTTAATGCATTAAATAATGCGGCTAATCAAAATTGAATGATGTGTACTCGCCACATGGATGACAACTCAGCATACTTTAAAAATTGTATCATCTTTGTGTGATGTATTCAATGTGATTGCTTGATCTTGCTTTGTACATTTCCTTGCAACTGGATGTATGATACTTGTAGCTCATTTGATTGACTTTGTAATGTTTCTTCTTCTTGCAGGATACATGATGATCTTCTTTGATGTTTCTTTTTAAAGAGTGGAGTAGTAGAGATATGATGACTTGAAGTAGAATGTATGATAATCTTCATTCATGAAGAGTAGGAGAATCTCTTGGACTTGAAGGTTGAATGGAACTTGAAGTATGATGGATGAATATCTTTGCTTGATGTAGAAGACTTGATGAAGTAATCCTTCATGATGACCTTTGAATTGACCCTTTGGAGTGTGTTGATAACACCTTCCTTGGATGTGAAGTAGATGTTGATAGCCTCTAGAAGAAACTTTGAAGCTTGACAAACCTTGACTTGAAGCTTAGATGGGGAACTCCTTGTTTTTGAACATGATGCAAAGGATGAAGTATACTTTGAACTTGATATGATCTAACATGATGTCTTTGAAGGCACGTTTTCCAATGTGATAAGGTAAGGCGAAAGCATTTAAAATATTCCTCCACATAGGAATCCCTTTGGCTTCTTTCATTAAATGATACATTTAATGCATTAAATAATGCGGCTAATCAAAATTGAATGATGTGTACTCGCCACATGGATGACAACTCAGCATACTTTAAAAATTGTATCATCTTTGTGTGATGTATTCAATGTGATTGCTTGATCTTGCTTTGTACATTTCCTTGCAACTGGATGTATGATACTTGTAGCTCATTTGATTGACTTTGTAATGTTTCTTCTTCTTGCAGGATACATGATGATCTTCTTTGATGTTTCTTTTTAAAGAGTGGAGTAGTAGAGATATGATGACTTGAAGTAGAATGTATGATAATCTTCATTCATGAAGAGTAGGAGAATCTCTTGGACTTGAAGGTTGAATGGAACTTGAAGTATGATGGATGAATATCTTTGCTTGATGTAGAAGACTTGATGAAGTAATCCTTCATGATGACCTTTGAATTGACCCTTTGGAGTGTGTTGATAACACCTTCCTTGGATGTGAAGTAGATGTTGATAGCCTCTAGAAGAAACTTTGAAGCTTGACAAACCTTGACTTGAAGCTTAGATGGGGAACTCCTTGTTTTTGAACATGATGCAAAGGATGAAGTATACTTTGAACTTGATATGATCTAACATGATGTCTTTGATGTAGAAGACTTGAGGTGTGATCCCCCTGCAACTTGAAGGCTTCTCAGGTACTTGTCCTTGATGACTCCTTAGCTTCACCAACACCCCTTCCTTCAATGATGCAACTTGATAATCTTCAAAGGCGGCTAGCATGATGCTCCTTACTCCTCGCTTGAAGGTGATTCCTTGGATAACTCCTTAGCTTTGTTAATGCTCCTACAAGACAAGGTAAACGATATATCAATAACTTCTTAAGATAAAAACAACTTTAAACATGTAATAACGCCATTTCAAACTTAGGCGCAAATATAGGTAAAAATAGGAACAAAGTGCGCCTAACACAAATTAGTCCCACATTCATTATTGTAAAGGTTTAAAGAAGGTCAATCCCCTATAAGGTTCACCCAAAAGGTATCTTTCAACACAATTTCTTCCTTAGGCGCCCATCTAGGTTGGTAGATAAGTGGAAGTGCGCCTGGGACTAATAGCCTCATCTTTGGCATTTTTTCATGCTCTAGACAATTGTGAAGGTTGTGGGATGACTCCCCTTCCTTTAGGCGCCAATCTAGGTCAAAGTTTCCAATACTTCACTTTCATCTCATGTCTTCTAGCTCTCTCTAAGGCGCAATTTATCTCTTTCAAATTTCTCTAGGAACAATGACTCCAATTTAGGTGCCAACAAATGATGATTAGCATGGAAAGTACCGGCTAGAATAGAGTATCCTGTTTCAAGGCGCCACTAGGTAGTCATTCTGTGTATAAGGGCGCTCAAACCTTCCTCCAGGTGCACATTCATCCATTGAGGCGCTCAATGTCTCATCAAAGGCGCATATTTGATCTCTCCAAACAATCTGGCTCTAGGCGCCAAATGAGGTCAGTTCTTAAGGCGCTTACTTCAAGATGACTTCTCCTTTTAAGGCGCCAACTTGATGATGATTCTTCCAGGGCGCTAGAATGAGGTAATATGGACTAAAGTGGGCGCCAATTCTAGTTAGTGCGAATTGGGCGCCATCCACAATTGACTTGGACCTCTCCTCCCATCAAGGCACACTTTTTGAGTGTCTGCAAGTAAGAAAACGCGCCTAAGGTCTTTCAGAGCAAATTTGCGCCTAGAAATAGTAGTCCCAGAGCATAAGGTATATTGAAAAATATAGTTAAGTATAAGTTTAGAGATTGAATTTCTTATACTTACTTTAAATATTTTTCAATATACCTTTCAGGATGTTTGAGATAGGTCTCAGATCCACTGGATTTAACATGCAGATTATAGAATTTTGAGGATCCACCAGATTTCAGACTTAGCCAATTTTCAGTGTTTCAGGATTTCAGGCTACCAGACTTAGTCATTCTCAGGATCTCAAACATCATGATAGGAGTTAGCTTAAACATATCATGCTCTTTCATATTAAGGCGCAACTTTGGGTTAGTTTGAACATCTCTATGCTAAGGCGCCAAAGTGGAGATAGTTTAATGCATGAAGGCGCCACTTCTCAAAATTTCCAACACTTCATTCACTAAGCGTTCAAACTTGAATGTCCTTGGATTCAATCTTAATCTAGGCGCTCATTCATGATTGATCTGGAGTGTGCTAGTTGGAAAAGGCGCTTAAAGGAAGATAGTTGATTCTCTTTCAATTTCGGATCAAGACAACATTTAGACCTCCTCATGCTAAGGCGCTCACATATGACTAATGTGGAGTGTATTCGTTTCTAGGCGCTCACTTGGGTGTATAGCCTTCATCTCACATCAAGGCGACTAGAATGATTCACTCACTAAAGAAGAGCGCCTAGTATCTCAAGTTGCTTTACCAAGGCGCCCAAAATGATTCACTTAGGCTTCAAGGCGCCATAACCATACCACTTCACCCTAAGGTGCAATCTATCATTAGTTCAAATCTTACTTCACATCAAGGCGCCTAGAACTGGTAGGAGTAACAAGAAATGGCGCCAAGACTCATCTCTTCAACCTTGGGCGCAATTCTTCTGATCCTCTGAACATGCAATGGGCGGCTAAACTCTTGAATCATTCCTTTGTCCAAAACTTTGATGTTTAAGGTCTCTTATGCCAATTTCAATCAAGGCGCCCTATCTTGGAGCGTTTGGAAGTCAATCTTCCTCTAGGCGCTGATGCGAGTTTGTCCAGATGATGAAAGGCGCCCTAAGTTCTAGGCGGAATTTTGAGGTGATCCTAGAGCAATTTCGCGCCTAGAATTGACAGTGCCCGAGGTAAGGTATATTGAAAAATATATTTAAGTATATACCTTTCAGGATGTTTGAGATAGGTCTCAGATACACTGGATTTAACATGCAGATTCTAGATTTTTGAGGATCCACCAGATTTTAGACTTAGCCAATTTTCAGGATCTTCAGGATCAGGATACCAAATTTAGTCATTTTCAGGGTCTCAAACATCAGGATCAGGTCATCAACTTATACTTTAAATATTTTTCAATATACCTTTCAGGATGTTTGAGATAGGTCTCAGATCCACTGGATTTAACATGCAGATTCTAGATTTTTGAGGATCCACCAGATTTTAGACTTAGCCAATTTTCAGGATCTTCAGGATCAGGATACCAGACTTAAGTCATTTTCAGGGTCTCAAACATCAGGATCAGGTCATCAAGGGGCTCTAAGACTCAAACACCACTGACTTCATCATGCAAAGGACATCATCCTGGACTTAGCAAAGCACTGGAATTCAAAAAAAGGGGGTCCCCATTTGCAATGGGGCGATGTGTGATTTGGTCACAACAATGCCTTAGGGAAAAATACAAAGGGGTCCTTTCAAAATAGTTCTAGCAAAACAAATAAAGTATTAGAACTAGTCCACTCAGATTTATGTGGACCCATGTCTGTACCCACCTTAGGTGGGTTTCTATACTATGTAATCTTCGTTGATGACTTCTCCAGAAAGACATGGATCTATTTTCTTAAATGTAAAGAATCACAGGAAATCCTTAAAAGATTTAAGGAATTCAAATCCATTACTGAAAACTCTTCTGGGAGAAAAATCAAAACCTTAAGAACAGATAATGGGAGTGAATACACTTCAGACATTTTTAAAGACTTCTGTAAAAACACTAGGATTAAGAGGGAGTTCACTGTACCTTATAATCCTCAACAAAATGGAGTTGCAGAAAGAAAAAATAGAACCATTGTAGAAGCTGCTAGGGCTATGTTACTTGATCATAATATAGACACTTCACTTTGGGCAGAAGCATCTAGTACTGCTGTCTATATACAGAACAGATGTCCTCACTCTCATATTGATGACAAAACTCCTGAAGAAGCCTTCACTGACACAAAACCAAACATTAGTCATTTAAGGATATTTGGTTGTCCTGTTTAAATTCATGTGCCCAAAGAGAAAAGAACTAAGCTAGAACCTTCTGGGAGAAAAGGCATCTTTGTAGGCTATAATGAAACATCAAAAGCTTATAGAATATATATACCTGGTCAAAGACAGATTGAACTAAGCAGAGATGTGATTTTTGAGGAAGACATAGCTTTCAAAAGAGCCAGAAATTATATTGAGTCAGAAATTCAAACTTCCAACTCAGGCATAGAAGAGGATCCTACACCTGAATTTCAAAGGGAGTATCCTGAGGAAGATGTAAACCATGAACAAATCACATCACTAGAAAATCCCAAGAAAAGACCACTCTGGGCCACCAAAACAATGGAAGAAGCTAAAAATTATGCCGCTCCATCAGGGACTTTTAGGGAAAGCACAAGACCTAAGAGATTCTCTAGTTATGTAGCTTTAATGAGTGAATTCATTAAATCAGAACCTTCTAGTGCTATAGAAGCTCTTAAGCACCAAGTATGGAAGGATGCCATGATAGAGGAGTATCAATCCATCCTGAAGAATGATGTGTGGGATATAGTACCTAGACCAAAAGGGAAATCTGTTGTTTCTTCAAAATGGCTATTTAAAATCAAACATGCTGTAGATGGCAGTATAGGGAAATACAAAGCAAGATTTGTAGCCAGAGGATTTTCACAAAAGGAAGGAATTGATTACGACGAAACCTTTGCTCCAGTTGCTCGATATACATTAGTTAGGGCAGTTCTAGCTATTGCAGCAACCAAAGGGTGGAAAGTCCATCAAATGGATGTAAAAACTACTTTCTTAAATGAAACCATTGAAGAAGAGGTTTACTTAGAGCAACTCGAAGGATTTGAAATTCACAATGCAGGATCCCATGTATGTAAATTAAAGAAAGCTCTATATGGACTTAAACAGGCCCCCAGAGCCTGGTATGAAATAATTGACAGTTACCTCTTAAGATTAGGCTTCTCAAAGAATGATGCAGATCCAAATCTCTACTTCAAACAAAGCAAAGGTGATATGTTAATATTGATATTATATGTTGATGATCAATTGATTACAGGAGAGAATCACCTTATTGATCAATGTAAGAAAGATCTAGCTTCAGATTGTGGCAGCCTTGTCTGACCTTGATGATACCCACAAGCTGATTAAAAAATAGGTATGGAAGGATCAACTTGAAAAGAGACATCAAAGAATTGAGGGAGAATCATCTCTTGCAGATTTGCAAGCGCTCAAAGAAGCTTTGGTGGCAATGAAATCCAATTACTTGCAGTTACTTTCAGATAGGGATCATCTCCTTCAGTTGGGTAAGATTTACTTGGGAGTTCTTAGGGAGAAAGAAAATGAGGTTGATGAGCTCACCCATGAGCTTGAGGTGACTATGGACTTGTTGGCGAGAACCCAAATAGCTCTTCAGGAATCACAGTCACGAGTCGAGGAGCTTACCGTGGAGTTGAGTTTGGCACAGTCTTCACCAGCTACAGATATAGTTCAGTTACCTACAGCAACAGCTGGTGATGATCTTATACCTGTGGGTTGTGGTGATGGATGTATTGAGGATGTGGTTACATCCATCACAGATACAGGTGCAGTTGATTTAGATGGGATGAGTTCTTTAGGGAGCAGCAGAGAACCAAGTGTTGCATCAGGTTCTCTTGAGATCAATACCATGTCATCCCATGCAGCTGATGGGGGTGGACAACTTGTTGCGTCTCAGGGTCAGAGTGATCAGCTACAGGTTTCAAAGGATAAGGTTGACTCAACCTTATTTCATTTTTACTGCGCCGATACATTTGCTGAGTACTTGCTTGAGAGTCCGGAGTTTTAGGAGGGTCCATTTGGGGTCTCGAGGGATACTCTCATTCATGGTTCATGCGCTATCAGACGTTTCATGGGAGTCATTGTAGGTACTTTGACTACAATGTTTCCTCATAGAGATTTTGTGGTTGGGTTTGCAGAGCAGGTTGCTAGAGGCCCTACCCAATCAGTGATTCGGGATCAGAGTTTGGAGCCATCTCTTGATTCTAGTGTTGCATGTGATGAGCCATCGACCGAGGTTGGAGCGTTTTATCGCAACTACACAGTGAGGAGTGCTCATCATTTTTCTTTTGATCCACACATGGAGGGCTTGATGATGCATCGGTGTGGATTGGTTGCGAGATTATACCATCCATTGTGGGATGGAAAGTTACCATCTTCAGTAGATAGAGTTAGTGGCTGCAAGTACCCGACTCAGCTGTTTATGGGAGATTACTTGCATGATCAGAGGTTGGATTACCATCATGCAGATGAGTACCTGACAGAGTTTGCCACTTTTGGGTTTCTTTTGGAGACAGGGCTTCAGGGAGGTCATAGTGGCAGTGGGCATGATGGCTTGGTTAGTTATCACATCCACGGGAGTTTCACAGAGGTTGTAGAGAGATATTGTGTTGTGGAGGCTTCCAAATATTTTTGTCTTTTCATTGCAAATGGATGTGAGGTTCAGTTGCATTGGGATCCAGGTGGTGACAGAGTTGGCACTGCGGTTTGGATGGGGCCCGATGGTTTACTTCACCTTTTTCAGCATGGTGAGGTTGGGATCAGATTAGAACAATGGAAGTCAAAAGTTGATTTGTATAGTGGACTTCCAATTTGGTTGTGGGATCTAGGAATCCTTCTATTTAGTAGATTGCTCTACGTGGTGGTAGTTGTTCACCGCAGTACAGAGCATGGTACAGTCTTTATCCAGTGGGTGCAGTGGACACGTAGTTGGACATTCTGCAGAGTGATTTGGGATCCCAACATTTAGCTGAGTAGTGGCCGCAGAGTTTGGGATCCTTCGTGTGCATCAGGGTTCCAGCAGGAGTTCATTGTTTCAGTGTGCATGGTTTGGACAATTGGTCTGTTGTCTATGTTTGTGCGGTTGAGTTTATGTTGGTGCTGCAGCAGTTGTGTTTCCACGAGGGACATTTCACAGTTTTCTTTTGGACCTCCGATGGAATGGTGTTTCTTAGCAGTAGAGATTGCTTGGGGACAAGCAATTTCAGGGAGGGTAGACTGTAATGTCCCCATTTTTGCGAGCATCAGTTTTCAGAGGATTAGCCTATTTCCTAACCCTCGTAGACTAATGGAGTTGTTTAGAGGGTCTTGTTTGGCAGTTATGAGAGCGTTTCCTTCTCCGGAGCTCAGTTTGGTTCAGGATTGGCCTTCGTTTGACTCAGTTCCTCACACTTGCTATTTATAGTAAGTCACCATTTCAGGGGGAGTTGATATTACTATTAATAGTTACACACCTGGTCGTATTTTGGATTTGTCATCAGGGATGGTTCTAGACTCATTTTGCATACACTTACTATTTATAGTAAGTTACCTAGTGATTTGGACTCAGTGTTTCTATATATAGCAGGGCACCTGGACATGTGGTAACTTCAGTGTTGATCCCAATTCTCAGTTGGCTTGGAGAAATAAGGTCTATTGTGCAAGTTATAATATTTAATTATTAATAAAGATGACTTTATTAATAATTAAATCATTCAAGGCATATTATAAAGTTATTAAAGTCACTTTATATTCAATGAGGCTATGACCCTCAACTTAAGTGATTTAAAGTGTAATTAATTATTACCTTGGTATGGGCGCCCAAATATTAAAGTATTTCATAAAGTTAATGTGCACACAAGTTATATTATTTTAAATGATATTAAAGTGCATTTATTATTTATAAATATGAGAGCCCAAGTTTGAAGACTTATTATAAAGTTTTATGAAAAAACCTAAAAGTGGATTTCAAAAGGGGATTAAAGGCACTTAAGAGTTGAGAGGATATAAAAGGTTTCAAAAAGCAAATCAAAGGCATTATTGAATGATCATTTGACTTTGCTTTGGAGGATTTCTTGAAGTCTGTGCATGAGACCAAGGGTTTCAGCAGATTGTCTTCATATCAGCATTGGAGAACAAAAACTCTTCATTGTTTGTGCAATCTTAAGGCTGTGAAAGATCAGTTGAATCATTGCCTGAGGAGAGCTTCATTCTGGAGTTCTATTTGTGCTTAAAGGTGAAAGATATCATTAAGGGTTTGAAGATTAATGAAGAATAATTAATTGCAGACTTGTAGCTTCATTCTTGGCAGCCATTTATATCAGATTTCAAGCTTTTTTGTTGGCTGCTACAGTGCCGTGAATACTGCCGCTACAGTACTGTGAACAGTACCGCTACAGTGACGCGCTATAGTAAATGCTCCAGTGCGTGAACAGTGTTGACAGCAGCAACATAGGTGATCAGGTTTGAAGGCAAATAAGGTTTCCTTCATTCAAGTGTGCACATAATTGTAAAAGGCTTTTGGAAATAGTTTAATAAATCATTTGCAGCAGATGTCTTTATTTAGTTGATTTGCAATTTCTTTTGTTGCATTGTTCCTGGCATCTTACTGAGAAAACACATAAAAATCATATATATTTCAAGAACCAAAACAAAGATTCATCATTTGCAAAGCTTTGGAAACCGGAGAACTAGAGGGGTTCATTACACATGTATTCACTGTTTCATATGATGGTTGTCTTTTCATATAGCTGTAGTACATTACAACAGTTTCAAACCTTGCACATAACCAGGCCTAGGAAAAACTAACTGTGCGGAAACGCACTTAAGGAAAAGAAATCTGCAACTAATCTATTGTGCAGCAACACTTATTCAACAACCGAAACTTCATGAAATATGTACAAACAGTCTAGATCCTACCTCAGAAGCAATGTTTGAGGTGAATCCCATTGACTGGGATGGGCTCAACATCACCATCCAGCTTAGATAGCTGAAAAGCGTTATGCTGTTTGCATTCTGAAACAATGTATGGCCCATTCCAAAAAGCGTCGAACTTGGAGTGCTTCCCAGGTTTGTTTTTCAACACATCCCACTTCAGCACTATGTCACCTTCCTGGAATGTTCTCGGAGATGCCCTTTTGTCGAAAGACCTTTTCATTTGGGCTTGATGATGCTCTATGTTTCTCATAGCATCATTTCTGGTTTCTTCAAGCTCGACCAGTTGAGCTAGCCTTACCGTCAGGCCTTCCTCTAGCATGTCCAGCTGATTGACTAGATCAAGTGCTGGTAACTCAAGTGTGATAGGAAGCCTTGCTTCCTTGCCATACACTAACATGAAAGGCGAATGCCCTGTTGACTGTTTTGTAGTGATTCTATCAGCCCATAGTGCTGATTTTAACTGTGTGCCAGGATCTCTGGTTGCCCTCCATGGTCTTCTTGATGATTCTGATCAGGTTCTTATTTGTAGATTCCGCTTGGCCGTTGCCTTGCGGATAGTAATTTGAGGATGTATTGAGATAAATGCCATTCCTTACAGCCCAATCAGAAATTCTGGAACCAACGAAACCAAGGGCATTATCTGAAATGATGGACTCAGGCACTCCAAATTTGATAACCAGCTCTTCATAAAAATTCAAAACAGCAGACTCATTAGCTTCTTTAAGTGCGACTGCTTCAGTCCACTTAGTGAAATAATCAGTGGCTGTAAGAACCCACTTATGGCCAGCGCTGGATGAAGGGTTTATAACCCTAATAAAGTCTAATCCCCACCTCATAAAGGGTTGTTCCACCCGAACTGGCTGCAAAGGTAAGGCTGCCAACTTTTCTTTTCCGACGAACAAAGCACATTCCTTGCATTTTTTGACCCATAAGTGTGCATCTTTAAACAAACTAGGCCAATAATAGCCACCTTTCATTACCTTAAGAGCTATTGCTCTAGGTGAAAAATGGCCTCCAGCTGACCCCTCATGAAATTCATGCAACACCTTTTCTACTTGGTTAGGTCCAATGCATCTCAGCAATACTCCATTAAAATCCTTCCTAAAAAGCAAGTCATTAATGAGCACATAAGGTATGGACTGCAATCTGAAATACCTTCGTTTGGCTCTATCCAAGCCTTGAGGACACTCGCCGGTCAACAAGAAATGAACCATTTCTTGAACCCAATGAGCAACAGGATTTGAAACAGCTGTTTGTTCTTGATCTTGCATTGATAGAACAGCTTCTTGATCACGTTCTTCTTTGCTGGTAACACCATCAACAAGCTATTCGCACAGCCCTTTTCCTCTGACCAACTTGGTAACCTTAATGTCCATGTCATACTCCATGACCTTAGTCACCCAACCAGCCCTCTTATCACTGAGATCTTTACTTAGCAGAAATTCTTTCATGCTCGGATGAGCAACCATTAAATTAATCTTGTTACTTGGTAACATGTGTTTAAACTTTTTTAAACTTCTTATAACAGCAAGTACATGTTTCTCAACAAAAGTGTACCTCAGCTCATAGTCTTTCAACGCCTGACTAAAAAAGGCTAAAGGCTGTTCTATTTCTAGCTCATTTTTTTGCACCAACATAGCTGAAACAGAATCAACATTACCATATGCATACAAAGTAAAATCCTTAGAAAAATTAGGATTTAGCAGTGTAGGTGCAGCAGCCAAAGCCTCTTTGATAAGCTCAAAACTTCGTTTTCCCTCTCTAGTCTAGCTGAAAGACATGTTCTTCCTCAACATAGCAGTTAATGGATTTAATGAATCAGCAATGTCAGGGATGAACCTCCTGACGAAGTTGATCCTACCGATGAAACTTTGTAGGCCCTTCTTGTGTGCTGGTAAAGGCAGAGCCAAAATTGCACTTATTCTCTCAGGATCAATAGTGATGCCTTGCTTTGACACCACGTAAGAAAACACACATTTTTTGGGATTAAGTGATATCCCAAACTCCCTACACCTCTCAAAAATCTGCCTTAGGTGATTCAGATAATCCTTGGCTCCTTTAGAGAAAACGGTAATGTCGTCAAGGTAGACTAGGACGATCTTGTACATCAGCCCCTAAAAGGCCATATCCATAGCCTTTTGAAAGGTTGCTCTAGCGTTGGACAATCCCAAAGGCATCTTCTTGTAAGCCATAGTCCCCCACTTTGTGGTGAAGGCTATTTTGTACTGGTCCTCCTCTCTGACTAAAATCTGATTGTAACCGGAATAGCCGTCTAACAAGGAAAACCTTTCTGATCTTGAAACTACTTGGAGTATCTGCTCCATGGAAGGTAAAGCATGACGGTCTTTCAAAGAAGCTCTATTCAAGTCACAGAAGTCTACACACAGCCTTATCTCCCCATTTATCTTCCTAACCGGCACAAGGTTGGAAACCCATAAGGTGTGTTTGATAGGAAAAATTATGCAACTCTCAATCAGCTTATCCGGTTCCATTTTCATGAGAGGCTCTAATTTAGGATTCAAAGGCCTCTGTTTCTGCCTAACAGGCTTGGTATCAGGTTCCAACTCAATAGTGTGTTGAGCAAGCTGGGGATCAAACCCCTTTAAATCACCATATTCCCATGCAAAAATGTCACTAAATTCTTAGAATAGCTGAATAAATGCACGTCTTTCCTTTGTTGTACATACCTTGCCCAGTTTAAGGAGTTTACCTTTAAAGATCTCAAACTCTTCATAATGATCTTGTTGAACCTATAGGCTGGACCTAGGCTTTGCAGCTTCATCATCAGTGTTAAAGATGGACTCTAAGGTGACCAAACCCTTTGGCATCTTGTTATTTATCAGCTGAATGATTTGGTCACCGTACTGGTGATGTAGCTTCCCTTGGTTGGCATGAGAGAATTCAGCTTCCTCTCTCAGGAAGTTTACAATTTGTTGATCACTGTCAAACACTTGCCAATGTATGTTATTATCTGGCACAGCAGGCCTACCAACAATCTTAATATGCTGATTTTTCTTACCACTACTGATTTCCTTGGGAATGTCAAATTCTGCCCCTACAGGAGCCAGCCTATCAGTGTGTTTATTCTGATTTTTGGGTATGGAGATCAAATTGAATGTATCAAAACCTTCCAAAAGGTCCCATACTCTATGCTTGTAAGACTTAAGCAGGTCGTTTTTCGTGACATTAAGCTTTCTCACCTGATTTACAACCAATTCGCTGTCCCCATAATCTTTCAGACAACCAATACCTCTTTGTCTTGCCCATTCTAGGCCTTGAATTAGAGCTTCATATTCAGCCACGTTGTTAGTGCAGCTGAAACAGAATCTGAAAGCTGAATAGTACTTTTCAGCATTAGGAGAAACAAGCATGCATCCACCTCCAGCACCCATTCTACTCCTTCAGCCATCAAAAAATAGCTCCCAGACCTCATTTTCTTGCTACCCATTCTGCTGTTCTGCACTTTTTTCAATATTAGGTAGAAATAAATCAGCCTCGTGCATCATATACATGCCCAAACCAAACTGGTCCAAGTGCTCACACGGCTCAACCACTTGAGTTTGATATGCCCATTCATCAAGGACCTCTGATATGCTTTCAATCAGCGTATTGCCTTCTTGAACAGCAGGCTGTTCCGTTTCTGATTCACTTGCAACCAAGTTGGCATTGACGGGGCGTGTAGTGTAAGGCTCAATATGGTCTTTGGCAATGGGCTCTGACTTGATAGTTACCTTAGTGCCGTACCTGGTTCTGAACAGCATATGAGACCAATCTGAGGATAGGTAACCTCCTATCTTTGCTGTAAAATCCCTTGACAAGCAAATGGCAAAATAAGGAGGTAACTCAATAACATATATGTCCTGCGGGATAGAGAAATTTGGGCAGGCATGCAGAGTTAAACTCAGTCCTTTGATGACACCCACTGTATTAACAGCGGTTCCATCTAGCTGAACAACTCCCTTCTCTAATGGCTCATATTCAATGCCCAGCTTATCTACAATCTATTTGGGCATGACAGAACTGCTAGCACCCGAGTTTATCATGCAGTTGTGAACTAAATGATCCCCTATGATCAAAGATACGTAAAATGGTGGGGGTTTGACCTCAGAAGCTTGTTGTTCTGCATTTCTTTCAAGGTTACTTGTCAAAACAGCTTTGGACTAACTTATATCAGACTTTTGAGACAGTTTTAAATTTGACAAGGTTGATTGAAGCAGGTCTTTTTGGCCAAGGATACTCAGGGAATCCCACATAGTCATGGATACATTTCCTTTTTTCATATGCTCAAGGATATTGAAAGCAGATGTACCTGATTTAGCTTGGCTTTTGGAGGCAGCCACGTCACCTTGAGCGCAAGTTGGCTGAACTGATGGATTAAGTTGTTCCTTGCCTATCAAAGGCTGATCCTTTGATAGGGCTTGAGTTTTTTCAGCCTTTGATGGGTTAGAAACACCTTGATTGACGTTCGGCACTTGATGCCCATGAGCTTGAACTTTACCAGCTTGCTGCCCCTCATCAATAGCCCTTTTCTTGCTGCGTGTATTGTCTGCAACTGAAGAACCAACTTGGTTCATACCGCAGAATTCTTCTCCTTGCTAGTTTAGGAGTGCTATTTCATGTGCCTGTTCTTCTTGCTGCTGAACAGGAGGTTCTACAGGCACATTAGACTGCACTGCTAGACTATTCTGAACCATTAGAGCTTGGTTAATCACCCCATTGGCACATGTATTTTGGTTATGGGGTTGGTTACAAGGAAAGCACCAGTCATATTCTTGAGCAAAATTGTTTTGCGTGGGCATGACCTCCTTCGAAGAACTGACAGCGTTTGGATTGTAGGCCTGATAAGGTCTAGAGTTAAAGGCTTGCCTTGGACCTTGATTATTAGGCTGATAAGGTGGCCTATTTGGCTGATTTTGCTGGTAATTGGACTAGAATGGGGGCTGATAAGGTTTGAAATTTTGACCTTGCTACCTCTTGAGGTTCACAATCTCATTACCAAAAGATTGCAGCAGTCCTTTAATTTCTTGTAACTCAAAAGACTGAGTTTGAATAGCATTTTCTGACTTATTTGGCTGCGCATTAGGTGCTGGTAAAACTGGCACAGCAGGTATAACAGCTATAGGAGGCACATGCATTGGCATTGGTGGTTGAATAGCTGGGAATATTGGCAAAGGAGGCCTGGGGGCAATTTTACCAGCTTGTATGAGGCTATTTTCAGCTCTTATGGCTATGGCATAAGCTTGTGGTAGGAATTTCCTCCCATAGATTGAATCATGACAGAAATGTCGCTGTTTAAAGCTCTTAAATAATATAAGAATGCATGGTCAGCTGTAGGCCTTACCGTTGGTGGGATTCTATCCCACGTTTTATAAAAATGGTAGTTGAAGTCTGATATAACTTCGTGAGGAGCCCTTTTAATCGTGGACAGCTGCTCCACCAATGACAAATGATCTGATTTGTCCTCAAAGAAACTGCACAACTCCTCTCCCAGACGATCCCATGAATCTATGGAGTTCACCGGCAAGCTTCTGAACCACTGCAAAGCCTTCCCTTTGAGAGAAGCTGCTAATAACCTGATTGTGACATTCTCTTCTGTCACATGATGGACAGCACACAGGTTTGCAATGTCTTTTATGTGTTCAGACGGAGTAGTCTGATCTTCACCATTGAAATATGGTAAACTTCTCAAGGCAGCAACAGGAATATCATTATGCTGAGTTAAATTCAGTAGGCTACTCTGGTTGAATGCAACAAAAGGCTGATTTCTGACTACAAGAAGCATTGTAACTGGGATTCTTGGGACAGTATGAGTTCCAACAGAAGGAGTAGACTTGGCTCTTCTAGAATAGACATGAGTCTTTTTGGGCTTCTCAGCTGTTATCCCTCTTCTCCTAGGTGGGGATAATTGCAAATATTCAAAAGATGAACTGCTTCTGGTTTGTATCCTTGTCATAAGCAGAAATATACTGATTTGCTAAACCAAAGCTCAAAGTCGCCAGATATGCAGGTTTTAACCTCTTACAGATCTGAAAATCACTGGCTGCACATCAAAACCAGCAATAAAAGGTAGTATTTGAACTGCTTCTATTTCCACAATCCCATCGGGCGTGCCAAAAACTGTTCTCTCAAACTTGCACCCTTGTTGAGTTGTAAAACTTGGCAATCTGGAGAAACATGGGATCTTTCTAGGTCTGTGGGTCACCTGTGATGGAAAGAACCTCCGGAGAAGGCCAACTTCCTGCTGATACTCCACCTAAACTACTTAAACTAAAGTCTTTGCAGAGAAAAGGGGTAAGAAGGATTGCATGAAAATGAAACCTACTGTTTTAAGGTGATGCACCAAAAGATCATCAGAAAATACACAGAAATGACACACTACAGAACCAATAATAATAAGAATCCCTTACACAACCCAGCAAATCATAATCCTTGCATCATTACTTTGTAAGGAGGCTAAATAACAACAGTCCTGCAAAGGAGAAAGAGGTTTTCTCACTACCCAAAACTGATTGTTATTCCTTGCACATCTCACAACCTGCAAAAATATGTAATCCCTGTATAAAGGCACCAACATGAAATACAGCTCCAAGGACAAAAAACATCACAAAGATCTGCACTAACACTGAGGACACTCAATATCAGAAGAAATGGGAAGGTATAAACTGCTTATTACTGCCAAAAAGGTGTTACAATACTGTATATCTCTGAAAATGGGTTACAAGACTGTTCACTTCTACAAAAGAACTCAGAAAATTACAATATATAGAGTAGTGAATAGTAAGAATTGCTAAAAAATGAACAAGAAAGAAGACTATATACTTCCTAAACAGCTGTAAACAGATAAACATCCACCACCTCCATTCCCATGCATCTCATAAATGCCCACAAAATATCTCTCTAAAGTCCTCCAAAAAGGGTTCCTAAGGCATAAATGGTCAAGGCATGCCATCAACTATCATAAAGGCACCTGAAAATGTCATAGAATGCCTTTAAATGATCTTTAAGGCCTCTGACATACGTCAGATCTGTGTAATAACTCTCCTGCAGCATCAGAAATATCTGATATTTTCCAAATAAATGACATAAATACACCTTTTTTGCATTTAATTAACATTTAACTAAGAGGCTTATAATTACACCACCTTAGTAAATGTTTTACAATTCAAAATTATACAAACCAATGCAAAAAATAGTGATATTTATCACATAAGGACGTCCATATCTCCTAGGCAAAATAACATGACACACATACATCTGCACCATATTTGCATCTCATAGCTATGCCAAAACAAACATTCCCACAACTCCTAGCCATTTCCGCTTCCGCGTATATTTCCACCATCATGATTTGTGAGGCCTAGGCAATATACTATAAGGTCTCCCTTATGACTCCATATACATCACCATGTCTCAAAAAGGAAATACACACCCACCTTGTAGCTCCAATCACCAACATTATATGCCTTGGCAAAAAAAGATAACATTCGACCTTGTAGTTTCTTGTAATACATTTGACTTTAAGAAAATACAAAGGCAGAAAAAAGAACATGCCTCACGGCCCCCTTGTATCCTTGCTAGGCCTTAAGACTCCAAAAGGTCTTTACCACGGTGCATAAAAAGATTGCAATGATGTTTTAAAATAAAAGTCAAATAACACATGAATGGGAAATGAGAGATTAGGTCTATTTGACCAAACAAGGAGGAAAAAACCAAAAAATCATTTCATTTGCATTTGTTCTCTTGCTGTTCGAACTTGGCCACCACCACCATGGAGGGTTTGAAGCTCAAAAATGGATGAATCTGGGGCAATTTTGAGTGTGCTCCTATCAATTCTCAGAGGAAAACGTGGGGTAAGTTGGCTCCTTTGAGGCTTTGACTCTTTGCTGTCGATCTTGGGTCGGATTTTGTGCCTTTTTGGCCGCGTTTTCACTGTTTTTTGATGTATTTTCTGCCATTTTCTGTGTGGCCAACCCTCTGTATTTTTTTGGCTGTGTGAGGCCGTCATTTTGAGAGCCGTCTGAGGAAATTTGAGGAGTTCGCACACATAGCACTCGGCAGAAACATAAGTCATTTTTTTCCACATATATCCTGTCATTTTCTAGAATTTTCTTGCATATTCCACCTTTGTTGATGGCCGACTCGAAGGCTTCTGTGAATCTATGTAACAAAAATGAGTATAAAGAACCATGCATTCTGTCTACTCACTGCTCTAACTTGCTGTATCTCTTATCTTTTTTGCTCTATTTGCTGTCTAGGGCCGATTTTCTTGGAAATCTGAGCATTTGCTATCAAATAGGAATGAAAACTTTGTATTTCCCTTTGCTTATTTTCTGTGGTGAGGTCGAAAAGCTCCATTTTTTGTTGTTTCTCTTAGGGTTTTGCATACTTGAACTTGAAAAAAAAAAATTTGTTTCTTCTTTTCATCATTGTGGCAGAAAACTGGAAGAAAACTGAGCATATATTTCCGAAAAATCTGAATTTTATGAGCATGATGGCTGTGTATGATCTTGAAACCCCATTTTTAGTGATTTTCAGAGGGTTCTGTAGCATTTGAATTTGAAAAATTCGCATTTTCTTTGTATATTCGCTGCTGGGTTTAACATGGAAGAAACTCTGAGCATATGATCTTAAAAAAATGCATTTTCCTTGTATGTCTGTACTTTCTGTTGTGCTGCTTTGACAGAAAAACTTGAAAGAACTTCATCTTTTGAACATTTTATTCTGAAATGAGTCGAGACCCATGCATTTTTCTGTAGCTTTTACCAGCATCTTGCTGCCTTTGGCCGATTTCTTGAGGCATTTCTGAGTAATTACTGTCAAATAGGAATGAAAACTTTGTATTTTCCTTTGTTGACTGCTATTTTTTGTGTTCTGTCAGTAGCAAAAGGCTTGAAAAAACTTCATAGTTTTCACTTTGTATTTGCAACTTTCTAGCAGTGATTGACTATCTCCAGAAGAACACGGAAACTCTGCATCTGTCCGGTTTATCCCTTCAACGTGCTTGTTAAATCATTGAGGACATCAGCTACAATATGTTTTTATGACAGTAGCAACTTTTAGCATTGTACTTGTGGATGTCAAGTCCATGCTTTGATCTCTAAACTGTCTCTGTTAGTTCTATATGATTGAAAATTTTTACTGACCTGTCCTAATACTATGATTGTCCTATCTCAAACTTAGCCTTCGACTCTCATAGCTTTGTGTCTCTGACTTTTTGCATATCTTTAATACAACCTTAACAACAAAACTAATCATGATGACAATCCACCTTATGAGCTTGCTGATTACTCCCTACATGGCAGTCTATTTAGACTTTTCTCCTTTGTTACTTGGTGATTGTTCCTTCATTTCTATGACAGTCACCTTATCTTGACTGCTCCTCAGGGTCTGTTGGTCTATTTATCTGACTGTAGCTACACCTTTCTCACTGTATTACTAAAACTCCTCGTAGCATTCAAGCTTGAAAATGTTCTGTATCTCATTTGGAAGGTATAACTATTTTCTATGCACTTGGAAGACTGTTTCTGTATTCTTAGAACTATATATTCTCATTCAAAGCCACATAGCTAAAGACTGCTCCTTGACAATGTCATTAGTCCCCTGTACTTTGCTGTCCTAAAATTGGCTGTCCTTGTATATGGTGTCCTATTATGACTGAAACCTCCTGAAAGTCGTGATCTGCCCTCTGAATATGTTCCTTGAGCTGTGCTTTTGCATTTGTATATTGCATCTTTGATGTTCTGTAAGGTCTATGAGCTGGGCTCAACCCTTGTGGGAGCCACACTTCCTCCACTCATAATGTAACTGATGGATTAAACAGAAACATAATTACACCTGTATCTGCACATGGAGCAAACATGTTAAGAAAAACAAGGACCTGCAGTCGATATACTTGATTTGTCTTCTCAACAATTTATGTGACACTAACTGGTTTACTGCATTTGAAAAAACAAATTGTATATTTATAGGTCCATATCATATGATGTATGATGCCCTGTCATTGCTCTAACATCAGTTTTTTTTTCAAAATTTTATGCAGATGACTAGGGGGTAGCAAGGAGACAACAGCTGGATGCGGGACACGCAGACAATCTAGGACGACACAAGACACGGCAACAGTCTGAAGGCTCATCATTCAAGCAATGACGAGTCACCCTACCTCATATGCATATTTGTTTTTTAGTTCTTTTATAAATGTACAGTTTGTCTTTTTCATTTTGCAATGAAACAGTTAGTCTCACGGCTTGTGTGAGATCTTATACACTCATTTTTTTTAATACCAGTTGCTGATCTTACAAAAGATTTGTACAATTTCTTAAGTCTGAAAAGCATCTGAATGCAACAATACAATTTAATCTCAATTTGTACCAAACATGCACATGGATATAATGCAGCAGCAATAAAATGTACCTTCCTCTCCTTTTCAAAAAAAACTAGAAAGTTCTACTTGATTTAGCTAGTAGTGAAAACTAGGTAACAGGTCCCTTTGTCTAACGCCTCTCGAAGTGCTGAAGAATCCTTGAGCCACCCCGTTCACTAGAATTGAAAACCTTGGGGCTTCTATACAACTTTTAATCCATTCCACCCATCTGTTGTCGAAGCCAAATCTAGTCAGAACATCTAACAAGAATTGTCTATCCACTCGTTCATAGGCCTTTAGAATGTCCATCTTGAAAATCATACTTGGTAATCTAATTTTCCTAGCTGTATGAATTGTTTCATGTGCCACTATTTTTCCTTCCACTAGAAGAGCAGCGATTTTATTAGATAAGTGCAGCGATTTTTTGCTAAGGGCAACGACTATTATTATGAGGAGTTGCGATTTATTCTATGAAAAGAAGCATTGTTTATGAAGAGACATATCAATTCATGAAGGACGTCTCCTTTGAGATGATACAAAGAGTAGAAGAAGGTATGTTTTGATAGCAAGTATTCCAATGATTTATTTGAGTTAGAGCAGATATAAAGGAAGAGAAGGAGCAGAATTATGAAGAGCAAATCTGATTTATTTTGAGAAGGAAGAGTGTGAATGCTAGAGAAGATCTAAGAGCAAATATATACATGTTTATAATCAGCTTTGTAAGAAAAATTGGTACTTAAAAGTGATCAGATTTGAGAAGGAAAGAAAGCATATGTGTGTGGATCTAATTTGCAAAAGAAAGAGTTATATTATTCAGAATCAGAGATAGTGATCAGAATTGGGTGAAGGAGAAATTCATATCAGCCATTTGGTGTCTCCAATAGGTTGGTTCCTATAAGATTCTGTAAGTGGGGATTGGTGTCTCCTGTGAGTTGGTGCTCACAAAATAAGTATTGTAAGAGAAGTAGGTTGGTGCCTACAAAAGAAGATCAATCTATATATATAAGCAATATTTTGCTGTGGTTTTCTCCCGCAAGGGTTTCCACGTAATATCGTGTGTTCTCTCTGCGTTTATAATCGTTATATCTTACATGTGTGATTGATTGTGATTGGTTAAAGTTTGAAAAGAGGAAGTTTTAATATATATTGATTCACCCCCCCTCTCAGTATAACTATGTTCATCACAGACTTGCTATTCACTATTATCACAATGATAAGAACAAGGTAAGGGGAATCAGAAAAACATGATGTGCTGCTAAGTGATGTTTAGCACCATAGAAGTGATCGCTTACACAATATCCTACAAAAATGCACACAAATCTTTATTCTGATTGGCAAATCCTTTAATTGTGGAATTCTTCATAAACCTTCCTTGACTCAAATTTGTTATCACTGTCAGATTGTTAGATACAAACTGCACACACTCAAACAACAAAAAGAGAGTAGGTATCAATGTGTAACAAAATCCCACCACGGAGATATGTGATGTCTAGACCAACAACTTGTAACTAAGAATAATAACAATAGTGAGTGCAAAGCAAGAGGACCAACAAAGCACAATAGGCACTTCTAAATGCTGTTAGTACCAAACAAAGAGATCACTACACTACAGCTTGGGCACTTGCATGCCAAGTCCTCTTTTGAAAAGGAAAAGATTTTGGTTTGTGAAATGCTTCATAAATTTTCCTTGACTTGGAATAGCTACCAATGGGGGATTCTTACACAAACGCAACACGAGCAATGGAGGTAATAATGTGCAATAAAATACCATTATAGCAATATGCAACATATAGGTCAAGAACTTGAAATTTAAAAAGCATCCTAGTGACATAACCACAACTCATGGGAACCCACAAAGCACAACAGATTTCACTAAGCTATGTTATCACTAGAGATGAGGTTTTTTATTTGGCTATATGCCAATATGGGGATTGCACCCCAAAGCTTGCTCGCAAATCCACAAAGATTTTGGGGTGTGGAATAATTTTTTTATATTGGAATGCATGTGGATAAATATCTTTAGCAAGTGATCTTTGCAATTATAGAACTGTTCCCTTCCATTTCCATTCCACAATACTCAGTGCTTATCTCTTCCATGTTCCGTAACTAAATGCAATATTGTCACAGTTATAGTTTTGTAGATGCCCAAGAATACTTTTCTTAGTTTCCAAATTCCACCATTAAGATGTTAAATGGATGGAGCAAAAGAAAAATGGCAGTGCCACAGAACATAAGAGACAGTGAATACAAAACCAATATGAAGAGTTAATAAAGACCAGGGTCAAAATAAGGAAGAAGATGGAATTCATAAAATTTGAGAATATAATGGAGCATATATGCAAAATTTGTGTCCTTTAACATTGGTAATATATCTATAGCAGACATACACAAGGTAAATTGCAAGATGTTACTAGTAGAAAAAGGGATGCAGGAAGGAGGGAGCGACAGTGGACACAAAGATACAAAGGGTTGTTTTGATAATCAGTTCAATAATGCATCATAGGTTGACACCACAAAAATAGATAACAGAGGACTGGTGTGTAGCAGAAGCTGTGGAAGGACCAATGAGGTCCCAGGGAGAACAGATTATACTTATTTGTTTGTACCGAATAATAATGTAGTCTATTTATCATTAGACAAATAGTATTTATATCTAACTGTATCTCTTCAAAGAGAAAATAGGTGATGAGACCATTTAGTATTGGTCATGACTATTCACCTAGCTCCTTATTAATTTATAACCATTGGATTTATATCCAAAGGGACTGGGGAAAAGAACCTTCACTCTTGCTTGACCATAATAAATATTTGTCTATAGAAGATACAATTTCATTGTAGTCCACTAATTCCATTACCTTGTGGTTATATGAATCTGCAATATAGACTAGTCCATCAGATCCACAAAGGACACCCAAAGGATGCTGGAACTGTGCCTCCGTGCCAGTACCATCACGATCTCCAAACTGTGTAACAAAAGTACAAGAATTAGAAACCAATCTTTTATTGATATTTCAATAATTTAGAGGGTTCTCCATAAAAGATTGTGTCATTTCAATTTTAGCATATTATCGTGAGATCAACACCTACAATTATTGAGCTTCTAGACTTCAATTCAGATGTTACCAATTTTATTCATTCTCTAATTACCTGAAAGAGATTATCTGCAAATAGTGGATCACCCCCAGCCAATAATCTTGACCCTCCTGTCTGAAGATTTACTGCTCTGATGGAACTGCTTTCACTGTCAGCTACATAGAGCTCTTGCATGTCTACCAAGAACAATTTGCGATTTCATAACCAGTACCCATAAAAATTTAAAATGATAATTGTTAATAAGGTTCAAAAAGTATACTAGCAATTTACCAGGAGATAGAGAAATGCCAGATGGTTGAGAAAAGGATGTATTTGTAGAACTACAAGGAAAAACATTCCAAGATTAAACGTTAGTTTTTTCAAAGCATTTGATTAGACAAAAAAAGTATTCTGAAATGATTCAATTTAATAATAAATTTTACTCTCCATAAAATTGAGTATAGAAGAAAACTGCAGATTGTATTCAAATTTCAAACTGATGTAATATATATAAGACCTGTACTAGTAAGAATGACAATCACATGGTGTCAAGCAAACAGGGAAGCCAATAAAAATTAAAAGTTATCATTGTCTGGAAGGAGGGAAGCTCAAAAAAGGCTTTTATATTTCCCCAAAAACCCCACACCCACCTTGGGAAAATAAAACATTTACTTTAAAATCCCTTATATCTCCCATTTGGACGCCCACTAGAAAAGTATAAGTTTTTACTTTTGATTTAACTCTATAATCACTTGGGCGCCCACATTGTTTACTGCCTATTGGGTCTGATAGGAATATACATAGTAAATAGAATGTAGGAATAGAAAGTAGAACATCATTATAACAATACATTCATTGCGAACTCACAACAGAACTGATATGCATATTATATCTGAATTGCTTATACAATGTCATACCATGTCCACGATCAATCTCCCAATACAATGATATGACAAGTATATAAAAGAGGCCGACAATTGCTCTAGATGGCCAAAGAGAACATCACCTTGTAAAAACTAAGTATGATGAGTTGAAAGAAATCTTATCTAAAAGTTAGAAAAATTTCAGTCATCCTAGAAAGGGGTATTACAGTGGTATCAAAGCCCTAGACCTGCCAGCCTGTGAGTTAGAGCCTTCATCCTGCTAGCCTATGGGTTTGTTTTGAAGAAAGAGCTGAAGCCATGAATACAAGAAGATCATATACAATGGGCAAGTCTATAGAAGAAGACTTGACAGCCTTGATAAACAAGTATGATGCTCTTCCCAACTATGTGCAAAACAAAATTAGCTTCAAAGACTACATGAAGTTCAAGAGTTCGTGGTATGATGAAGAATCATTTGATAGTGATGAAGAGGAAGTGTAAGATGAAGATAAATCAGCTAAGGTAGATGAAGGTATGGTTTCTCAAGTTAAGACTAACATTGTTTCATCTCTTCTTTATGTTGATAAGAGATCAAGTTGTGATATGAATGGTTTGGAAAGTGATATTGTTCATACATTTGAGAGCAAATCAGAAATTTCAGTTTGTTATGAACAAGTTAAAGAAGACATAGGTGATGCATATGAAGTTCCTTGCTTTGGATCAGCATTTGATGAAGAAAAATGGCATGATGTCATTGCTGATCATTCTAATGAGATGGCAGATTTTAATCATGGAGTTGAATGGCATGATATAATCCCTGATTTGTTTAAGGATAGTAGTCCTATTCCTTTGCAATCAACTCTACTTGATGATTTTGAGGCGGCCAATTATGATATACATGAATATGACAATGGGAATGAAGACTTGATGGTATTTGATGACTACAATGTAAGCATTAAAGAGGATTCCAAAGGCATTAAAGAGGATTCCAAAGGCATTAAAGAGGATTCCAAAGGTCTGATTTGGGACAGCGATATTCTTTCTCATTCTTATGAGATTGCTACTCTTTCACATGGAGGAATGAACAAAGAAGAGTCTACAAGCGTTGGCATTCAAAGTACAAGTGTTGGATATGAAAATTTCAAAGATGCACTTGTGAAGATTAAAGACATGGCAAAAGAGTATGACAGGTATTCTGATTTTTATGAGATTAATGAGACATATCATTTGGATGGTTTAATGAAGATTTCAAAAATTTTAGTTGGAAATTTTGTGGATGACACTCATAGTGGACCAGCCACTAAAGAATTGTCTTTGATGGGTCTTGAAGGCATCCATAATTCATCTTTGGTTATGTCATCAATTGATTATGATATGGCAGCTTTTTATTTGTTGATTGGTGACTTCATCTTTATTGATTCGTCATGGGTTAGAAGCTATCCTACTTGGAATTCCATTGCATGTGATTTCAGTTGTGATTTGTATGATACATTGATGAGTAGTGAAGTATGTGATTTCAATTTTAGCACAACAAGATTAGATACAATTGTGTTTTGCATCCTTCATCTGTTCATGTTACTATTCAATGGTAGAAGGATTTTCAGCTTCATTGGCTCATTGCTTGGCATCTACATTGGCATCTATTTTGGTTTGGATGTGTTTGAATTGTTGTGCGATAGTGGAAGCAGTCCCAGGATCTTCTACATCAATAGGTTTGAGGTGATATGTTTGAGCATGATTGAGGAGCTTCGATGGATTTGGGATCCAAGGATTGATTGGGTTCAGTTTTTCTTCCCATTGCTTGGGGACAAGCAATGTCGGAAAGGAAGGGCTGTAATGTCCCCATTTTGGAGCAAGACAAGATTTTGGTATTTGGCTAAGTGTTCATGATATTTCATTTGGTTTTGGCCAAATAGTTATCTTCATTAGTTTGATTTTTGAAGTCATGAATAAAAAGGAAATGAAATCTTTAATTACATTTCCTATATCGATTTGTTTTGTGGAATAAGTGGAGCTATATCTCTTTTAATTGATATTGTTGAGTCTTCATTGTGATAAGGAGATTGGATTGACTCTTAAGGTAGTCCTATTTGTCATTGTGCCAACGATGTAGAGGGGTTGTAGTGAGTTCGCCAAGGCTTCACATTCATTAATGTCCATTGAAGATTACAAATGCATTAGCCTAGGATCTCACGCCATACAATAAGGTCTTATATGGAGTTCGCCATGGTTGGAGGAGCATTTGCCAAGGCAAGAGAAAAATATTTAATATTGTTTGTGCAAACTTCAATGCAAAACGGCTAAGGAACAATTCCAACGGTTGTGTTTGGATACATTCACCAAGCGTAATTCCAATGGCTATTTGATGGGACCTATTTGTGTAGTGCAATTGCCAAGTTGAAATTATAGGTCCAAGCTTATGCAAAATGTGTTCAAATGCTTTCCAATAGCCATCCTAAGAGGATCGACCAGCTGTATGAGGTGGCACACATAGTTTAGTGGTTCTATTTGCTTCCAACGACCATTAAGGAGGTTCGCTCAATGCTATGAAAATCATTTAATAATTAATGGTGTGGAAATTCAATGTCAAACGTTCAGCACAAAGGTAATTTAATATTGTTTGAAGATGGTTTAGTTTGGTTTGAAGAGTCAAGGAACATTGGATCGTGGTTCCCATGAAGACACGGCTAAGTATTCGCCCATTGAGTGATTTGCATTGGAAGGTTGTTAGTAATGTTTTTAAATGCTGTCATATGATTCTGGCTGCCAATTATGAAGAAGGAAGTATTTTAAATGCAAGTATTATTTATTAAATCTTTGCAAGTGCAACCGCAGCCCATGAAGAAGAGGATTGTAAATGATAGTGAGCAACAACTTCATGTTTTGAAAAGATTTTAAATGCTCAAACAATATTTTAAATGCTTCCTAACAGCCGTGGGCCAGCCTAGGGGAAGGATCCGTTGGGGATCGAAATCTAGTGTGACATTCATTTAAAATTGCTTTGCAAGTTTTTAAATGAATGATCAATTATTGAATATTGTTCATCAATTTGGTATTCCATTGGTGGAATTCAAACTTTATTCTAATTTGTCCAAGTGAAGTGGTGCCTATCCATGAAGGAGATAAATATAGCTCTTGGAGAACAATTGGGTATCATGAAAAAATTTGGTATGTTTTTCTTACTCTTTGTTATTGCTGGGAATTCCGATTTCTAGTGGTTTTTACAAGGTGATGTTCTCTTGTTTTGTATGGAGATGACCCCATACCTTTTGTGAGGTGTTATCACTTAGATTTCACCATTGTGCTTCAATTTATAGGTTTACTTGAGTAATTTGAAGTGAAGAATGCAATTGACAAACCCTTGGTGACATTGGAGCTCATCCAAGGTATCATAGAGAGTTTTATTGGCTCATTGAGTTGACTGGAAATTCATCACAGCCAACTAATAAATTGATCATACAGGGTTTTAGGTACATTGATGACAAAAAGGAGGCTTGAGATTCACAAAGGAACCCAATCGCTTGCCAAAGAAGCTACTAGTTGAGCATTTGAAGATATATTACTCTTGGCTGGGCGAAAAGTGCAAGATCAGCACTTATATCAGACCAGTACCTGCTGCTACAGTCATTCATATTGCTGCTACAGTCATACATATTGGCTAGTTGAAGGCTACAAGTCATCATATTGCATGTATACTTGATCTTGGTGAAGTTTGAGGGCCATTGGATGTCTTTTTCCTCACTTTTTGAGGACTGATGTAAACATAACAGCGACTGAAATTGTATGACAGTCATGGCATATTGATGTGTATTCATGAAAATTCATTGTTCAATGCAAAGGAGATATTTGGGTTTCATTTATTCTTCAAGTGTTGTGTTTTAGTTGAAAGAAATCTTATCTAAAAGTTGCAAAAATTTCAGTCATCCTAGAAAGGGATATTACAAGACCTCTCATGCCTACTTTCTTGGATCAACAAGGAGCACAAGATGGTGGACAACACGTTGCAGGTGAGAGCTTCAATGATTACATGAGAGAATGGCAATCTCTAGGTGATGAGTTTCAAGATGCAATGTCTCTACAGGATTTCTGTGAATTGAAGTATAAGAAAAGGCCTAGAGTGGAGAGAAATCACAACCATGATTTGCAAAGGAAGTTGGGAAAGGTAACCATCTTTCCTTTCGATGGTTCGAGTAGATGTACGACATGTGCATGGATTCAAAAGATGGATAACTATCTCACTTTGGAGGGAGATGCACATGATTGGTGGTACAACGGGATGGTTACACAAGGTCATAGCCTTATCACTACTTAGTATATACATATTTTACTCAAAGGCTTATTGACAGGTTTGACAAGACTAACCCCGAATAAATTTTCAGAGAGTTACCCAACTCAAACAAAGGGATTCGGTAGATGCCTAGATATCTGAATTTCAAAAGCTTGCAGTCTCAGTTCCGAATGTTTCTGAGAGTAGATTGACTTATCTCTTTATTGAAGGTCTGGAGGAGTCTCTTCATGGTTGGGTGGAAGCCCTAGATCCACCTTCATTGTAGGATGTTATTAAGAGGGCTTGAGGCATGCAATTTTCAGCATCGTCCAAACACAAGTTTCAAAGCAAACCCTTCACTTCTTCAAGAAAGGATCCCAAGAGAAATTTTTAGAAAGAATGGCCTAGAAGGACAAATCCAGACATAGAAGCCAAGAATGAACTAAGGAAGAAGAAGTTGTGTCTCTCATGCAAGGAACCTTGGGAGCCTGGTCATAGATGCCTTGGGAAAGGCAAAGCTCATTACATAGAGGTCACTTCCGACATTTATGATGATGGAATCAAAGACACTAGTTCAGAAAGTGATAATGAGGAGCAGCGATTGGAGCTTGATGCTACAACTGCAGGTGAGACCGTACATTGTACTATTGCTACATTATTAGGAGTTACTGAGTATCATCCTGTTAGAGTGAGAGGAGTCCTGAAGGGATAGTGGGTCATATGTTTGGTTGACAACAGGGCCACTCATAACTTCATTAATGAGGGTTTGGTGGTGAAGAGAGGATTGTAGGTAGAGGAGTTTCTAGGCCTTAGTGTGATGGTTGCAGATGGATTCAAGATGAGTTGGACTAAGAAGATTTCGCAGTTGAGTATCCAATTGGGTGACTATACAATTACCGATGATTTCTGTGGTCGGAATTGGTGATACGGATGTTGTTCTGGGTATCCAATGGTTACATTCACTTGACAGGTACATTAAGGATTTTTAGAAGATGGAGTTGGAGTTTGTGTCGGATGGGAGGAAGATAGTGTTGAGAGCATTGGCGAATGGAGTGCCAAGGATAGTGACAACGAAGAGGATGAAGACATTATTTAGACATGGTGATGTTGCATGGGCAGCCCAATGTTTTGTGTCTTCTAAATCTTATTCTAGTAGTGATCAGCAGTATCATGTGGATATTCAGTCAGTGTTAGATAAGCACAACATGATGTTTGGAGAGATTCCTCCTGGTAGACCTGATCACGGCTTTGAGCATGTGATTGAGTTAGAGGAGGGCTCCAAGCCCGTCATCATCACTCCTTATCGTCATCCTAGGAGATTCAAGGAAGAAATAGAGAAGACGATTAAGGAGCTATTGGATATGGGGCACATCAAGCCTAGTTCTAGTCCTTTTGCATCTTCAGTGGTCTTGGTGAAGAAGAATGATGGCACGATGAGGATGTGCATTGATTATCGTGCATTGAATAAGAGGACCATCAAAAATAGGTACTGTTGTGACCAAATCACACATCACCCCATTAGGAATAGGGACCCCCCCTTTTTTGAGCTCCGATGCTTTGCATTTAGTTCTGACGATGCATTGGGTTCGTTTCCTCTGTCAATCCAATAAGTCTCTCCTAGAAGATTTTGCTTTATAACTGGAGGTCTTATTTGGAGGATGAACTTGCAGTGATGAAGAATTGTGATCAAATCCCATCTAGATAATGAATCTTGAGATTAATCCTGAAGAATGTTTGAGACCCTGAAAAGACTAAGCCTGAAGCCTGAAATCCTGAAAATCCTGAAAAATGGCTAAGTCTGAAATCTGGTGAATCCTCCAAATTCTATATTTTGCATCTTAAATCCGGTGGATTCGGGACCTATCTCAAACATCCTGAAAGGTATATTGAAAAATATTTAAAGTATAAGAAATTCAACTTATACTTAAATATATTTTTCAATATACCTTTACCCTCGCGATCCTGAAAAACGCCTGATTTTTTCCAGAGGATTCAAAAGACTGATCTAGTGCGACGGGATGACCAAGTGGCGCAAAATCTTGGCGCAAAATCACGAGGAAAAAGGCGCTTGAAGATGATGATTTCCACTTGATGAACCAATGCGCCCATCTACAACCTTGATCTAATGCGAAAAAGTATGAGGATTTCAATCACTCATCTACTGCGCCCAAACCAAAAGTATCATTTTGAAGGAAAAAATGAAGATTTCAATACCTTGAACTAGTGCGAAAATGAAAAGACACCTCTTAGAGCGAATCTTGGAGCGAATTAAAAATGATAAGTATCAGAGGATTTGAAAAGCTCAACCAATGCGCTAGGAAGAAGGATGGATCCCAAAATCTAAAATTTTTGAAGAGAAACTTGAGGATTTCAATCCCTTAACTGATGCGCCACCTAGAAGGAAGAAGTCTTAAGGTTTTGTTGACTTGAGAAGGATCTAGTTTGAAGAGGATTTCAAAAGCTTAAGTGATGCGCCAAAACTTGAGGATTTCAATCACTCAACTGATGCGCCAATGGACAACTCCCAAACATTCAACGCAAGTGTTAGAACCACTTCACCAATATGAGACCAGAGGATTTCAAAAGCCTATCTAATGCGCTAGAAACCAGAGGATTCCAATCCTTGATCTAATGCGCCTATCCAATCAAGTCTCCAAGGCCAAGTCTAGAGGACTTCTAAAAGCTCATCTAATGCGACCTCATGAGGGGTAACTCCAGAGATTATAAAAACCTGATCTAATGCGCCCAAGTAGTTTCAAGGTGAAGTTTGAAGGATCCTTATCCAAAGCGCAATCTAGAGGATTCTCCATGCTTGATCTAATGCGCCCTACAAGGAGGAAGGTGGACATCCAAGGTCAAGCCTTCAAGGTTTGAGTTTAAAGGATTTTAAAGTCATATCTCATGCGCCAACTTCATGAATACCTCTAAGTTTTCAAGCTTCCAACAAGGTGATCCAATGCGCCTACAACAAGGTCATCTAATGCGCAACATAAGGTAGAGTGAGATTTGTTTCTAGAGGATTCTCCAAGGTCATCTAGTGCGCCAACACCATGCATGATTTATTTCAAGGTAAAGGCCATCAATATACCAAAGGTTTGAAGATTTCAACATAATGAAGTGATGCGCCACTTCCAAGACCCTTTATCAAAATGCTCAACAAGAAGAAATCAAAGGTAGCATCTAGTGCGCCACACATGAAGGGTGAATGAAGTTTGTTTTGAAGACTTCAAACTACCTATCTAATGCGCTAGGAACTTGAGGATTTCAATCTTTCAACGAATGCGCCATTCCCTTAAGCAAGTGAAAACGAGTTCAAACCAAAGAAATGTTAAGAAGAATTCAAAACCTTGATCCAAAGCGCCACACATGTCAAATGCTAGAAGGATTTCAATCCTTGATCTAACGCGCCTAGAGGGTTATGAAGAAAAATCAAGGTATTTCAAATCACCTCAAGAAGACTTCAACATACCTATCCAATGCGAAATGCAAGAAGAGAGTCAAACACTAATCCAAGGAATACAAAGAGGATCTAGAAGATGTCATCTAATGTAAAAGGCAAGAGGATCTTAATCTTTCATCCAATGCGACTTGTGGAGGAGATAAAATAGTGGAGTTTTAAAAGGAAAATTTTAGGAAGATTTGAAATCCTTCAACCAATGCGCCCTTCTATAAGACCTTCAAGACCTTGACTAGTGTGCTAGATCTAGAAGAATTTGAATACTCCATCCAAGGGGAAGTAAAGTCAAGTGTTGAAGGCAAACTTTAGAGGCTTATTAAGGAGGAATCTAGGAGGAATTCACTTATCTCAACCAGCACGCCATCTTAGTGAAGTTTTCATATCATTCAAGTTAGACATCAAAGTCCTTAACTCATGTGCTTAGATTAGAAATGCTTGTAATAATTCTTATGTATTATGTGTTATCGAAAGGGGATTGATGCTGTTTCTTTACTTGTGTTGCAGCAAAAAGGAGGAATCATCTAAAGATCAAGTGATAAGAACCTTTGACAAGCAAGGAATGAGAAAGAGCAAGGCATCATGTAGCTGTTTCAAGGGTATCCTTCATCATCCTTGTGTTGGAATTCTTCATCAAGTGGCATCAAGTTAAGATTGCCTAGAAGACATCCATCCGAAGGACATCATCTTCATCAAGACTTTCCGAAGGCATCCACTCTACTTCAAGGAAACCTCATGTGGCTGCTCTAAGGAATCATTCAAGATCATCTTCCAAGAGGCATCATTCCAAGAGATCTACATCAAGCGAAGGCATTCATCCATCTAAACTTCAAGACTTTACAATTTCAAGTCCAAGAGAGTCTTCTACTCTACATGAAGAAAGCCACATCATTATCATCATCATCTACTCCACATGAAGAAGCATCAAGGAAGATCATCAACTTACCTACAAGAAAAAACAAAACCATGAAGTTAGACAAGTGAAGCAACAAGTATCATACATCCAGTTACAAGAAGAATGAATAAGGCAAAGATCTACAAGATGTATTCCTAAACATACAAGTTCAAGCAATCACATTGAATACATCACACAAAGATGATACAATTTTCAAAGTATGCTGAAGTGGCATCTATGTGGCGAGTACACATCATTCAATTTTGATTAGCCGCATTATTAAATGCATTAAATGTATCATTTAATGAAAGAAGCCAAAGGGATTCCTATGTGGAGGGATATTTTAAATGCTTTCGCCTTACCTTATCACATTGGAAAATGCGCCTTCATTGCCTCCCTCTTTTGTACTAAAAATAACAAGTTGTTGTAACTACCTGTGAGGTGGCATGATCTAGACCCTTGGCTATCAAATTGATCTCAGCCATTCATTGTAAAACTGGAGCACTATATAAAGGCCTTGTTGCCTCATTTGTAATAGATATAGAGTAGTAGATCATTAGTAGTAGTAGAGAGTAGATTTTAAGAGTAGAATAGAAGAGACTCTCAAAATTCTCTGAGAGAACTTGAAATTGTTGTAAATATTTCTCAAAATTAATGCAAAGACATTGGAGCTACTTGTTTGGTGTTAAGTATTATCTTGTGGAGTAACATGGTTTCCTGAATCTTGATGGAATTAAGAGATGTTTCAAATAGCTTAGAAATAGATTAGAAGTGCATTGATGTAATGAATATGCGTAAAGATATTTGATGGATTCTTCTGGTTCATACTTTTCGTGTATTGTCGAAGGCAACCCACTTTGCAAAGTTAGACTGAACCTTCATTTTCTTTAGTTCGGTTGTGAATGCTTGTTCAAATTGCGCCAGTTGTGGGTGTTTGGATAGAGATTTACAACATGAAAATCCTTGAGTTTCCTTAGAAGATTGCACCGTCTTCGTGTAGTTGTTGGTTCTCATGGCGAAGCGAAGTCTGGTTTCATGAGGAGTTTGTCTATCTTTACATGTTTCATTATCTCATTGTCCTTAGATTAGCCTTCTAAACCCTTACCCCCTTTTTTCATTTTCTTTATCATAGAAACTCTGTATATAAATCATCCACACTGAAAGGAGGAACAAGCTAATGAAAGGAGAAGAGTCCGCGTAAGTCCCTTTGTTTGTTAACAGCAAAATCATACTTAATCGCTGAGCTGTCTCTTACCGAAAACATCAGAAGGAACCTTGGAGTCATCTCGTTTGATCACCTAGTTCAGCATCCGAGAGGCTTTGCTCAAGAGGGAGTCAGATACTCAGTATTTTACTCTAATTGTTGACTTGTTGAAAAACAATCATCAATAGGTACCCTATACCCAGGATCAATGAGTTGTTGGATGAGCTACATGGAGCAGTATATTTTTCCAAGAATGATGGTTCAAGATACCATCAAACTAGTGTCCGTGATGCGGATATTCATAAGACCGCATTCAGATGTCATTATGGGCACTATGAGTTCTTGGTTATGCCCTTTGGTCTTACTAATGCTCCCACGACTTTCCAATCTTGCATGAATCATATCTTCAATAGGTAGTTGCGGAAGTTTGTGTTGGTATTCTTTGATGATATCTTGATATACAGTAAGACATGGGAGGATCACCTCAAGTATATTGACAAGATATTGGGCATCATGGAGGCATAGTCCCTATTTGCTAAGGCTTCCAAATATGAGTTTGGAATGACAAAGATTCTATATTTGGGACATGTGATTGGCGATGATGGAGTGAAGGTACATCGGGAGAAGATATAGGCTATTCTGGATTGGTCGCCGCCGAAAAACATTTCAGATTTGAAAGGTTTCTTTGGGCTTTGCAATTACTATAGGAGGCTTGTGAAGGGGTTTTCATAGATGGCAACACCTCTTACAAATCTCAGTAAGAAGGGCGCATTCAGATGGTTGGATTAGGCTCAAGCAACATTTGATACACTTAAGGAGGTAATGAGCACTTGTCCCGTATTGGCTCTACCTAATTTCTCTCAGCCGTTTTTGTTGGAGTGTGTGATGCATCAAGTGAAAGGATAGGTGCTGTTCTCATGCAGAATAGACATCCCATAGCTTATGAGAGTAGGAACTTGAGAGATGCAGAGCGGTTGTATTCCACCCATAGTTCCGAGACTTGCCCGAACTCGCCAGAATTTGGCGAGTCGCGAGCCGAGCAAGGTCTAGCGAGTCCTGGAGACTCGGACTCGGACTCGGCTTCGAAACTTGCCTAAACTCGCCATTTCCTGAAACTCGCCCAAACTCGCGAGCCCCGATGGTTAAACTCGGCCGGCGCAGCATGAGTGAAAAGTTGAAAAAAAAACATAAAAAACTCAAGTCAAAGTTGATTTTTTTTGGACTTATATTGCCTCTATTACACTTAAAGTAACTTCATTTCATTTTCTTGGCAAAATAGGAGGAGAAGAGAGAGTTGTGAGAAAAAATAAGAGTGTGCATTGTAGGGCAAATAGCAAGGAGGTAGAACCGTAGAACGAAAAATCCGTCATTAAATCGCATTGGAGCAGCTTCATACTTAGAGTTGGTGCATTGAGAGCTCTCTACCGGCGATTGGAAGGAGTTTGCAACTTTGCATTTCATTTCAAGGTTGGTTTTTTTTGTGTTTTTTAGCAAAAATTGCATTGTTTTGTAAAATTTCAAATTTTATTTTGAACAAAGTTACAAACTCTACTTATTTTGTTTGAACTTTGAAGTTTGAAACTTTGAACATTCAACAAATTAAAAAACCCTACCTTTTGTTTGAAGTTTGAAGTTTGAACATTCAACAAATTAAAAAACCCTACATTCAAGTTTTCAACAATCAACAAACCCTACCTATTTTTGAAACAAACCCTACTTTTTTTTTGCATTAGTTTAATAAATTAATAATTATAAATGAATTAACAAATGTTCATTTTTTTTGTATTTATGTGTTATTGCAGCAGCCTTGATTTCAAGTTCAAATTGTATTTTGCACAATGTCTAACTCTTCACACCCAGTTCAAAAGGACCCAACTTGGAAACACGCTGAAAATTTTCCAAGGCAAAAAAAAGGACAAACAAAATGTTTCTATTGCAAAACAATTTTTCATGGAGGCATTAATAGATTGAAATACCATCTTGCATGCATAGCCGTCCATGATGCTTTGGGATGCAAAGATGCACCTGTTGAGGTTGTTCGTGAGGTGCAAATACAATTAGAAACATTTGAAATGAAAAAAGCACTGAAAAAGAGGCAAAGGGAGGAGTTAGCGTGCATTGGTGGTGTTGGAGAGGCTTCTTCCAAACCTCCATTTCATCCTAGTGCTAGTGCTTGTGCTAGTACTTCTGCTACTGTTGGTGCCCGTGCTACTGCTAGTGCTGCCGCTACTGCTAGTGTTGCCGCTGCCGCTACTGGTAGTGGTAGTGGTAGTATTAGCATTGGTCCTAGAATTCGTAAATCTAGGTTGGATTCATTTTTTGTGCCACGCACTACTCCTGGTGCCCAACCGTCGCTTGAGAGCACGGGTTGGAACAAGGAGGTACATGACGCAGCTAGACAAGCAATTGGCGACTTTTGGTACTATTGCACCATTCCATTCCATGCAGCCAGGTAATTCTTTTTTATTTGATTGTTTTAAAATTTATATTATTATAGTTTGATTCTTTGTCTCATGAATTTTTATATTTAAATTTTAGATGTATGTTGAATTCAAATTTAAAGTTAAACTCTCCTTTTTACATGTGCTAGGTCTCCTTATTGGTAAAATATGCTTGATGCCGTAACTGTTTGTGGGGCAGAGTTCAAAGGCCCTACTGAAGATGACTTAAGGGGCCCACTTTTGACACAAAAGGTGGCTGATGTAAAAGCTGAAATAGAGGAGCAGCGCTTGGTATGGAGCAAGAAGGGTTGCACCATCATGACCAATGGTTGGACTGACAGAAAAAATAGGACGCTGCTGAATTTTCTTGTTTCCTCTTCAAGTAATTGTACTTCCCTCAATGCATTGAATAATTTGAATTTTAAATTTGATTTAACGATTAATATTTTTAATTTATGTTTTATTGAACCATTGATTTTGCTTCTTTTTTCAGGTGGCACCGTGTTCATCAAGTCAATTGATGTTTCAACACATGTAAAAAATGCCACATACCTTTGTGAGGCTATAGAGGAAGTCCTATTTAAGGTGGGTGAGGAGAATGTGGTTCAAGTAGTGACCGATAATGCAGCAAATTATGTTGCTGCAGGTAGACTACTGATGGAGAGGCACCCAACAGTATTTTGGACTCCATGTGCCGCACATTGCCTTGACCTCGTATTGGAGGATTTAGGCAAGCTTCCATGGATCAAAACATGTGTGGATATTGCCAAAAATATTTGCAAATTTATATACAATCACACATGGGTCCTTAGCCTAATGAGGCAATACATGGGGTTAAAGGAGTTGGCTCGTCCTAGCATCACCAGATTTGCTACAAATTTCATCACACTACAATCCTTGATTCGGTCAAAGGGACCTTTGAGACGTATGTTTGTTGCTGAGGAGTGGACTTCCTCATCCTATGGTACTTCCACTGCAGGGATTGAAGTGGCAAATTACATTTTTGATGAGCCAGGCTTTTGGACACCTGTTGCAGAGATTGTGAAGGTAACCGTAAAATTCAATTCTAGTATTCTTTAATTTTTATTCATATTTTTCTTTTATTTGTTTAACTTTATTTTATTCACACTTAAGTTAATGTTTCACAATATTTGTAATTCACCGAGCCCTTGGTAGTTCTCCTACGAGTTGCTGATGGGGAGAAGCCCGCAATGGGCTACATATATGAGGGCATGGATAGGGCCAAGGAGGCCATTAGATCCATCTATGGGGGAGTTGAGGGTAAGTATCGTCCCATTTGGGAGATCATTGATAGGAGATGGCAGCACCAACTTCACAAGCCCCTCCATGCAGCAGTTTATTTCCTAAATCCGGCATTCCAATTCCACCCTGATTTCAAGCTGGATGATGAGGTTCTTGGTGGGCTCTACTCAGTGATAGAGCGGATGGCTCCTGCAGTTACTAGACCGATAGTCCATGAGATAGAGGCCTTTACTAGTGCACAAGGAGAGCTCTTTTCTCGTCTAATGTGCAAAGAGAGTAGGACAACATTGTAGCCAGATAAAAATATATTTAAGGGCATAATTTTCCTCTTTTTATATTATTATTAAATGTTGAAACTTGAAACTTGAGACTTAAAATTGGAAATGAGATTGATTTTTTTTTCTTTTTCTCATTTCAGATGTATGGTGGCAAATGTTTGGTGCTAAAACACCAAACCTTCAGAGGATTGCCATTCACATATTGAGCCAGCCATGCAGTGCTTCAGGTTGTGAGCGTAATTGGAGTATGTTTGAGCACATACACTCCAAGAGGCGCAATAGATTGTCCGTGGAGAGGTTGAATGACCTAGTGTATGTTCATTACAACCTTCGACTTAGACACAAACAGATTTTTGACCATGACTCCACCCCAATCAAGCTAGAGGAGGTCGATCCACAATCTGAGTGGATCACTGAGGCTACAGATCCTATCTTTAGTGATGAGGACTTTGATTGGGTTGACCAAGCAGATAGAGAGGCTGAGGCTGTAGCCATGGCAGAGGAGGTGGATAGAGCACGAGCAAACACAGGCACATCTGATGTTGGTGAGGGTGGCATGGAGTCACAGGCAGAGATTATGGCTGCTGCATCATTGAAGACCTACCATTTACGCCTTCGTAGGAAGGCGAAGGATGCAGGCTCCTCTGAGCCATAGACTTCTAGTTATTGTTTTGATACTTCATATTTGCTTGGAACATTTGATCATTTTGATGTCATGGATTTCATATTCCATGAGTTTTGTACACATTTGACTATATTTATATATCTAAGTGTGCTATTTCCTTCAGCAGCTCAGCTACAATTTGCATTTATACTTATGTGATCGATGTATACTTGTGTATGTGATCCAATTAGCTTCTATTTGATGATGTTATTGTGTCTTTAAGGTTTATTTAATAAAGGATGCATGAAACAAGTTTTAAATCCTTAAAAATCTCTAAATTTCTTGGGTTTTTCACTTTGCCGAGTTTTTGCCAAGTCTGCGTCGAGTCTAGGCGCCGAGTCCCGAGTCCCGAGCCGAGTCGCCCTCGCCGAGTCTGCGCCGAGTCCTAGTCTCGGAACTATGATTCCACCTATGATAAAGAGATGCTTGCCATCATGCATGCGTTGGCAAAGTTCAGACAGTACTTGGTGGGTGGAAAATTTGTGGTAAGGACTGACTGCAACAGCTTGGAATACTTTCTCGAGTAGAAGCATTTGAAAGAGAGGCAGCAGAAGTGGGTAAGTAAGATTCACGCATATGATTTTGATATTGAGTATGTTAAGGGGAAGAATAATGTTGTTGCCAATGCACTATCTAGGAGACCCACGCTTTGCTCTATGGCAAAGATTTCAGCTGATTGGAAAGGTCACCTTTTGGTTGAGTATTCCAAGAATACATTTGCATGCGAGCTCATGGATGACAAGATTCAGGATGACAGGTATAAAGTGATTGATGATTTGATACACTCTAAGGACAAGATCTATTTGGTACCTAGATCTAGAATGAAGGATAAGATTTTGAGAGTTGTTCATGACACTCCTTTAGCAGGACATCCAGGGTTCTTCAAGACCTACAGACAGGTGCAAGAGAGATTCTCATGAAAGGGTCTCAAGGATGATGTCTTCCGACATGTGCGAGAGTATATGACTTGTCAGCAAAACAAATCAGAGCATACTTTCCCAACAAGTTTATTTCAGCCATTGCCTATTCCAGAGCAAAAGTGGGAGAGTATATCTATGGATTTCATTACAGGTCTTCCAAAGGTCCGAGGCAAAGATTACATATTTGTGGTTGTTGATAGGTTGACTAAGTATGCACATTTCTTTGCTATTTCATTTGAGTATAAGGCACCTTAGGTTGCAGAGTTGTTCTTTACAGAGGTTTTTAGACTTCATAGACTTCCAAAGACCATTGTCAGTGATCGGGATAGCAGATTTCTGAGTGTTTTGGCAAGAGCTATTCAGATTGGCTGGTACAAAGTTGACCACGAGCACTAGCTACGACCCTCAGACAGATGGGCAGACGGAGATTGTGAACAAATGGGTGGAAAGGTATCTATGGAATTATGTTGCGGGGCAGCAGAAGGCTTGGGTCAGGTGGTTGTATTTAGGAGAGAATTGTTATAATACCACCTATCACATGTCGAAAGACATGTCTCCTTTCAAATCCTTGTATGGTTATGACACTATGTCTTTTGTAGACTTAGCATTTGATGAAAGCAAAGCTCCTAGAACTAGAGAGATGGTGCAGGATAGCCAGGACATCCTTAAGGCACTTAAGGATAATCTACACCATGCTCAAAATTAGTAGAAGATGTATGCAAATAGGCACAGGGTGGAGAGGACATTTGAGGTTGGTGATCTAGTTTTGTTGCGCCTACAGCCATACCGACAATCTACATTGAAGAAGAGTGGCGTAGAAAAACTCAAACCTCGGTTCTATGGCCCCTACAGGATTGTGAGGAGAGTTGGAGAGGTTGCATATGAGTTGGAGTTGCCCGAGGGTAGCCGAATTTATAATGTATTTCATGTATCTTGCCTCAAAAGGGCAATTGGGCAGCATATTACATCTTCTCTAGAGCTTCCACCATTGGATGAGGAGGGGAAATTGGTACTTGTTCCTGATGCTATATTGGATGTTAGGGAGCACAAGTTGAGGAATAGGGTGATCAAGGAGTATTTGGTTAGATGGAGAGATGTCATGTCCCTGCATTATGTATTATTCATTCAAATCAAAGATATGAATGATATTATAAATTGAATATATTTAAATAATATTTATTTAAAACAATTAAAAGATATATTATTATTATATTTATAAATAACACATAAACAATAATAATATATTATAAATATATCTAATAATATAAATATAAATATTCTTATATTTATCTTATATTATAATATAAATATAAATAATATAATATAAATCATATATCATTTACTATGATATAAATGATATAATATAAATAATACAAAATAAATAATATATTATTTATTATAATGATATAACATAAATACAAATAATATAAATAAACTATATGTAAGGGAGTTACGTATGGTTACCATAGGTCATAGAAGGAAATAACATAAAGTAATAAAAATTATAAAAAGGGTAAGTATGTCTTTTACCACCAGGCATAATAAATATCCCTTGAAAGGGAAATAAATAAAGAAAAGAAGATGGCAATAAATAAATAATATCCCATAAATAAATATATTTAGATCCGCATTATATTTATATATATTTCTGAGTCATAACTAGAAAAGATATCATAAATATATATAGGGAGGAATTATTCAAGTAAAAATAAATATAATAATAATAATATATAATAGTAAATATATATTTATTCATTGCATAATATAAGGGCATTCATATATGGAATCGGGCTGTTGAGAAGATGCCGATCTCATAATAAGGAGCTCTTAACTAATACAAACAAATATCGAGTATCAAAGTTTAATAATATTTATTTATTAAGGGTGGTGATGGGTGGTGAATTGCACCCCTTCGAACTTATAAATATTAACAGGCCCATCTAACAAAAGAAGGGAAAGGAATAGAAAAAGGAACGAGGAGAATAAATATCTACCGCATCTAAAAGGTACCTGCAGATCGTCTGAACAACAGGTAAGTATTTTAATATATTTAATTATTAAGATGTAATATATCTATATATATGTGTGTAAATATATATATATACAATAATATTAATAACATATATAATAATACAATATAGAGATATTATTAATATTATAACAAATATTATAATATATAAATATTAAAGAATAGGCAAAAGAGAATAGAATCCAGTGAGCAGATTCAACAAGACAAGTAGCATAAAGAGGTACGTGCACTTTCCTTATTAATAGGTTAGGCAATATAAATGTTGTAGAAGAATAATATGAATATAAATGGACTGTCAAGTTAATTGGTATAATTATGATGTTAACTATAAATAAATGCACTTAACTTAGACAAAACTATGAATGCACAGAAACTAATATAATGAATAAATGTAATGATATATGATCAATATTAATATAAGGCATCTTGTGTTAAATGCCAATAAGAACAATTATGATATTTATGAAATCAATTAAAGATACAGTAATGGTATGTTCATCTCATCACTTCTATTTCCCATAACCATAGGAGAGGCGGTCTTGTTAGGTAAAGGCGGGGTAATTCCATCACGATAGATTGGAGAGGGTTTAACGTGCCCTAGACAAGGATGCTAGGGAGAGGCGGAGTAATTCCATTCCCAATCGCATTGGAGAGGGTTCAACGCGCCCTAGACATATAATTTCCCCATCCATGGTTAAGGAATAGAAAGAAGATGTTATGGGAAGATGAATTTAGATTATTACTTCTATATTTCTCTATTACTTTATCCTTAAAGGAATGTTAGGTCTTGTGGGGAGAGGCGGAGTAATCCCATCCATAAGAAGGCCCGTAGGCTGGGACAAAGTCTCCCGTAGGCTGGGTCAAGAGATAAGCCCGTAGGCTGGGACATAGTTCCCGTAGGCTGGGTCAAGAGATGGTTTCAGTGCCCCGATACATGTAAAGCCTAGTTCCATGGGGAAAAGTAATAAGGAAAATATGCATGATTGAATTATGGAATGTATTATAGAATAGTTATCAATAGCAAGTAACAATTAGGAAATAAATAATCCTTGGAATGATGTGAATACATTATCATTGATCTTATTTGATCTATTCATCGAAAAATTATTAATCGATAATATTTCTAATGTCTCCTTGAGAAGCACTTTGAATACAAATTTAGGTTTAAATGTTTCCTCTAGAAAGAGGGACATTACAGTGGTATCAGAGCAGTGATCTTGCCATCCTGTAAAAATAAATAAATAAATAAATAAAATTTAAAAAAAATCAATGAAAATGGTAGGTATGAATTTCGTGAATTGTAGGAATAATGTTGTTTAATACATTGCTAAAATATATATTTTTAAAAAATATATATTTATGATGTAACATTTAAAAATTAAAATTTACTTACAAATATGTAATAAATAATGAGTAAATGAGGTAAAAAAAATAAATAAAAATAAAATAACTCTTTAATAACAATAAAATTACATTAAGTAAATACTCTAAATGAAATAGTAAAATAAAGTAACTCTATTGAATTCTTATAAAGTAATATATTTGACAAAATTATTTTTATCTTGACTTAATGTTATTTTATAACTATAAGATTATATCATAATATATAATATTATAAATATTATGTGTTGTATAAATACATCATATATAATATATAGATGTATTTTCAAGAAACACATAAATTAATTAAGGATGAATATAAATATAAAATTTGTGATCATAATAACCATGTGATTAGACCCACAATCCTACTAAACATAACTATAACTTTTAAAATAAATAAATAAATAAATAATAAAAAAGTATTATATACTTTAATATTAAATTTATTATTACCATTTTTTAATGTATACCTTAATATTAAATTACTTATACTTTGGCCTAATCTTTTAACCATAATAATTGTGATTGCTTGAGGACAAGCAATCTTGAGTGGTGAGGGTTGTCATGTCCCTGCATTATGTATTATTCATTCAAATCAAAGATATAAATGATATTATAAATTGAATATATTTAAATAATATTTATTTAAAACAATTAAAAGATATATTATTATTATATTTATAAATAACACATAAACAATAATAATATATTATAAATATATCTAATAATATAAATATAAATATTCTTATATTTATCTTATATTATAATATAAATATAAATAATATAATATAAATCATATATCATTTACTATGATATAAATGATATACTATAAATAATACAAAATAAATAATATATCATTTATTATAATGATATAACATAAATACAAATAATATAAATAAACTATATGTAAGGGAGTTACGTATGGTTACCACAGGTCATAGAAGGGAATAACATAAAGTAATAAAAATTATAAAAAGGGTAAGTATGTCTTTTACCACCAGGCATAATAAATATCCCTTGAAAGGGAAATAAATAAAGAAAAGAAGATGGGCAATAAATAAATAATATCCCATAAATAAATATATTTAGATCCACATTATATTTATATATATTTCTGAGTCATAACTAGAAAAGATATCATAAATATATATAGGGAGGAATTATTCAAGTAAAAATAAATATAATAATAATAATATATAATAGTAAATATATATTTATTCATTGCATAATATAAGGGCATTCATATATGGAATCGGGCTGTTGAGAAGATGCTGATCTCATAATAAGGAGCTCTTAACTAATACAAACAAATATCAAGTATCAAAGTTTAATAATATTTATTTATTAAGGGTGGTGATGGGTGGTGAATTGCACCCCTTCAAACTTATAAATATTAACGGGCCCATCTAACAAAAGAAGGGAAAGGAATAGAAAAAGGAACGAGGAGAATAAATATCTACCGCATCCAAAAGGTACCTGCAGATCGTCTGAACAGCAGGTAAGTATTTTAATATATTTAATTATTAAGATGTAATATATCTATATATATGTGTGTAAATATATATATATAAATAAATATATATATATACAATAATATTAATAACATATATAATGATACAATATAGAGATATTATTAATATTATAACAAATATTATAATATATAAATATTAAAGAATAGGCAAAAGAGAATAGAATCCAGTGAGCAGATTCAACAAGACAAGTAGCATAAAGAGGTACGTGCACTTTCCTTATTAATAGGTTAGGCAATATAAATGTTGTAGAAGAATAATATGAATATAAATGGACTGTCAAGTTAATTGGTATAATTATGATGTTAACTATAAATAAATGCACTTAACTTAGACAAAACTATGAATGCACAGAAACTAATATAATGAATAAATGTAATGATATATGATCAATATTAATATAAGGCATCTTGTGTTAAATGCCAATAAGAACAATTATGATATTTATGAAATCAATTAAAGATACAGTAATGGTATGTTCATCTTATCACTTCTATTTCCCATAACCATAGGAGAGGCGGTCTTGTTAGGTAAAGGCGGGGTAATTCCATCACGATGGATTGGAGAGGGTTTAACGCGCCCTAGACAAGGATGCTAGGGAGAGGCGGAGTAATTCCATTCCCAATCGCATTGGAGAGGGTTCAACGTGCCCTAGACATATAATTTCCCCATCCATGGTTAAGGAATAGAAAGAAGATGTTATGGGAAGATGAATTTAGATTATTACTTCTATATTTCTCTATTACTTTATCCTTAAAGGAATGTTAGGTCTTGTGGGGAGAGGCGGAGTAATCCCATCCATAAGAAGGCCCGTAGGCTGGGACAAAGTCTCCCGTAGGCTGGGTCAAGAGACAAGCCCGTAGGCTGGGACATAGTTCCCGTAGGCTGGGTCAAGAGATAAGCCCGTAGGCTGGGACATAGTTCCCGTAGGCTGGGTCAAGAGATGGTTTCAGTGCCCCGATACATGTAAAGCCTAGTTCCATGGGGAAAAGTAATAAGGAAAATATGCATGATTGAATTATGGAATGTATTATAGAATAGTTATCAATAGCAAGTAACAATTAGGAAATAAATAATCCTTGGAATGATGTGAATACATTATCATTGATCTTATTTGATCTATTCATCGAAAAATTATTAATCGATAATATTTCTAATGTCTCCTTGAGAAGCACTTTGAATACAAATTTAGGTTTAAATGTTTCCTCTAGAAAGAGGGACATTACAAGAGACTTGCCCCTTGAGGATGCTACTTGGGAAGGTGAACAGATTTTGCAGCATCCAGGTTTGCAATAGCTTGAGGGCAAGCAATTCCAGTAAGGGAGGACTGTAATGTCCCCTTTTTCCAAGTGATCACCCAATGGAGTGGGCTAGCCTATATTATTCTCGTAGGCTAAGTCGAATGTATAAGGGAATAATCCAATTAGTTAAATATTAAGTAATCCTAAGCCACCTTGGCTTATTTATGTTTAATTAATTAGGATGGACCAATTTGTAATGGGAAATGACTTTATTATTTAAGTGAGCTACTTGATAAATAAAATAAAATAAAATAAAATAAAGTGAAGCGCCTAGAGGGAGGTTGGCCAAAACGAGGATAAAAAATAAAGTAAATTGCCAAAGGGAGGTCGGCCAAGGGAGAAGTTATTTGGTGGCTATAAAAGAAGGCAAAATGCAAGTCATTATCATCATTCATTTTCATATCATTTCATTAGAAATTTTCTCTTGTGGCTGCAACTTTGGTTCAACATATTCCAAGGATGAAAACCCTTAGGAATATTGGTGGATTGAACGAAAACCCAATTCCATCTTGGAGGTGGATTCATACGGAGTTCACATTTCATTGGAGATTTGGAAGGAAAGATTAAACTTCAACAACATATTTATTTATGCAGATTCGGAGACAAAATGCTAGGGCTAAAATTGTGAGATTTGTGGCCAAATACAATTTTGGAGATTGAAGATATATTCAGATTTTCAGATCAGCTTGGGAGCGCCACTTTTTGGAGGGTTTTGAGTGAAGTTTCTTGCTAGGGTTTTACCCTAGGTTGAGCACCACTTCCCAAGGAGGGCGATTTCATATTTTTGGAGTGTTGGAGCCTAAACCCTAGCTGCCGCCTTCTTTGTGCATGCCATTCTTCATCATCAAGGGAGCGCCACCTAGCTTGGAGGATTCGCCCATCTAGGGTTTTCTATTGAACATCAATATTTGTCATTCTTGGTATGCATAAGCCTATGTTTAGGTCTGATTTGTAACAAAAGAGATTTGGGCTATGTTTGAGCATGTTTGAGCCTATAAACTTGTTGTAATTTCAATCCAAAATAATCTGATTTGTAGCAGCAGTCATATAGATTTAGAAATCAGAATTATATGTCATTTGTTTTGCACTTGAATGGTCAAATTATGTGGTTAAATTCATTGTTGATATTATCTTCATAAGAGTACATGATTGGCATGTTTATTTGAGCATTTGGCACATGTATATTCACTGTCCAAGATCATTTATAATTCAGAAATTAAAAAAAAATCAGAATTCAGATATAGGGTTTGAGAAGAAGAAAAATCGGAAATTTAGGGCAGATCTGATTAGGGATCTTACATATAACGCTTACATTATCCCCAAAAAAATTTAGTCGTCTTCTAGACAACTAGGACTAAAAGAAACCCACAAAACCCATAAACTAAGACTATTGAGAGGTAGGTGGAAGAAAAGTAGACGTCCCGGAGTATGTGCTGATGGCGTTGATGTTGATGTCTGCTACTAGGAGACCAGGGTACACAATCAGTAGACTTCTTTTGTAATGAGTTGCCTTCCGCTCCCTCTCCCGAGCTTCCTTAACAATCAGAACAGCTTCTGCCAATTGTTTCTTGGTTTTCCCATGGGTGTTAGAGAGGTCGGCCATGGCTTATCCTTGTGTTGCCAACTCTTGCTCCTTGGCTACTAACTCCTTCTAAGTGGCCTTTTCTTTATTCTTTTCTATTTGAGTCAATGTAGTTTGTTGGGCCAACTGTTCTTTAGAGTGATTAAGTTGATCTTCATAAATGGTTTTGTGCTCATGCAACGCCTTGTAGGCCTCATCAATCTTAGCCTTAGCTTTCATAGACCCCTCTTCCCTCACATAGAACAATGCTCTAAGATGTTGCTCAATGTTATATAGGGCAGCTAGCACCTCACTATCCGTACCACCCAAAAAAGACACATTCCTCCTAGGCTGCCAGTTTTTTGCATTTCTAGAGTTTCTTTCTCTAGCCACCCCTTCTCCCTAAAAATCCATGTTAAATCTGTCACACTCCTCCATCATAAATCGCTCTATGCGCTGCACCTCTTCGATGACCATGGGGGAATGAGTGTTGTCTATCCCACGTGCAATCCCTGCCACATTACTGAAAAGGGCATCTAAGGGCTTGAGATCCTGTACATATCTCACCATTGTGCCAAATGGATCCTTAGGATTGGGTTTCCACAACCTTATATTCAACTCTTCCAGGCTCTGAGGTATGGAGGATGAAGACCCCTGGGCATGACTAGTGGATGCCTCCTAAAGGGATAGGTCCACTGCAACTGGTAACTTCCCCTCATCCCTCAAGGGGACGACTATGGGGCACTGATCAATAGTTGGCTACACCACAGGTATTGTATCCTGATCAATAGTCGACTGCACCACCAGTACTGTATTTCGAGCAGGACTCAAAGGAGGAAAGTCCTCTGGGCTAAGGAAAGTCCTCTGGGCTAAGAGTAGTCCCTAATGTACTGAGCCAAGCATCCATGCGTGCATCATCATGCTCAGGTGACCACCCGGTGCAAGTAGTGGGTGTAGGGCTAACCTGCTGAGGCTAACAACTGGTGTCACTGTCCCTTTCCCACCTACTAGCTGACTCTTCTTTGGAAGTGTGTATCTTGTCCGTGGTATCTCAAGGGTGGCTAAGGTTGAGGAAGACATGTCAATGGTATCCTCTCCCTCTTCCTCGTCTAGACTATCCTCCTCATCTTCTGATGATCTATCCATTGTTTGATATTTTTTTTTCTTACTTGCAGACTTTGGTTCCGATGATACACCTAGCTTTGTCCACATGAAGACTGTTGGCATTGCTAGGTCATAATTAGGATCAAGCAGAAATTGGCCACCCTCCAGCAATGGCCCCTGTCTATGTATGGCATCCAAGAAGAGTCCTATCAAGTGCTATGTCATATAAAAAGTTTTGTGTTTCATTGTCATGAACTCCTGGATGCGTTGAGCTAATACTGCTGCCCAATTATATACCGTCTCTCTCGTAGCCCTACCATGTAGTCAACCATCCATACTCCAATACCCGAGGACCTCGTAGCCCCAATCAGCCTACTTTTGATCACATCCATAATACACCTCCACTTGTCATTGGCTAGATCGTCTTTTCTGCTCACTCGGTTGCCTTTCCCCCATATCCTTGCTCTAGCTTCCTTTGAAATGTTAGGTTTACAAAGCCTATCAATATATGCCTCTTTGCCCCATTGTGTGATTTTCGACGGAGGTTTTGTCACATTTATTTGCCAACTAGGAATGCCAAAAACCCTTGTGAAATCTTTGGGTTTAAATGTGACTTTTACACTAGTCTGCATGTACTGGACTTTTGTTTCATTTTCCAACCGACTATAGTGTGCATGCATACTCTTTAGAAATGGCTCAAAATCTCTGAAATTAAATATAGGTGCTAGTATTACCTTGTCCATTGTGGAGTTTATGAGGGCTTCTGTCATGTCCCCAATTTTGGAGTAACTTAAAATTGTTTTAATTATAAATTAATTTTGTAAAGTATTTTATTTACTTTATAAAATTAATATTTTATTTAAGTTACTAAGTTAGTAGTACTACACTTTATTAAAAGTGTTGTGAATAAGCATTTAAAAAGTACAAATGCAAGCATTTAATAAAGTTCATGTAAAAGCATTTAAAATGCTTTGGTCTGATGTGTACATGTAAACTCTCATTTAATAAAATTAGGCTGGGTCTAATTAATGTAATGGCTTTAAAAGCAAGCTTGAGAGTCATTTGAAGTCATGTCTAAATGTCTAAATGCTTTTTCAAATGCGTATGACTTGGTTTTGTGTTTTGTCTTTTGACAAACTATATTCAGCTAATTGACAAAGAGATGTTCCCTTGCATTTGCTGAGCCGAGGAGATGTTCCCTTGGTGAATTGTGGAGGTGAAATCATCTCAGATTTCACAACTGAGCTTCATTATGTTTTGAGTTTGGTGTTTTGTTGAATAAATTGATATTTGGTCGGAGACCATTTTATCGATATTTTGTATAAAATTTTTAGAATAATTGATTTGAGATGATTGCTGAGTTGAAGTGAAACATATATTCTCTATAATATCTCTGAATATCCTACATGCAGATATAAGGGTATTATAGGGTTTTATTTATATTAGCAATTTCCTTTGAATAGTCTTATGAACAATTGTGGAGTAATTGTGTATTATGATTTAATTCCCAGAAATCAGAAATTTGATTGCATAATAGATTGGGTTTGAGAATTCATGTTGTTGGCAGAGAGGAGACAATTTCTGACATTATGCTGCAGATCTACATAGTGGATGATGGGCCCCAGCTACAGCTCTAACTTGTGTTTAAAGTATAAAGAGAAATTGCAGTTACAAAAAAAGAGTCTTTGTGTTTTATTTGAAGGAATTCGTGGGTTCTAAAAGCATAACCTTTCTGCATAGTGGATTGCGGGTCCCAGCGCTAAAGAACTATTGTGAAGTCTTAAAAATATATATAGAGCTGAAGTAGTTTGTGTGATAGGTATTAAGTTGCATACATAAGGAATCGTGGTTTGAATTCAATGAGTCCCAGCTTCCAGTGGAGTCTATGAAAAAGTTAAGCAAATGGAATCACATTGTATATCTGTCGATCGTGAGAATGTGGGAAATCCAAGTCTTCAATGTTAATGCTCTATAAAAGGAGATCGTAGCTGAAGTCTATTACTGTGAATTCATAATGTCTGTGGAAGTATTAAACATTATGACGGAGTCATATAGTAGCGGTAACATTGTCACCAGTCATTGAAGTTGTTATCACAGTTGTGAGGAGATATATATATTCCAAGACATTGTGAACAAGCCCACATCAATTCCAGTTCATTTAGGATCAGAATATTGGAACAACAAAGTGCAGCTACAGCAGTTAACCAATTCATTGATATCTACTGTTATCTCTGTTACATCAGCAGTCATATCTTAGAGTGGGAATAAGGCATTTAAGGCATGCTCAGAACTTCTACAACAGTCATAAAGATTAGTACAGATAGACTTGGTGCATCAGCAAAGGTCATTATACCATAACATTTGTAGAAGGAAATAGATTAGCTCAGCTATAGCAGAAAACATTATATCAGCAGACTTTACAATATCAGCATATTAGCATATATCCTAGAAAGGGATATTAAAGTGGTATCAGCACTATATGCAGAATCGTAGCCAATATCCATCAGGGATAATACAGTGGTATCAAAGCCATAGACCTACCAGCCTATGAGTCAGAGCCATAGACCTACCAGCCTGTAAGTCAGAGCCTCCGTCCTGCCGGCCTATGGGTTTGTTTTGAAGGAAGAGCTGAAGCCATGAATACAAGAACACCTACAGTTGACAAATCTATAGAAAAAAACCCTTGTGAAATCTTTGGGTTTAAATGTGACTTTTACACTAGTCTACATGTATTGGACTTTTGTTTCATTTTCCAACCGACTATAGTGTGCAAGCATACTCTTTAGAAATGGCTCAAAATCTCTGAAATTAAATATAGGTGCTAGTATTACCTTGTCCATTGTGGAGTTTATGAGGGCTTCCTTCAGTGGGTGGCGGGCTGGATGCTTGTGCCACCATGTGCGGCACTCATTCCCCGTCAAGCTCTCCCAACTGATGGTGTCTACTATAGGTTTTTTCTTTGCTACTAGCTGCATGGGTTTCTTCTTCTTCTCTGAATCTTTCAATATTTTTGGCCTGAATTTTCCTGGGGTTCCCTGAGTAATGTTTTTTGCTACCATTTCTCCCCGACTATTGCCAAAAATTTCTCCTGATTATTGTTGTCCCAACTATTGCAAAATTAATTTTGCCCTACTGTTGCAACAAACTTCTCCTGACTACTCTCACTGCTCCCTGCTAGAATGAATTATCCTAACTATTGCAGCACCTTACTATTTTTTATATCGCAATTGTTTTTCCAACTGCTTCTCATGTGATAAAATTTGTTCTTTCCAAAATTTCTTTTTGTGTGGCCATGGCAAGCTAAATTCGTGCAAACATTCCCGTCCTCCTTACAGTCAACAAAAGAAATGCTAGATGATGCAAATGCCTTGAAATAAATGCTAGATGATTAAACTACAAGTATAGCATGAAATGCAAGTGTTTTTGTATTTTTCCAAAAGCAATAGATGACTTATGCAAGTATAAATCAACACCTACAGCCAATTGACATTTTATCAAACAATTGGCATGTATACTATAATGCTACCAAATGATCATTACATTCAATATATGACTCCCAACTTATTACTCCTTATTAAAATGCAATCCTCAGGTACAATGCTAGCATGAATTTGCCAAGACTCTTGGCTTTGCAACTCCTAAAGTCTGAGTATTATAAATCTGATATAAAATGTGCATCTACAACTACCTTATGACAGCCACCATTACAATGCCAAATGACCAATTTAAATGATGTAAATTTAATGTAGAACCTGATATACAAATCGCCCTTGAGTTGATAAGTCATGGTAGCCAAAATCCAATGCATATACTCATCAACATGCACCAAGTTACTGTAGCGAATCACTATTCACTGCACTGTAGCAGTACTGTTCACATCACTGTAGCGCAACATTGTTCACGGCACTGTAGCAGCCAACAAAAAAAACTTCTGATCTGCAAATTAATACCTCCAAACCCTTGGTTAATACTTCAGATTTAAGCACAAATGAAAGGACTGAAAGTATCCCTTCCAATTTGCAACCCTTCAGAGGATATTTCACCACCTCAGTTATGCTAATCTATGGGAGTTTTCGTTCCCAAAGACCAAATATGTAAAAACCCTTGGCTCCACAAAACTCATCAAATGGAAATGACAATAATCTGATGCTTGGAAGCTTGCCTTGCCCCTTCCTTTATACTTTTTTTAATTCCACTTCAAGAGGCTTCTAGAAAAATCTTATTATTTTATTTTAGTGACTTTAATGATATAATGTGTATTTTAAGTCACTATACTAAATTAATTAAATATAAGGTTACCTTTTGATTTAAAATTAAGTAATAACCTTATAAAATAATTAATTTAATAATATCTCCCTTATTTCGTCAATTAGCCTTCAGGAGATAAAGGCTAAATTACTCATCATGAAAGTCACCTAGGAAGGGCACATTAGATCTATTATAAAGATAGAATATATCTAACTCCTGAATCCAAGCTAAAGCAACAACTTTTGAAGGCATACCATGATACCTCCAATTGCAGAACACCCTAACCTACAGACAAATCTGAGAGATTCACCTGGAAAGGTTTGAAGGAAGATGTTTTGCAATATGTCAGGGAATGTTTGACTTGTCAGCAGAACAAGACAGAACATACTTTTCCAGCAGGATTACTCCAACCACTGCCAATTCCAGAACGAAAGTGGGAGAGTATCTCTATGGATTTCATAACAGGTCTTCCGAAGGTGAATGGAAAAGACTGTATCTATGTAGTTGTTGACAGGTTGACAAAGTATGCTCACTTCTTTGCAATTCCAGTTGAGTCATCAGCATTGCAAGTAGCTGAGTTATTCTTTCGTGAAGTCTTCAGACTACATGGCCTTCCTAAGACCATAGTCAGTGATCAAGATAGCCAGTTCATCAGTGTATTCTAGAGAGAGCTATTTCGACTAGCTGAAACTGACCTGACACCAAGCACTAGTTATCATCCTCAAACCGATGGACAAACTGAAATTGTAAATAAATGGCTTGAGGGATACTTGAGAAACTATGTATCTAATCAGTAGCGTGCTTAGATTAAATGGTTACATCTGGGTGAATACTGCTACAACACCACTTTCCACATGTCAATTGGCATGACTCCCTTTCCAGCTTTGTATGGGTATGATGCAGTTTCATTTGTTGATCTGGCACTGGATGATAGTAGAGCTCCTCGAGCAAGAGAATTGATGAAGGATACTCAAGACATTTTGAGAGTCCTTAAGGACAATTTGCAAAGAGCTCAAAACCAACAAAAGTTGTATGCCGACAAACATCGGGTTGAACGGAGATTTGAAGTAGGTGATATGGTATTTCTGCACCTTCAGCCATATAGACAGAGTACTTTGCAGAAATCAGGTGCAGAGAAATTGAAACCCAAGTTCTACGGACCCTACAAGGTGTTGAGAAGAGTAGGAGAAGTGGCATATGAACTTGACTTGCCAGCAGGAAGCCACATACACAATGTGTTTCATGTGTCATGTCTCAAGAAGGCACTGGGACATGTGGTTTCATCTGATGAACTACCACCACTTGATGAAAAAGGAATGCTTGCACTTGAACCTGAGAGTGTGGTGGATATGAGAGAAAAGAAACTGCGCAACCGGAGCATAAGCGAATATTTGGTGAAATGGAAAGGGTTGCCAATGGAGGATGCTACTTGGGAGGGAGAGAAGATACTTGAGCATCCTAACCTTCGATTACTTGAGGACAAGCAATCCCAGGAAGGGGAGACTGTCATGTCCCCGTTTCCGGCTTGATCATCAAGTGAAGAATGGATTAGCCTATCTATCATTCCCGGAGGCTAATACCAATGATAAGGGAGTAAAATTGGTTTTTGACTAACTCAATGTTGTGTTTTTGCAGGAATAAGTCAAAAATTACTTCAAGAGAACTGTGACAAGACTAGCAAATTTGGCTAAGTTTGAGAGTCATTTCATCAGCTCAAGTGGTCACATTGTCAAGTGATGTTATCATGATGTTTGGGCGCATTTCTAGGCAACTTAGGTTCTTTATGGTGCCTAGCTTTCAAGTTCATTTTTAGCTCTCATTGAAGGGATCTAACTTGAGGCGCTCCATGTAATTAACCTCTTCCAACCTAGCGCCTAGTACTGAGATAAGTGGAGTGGGTGTGGATGAAGTTTTCATGCTTGGGCGCCAATATCATAATGAGCCTACCAAATATGCGCCTTGGGTTTTGAAGGACATTATCAAGAGAATGGAGTCAGCTGAGGGTATGATGTGAATCTATTGAACTTGCAAGATCATCCAGTGTTGAGTTTGGAATCAATGAAGTGGTCTAAGTGAGTTAGGCGCACTTCCTAGCCTTCACAACACTCAAAGTGCGCCTAGTCCTCATACTGCACCTAGACTCCTTTGCAAGTGGTGAATTCCTTCAAGGATTGATCAAGTGAAACCTCACCTTCAAAAGATCGAGTGGAAATGATTGAATTGATCAAGTGATGACATATTCATCTCTAGGCGCATTGTTCCTCTAGCAACTTGTCAATGAGCGCCTAGTATGAAAAGGGTCTCTTCTAGCGTTGGATAATGATTTTGAGATGAGGCGCTCAATTTAGCTAAGCTTCTTCACTAGGGCGCCTAGATGGATGATGAATTTTGGGCGAGTATCTTGGGGTTTCAAGGCCTAGGCACAGATACCAGTCAAAACTACTCCAAAAGTGTGCCTAAGGTAGATGTAAGACCTCAAAACTAGTTGGGATACAAGGCGCTCCATCAGAGGGCAAGATCATATCCATTTGAAGTCAAGTTGCTTTCAAATTGCCTTGAAAAGATGATAAGTTGGAACCTAGGTGCAAATTCCTAGCCAAACTGACAATAAGTGCGCCTAGTTGAGAAAGAGACATCTTCAAAGGGGGGAATTGTTGGGCGCTCATTTCATAGGAGTCAATCTAACACTTGAAAGCTTCAATTTGTCGTCTAAACTTGTGGAAATGTGTCAAAACTATCCCTAGGCACCAGATCTACTGCAAATCCTCCAAATGTGCGCCTAAGTGGGAAGGTAGCTTGCAATCACTTCAATTAGTCAAGGCACTTGGTGACTTAAGTGTCTTACTTGACCACACAGACTTCAAGTGTAAACCGCCACATGCATGAAGATGAATCCAATGCAAGGCGCTAGTCTCCTACACAGACTCAGAAGTGTGCCTCAAGTAGTTTGACTTGGCGTTGGAGCTAGTAGACTTCCTCGAAATGTGAAGACAACACAAGGGATCATTTCCTAGTTACATCATCTCCTGTTGGCACCTAGTCTTCAGTTGGGCGCAATCACCAGTTCAAAACCACCAAGGTGTGCGCCTAGAACCCATAAGGTGCCATTTCATGAGCAAATCCACTTCAAGTGGCGTCTAGAAGAAGATAAGATAGTTACAACTACCTGAACTCTCATTGGCCAGAGAGATAACCTTGGGATCCGTACCGATGCATTGGGTAAGGTTGCCACATCACACTGAGTTGTCAAGTGGAATATTCTCTTGAATATGATTCTTGGGAAACATGCCTTGGTTCCTCTTTATGCCTTGAAAAACATGCCTTCATTGCCTTGGAAGGCCTATAAAAGGAGGAGCTCTCTCATTCATTTGACATCTTATCTTTTGACGAAATTTCTCTCTGCAAAGCTTTATGCTTGTGATCTTGAGGCCTGCAAGTTTCAAGTGTTGGGGTGATGCTCTCTCAACTAACAAGTTGATGCTCCCTTGTTGCATTGTGAGGTGTTGACATCCAGTTGACATCATTAGGTTCAATTGAAGTGATCTACATCAACTAGTGAGATAGACCTAGTTGTGAAGAAGTTGAAAGCATTGTATACATCTAGGCTTCAAAGCATTTCCTTGTAATCCTTTGAATAAGATTGTACATTCATGCCATTGAGGGCATCATCATTGTAATAAGACATTTGCATTGAGTTGAATCAAGTAATAATACAAGTACCCAACTTCAAAGTTGATTCATGCAAGTTGCCTTTGTTATCTTTTCATGTGTGATGTTTAAGTAGATTAAGTAGTTGAAGAGTTAAGTGCAAGTAAATTTGTCTAAGTAAGAAAAAATTTAGTTAGTACTAGTTGGGTATCTTACAAATTATTATGTTTAATAAATAATTATTAATGATAACCTTTGTAAAAGGGTGTGATGGTTTAGAAACCACCCCTTAAAAGGATATATAAGGCATTTATGTGAGACTTGGAATGGGTATAGAGAACACTCAAGGAACTAGTTTGTGGGCTATGGGCATTTAAGAAGGAAGCACATAGAGTGTGTCCAACTCGGCGTACAAAGTACACCCGGGATTGTCCTGGCCAGGGCTTGAACACTGTGCGAGTAGGCACAACAGTTGGTGCGAGTAGGCACATAGTTGAACATTGTACGAGTAGGCACAACAATTGGTGTGAGTAGGCACATATTGTGTTTTTACACAAGTTCTCCAAATGCACCATAGCTAGGGCCAAGACCACTGAAATATTCCCAAGGTGAAAGTGGCCGATCCAAGTACTCCAATTCAGATAAGTACTAAACTTATTGTTAATAAAAGATATTGGAATTATTATATATATGGATTTTGATTTTAATCTGATTATGGATTGTGTTATTCAGTTGGCTATGTTAATCTGATTATGGATTATGTTAATTACTACTGTTATGTTTTGGCAGCATGTATGATGCCTATTTTTCCACATAAAATGTTTATGCCACCTATATAAGTCACCAAAATAACTCAAACATTAATTTTTAAGGTTTAAAAAATGTCTTGCCAACTTCGGCAGCAACCTATGACTTTAGTAACAAATAACAATATGGACAACTTCAGCAGCATTGTGCACTTTGGTAGAAACCTTCCTAGAGCCATAACTTCCTTAAACAATGTTGAAAGGGACAGTTGGGAGGCCTTTATTAGCTACTTGGGGTTGGGGTTGGAAGGGAATGCTAACCCTACTATCTGGTTGCAGGAAGGCTGGAAAGCTGGAACTTTCTTTCTTTATAAATGTCACTTTCCTTCTTTCTTTTAGCAGGAGTATGACTCTTTCCGAGACAGAAGGCATTGAACTGATTGAACCACCAAATCCCTCTATCTTCGGTAAGGGTGGTGCACTCCCAAAAGTTTCTCTTCTCTTGGTGCAATCTTTTGGTGGGGATAGTAAAGAGTTAGGGTAGGTGGTGCACTCCCACTCCATATGTTACTACTACAATCTAGCAATTGAACTAATTCTATATGTAACACGCTAACTTGGAATCTCGCTAATTTCTTTCTTTCCCCAATTGGGTAGGGGTGGGAGTATAGGTGGATGGAGAAATGAGCCCTTCGAGTGATGTCATTTTTTATTTTTTTTGAAATTGCATAGAATTTTGAGAGGAACGTGAATATTATTACTAAAAAGTATTCAAGCTTTGACTCCTTTCAACCACTGTTTTCAGCCTTGCAAGATAATTGCACACTTAAGAGATAACCCCAATGGTCCATATGTCATAACAAAACCCAATTATGGATTAGTTGTACATCAAGACAAAAAGTTTGTTAAAGCTTGAACCTTTTAACAAGAATTAAAATATTCTTTTGAAATGATTGCACCTTTTAACATAATTTGTCTTGCATTGCTATCTCTAAAATGCAGTATCTTTAAAAGGAAAAGGAAGAAAGCTTACTTTGAACCATTTAAATTTCGTTCATAGCCATCCCCACTGAAAGCTCTTGTAACTCCATCCATAATATTGTGCTTCCAAATTTGATGCTGCCCAGCCATTGCTATGTAGACAATTCCAGAAGAAGAATCAACACAAACATCCCAAGGAGAGTTGAGAACCTGTTAAATCTCAAAATAATGGTTAGAATTTCCAGCATAAAAATTAAAACACAGATTATGCTATCTTTATATATCAAATCACATATTGCCAAAGATATCCGTAAGTATTAATTAAAAAGTCTCTAAACTTTGAGTACATACCTGAGCCATTCCTTTTCTTCCTCCTTTATAGTCAGAACCTTTCACTCCATTTCCAGCAAGAGTACGAACAGTCTCACTAACAAAATTAATTTCCCTGCAGCCAAGGCCATTTGAAGCACATAAGTTAGGATGTACCTAATTTACCACGATTTCTATATAATGAAAAGTATAAAAATGAGAAAAGACGATGACATAAATGTTAAGTTGAGAAAAAGGGTTCAAGGCACTCAAAAAATCACATACACATCAAGTATTGGTCTTTAGATAAATTGAAGCAAGCTTTCAACCTACTAAATTTCTTAGCACTTAGGGCAGTATTCTATGACATCTTGTACCCATTTATCATTAAAAAAATGGCAGCTACCATGTTTAGATGGATGTCTTGGATTTGACTAGAACTCAACTAAAGCAACATACTTTTTAGAAGCATATGGCTGCAAAGCCTACTTGTATCTGTACTTTACAGTCATGGCTCAATACCCAAAGTCAATTGTCTATAGAGACACTCATTTTTCCTTTTGACTATGCAAAAGAGATAATTATAAAAAAAATTAGAATCTTTATGAAATTGTAGACATAAATTAAGTCTAATAAAACCCTGACTAAGAGAAATAGATGTCATGCAAAAATAAAAAAATCCATATTCCCCCATGAGTGGATATTCCGTAGAAAATAAAAGTCTAGATATGGAAACTAAAGACATGCATCAATTTAACTTGATAGAAAAAAATTCAAACAACAGTACAATAGCACAATTTTGGAAAATAACTAGTTCAAAAATAAAATATCTACAGAGCAAAAATATGAAAGATGGTTGTCATGTCCCCATTTTCGGAGTGATCACTTAGTGGAGTTGGCTAGCCTATTTCCATTCCCGTAGGCTAAGCCGGAGGGCTCAGGAAGTGACCTAATTGGTGAGTTTTCACACAGCCAATTTTGTAGGGCAAAATGAGCATGGATGACGACTTAGCATATTTTTGTGGTATTTTGATGAAGTCATCACTAATAAAACAATTTGCCCTAATATGGAGCAACCCAATTGGAGGATGGAAAATGAAGGAAAATATGGAAAATGCCTTGGAAGAAAATAAGAATAATTTATAAGGTTTTCCCTTGATGAGGACGACTTCATTTGAGGTCAAAAATATATTATACCATGTGCCTAAGTGGTTCGCCCTTGGAGGAAGGAGGGAAAATAACAAGAAATAAAATAAAATGTTTTCCTTGTGTTTGGGTGCCAAAAGGTCAGCCAGATTGAGGAAAGATGAAAAAGCATGTATAAATATAAGTTGTTTGGAGCTCATTTCAACATCATTCATCATATTCCTTTCATTTGAGATTTATCTCTCTTGGCTGCAACTTTTAGTTCAGCTCCTTCCTAGGATGAAAACACTAAGGAAGATAAGTGGATTGGACGAAAACCCAATCACAGTTTGGAGGTGGATTAATACAAAGTTCACAATTGCACTTCATTGGAGATTTGTGGAGGAGAAGAGCAAATGTGCATATTCAGATTTTAGATCAGCTTTGGAGGTGAAGTTCTTGTGGCATTTGTGCATCATTGGAGCTAGGGTTTAACCCTAGATTTGTGCGCCACACTTTGGAGGATTTGAGCATTCAATCCATATCATTTGGAGCAGCAATTGAAAATCATTTTGAGTAGATTTGAGCGCGTCATGTCCCAAATGGGAATTACACAATACTTTCTGGTTTTCTGCCCTAACCCTAGGTCTGAGTTCTGATTTTAAAATTTCAGTATGCAATAACTTCATAAATATCACAAACAAGCATCAAAGGAAAGCCTCACATGGTGCACCCAAACATAGAGAGGAATTACATCATGAAACAAGCATGAATAACCTTGATAAACATCTCCAATGTAAATGGCTAGGTCTGCTGAAACAAATCTGAATAAATATGCAGTCTTCAATTATAATTATAGATGGCTAGGGCAATTGTGCCTTAAACCCTAGCAGCCAGCAGTCTAAATGTGCCATGAATCCTCCACAAATGATGGTCGCTCCTCCTCAAAGTAGTTTACCTTAGCCCTAGGAGCAAGGTGCCTCAAGTTGCTCTCAAAGCTGATGGAAATTCTCCCCTTGATGAAGATATGAAACTCACTTGAATCCCCGTCATGGAATCCACAAGAAGAGAAATCAGATTTTCGCCCAATTCCTCTTAAGAGTCTTGAGGTTTTCGTCCCAAGCTCTCCAAGAAGTGGAGGAATGAATGCTGAATGATCCTTTTGGAATGCCACATGATCAAGTATATAAACATGGTTCATTTTACCTTTCCCTCTAGGCCGACCCCATTAGTAGTATATAGTTTCAAATTATAAATTCTCCCTCCAAAGGCTGACCATCCATCTTCCTTAAGGGCGCCCAACAAATCAAATTAAACATATGATTTGTTTTATTATTATGTCTTCCCTTCAAGCGCTTGTCTAGACATGATGAATAATAATTAATTAATTATTATATTCCACCAATCATTGGGAAATGTAGTAGTCCATTAAGGAGCGCATGGGAAGAATATCTTTGATGAGGGCGAATTGAGTGCTAATCTCCATGATAACATGAACAATGATCTCTGTGACCATATGACAAGGTGTCCAAAGGAAGCATCCCGAAGTGTGATGATAACATCCATGCACCCCATGATGAAGCCCAACCTCTCCAAATATCTCAAAATCTACTGAAGAATAGAAGCTAACCCTAAATGGTGACCATTCCGGAGATGGGGACATGACAATCCTCCCTCCCCGAAATTGCTTGTCCTCAAGCAATGGCAAGTGTGTATGCTGTGAGATAGTGTCAAATGACATGTATCTCCATCCACTCGCATGCCCGACGACCATACAAAACTTCTACTAGTGGTTGCATCCTCCGAGAAACATGATCGCAACCATAACTGTAATGACCTCCAATGCTCCCAAGGTGCCACCTCTTGAGAAACAATAGTAGTTCCAACCCAGAATCTCGAAGAACATGTGATGAAAGATGGAATCTTCAAAGCATAACCACAAGTCTCCAAACCTCCACTGTGCTACTCTGATATACTCATTGGGAATGTGAGACAACTCATCAACACTCCAATGAGGTGGTGTGTCAAACATACCTCCACTGGGATCCCAAACCACCCTATCACTGCACCTGTCAATCATGAAGAGAGGAAAGCACCCCGCAATGTTACAGCAGAGTTAGGGTTATGGCAGAATAACAAGGTGCAGAAATTCAGGGCAGAACTAGGGTTTTTTGGCATACACCAAGAGTATTATGTAATATCCCATTTGGGACATTACACACTAGGGTTTAACCCTAGCCTTGTGCGCCACCCTTGGAGGGTCAAGTTTATGGCATTTTGTGTATTTCTTGAATTAGGGATTTCCCTAATTTGGAGTGCTACTCTTGGAGCAGCATTCTTGGTGGTTTTTGTGATCTCATTGCATTAGGGTTTCACCCTAGACTTGAGCACCACCGTTGGAGGAGGGCGAATTGGCTTGGAGGGAGGCAATTTTCACATTTGGAGGTTTTTCTCAAACCCTAGTTGCAGCCGCCATCACCTCTCGTGAGCGCAGCCCTTTGGAGGATTGATTGATCATCATTTTTGTCATATTTTGGTATGTATCAACCTAGTGTTAGGTCTGATTTGTAACAGCAGAAATATGACTTGTAATTAGGCATGTTTGAGCCTATTTATTGGATGTAATTGCATAATCAAAAGTTCTGATTTGTAGCAGCAGACTGGATAATTCATAAATCAGATTTGCTCCATATCTATTTTTGTATTTTGATGTCATACTTTGTTGAATAAGTTCATGATTGGAGATATGATTATTGCTATGTTATTTGAGTCTTTGGATGCACATATGTTCACTGTCCGTGATTGTTTAAAATCAGAAAATCAGAGCAAAATTCTAGGGTTTCAGCAGAAAACCAAAAGTGCAAAAATCAGAATTTTAATTCCAGAATTTTAAGGCAGATCCCATTGGGGATATTATAGTGGTATCAAAGCTATGATCTTGCTAGCCTGAAGAATTTGATCATACATAAATTCCGAAGATCGAAGAAGATATTTTCAACACCTTATTTTGTGGAGTTCCCAAGGGTTTATTCCCTAAGGTTAGCGCCACCACTTTGAGAAGGTGTCTTGCATATATGATTGACTTATGAATCATGGAAGATAGATAAACAATTAAATCTTTACTTGAATCTCTTAGACAAGGTCAGGTTGATTTGAAAAGAAAGTTTGATCAATAGAGGCATGAGCCCGAGGCCACAAAAATCATTGATTCATACCAAGGTATAATAGATGGTTTCAAGATAGATATGCCCTTTGATGATTTTTTGAGAATGCATGAAATTGGGAATCTAGAAAAGAAAGACCTATATAACTACATCAGAAATTTGAGAAAATAAAAAGAAAAATCAGAAGTTGACATTGAGAAAAAAGAAAGAAGAAAGAAAAGAAAGAAGAATTACTTGTTTGTAATTTGCAGCCTACAAGCGATCATGAGAAAGGCAAAAATCAGTCAACATGCCTAGAAGTTTGGACTCCTAGCTGTACATGTGGAAGCCCTAAAAAGGATGAAGACATGTTCACAAGTTCACTTCATCAATATGAGGATATGGACAAAGAAGAATCACCTATTGCATCTACAAGTGGGGCACATATAAGTCTTCATGGTGATCAAAAGGATGAAGAGCATGTTGTCCTGGAGTTTGCCAAATGAGCAATGATTGATCAACTACGTGGAGGTATGAATTCTACTAATGTTCCATTACTTGAGCTACATCATAATGGCAAGGATTCAATTTGTACTTTGGATGACTTTGAAGAAGATGTTGTTCATACATATGAAAGCAATTCAGAAATTTTGTTATGTAGTGACAAAGAGACTTTGATAAGATTGATTTAGCATTGCAAGAGTTGAAGGGTCACTTTATGGTTAAGGAAGTCATAGTTGTGCATACACTTTCTAGACCAGCCATTGAGGAAGACAGTGATCAAAATGATTCTACTTACTATTATGATGGTGATCCCTTGATTGAGCATGATGTTGACCTAGCTTCCTGTTAGCATTTTAATTTGCACCTTTTAGTGCAACACAAAACAGAACATGTACAGTAGAACTATTCTTCGAATTAGGAGGGAAGCTCCCTCAAACAAGAAATTTTAAAAAGACAATGACTAAGAACCTACTTTTTTTGTTTTATAAGAGATATGAGCCTATGTTCCCCGGGGACGCGTCCCCTATATTTTTTGACCCGTACCCATCCCGAGGATGCAGGGACGGCCAGGAAACGTCCCCTTTTTTTTTCAAAAATGTAGGGGACGGCTAGCCATACCCGGTACGGCCGGGACGTCCCCCGACCCTTTTGCATAAGTGGCAAGTGTTTTGGAGGGGCATTCAAATGGATTGGATTTGGATGAACTGACATTCTCTGCTGTACCACTGCCACTAGCAGAACCCACACTTTTTTTACGGCCTCTAGTTCTACTTGGTTGCCGTTGCACTTGAATTTTAATGTCATTTTCAGAACTTTCACTATTGTCACTGCTGCTCATTGTTTTTTGTTTGAAAAAATGCTAATAGACAGCTGCAAGCAAACATAAAAAAATAAAAAATAAAATAAAAACCCTCCACGTGTTTGAAATTGAAAAAAAAAACTAAAAAAAATGCAAAGGAATATGAAAACAAAACAAAGAATGTCAATCTTACCTTAAATGACGATGATTTGATGCCCTATTGCCTTCTCTTCTCTGCTGTTACCCTCCTCCAATTGCTATTTCTCCTCTTCAAGCTACTGTTCAAGAGTGCCAAAATGAGGTAATGAATTTATGTTTTTTGTTTTTGCATGATATAAGGAAGTTTTTTAGGTTTAGGTAAGTTTATGAGGGATGTGGGGGTCCTTGTGGGGCCCCCCATCCCTTTTTATGAGGCATGACGCGGAGGTGGGACACTATGAACACCCCACTTCATATGGCAGCATATGCTCTAAATCCCAAACGGTATGTTTCTAGACCTGGAAGAGTGCCTCCATCTCATGATGATGAGGTGAAACAAGGGTTCATGAGGGGCCTTGAAAAAATGTATACCAAGGAGGAGGCTTCTCTACTTTGCTCACAATGGATGGCCTTTGTCAATCTACGTGGTCCAAACTTCAGCAAAAAAGAGGCAAGGATGGATAGAGCTACATTAGCTCAAACTGACCCTATTGGATGGTGGATGTGGCATGGCATGGATGCACCAGAATTGAGGACACTTGCCACTCACTTGCTTGGACAGATTGCCAGTTCCTCTACTGCAAAGAGGAATTGGTCCACATATAGCTTCATTCAGTCAGTGAAGAGGAACAAACTTACCTCTAGACGATCAGAGAAGTTGGTGGCAGCGCATAGTGCCTTGCGGCTACAGGATCGACAGAGACATGAGTATCGTTAGACTCTAGCTGCACGTTAGGATGTTGATCCAGAGGATGTTATGCAGATTGATGAGGAGGAGGCACAGGAGGGATTGGTTGGGGTTCCATTGGATGAGGGTCTACTAGACCCTCATGGTGGCAGTGATTCGAATTCAGATTCTGATTTTGATGTAGTATTAACAGAGGCTGATTAGGGACAGCCATATACTCTATGTTTTTGTCATTTTGTTGTTGAAACTTGAAACTTGCAGCCTTTGAGCATTTTGATATAATATATATGCAGATTGTCATTGAAAACAATTAAATTTGGTTTATTTGTTTGCCAATTCTCTTGTGACAAGTTGAAAACTAAGTTCAAGTGTAATGTTATGGTTATGTATGCATGTTTTAATGTTCTATGATGTCTAGAATGAATGCCTTATCAATGTTATCATCTAAATATTTGAAATTTCCTTATATTTTAAAAAAAAAACCTTTTTTTTAGTAGCCGTCCCCTATCGTCCCCTAAAAAATGGCCAAAAAAAATCGCCCTCTCCAAAACTCATCCCCCCGTCCCCGTCCCCGGTACTTGGGGGAACATAGATATGAGCACAAGGCAATTTAGCTCTTTTGCAACCAACGAGAAGTCTTCAAGTAGGGCAGAAATATAACTAATCTAAAAACACAACTTTTACTTCCTTCAATTAAATCCAAAGATTGAAGGGAGTAAATTCACATAGGTGAATTGATTCAAAAGAAAACATGAACAACGAAAAAAGATTAAACACGAATGATTATGCATAAAATCATAAACTCTTGTTTCCAATCTTAACAATACAAGGCTTGCTAAAATCAATGCATTTATCTAATCCCTAAAACACTTGATTACGCAACACAGATTTGAACAATAATTGAGAGCATAAAAAGCTTTTGCATTTAACATTAGAAAAATAAGTGTGTAGAAGACACTTATTTATACCCTAAAACAAGATTTGCATGAAAGGGAAAAGAAGAGTTGAACTAATACTCTTCAACCTAGAACTAGAGTTGCATGTATGCATGCAAGCTTATTTGCATAATAAAAATACTAAAGAAATGTCTCATGCAATTTAGTTAACTGAAATTGTATGTTATGTAAGAACCCTATCTTGTCTAAACCAAATTTTTTTCCTTGCTGGACTGAAAATTTCTGATTTGTTTTTCTTGAATTTGGTTTAGAGTTTTGACATATGGTTTTCAATGATGTGTCTGAAATACAATGAAGATGGAAAGGTTGCAAATATATATTCAAACAACATGAAAAAATGATATTATTTAGCCAAATAACTCACACAAAGCAAAGGTGAGCATACCCGGAATGAAAGCTTGTAATCTTTATTGAAATAGATGGCTGATTACAAATGATGACGGCTGTAAGTTACATCAGCTAAGTCTGATTTCAATTTCAGACATCCAAATACATTAAAAAATGGTTAAATGTTGGTCCAAACCCTAGCCGCCTTAGGGAAGATGAAGCCCTATGAAGAAATGATGCAATACCCAGCAAAGTATGAATGGTAAACCGCCTGTAACAACCGATCTAAGGTCTGATATGACTGAAATTACACCTGTAGCAGCTGATGCAAAACCTGATAACAAATTCTAGCCAAGAAATGCCCAAAAACTCCTCCAATATGAATCGCTAGGCCCTAGAAATGAAGCAATTTGACTCTAGAATGATTATAAACCCTTATGCCTTCAATTTATTATAAACAAACCCTCCGATCTGAGTCTGAAATGAATTTGCAGAGGTTTGTTGTAAAAATCAAAACACCAAATAATGCTTCCAAGCCACAAATTTGCCTCCAAATGAAGGGGCATTCACCTAGAAACCCTTGTACAACCTCAATAGATAAAAATATAGTCAATTTCTTCTCCGATCTGAATTATTCTTCCTTCAACTTGCATAAAAAGTCTTCAAACCCTAGCTGGAAATAAAATCACCATGAAACCCTGGCTGATTGAAGCCAATTCTCCTCCAAATACCTGCAAATATGCTCAATGATAAACTCTCAGTGAATTCATCTCTCATGGTGGAATGGGTTTTCGTCCAAACCACTAAAGTCCAAGGGTTTTCATCCTTGAATCAAGCTGAAACTCTATTACAGCCAAGAGAAAGCTCTCAAAATGCAAAATGCTAAATAACCAAGATCTGAAAAATGATGCCAAATGATGCCCTTTTATTTTCTTCAAGTTGAGCGACCCAACTAGCCATATTTTAATGAATTTTGGAGTCCAAAACCGACAATAAAAAACTCTCCAAAATTTTATTTTAATTTTTTAATTATTTTCCTCCTTGGGTGGCGACGGCTAGGAGAGAGAAATAATATTTTATTATTTTTTTCTTTTATTTTTTCCTCTCAATTTTGGCTGATTCACTTTATGGGAAAGTAAAATATTTTAATGATAAAAATATCATATTTTATTTGCTTTTTCCAACTTTCCCATTTTCCATCTTTAAATTGTCCAACCTTTCAACTTTCAATCCTCCGATTTGGCCTTGGCTGAATATTATATTATTTTTGGCTTTATAAAAATATTATAAAATATCACTAGCCAAAAATATAAGTGAAATAGAGTTAGTTGAGCCAACTTTCCGTTCTCCAAGCCTCCAAGGTCCTAGCTCAACCACAAATCATTCCCTTACCACTAGAGCTAGCCTATGGGAATGGTGAATAGGCTAACAAGATCCTCCAAGGTGATCACTCCAGAAGTGGGGACATGACATTATAATAAGTTCCACAATTGCATGATTTGCATGATTTCCAAAAAGATCTAAAAATAAATATGACATTGGAATGCAGGATCAGTTCTCAAAATAGATCTTCTTTGGAAATCTCTCTTGTTGAAAATAGCCCTTCTGAAAACACTAGAAAAATGGCTAAGTCTGGGAGTTCAAATTTTGCTCGAATTCTTCAACCTTAGCCTCTCCTGGGATGATGATGGAGTCTAGGTGAATGGTCTTCCGCTGTAGTATGATGTTTGTTTCCTCAACAATCTTTGTGAGACCAAGATATTCTTTCTCTGCTTGTCAAATTTCACAGTGATTTCAGCCAAAAGATACATTTTATCCACTTGAGGATCACCACAGAACCTCTCTCGAATCAGCTACTAGAATTCATTTTGCAAATCTCTCAAGAGACAATTTATAGCATCTTCCGCAGAATACCTGCAAGGAATATGTCGGATGAAGTCTATCACAAATTTCTCCACTCCCAGAAGCTTTTCCTTCCATAGAGAAAGATCTAAGGCTATGTCCTGTTGTGACCACTTTACAACATCAACCCCAATTACTAATTGGGTCCCCCTTTTTTGACTTGCCTGGATCCTTGAGGCTTATCGCCAGATGTGTCAGGGGCTTAGACTGGCTCACCGGGAAGAAAGAGAAGTAAAACACATAGGTTTCCTCCTGCATAGGCCCCGAACCCTAATTGACTGTTCCAGACTATCCGTGGGCGAGAGTTTCGTTTTTTCCATCCTTAGGGAAGGGTTTTGTCTTTTCACACTTGGGTAATGAACCCACTCCGCTCCCGGCATGAAACCCAATTCTAGTCCTAGTCCAAGACCCTATGTATGACTTAGAAAATCATTCCTGGACTCCAGTCCAGGAATCCAGCCCGAGGGTCCAAACCGGAGTCCTATCCGGAAGTGCCTATCCCAGAGTCTCATTCAGGGGATTCCTGCCTGGAATCCCATTTCTTAGTTTATCTAGATTCTTCTTCCAACCAAGATCGCGGAGTTCAACAGGGACTGCCACTCCTTGGCATGATCATCCTTCAGTCATAAAACTTAATCCCGGCCTGACAGCTCCAGCACAGAAGGTCAAAACCAAGGGATATCTCTTTAAATCTCGGTCCGGCACTCAACCTCATTTCATGGCTCGGAAGACTCGCAAAACGAAGACTTAGGGCAATTTCAGGAGACAATTAGCATTTAATGAATTCCCCCCCCAGTAGGCTGGAATTGCGACAGGACACTTTTTGTCCTGGTCGCAAAATCCAGTACCTACTGGATTTTGCGCTCAAGGACACTTTTTGTCCTGGTCGCAAAATCCAGTACCTACTGGATTTTGCGCTCAAGGACACTTTTTGTCCTTGGTCGCAAAATCCAGTACCTCCTGGATTTCTTATACTTTAAATATTTTTCAATATACCTTTCAGGATGTTTGAGATAGGTCTCGAGTCCACCGGATTTAACATGCAGAATCTAGAATTTGGAAGATCCACCAAATTTCAGACTTAGTCATTTTTCAGGATTTCAGGATTTCAGGCTACCAGACTTAGCCAATTCCAAACATGGAAGGAACGAAGGATGGAACAAACGAACTTCGTGTCTTGCCATCGAAAGCATCATCTCGGAAGACATTCCACCACAGTGAAATCCTGCTGCAGGAATTGATAATGACTTCAGGGCAAAAAAAAATCCCAAACACCAGAGGAAAATGAAAGTACTCTCAGGAAATTCCCTGTCGCACATTCCAGGACCTTCTGGAATATGCGCCTAGGACAACTTTTTGTCCTGAGCGCATAATCCAGTAGGTACTGGATTATGCGCCCAGGACAATATTTTGTCCTGGGCGCAAAATCCAGTACCTACTGGATTTTGCGCCCAAGGACTGGGATGTCCAGTTTCTCCCTCCTGCTCTGACCAGTCGCTCCTGGCTTGGATTTTTTTTTCTCTGACCCCCTTTGTGGATACCTGACTCCTAGAATTCACAGTCAGGATGGAACAAATGAACGTCCATCTTTCCGTCATAGAGATATCAGATTCCCGGAGGATGGAAGAAACGAAGGATGGAACGAACGAAAGATGGAAGAAACGAAAGATGGAAGAAACGAACCTTGTGTCTTGCCATCAGATTCCCGGAGGATGGAAGAAACGAAGGATGGAACGAACGAAAGATGGAAGAAACGAACCTTGTGTCTTGCCATCAGATTCCCGGAGGATGGAAGAAACGAAGGATGGAACGAACGAAGGATGGAAGAAACGAAAGATGGAAGAAATGAACCTCATGTCTCGCCATCGAAAAGAGACTCCCGGAGGATGGAAGGAACGAGGATGGAAGAAACGAACCCCTCATCTTGCCTTGGAAGTAACAGACTCTCGGAAGATGGAACAAACGAGGATGGAAGAAACGAAGGATGGAACGAACGAACCCCTCATCTTGCCTTGGAAGTAACAGACTCTCGGAAGATGGAACAAACGAGGATGGAAGAAACGAAGGATGGAACGAACGAACCTCTCATCCCGCCTTGGAAGTAACAGATTCCGCGAGGATGGAAGGAACGAGGATGGAAGAAATAAACTCCGTTTTTTGATCCTGTATCAACATCTGAACCTCCATGGAGTAGCTAGGAGAATGAACCTACTGCAAAACTAGAATCCCCACTTCGAAACTCAGGAAAATGCAAATCCTTGACTTAAATTCCCTGAAACTGAATTCCTAAGGCAAGTGGCGCAAATTCCAACACCTGTAGGATTCTGCGCTCCAGGACAAATTTTGTCCTGGGCGCAAATTCCTTGACCTTCTGGATTCTGCGCTCCAGGACAAATTTTGTCCTGGACGCAAAATCCTTGACCTTCTGGATTCTGCGCCCTTGGACATTCCTGATCCAGTCTGGAATGGGAGACCTGCGAGGTGAGATTCCGGAACCCAGTTTGCCAACTCCTGCATAGAAGAATTCCTCGCCTGTTGTACCTCGGAGTCCGGAATCTCTAAACATGATGGAAGGGTACTTCTGGTTTTAAAAATGATGGAGTCTCTGATCCTAGGGTAAGAAAATCCCTCCCTGCCAAAACAGAGTGATGAACCCCTTAGCAAATATCCAAAAGATTGAACATAGAAGTCCAAGGACACATCCCGCAATGATTCTTGTTCAAAATGCAAAGTCCAACTATCCATCTGAGTAAGATTCCATAGGATACTGTTCCAGGACTTAGCTGGATTTTGGCGGAAGTTCAAAGTTATGCTAGGGAAGAAAAATCCAAAACATCAGTAAATCCCCGACGTCGCAAAATCCAAAACATCAGTAAATCCCCGACGTCGCAAAATCTAGAACCTCAGGAATTCCCCGACATGCCAAATTCCCCGACATCCCGAATTCCCCGACATTCCAAATTCCCCGACATTCATAAATCCCCGACCACCGACATGGGAGAAAGGGACAAAAAGCTAAGTCGGCCAGTGATAAGGTATGGCGGCTAAATTTCTCCTCCTCCAACCTAGGTCGGCCAAGTGGCAAAGAAGGTCAACTTACCTATAAAAGGAGGGCGCCCAAGTCATTTACAATCATTCAAATTCAATTCCAGAGCAAGGAGGGCAGAAATTCATCCTCCGGGACAAGTGGAATTCCAGGATGAGCAAGAATCCCCGACTCCTAGGAATCCCCGACCAACTGAAATTCCTCCTGTCCATGCCTGGTAACCCTGGAATGAAGGAAAATTCAGTCGAGTATGAAGAATGCCGGAGAATGAGGGAAATCCTTTGTTTGTTCAGGAATTTATAAGTGAAATTGATCAAAACTTGCAAAATCATTCATGTTTCATTTCATATTGTATTGTATTTATGGATTTTGTGCATCATGACTATTTGAGGTTTCCCTTGTTTTGCAGGAATCCAAGACGAGGATAAGTTCCATGAGGAGCATGAACAAGGATGATCCGGGGCAAGCACGACGGATGCAGAGAGTTCAAGTGCCAGAAATGATGACCATTTCAAGGATCCAGGAGTTCCGACAATAAGAAGACTACACATGCATACCGAGGGAAGGGAAGGCAACATCAAAGATTCTAGTTCGGCGACAGGGAGACTTCGTACAAAGGGATAAGGAAGATCAAGATGTCCTTCCAAAGATTTCAAATGACAGAGAATGCCTGCATCAAGGATGGCGGAATGGGAGAAATCACTCCAAGTCCAATATCAGGGATTCCAGTTCCGAACAGGAGGATCAATCCTTGGAAAACCAAGAGGATACACTTCAAGTTCACCATCCATCGGGAAGAATGAGAATCCACGCCAAGGATGAGGAAATCCAACCCAGGAATCCAGTACAGGGAATCCTATTCCATGACAGGGAATTCCAACTCAGGAAGGAATTCCATTCCAGGACCCTAAGGAAAGTGCGCCCCTGCTCAAGGAAGGATTCCTCCACATGAAAATCCCGTTCACCCTGGAATCTGCGCTCAGGATAAAGGACTCCAGGACATCATGGAATTTGCGACCAAGGAAGTTCCGGACAGACAGGACAGTCCTATCCAGAAGTCCTAGACAGGTGGCGACCAGGACAGTTGGAAAGTTTCCTTACACATTCTGACGACCTAGACAGGTGGCAGTCTCCTGCATGGATATTCTGACGACCCCATCTACTTTTTCTAGGATTTGTAACCTAGGGCACATGTTTCAAGGAAATCTGATTTCCTTTTGCCCTAGGATATTTTTGAGAGCCTATATAAAGGCTGAGGGATGCCTCATTGTAACTCTCTCTCTCTCTCCTTTTATGATATTTACCATTCTGAAGCTCCTAGAGCCCCTTAGTAACTAGTTTTCATTTCTGCATAGTTTCTTATGAGCTGGAACTCCAAAATCAGTTGGATTGTTGTGATATAAACTTCTGAAGTAATTATATATGCATTGAAGAATGGTGTTCATATATACCTTTGGATTTTTGGCATGGTCTTATTGATTTCTTGGAGCAAATCTGAAAATATTGAAGTTCTTTCTTGTATTTTCATATTTTTATTAGTTAGAAAGATGGAGATTATTATTGTTGTATGATTGAATCTGTTTGTTCATACCATTGGTGATCTGTGGCTTGCAAATCATCGTGCATGGTTAGTCTGAACTTAATTCGAACCTAACTTCGACTGTTCCGTATGACCAAATCTATGTCTCTTACTGAAGCAGTCTGAAAATCCTTATTCCCCCTTAGAAGATAGCACCGCCCCTGCCTAGCTGTTGTCTCATGACGAAGCAGAGGACTGGTTCCAGTTTCTATCTCCAGCAGCAGTCTTCTTCCATCAATTAGTTAAACTCCTGAACCCTTATCTTATCTTTTTCACTTTCTTTTAGATCTTCATTAGGATTAGTTTTCCAGAGCTTCATCGTCTAAATCATCCGCCTCTGTAGGAATGGAACTTTAGAATTCCAGTTGTCAATCTGTGAAAGAATTCCATTCACCCGCAAATCCCAGTCTGAATCCCAAAAATGAATTCCATGACTCTGAAAGAGCAATCTTACGTAAGTCCCCTTCGTGATTACCAGCAAATCACATCATTCTACTGAGTCTATCCCTATGCACGTCAAGACCTGACATAAAAGGAACCTTGGAGCAGTCTCATTCGATCACATAGTTCAGCGTCTGAGAAGCTTTAGTCAAGAGAGGATAGGATACTCTGTGTTTTATTCTAATGTTGTTGTAGTCACAAAAACCTCATCAACATAAATTGGCGCTAGAAGGAGGGCCAACAAAGGCATTGGCTGATTGCTGCCGACAGAGTACTTCATTTTCAAGGAGGGTCAGCAAAAGACCACGCTGGATCGAATCAGTTCTTTCTCACCGGAGAGGCATCAACGAATCCTAAGGTCCACTCCAGGAGCCTCCCAGAGCCACGTGGAACTAGACCTCCTCTCAAGGACCAGGCGAGGAAAGAAGACAGCATCATCTAGTCAGGGATCTCCCTGTGAAGGAGGCCTCTCGAGCCTGTTCCAGACCCCGCCATCTGGAAATTCTGTTCCAGGAGTTGCACAGCCGAGCAATCTGCAAGGACCCGCTCAAGCAGTTCTGCTTCAACTAGCAAACGCCCCGATGGCGTGGCTTCCTGCGAATGCTTCCCCTCTCGCAAACTTCGCCAACTACAATGATATGCCGAAGAGCCCCGAACACTTTTGCTCCAAATTCCACATCAACGATGTGAATCGGACGGCGGAAGAGCATATCAAGGTTTTCGAGGATGTGCTGCATAACAGACAAGTTGGGCACGAGGATGTAGCCTGCAGACTATTTCCGTACTCTTTGGACGGAGACGCGTTTTATTGGTATATCAACCTGCCGGCTAACTCAATCACCAGTTGGGGGAACTTGAAGGATGCCTTCCTAGCTAAGTTCAGATGTCCCATCAGTCCAACGGAGTTGTACAAACAGTTTGTCGATGTACGGAGACAAGAGCACGAATCAATCAGCACCTTCAACCATAGGTTCCACAAAGCCTACTCAAGAATCCAGGCCCCGTATACCATAAATGATGGCTCCGCCCGAGCGATGTACTACGCAGCACTGGATCGTCTCACTTCCATGTTCGTGCAAAGGAAGACCGTTCCTCCGACCACCCTGCTGGAAGCATATGCTGAAGCTGTCCAAGTGAACGAAGAGTTAGGAATGAATACCCACGGTCCACTTAACCATTTGGGGTATGCTGCTATGCCAAATCAGATCCAAGGGATTAATCAGGCATTGGCACATCACACCCCAGTGGTGAATCCCATTCCAGCTCCCAGCAACCAGTTGGTACTTCACCCCGGAGTACCCGTCTCCCAAGCTATGCCTGCACAACCAGTGTACCTTCAAGGCGCGTCCTCGACAAGAACTCCAGAGGAGAAAGACGAGATGAAAGAGTTGATTGGCCAAGTAAGAAAGCTGTCTACAGAAGTCACTCACCTCAGGAACCAGAAAAATCACCTGCAAAATACACAGAGGAATTCCCAAGGAAATCAAGGGTATCAAGGGAATCAGCCAGGTAATAATCAAGCAAACAACCCGGGATTCCGGGCGAACCCTCAAGGATACCAGAGGCAGAACCGGACGTGGAACACAACTCCAAACAATGGAAACGTCCCTTCTCCTTTGGATAATCCTCCCAGTTCCGCGGACAGGCCAGCGGATAAAGTTTTCCTAGCAGAAGCAGCATTGTCTAGTTGGTGTAGATTGCACAACACCAACCAACATTCGGAGTTGCAATGCACTGAATTCAAGATTGCTGCGGACATCTTCCACAAGGAAATGCTGAGCTCGCAAGATCAAGATACTCCTCCACCCGCCACGGGATATGAAATTGTTCCTTCAACGAGGTATGATCAAGCCCTTATCTTAGAAGATTTTACATTCCCCCCTGCACCAGAGTGTGACTCCATGGGGTATGACGGAAGATTTCCTCCCGCATCAGCAAATGGTCCCGTCGATGATCCATACTATTGCCCTCCATATAACAATGATTTTCAAACAGAGGAGGTGGATGAAGTACAAGCATTCCAGCAATCAGCCGGGAATGCAGGTCCAAGGGTCTACCAAAGGAATTATCGTCCCCAAGAGCCGTTGACCACCTCGACCCCTCCGAACAATTATCGGACTCCACCGGATCCAAATGCCAATAACAATCCAAGCTGCCCGAGGGATTCACCGGAATATCGACAAAGGGATGTTCCTCAAAGAACTGACTCATCTGGAGGTGCCGCTCCTAGAGTCCCTGTTCCCAGGGATAGTAATCCCAAGGTAGGACTGAAAAGATTAAGCCAGTGTGTGACGGAGGAGTTCAAGAAGATAAGAGTAAGCCTCCCCATGACTGAGTTAATGAGAGTGCCCGAAATCAGGGCGACCTTTTTGGAGAGTTTGAACGACACCAACACAGGGAACGTCGCCTCAGGCACGCAAGGCATCTCCAACCCATCTAAACCATCCGCTCCACCTAATGCATCCCGGGCAAATGGAACTCCAAATACCAGCGTAGCCCAATCATTCCCCTATGATCCTCAGGTTCAGCGAGATGCTATATATGTAGCCCAGAACGCCGCTGATACCACCAGAGAAGCATCAGGAGGAAACTTGCAGAGGCATAAGGAGCCTGCAAGGGGTAACAACATAGCAAAAGGTCAAAATCCCGAGCTAGGAAAGGATGCCAATTTCACTGCTCCCAAGAAGAAGTCGGTAGTTTTCTACCAAGGAAAAGATGAGCCTCCGCCATTTCTCCTTTCAGTAAGGATGTTCGGCAAACTCCTACACAACTGTCTGATGGATTCCGGAGCATCCAGCAATGTTATGCCCTTGGGCGTATGCAAGAGGTTGGGTCTAATTCCGAAACCGACCTCCAGGAAGGTCACTCAGCTCGACAAGACGGAAGTCCCAGTTGTGGGAGAGCTCCATAATATCCATATGCAATTAGCGGCTGATCCAAGGATCCAGTCTTATATCGATGTTTCCGTGGTGGACATTCCAGAGGGATATGCCATGTTGCTGAGTCGAGACTGGCTGGGGAAGCTAAATGGGTACGTATCAACTGACTTCTCCCACATGTGGTTGCCATGGAGGGGACTTCCGAACCAAATCAAGATAGATAGTACTCCTCGTCTGAAGCTAATGATCACCGAATATGGTGAAAAGAATGAGATATTCTTTGTGGAAACTAGTCTCGGCCTCTACAGACCAAAGGTCGATGAAGTTCTCATGATGAAAAGCTCCGCAAAGGTATTGAGTGATTACGATGCCAACTTAGAAGAAGGAAGTCCCGTTGCTCCGGAGCAAGTTCACCCGTGGATTCTAGAAGCCTCCCGCTTAGAAATTCCGACAGTGCCCGACCCTGAAAGGACAGCTCCTGAAGAAGCAATAGCAAGTGATGATATCTCACCTCAGGAAGGAGTCCTCCGGAAGGAACAGACAAAGGACGGCAACGAGAATCCAAGTCCAGCATCAGAGGAAGACCAAGCCTGGACGTTGAGATTCGATGGATCCAAATCCAAACGAGGAGCTGGAGTTGGCTTTGAACTGATAAGCCCAACTGGAGAAGCCTACCTAGCCGCCCATAGATTACAGTTTCCCTGCACCAATAATGTTACTGAATATGAGGCACTTGTCCACGGATTGTTGCTCGCCATCGAAAAGAGTGCCAGAATCCTACATGTGTTTGGAGACTCCGAAGTGGTCATAAGACAGATAAGGAAGAAGTATGTATGTCATGACAAGAGACTGACCAGATACCGCAATAGAGTATGGGATCTCATCGAGAGCTTCGATGCCTTCAATATTCAGTCTGTCTATAGATCCAAAAATCAGGTTGCAAATGCTCTAGCCCAGGCTGCGAGTTCATTAGAACCACTCGCACTGGAAGGATTGAAGAAGTTCACTGTGGAGCTGACTTCTGTCCCCTCAGTTCCGGATAATATCACCAACTTCCAAGTGTTCGATGATGATAAGCATATATTGGACTTCTTGACCAACTCTGGGATATTCACCGCCCAGGTCATTGATGAAGGGGAAAGAGAGGGAGCAGAGTCAGAGCCTGACGGAATGATGAATCTAAAAAATAATACTATCCCCAGAGGACTGATAGAGTTAGAAAGACTCTTCGATTCCGACAGAATGAGTGCACTCCCAAATCCCAGTGAGGAAGGAAGCAAGTATGACCTAGTGAACCTTGGGACTGAAGAAGTAGTGAAAAATGTATTCATCGAGAAGGCTTCCACCCCAAAGGAACGAGAAGGTATCCTCCGATATTTGAAAGAATATATGGACGTAATAGCATGGGGATATGAGGACCTGAAGACTTATGATACTTCCATCATCACGCATACTATTCCTCTTAGGCCCGGAAGTAGACCATTCCGGCAGCGTCAAAGGCCAGTCAATCCACTACTAGAGCCTTTGATATATCAAGAAGTCAAGAAGTTACTAGAAGCCAGAATCATCTTCCCGGTGAGACACTCGATGTGGGTCGCCAACCTCGTCCCAGTCAGAAAGAAGAACGGCGAGATAAGATTGTGTGTGGACTTCCGCAATCTCAACCAGGCTTCAGAAAAGGACAATTACCCTCTCCCTCCATTAGATGAAGTACTTCAGATCGTAAACGGATCTCAAATGATGTCCTTCTTGGACGGGTACTCGGGGTACAACCAGGTAATGGTTGATGAAGTAGACCGACTGAAGACAGCATTCACCACCAAGTGGGGAATCTACGCATACAGAAGAATGCCTTTCGGCCTGATCAATGCCAGAGCTACCTTCCTGCGGGCCATGGACATTGCTTTCAGAGAACTAGTTGGCAAATGCATTATCATATACATGGACGATCTCACCGTGTTTTCAAAGAGAAGGGAGGATCACGTAGAAGATTTAAGAAAGGTCCTCGAAAGATGCAGAAGGTATGGAATTTCCCTCAATCCGAAGAAGTGCATTTTCGGCGTGACGGAAGGAAAGCTCCTAGGCCATGTAATATCAGAACAGGGGATATTCATTGACCCTGACCGTGTGATAGCTATATCCAAGGTCGGCATGCCTGCCAGCAAGAAAGAACTGAAATCTTTCTTCGGAAAGATTAATTTTGTAAGGAAGTTCATTACGGGGTTTGCTGAGATAGTGAAACCCCTGAATGAAATGTTAAAGAAAGATGCCAAGTTAGAGTGGACTCCACCAGCCAGAAGAGCATTCGAGGAGATCAAACAAGCCATTGCTAGGGCTCCGGTCTTAAGCAGTCCAGACTATACCAAGCCGTTCTATCTATACTCTTTCGCCTCAGAACACACTTGTGCCGGCATTCTCACTCAGAGGATGGAGCAAAACGACGAGCATCCGATTGCATTTATGAGCACTCCTTTCAAAGATGCAGAACTGAGATATCCATGCGTGGAAAAGCATGCCTATGCCTTGGTAAAGGCCATCAAGAAGTTCAGGCATTATGTCCTGAGAAGTAAAGTTTATGCCATAGTTCCAGATGTTGCGGTTAAAACACTGTTGATGCAGAATGAACTCGGAGAAAGAAGAGGCAAGTGGGTCGCCACTATCCAAGAATATGATATCGAGATCCAGCCCATGAAGATAGTGCGAGGTCAAGCACTTGCCCAGACAATTGCCATCGAAGGACCCGGAGTGGTACGGCAGACTTATGTGCTGGAAGATGTGTCCCCGGACGAGTGGTACCACGACATCGTATATTACTTGCTAAACCAAAGATGTCCTGCCCACCTGAAATCGACTCAAAAGAGGGCTCTGAGATTCCGGAGTCAACGTTTCATGCTCCAAGGAGCAGTCTTATTCCGGCAGAACCATGAAGGAATTTACTTGAGGTGCGTAGGAAAGAATGAGGCCGGCCAGATCATGGAACAGTTTCACGACAAATTTGGAACCTGTCACGGAGGAGGATTAGCCACGGCTCACCAAATCTTGAGGGCGGGATATTATTGGCCGACGCTGTTCCACGACGCCTATCGGCATGTCAAGACCTGCCACACCTGCCAAGTAGCTGCCGCGAGGGAAAGGAATGCTGCCATGCCTCTTCAGTCTGTATTCGAAGTAAGACCTTTCGCCAAATGGGGACTTGACTTTATCGGTATGATCAATCCACCTTCCTCTGCGCAACACAGGTATATTCTGACCGCTACTGATTATTGCACTAGATGGTCTGAAGCACATGCTCTAAAACATTGCACTACTGATGTCGTGATCAAGTTTTTAGAAGAAAATATCATTACCAGGTTTGGATGTCCTCATGCTTTAGTCTGTGATAATGGTTCTGCATTTTCATCCTTAAAATTTTCAAATTGGGCCTTTGATCGTGGAATAACATTAAAATTCTCATCAAATTATTACCCACAAGGGAATGGGTTAGCCGAGTCCACTAACAAAAATCTACTCAATGCAATCAAGAAACTGTTGGATAAAAATCCCCGAGACTGGCACACGCAGCTGAGATTCGCTCTTTGGGCAGACCGGACCCGTATCAAGGCCTCCCTAGGAACGTCTCCTTACCATCTAGTCTATGGCCAGGATCCCGTTTTCCCTGTCCAACTGAGAATCCCAACCTACCAGTTTATGCTAGAGTACTTGGCAGAAGACGAGAGAATCCAAACTAGGCTTTCACAGCTATTGCACCTGGAAGATAAGCGAGACACAGCCTTAGATAAATTCATGAAACACCAAGGGGTTGTGAAACGTTGGTTTGATAGACAGGCGAAGATCAAGGCATTCAGGATTTCTGATCTAGTCTTATATTGGGACAAGGCACATGCAAGGAAGGGTGAACACGACAAGTTCGACCACCTTTGGAAGGGTCCTTATCAAATCGCAGAGATATTGGGGGAAAATGCCTTCAAACTTAAGACCCTTACCGGAGAAGACATCCCATTGCCCGTTAACGGGCAATTTTTGAAACACTACTTCCTACCATGAGTTCATTCGCAAACTCACCCTGTATATAGTTAGAGTAGTTCTTTCCAGTTCTGTTGTAGTTTAGTTTGACGCTTTCTGTAGAGTAGATGTCTTTTAAAATCAGGTTAGCTGTTTTCCGTTTTTTGTGTCCGGTTTCTTTTTGTGGGACCTTGGTCTACAAGGAGGTGTTGAACTTTTGAACACATTTTGGCACTCCCATCTAGGGGCTCATTCCTTGGATAACATGCTCATGTAACTGTTTGAATTTTCAGGATAACTCCCCTTTAGCTTATCTTCTGTTAAAATTCGTACTTGACTCGGAATTGGAATCATACGTTACATCTTGATATGAATATCTTTGATTATATGGTTTAAAATGTTTAAATCTTTAAAATGAACACTTCCTGGTTTTCCTTTGACAAACTCTTGTAAGATGGATGCATTCATTGTGGGCTCCATTATTAGTGTTTTGATAAACATACTACTTGCCCATGGAATATAAATTGACTGTTTAGAATGACTTGAAGTATGTTGAGATCTCATACCGTACACATTAAAGAAATTTGGAAGTCAATGGAGGAGACTTTGTGATCTTACATTAAGTGAAAAATCCATGGTCCACCTTTGCCGCCATCGGAATTCCACACCCACCTGGCTGAGTTATCAACGTAACCTATGCCGTCAAAAGCATGTGTTGCAAGGGTAGTAGTACTGCATTGTACTTTGCCGAAATTCCAATCATTCAAAAATCAAAAAAAAAAGAGGAAGAAAAGAAAAAGAAAAGACACTCAATCACACACTATAACTCAGTTAGATGGACAATCGAGCAATCCTTACCGGGGCTATGGACGCTCGCTGGCAGTAGGGCTCTACTCGAGTGGAATTACGAGACAAACCCGTCGGGGCTATAGACGCTCGCTGGCAGCGGGGCAATGTCCAGGTAGTTCAGGAGGTGCGTACTAATCACGTAGCTTAATGTAAAGGAACGTTGTTGACCCTAGTTGCTTACAAAAGAGAACGAATACAATTGCACACACTGGATCTCCAAGATATGAATGGTTGTACTAACCCTTTGATTTTGAAGCCTTGATTAAGAGTGCATGCTTATCTGACCTAATGTATGGGTGTACGCAAGGATGTCTGAAGTTATGACTTTTGTTTATCAATAGAACATTTGAAGAGCTTTAAAAGAAAATGTTTCTTTAATGCAACAGCAAAGATGGATGTCTTGATATAACCTATGACTCTCTTCTCCTTTTCAGTATATTTCTTAACTGATGGATGACTTTCTCAGGATTATACTGTTAATCTCAGATTTTCGAATGGATCTTTTATCCTAGGAATGTTCAGAGGACATTCCTTCCAGTGGAGTCGCCAGATGTTGTGACCACTTTACAACATCAACCCCAATTACTAATTGGGTCCCCCTTTTTTGACTTGCTTGGATCCTTGAGGCTTATCGCCAGATGTGTCAGGGGCTTAGACTGGCTCACCGGGAAGAAAGAGAAGTAAAACACATAGGTTTCCTCCTGCATAGGCCCCGAACCCTAATTGACTGTTCCAGACTATCCGTGGGCGAGAGTTTCGTTTTTTCCATCCTTAGGGAAGGGTTTTGTCTTTTCACACTTGGGTAATGAACCCACTCCGCTCCCGGCATGAAACCCAATTCCAGTCCTAGTCCAAGACCCTATGTATGACTTAGAAAATCATTCCTGGACTCCAGTCCAGGAATCCAGCCCGAGGGTCCAAACCGGAGTCCTATCCGGAAGTGCCTATCCCAGAGTCTCGTTCAGGGGATTCCTGCCTGGAATCCCATTTCTTAGTTTATCTAGATTCTTCTTCCAACCAAGATCGCGGAGTTCAACAGGGACTGCCACTCCTTGGCATGATCATCCTTCAGTCATAAAACTTAATCCCGGCCTGACAGCTCCAGCACAGAAGGTCAAAACCAAGGGATATCTCTTTAAATCTCGGTCCGGCACTCAACCTCATTTCATGGCTCGGAAGACTCGCAAAACGAAGACTTAGGGCAATTTCAGGAGACAATTAGCATTTAATGAATTCCCCCCCCAGTAGGCTGGAATTGCGACAGGACACTTTTTGTCCTGGTCGCAAAATCCAGTACCTACTGGATTTTGCGCTCAAGGACACTTTTTGTCCTGGTCGCAAAATCCAGTACCTACTGGATTTTGCGCTCAAGGACACTTTTTGTCCTTGGTCGCAAAATCCAGTACCTCCTGGATTTTGCGCTCAAGGACAGTCTTTGCCATTTTTCAGCGTCTTCAGGGTAAAGGTATATTAAAAAATATATTTAAGTATAAGTTGAGAGATTGAATTAATTTCTTATACTTTAAATATTTTTCAATATACCTTTCAGGATGTTTGAGATAGGTCTCGAGTCCACCGGATTTAACATGCAGAATCTAGAATTTGGAAGATCCACCAGATTTCAGACTTAGTCATTTTTCAGGATTTCAGGATTTCAGGCTACCAGACTTAGCCAATTCCAAACATGGAAGGAACGAAGGATGGAACAAACGAACTTCGTGTCTTGCCATCGAAAGCATCATCTCGGAAGACATTCCACCACAGTGAAATCCTGCTGCAGGAATTGATAATGACTTCAGGGCAAAAAAAAATCCCAAACACCAGAGGAAAATGAAAGTACTCTCAGGAAATTCCCTGTCGCACATTCCAGGACCTTCTGGAATATGCGCCTAGGACAACTTTTTGTCCTGAGCGCATAATCCAGTAGGTACTGGATTATGCGCCCAGGACAATATTTTGTCCTGGGCGCAAAATCCAGTACCTACTGGATTTTGCGCCCAAGGACTGGGATGTCCAGTTTCTCCCTCCTGCTCTGACCAGTCGCTCCTGGCTTGGATTTTTTTTTCTCTGACCCCCTTTGTGGATACCTGACTCCTAGAATTCACAGTCAGGATGGAACAAATGAACGTCCATCTTTCCGTCATAGAGATATCAGATTCCCGGAGGATGGAAGAAACGAAGGATGGAACGAACGAAAGATGGAAGAAACGAAAGATGGAAGAAACGAACCTTGTGTCTTGCCATCAGATTCCTGGAGGATGGAAGAAACGAAGGATGGAACGAACGAAAGATGGAAGAAACGAACCTTGTGTCTTGCCATCAGATTCCCGGAGGATGGAAGAAACGAAGGATGGAACGAACGAAGGATGGAAGAAACGAAAGATGGAAGAAATGAACCTCATGTCTCGCCATCGAAAAGAGACTCCCGGAGGATGGAAGGAACGAGGATGGAAGAAACGAACCCCTCATCTTGCCTTGGAAGTAACAGACTCTCGGAAGATGGAACAAACGAGGATGGAAGAAACGAAGGATGGAACGAACGAACCCCTCATCTTGCCTTGGAAGTAACAGACTCTCGGAAGATGGAACAAACGAGGATGGAAGAAACGAAGGATGGAACGAACGAACCTCTCATCCCGCCTTGGAAGTAACAGATTCCGCGAGGATGGAAGGAACGAGGATGGAAGAAATAAACTCCGTTTTTTGATCCTGTATCAACATCTGAACCTCCATGGAGTAGCTAGGAGAATGAACCTACTGCAAAACTAGAATCCCCACTTCGAAACTCAGGAAAATGCAAATCCTTGACTTAAATTCCCTGAAACTGAATTCCTAAGGCAAGTGGCGCAAATTCCAACACCTGTAGGATTCTGCGCTCCAGGACAAATTTTGTCCTGGGCGCAAATTCCTTGACCTTCTGGATTCTGCGCTCCAGGACAAATTTTGTCCTGGACGCAAAATCCTTGACCTTCTGGATTCTGCGCCCTTGGACATTCCTGATCCAGTCTGGAATGGGAGACCTGCGAGGTGAGATTCCGGAACCCAGTTTGCCAACTCCTGCATAGAAGAATTCCTCGCCTGTTGTACCTCGGAGTCCGGAATCTCTAAACATGATGGAAGGGTACTTCTGGTTTTAAAAATGATGGAGTCTCTGATCCTAGGGTAAGAAAATCCCTCCCTGCCAAAACAGAGTGATGAACCCCTTAGCAAATATCCAAAAGATTGAACATAGAAGTCCAAGGACACATCCCGCAATGATTCTTGTTCAAAATGCAAAGTCCAACTATCCATCTGAGTAAGATTCCATAGGATACTGTTCCAGGACTTAGCTGGATTTTGGCGGAAGTTCAAAGTTATGCTAGGGAAGAAAAATCCAAAACATCAGTAAATCCCCGACGTCGCAAAATCCAAAACATCAGTAAATCCCCGACGTCGCAAAATCCAGAACCTCAGGAATTCCCCGACATGCCAAATTCCCCGACATCCCGAATTCCCCGACATTCCAAATTCCCCGACATTCATAAATCCCCGACCACCGACATGGGAGAAAGGGACAAAAAGCTAAGTCGGCCAGTGATAAGGTATGGCGGCTAAATTTCTCCTCCTCCAACCTAGGTCGGCCAAGTGGCAAAGAAGGTCAACTTACCTATAAAAGGAGGGCGCCCAAGTCATTTACAATCATTCAAATTCAATTCCAGAGCAAGGAGGGCAGAAATTCATCCTCCGGGACAAGTGGAATTCCAGGATGAGCAAGAATCCCCGACTCCTAGGAATCCCCGACCAACTGAAATTCCTCCTGTCCATGCCTGGTAACCCTGGAATGAAGGAAAATTCAGTCGAGTATGAAGAATGCCGGAGAATGAGGGAAATCCTTTGTTTGTTCAGGAATTTATAAGTGAAATTGATCAAAACTTGCAAAATCATTCATGTTTCATTTCATATTGTATTGTATTTATGGATTTTGTGCATCATGACTATTTGAGGTTTCCCTTGTTTTGCAGGAATCCAAGACGAGGATAAGTTCCATGAGGAGCATGAACAAGGATGATCCGGGGCAAGCACGACGGATGCAGAGAGTTCAAGTGCCAGAAATGATGACCATTTCAAGGATCCAGGAGTTCCGACAATAAGAAGACTACACATGCATACCGAGGGAAGGGAAGGCAACATCAAAGATTCTAGTTCGGCGACAGGGAGACTTCGTACAAAGGGATAAGGAAGATCAAGATGTCCTTCCAAAGATTTCAAATGACAGAGAATGCCTGCATCAAGGATGGCGGAATGGGAGAAATCACTCCAAGTCCAATATCAGGGATTCCAGTTCCGAACAGGAGGATCAATCCTTGGAAAACCAAGAGGATACACTTCAAGTTCACCATCCATCGGGAAGAATGAGAATCCACGCCAAGGATGAGGAAATCCAACCCAGGAATCCAGTACAGGGAATCCTATTCCATGACAGGGAATTCCAACTCAGGAAGGAATTCCATTCCAGGACCCTAAGGAAAGTGCGCCCCTGCTCAAGGAAGGATTCCTCCACATGAAAATCCCGTTCACCCTGGAATCTGCGCTCAGGATAAAGGACTCCAGGACATCATGGAATTTGCGACCAAGGAAGTTCCGGACAGACAGGACAGTCCTATCCAGAAGTCCTAGACAGGTGGCGACCAGGACAGTTGGAAAGTTTCCTTACACATTCTGACGACCTAGACAGGTGGCAGTCTCCTGCATGGATATTCTGACGACCCCATCTACTTTTTCTAGGATTTGTAACCTAGGGCACATGTTTCAAGGAAATCTGATTTCCTTTTGCCCTAGGATATTTTTGAGAGCCTATATAAAGGCTGAGGGATGCCTCATTGTAACTCTCTCTCTCTCTCCTTTTATGATATTTACCATTCTGAAGCTCCTAGAGCCCCTTAGTAACTAGTTTTCATTTCTGCATAGTTTCTTATGAGCTGGAACTCCAAAATCAGTTGGATTGTTGTGATATAAACTTCTGAAGTAATTATATATGCATTGAAGAATGGTGTTCATATATACCTTTGGATTTTTGGCATGGTCTTATTGATTTCTTGGAGCAAATCTGAAAATATTGAAGTTCTTTCTTGTATTTTCATATTTTTATTAGTTAGAAAGATGGAGATTATTATTGTTGTATGATTGAATCTGTTTGTTCATACCATTGGTGATCTGTGGCTTGCAAATCATCGTGCATGGTTAGTCTGAACTTAATTCGAACCTAACTTCGACTGTTCCGTATGACCAAATCTATGTCTCTTACTGAAGCAGTCTGAAAATCCTTATTCCCCCTTAGAAGATAGCACCGCCCCTGCCTAGTTGTTGTCTCATGACGAAGCAGAGGACTGGTTCCAGTTTCTATCTCCAGCAGCAGTCTTCTTCCATCAATTAGTTAAACTCCTGAACCCTTATCTTATCTTTTTCACTTTCTTTTAGATCTTCATTAGGATTAGTTTTCCAGAGCTTCATCGTCTAAATCATCCGCCTCTGTAGGAATGGAACTTTAGAATTCCAGTTGTCAATCTGTGAAAGAATTCCATTCACCCGCAAATCCCAGTCCGAATCCCAAAAATGAATTCCATGACTCTGAAAGAGCAATCTTACGTAAGTCCCCTTCGTGATTACCAGCAAATCACATCATTCTACTGAGTCTATCCCTATGCACGTCAAGACCTGACATAAAAGGAACCTTGGAGCAGTCTCATTCGATCACATAGTTCAGCGTCTGAGAAGCTTTAGTCAAGAGAGGATAGGATACTCTGTGTTTTATTCTAATGTTGTTGTAGTCACAAAAACCTCATCAACATGTCCTTGGAAATCTCTATCACGAAAGAATAATGTTCAGTCCATGAAAAGACCTTAGAACTCTACTTCGTTGTCAATGGCCTCATCCCGATGGTCAACCTCACCAAAATCCTATCATATATGGGCACCATCTCCGTCATACACTCTATCAAACTATCAATCCCAAGAATAACATCCTTAGAATTTGATATTGCCTCATACTTGGCGAGGGTGTTAGTGCCTTTGACGATGAAGTCTTCGATCCAGTCCTTCGTATGCTTTCTATAGACAACCGACTGATTCAGTTGTCTCTAATCATCTGATGACTCCAACACCTGCGGCAAGAAAAGAGATGGTTGTGTAGAGGAATGAAGTAGCTGAGAGATATATTGCCATAGTTGTTTGACTTCCGCCTTGAGGGCTACCTTATCCTCGCCATCCTTCAACACTCTTTCCTTCAAATTTTCAGCCACTACCTCTAACATATTGATAGCAACATGTCATGTGCTTCTTCCCAGATTTGCCTTCACAATCTGGAAATCATCAGGTTCCACATCTACCATGGTCTTATCTTGCAGAGGAATGGTAGTCTCTAGAATCATATCTCCCTCAAGAGTCCTCATTATCCTTAACTGCTTCTTCAACTTCTTTGCCACTGACTCGCTAAATGCGCTGTCAAAAGTCCCAAAATCCAGTTGGTAAGAAGGCTTCTTCCTCTTCTCTCCAATAACTTTGTGTAACCAAGTGGGAGGAGCCTTTTCTAGCTCCACTTCTGTCTCAACCTCCGTTTCCTTGACTTCTGATGAGTCAAATGGTGTAGAAGTGTTAAGTATCGGAGACTTGGGGGGTTCTGGCTCTATAGGTGGCGATGGAGAAGCCTCAGAAGAAGAAGGCTCTATCGAAGATAGATTAATTGCATAGGGCTGATGATGAATCGGTGATGCGGTGTCAGTCCTTGCTCTCTGGATCACCCTCAAGGGCTCTTTCTCAGGAACACTATCTACCTTATCTCTTCCACTCACCACTTTTGACCTCATCCGAGTTATCAACCGGGATGATGATAGTGGCTCTATGGTTGGGGCCTTATCCTTTCGAACTTTGACCCTCTTTTCCCTCTTTGCATTTAAGAAGGCCATGCTGTGCTTCACAACCATGTGTGTTCTCTCCTGAATTGAGACTGCCTCCTTCATGGACCAATCAATCTGTGGCAATGGTTGTTGGTCGATCTTTTCCCTGGTGAACTTAGGAGAAAGAACATCCTCCTCATCTGTCAAACCTTTCACGTCCTCCTTAAGGAATTTTACAATTTGATCCAAAGTGAATTGGCTATAGTCCCTTCAGAAAACCTCAAATTCATCCTCACAGTTTGTCATGTCCCCTCTCCTATAGACCGACGATCATCAATTTGAAGAAGTCGATGTTTAATAAATAATATTATTATATAAATATTTTAAATATAATTAATATATTTATTATATTTAATAAACATAAATACAAATATAAATATTATATTATTATAATTATAATATATTATTAATAATATATAAATATAAATATAAATATAATATTAAATATTGTCGGTCTATAGGAGAGAGGACATGATAGTGGTATTAGAGCAGTCTTCCTACCATCCTGTGAATGATAGTTGTTACATAATCTTATGCTAAGTTATATTGTGGGCCCATAACCCACAAATCCCAGGATCATTCTCCAAGTTATCTTAATATCGTTCATTGATTATTCTACAACTTGCTCAGCAATCAAAGTCTTACTTGAATGAGATTCCTCTTTCAGATTTTTTCATCAATATTGTTTCATTTCAAATCTAAAATCTTGGATTCTCAATACTCCCAAATTTCTCCTTTAACATTGAAAAGATTTTTCCTTAATGCATTCACTTGATTAACTACATATTCATCAATAACACTTGTATTACCTCAATCACATTGCTATTCAAAATCAAATAATCAATTACTCCTCAAGAACATGACTCTTCTCAATAAAATATCAAAAGGTAAAACTACAAGATGACAAGTACAAGACAGAATCTCATAATCAAAGATCAAGATGTCTTCATCATTCATTGGAACCTTGGAATCTCAATACTCTCAAAATCTTCTTTAACATTGAAAATATTTTCATTCTCTAAAACCACATCTTCATCTATGATACTTGCATCATGTCATTGTTATTCAAAACATCACATGTAATATCCCTTGCCCAAACTAACTGATTTTTGGGTCAAGGAATATTGTCAAACACTTCGTATGCAGCCTTTCTCTTTTCTGATTTTAGTGTTTCAGATTGTTTGATATAGTTTGAATGATGCCAAGATAATTTAGAATGTTTGCAAATGATATTTATAATGCCTCTTACAATGAACTAATATGCAAATGCACTTCTTTTTGGTATTTTCAATGCATATACATGAAAACTAGATATGAAATGCATACCTATAGCCAACTGACATTTTGACAAACAATTGGTAGGAAATCTAGTATGCTGATAATATAGAGTTCTATTGAAATGGGTATTACATCAAACATTTGGCATACAACTTATAGTCCCATATGGATGAATGCAATCCTAAATACATGGTAACGTAACCATGCCAAGACTCTTGGCTTCAATGGAAGTTAATACAGTGTCCCAAATCTGGTTTCATTAATCATCTACAGCAGCATACTAAGTGACATGTAATAATAAATGCAAATACTGCCAAACTATGCTGATTACAAATAACATCAAGTATGAGAACCTAGTAATTGATGGCTGCCAAGTAAACTGGTTCGATTCTCCTTGTGACTGATGTATAGGCCTCCCAAAATGTGGCGCTACAAGCTCCTCTTGGAATCGATGGGTAATGGACAAGGTATGACCAAAATTGTGCCTCCTCAAGATTGTCAATGGAGTCTCACAAAAACTGTGATAAAATCAGATTCAAATCGATTCTCAAGAACAATTCAATTAAGGCCCAAGATCTCCAAATATCCTCAAATCAAACTTCTAATAGAAATAGCAAAATTTGGCCCTTGGCCACATAACTTAGCACTAACGAAAGGACTGAAATAGCAGATAACTGTAGCGGATCACTGTAGCGCGGCACTGTAGCAATCACTGTAGCGCGACACTGTAGCGTACTATAGCAGCACTGTTCACATCACTGTAGCGACACTATTCACAGCACTGTAGCAACCAACAGAAAAACTTCTGATCTACAAATTAATACCTCCAAACCCCTGGTTAATACTTCAGATTTAAGCACAAATGAAAGGACTGAAGTATCCCTTCCAATTTGCAACCCTTCAGAGGATATTTCACCACCTCAGTTATGCTAATCTATGGGAGTTTTCATTCCTAAAGACCAAATATGCAGAAACCCTTGGCTCCACAAAACTCATCAAATGCAAATGACAATAAACAGATGCCTGGAAGATTGCCTTGCCCCTTCCTTTATACTTTTTTTAATCCCACTTCAAGAGGCTTCTAGAAAAATCTTATTATTTTATTTTAGTGACTTTAATGATATAATGTTTATTTTAAGTCACTATATTAAATTAATTAAATATAAAGTTACCTTTTTATTTAAAATTAAGTAATAACCTTATAAAATAATTAATTTAATAATATCTCCCTTATTTCGTCAATTAGCCTTCGGGAGATAAAGGCTAAATTACTCATCATGAAAATCACCTAGGAAGGGGACATTACATCACACAAATGCTTACCTATACATTTATCTTTCATTAAATTTTTCAAGTATTATTTGGTCACAAATTCTCTTTCATGGAATCACAATCATTTTCTCTTCACTAAAGCATGTTCATTCTTAATCAAAACCTTGACTTCGTCTCAACACATCGGAAGGTAAATGTTAAAAAGTGCAAGTTAATGAAAGAATTCGTCATGATTGCTTGAGGACAAGCAATCTTGAGTGGGGAGGGCTGCCGTGTCCCCTCTCCTATAGACCAACGATCATCAATTTGAAGAAGTCGATGTTTAATAAATAATATTATTATATAAATATTTTTAATATAATTAATATATTTGTTATATTTAATAAACATAAATACAAATATAAATATTATATTATAATATATTATTATTTAATATATAAATATAAATAATATAAATATAATATTAAATATTAAATAATAATATATATTTATATTTATATATTAAATAATAATATATAATAATATAATATTTATATTTGTATTTATGTTTATTAAATATAACAAATATATTAATTATATTAAAAATATTTATATAATAATATTATTTATTAAACATCGACTTCTTCAAATTGATGATCGTCGATCTATAGGAGAGGGGACATGACACAGTTGGCCCAATAGTCTTATGTCGAGGGCACATGAGCGAACTTGCCACCAACTCTAGATCTCATCACCTCTTTCAGATCATAGGTGTGCCTCTCCTTAAATGTCTTGAAGTTTAACTTCGACATTTCCTCTCTGATAGACTTGGCATCAGCAGTGGATTTGCATTTGTAGATGCCTAGTTGGATAGGGAAACCAACTCCATGCTTATGCCGACTGCGCAACAAAGTATGAACTTTGGAGTTTTGGCGAAGGTACTCCATAAACACCACCTCATCGGAAGGGTACTTGGGAAGCATGTATGGGTATGATGCAAAACTATACACTCGGATGTATGAAAAAGTAGGAAACTGAATGAACCAATCTGCCCAATCCAATATAATGGCCCTCACCTCCTCAGAAATGCACACATGGATTTGGTTGTCCAAGTCACGCACCATATGCATAAGGAATGCATCGTTGACCCTGCAGAAGTGCCTCTGTGACTCTGAAAACTCCAACTACGGAAAATGCCTATATATCCTTGCATTCTGCATAGAGACAATGAAGTTCAACCCTATGAAATTGCCATGTTGTGCCACCATATAGACCAAGAAAGAATTCATCTTGAATTCGCGAGTTTGAGGAAACTCCACGATTTGTTTGTGAATGCAATTACTAATGAGAGACACCCAATCGTAATTCTCATTGCCATTACTAATGTTATTAATGATATAGAACATCCATGGCCTAAAACTTCGTGCCTCAACTTGCCCTGTGATGCGATTCAACAATGTATCATAATGGCATACTCGTCCTTGAACTTGCCACAGCCTATGTTCTTTGGAAGCATGGTCCTCTTTTCCTTTAGCCACTTCTTCGCCACCTGTTTCTGACAATTGTCAACATGACTATTACATACTCTTTCGCACTCCTCAAGATCTACATCAAGGGATTCTTCGAATGGCAGAATAGAGAAAGCAAACTCGATGTCATAAGACTTGAGGCTACCCAAAACTCGCCCATCAACCGCTCGAATTTCCCGTGTCTTAGGGTCATAATGCTTAATGCAAGCAAGTATGAACTCTAGACATTGAACTGAGATGGAAAATGAGCCGACTTGAACAAGCCTGGAATAAATCAAGTTTTTGGCCGTAGTGCTTCCGTCTCTCATCATGGAGTCTAAATCAAAACCCTCAAGGGCTACTTGGCACAAATCCGTCTCTCTAACCTTGGAATACTCGTGGATGAGTGTCAATTTGGCCTCCATGGTGATAGATGAGTATTGCATTTTGAAATTTAGGCTTTGTAGAAGACTTCTTTATCGTTGTCCTACACTTTTTTGATGAAAATCAGACCTCTTATTTCCACTGTACCAAAAAATCAGACTTAAATCTTCGTTGTCCCACTCAAAAATTTCAAGAAAAATGGATATTTTTGCTTTGAAAAAACAATTTTTTGAGTTTTTCCTTCTATCTTTGGCTTTGAAAATCGATGCAAAAATCAATTTTATGAGTTTTTAAGTGCTGGATAAGCACAAAATCCTAAGTTACCAGGTTCTTCTCAAATGCCCAAAGTGCCCGTATGGGTTTGGCTCGGGTACGGGTATGGGTACGGTTCACTAGGGGGTTCTCTATGGGTTCTTCCCAAGCACCCTGGGTTCTCTATGGGTTCTTTTTGAAGAACCCACAGAGAACTCGAGGTGCCTAGGAAGAACCCACAGAGAATCCGGGCAAAACCCAGGACAACCCAGGGGAGGGATGCCCAAAATGATGTCAAAATCAACTTTTTTAAACATTTTTTTAACCTTTTTTTAACTTTTAAAAAATTCAAATGAGTCTATTTCACCCTAAAAGTGAAAATTATCCAAGTATGATTAAAAGTGAAATGAAGTTTTTAAATCATAACTCAACAGTTATCAAAGTTTACACTTACATCCAATCTTAACTCAGTTTATTGTTGATAAATCTGATTTCAACTTAACAAGGTAAACAGGGGGTTCATAATACCTAGTGAGTGAGTATAGAACAAGATAATAATACTTGACATCTGATTTTTTCAACCAACATCTAAAATATTTAATAATCACCTAGAACTATCCTCTTTCAAGTACTTTCCAATATACATTAACTAACTCGTAATCATGGTTTAGCAAACAACTTATTTCCTTACAACATTAAACAACATCCCAATGATCTTAAGTATAAGATGTAGTTTAGATCAGTCTGCAACAAGCAATTATATTCCTCATTGCTTCATTTTCGCAATGTTCAACAACATAGATGAGCAATACACAACATAACCCATCAAATAAACTGAATTAGCATAAGTACAACCTTACAAGATCTGACAATAACTTTTATCAATATGCTAAAAATTCTACCATTACCTTCAATGTGTACTCTAGAATGTCACAATTCCTTTGTCAAACTCAACTAATGCAAAGCCAAGTTGCAATTTACATTTATCCCTATTCCAGTTGAGTATTTTGATTTTCCTTATTGCAAGTTATGAAATATGAGGTATTTTGATATTTTATTATGTTGTTTATTGGCAATTATCATATTATGAGTATTACTGTTTTTAAGTTTTTTTAGTCTTAGAGTTTACTGTTTTAAATATATATATATATATATATATATATATATATATATATATATATATATTGCCGTACCATACCCAGGCAAAAAAAATTTGTCGTATCCGTATCTGAACCTGTACCAGGACCGACAACTTAGACAAAATCATAAAAATTGATGCTCCTTTCCCAAGAATTTGACCTTGGACAATGCTTGACCTACACAAAATGAAGAAAAAATTGCCTTGCTATGTCTAATTTTGCCTCTTAGACTGATGTAAAAATGGATTTTCTGCCTTCTATGATGTTGGGCCTACACAAAACAATGTCCTTGAAAATATCTTTCAATTCACACTCTCTATGCTTCACAATGACCAAATCTGCCTTCAAGTTGTTTATTCCTGCCCTTTAGACTTCAAATTTCTGAGTTTGAAGAAGGTGTCTGTGTAACAAATAAGAGGAAAACCTTCCTTATGAAAGAGCATTGCTTTTTCTTTATCCTCTCTACTCTTTTTATTTTTACTTTAGAACATGCAATTTGGAGTGAGGATCAAACTGAAGTGTTTGAACAATATTAATAAGTTTTGAAAAGCCATGCATGAAGAGGTGCGACAGGAAAGAGGTCAGCCTTGTTGAAAGGCTAAATTCAGCTTTGTTTTTTTATAAACTCATGTTAATATCAAGTTTTGAAGCACCTTACTATGAAGGAGTCGGCCAAGTTTAGAGCATATGCTTTTTGTATTTTTAGATTTTTGAATTGAATCATTAAAATGGATGCTGAGTGCGCCTTGTCCCTGGTGGACGAGTCCTGAGTATGGCGCGTGTGCCTAGTCTAGGACGCACTTAGGTATTTGATCTTTGGCGCGCCTTCTCCTTCTATTTTGTGTTCATCTCCAATCTTGTAGCGGACTTCTTTTGTGAAGATGGATGCTTTCTTGTTTGAGTGTGCACGCCTTCTTTAAGAAGCACCTTTCCTTTGCTCTTTAACACTCCTTTGGCGGACGCGTCCTCCTGCATTTTGGAGTGCTTGCCTGCATTTGGATGCACCTTATGTAACCAGAATGCCTTCTTCCTTTACCTTGATGCGCTTTCACTTAGCATGCCTTCTTTAACGGAGATGCTCCTTTATTGATTTGGATGCGCCTAGCATGTTTAGAGCACTCTTTTCTTGTCTTTTGAATGATATGTCCTACGCTTTAGGTGCATCCTCTACGCACTTAGGCACACTTTCTACATTTTGAACGCGTTTTTTTACCTTTTTGCCTCCTTCCTATCACCTATACTCTTGCGACTTTGGCACTTTGAAAGCGCTTTTGGACGGACGTGCCTTCAATATGGCGCGCACGCCAGCATTTAGGTGCACGTTGTTTTGCTTTGAAACCTCACTTTTCCCTTTGTTTAATATAAAACTCGACTTCATGAATGTGTCCTTTTCCATTCCTCTGATCCTCTGAATCCACTAGGCGTGCTTTTAAGCTCATTGTCATGTTTTGATCATTTCATTAGTGCCTTCAATTATCCGGGTGTTACGTCTTTCCGCTTGATCTCCATGTTTGATACCTACAAGGTTAGTGAATCCGACCTCATATGGTTTAAAAGGTGACAAAAATAGGTGGTCACTCGGATTTATCGCGATGAGGATAGGGTAGATAATAAAAATTTCGTATGGGTGCAACAATTGGCTCTGTCTGGGGACCATGGCGTATACTTGCGGCATAGGAGGACCTCAGAATCTCTGATTTTTAGTGTAGACTAGTGTCTTATTAGTTGGGCAATAGAGTCAAGATCTTTCCTAAATCACCTAAAAGTGGAACTCTGGGCCACCTAACAGAACACGATATTTAAACAATACATATCAGGGAAAAACAAAATGACATAACGAATACATCATGAAAGAGGGGAAACACAATACGACACAAAGGGGGGAACCCCTCCAAACCCTAAGGAATGAGGTGTTTCAAAAATTGCCCACTATAGGGAAATGGCAGCAGTGTACCTTCCAAGTGCGAGAGAAAGTATGTATTATCTCCATAGAGCTCGCGAACCTTGAAGGGTCCGAGCCACAAGGAGTCGAATTTGCCATGCATTCCTTTAGGCTTGTGTCTCTTATCCCACATCAGGACAAGATCACCAATGTTGAAGTTATGCTATTGAGCCTTTTTGTCAAAGATCTTCACACACTCCTAGTGATAAGTTATCTTATCAACTACCTCTAATCTTTCCTCTTTGAGCTTAGACAGGTACATGATATGCCTTTCAATCAGATCTTTGAATTGACCGTTTTCAACTACCGAGGCTAGCTGCAATGATGATAGCTCTAGTGTGATTGGCAGTATTGCTTCTGTACCATACATGATGGCAAACGGCGAAGTGCCGATGGCTCTCTTTGGAGTGATCTTGTTTGCCCACAAGGCATCATACAATCTCTCATGCCATGTGCGTTGATTGTCATCAACAAATTTTTGAATGATTGTGACTAGATTCTTATTTGACGATTCTACTTGTCCATTACCCTGAGGGTAATAATCTGAAGAGTGAGACAAGGTGATCCCATAGTCAAAACAGAAACCCAATAGTTTTGAGGAAAAACGTGTTGCATTATCCGTCACAATCTTTTGAGGTACCCCGAAGCGCGACAGAATATTCTCTATTAGGAAGTCGCACACAACCTTTGAGGTAGCTCGTTTAGTAGGAATGGCCTCAACCCATTTTGTGAAATAGTCTGTAGCCATAAGAACATAAACATGTCCTTTGCTTGAATTAGGGTTGAGAGGCCCTATGAAATCTAACCCACACTGCTGAAAAGGGGCTTCGATAATAACTAGCTTGAGCGGAATAGCTGCTAGCTTAAGTTTTCTGACAAATTGCTGACAGGCTTGACATTTCTGCACCCACTCATATGCATCCCGGAACATAGTTGGCCAATAACACTTTGCCCATAAGATTTTGAAAGTTGTGATCCAAGATGAAAAATGACCACCACATGCTTTATCATGGAAGCCTTCTAACAACCTCTGTTGTTGATTCTTGTCGACGCACCTCAAAAATGTACTATCAAGTCCTTGCTTGTACAACATGTCCTTCCACAATATATATTTGAGTGCTTTTAGTTTCAGGGTCCGCTTCTGTTTCTTATCCGTGTAATTGGGAATTCTCCATAAGTCAAATAGTACACTATGTCTGTGTACCATTCTTCAGTGGAATCAACAAATAACACCAAGGGAAGATCTTTGTTAACATAATTAACGGCATCTTCTTTATCTTTATCTCCATCTTAGGCTATGAGCTGGCAAAGTCCTCATCCACATATCAACTTAGTAGGTCTGATCTCAAGATCATATTCTTGGACTTTAGCCACCCAATTTCCTCACTTAGTGCCCATCTCCTGTTGAGTGAGGACACTTTTAATCACTGGATCAGGTACAAAGTTGTCTTTTATAAATATAACATAAATTTACTTTTTAGATATCTTAAGTTAAATTATTAAATTATTTCCCTTGCACCACCTCATCAGTCTATGAAAAATTAAATAATAGGCTAAGGGTCTTCATTAGATTTACGCTTGAGAAGGGGACATACCAGTCCTCCCTTCCCAAAATTGCTTGCCCACAAGCAATCACAAATTTGGATGCTCTAAAATTTTCTCTCCTTTCCAAGTGGCATCCTCTACAGGAAGATCCCTCCAATGAACCAAGTATTCTGAAATACTTCTATTTCTCAACTTCCTCTCCCGCAAGTTCATGATAGCTTCAGGTACCAAAATCAACTTGCCTCCATCATTTTCATGTCCCCTTTTTCAATAATTATTGCAAACCTAGGACTTTCTAAAGCAACTTTGAACAATAGCTTAAAACTTGAAGGTTTATAAGTAGTAAAAGATTTGATATAGTATCTACTAAACATCACCCTCACATGTGCTACGTCTCATATGCCTAATATAAACTTTCTTTTTTCGTAAAAAACAAGTAATAGTAAACAAGAATTTTAACAAATGGATATTTGAAGCACGTCATTCATTATATACAATAATAAATCTCATACAAGTGGTCAAATTTAACCCTAAATCTAGGAAACATAATCTTTGTGAAATATATTAGAAAAATCTCACTTTTATCTCCTGGTCTTGATAAAAAAGGCTCACAAATGTTATACTTATCACACAAAATTAAGGATAAATATACCCAACAATTTGACCATTGATGATGTATTAGTTATTCATCCTACATTACCAACTTAAGAGAAAAGGAATTGCTTCTCCAATTAAAAATAGTCAAGCAGAATTCAATATATATATATATACCTCAAAGCATGGTTTTCCGTATCTGCAACATACAACACATTTTTCTTGGGATCATATGCTAAGCCCTACAAACATAAAAAGTCAATTCACACTTAATACATTTGGTTATATTAGAGCATGGTAACAACTTACTTGAATGCAAATAATATAAGGACTACTCACAATTCTTTGTTCCTAGAAAATAAATGAATGCTAGATATATAAACAATTATGCATGCATACACATACACAAGAATATCTCAACCAAACAATACACACAAATATGTACATGTATAATGTGGATGCATATATACCACTCTTCTTCCTTTTGACTTGTACATTCCTCTCCCTCTCTCTTTCTTTCATTCATATGTTAGACTATCCTCAAGTAATAGACTACTCATGAGTCTAACGTGGTATCAACATCAAAATGTCTAGCACACATTGACAAAAATCATGATTACTAACTTTCATTAAATCTATTTGGCTTGAATTTTCAAACTGAGTCAAGGTTGAACATGTTGGAGACCTTATATATTACAATGATGATTGATGAAAACATTCCTATTATTCCAATATTGTGATATGCCCATTTTAGTATGTCGTTTCCTACGCCTTTTTAAGAGTAGTGTTCAGTATTTTAATTTGTCTCTTCTGAGACAGCTCAAACCAAAATAGTACGTGAGGTAAAACATCTCTTCAAATTGCAAGGGGAAGCTCTCTAAGATCTAAAACTACTCTAGATGTTAAGATATAGAAAAAATATACAATTATAAACACTATACAATATTCTCTTTAGGGGTTCTCAAAAAAAAAGAAAAAACTACCTGTCTGTTTGTCTTTTTGAATTGGGTATCAGCACAAGACTAATAACTCTTATTTCACAAGCAATATTTTCAGATATTAAGAACAAAAGAAACTACCTCTAAGCATGAACAAGGCAAGTTCTTACTGGCTAAAATAGAGAGCAGCAATCTAATTCAAACAAAATTCTGAAAGGAATAACAACTTCAATGGGATAACACATAATTCCAAGGACCAGATAGCTAAGTTGCATGTAAAGTTACCATCTAGATGAACAAATGGCATTTGACAACATTATTTAGTTTCAATTTAATCAATGAAATTACAAACAAGTAAACCAATTTGAATAACAATTTTAGCAACATAAGCATAGCATCAACCATCATTAAGAGTTTATGTGCTCAAGGCACTTATGTATAAGGTTACAAGATGCCAAATTTTTGAGACTTTAGAATAATAATATCTTATTCAAAATATCGAGATTCAAAGCAAATGCTTAAAAGCTTCTGAAAATGTAGGAAAGAAAGATACTTTAAGAAAAACTACTCCTAAACAAATAATAAAATAACAACAAACTAAAATGACCTTAAAATAGGTCTCGTCCCCTCTATTTGGAAATAGAACCACAGAAAAAGCAACCAGCAAAAATAACAATCAGATACATGAACACCCTCTGTGTTTCTGAAGTAAATCTTCACTCTAAAAAATGTAAAATTCATCTAAAGAACTAGAAACCTTAACCACCGATCAACTATCAATTTCATCAATCCAAGTTGACTCAAATTTGATGTCTTTTAGGGTTTTGGAAAAACTCGAAACTAAAGATGAAAAAACTCTAGAATGATTGTTCCAATCAGCAAACTGCAACACCATTGTCTAGGGTCTGAAAGGACTAAAATTTTGAAGTTGAAACCTGTTGTACCCAATCCGAAACTCGGATTACGATACACAAATCCTTATTTTTGTGTGTATTAGTGGTTTGTAATCACAAGTTTGTGTCTTCAAGTTGTTAAATATCCAAATGTCAAAGTCTAATGCCAACATTTTGGGTTGTCGCATTTGACTCCAAGTGTCGTTTTGTCTGAGCTAACATCGTCAAAATCATCGTATTCATCGTCTTGTTATGTTCAGATTCTTAATGTCGTATGCTTAGGTCACTCTTGTCGTAGTCCAAAATGACTAATGTTTGTTCTTGTATATTTTGCCTGTAAAATTTTAATTTTAAATATGCTAATTTAATTAATAATTTATTATTAATTATTGTTAATATCATTAAAATTAACATTTATTTGTTTATGTTAAGTGTTGTTTTTGTCAAAAAAAAAATTTAAATCCATTAAAATTTAAAAATTATTATTATTTCTAATATTATTAATAATTCTTTACTAATGATAATTAAAATAATAATTAAAAAATCTAAAAGTTATAAAATTTATTATTTTTAATTGTTATTATTCATTTTTTTTTAAAGATAATGCGCCTGGTAAACTTTTTAACATGACTGGCGATGCTAGTGTAACACACCCTCCGGCTCCACGCGAATGCTTTTGCCCAGAGCAATGAACCGGTGAGGCCACAATATGGGGGACCTCATCCCCTAGCAAGAACACTTCAAACCCGCGAACTCGTTGGCCCAACGGGGGTTTGAACTCTGGTGGCCGCCACTACATCCAAGCGACTTAACCACCGAACCACGCTGTCATCGGCATTTTAATTGTTATTATTATTAATAGTTGTTAGAAAATAATAATTAAAAATTTTTAAAAAATAAATATTTAAATATAAAACTTTATTATTTTTTTAATAATATTTATTATTATTATATTAATGATAAGTGTTATTAGTTCCTGCGTTTGGCACGATTACTATTGCAATCACTTGATTCCATTAATTCAATTCACTTAACCAATGACAATTGAGTATTAAATTTATTAGACAAAATCCCTAAAGTTGAAAGCTTATTTTTTTATTTAATAATTTAATAAATAGAATTTATTTGTTCTCCTTTTGGTCAATTGGATGAACAGTAATGTGAAAAATGAAATTTATTTATTTATTTATTATATTAAAATTGATGTGCCTTTCAAGTTGGCAAGTTGTGGATGATGATAGTACACGGGAGTTATATCCACTGCTATGTTATTAATGAAGATAGTACATTTTCTTCCTTGACTAGAAAATAAGCATCCACAAAATGAAAGCTAAAAAAACAAAAGAAATATAAAGCTCTATCGGACTTCAAGATTTATGCAAAACAAAACATAAAAGTGTACATCACTCGGGTTCCACTGGCGGGAGGGAAGAATCCATATCGCAACAGCACACATTGCAGAGATGTATATCCTACAAGCAAACCCCATATTGTTTTTCAGACGGGCTTTGCAGTTGATGCCAAGAATGAATATGAAATGAGTCAGAACTATAAAGTTCTTCATGATGTCTTCAACAAGCTTAAAATATCCAAGGTAGGCCATGCCCAACTTTTTTCTTTGTTTTGATTGTGTGGGTATTGAGAGAAATGAAATAGTTTGTTTCTATGTCTTTTGCAGCAAATTGAGGTGGATAAGCTAATAAAAGGCAGGACGCTTGATAATCTAGAGTTCGTGCAATGGCTGAAACGATACTGTGACTCTGTCAATGGCAGGATTATGAATAAGTAGTCTCCTCATTCCCTTTTTCTATTGATAAAGCATAAATGAATATGTAGTGGCCAATGGTAAAGCGCTCCACAGATTGGGGGTATACATTTTGTATTTGGGGTTTAAGGGAGTGTTAGGTTAATCAAACCTGCAACCTTTAGGGTTTTAAGTTATCTATGTCCTGTGTCGGTTGCACATTAGGGGCAAGAGTGTGCCTTTTGCAGCAAATTGAGGTGAACAAGCTAAAAGAAAGCAGGACGCTGGATAATCTGGAGTTACTCCAATGGCTGAAAAGATACTGTGACTCTGTCAATGGCGAGATTATGAATAAGTATTCTCCTCTTCCCATTTTTGCATTGATAATGCATAAATAAAAATGTCGTGGCCAATGGTAAAGTGCTCTACAGATTGAGGGTATACATTTTGTATTTGGGGTTCGAGGGAGTTTTAGGTTAGTCTAACTTGCAACCTTTAGGGTTTAAATTTATCTATGTCCTGTGTCCGTTGCATATTAGGGACAAGAGTGTATTTTGCAGCAAATTGAGGTGAATAAACTAATAAAAGGCAGGACGCTTGATAATCTGGAGTTCCTGCAATGGCTAAAACGATATTGTGACTCTATGACTCTGTCAATGACGGGATTACAAATGAGTACTCTCCTCTTTCCATTTTTCTATTGATAATGCATAAATAAATATGTAGTGGCCAGTGATAAAGCGCTCTACAGATTGAAAGTATACATTTAGTATTTGGGGTTCAAGGGAGTGTTATGTGAGTCAAACCTGCAACCATTAGGGTTTTAAGTTACCTATGTCCTGTGTCGGTTGCAGATCAGGGGCAAGAGTGAGTTATCTCAGAGTTTAAATGGAGTCAGTTATTAAGTGGGTCTGATTTGGTGGAATGGAAATCAACTTGGTTGGAGGATTGGATTTATGATCACACTGTAGCCAAAAATTCTATGCGCTAGAACCTCTACTGTTGACTCTGCTATAAGACCCTTTGATTTCCTTGTTCAATCAAAATGAGTCTAAGATGGTTTTGGATTTTTTTATTTGGGGTACTTCAGTTAAAATGCATTGGAACAAAGAGAAGTGTATAAAAGGGGGTAAAGTAGTTAACAAGAAGACAAGCTTCTTTGCTATAAGACCTTTTGCTTTCCATGTTCAATGCAATTGATTTTAAGAAGGTTTTGCATTTTTTTATTTGGGGTGTTTCAGTTACAATGCTTTGGAAAGAAGAGAGTGTGTAAAGGGGGTAAAGAAGTTAATAAGAAGGTAAGCTCTGCGTCCAAACATCATGCAGTTTCAGGCACCAGGCGACATGAAACTCCTGTTGCCAATGAAGTACACAAGGCAACAAGAAAAGTCCACAGTAATACTTTTGGAAATGCTCAGATTCCTCCATCAACAGCAGGGGAGCAAATGACATCTGCTGTTCATCCAATTCCAGTTGTTGTTCCGGCACAGATTCAGAAGCTTAATGAGCAGGTTTATATCAAATGCCTTGTTCTTTTTGTTTATCAAATCATGTCTTAAATCCTTTCAATCAGCATGCATTTCATTACTACAATCTTTCCATCTTGCAGATCACTGAATTACAGGTGTCTGTGGCTAGCTTGGAAAAGGAAAGAGAATTATACTTCGCAAAATTAAGAAACATTGGAATTCTGTTCCAAAACCCACCAGTGACAAATTTGCCTGTGAGCACAAGTCTCCTGTCTCGTTTGTATTCTTTGACTCTCAATATTGAGAAGAAAATGTTCGAGTGGAAATGAATTTTCATGATTCTTCAAATGACTTTTCGGCTTTGAAGCCCTCATGTTATGCTTTTATCTGGCCTATTTATACAAGCTGTTGGTTACCGAATACCTTACCTTACAATTTAGTTCAATTGTTCTCTTCTTTATGCAGGTAGTTTCTACATTTCAAAGGATTCTATATGCTTCAGAACACAGCCCTGCAGTAATTGCTGATGCCAAAGCAATTATGTGCGAGCAATCTTTAGGACTATCCAACTCTAATGTTACAGATAAGAGGGAATCTCAAAAACGGAAACCTGTAATCACACCTGAAGTGGAATATATTGCGAATGCAACATTTCACCCTAGGCAAAGAAGGGATCCTTTGGGAGACGCCAACCATCTGGATTCATCAGTGTGACTTTGCTCTTAACACTTTTTAAATTCAGGTCTCTTGTGATAATGAAAATGTTTGGTCTCATAGGCAAAGTGCACTATACACAAACTAAGTTGCACCCTTGTTGAGATTAGCTGCCACTGCCAGTGCTAATTTGTGTGCACGCCTATAGAATACCAATGCATGGACTTCCTTTCACCACCAATGCGAAAAAGCATGATGGACCACTAATTGTTCAAGATATCTACATGGTCATAGCTATTTTGATGGCTACATACTGTCTATATGGCTATTATAGCATTATAAGAGGATGTGTAGTGGCTTAGAATCCTTCCCCTTATTATACAAGTTGTATAGTCATATCTTGAGGCTCCATAGTGAGATCAAAATTTTTCATAGACGTGGCAAGACAGGGATTGAGGTATATGAGAATTTACTTGCGCACTGAGTTGCATTTGGGATTTGAGGGTTATGTTTGTGCTAGTAAATACTTCAATACATGTGTCTTGCTCCATAACAATGACGTTTCTAATTTTTGTATGTATATATTTGTTGCTGCTGTAACTTGTTTTTGTCGTTGTATTGCCAGCTGTGTGTTATTCTTATTCAGCTGCTGGGTGTTTATTCAAGTGCTTTGTGTTGTCTTTTGTTGTTTCCAGTCCATTATGGACTGTCTCCTATTTGTAATCTGCTTTACTTCAATACACAAAAAAAACAACGACGTTGAGAAACATCTACATGTAACTAGGCTTATAATCATGCCTGGGATTATTATTAAAATATTGGTTAAAGTTGAGCAATTTTTGGTTTAAGGTTAGGATTAGGGTATTTAAAATTTCTTCTACTTTGAATAGATTTCTTTTAGATGTTAAATTTTAAATCACAATGAGGGCTTTTCTTTTAATTTATACCCTAATGAGGGTTAAAGTAAAAAACACAGCGCTTTTAGGTCATGCTTCATGGCAGAACAACTTACTATTTTAGGGCCAGTCATTTGTTTTTACATAACCCTCTCAGGTGAAAATAAAATAGATTTTTTAAAAGTCCTATGCAATTTTTTACAATTAGCATGTTATAATGCTTCACATCTATTTTTTTATTTGTATGCACTATGTTTTTAACATGAAATAACAATAAATGGTACATCGTTTTTTTAGTTCCCGAGATTTCTCGGTTTTAAACCTGAATAATTGAATTCCATAAATACTATCACTAGGCCGTGTCAATGATGTGTAAATGGAATGCAACTATGACATTAAGCATAGTTCTTAATTCATTATTGATTTGTTGATAAATTGTCAATTCTTTTTCTGACTACATTTGTTTGGCACAGTTGCAGTTGTTTTTTTTTTTCCCCTAATTACTTTTTCAAAAAAGTCCAAATGTTAGCTCACAAAATAGACTTGTATATGGTTACAAGAATGTGTCTAACCATCACTTGTACATATTCCACATTCCCTACTCTCAAGTCCCCTATTTTGTTTTAATTTTCTGGGCATTTTGACTTAGGCTATGTTAAAAGCATGTATAGAACATTGATTCAAATATCAATTACTTATTGCTACATTACAAAATTCTGGATGATGAAGATAGAAGAGTATAGCTCCTAAAATTGTGGCATTTTTTAAACAGGAGAATTGCTTACTGCATCTGTGCAGCATATGAAAGTTGTGAACCATGATAAAATGAACAAAATACCTTGAATTCAAGCACTTTGGAACTTTGGATGCATCCCATGTATGAATAGTTTTTTTGTTCTAAAAAATAATTTCTTGGATGATGTATGAACAAAGTTGCTGTCATGTTATTTGTGGCTACACAATGACATATTTTTGAAATTTAATATATAAATATAATAATATATAAATAAATTCATGATATAAATTATAATTATTATATGATTAAGATATGTTAATAGATTAATGATATAATCTATTAATCTATATTTTCTAATTCAATTATATTATAGCTAAACCTAAATTATATGGATTTAGAATATAATAATGCTTATATGGAATATAATTAATTATTATCTAGTTAACATTAAATTTATATAATCATTAACCTAATAAATATTATGGATTAATAATAAATTATATGAACATAGGATATAATCATAATAACTATATTGATAATAATAAATTAATTTGATTTATTATAGACTAGAAATTATTATAGTTATTATAAGCTTTAATCATATATTGTATTAAATGCATATTATGATAATTTAATTGAATTAAGAAAGCTCAGAAACACAAGTGTATAAGTTAAATGGGGAAGTCCTGCATCTATCCATCGACCACAAATCGGATACTTACTCTCAAACATGCATTGCACTTCTCCGTTCCGATGATAACACAAATGAGTCCACCTCATTCATAGACCACTTATCTTGTAGCCAAAGAAACAGATGCTGAAATAAATAGATTGATCTGTTGAAATTTTTGTGCTTTCCTCGAAATAAGCAACCTTCAAAGATTATGGTGGTACACATTGACATATTCAACAAATACAATTACAACAACATTTATAGCATCATGGCAGGAACATAAATATAATTTAAAAAAAAAAAAACCATCCCATGCGCTCATAAGAAGGCTTTCATAAAAATTAAAGGCAAAAATAAATGAGATTTTTAAAGCGCCTAGCTCGAAACACACCTTACCAAAGGCAATGCATAAAAATCAAAACATAAAGAAGCGCTTCTAATAGAAGCGCCTTTAAACAAGGCAATAAAAATAAAAATAAAGCGCATTCTCACGTGCTTCTATAGGCTCAAGCGCGCCAATGAGTGAAAAAGAGTGTTTAAATCTGCTTCGAACGCACCCAGATCAAGTTTAAATGCACCTCAAAGGCAGATCATGCCCAACCTTCATCCTGAAGCGCTAGGAACAAGGAGAAACCACGCACTTTTGAGGGTAAAAACAAACGCGATTGGGAGGTGGGATGGGACGCGCCAGATTGGAGTCTCAAGTGCCTAAAATATTTTTCAAATGCTCCAGTATGTGTTAATCGCACTCCACAACAGGATAAAGAGCTCACGCCACTCACAAAAGAATTCAACGCACCATACCAATAGAAGGAAGGAGAAACTCGCCCTTCAACTCAACAACAAACTCCTCTGTAGAAAATTCAATGTTTCAGGCCCTTCAAAAAATGATCAATGCTTCAAATTTAAAGAGGAGGAAAACGTCTTCATATCATTCAGACGCCCAAAGAGAAAGGGAAAATCGTGTCATGTGTAAGGGGGCGAGTTTCATCATCTCTCCAAACGCCATCAAAGAACAAAAGAAACTCGTGCTCTTACAGAGCGCCTATATGCAAAATGCATCTCATAAAAAATGGTCAGTGCTAAAGACAACAGCGAATGGAGATCTCAATCAAAGGAAAGCGTTTCAAATCTCTGCGAAATGCATTTCAAAGAAGGAATTTGTGCCTATAGATTGAAGGACGCACCAGGTTGAAGGAGGTGCCTATAGGAAACCTAAAGTTGCCTCAGGTAAAAGCTTCAAGTGTATCAACAAGAAGAAAATCATGTCTACAGGAGATCATGTGTGTTTCTCATGCCAACGCCTCGTAACAAGTTTAAACGTTTGTTATATTCCAAGCGCCTCTTTCACATGCTTTAAGTAAAGAGTAAAGCGTATCAGAAGTCAAAACCCAACGCCAAACGCTGAAGGCTATTCTTGCACATATACAAAGAGTTAGCATTGGAAATACTGAAGGTATACACTAAAGTTCAAAACAGGATCGTTAAAAACCCGCAAGGGATTAAATAAAGACAAAACAATATAGTTGCGCCTTAGTTCCTATTCAATGCAATATTCCAAAAACAAGGTGTTGATGTGTTTTTTATGCACAAGGCAACATGCAGAATAAAATACTAAGTATTCTATCCTCTCTTGAACAAAGTCTCTCAAAGGCTAAACTATGTGATCCAGTGAGACAACTCCAAGGTTCATTATTCGTGATTTGCAGTGGATAGACTCAGTAGTTTGATGTGATATGCTGTTAACACAAAGGGACTTATGTTGGATTTACTTCTTCACTCACTCAACTTATTACTCCTTTTCATGGATGGAAACCTCCTAATTCCACAATTGGATGATATTGTGAAAGTTATAACCAGAGTTACAAAGAAAATGCAAAAAGGTCAAGGGTTTGGAGAGAATCTACTCTACTTCTAAGTACAATGAGACAATGAATGACGCCAAGATAGACAAATTCATTATAACAAGCTCCACTTCGCCATGATGAATTCAACAACTACGTAGAACACGTGCAATCTCCCAAGGATGACTAAGGATTTTCATATTGTAGACACACATTTGACTACCCACAGCTGGTACAACTCAGACAAGCATCGACAACCGAACTATTGCAATAAGTTGAGGTTCAGGCTAACTTTGCACAATGACTTGCCAGCGACAAATCATCAAAAGTATGAACCTAGGAATTCATCAAATATCTTCACAATGCATTCACTATATCAATGAACTTTCTAATCTTATTCTACTTCTACTTGGAAACACATCTAGATTATCTTCGAGAAATAAGAAACCATGTGACATTCCAAAACAACACAATTGTCACCAAGCTTCAATGAGAAATGTATTAATCTTGGAAGTGATTACAACAATTTCAAGTTCTCTCCAACAACTTTCAAAGAGCTTCCTCTACTCTACTCCTACTCTACTTGCTATTCTACTCTCCTACAACAATAATAATCTAATGTGTTTACAAATGAGGCGAATGGGCCTTTTATAGTCCTCAAAATACAATGAAGGGCCAAGATCGATTTGAGCAACCGATGGCCAATATTTTGCCACATCAGCAATTAGTTACAACCAACTATTTTTAGTAAAAGGAAAAGCTAACATCATCCGTGTACATAAAAACCCAAAGGTAATGAAGGCACGTTTCCCAAGGTGATAAGCATGACATGTTGGAATCTCTAGGAATCTTCTAGATAGGGCGCCATCTTTCTCTTGGACTTTGTTGCATATACGTTGAACATGGATGTGATGAAGTGGCGAGAAATGATTGGCTGATGATGTATGAACGCCACTTGAGCATTTCGAGCAAATTTTTGGATTTTCAATACTTTTTCGGATTTCTTGATGCTATTCCCAAATTGTATCTTCTTTTCTTGGACGAGTCTCAAAATTGGATTTTCACTTCTCTAGAGCTTTCAACGTGGAACTTGGGAATCTTGTCCTTGTTCTTCACTCCGTGTTGTCGTTTTTTCATTCCTTAGTGTAATTTTGGATTTCTTGATAATCTTGCTCATTCGACTAACTTTTCTTGTGATGCTCATGTAGGATGCTTGCTTTGGATTACTGAAGTAGAGATGACTTGGGTGTGTATATTCCTGGAGTAGACCTCATGATGTTTGCTCTTGATCTTCTTCTGGTGCATGAAATGGAAGGCTCTTGAACTCGAACATGGAAATGATCTTCTAGATGCTCGGATGGTAAAACTTGCAAGATGGATAATGACATCTCTCACTCCAGCGATGAGGTTCTCTGGAAGCAGGATGATGGTGAACTCGATGATGTCTCGATCCTCTGGATGCTCCTCTTTTTTTTGGATGCATAGCTCGCCTCCGGATTCTCACACACCTACAAGATGAAAATTCACAAGTCATAGTATTTGATAATGGGAGCATCATGTCATGTTCTTTTACCTTAATGCATGTGGAAAAATTGAAAAATACTCATTGAATTTCACAAAATTTCCACTTTAGTGGGTGGATTTTTACTGAACCAGACAAATATGAGGGTGGCGCAATTTCCACCTGTGCTTGGAAATTGCGCTTTTTCCTTGGCATGTTTTTTTACTTTTAGACTTCTTCTACTCCCTTGGCGTGGATTTCAAGTGATTTCAAATGATTTTTAGTGGATTTTTCATGAATTTCAAGTGATTTTATAAAAGATTTGAATTGAATTTTCATTTTGAACCAAAAATTGTGAACACCTGATTGGCACAATTTCCACCCTAGCATGGAAATTGCGCTTTTTTCCTCCATATGCTAAAATTTGCGACTTTTCACTTTTCAAATGACTTTCTTCTAATAATTTTTCAATGACTTTCCAATGCATCTCAAGGATGATTTCAATGTTTTGAAGTTGATTTTTGATTTTTTATGAGCCAAAATATCAAGCCACAGAAAGCATACAGGATGACCTCAATGAGCTCCAACGACCCTGTAGCTACAGTACGGCCTGCCAGCACTTAGAAGCCCCTTCCAACTCCCTAAAACTGCTCTCTATTTGCTGATAATCATCCAATATGGCCTGCAGATCCTGTACGGCCAGGGAAGAGTAGACAAACAATGAAGAATCCCACACAATGAACCCCAAAATCACTCCCAACTAGTACGACTAGACATGAAGAGGTACGACTAGGTTATAGTCTCATCAACAGCTCCAAATCACACAAAAATCAGGAAGTTTGATCTTCAATCTGCAAAGATAATTATAGAGGCAAATACTTGAAAATATCTGTGTTTACTCCTTTGCGACAAGCTTAGAACCCTCAAAAATGCATAAAATGAAGCACAGTTGTAACCACTAGATATGGCTGCCCAAGAGCCTCCTTGGGTGGTCTCTCACACCTGTGGGAAGCTGATACTAATGGTGGTTTCCATCACCAAAAGCCATGGCTAGACAATTTCTCCAACCCTCATTTGCAGAGCAAATAGCAAAGTAAAATGTATTGTCATGAATGAGCTCTTCTCTTTTGATTTTTAGCTTTTATAATTCCCTCTTGAGGGTCGACCATTTTGAGAGGGAAATATAATAATATTAACTTACTTTATTTCTCCCCATGAGCACCCAAATCCACATTAGTGACTTATTTTGCATTTTATATTTTTACTAAGTCACTTTAATACAATATTATAAAGTCCAATATTAAATATGAAGTATTAACTTACATACTATAATATGAAAGGTCAAATGGACTCAAAATTACACGCGCTATGGACCGTTGGAAAGGTCTCATCAAAACGCTCCATCTCCAATCTTGAATTTCCCAAAATAGTCAAAACCCTAACTAAAAATAGTAAGTTCTCCGAAACCATCCATCTAAACTCCCAAAGTTCCCTAACCACATTGGTTAGTCTACGGGAACCAAGTATAGACTAACACCACCTAGGAAAGGGGATATTACAGAGACTAGCCTCATTGAGGTCTGCATAGCAATTCTACCCTCATGCAAAGCTTTATCTATGCCCAAACCTCTGTCCAATTTCACAGCCCCAGCCATCCTGCTATTTGAATGTTCTTTCGAATTCTCAGACAAAACCATCACGGAGCGGGAAATGCCTTTCCCATCGACCAGATCACGTGCCATCACTGCATGCTAGGGAGATTGATTTGAAACCCTAATCAGAGCATCAAAAAACAAATCAAAGGCCTTGGGGGAGGCGAAAACCCCATACGCTTCACCCAAATTGCCCCACAGATCCAAGCAGTCTGGAAATCCCAGACCATCGGCAGTCATTGAAATGCCATCTGCGCCCAAGGCAGCCACAGGGGAGCCATCACCAATCTTAACATCATCCTGCACGGAAGCCCCAAAATAGTAATCCTTCGACAAAGTTAGAATTTTCGGCATCTTCAACAGTCACTCACATGATTTTAATCAATATTTATTGTAATTGTTATCAACCCAACTTCTACGTTAGTTTTTGCTTAATAATTATTTTTTTATTATTAATTATTTATTAATATTATTATTGTCTTAAATTTAAAAAAATCCAAAAAAAATATAAAACATAAATTATTTTTAAATAATATTAATTTTAATAATTTTTTTTAATTTAAAAACTAAAAGTTTAAAGTTAAAAAAATATTAAAAAAAATTCAAAAAAGGGTTGTTGCAAGTTTCTAATTTGTCTCATAATTATTGTTAATGCAGATCACAACCCAACAATTTGTAAATTCTAAGTATTGGGTGAATTCCATAATACATTATTGCTTAGGTATATTTTTTGTAAGATTTTTCATCAGCCACAATGACTATCTCAAATGAGTAGCCATTTTTCTATCATCCATAGCTTACCTACATTGATGAATAATCACAATGCAATGGGACCCATAAAGCACACAAGTATTCCAAGAATTTGTTCTTGTGGGTGAGGAATGGTGATTTTTAGAAAATCCATTATTTGGGTCTTTTCACCTCCTAGTCTCTTTCCAAATTGACAAAGATTTTGGTGAATATATTTTTAAGCCTTTCTTATCTCACAATTATTGTGTTAGCACGATTATTACAAACCAAGAATTTGTTAACCATAGGTAATGGGGGATTCCAAAATTTTCACTATTTTTGGAGTATTTTTCACGAGTAAATATTTCTATAGGACCCTTAACTCATGTACATTGATGAATAATCCAAAAACAAGGTGTCCCACAAAGCACACAACCATTGGTAGTATAGGGGAGGAATGGTGATGTTTTAAAAATACGCTGCTTCAGAATTTTCAACTTCTAGCCTCCCTCAATTGGAAACTCTTTTGGTGAGTTCACACCTTTTAAGCCTTCCTTATCTCACTATTATTGTCAATGTAGGATCATCCCAACCCAACAATGCATTAATTGTAAGTAGTGGAAGCTTCTATAATGCAATATTGTTTAGGTATTCTACAACTTTTTACTACATGAAACTTCAAAGTACTTTTTAATTCTCATGTCATCATCATGATGACTGTTTTCTACGAGTATCATTTCTCTATGACCCTTACCTTATATACATTGGTGAATGATCATAAGGCAAGGGGGCTCACAAATCCTAGAAGCACTCTAAGAACTTGTTAGTATGGGAGAGGAACAATGCTTTTTACAAACTCTACCATTTTATGATTTTCATCCTTTAGCCTCTTTCCCAATAGGTCATGCTTTTGTTAAGTGTATGCTTTATAAGATTTCCCTATCTCACAATTATTGTGAATGCAAGATTGTCACAACCCAACAATTTGTTGATTACAAATAATGGAGCCTTCCAAAGTGTAGTAGTACCAAGTTTTATTTTTGGGTTTATTTCACAATGTGATTTTTAATACTCAATTCATCACCACCTAAATTAATCTCCTAGTTTATCACAGTGATTGGTTTGTTGTGGCTTCATAGTTGTGTACTTTGTGTGAGTGTGTGCTTTTACTCGGGAAGATGTAAAGCATAGGTAGAGAGGCAACAAGATGATATATATGTACAAATATGTGTAAGCTACCAAAACATCAAACAAACAAGATAAATGCATTTCTTAGTACTACCAAATTCCAAATCATTTTTTAGTTTTACTTAAATATTGTGCATAAGAAAGTTCTATAATTTTTTTTTAAAGGGAGGAGACTACATGTCTTTGATAACTTACTTGAGGACGATTGAAAGCTGCATTTTCAAATGTACCATCCCTTAAAACCTCTTCTTCATTACCTCCAACTTGCATGATAAAATTCCCCTCCAAATCGGTCACGACCTTGAGTATCCATTAAAGAAAGATGTCATTTTTCCTATTTAATATGCATTCCAACACATCATCAACTTATTAAAATGACAATTTCATTGCCTCTTTCTCTCTCTCTTTTACGGTTTAATTTTGAACTAAATTTTGAGTTACTCAAAGCATGGTATAATAAAACAAAATGTATTTAAGTGAACCACCTAAACTACGATTCATATGAAAATGTATTTAAGTGAACCACCTAAACTACGATTCATATGTGAACATGAAGTGTGAATCCTTTATTAGTTTTTTAAGATTCCTAAATAGACATATCTTGAAAGTTGAAAGTTGAAACCATGTAGCTAGGAAACAAATCTTTTCAATCTTATCTGACTGCATAATTGAGAGAATGCAAGGAACGAACAATGCGATGGTTATTGCTGTCTGATATAAACAAACGACTATTAGTGATATCTGCTGCCAATTTTCCAGGAAATTTTAGAGGTGACGTCAGAAGTCGAGTGTCCTTGTTCTTCTCTAAAACTTCTGGGATTGGACGATCATCTAGAAGTTCCTTTTCACCATAAAATTGAAGAGCAGCCTCCACCAGGTCATCTAGATCCTAAAACAAAGGTAAAAAAATGTCAAAAGCATATGAATAACAGATAAAATTATAAATGAACCACAAAGTCTACCATTTTTCATTTCATTAGTCTTAAATAACAAATAACAATTGAAAAGAAAAATATAAAAAAGTTTGAACCCAATTCAGAGTTAACCAGCAAACGTATCATTTAGAATTTCAAGTTACCTACATATCTTTGAATATAGCCATTTATTAAGATCTTTCCTTCAAAACTTGAAATCTGTTGAAATATCATAGTGGATTATAATATATAACAAAAGCATGTTTTGAAGTCAAAATAAAATGTGGCGTATATAAGGTACCAACTTTTGGAAATACCAGAAAAGGCGGTGTTCTTAGTTTAGTAGATGGTTGGTCCCAAAAAGTTCATCCAGTTACTACTATCATGAAAACATAAGCTGCTATTATAGCCAGTTAAATTATTATAATTTGCTGCTTGTTGATTAGAATATTGTGTTTTATTTGCTTGTAGCCTTGTAGTATGCAGTCTTTTGCCTCTTTAAGGGTTCGAGTTACTTTTTTGTTCCAACATACTAGTGTTATTGTTATCATATTATAAGTCTCATTGATCTCCTTTTTGTCCTCCTTAGCTGAGCTGACTTCACCTAAAAGCCAAATTGAAGTTAAGTTGAGCCAATTTTGAAAGGTACTTTATAAAGTGACTTTATAAAAACTTGGAGAAAGGAAAGTCAATTAAGTGTGGCAAAAGTGACTTGGAGAAAGGAAAATCAATTAAGTGAAACTTGGAGGAAGGAAAGTCACTTTATAAAAAGGAAAAATAAAATATAATAAAATAAGAAATAAATATTATTTTATTTGACAAGTGGGCCAACCCATTTGAAGGAAAAAGTGAATTAAAAAATAATATTTTATTTACTCATGGTGGCACACCTCTTGTGGACTTCAAAATTATATCAAATTGGGCAAAAGAGGTCGATCCTCTTGGAGGCTTTAAAAGGAGATGTTTGGAGGTTCATTTCATCATATTGTAATTGTCATTTTGCATATTGGATATTTTCTTTTGAGATGCAACAACAGGTTCAGCCATTTCTAAGGACGAAAACCCTTGGAAATTTGTGGATTGGACGAAAACCCAATGCCACTTGATAAATGAATCCATACAGGATTTGCTTTAGAGCTTATTTGCAAGTTTTGGCATAGATTTGGAGCTTCAAAGATATATTATTTTCTGCAAGTTTATATCAGCTAAGGTTTGAAGACCAAATTGAAAAGATTTGTCCCAAATATCAATTTGAGATTGAGGCAATTTGAGGAGAAACAATGGTAGGTCGCTTAAGATTTGAATTTCATTGATATCATAAGGAATTGTGAAGGAATAGATAAACCTAACAAGTGAGCGCCACCTAGCTTGGAGGGTTTGAGGAGGAATCGTGGGTCTTTTTTGAGTCTCATGGGTGTATGATCAAGTGCCAAACTAGTTTGCCCATCCAAGGTTTGAAGTGAAGACACCATTCTCCATCATTTTGGTATGTAGACACCTTTGCTTTGTTTATCAATGTAAAGGTCTGATTTTGTAACAGCAGAGATCTGAGTTATGTTTGGGCATGTTTGAGCCTTGAAACTTGATGTAATTTCAATTCTAAGTAATCTGATTTGTAGCAGCAGTTAATCATATTCAGAAATCAGAACTTTGTCATTTTGTTTGCATTAGAATGATCATATTATGTGGTAGAATATATGGTTGATGTTATCTTCACAAAGGTTCATGAATGACGTGTATTTGAGCAATTGGCATACATATATTCACTGTCCAAAACCATTTACAATTCAGAAACAGAAAAATCAGACTTCATGCCTAGGGTTTGACAAAGATAAAAATCAGAAATTTAGAGCAGATCTGATTGGGGGTCTTACAGACACACTGGCTGGTCTGGATTTTAAAATAGAGAAGGGCGCTGATATATGCTTGTTACAGGGGTTTATCACCATGTTGCTCTCTCACATTAACTAGCAAAAGGAGAATCAAATGTTTTTGCAGAAATACATTTTCAGAAGCAGGAATGTCTCAACATTCTAAGGCATAATTATCAACAATTCCACAATAGGCTAGAGATCATTGGATGATTAAATCTTGAGGAAATTGGCTTAAATAAATCAGCAAAAGGCCAAGGAAACACTAGAAGACAACAGCTGTCATTCAATCAATCTTAACATCTCTACCTTCAGAAGGAAAGGATCCCTAAGGGATGCACATGCTTGCTTAGCTGCACTGGAGTCACAACAAATACCAGTACCAGGACAAAGCTACATCCTACATCTACTTCTCCTTTTTCTTGAGGGAAGAATCATTCAGCCCTAAAAAGATTTTGGGGAACATATGTTTCTCCTTTTGCTGCTGATCTCTGCAGACTTTTACGCATTAACATTGATTTTCTACTATTATTTTTACTTGATCTGATATGTCTCTATTCTCTCCTCTACTGAAAATCAAAAGTTTAAAATCTTTTTTAAAACAGCTGTTTTTGTAATCTACTATCATTACTTTCTGCCAACTCAACTGAGACAAAGCGCTCAATTTTTTTTTAATTTATTATTATTATTATTATTTTTTGTGTATTTCATTGTCAAAAAAAAGAATGAGTAGGTATTTCAAGCATGCCCTTATTCTAAATTAGTGATTTATCTAAAAGTGTATGGATTAAGATAAACCTAACAAGAAAAATAAAATCTGCCACCATGAAACCATGTGAAATAAAACGGGTAATCATGTAAGAAGTTAGTAAATAAATAAATATAATCTATGCTACAGAAATTGATCTCTTACTTGACGATGGCTCTCACCAGCGAGCTGTGCTAAAAGTTTTCCATTTGGACTCACTATTGCAAATGTTGGCCATGAATTCACTCCTAGTTGGTGCCACAAAACCATATCTCCATCATTAACAACCTGTTTCAAAATAGTCACTGAATTTTTGGTTTGTGAAAGTACATGGAATAAAAAGAATAGATGTCATACCTAAATAAATCTAACATATGTTTTTCTTTTACCATATATGTCAGGCATAGTTTTCCTATGTTCAAAATCAAGCCAATTCAGCATGTTCAAAATTAATTTTCAATCAATACTCTTTATAAACCTTTTCTAATTTTATTTTCAAAGAACCTTTTGGTTGTAAATTGTGGTGATTAACTTGTTTAGGTAAAATAAAATTGTAACGGATTGTTAGTACTTGTCGGCTTTGATAAGTTGTCACAGTTAGCTGTAGCAGTTCCTAATGGCTTGGTCTTAACTAACAACCATTGTTACCCCTTTAAATTCAATTCTCATAGACAAGGTAAAATGTTTGATCCTTGGCTGATCATCCCTGTCAACATCTTTGTAAGAACTTCATATGAATAAAGCTATACATCTGTAATCTAGTATTCATTATGTTTTAACTTTTATGTTCATTTATGCAAGTGTTAGTCTTACTAGATAAAGGAATAAACATTGGCATCATTGCAAGGGATTGTACCTAAGCCACCCACGTGATAGGTGGGACTAAACATTGTCGTTGTTGCCCTTAAGAAGTTGGATCAAATTTAAGAAATTAATGCCCTTAAACCCCAACAAAAATGGGAAGAGACCGTAGCATGGTCAAGACCAAGAGATAAGATGATATCTGAGACTAGTGGAACAAAGAAAACAAAGAAGAAGACTACATGAGAAAATCCATCAGTACAATGACATCATTGAAGCCAAATCAGAAGTCATGGCAATAGCCAAAGCGTGAACTAGAGTTGTAATTGGGAATGAATACACAAAACCATCCAACTGACTACAAATGCCTAAGAGTGTACTAAGGAAGAGTGGATCAAGGTTGCCAAGCAACTCCCCCTTCCTGAAGAAGTGTGTGCTGATCTTGTTGACCAAGTTCGGTCTGAGGAAGAAACAATTGAATCTCTGGAGTTGACTGAGTCCCTTCTAGATGAGGTAAGTTTCCGTGGTGACATGGAATCTAAGGACTTCTTCTTGGCAAACAAAGACTGGGAAGCATACAAGAGCAATCTCCAAGGCATCGAAGAGAAACCGAGCCTAAGATACTAGGACAAACCCTTGGAGAAGAAAGAAAAGAGCAACAAGCATACAAGAGCAAGATGACTTCTTGGTAGACAAAGAGTGGGAAGCATACCAGAGCAATCTCCAAGGCATCTAAGAGGACACCAAGACAAACCCTTGTAGCAAGAAGAAAAGAGTGAGAAGCACACAAGTGCAATCTCCAAGGCATCATAGAGGAAATCGAGCCTAAGACACTAGGACAAACCCTTGGGTCAGATTTAAGAACATACTACCCTTAAACCCCAACAAAAGTAGGATGTCATGTTCCTTTTTTCCAAGACAATTCGAACATGTTTGGAGCGTTCCAAGATTCTTGGAGTCCTCAAACCTTGGAGAGCACCATTTTCAATGGTTTAGTATTTCTCACTTTTCTTTAGTTCTTAGTCTTTGTTGAAATAATTTGATTAGTTCATTTTGGTATTTTCCGTAGTTTAGTGTGGGAATGGAAAAAAACATAAAATATTAATTAAAGTCGGTATTTATATTATTTGTCTTAGCATTGCAAAAAAGGCCAATTTATTATTATTCAAGTTGCCTAAATGGGGCAAATAAAGCCTTCTGTAATATTAAGTTAATTCTTTCTAGTTGGCCAGGAAATTACAAAAGGTAATTAAAAATTAGGTTTTACTGGGCAAAAAGTAAAAGTCTTATTTTATTTCCCTTCTATGCCTATAAAAGGAGGATGAGAGCTCATTTGAAGGATTCCATCCTTTTACAATCTGATTATCTAAATTTGAGCTTTGTGCCCAACTTCTTGCCTCAAAGGCAAAAACCCTAAAGGTTGCCGAAAGGCATATGGGATTGAAAACAAAAACCCTCCATTCCTAGAGAGAAATTCCATTTCAAGGATTTCCAGTGAGCTGAATGCATTGTAATTTCAGTTGGTGTTTAGTGTGGAGTTTCATTCTGTTGTTTGGTGTGATTTTAATATACAAAAAATACAAAAAACTATCAATGTGCTATTTCCAGTTATTGTGTGTTGTCTGATTTCTTTGATTCTTAGTATGAACTTCATTTGAAAAGATTTCAAATATATTTATTTACAAATCTGATTGAATATTTCAATTGGGAAAAGAGTATCCTCGTGTTGCAGGCCATATAGATTGAAGGCAACATTATTAGCTCCTTTGCTGGGGCGTACCATAATTCACTGAGTTTGGAGATTGTTTGAGGCATAAAATCTTTGTTTCACCTTGAATCCTTGCTCCTGCAACCTTTATCAGTCCATACGCCCTCTTTCTAGACTGCTGCAATAAGATTTACAAGTGAATGTTACTAAGTTGAGGCCATACCACTATCAAGTACAAGTCCTACCACCAAAAGGGTAAAACACTATCTTTGGGAATGAGATCTCTACTAGATAGGGTCTGAAATAACATTATTCAGACTGACCGCCATTGTTGAAGGTGGTTATCATTCATTGTGGTCTATTGTTTGCTTATTTTGGGACTATTATAGAACCCTGTTGTACCCAATCGAAATTTTTGCTTAATTAAGGCATTTTGAGAAAGTCTAGAAATTTTTCGTCAAAAAAGCAAAATTTCTAAAAATAGAAATTTCTATTTTTAGAAAGTTCCTAAAAATAGACGTCAAATTAGGTTTTCTGGGTTTCTTGAGATATGGATGCTGGGAAAACTTTCTAAAAATAGAATCTCCAATTCAGGTGTCGCGCTTGATTCTCATTGATCGATTTTGCTTCACGATCAACGTGGTCTAGACGAAATCTACAAAAGGTCAAGTTTTCTCTACTGGGTCATTTCTGCTTTTTTGGAAGGCGAAGCATGAGCTCTGAAGTCGTCAATGGAGGAAGTTCATCTGCCAAAGCTCATTTTCAAGTTTTCAACGTTGTTCCAACGACGCAGAACCGACGAACAGTCGTCGACTCGACAAAGCACGCAAAATGGAGCAGGATGAAATCGAGGTGAGGAGAAAAGTTGCAAATCAGGAAATTTGGCTAAGTCTGAAGATTTCAGGCGCTCTAAGAGGCTTGGGGCGCCCAGTCTCACCAGTGTTAAAAAAAATTTGCGTTTTTCAAGAAAATGTGAGAAGTGTGTTCGTCGATCCGTTCCGGTGGGCATAAAAGTAGTCATTTTGATCATTAGGTCCTGAAAAGCTGGAAAACTCGTCAGATGTACCTAGGCTCTCTAGTTCATTCGCCATCCAGTGGCAGTTGACTGACGAAATTGTCAAAATCGACATCAGGAAACAGCTGTCGGCATGCAAAACGGAGCAAGTTACAAACGAAAGTTGGAAATCAGGAAAATGGTTAAGGCATTGGATTTCAGGCGCCCCTGGAGGCTAGGGGCGCCCAACTTCTCATGCCTTAGATTTTTTTTGCGTTTTTCGAGAAACATCAAAAAATGCCTCTGTCAACTTGTTCTTGGGTGGTCAAACTCAGTCAGACGACAGTAAAAGCTAGGATTTCATCACAAATATGTTTAGGCTACTCAGATCATCCCTCGTCCCACCTCAACAGCCATCCGGACGACTGAAAACGAAGACCAAACAGAGGCTATTGGCATGGAAAACGAGAAATGGCATAAATTTTGAAATTTTCAAAAAAAATTCTAAGGCACGGAAAACCAAGCACCCCAGGAGGCTTGGGGCAGCCAAACCCACCAGACTTTGAATATTTTCTGAGTTTTTTTTGGAAAACGTAAATCTTCCTCCATCAGCGCAATCCGGTTCATAGAAGACCAGTTTGGCACGTTTCCCGAGGCAGACAAAGAGTACAATCAGCTCAGTTGTCATCAGGACTGCCTATCTGCCAGATCGTCAGGCTCAGTTTTGTCCCAACAGACAAAAATCGACAGCCAAACAGGGGTCACAGCCACCAGAACGCGCATGCAAATCGAAAATTTGAAAAAGTTACAAAATTCAAAAAAATGACTAAGTCATGAAAAGTCAAGCGCCCCTAGAGGCTAGGGGCACCCAGATTCATCAAAGTTAGAAAATTTTATGGTCCGCAGTGACTTCCAACAGTCATTTCCCTGATCTTTGCCCGATGGCCGTTTCCAGAGGTCAGATTCATGGTTGAACGACATCAAATCATCTGTTCGAGGCTGGGGATGGGATCTCAGTTGATAAGGCTCCAAAATGTCAGTATCAGTCAGTTTTTTCAGTCAACGATGATATTTTGCCATCTTGTCGAAATCGGAGACAAGCCATACTTGAGTCAAAACGAGTGCAGAAGTGTCGAAAACGAAAGAAAATTGGCTAACACTTTTGCAAACTCGCGTGTTCGATGACATCATCAAAAGAAAATATTTTTCGTCATCTTACACATGAAGCCATAGGCAGCTACAAAATAGGGATTCTTCCTGTTCGAAGACATCCACTTGGATTTGTGCTTTAAAAGTTGCTTTCTTCATGGATGAGATCCAAATTTTATTCTTTCACAATTAAAGCTGCTTTTTCGCCCTAAAGATCTATAAAGACAAACATTTGGCTTCTTTATTTCATTATCTTTTGCAGGTTGCATCTAGAGGAAGAAGACATATTTTTCTTTCAACGAAGATTCGAAGGCTGAAATGAAGTGCTTTTTCAACGTTCTTCATAGTTTCGGGTTGAGGAAGCAGGGTAGCACGCTTTTTCAAGGTCCTTTTTTCGAGGGATCGTTTTTCAAAAATTACACCGAAGCTTTTTCAGTTTTCATCAAGATGGGTCCATCCAGAGTATCATCCTCTTGAAGATTGGGAGTTTTGCTTTTTTTGGGAATCTAATTTTTTGCTGCTTTTTGGGGAAAGTCTCCGCTTTTTCAAAATCCGACAATCTGGGTTGCTTCAAAACAGAATTGCCTACAAAACCCATGTGCCAGCTTTTTTGCTCGGAATCTACTTTTTTCTAAAAATCAGCAAGTAATTTTCAGCCATTTGTCCAATATTTTTCCGACATAGGCATGTTCACAGTCAATTTTCAAATCTTTCAGTATGCAATACTCTCCAACACAAATCAGCCCCAAAACGGCGTTGGTTCACGATTCCCTGAGAACTTGTGAAACAAACTTGCATAAAGTACTTCCAGTGATCAATTTAGATTCTTTGGAGGATACAGGAAATAATGCTATCAGGAATCTAGGACACTCTGGTTTGCTTGCAGCAGCATCATTTCCCATCACAATGCAAAGTACCGAATTTGTAATTGCTTGTATGACGCATTACAATTCGGTCACAAGAGAAATCCAATCAAGAGATGGATGTGTGCTCTGTAGCCTAAGGCCGAACGACATTGAGAAGTGTTTTACAATACCAGTTTGGAGAGAAAACTGTTTCAATTGAAGAATGCAAGAGGGTTTGGAACAATGATAAAGAAAAATACCAGAAAAAGATTGCTCAGAGGTGGTTGAAGGAAAAGCAAAATGCCATGCCAAAGAATGTTGGATGTGGAGAATTCGAGGAACATGCAATAATGATTACTCTGTTGAGCCAGATCACGGGTCAAGCAGATACTAACAAGTTCCAGCCTTGGATGTTTTACATCATGTCCCAGATTGTTGATGGAACCGAATTCTATGACTGGTCAGCACTCATCAATGATAGTCCCCACCAACAAATACTTGATTTTCAAAGGGCTCATGAATTCCACATGATGTCATACCTTGTGTATTTGATGGCTTTTCAAAGTCAATTCAGAGGTTTGAATGTTGTTGGAACTCTGGGTATTCAGCATGTATATCACCATTTCCCACAGTTAGAACTTTTTCAAGCTGAACGACATTACAGGTGGGTAAATGATGCATTCCTGATGCATGCAGTGCGAGATATGGATAATGAGTTGCATATACGATTTTCAGCAGATGCTAGAATGGCAATGGCAGAATGGGCTGATTGGTTTATCCAGTTTTCCACTTTTTCCTACATCAGAGTATATGGCTTCTCAAGAGAGCCAGCCATGTTGTTGAGATATCCTACAGATGAAATAGCATTTATGGAATTTTTGAGGCAAGCCTATGAAGTTCATACATTTTTGTGTAGCAGACGCAAAGCAGCTTTCAATTTTCCAATTGGGATGAGTATTTACAGATGCAAATCTAGAGTAGATGCCAAGGTAATTGGTAATGAATCATCCAAGTATGGTCTCAAGTTTTTCGACGGGAGGTCTTCATATGATCCTCGTGGTGTTTTTGCATCACATCTTGGTCAAAATTGTGTGCATACACATGCAGTTGAAAACTTTTGGGCTAATTGTGCTGATGAGTTTGAAGTGCAAGAACGCAATTACAGCAGGTTTACTCTTCAGCAGATGTCTAATATCCTATCAGAAGATGTAGAGGGTTTGACAGAAAATGGTGAAGTTCTACTTCCCACGTATTTCAGAGATCAAGTTGAGCAACAACTATTGCCACCAGTTAATTGGTCAATAAAAGAGAATACTTCCATTGAAGAAAGAACGAGTCAAGTTAAAAACAGTCTGATATTCTTGAAGAATAAGCGGAAGGATGATATTCCAGTAGCAGAGCTGCCAGTTGTACAACCATCAGAGCCTTCCACTTTCAAACCAAAATGAAGGGTTAAAGCTATGAGTGTTCTTTCAGAAGGAATTAAAATGGCTAAGTTAAAGAGGAAAAAGGATGAAGTCTCCAACTCATGTCCAGAAGGAACAACCAGCAGTTGAATCAGAAGTTCTTGTTGAACCAACGCTGCATGTTGAAGCATTACCTTTAGATCATGTCTCTCCTCCTTCACCAAGCACTTCTCCTATCCACATAGATTCAGAGCTAGATTCGCTGGTTCATAGCTCTGATGCACATATTGGTTCATCAGGAGCTGATGAGATTAGAACCGAGTTTCCAAGAGAAGAAAGCTCATCCTGGCTTGAAAACATTCTGGGAAGAAAGAGGAGAAAGCCTTCATATCAGCTGGATTTAACAGAGCTTAAAAGCGTCTACCAAGACACACCAGACAAGAAGCTGAAGAAACAAGTTCACATTGAAAAGCATGCAGATGGAGAAATAATCCTTGAAACTGCAACACCGCCAGCAGATAGAAGTGCTGATGATACTGAGGTTGATGACTTCAAGGTTGTCAAGGCTAACCTTGGTAGGAATACCCGGCATACAAATGTAAATCTCTTCGAGGTTGCAGCGGATAATTTGAAGGAAAGGGTGTTGAGAGATGGAGAAGACAAGGCAGCCCTCAAGGCTAAAGTTAGGCAGTTGCGGCAGTACATTTCCAACCTTTTCCATGGCACATCGCAGGCTGATTTATTCCTTCCACCGAATCTTGAATCACCAGCCAATCAACGGCATTTCAGTCAATTGGTCCTCTATGGGAGGCACATGAATAATTGGGTGGAAGAATTTGTGACTAAAGGGAGAGTTGTACTTTCAAAGTTTTATCAATTAAAGTACAACGCTCATGATTTACGCCAAGGCATTCAGGGGTTGTAGTAGACTATGGCAGAAAATAGACCGGTGTTTGAGATCATTATCTCTGATTTGAAGATAGCATATGATTCTGTTGATTCAGCTAATGATAAGAAGACAATTTCTACTTGGAATGCGCAATATCCTTTCACAGTAAAAACTTATGATAGTATAATTTCAGAGTTAACAAAATGGAAAGAAAAGGTGGTCAATGTTCTCAAGTTTGTGAGATCTTTTGTTTCTCAGATCCCGTGTTCGTATGAAAAAGAAGATGGTACCCTGTATGATCTCAGGGAAATGAAAGCAGAATTCCAGACTCTCGTCCGCAGCAATTTTAACGATGATATCAGTGCTAGCAAGATGGGTCGTTTTGCCGCAAAGACAATGAAGTCTGACAAGGCTATGGGCGAAGTTCATGAATTTCTTCAGATGGTTGCCAGTGGTGAAGAAATGTTAGAGAATCAAAATATCATTCTAGAGAGCATCAGTGTTCCTGGCAAAGATGCAGTCACTCGCTTTTTAGAAGATATTGTTTCCCAGAATATCAATAGATGACATCACCAAAAAGCAAGAATGTTGATGAGGATGCATTTTAAGAGAAAGCAGCTTTAAATCAGATGCTTTTTGTTTTAAAGCATTTGCTCTCATCCTAAGCTCATCCATTCTATATTTAGAAAGAAATCACTTTGTAATAGTTGGAGTTTTCTTTGCTTTAAAGCAATTGTTTGTTGTAATCTTGTCTTAGGATAGAAATAAATCTTGCGAGTTGGCAAGTTAGGGTTAATCAAGGATATTCTAGGGTTTCCTACTCCTTTGATTTAATATAAATAAGGACAGCCTTGCCCATTGTAAGGGATCGACTTTGGTAATAACAAATTTGTTGTGCCTATTCTAGCTTGCAAACCTTGTTATTCCAAGTGTTTGTTCACTCTGTGTTCATTGTAGAAGCTACTTTTGTGATAGCAAATTTGTTGTGCCTATTCTAGCCTACAGATTTTGTTATTTCAAGTGTTTGTTCACTCTGTGTAACCTGTTCTCCGGTGTTTGATCGCTTGTTGTATGCCTGCCTTTTGCTACAGTATTGCTGTCCTGGAGTAGTGTTAACTTTATGATATTGAATAGAAGTCTCATGCCTACTTTTGCTCTGATATTCTATCTTGAATCATCAAGTTTCGTCGTCAAATGTGTGGCTTATGTAACTTTTATTTCAGCTTTCATCATTAAAGTTCTATGAGTCTTGTGATGTAAATGTGGGAGAAAATTGCTTAAGTTTTTGTGTTAAAACAATCATTCCTCGTCCAGTTTTAATCCCCTTTGCTCTGAATTTACTTAGGAGATTAAAAGCGTCATTAGTTTAAGCCTAGTTGTAGTAGAAGTTTTAAAAAAGGAAAAACCCTCTTCTGCAGCGTTTAGAGTTTTATAACCTTATGCTCGTAGCTGAGAATCAAAAAAGAAGATAGGCGAAATTTGTTTTATTTATCTTTTCAGCGAACATTAGCAAAAAGGGAACTCCCCCTTCCAATAGGAGAGCAGTGTATCTGTGCATAGCTATCTGTTTCCAACTCGCATTCCAGAGGTGCGAATTGAAACACCAACAAAGCCATACAACAACTAGAACACTAGGAAATCAATCATTAAATGCATACCACTGCTAGGTACAAGTTTATATCCGATCTTGCTTCTCTATATTGTGATTTTTAGTATTATGGCTAATCATGTAGCCTGAATCACTAGTAGTTGCCCCATTACCATTATTGTTACTTTTCAAGGGTTTCTTGCTGTTGCTAACCCAAGTGAATTGTGAGATATCAGCATACTAATTATTCTATAATCTCTGTGCAATTTACTGCCAGTTTGGGCGAAGTTATTGCATTGTAATAATCCGGAAGGTCTTCCATCAAATTTAATTTGCTTTCCTACACTTGCATTGTAATCAATGTATGAATGGTGTAGCCGCCAACGTTTGCATACATTATCCGCCATTTTGGAATTAATCTAGATCAGCTTGTTGTCTGCCACTTTGGCATTAACCCGATCTATTATTGTAATCAGCCAATTTGGCTTGAGCATAACGCATACTTGTCCGCCAAAGAGGTGTTGATCTAGTCAACTTACTGCCTGTATGCTCTAGTTGGCTATGCCACCTATTTACTTTCTGAGCATTGCATTCTTCTAGATAGTGTCCTTGAACACTGTATGCTCTCACCTTGCTCGAATCGGGAACTAGGTGATCAAAAAGTGCGAGGGCTTACATTGGCATCTTTCTATATTGAATTTTTTTTTTTTTAAAAGTTGGGACATTACATAGGAAGAGACCACCATGTGATTAGGACCAAGAGATTAGACAATCTCTAAGACTAGTGGAATTAAGACAACAAAGACTACTTGAAGAAAATCCATCAGTACAATTACATCATCAAAGCCAAAGCGGAAGTCACACCAGTAGCCAAAGTGTGAGCCAGAGTCATAGTCAGGAATGAATACACAAAACCATCCAACTAACTATAAATGCTTGGGAGTGTACTAAGGAAGAGTGGGTTGAGGTTCCCAAGCAACTCCCCCTTCCTAAAGAAGCATGTGCCAATCTTGCTGATCAAATTCAGTTTGAGGAAGAAACAATTCAATCTCCGAAGTCAACTGAGTCCCTCTAGATGAGAAAGGTTTTCGTGGTGAAATGGAGTCCGAGGACTTCTTCTTGGTAGACAAATAGTGTGAAGCATACAAGAGCAATTTTGTCATGTCCCTCTATTAATCAAATCAATTATGTGCTATTCATTCAAATTAAAGATATGAATATTGTAATCGATTAAATAATAAAGATTTAATTATTTAAATAATAAATTAATGTAAATATAATATATAATATATATTATTAAATATAAATAACAAATATAATTATTAATATTAATAACTAAATATTATTATAATTATAAATAAATATAAATATCAAATGTCATTATTATTATCATCAATATTAATATAAATATAACTGTTATCAAATATAAATATAGAAATAAATAATCTAAATATTATTATTATCTTAATATAATACTAATATACAAATAATCATAGTTATAAGTGTCTATAATATAGCTGCGGTCAATACTAATCAGCAGCGATCCTAAACAAGAATATTTGATAACAAAAAAGAGGTGATACATGATGACTATTAAAAGGAAGTCCTAGTCAGCGATTGGGTCCCATCTAATAGACATACTTATACACAAAGATAAAATCAAAACTAATCAACGATCCCTATTTGTAAGGCAGCGCCAATTAGTCAAGGAAGACTAGCACTTATGATGAGGTAGCATTTTGAGTGGTGACTCTTGGTTAGAAGACACCCGATCCAAGATATAAAAGCAAATCGGGGAGATCACTCAAAGGAACATCTAAAACTCAGCAATCATCGATTTACAATATCCATCAATCGCAGCAAGCATTGCAATATGAATCATCATCTCATGAACTCAGCAATTAGCCATCTAAAAGCAGATCAAAGAAATATATATATATATATGCAGAGTGGAAAGGAACAATATTTATATATATCAGCATCTCATCTCCTCATCAGCATCGAATCATAACAGCAGCATGGATCAATCAGAGCATCTTATATTATTCATACATATCAGAGCATCGAACAAGCTGATCTAATCATCATCAAACTATTTGATCAATTATTATTCATCAAACCGGAGCAGCAAGGATTATATCAGCAAATTATATTATCAGCAGTCATATCTTCAAGGAATTCAAAGCATTTCATATTCCTCATTTCATCAGCAATTATCCAATATCACTCAGCAGTTCCTCAACATCTCATATCAGAAGATTTCATTATTCATTGCAAGAAGCAGCCATTACAAGGTATTCATATCAGCATTATTTATTAATCAATAGCGTTGTCATGTGAGCATTAATATCAGCAATCTAATCAAGGAATGAATATATATATATATATATATAGAGAGAGAGAGAGAGAGAGATCTATTAAAGGCAGCATATTGCCATATATATTTATCCATCCAATAAGGGTGGTATATTATCTAATTCCAATTGAAGGAACAATATTCATAAGAAAATATTATCTTCGTGATCCATAGATCACTAGTATATCTCAAATCATTCGACAAGACGAATCTCATATCGGTACAATCTCTCTAACCTTAAATAATTATACTCACGATATACGAGGGATGAGTGCAACCTTGCCGCGTCATTAATCTTGGTCTATTGCCCCTATGAGGACGATTGGGTCGTTAGGGAAGGGCAGTTTGTTATTATTATTAATAAGTCTTACACGGTAGGTGACTCAAGTGGTGAAGTATTGCCGGGTGAGCATGAAACCCTTGAGCCAAGTGGTGAAATATTGTCGGGTGAGCATAAAACCCTTGGGCCTATGGCAGTGGAGCATTGTTATCCAACGCCTTAATGAGTATATATCCCGTCTCCGCTAGGGTTGATGATTAGGTTAGATTAATGACTGGGCACGACGATCGCCATTCCCAAAGTATATCATGAGGCCAAACATGGTTAAAGTATGAGGAAATACATTTAGATCTATGTACTTATTCATTATTATTGATTACGATCATGATGTTGCTATGTAATGTCCCCCATTTAGCCCAGTCACACAGATGATGGAGATTAGCCTATCACATGACTTCCGTAGGCTAATAACAATGGTTAGGAGCATAGTTACGAGGCTCGGACTCGGCAAGCTGATTTTAGGCTTGGACTCGGACTCGGCGCCTAGACTTGACAAAAACTCAGCAAAGACTTGGCAAATTGAAAAACCCAAGAAATTCAGAGATTTTAAGGATTTAAAACTTGTTTCATGCACCCTTTAATAAATAAACCTTAAAGACACAATAACATCATCAAATAGAAGCTAATTTGATCACATACACAAGTATACATCGATCACATAAGTATAAACGCAAATTGTAGCTGAGCTGCTAAAGGAAATAGCACACTTACACATAAATATAGTCAAATGTATACAAAACTCATGGAATATGGAATCCATGACATCAAATGTTCTAAACAAATATGAAATATCAAAACAATAACTAGAGTCTAGAAGTCTATGGCTCAGAGGAGCTTGCATCCTTTGCCTTCCTATGAAGGCGTAAATGGTAGGTCTTAAATGATGCCAAAATTGACGAGTGAACAAAAACTTGGAGAAAACTCGGCAAAAACTCGACAAATCAATAGGATCTATCTCATCCAAATCAATAGGATCCAATAATTTGTCCTCTACTCTTTTTGTGCAAAATCGAAACCCTGAATTTGACGAAGTCTGAAACCCTGAAACCCTGAAAAATTGTTAAGTCTGAAATCTTATGGATCCTCCAAAATCTAGAATCTGCATGTTAAATCCCATGGATCCGGAACCTATCTCAAACATCCTGACAATATATTTCAAAATATTTAAAGTATAAGAATATACAAACTTATACTTAAATATATTTTGAAATATACTGTCACCGTGTTCCTGACTTTTTCACTAGTTTCAGCCGAGTTTTCCCATCGGGACTCGCCGAGTCTTCCAAGTTTTTGAAAAACTCGGCCGAGTCCGAGTCCGAGTCCCCCAGACTCGGCCAGTCTGACTCGCCTCAAACACGCCGAGTTTTGGCGAGTCTGGGTGAGTCTCGTAACACTAGTTAGGAGGTCAATTCAAGGACTTACTATTTATAGTAAGTCAAGACGGGGGGAACTTTCTATTTTTAGCAGGGCAATTGTGGATGATCGGTGCACGAGGTTCATGGTCTCGATATGACTAGAGCTCCATTTGATATAAAATAAGTCAAATTAAATATTTAACTTATATTATTTTATGATACCTAAAGTAACTTTAAGTTATAATGTATTTTCACTTTATAAAATAAAGTTGTAACTTAAAATGACATGTCTAGGAGATGGGCGCCCAAGGTACAAAGGGGACATAAGGAGTTAACACAAAATAATAAAATAAATTGCTTCTTGGGCGTTGGAAGAGAAGAGGTTAAAAGCAAAAATGAACTTCATTTTGTGATATGCGAAGTTTATGAAATTTGCTCTCATATTGGGATATTGTCGTGCTTTAGCTTTGGAGCTTGGCTCTAGGGTTTGATATCGATTTGCGGACATGAAACCCTCTGCAAAATCATCTTTCTTCAGGCATGGAAGACCGCATTAGGAGAGGATACTTGGAGGCTTCATCCACAGGCTTCAGTTGTGCATTCAGATGATACATTTTGGTGGAGATTTTAGTGTGAAATGAACATATTCAAAGGAGTTATTGGTTGCAGCTTAGAACAGGTTTTAGAAGAACAAATATATGCATTTTCTTTGGTTTTTAATGCTGTTGCAGTCCACATAAGGCAGGTCGTACATTCTGCTCTATTGGTCGTACCTCCTTGTAGCAATTTGTGTGAGATTTTGTGGAGTTTGAGCCTTCATCTAGGGTCGCTTATCACTTGCAGACATGGCTGATACAGAACAGTAGTAAAAGAGGTTGATTTGAGTGGGCTTTGGGCAGATTTAGAGCTACCACAGGTCGTACCATGCTGGTTCAGTTCATGGGTCTCCATAATCAGCAAAGACTTCATGTTGAGTCATAAAATCTCTTGCATTTTGGGCGCCTAAGGGCAACAAAAAGATTGTAAATCCTTACTTGTTGAGTATTTGTCTTTGACGGAAGTTCGTAGCAATTTCCTGTGAGCTTGTATGGTTGGAACTCCTTCAACACTGGAACGAAGTTGTAAATCTCAACATGGGTATGTTATAAATCTTCATATTTTTGCCCATTTCTATCTAGGTAGTTGTTAGTTTGTTGATATTCTTTTTAGTTTTTCTAGGTTTTCAGTCTATGCTTTATATTCTATGTATTTTGTGAAAAAAACAAACATGCAAGCAAAACCCATAAAACCCTAAACACCAAACAAATAGAAAACACAAAAAAAAAACATACAGAACAAAACATGAAGAACCTTGGATGTTCTGCTAAAGGAGTGTCATGAACAACCCTCAAGATCTTATCCTTCATTTTAGATTCAAGTACCAAATAGATCTTGTCCTTGTAGTAAATCACATTGTTAATCACCTTATACCTGTCATGTTGAATCTTGTTGTCCATGAGCTCGCATGTAAAAGTATTCTTGGAATACTCAACCAAAAGGTGAGGTTTCCAATCATTTTGATCAAAAATCCAAAAAATACAAAAACGCAGAAATATCAAAAAATATAAAAAGGGGACATTACATGGTTCATGCAAGACTGAAAGGTGGTTGTTGCATTAGTCCAACCAAATGGCATGACTAAAGACTCATAGTGTCCATAATAACACCTAAAATTCGTCTTACAAATATCCTCTTCATGAACTCTGATCTGATGGTATCCTGATCTAGAGTCTATTTTAGAAAAATAGACTGGACCATGTAACTCATCAATCAATTCATTGATCCTAGGAATTGAATATCTATTCTTGATAGTCCTTTTATTCAGAGCTCTGTAGTCTATGCATATTGTCATAGTTCCATTTTATTTTAACTAGGACTATAGATGAAGTAAATGGGCTTGAACTAGGCCTGATGTGTCCCATATCAAGAAGCTCCTTAATGGCCTTCTCTATTTCTTCCTTACGCCTTCTAGGATAGTGACAAGGAATGGTAATAACAAGTTTGGCAGCCTCTTCCAATTCTATGACATGCTCAAATCCTTTATGAAATAACCTCCCTGGAGGTATGTCGCTAAAAATGTTACTATGCTTATCCAGAACAAACTGGACATCATGATAAGACTTCTTGTCATCTGAAGAAGTGGTAGGAGTTATCAAACATTGGGCTACCCAAGCAACCTGTCCATGGAAAAAATTCCTCTCCATTATCTTACCAGAAACAATTCTAGGGGCTCGATGTATTATCCCTAACTGGATATAGCACTGATTCTAAATCTTGTTTTTATCTTTCTCAGTGGAATTCGATTATACAGCTCAGTCAAACAGCAAACATAAAATAGAATTGAATCGATAAGTTCAAATTAAAGATTTGAATATCAATCTGATCTCCCGTTACTCATATCAGAGACACATAAACATACCATTCGATATTACCTCAATGATATTAAGCCAATGGATAAAAATGTTTCAGACCTTATATGCAAATTGCACCAATGATAAACTGTATGTAATAGTCTGGATGTAGATGATGCAATAAAGTTTTGAGATATTTATTGACTGTTGATGATCTTTCACAACATGAAATATAGAGAATAGTATGTACCAAGATATTGATGATGAACAATGCACTGTTATCAGCTACTTCACTACGAAATTGCAGTCAAGAGTTACAATATCAGCTCCACCATAGTTTGCAATTAGAATGTCAAATGGAATGTTTATGGATGGCCGTTGTAGTAGTTCTTCTAAGGCTGATCACACATTTCCAAATATGATTGCTGGTCTTCAATGATGGTAGCTATCACTATGAACGCAAAGTGTCTCTCAGTGGCCTTATGATGCTGTTCGCTGACCTTTAATACTGAAGGTATATCAACTTACTATCAACCTTTGATGAATCTACTGTTGTAGCTTCTATCTCCTGAGTCTTCTTGCACCAATAAAGATATCCTTGTTATGTCTCCTTTCCTTTATTCTTCAAAGACAATCAGTAAGATTGATAGCAACTGTAGATGTGTTCACTTCTTCGATGTCTTCATGGATAGTGACATACTTAACAATTCACACGAATACTTTTAAGAGCTGCGTCTTCCCTATAGGAATTCCATTTATATGCAGATCGCTGTTACAGTCTCCTCTATTATTGATCGCTGTGATGGAGTCAGGATTTAGTGTCAAATACAATGCACAACGAATGCTCTCCAAATGATGATCGTTGTTGACAAAAGGATTCAAGCCTTACGCCTCAACCATGCCTTTGATTATAACTGATGCCAAATCAATTGATATAAGCTAAGGGGAATGTAAGTGGTGTAAATCCCTTGAGCCACGGCAGACACTACACGCAGCTCTATTAATATTTCTAATTTTGCCCAAAATCCTCCCATAACCTTCTATACTCTTCAAACATGTAATGACATGCCTTAGGAGGGGCCCACAATGTATTTGCAGCTTCAAAAAATTATTATTAATTCGTCCTTTGATGTATACAAACCATATCTTCCAATGTTAAATCTCAAACAAGACTAATCTTAAGGCTGCGTATGAATTGAAGAAACAACACTCATATGTGAGGGACCCACGCTGTCAGGGTTTGGCCCCTTGCTGCAGAAATTCTCTTATTAAGCAGTAAATATCAATAGATAAATATCTATTAAAATATCAGTCCATAAATTATATGCAGAAGAAGGAAAACCATATGGACGGAAGTTCAAAACTCAAATTCATCAATGTCTTTGATAAAATCTGCAAATTAAACAAAATGCCAGACATATATATATAATATAGCAAATTTATATTTGTTCATAAATCAATAAATTTGCAAATAACTCTAGAATGAACAATATCATCAAATCTGCATACAATATATATATCTTCAAATACCAGCAATGGTCTCCGTCCCAAATATTGAAAACCCAAACGATACCAAAACACCAACACACAGAAATGTAGAACAAAGCTTTGAAGTACAACTAAAAAGTCTGAAGCAACTTCACCTCAATGACGGTAAGAGAGCATCACCAAACCGACTAGTGCAAATGCAAGGGAACATTTCCTTGACATCAGCTAAACACAAGAACTTTGACAAAAACCAATACAAGCATCTAAAAACATACTCAACTATGACTCTCAACAGCCCTTGTAAACTTTCATCAATTAGGACAGACCATAATTTTATTAAATGAAAGTTTTTATGTACACAATCACACCTTACAATTTTAAATGCTTTTACATGACCCTTTTTAAATGTGTGTGTACAGTAACACTTTAATTCATAAAGTGTTTTTAAATGACTTAAGTAACTTAATAAAACTAATAATTTTATAAAGTAAAAATACTTTATAAAATTAAATTACAATTTAGAACCAATTTTAAGTTACTTAAAATTGGGGACATGACAGCCCTCCCTTCCCAACATTGCTTGCCCCCAAGCAATGAGAAGAAAAATTGAACTCAATCAATCCTTGGATCCCAAATCCATCGAGGCTCCTCTAGCATGCTCAACTACATCTCCTCAAGGCTGCTGATGAAGATCCTGGGACCGCTTCCACTATCGCACCATAATGAATCCATCTTGCTGTCATGAGTCAGAACAGCAATATAGGTGATGTCAAAAATGTCACCGAACCAATGCAAACCAAAGAAACTCATCTTATACTCCATGTCCAACCAATAGACATGCCCCCACACACTCCCAAGCAATTAAATAGCTAATGTAGGCCATGAACAATCAAGAGGTGCAATGTCATTCCAACTAGGACAGTCACTAAACCATGATGAATCTATGAATATAAAGTCACCAATCAAGAGATAATCAGCTGCCATATCATGAGGAATAGCTGATACACCCAATTGTGTAGTGTATTTGTCATCAATACTCACCAAAGTTAACTGTTGAGTGGCTGGTCCACTAAGAGTGTTATCAACAACATCATTAACCCATGGAAAATAAACTATCAAATCAAACAAACAAACATCATCAACACCATGAGTAGGCTGATTTAGTTCACCACATGGGACTAATGCATCAATCAAAATTGAATCCTCTTCATCACCATTGTGATATTCATGCACATCATCATTTATGTGTGTTGCCATACTCTGAAATTTTCTGAAACATACACCCAAACAGGCTGGCAAGATGAAGGCTTTGATACCACTTTATTATCCCTAACTGGATATAGCACTGATTCTGAATCTTGTTTTTATCTTTCTCTATGGAATTCAATTATACAGGTCAGTCAAACAGCGAACATAAAATAGAATTGAATCGATAAGTTCAAATTAAAGATTTGAATATCAATCTGATCTCCTGCTACTCATATCAGGGACACATAAACATACCATTCGATATTACCTCAATGATATTAAGCCAATGGATAAAAATGTTTCAGACCTTATATGCAAACTGCACCAATGATAAACTGTATGTAATAGTTTGGATGTAGATGATGCAATAAAGTTCTGAGATATTTATTGACTACTGATGATCTTTCACAACATGAAATATAGAGAATAGTATGTACCAAGATATTGATGATGAACAATGCACTGTTATCAGCTACTTCACTATGAAATTGCAGTCAAGAGTTACAATATCAGCTCCACCATAGTTTGCAATTAGAATGTCAAATGGAATGTTTATGGATGGCCGCTATAGTAGATCTTCTAAGGCTGATCACACATTTCCAAATATGATCGCTGGTCTTCAATGATGGTACCTATCACTATGAATGCAAACTGTCTCTCAGTGGCCTTATGATGCTGTTCGCTGACCTTTAATACTGAAGGTATATCAACTTACTGTCAACCTCTGATGAATCTGCTGTTGTAGCTTCTATCTCTTGAGTCTTCTTGCACCAACAAAGATATCCTTGTTATGTTTCCGTTCCTTTATTCTTCAAAGACAATCATTGAGATTGATAGCAATTGTAGCTGTGTTCACTTCTTCAATGTCTTCATGGACAGTGACATGCTTAACAATTCACATGAATACCTTTAAGAGCTGCGTCTTACCTATAGGAATTCCATTTATATGCAGATCGATGTTACAGTCTCTATTATTGATCACTGTGATGGAGTCAGGATTTAGTGTCAAATACAATGCACAACGAATGCTCTCCAAATGATGATCGCTGTTGACAAAAGGATTCAAGCCTTACGCCTCAACTATGCCTTTGATTATAACTGATGTCAAATCAATTGATATAAGCTAAGGGGAATGTAAGTGGCGTGAATCCCTTGAGCCACGGCAGACACTACACGCAGCTCTATTAATATTTCTAATTTTGTCCAAAATCCTCCCGTAGCCTTCTATACTCTTCAAACAGGTAATGACATGCCTTAGGAGGGGCCCACAATGTATTTGCAGCTTCAGAAAATTATTATTAATTCGTCCTTTGATGTATACAAACCATATCTTCCAATGTTAAATCTCAAACAAGACTAATCTTAAGGCTGTGTATGAATTGAAGAAACAACACTCATATGTGAGGGACCCACACTATCAGGGTTTGTCCCCTTGCTGCAGAAATTGATTCTTATTAAGCAATAAATATCAATAGATAAATATCTATTAAAATATCAGTCCATAAGTTATATGCAGAAGAAGGAAAACCATATGGACGGAAGTTCAAAACTCAAATTCATCAATGTCTTTGATAAAATCTGCAAATGTGATATTCAACAAAATGCCAGACACATATATATAATATAGCAAATTTATATTTGTTAATAAATCAATAAATTTGCAAATAACTCTAGCATGAACAATATCATCAAATTTGCATACAATATATATATATATATCTTCAAATACCAGCAATGGTCTCCGACCCAAATATCGAAAACCCAAACAATACCAAAACACCAACACACAGAAATGTGGAACAAAGCTTTGAAGTACAACTATGAATTCTGAAGCAACTTCACCTCAATGACGGTAAGGGAGCATCACCAAACCAACTAGTGCAAATGCAAGGGAACATCTCCTTGACATCAGCTAAACACAAGAACTTTGACAAAAACCAATACAAGCATATGAAAACATACTCAACTATGACTCTCAACAGCCCTTTTAAACTTTCATCAATTATGACAGGCCCTAATTTTATTAAATGAAAATTTTTATGTACACAATCACACCTTACAATTTTAAATGTTTTTACATGACCCTTTCTAAATGTGTGTGTACAATAACACTTTAATTCATAAAGTGTTTTTAAATGACTTAAGTAACTTATTAAAACTAATAATTTTATAAAGTAAAAACACTTTATAAAATCAAATTACAATTTAGAACCAATTTTAAGTTACTTAAAATTGGGGACATGACACTCGATTTGAAGTTCCTCAGAGTACTACCTTCCTCCCCTCTACAGAAACTTAAGTTCCATGGTCTGAAAATTCTACGAATATTTCCCATGAGAATGCAACCACTGAACTCCCAATACATCACTGTCTCCTATGCCAACAACATAGAAGTCATCTGTCACTTTGTGATTACCCAAGGATATTCTCAACTAGGAAATTTTCTTTGTACAAGGCATGGTGAATCCATCTACAACCATTACATTAAATCCTTAAGTCTTCTATCTCAAGACCTCTCTTGGTGACCAAACCCTCATCAATGAAATTGTGGGTTGCCCAACTGTCAATCAACATTGTGACTCTTTGTCCATGCAAGACACCTCAAACCCTGAAAGAATTATATTTCAGAGTACCAGATAGAGTAGCGAAGGTGCCTCCAGAAGGGTGATCATCCAATATTGTGTATCACTTTTTGGCCAAAGTGGGACATTGAAATCAACATTTTTAACCAAATTTTCACTTTCTGTCACCTATAGCAACTAAACCATTAAGAATTTGAAGATGATGTGAACTAGTGATTTTTGAGATTTCATATGTAGATTCTAAATATATATATATTTTTTTTAATTTTAAGAAATAATTTGTGAATTTTTTTAAATAACTTTTAATAACTTATTTTTATAGTTAGCAATATTTTTAATAATTTGAAAGTTAACCAAGCACATACAAGCGAAGGAAGTAATGCAGGTACACACAATCTTTGTAGACGTCATGTTAGCACAAGTGATAGACCATTACATCCCACATTCATACCAAGAGAGGTAGAAGAGGAAGAAATTTTAGAGGAAGAAGAAGAGATACCTTTGGCTGATAAGTTTATTGCCATTCATGATGAGTACCACTCTCTTCCACCACGTATTAGAAATGACTTGTCCTTCAACCAATTCATAAGTCAGCGAAAGGATAGAAGGAGAACAAGGGATGAGCAAAGGCCTAGGAGGAAAGATCGGCAAGATAAGGAGTTTAAGCAAGCTTTGGGCAAACTAGCTCTTCCAAACTTTGATGGCAGTAGTAAGAGTAGTGCACGAGCGTGGATTCACAAGCTAGATACCTTCTTGACTCTCAAACCTATGCAAGAAGAAAAAGCTATCCAATTTGCAACCATGCATCTTGAGGGGACAGCATACGATTGGTGGCATCATGGTTTGGTAACTCAAAACCATGCAATGATACATTCCTATGATGAATTCAGCAACAAACTCATTACTAAGTTTGATAGGAAAGATGTGGAGGTCTACTATAGGGAGTTGGCACATATGCAACAAAGTGACCATGTGGATACATACATCAATGAGTTTCAAAAGATCGCTGTTATGGTTCCTGATTTGCCCGAAAAGAGAGTTGCAATATTGTTTGTAGTAGGATTGGATGCAAATTTGAGAGGTATGGTAAAGGCTTTTAAGCCTAGCACACTACAAGAAGCAATTCAATTAGCACTTGACTTAGAAACATGACCTTCTACCAATCATCCATATAAGAAGAGTTCTAAGCATGAAAAATCAGATCACCACCAAAGATGGATCTTGAGACAAAGAATGATCTTCGCAGAAAAAAGTTATGTTTCTCTTGTAAAGAAGCATGGGAACCCAGTCATAGGTGTCTTGGAAAAGGAAAAGTGCACTATATAGAGATCACCTCCGATATTGATGATGTGGAAGTAGACACTAGTTCGGAAAGTGAACATGGACAGCTAGCACCAGATATTGAGATTGATGGTAACAAAGGGAGTATGATCACTTATCTTTTAGGAGTTCCAAGGTATAATCCATTTCTATTTCAAGGCATCTTATTTAGGTGTAAGATAATGGCGCTTCTTGATAGTGGAGCTACTCATAACTACATTGATGAGAGTTTGCTGGTTAAGAGGGGATTGCATAGTGATGATTTTGGGATTTGATGTGACTGCAGCAGGTGGTTTAATTATTCCATGCAAGAAGAAAATCAGCAAGCTTAGTATTCTCTTTGGTGAGTATACACTTTGTGATGACTTCTATGTTCTTGATTTGAAAGATAATGACATTGTTCTTGGGTTGTAATGGTTACATTCACTTCATAGAGTCATTCAAGACTTTCACACCATGGAGTTGAGTTTCCAACATGAGGAGAAACAAGTTACAATGAAAGCACTCAAGCACACGTTGCCACACCAAATTACAGCCAAGAGTATGAGAGTTATAGACAAAGAAACACTTCATTTTGATAATTCACAAGTACTTGCTATGCAAAAAGAGGACATTTATGTGAATTTTTCAGTGTTTATTAGCATGGAGCAGCAAAAGCATGATGGGGAATGACAGAACTTTAAGAAGTGTTGAATACATGTGCAGCATTGTGGCACTTTTAGCAAGAAGGTTGCATAAACTCTCTTTTGCAAACCTTGTGCAGCATAGCATATCACATGAGAAGTCATACCAAAATCCTAGATTAATTTGGGATCTGAGAATTGGTTGGAGTGTTTGGACCTAATGCAAATTTGTCTCATTCAATTGCTTGAGGACAAGCAATCTTGGGGTGGGAAGACTTGTAATGTCCCCTTTTTTGTCCTCCTTAGTTGAGCCGACTTCACCTAAGCCAAATTGAAGTTTAGTTGAGCCATTGTAGAAAAAGTGACTTTGAGAAAGGATAGTCAGTTAAGCTAGTGACTTGGAGAAAGGAAAGTCAATTAAGTGAAGCTAATTTTGAAGTCACTTGGAGAAAGGAAAGAAGTAACATAATAAAATATAATAAAATGCCAATAAATTATTATTTTATTATGCAAGTGGAGCGCAGCACTTATGGATGTCAAAAAAGAATTAAAAATGACAAATTGGAGTGGACCTCTTGGAGCCTTTATAAGGAGGTCATTTGGAGTTCATTTCATTATATCATCATTGTCATTTTGCATATTGGAATATTTCCATTTTCAATTGCAACACAGGTTCAGCCATTTCTAAGAACGGAAACCCTTGGATTTTAGTGGATTGGACGAAAACCCAATACCACTTGAGAGGTGAATCCATTCAAGGTTTGCTATAGAGCATTATAGCAGGTTTTTGTCATCATTTGGACCTTCATTGAAGACATTATTTGCAGGTTTATGACAGCTATGGGCATCTAGGGTTTGGACACCAAAAGGATGAAGATTTGTCCAAATATCATTTTGGAATAAGGGCGACTTGGAGATAAATTATTGCTGGTCGCTTAGGGTATATTTTAATGACATCATCAATATTTTTGTGGAGGATTTGAAGTATGCAAGAAGGCCGATCAGTTTAAGAGCTGGGATGATTTGCATATTATTGTGGGTTTTGATTGATTAGAAGAGTCGCTTCATAGCAAGGAAGAATCGTGGATTTTGGGAAGACTTTGGAATTAAGGGGTATGCACATTCATCTAGGGTTGGAGCGCCATCATTCCTAGAAGGGGAATCGCTGATATGAAGCCCTAATCGCTGCCATTTATGATCTGATATTATCCTTGGAATATTTGTTGATATACATCAGACTTCTGTTGCTTATTTTCAGTCACTATCTATTGCCATTGAAGTCCTATTTCATATATGTTTCAAGGAGAACTCATCCGGGTATGCTATAGAAGTTTTGGTATTCAAATATTTAATTTGAATAAGAACTTCATTCGCTGTTACAGTCTGTATCAGACTTGATAAACATTGTAATCAGACCTGATTTGATGAAAATAAAGCCATATTTAGTGTTGGTATTTTGATGTTTATGCATGCAAAGTATTTGGTTATGTTTCTTATATATTGGCATATGTATCTTCAATGAAAACCATCTAAAACAAGCATCAAAACCAAACACAAAACTCAGAAATCAGAATTTAGTGACATTGCATGACAAGTGTTTGACAAAATGTCAACACACTAAAACTCAGAAATTCAGGGCAGAACTAGACGGGGTTCTTACAGTTAGTCTATTCTATTCTCGTAGGCTAAGCCAGAAGGGCTAGGAATAACCTAATTGGTTAAATACTATATTTAACCAATTTTAGTGAGCCAATTCGAGATGAGAAATGACTTCTCATATTTTTGTAAGCCTCTCGGTGAATTAAAAATAAATAAAGAACATTGCCCAAGATGTGGACGACCTAGGAAGGAGAAAAAGAAATAAAATAATAATAAATAATTGCCCAAGGGAGGTCGGCCTAGAGAGAAGAGGAAAGAAAATAAAAATAAAAAAAGAAATTGCTAGAGGGAGGTCAGCCTTGATGAGGTCTATTTGAATGCCTATAAAAGAAGGCAAGTTGGAGGTCAATTTCATCATTCAATGAATTCATTTTCATTTGGAGATTTATCTTTTTGGTTGCACTTTTAGTTCAGCATATTCCAAGGACTAGGAATATTTGGTGGGTTGGACGAAAACCTAACTCATCTTGGAGGTGAATTCATATGGAGTTCACACTTGCACTTCATTGAAGATTTTGAGTTCTTCAGCTTTCACGCCATATTCTTTGAAGCAGATTTAAGTGCCTATTTTGGAGGGAATTGGACGAAGATTGACTAGGGTTTCTGCCCTAGATTGAGCGCCAATTCCCAAGGAGGGCGACTTCATCATTTTGGAGCACCAAGCCCTAAGCACACACAATGGAGGATTCACCCATCTAGGGTTTGATGTTTGAAGACATTTTTGCATATTTATGGTATGTATCATAGGAGCAAAAATCTTTTGGAGAAAAAATCGGCAAACCAAAAGTATAAGATTTTTTCAAAAAAAATGAAAAAATCGGAAAAAAATTGGATTTTCAAAAAACATAGAAAAATGAAAAAAAAAATATTATATTATAATACTAATAATATATTAATATATTAATAATATAAATATTAGAATATATTATATTATAATATTATATAATAATAAATATTAATAATATAATAATATATTACATATTAATAATATAAATATTATATTATAATATTCTAAAAGAAATATTATATTTTAATATTATATAATATTAAATAAATAAATATATTAATACTAGCACTTGCACCCATAGGAGGTTCAAGGAATATGCCGATAGGAACAACTGAAAATTTTCCGGCGTGAATTTTTTTACAGCGTGATCCGAGCACTATAATGCTCACATATAAAAGCCTAATTATATATTAATAATATAATATATTAATTGAGATGCAGCGTCCCGTGAAATCGCTGCCCAAAAACGTGAGTAATCACTGCCAAAAAAACCTTGAGCGAACCAGATGTTGCCTTCTACCCAAACATTGGCGAAAACCCTAAAAATAGGCAGGAAACTGCAAAATCGCATGCCAAAATTGTGCGGGTAAGTCACGGCATTCGAGGCATACATAAAATCGCAATTTTTACCCATTTAATACTCAATTTTTACATTGAAAATCGCCAATCAACGTGGCAGATTAAATCACGATTTTATCCGGGTTTAAATCGGTTTTATGCCGATTCGTGATTTTTACATGAAATCGCGATTTTTAAGCGATTTATGCTTCTATGGTATGTATAAACCTAATTTAGGTCAGACTTGTATGAGCAGAAATCTAGGCAATGTTTGGCATGTTTGAGCCCATGAATTTGCTGTAAGTTCAATACAGAATATTCAGATTTGTAGCCGCAGACTTTTACACTCAGAAATCAGATTTATATGCACTTGGATGGTTATATTACATGGTTGGATTCATGTTTGATGATATCTTCATAAGCATACATGTTTGGCATGTTTATTTGAGTGTTTGGCACATGTATATTTGTTGCCCATGATTATTTATACTTCAGAAATAAAAATCAGAATTCAGACCTAGGGTTTGAGCAGAAAAAGAAATCAGAAATTTAGGGCAGAAATCAGAATTTTAGGGCAGATCCAGTTAGGGATATTACACAAAACCAAACAAGGACTGTAAAATGCCCAAGTGATGATGAAGCATTGAATTGATTTTTGATAAATCAATTTTAGATTATTTTTAAAGATGTAGGTTACAATGTCCTCTTTGTTTGTTTTCCAAAAGATAAGAAAACAATTCCTTCAAGAACCTACCTATAAGAGCCAATAGAGCTTTCTGAAAACGTCCACCTAGACATTCTTCCATGGTTCAATAAATAATGAACAATATGGCAGATGGTATTTTATGGTTTTGATTATTATGAGAAAGTATACCTAGTCATAATGGTTTTATTTGTGTACTTTAAACTTGTCAAAGTGATCTCACTCATTCCTCACAATAGGATGTTTAAGAGTATATATTGATAAATAAGAAACCTGAATACATTAACCAAAATTTATGATAGTAGATTATTTCAACAATGTATATTTTTCAGAAAAACACCATTCATATTTAGACTAATAAAAATGGTAAGCTGATTTTGCTCCCTTTTTCAACTTCAAACATTGATAAGGACAAACAGATTAGTAAATGAAAGCATAGCCATCTAGAGGCACAAGAAAAGAATCCTATGTATTTTCTCAGATCTAAAAGTCAATTTCTAAAAATAGCTGAATCAATATGAATTTCTGAAATTCAAATGAATTGCAAGGCAAGCATACCGGGTGAGTGATCTCGTACCGCAGCACAGCATTCCGAATTGCATCAAGATCCTTCTCATTGTCAAATTTAGCAGAATGTACCCCCACAACAGCAAACTGCCAGATTGCAAATATAAACTATCACTCACATGCTGAAGTTTGTCATTTCTACAAGAATTATAAAACAAACAAAATTATACAAAGAAGTTGAATTGATGAATCAACTTGAAGAAAACAATACAGGCTGACTGCAAGAGAAATCAAAAACACAATTGCAACAGAATGTTTTTTAGCCTTTCAGTTAGAGGGTTTGAATCCCTTATAAATCTTTGGAGTGTTAGGTAAAATATTCTTAGTAGTATTTAAGAACTATAGAATTGTTGCTTATGGTATTGATCAGATTTGAATTTATGCCAATCAAATCATGGGTTGGTAATATCTTATATTTCAACGTAGACTCCAACACAAATCATTTATCAGAAATGTTTTATAAAACTGTTATCATTTTAATTTCTCTTTCAAAAGAGAACACAAAATGAAACAGCAAATATGGTAGAACCGTTCTTCAATGTCATTGTCATGTCCCCAATTTTGGAGTAACTTAAAATTGTTTTAATTGTAAATTAATTTTGTAAAGTATTTTTATTTACTTTATAAAATTAATATTTTATTTATAAGTCAGTAGTACTACACTTTATTAAAAAGTGTTATGAACAAGCATTTAAAAAGTACAAGTGCAAGCATTTAATAAAGTTCATGTAAAAGCATTTAAAATGCTTGGGTATGATGTGTACATGTAGACTCTCATTTAATAAAATTAGGCTGGGCCTAATTAATGTAATGGCTTTATAAGCAAGCCTGAGAGTCATTTGAAGTCATGTCTGAATTGTATGCTTGGTTTTGTGTTTTGTCTTTTGACAAACTGTATTCAGCTGATTGCCAAGAAGATGTTCCCTTGCATTCGCTGTACCGAGGAGATGATCCCTTGGTAAAATTCTGGTTTCGTGATGTGCCCTTACCGACATTGAGGTGAAGTTGCTTCAGACTTCACATTTGGGCTTCAAAGTTTTGTGCCATCAGGACATTTTGTGTTTTGGTATTGTTGTTATTGAGATGCAGATATGAAGATCTTTGTTTGGAGATATTGTATGCAGTTTTCAAAATAAAGTGAGAGGGTTTTGTTTTAGTGTGTATGTATTCTTCAGATTTGAAATAGATATATCTTTGTTTGGTTGCACATTAAGGAAGAATTTCTGATAGCGTGGGTTCCAACGGATTTCATTGCTTTATCTTTATTCAAATTTTATAAGTTTTCCTTATGATAACCGCAGCTTCAGAGATATGCATATTTTAATTCATACTGATATCTAATAATGTTTTGTGGGTCCCAATTAGCATCTCAAACTTGTGTTGAAGAAATGATAATACCTCATTCGCTGAATCTGAGCTCTTTCTAAGGAGGTCATAATTCGTAGGTTGGAAGTTATCATACGAACATTTGTTTCTGACAGATCGTGGGCCCCAAATTCCACTCAGGAATAAAGAATCTGCATTGAAGGAGTTACGTGGCTTTCAAATATTAAGGAAATTACAATTACAAAAAGAGATCGCCATTTTGAGGATGCGTGGAGCATTAAGGACTCAGCCAGCGCAGCAATGTGAAGAAAATTATCAAGAACACATGAATGCATTTTTGGTCATCGATCATATAAGATAGCAACAGGAGTAATGCATATGTGATATAGAGTATAGTTTGCTACCTGTTTGGGAGACAATCTCTGACAATATTTCTAGAAGGTCTATTTTCTGATATAAATTATTATAATCATAGGTTAGTGCATTGTGGGCCCTATCTAAGTTGGTAATTCTATTAAAAGACAAGGAAGCAAAAGAGCCACCGTAGCATATTGAAGGATTATTTCATAAGTTTGAAATTCTTTTTAGTGGAAGGTGGGACCATAATAATATCATTGGCAAGTAATTTATATATGTGAATTAGTATATTTTGAAGTGCTGGGCAGTTTGAAGGTAATCGGGCTTTATAAAAGGAATCACATCATTTAGAAGAGCCACTCCTTGCTGCTATACATTGTATTATATGTATTGAACATTTTTATCTAAAGCATTGTGATTGAGATGTTATAAGGAATTCTGGATGGAATGATACAGGGGCAATGTTCTGATTATCAGAGTTGTCAGATAAAACAGTTTGGAAGATATAATCAGCAGTCCAAACAGTCAAAGAACAGGGACAGCAACTAAGTGAATCTGCCAACTATCAAATTCTTAATACCTCTTTGGTATGTAAACAATTTTGTAATTTGAGTTGGTATTCTCTGTATGTGAGCGGCCATAAAACTATTTTTCAAATCTTCAATTTGAACATTCTAACTGTTATCATATGAGCCTCTACATCAGTTAGTTATTGTGATGTTGGTAGTCATAAGGTTTGTGCTTTAGAGTAGTATTCTGGTGTATCATTGAATGGCTCAATGCTAATTTTGCATATCTAAAGAAAACAATTCTGAGATTACATTGTGAAGACTAGGATGCTAAGTGATTGACGAAATGTCAAACTGGGTAAACAACAGAAATAATAGAGATATTCCTAAGAGGGATATTACAGTGGTATCAGAGCTTTAAAATTTCAGTCCAATATCCATCAGGGATATTACAGTATATCCCCTATATTTGCATTACATTATACATTATGATTTACGGATATTCAAGTGTTTGCTTTGTGTTTGCAATGTACCGATGATATATACATGTACTCCTATTGTGAGGTTAATTGTCACACTTTCCCTATCATTCAGCGAACACATATATGATAATAATATATATATGATATAATAATAATATAGAACAAATTATTGATATATTAGATAAGATTGCCAATTCAGGATGAGTTGTCAAGTGGAATATTCTCCTAAATATGCTCCTTGGAAAGCGTGCCTTCATTCCCTTTGGAAGGCCTATAAAAGGAGGAGCTCTCTCATTCATTTGATATCTAATCTTTTGGCAAATTCTCTCTGTAAAGCTTTATGCTTGTAATCTTGAGGCTTGCGAGTTTCAAGTGTTGGGGTGATGTTCCCTCAACTGACAAGGTGATGCTCCCTGGTTGCATTGTGAGGTGTTGACATCCAGTTGACATCATCAGGTTCAATTGAAGTGATCTACATCAGTTAGAGTGATAGAGTTAGTTGTGAAGAAGTTGAAAGTATTGTATACATCTAGGCTTCAAGGCCTTTCTTTGAATCTTTGTAATCCCTTTGAATAAGATTGTATATTCATGCCATTGAAGGCACTATCCATTGTAATAAGACATTTGCAATAAGTTGAATCAAGTAATAATACAAGGACCCAGCTTCAAGGTTGATTCATACAAGTTGTTATCTTTGATGTATGTAGTTGATGAGTTAAGTGCAAGTAAATTTATTTAAGTAAGAAAAAAGTTTAGTAGTACTAGTTGGGTATCTTACATAATCAGCATATACAAACACCACAATAAGCCTCCAAACTGGACTGTAGCAACAGAAACTCATCCTTAGATGGTAATGAGCTGAAGTGTAATGATTTTCTGTTATTAAGGAGAGCTGAAGTGCATATATTGCAGGCCATAATTCTGTCTATTCCAAATCTGCAGAGTGTATATTAATTTATTCCTTAGCTGTTATCATGAAACACTCCATAGGCTGTCCCAAAGTCAGCGGTTCCCTATGTGGTTGCTTGTGGGGCCTACACTCCACTAAACTTCAGTTCATTCCAATTGCTAATCTTGCAATCCAAACTACATAAAAGAACTACTTTAATCCTCACGTAGCTTTGCTATATGTTGAAGACCTTTTTAAAGAGTGGTGATTGGGAATTGAGGGTCCCACATTCCACTAACAATTTGCACTTGAATTCTTAATTTATTCTTCTCAAATTGCTGACTGGACTTTTAAATCAGAACTTGCTCCCTATTCATACAGCATTACTAATATTAAATGAATTTCACAAATGATTCAACAAATGATTTCATTAAGTTCTAAACCTTTTCTAAAAACTCCCATGTAAGCAAAGATAGAAGTCTTCAGCTCAAAACATATTTTATTAATTCCTCCTTTGATGTATGCGAACCATATCTTCCAATGTTAAATCTCAAACAAAGACAAGACTTAAGGCTGCGTATGATCTGAAGAAGCTGCACTCATATGTGAGGGACCCACGCTGTCAGGGTTTGTCCCATTGCTACAAGCAACAATCTATCACCACAATCTATTATTCAAAGACCCACGATTCTAACTCAATATTTTCCTTTATTTTGCATCAAACCACATATACTCCACGATTAACAAGAAGCTGCGAATATTTTAGAAAAAACCACGATTTCCTTACAACTGCGATTTTCTTTTGGTGCGCTAGAATATTAAAGCCCACAACTCATAAGGTAGTAAGGGATCATCACCAAAGTACTGAAATCAAGGGATCATCTCCTTGATTGCCAAGCTGAAACCTGGAACCTTTCTTCAATTCAAAACATACAATCTCAACATGATTCCAAATGAATCTCAACTGCTGCATATAAAGCCCTCACACTAATTAGGCCTGGCCTAATTTTATTAAATGAAAGTTTTTATGTACACACCTACTTAAATAGGACTGACCAATCTTTTTTAAATGCTTGTTTTTGTGTACACAATAACAGTTTATTTCACAAAGTGTTTTAAATTGATTTAAGTAACTTAGTAAAATATTAATTTTATAAAGCAATTAAAATACTTTATAAAATTAATTCACAATTAGAACCTTCTTAAGTTACTTAAAAATGGGGACATCACATTCTAACCCCGCAATTACAAGATATATCAAAGGAGATCGAAGGAAGGCTAGAACGAAGATAAGTTTCAAAGAGCCAAAATGGCTACAGGCTATGAAAGATTGTCTAGAAGTGGAGGTCAGAAGCATCGAATTGAAGACCAAAACACTGTAAATGAACGGCGAAAGGCCTAGAGGAAAGACCCAGCAATTCAAAGACCAAAAGTGAAAATTTCAAAAAATCAAAAATTTCAAAACATTTTCTAAGGCATTTTGGTGCGTGCGCCTGAGTGGAGTCAAAAGAGCACTTTAGGGGATGTCAGTGCGCCAAATAACGGAGGATCGCTCCAAAATTTTCTTCACAAGTACAAATCAAAAGAGTACTTTCTCCAAGGCGTGCGCTCCAACTCCAAAGTGCTCCAATGTCAAGAAGAAATGCCTAAGGCAAAACCAAGGCATGAAGAAAAGAGCACTCTCAAGGCGGAGCGCACTCCAAAGCCAAAACGCTCTAGGATGAAGGTGAAATTTCTAAGGCACGGAGGCATCCAAGTCAAAATCAAAAATACTCCCAAGTGCATTTGAAGCACTTTCACCACGACGCGCGCTCCAAGGTCAAAATGCCTCAAATTGAAAAGGTCAAAATTTGAAAGGTTTTTCAAAAATTCCTATGAAAAAGAGATTGAAGTGCTTATCAAAGTGAAAAGGCGCCAAAACACAAAAAAGAGATGGCGCGCTTTTCGCAAGGCGTGCGCGCCAAGGGAGAAGCGCGCCTCCCTAAAAGGCGCTGACGCCAAAGAAGAGTTGGCGCCCAAACCAAAGAAAATTCCCTCTAAAATTAGACTTGGCCGACCTAGACGCCACCTCATGAGTTTTCATGCCTTTTGAAAGTTATAAATAGAAATCAACTTCACTTCTCACTTCACTCTCCAATTTTGCATGCCTAGGGCAAATAAAAGCACTCTTATTTTTAGAATAAAAGCAAATTTGAGGGTTTATAAAAGCAAAGCTTCATTTCTGAAGGCATTATTGCCATAGAGGCTTATATTTTTTAAGATTGGAGTTGGTTTTGCTTTGCTACAGCGAAAGTGAAGACATTTTTGTTCATTCCCAGCCATATAGAGGTGGATTTTGAAGATATTTCAAGGAAGAGCATCCATTTTTATGCAGGTCCAGCTTGGAAGAAGGCAATTTTTATTGTTTTGGAGCATCTAGAGGTCAAATTGCAAGATATTTTTGAAGGAGATTCGTCATATATTGCAAGGGCAGCATTGAAAAGGTCAAAAATCAGACTTTTTCATCAACTTTTTCTTTATTTTTTAGCAGATCCAGCCACCTTCTAGGGCACGTTTTTGACCTAAAAGTGTCATTTTTAGTGTTTTTGTGCTCTCCCAACATCTAAATACACTTCAAATTGACATTTACATCTGTTTCTAAGGGCCAAATTGAAGGGAAAACTCAGAAATTTCACTTTCCAAGGCAAATTATACACTTTTTTTCAAGAAATTCTAAGTTGGACAGTGAAGAAAAAGGTCTGATTTTTTGGGACAGCGAGCTAAAAAGAGGTCTGATTTTGCATTGTATGGTGCGGGACAGAGAAAAGGAACATTTCTACAAGCCCAAAAGTCAACATGCAATACTCTTCTATCACCATGGAGGCCATTGGATCTCGCGAAGACAGTAGAAGATGCAATGTCATCCTACAGATGAAGACTGTTCACCTTGACTCCATTATTATTCCAAGTGAGGCTAAAGTTGATGAATTGGAGAAAAATCTCAATTCCCGGACTTAGCCATTTTTCAGTATCTGCAGGAAAATCTATTTTGGGCAGCTGGAAGGATTTCCAAAGCAATTTCTATTTTGAGAATTGACTTTGCTTTTCAAAGATAAATTTATTTTTAGATTTGTTTTGGAAATCATGCAAAATATCTTTTTGTGGAACTCAAATTGTAATAACATACAAGTTCAGTTAACTGAATTGCATGAGAGTTATTTTATATTTTTAAATGCTAATAAGCTTGCATGCTTGCGTGCAACATTAGGGTTAGGTTGAAGAGTATTAGTTAACTCTTCTTTTCTATTCCATTGCACCTTTTGTTTTAAAGTATAAATAAGTGTATTCTACACACTTTATTTCCTAATGGTAAATGCCAAAGCTTTTATTGCTCTCATTTTATAGTTCAACTATTTCACGTAATTTATTACTTTGAGAATAGATGTATGCTTTGAATTTCTGCAAGCTTTGTGTTGTTGAGGTTGAAAGCGAGTGTTTATGATTTTATGCTTAAACATTTGTCTTTGATCTTCCTTTGTTCTTTGTGTTTCCTTTCAAATCAGTTCACCAATGTTCATTTGATTTCTTCGATCTCTAGATTTACTTGAAGAAATCAAAAGTATGCTTTTAGATTAGTTATTCTTTTGCAATACTTGGAAAAACTTCTTATAGGATTGCAGAAGAGCTTGAATTGCCTTATGCCCATGCCTTAAGAAAACAAAAAAAAGGTTAATTGTATTGTCTTTTTAAAATTTCTTGTCTGAGGGAGCTTCCCCTCCTAATTTGAAGAATAGTTTTATTGTACACGCTGTTCCGTTTCGAGTTGCACTGAAAGGTGTGAATTTAAACGCTAACATAATTGAAGGCCGCCATTATCTTGTTTCAATTGTATTTTATAATTCATATGATTTGGCGTAGCTATATTGTATATGTGCAAAGAGAAATCAATTTTCAGTCCTAGGGTTTATTTGTAAAATTGCAAGATTCAGAAAATTGCCTTCAAAACCTAGAACAGGACATTACTCAGGGAAGCGCAAGCCCACAATATCAAAAATTTGGAATCCGATGGGAAGCGCGGGGATGCGAGATGGCAACATGTGACAGGGTTTTGAAGATTGACATGGGAAGTTTTCTCTTGTGGCACAAATTGATTAGTCGATGACTTTTGAACGCACACAGTGGATTTTTAATTCTCTCGGATTATCTTGAGCCGTTGATCTTGCCATGACAAGCCTTGTATCAATGGTCTACATTCAAAATTTTGATTTCGTCTGTTGCAGACAGTTTAGTTGAGTACGCAGGCAGTAATGGCGGAATGACTATTGCACAACTTTCTCATGAATTTCGAAGTTCTCAGCGATGTTCTGGTAGGAGCTAGGGTCTACGAAGGAGGAAATTGTCGATCGAGGATAGAGGTTTGTGATTTGACACCAGGTACATCTCACGTGCTAATCTTGATTTTCGGTCAAGTTATTGGTAAACCAATTGGACATTCGGCATATGTGTGAGATGTGTTCGTAGGTCGTCTCTGGTAAGTTATGAATAGTTCACGCCTCTCTTTGCTACTTCTGGAATTCTGATGTGATCTTCAAAGATTTCCAGATAAGGTCAAGTGTGCGAAGCCTGCAAGTGCCAGAATTGGATTAATGGGGTTGTTGTAAGTGGGAAGTACTCGTATGAAGAGCCCTCATCCCTTTTAGCTATAAAGGGAAGTGTTTACATGATCAGTTTACATCAGTTCTTGCCTCAGGTACAATGCAGGGTATTTTCTTTTCTATTTTGCCTTCTATGTCCTCTATTTCCCAAAGTGGCATGTCTCTATTCTTGTGGTTGCAAATCTGCCCATTCTGAAATAAGAACAGGGAAAGTGTTGTCTAGGGAATGGATGGTTCAGGTAAAAGTATGAGTCTGTGGCACCAGCAACCCTACTATTGCCTCATATTCGCCAATTAATAGTGTTATTCTAGTGAGGAAGGATTCAAACTGCTTCAAGGCTCCAACTGCATGTAGCTGCTTAACCGGAGCAGATTGAATTGTTGAAATACCAACAACCCCGGCTAAGTATTAAAGTCAGATACTCAGGCAAAGAGGCATCATTATGCCCTCTTCCCCTTTCCAGATAAGTTGGCACTCATCAAAGGCACAGTTGTGATAGTTGAAGAGTATCACATTTGGGTGGTCCAGTTGGTGATAGAGAGTTGGGATTCTATTGGCTATTCTCCATGAGATCTCCAAAGCCATTCAGCATCAAAACAAGAATATATAAGATGCCTTCAATCACAACCTATTCATGAAAACAAACCTCTTATAGCTTCTACATGTGTTGGTAAAGCAATAAGAATGTATCGATACAATAAATAATTGTATCAACAAATTGAATGTAATCATTGAAAACCATAAGAATATGTTGCAGCTGATTAACTCCTTGCTTCTTCCAGAAAATGCACAGTACGGAATTTTGGAAATCATCCAAAAGATGGATGAACTTTCTCCCTCTCAAAGCACCAACCATTCTAAGAAGAATCATCCATTAATCCATTTATGCATAAAGCCAATTGGCAACAGGTCCTTGTTCATGCTCAAATGACTCAATACATGGAAGCTTCACACCATGAATGAGGAAACTCACCCACATCCCCTTCATGGATATCAATGCTCTGACTGAGAAAAAAATTGTTTTCCGAGTCTTACCACTAGCAATCTTCTAGTACATATTCTCTAGTTGTACATAGTACACTATTTTCTCTCTCATGACTAAATATGTATCTAAGAACAGCCATTTTACTCTCTGTAAGAACCCTGTCTAGTTCTGCCCTAAGTTTATGAGTTTAGTGTGTTGACATTTTGTCAAACACTTGGCATGCAAGCTGATTATGAGTAAGTTCCTTTGGTTTGTATGCTTGTTTTGATTATATGATTGAAGTGTTCTCAATTTGTTTTCATATAGACATAGCAATGAACAAGAATACAAATATTTGCAATTGATAACTCAACAAATAAGAGATCTGATATAGAATTAGCAACAGCAGAGATATGTCTTATTCAAATTAAAGATTTGAATACAAATTAGATAGTGTAAGTCAGCATTTCAATATATAACATACCCGACCTTTGCCTTCAACACAATGATACATAATTGATGCCAAGATCCCAATGAATGAATGCTGATATAATGTCTGATACAAATGGTAGACTGCTGCAATTATTTTCTGATATAAAAGAGACCGTTGTAGCACTAATTCCTTCACCAAAGATGCCTCCAAATAGGCAGCGATTGGTCTTCTAGGGCAGTGAATCCTCCTCCAAGGGTTGTGATAGGGTTTGGAACCCTAAAACCTGATTTTTATGCCTTATGGCAGCAGCGACTCTCTATGATGGGTGGCGGCTAGCAAATAGCATCAAACCCTAATACCAATCTGCAATCAAACCCTTACAGGTAGCGTTGATAAGACCCTCCAAATCTGATATGAAATGTGAAATAAATTTGAAAATATCTTCTCCAATGCCCTTGACTGTATGGCAGCCGGTCTAGAGTGCAAGACGCTGATAAAATGGGAGTTGTCCTCCGTCAATGGTGGCACCAACTGTAACTTCATAACCCTGTTTGAAATCTGCCAACAAACCCTAGGAATGGCGCTGAAATACATGCTCAAGTCTGATATAAAATCATGTTGAAACCTACAACAAATCTGCATATAAAATCTGCTATAAACTCAGAACTGTAACCTGCCCATAATCGCCTTGCTCAATCCTTGTAATATCCCTATTTGTATTTGGGACAAATTCTCAAATTGGCTAATGAAACCCTAGCAGTTGTAACCTGCAAATAAGTGTCTTTTCCAGCTCCTCAACAATGCCAAAGTCCTGCAATAATGCTCAATAGTAAACCCTAGGTGGATTTACCTCTCAAGTGGTATTGGGTTTTCATCCAAACCACAAATGTCTAAGGGTTTTTGTCCTTAGAACAAGCTGAACCAAAAGTTGTAGCATAAAAGAAACTCTCCAATATGCAATTGACAAAAATGATAATATGATGAAATGAAATCCAAATGACCTCCTTATAAAGCCTCCAAGAGGTCCGCTTCATTTTGCCAATTTTAATTTTTTTTTTGACATCCATAATAAAATAATAATTTATGACATTTTATTATATTTTATTATGTTACTTCTTTCCTTTCTCCAAGTGACTTTAAAATAAGTTTCACTTAACTGACTTTCCTTTCTCCAAGTTTCACTTAACTGACTTTCCTATCTCCAAGTCACTTTTGCTACAATGGCTCAACTATTCATTTCCTTACTATACGAATTAGCCTACAGGTATGGTGAATAGGCTAATCAGCCTCTACCAGGTGATCACTCCGGAAATGGGGACATTACACTCTCCTTGGCTAGTTGTTATCATATGTTTTTTCTTTTCTTATAATTTTCAGCTGTATTCCCCAAACTAACCAATCTCTGTATTAGATCATTGATTTTTTGAAGCTAGTCTGATTTTGGCTGCAGACCCCTCGTAATTATTCAAAATTATAAATAAAATACTTTTTATCAAAAATAAATAAACCTGTGGTCTTGGATAAACTATTGATGTTTAATGGACTTACAAACCATGCCCCCATCGTCACATGTAGGAGAAAAAACCAAATACCCAATTCTTACTTCACCTTATACACTATACTCTCTATTTCTCTTAAGTGCAATAATTAATGTGACCACATACAAAGTTGATAAAGATGAGCCCCTATGATATATATAATTCAAATTACATATAAGTAGAAATGAGATAATTCAAATAGAAATACATTAACTTTTGATATGAAAGATCATAAGGGAGACAAGTTCAAAAATGTAAGAGTTCAATATCCTCACCGGTTTTCCTTTGTACTTTTTCTCAAGGTATTTCAAATCTGGCAGGACATGCATGCAGTTGATGCAACAGTACGTCCAAAAATCAAGTATAACCACCTTGCCTCGCAGATCCTGACCATAGCACAGAGAAAGCAATCATCATATGTGCCCACATATATTTATAAACCAGTTAAGTATCTCATTGTTGTTGGACTAAACATAACTCTATCATTGACATTAAACTACTAATCACATCATTCTAGCACTCACTCAATTCTGAGATCAAAGAATGTGGTAAACTCGTGCACCTGCTTTGATGAAGTAACGGTTCATCTTTAAATAGAATAAAGTTTCCATAGACTCAATTTAATTATAATACTGTCTCTATGGCTTCCAAATTAAAATAAGTTTAATAGAGTGAATGCATTTAAGCTGTGCCAATTCCAAGAGACAAAGTTTTGCAGTAGGAGCTGTAAAAACTTCAAAGGACAGTCAAATTGAAAATAATACATTGACTACAGGTATTCTAAAGTCAAATGTTATTTTAAAAAGAGGTAAAATATTATGAATCATAGAAGGCATTTTATTTCCCAACACATAATGGAGAAGAATCTTGTTTGAGTTAACATAAACTTCTGACATGCTTTCTTAAGGGTGCATAGTGTAAATGGGTCCTCTTTATAAGGCAGCACACACTGAGGCTGTTATCCTGATCAAAAAAATGGTTTCCATGTACATGGGTCAATCTTTAGTTTGACCAACATTACGAACACACCAAATTCCATGATTTCAACTGTCAATCTCATCCAGATTCATTGACAACTTTACAAATCCTAAAAACATCCATGTCCATCAGATGCAGTAGTAAAATGCCTAAAAAGAAATTTACTACATATGAATCTATAGCAATCTACATACAACAAAATCGATAATTCTTACTATGATAAGTTATTACCCGGCGAAGTCGAAGTGGAGTAGCATTCAGCCAGTTAAGTTTTGGTGGAAATTCTGGCACCTCTTGTCCTGTTCCCCTGTTACCAACAATATCACTCACTAAACCGTCATCAAAAGGTTGTAGCATTGAAAGTAAAACATCTAAATTTGACACAGCTTTTTGATGCCAACTACACATAATAATATGTCCTATGCTCTCTTCTTACTTTAAATGACCTTCTGCCTACAGATATGTTATTATTTTTGATTGATCCAATCACAAAAATTCAATGTGTACCTGGCTTCAAAGTCTGATATATAGCTCTTGAACTGTTGAATACGCGAAGATGGAGATGCCACTGAATACAGTAACAAAAAAAGAATCAATAACTTGCCGTCATGAATTGAAATAAAATGAAATTACATTAATCTGCATAAGTAATTAAAATGGGTCAACGTGAGGAGAGACAGCTAACAAATATAACATAAGATGGAGATACCTAAAGCTCTATCCACAACAAAAGATAAATAAACCAACGAAATTAAAACAAAGCAAGTTTACCACTAAAATGCAATTGATATCCTCAAGAAATTACTATAATACATAATAATGGTTATAAGAACTGTAATGTCCCCAATTTGAATTTTTATAAAATATTTTTTTTTTTTGTATTTTCTGTGTGTAAGACTGGAAAAAAACCCTACCTTCTTGATATCTTCTAATTCATACAAACTAAAATTAATACAGAATAGCTAAAATCCAATATCTAGTTACTGAGATCCTTAAAACCCAATGATGGAAATCTGAATATCAATGAAATCACATAAACACTGGTGTACATAGGCTCCAAAAACCTCTTCAATATTATAACCAATACCCAATTGATAATTAGTAGCAACAGATACTACATATATTAGCAGCAAACTCGAGTATTTTATTAATCACAAAGGCAGTGGCAGACTTACAAGGTTGCAGCAAACACAATATAATAGCTGAAGCAGCTCACATTATATAAAATTACTGCGATTCATAATTCCAAAGGATGAATGAATGAAGGCTTTTAATAACGTCCACAAGGCCAAACAGCCTATGGGACCACCAGAAACCAAAACACCCAGCAAATAGAACCAAAGCACCCAGGAAAACCAAGAACAAAAACAGGCAGACCCCCCACACAACACCTAACGGAAGCCCCTTTTTTTTTGGATCCTAGAGCCTCTACTATGAATCTTGGTCAAATACACTGCAAATTTAGCTATCCTCTCTTCTTCAAACAAGTTGGTCAAGGAGCCCACATTCAAAGTATCACGATAATTGGTCCGAATATCCTTGTAAGCCGGGCACTCCATGATGTAGTGCCATTCCGTCTCCACTAACTCCAAAGTGCAGAAACAGCATATTCTCTCTGCCCACTCTTCTTTTGGCCTCTCCCAACTTCCGGTTTCACATCTAAGTTGGTGCGAACTAGTCCTTATCTAGGCCATTAACATTTTCGCTTTCCATTTTATCTCCACTCCTATGTAGTTCTTTTGTGTGTAGTCATAAGAAGGATTAAAATGCTTTATGTAGTATTCTCTTTTCCTCCCCCATTGCCTTGTTCACATGTTTACTTTGACCTTTTCTTGCACATACTTTTTAATATCCTCTTTAGTATTTGGGCACTCTTTTATGCTTGTCCCACTTATTCATCCACCTATCATTTTGTTTCATCCACGTACTCTTCCTTCTCGCTAATTTTTCCTCTAAAGCCATTCTGGGCCATCGGAGCTGCTCCATGTTCTCAAGCCTCTTTAAGTAACTTAGCATCCAGGTCAGTGCTAATGCCTCAACAGGAAAGGCACCGGCCTCAACTAGTGCAATCTCATAAGGAACTGACGCTTTTGTTCTGAAACTACTTGTCATTAGATGCTTTTGTAACCTCTTTATCTATCTCCACTTCATCTCTGACGTGTTGCCACCCCAAACCTTTCACCCATATAGCACCACCGACACTAGCAGCAGCCCAAAAAGAGTTTTCTTAGTTTTCCAGTCCCAAAATTCAACACTTCTACATCAACATTGCAATGAGTATAAAGCTTTCCAACCCCCTTGTATTCTTTTTGCCCTACACGTCTCCCAACTGAGCTTATTGTGGAACTCCAGGCCAAGATACTTGTATTCATTGACCACTTGTAGGGGGCTGCCTTCAAAGACAAATTCCACCGAAGCCTTCTTTCTTTTCAAGGTAAAGATCATGATCTGAGTTTTGCTGGTGTTCACTTGCATCCCAACCTCTTGACAAAACAATTCTAGAGCTTTCAGGTGTTCCTTCAAGTCATGCGTTGTTTTTTCCATTAGGATAAGATCATTTGCATATAACAGCAACTTTATTACATAACTGGCCAAGTGGACACCCCCTCCACGAAACTTTTCTATCCATTCCTCTAATTTGTCAATGTACAAACCAAACAGGGTAAGAGATAGCGGACAACCCTGTTTGACCCCAATGTCACTCCCGAAACATTCTAATAATGTAATGTCCCCTTTCTATTTACAGTGTTAGTCTATCATTGGGTTCCCGTAGACTAATAATTTGGTTAGGGAACCATTGTTGGTTTGGCCTTGGATCTATATTTTAGAGGTGTAGATGTGGTTTGGGTTTAGATTGGAGCCAGTTGGCAGTGTCTAGTGATGACTTGGCTTGTTTAGTGCCATACTTTCTATTTTTAGTAAGTTCAGGCTTGCAGCCATTTCAAGATTTTCAGAGTAGGATTGGATTCGTCTCGTCGAGACCTTTCCAGCGAGCTATTGAACGTGGAATTCCGAGTTCGTCTTGGCTTTCATTTTAAAGTTCGAAGATATTAACATTTATTTGACGGGACTTTGTAAAATATTAAGTTAAGTGACTTTATGAAAAAGAAAATATAAAAATGTCACTTATGGAGTTGGCTACCCATCCTAAGGGGGAATAAAGTAATTTTAAAACATGATATTTCCCTCCCTAAAGCAATACCTCACTTGGACAACAAATAAAGATGGAAAAGTGAGTTTCATTGTTATGTTGGAATATTATGAAATTGTTGTTTTTGGGCTCTGCTAGGGTTTCTTGAGGGTTTGAAGGGATTTGAACCTTGGTGGCTCTTGGAGACGAAAACCTCCCTGAGTAACAACATTCTACAGGCGTGAAAGACAGTCCAATGGTGCTTGATTGGTAAATGCATACAGTGTTTGCAGCCTGTGCTTTAATGGAGTTCGATTGATGGGATTTTAGGGGCTTATTGTTCACATCATTTGTAGATTGTTGATGTTCAGCTGATATCAAAGGAGTAAGAGCAGATTTTGGCGTGTTTGTGGAAGGTTTGGAGGTTGATATATATTTCTTTGTTGGTCGTACCATACACAACCTAGTCGTACCACATTGGAGTGCATTTCTGGAGTGTTTTGGTGCAGATATCTCCTTCATTCTTGGTCGCCCAGCCTCATATGCAGCGTACAGTCCATTTCAGAGAGGTTTCATAGACATTTTAGCATTGTGGTTACTGATTACTCCTACCAGCTTGGTCATACCACCTTCTTGGAGGGACGTGAGGGTACAAGGAGGTGTTTGTTGGTGCTTACAGCAACTTTATCTATTCCATCTTTGGCGTCCAGGGCTGCAAAACACATAACTATCATTCTTTGATCCTTTGCCATCTTCTGTAGCGTTTTGGGAGTGATTCAGTAATACCCAGTTGCTAGTCCAGCATACAACATGTGAATGAAACTACTTATTTCCATCTGGGTATGTAATAGTAATTCATATTTGGCCTATTTATGATCTGGGTATCTATTATTTCATACATATCTGTTGTATCTTTTCTAGGTTTTCAATACATATGCTATAATGCAATGATTCTAGCCATAGATGAAAAAATCAAGGGAAACTTGCAGGACTCGCGAGTAAGCATGAGCCAGAATTTGCTGCAAGTAACTTGCACAAAAACTCGTCGGCGATTTTCAATAAAACTCGCTGCGATTTTTATGGCGAAAACTCATTAAAACTCGCAATGACTTGGTAAAACTCGCGGTGACTATGCAAACGTGCCCAAATTTCATTTTAAATTCATGCAGTTTTTGACAAAACCCCTCAACGAGGCACTGGGAATAAAATCGCGATTTTAAGACTTAATACAAGTCTTTTTTATTTAACATTTTCGTTCTGTTGATATAAGCTTGTATGATTGAAAGGGTGTGATGGATAGATGGGTCGTGGACTTGTGAGTATTATTATTAAAAATATGAAACCAAGTTCTATTTCTGGCTTGTTTATTTTGTGCTAGGTTAGCGGTGGGTGGTTGAAAAGTTCATTCACCATCCATATAAAGTTCCTTAAAACTGCACAATGTCATATTTTATTTTTTGTTGGGATAAGAAGGGTGAGTAGATTTATTGGAATAGCTTGCAAGATGTATTAGTTGAACTTAAGTCTAGTAAGGGTGAGCCATTTGTGTCCATTTGGAGCATTTGTTCTTTATTTTATGTGTCCATTTGAATTTTGGAGTATTTGTTCTTATTTTATTTGTGATGTATTAGTTTCAAATTTGTAAAATATCTACATAAATCTGAAATTATTTGACTTTTAGTCTTTTAGAAACCCTAGATATATGCATTTTGATTCAACATCCACAAATATGATAATAAGATATAATATATATATATTATAAATTATTAAAAAAACTAGTTCGACACTCAATGTATTCCATTAATAGCTATGTTATTTTGAAGGAAATCAGTAATACATTCTACAAATTCAAAAATATGTATGTTTTTGAAGAATATTTTTTAAAAATTATGTATTTTTAAATGTTCGATAAATTTGCCATGTTATTGCCGAGTTTTGCCCCAAGTTTTTTCCGAGTTCCAAGTTTTTAAAATTTTTGGGTCTGCCGAGTAATTGCCGAGTCCGAGTTTTTCAACTATGTTTTTGGCAACATCTCAAGAAAACTGAAACCCCTTCTGCATCTTCTGTCTAGTCTAAAAGAACACAATAAAAATTAAAATATAACACTAAAAAGATCTTAAAAAGAACCAACAGGTACGACACATTACAGTGGTATTAGAGCACAACTCTTCCTGCCATCCTGTGAGGTCAGATTCAGACATGTAGATGAAAAGATGAGACATGCAGCCTGGTACACATAGGTATTATCTCATATCAAGAACTGATATGCAGGTTCCACAGCTTGATCCTTTTGATACAGATACAGAGGTAATAGCCACAGAGGAACAACCGGTAGTGATTTACAGCGAAGAGGAACCCATCACAGAAATAATGGGTGATAGAGATCATGAAGAACCTAGCTTGAGGGACATTCTAAACTCGTTGGCTAGGGGTCAGATGGATATAGAGAGGAGTTTTACTCGAATGAATGAGATAATGCGGGAATCACAGACAGAGTTTGTAATGTGCCATACCTGTTTGTATATTTTTAAAGATCTTTATGTGTGATTTTTATTAATTTTTATTGTGATCTTTCAGACTAGACAGAAAAATGCAGAAGGAGTTTTCAGTTTTCCTGCAGTTGTGTTGCCGTAGCATACAATATAGAGCATATATAGAAAACCCAGAAAAAGTACAATGAATTTGCACAAACAAACAATGACCCAGATCATCAAATCCACAAATATTAATTATTGTTACATACCCATGTCAAGTTTTGCACTTTGATATTTCTGTTGTAGCTGGACCAGCAATTGGGCATAGCCAGAATCACTCCAAACTCCATGGAATAGAAAATATCATGCCTATATTAATAGAAGCAATACAAGAGGCCCTAGACACCTCATACAATGCAAAATAGAAGCTGCCCGCAAAGAGAAATGAAGCTCAAACTCCCAACTTCATGCCTGGAGGTGTACGGCCATGGCTGGAAGTGTATATCAGCAGCAAGAAAACTACCACAAACACTCTGAAATCTGCCTACACAACCCTTCTTAATCAGCAAATGACAATATCATAAAGAATATCACATTCAGCTCAGCAACTCTTCGAATATCTCCATTATCAGCACATTTGTGAATGCCGAATACATCCACTGTCAATGGCACCGTTGGGTGGTATTGCACACCTATGGGATACCGTCACTAATGGAGGTTTCTGTCTCCAATAGCCTGATGCAAAATCTCCAACTCCAAAACCCTAGCAAAGCTCTCATACACAATATCAAAACATAGCATAAAACCAAATAAGCTCCAAATGACCTTTTTATCTTCCTCCAAGATAGGCGTTGCGCAATTAGGAGGGAAAATAACAATTAATTTCACTTTATGTCTCCTAGGGATGGAGAATAACAATTTACTTTCACTTTATGTCTCCATTTCATTAATTTCACTTTTTCCGGCAAAATATAATAAAGTCCATATTAATATAAATTAATAGATCTTCGGACTTTAAAATAAATATGAAGACGATGTCGGAATTTGCTGATCTTTAGCTCACCGGAAAGGTCTCAAAGAAACGCATCTGATCCAACTCTGAAAATCCCGAACCAACACAGTACCCAAACTTACTAAAAATAGTAATGACCAAGAGCCCACTGAACCAACCACGAGGGTGCCAACTGGATCCTCAGAATCCGAACCAACTCACCCACTGACAAGGATCTCCAGAGCCAACTAACCACAATTCCCTAACCAAACTGTTAGCCCATGGGAACTCCATGATGGACTAACCATGTGTCGAGAAGGGGACATTACAGTCCGCCCTCCCTAAGATTGCTTGCCTCAAGCAATCTCAGCTCAGGATGCTCCAGAATCCGCTCGTTCTCCCACGTAGCATCCTCAACTGGCAGATTTTTCCATTTGACCAAGTACTCTCTGATAATCCTCCTCAAATTGCAATCCCTGGTGTCAATGATTCCCTCGGGTACCAATATCAACTTCCCCTCTTCATCAAGAGGAGGCAACTCCACTGAAGGTGTCACATTGTGCCCCAGTGCCTTCTTGAGGCGAGAAACATGGAACACATTATGTACCATACTCCCTGCTGGTAACTCTAACTCATAAGCCACCTCACCAATCCTCCTAGAGACCCTAAAAGATCCATAGTACCGTGGCTTCAACTTCTCCGCTCCACTCTTCTTAAGAGTAGATTGCCTATAAGGCTGCAGCATGAGGTAAACCATGTCACCAACCTCAAATGATCGCTCAGTTCTTTGCTGATCTGCGTACTGCTTTTGCTAATTCTGAGCCTTCTGTATGTTTTCCTTCAATGCCCTCATGATATCCTGACTCTCCTGAAGGAAATCTTTGGCCTTCGGCACCCTGCTGTCACCAAACAGTAAATCAACAAAGCTCGGTGCCTCATAACCATATAATGCCATGAAGGGTGACATCTGAATGGACATGTGGTAAGTGGAATTGTAGCAATACTCTCCCATGTGAAGCCACTTAACCCATGCCTTTTGCTGCCCTGAAACATAGTTTCGGAGGTATCCTTCCACCCACTTATTCACTATCTCTGTCTGACCATCAGTCTGGGGCATAGTTCCGAGACTTGCCCAAACTCGCTAGAACTCAGCGAGTCGCGAGCCGAGCAAGGTCTGGCGAGTCCTGGAGACTCAGACTCGGACTCGGCTTCGAAACTCGCCTAAACTCGCCATTTCCTGAAACTCGCCCAAACTCGCGAGTCCCGATGGTTAAACTCGGTCGGCGCAGCATGAGTGAAAAGTTGAAAAAAAAACATAAAAAACTCAAGTCAAAGTTGATTTTTTTTGGACTTGTATTGCCTCTATTACACTTAAAGTAACTTCATTTCATTTTCTTGGCAAAATAGGAGGAGAAGAGAGAGTTGTGAGAAAAAATAAGAGTGTGCATTGTAGGGCAAATAGCAAGGAGGTAGAACCGTAGAACGAAAAATCCGTCATTAAATCGCATTGGAGCAGCTTCATTCTTAGAGTTGGTGCATTGAGAGCTCTCTACCGGCGATTGGAAGGAGTTTGCAACTTTGCATTTCATTTCAAGGTTGGTTTTTTTTGTGTTTTTTAGCAAAAATTGCATTGTTTTGTAAAACTTCAAATTTTATTTTGAACAAAGTTACAAACCCTACTTATTTTGTCTGAACTTTGAAGTTTGAAACTTTGAACATTCAACAAATTAAAAAACCCTACCTTTTGTTTGAAGTTTGAAGTTTGAACATTCAACAAATTAAAAAACCCTACATTCAAGTTTTCAACAATCAGCAAACCCTACATATTTTTGAAAGTTTGAAACAAACCCTACCTTTTGTTTTGGAACAATCAACAAACCCTACCTATTTTTGAAACAAACCCTACTTTTTTTTTGCATTAGTTTAATAAATTAATAATTATAAATGAATTAACAAATGTTCATTTTTTTTGTATTTATGTGTTATTGCAGCAGCCTTGATTTCAAGTTCAAATTGTATTTTGCACAATGTCTAACTCTTCACACCCAGTTCGAAAGGACCTAGCTTGGAAACACGTTGAAAATTTTCCAGGGCAAAAAAAAGGACAAACAAAATGTTTCTATTGCAAAACAATTTTTCATGGAGGCATTAATAGATTGAAATACCATCTTGCACGCATAGCCGTCCATGATGCTTTGGGATGCAAAGATGCACCTGTTGAGGTTGTTCGTGAGGTGCAAATACAATTAGAAACATTTAAAATGAAAAAAGCACTGAAAAAGGGGCAAAGGGAGGAGTTAGCGTGCATTGGTGGTGTTGGAGAGGCTTCTTCCAAGCCTCCATTTCATTCTAGTGCTAGTGCTTGTGCTAGTACTTCTGCTACTGTTGGTGCCCATGCTACTGCTAGTGTTGCCGCTACTGCTAGTGTTGCCGCTACTGCTAGTGCTACCACTACTGCTAGTGCTACCGCTATTGCTAGTGTTGCCGCTATTGCTAGTGTTGCCGCTGTCGCTACTGGTAGTGGTAGTGGTAGTATTGGCATTGGTCCTAGAATTCGTAAATCTAGGTTGGATTCATTTTTTGTGCCATGCACTACTCCTGGTGCCCAACCATCGCTTGAGAGCACGGGTTGGAACAAGGAGGCACATGACGCAGCTAGACGAGCAATTGGCGACTTTTGGTACTATTGCACCATTCCATTCCATGCAGCCAGGTAATTCTTTTTTGTTTGATTGTTTTAAAATTTATATTATTATAGTTTGATTCTTTGTCTCATGAATTTTTATATTTAAATTTTAGGTGCATGTTGAATTCAAATTTAAAGTTAAACTCTCCTTTTTACATGTGCTAGGTCTCCTTATTGGCAAAATATGCTTGATGCCGTAACTGTTTGTGGGGCGGGGTTCAAAGGCCCTATTGAAGATGACTTAAGCGGCCCACTTTTGACACAAAAGGTGGCTGATGTAAAAGCTGAAATAGAGGAGCAGCGCTTGGTATGGAGCAAGAAGGGTTGCACCATCATGACCGATGGTTGGACTGACAGAAAAAATAGGACGCTGCTGAATTTTCTTGTTTCCTCTTCAAGTAATTGTACTTCCCTCAATGCATTGAATAATTTGAATTTTAAATTTGATTTAACGATTAATATTTTTAATTTATGTTCTATTGAACCATTGATTTTGCTTCTTTTTTCAGGTGGCACCGTGTTCATCAAGTCAATTGATGCTTCAACACATGTAAAAAATGCCACATACCTTTGTGAGGCTATAGAGGAAGTCCTATTTGAGGTGGGTGAGGAGAATGTGGTTCAAGTAGTGACCGATAATGCAGCAAATTATGTTGCTGCAGGTAGACTACTGATGGAGAGGCACCCAACAGTATTTTGGACTCCATGTGCCGCACATTGCCTTGACCTCGTATTGGAGGATTTAGGCAAGCTTCCATGGATCAAAACATGTGTGGATATCGCCAAAAATATTTGCAAATTTATATACAATCACACATGGGTCCTTAGCCTAATGAGGCAATACACGGGGTTAAAGGAGTTGGCTCATCCTGGCATCACCAGATTTGCTACAAATTTCACCACACTACAATCCTTGATTCGATCAAAGGGACCTTTGAGACGTATGTTTGTTGCTGAGGAGTGGACTTCCTCATCCTATGGTACTTCCACCACAGGGATTGAAGTGGCAAATTACATTTTTGATGAGCCAGGCTTTTGGACACCTACTGCAGAAATTGTGAAGGTAACCGTAAAATTCAATTCTAGTATTCTTTAATTTTTATTCATATTTTTCTTTTATTTGTTTAACTTTATTTTATTCACACTTAAGTTAATGTTTCACAATATTTGTAGTTCACCGAGCCCCTGGTAGTTCTCTTACGAGTTGCTGATGGGGAGAAGCCCGCAATGGGCTACATATATGAGGGCATGGATAGGGCCAAGGAGGCCATTAGATCCATCTATGGGGGAGTTGAGGGTAAGTATCGTCCCATTTGGGAGATCATTGATAGGAGATGGCAGCACCAGCTTCACAAGCCCCTCCATGTAGCAGCTTATTTCCTAAATCCGGCATTCCAATTTTGCCCTGATTTCAAGGCGGATGATGAGGTTCTTGGTGGGCTCTACTCAGTGATAGAGCGGATGGCGCCTGCAGTTACTAGACCGATAGTCCATGAGATAGAGGCCTTTACTAGTGCACAAGGAGAGCTCTTTTCTCGTCTAATGTGCAAAGAGAGTAGGACAACATTGCAGCCAGGTAAAAATATATTTAAGGGCATAATTTTCCTCTTTTTATATTATTATTAAATGTTGAAACTTGAAACTTGAGACTTAAAATTGGAAATGAGATTGATTTTTTTTTCTTTTTCTCATTTCAGATGTATGGTGGCAAATGTTTGGTGCTAAAACACCAAACCTTCAGAGGATTGCCATTCGCATATTGAGCCAGCCATGCAGTGCTTCAGGTTGTGAGCGTAATTGGAGTATGTTTGAGCACATACACTCCAAGAGGCGCAATAGATTGTCCGTGGAGAGGTTGAATGACCTAGTGTATGTTCATTACAACCTTCGACTTAGACACAAACAGATTTTTGACCATGACTCCACCCCAATCAGGCTAGAGGAGGTCGATCCACAATTTGAGTGGATCACTGAGGCTACAGATCCTATCTTTAGTGATGAGGACTTTGATTGGGTTGACCAGGCAGATAGAGAGGCTGAGGCTGTAGCCATGGCAGAGGAGGTGGATAGAGCACGAGTAGACACAGGCACATCTGATGTTGGTGAGGGTGGCATGGAGTCATAGGCAGAGATTATGGCTGCTGCATCATTGAAGACCTACCATTTACACCTTCGTAGGAAGGCGAAGGATGCAGGCTCCTCTAAGCCATAGACTTCTAGTTATTGTTTTGATACTTCATATTTGCTTGGAACATTTGATCATTTTGATGTCATGGATTTCATATTCCATGAGTTTTGTATACATTTGACTATATTTATATATCTAAGTGTGCTATTTCCTTCAGCAGCTCAGCTACAATTTGCATTTATACTTATGTGATCGATGTATACTTGTGTATGTGATCCAATTAGCTTCTATTTGATGATGTTATTGTGTCTTTAAGGTTTATTTAATAAAGGGTGCATGAAACAAGTTTAAATCCTTAAAAATCTCTAAATTTCTTGGGTTTTTCACTTTGCCGAGTCTGCGTCGAGTCTAGGCGCCAAGTCCCGAGTCCCGAGCCGAGTCGCCCTCGCCGTGTTTTCGCCGAGTCCAAGTCTCGGAACTATGGTCTGGGGGTGATAACTTGTACTGGGTGTGACCTCTGTCCCTGACAACCTGAAGAGCTCCTGCCAAAAATTACTGAGGAACCTACTGTCCCTGTCGTTGACAATACTCCTAGGCAACCCATGAAGTCGAAATACCTCACGAAAGAACAACTCTGCAACCTGAGCTGCAGTGTGAGTGGTAGGAATAGCAAAGAAATGTGCATACTTCGTCAATCTGTCTACCACCACATAAATGCAATCCCTGCCTTGGACTCTAGGTAACCCTGTGATAAAGTCCATAGAAATGTTGTCCCACTTCCTGTCAGGAATGGGTAGGGGCTGCAATAAACCTCCTGGAAGTGAGTGCTCTTGCTTGTTCTGTTGACATATTGGGCACTCTTTTACATACTGCATCACCTCGGTCTTGAGGCCCTTCCAGGTGAACCTCTCTCTAACCTGTCTATAAGTTTTGAAGTATCCTGGATGTCCTTCCATAGGCAAGTCATGAAATGCCCTCAAAACTTTTTGTTTCATCTGTGAACCCGACACCAAGAAGATCCTGTCCTTGTAAATGATCAAATCATTTACCACTGTGTACCTGTCATCTTTGATGGTGCCATCAATCACTCCAGTAGCCCACTCATCCTTAGCATACTCTGTTGAAATCAACTCTCTCCAATCATCAGCAATAGCACCTAGTGCACACAAATGAGGCCTCCTGGATAACGCGTCGGCAACAACATTCTTCTTTCCCTTGACATAAACAATGTCAAAGTCGTAGGCTTGTAACTTGCTGACCCACTTCTGTTGCCTCTCACTCAAATCCTTCTGCCCAAGGAAATGCTTCAAACTGTTGTGATCCGTCTTAACCACAAATTTGCTGCCCACCAGGTCTTGTCTGAACTTAGTCAATGCATGCATGATGGCTAACATCTCCTTATCATATATGCTGTAACTCCTCTCCACACCCCTCAACTTTCTACTCTCAAATGCAATAGGGTGCTTATCCTGCATGATTACCGCACCAATGCCTACACTCGAGGCATCACACTGTAGCTCGAAGGGCTTGCTGAAATATGGAATAGCTAACACAGGGCAAGTACTCATGATCTGTTTGAACCTGTCAAAACACTTCTGTGCCTTATCTGACCAATCAAACGCATCCTTACGAGTCAAATCAGTAAGGGGAGCAGCTGATTGAGAGAACCCCTTCACAAACCTGCGGTAATATCCACAGAGGCCAAGAAATCCCTTAAGATATGAGAGATTTTTTGGTGGTGGCCAATCCACAATTGCCCGAATCTTTTCCGGGTCTACCTTCACACTACCAGCACTGATGATATGACCCAAGTATAGCAACTCGGACATCCCAAACTCACACTTTGACATTTTGGCATACAAAGACTCACTCTCTAAGATGCTCAACACAATGTCAATGTGTTTTAGATGCTCTTCCCATGTCCTGCTGTAAATTAATATATCATCAAAGAAAATCAGCACAAATCTCAACTGCTCTCTGAACACCTTGTTCATACAGGACTGGAAGGTAGCTGGTGCATTGGTCAAACCGAATGGCATGACCAGGCACTCAAAGTGCCCATAATGACACCTAAATGCTGTCTTCTCCACATCCTGATCTCTAACCCGTATCTGATGGTAACCAGATCTCAAATCAATCTTGGATAAGTAACAGGGCCCGTGCAACTCATCGATCAGCTCATCGATTCTGGGAATCGGGTACCTATTCTTGATTGTTTTCTTATTGAATTCCCTGTAATCGATACACATTCTGAGAGTCCCATCCTTCTTCTTTACCAATACCACGGATGATGCAAATGGACTCTTACTAGGCCTGATGTGTCCCATCTCGAGAAGCTCTTTGATAGCCTTTTCGATCTCATCCTTATACCTCTTTGGGTGCCTGTAAGGTGTCGTGATTACTAGCTTAGCACCCTCCTCCAACTCGATCACATGCTCAAAACCCCTATCAGGAGGTTTACCTGGTGGAATATCACTAAACACTTTGGTGTGTTTAGTAAGTATAGACTGTATGTCAGGAGGATACACATGCTTCTGTTGATCTACTGTAGGCATCACCATAACCTCAGCTGCCCACTCCACCTGATCATGACGAATCAATCACTCCATCCGCTTGAGAGAAACAACTCTCAATCCCCCATCTGAAATGCCTCTGAGCACATGTCTAACTCCGTCCACCTCAAACTTCATTTCCATCGTCCGCAAGTTGAGAGTGAACTCCTCAATATCATTCAACCACTTCATACCCAACACAACATCCATCTCACCCATACCGACAACATAAAATTCTGATTGGCAAGTGTATCTGTTCAGCTGGATTGATAGATTGGGTATCCTCCTAGTGCAGGTGAGTACAAAACCATCTGCAACCAAGCCCTCGTCTATGAAGTTATGAGTGGCACCTGTGTCAAGTAAAGCAATACATCGCTGCCCGCTCAGTACCCCTCTAATTCTGAATGATCCTTCCTTCTGAATACTCGTGATACGAGCTGTGGGTCGAGCTAGATCATCCTCTCTATCTGATGCTTCCTCTGAGCCCTCTGATTCTCCACCCTCGGCCTCTGAATGGTAATCCGAGTGGGGTTCCCCATCAACAGACTCGTCGGCTGAAAAGTACTCTAACTGTTTGGCTTTTCCTTGGGCAGCACACTTGTGCGTGGGATCCCAAGGCTCTCAACAATGAAAACAGAGTTTCTTTCTCCTCAAGTCATTCAGCTGATCGCTGTCCAATCTAGAAGAACTCTTATGTTGTTGTCCTGCATCTCTCTGAAATGGTCTCCTATCCCTCTCCTTATCTTTCCTTGGCGGAAATCCTTTGGATTGAAATTTATTCCTCCATACTAATGACTCCATGTCCCGGGCCTTCTTCATGGCCCCCTGAAGTGTAGTAGGGTCAAAACCCTTCACCCATCCGCAAAGTTGATCTGACAATCCGTCAATGAAAAGAACCAACCTGCGCTCAATAATATCCTGAACCATAACAGATATATCCTGGAAATCAGCAATGTAGGAGTCTACTGATCCGCTCTGTCTCAACTGAGTCAACTCCTTGAACTGTAACTCTGGGTCCTTTTTATCAAACCTATCGATCAGTCTAGCTATAAACTTCACATATGAAGTGACCTGATCGTGACCCAATGTAACCTTCCCGTTACTCCACCATTTGTGAGCAGTACCTTCCAAGTGTGGAGTTGCATAAGTAATAGCGTCCTCCTCTGGCATGGGACTAATCTGCAAGTAGCTGTCCAATTTCTGGACCCAAGCTCTCGTGGTGGTCTTACCTGATCCATCGAAGTAAGGAAGTATCATCTTACTTACTTTCCCCTGCAATTCTTGGTTCTGTGATCTACCTCCCCTCCGAGGTCTACACCTAGTCCTCATTTCAGAATATTCAGCAAATGTCATCTCATTTCTGAAACCCTCACTGGATGCTCTCCAGTCCCTCAGAATCTCCTCCTGGAACTCTGCCTGAGTAGGATCCTATTCAGGAACTTGATTCCTAGGAGCAAATATCAGAATACCAGGTCTATCTCCCGCAGTGAACTGTGAAGCTCTATGGTGATTAACCGAAGCCTCATCATCATCTCTATCTCTATGCCTATCATCATGATACCTGTCCCCATTATTCCGTTCTTCTCGATTCCTATCACCGTTATGCCTGTCATTCCCATCATTCCTGTTCCTTTCTCCCCCATCATGTCTGTTTCTATCACCGTCCTGGTACCTGTTCCTGTCACCTCCGTTGTATCTGTTTCTGTCACCTCCATGGTACCTGTTCCTGTCACCTCCATTGTATTTGTTTCTGTCACGGTGATTGTCTAAGTCATTACCCATCCGTTCGATGGCATGTGCTAACTCGGCCTATGCCTCTGCCATCTCACGTTGAGACTCTCATCTCTCGAGTAAGTGCGATCAAAATGTCACGCGGACTAAGTTCTGGTTCTTCCCTGTCACCCATCTCTCCTGTAGGACCTGTAACTGGTGGAAGCTCTCCAAAAAATGGGTCCGTCCGTGATACCTAAGAATCGTCCCCAGTAGCTGCTACCACTCTCAGTATCTGACTCAAAAAGATCTATTACGGGTACTGGATTCTCTGGATTATTCAACTGCGAAGCCTGTGTTCCTTGTCTTGCCCTTGTACTTCTGAACGGATATCTATCAGCAGGTCGCATGTCTCATTTTACCTCTGCATGTCAAAACTGAACTCACAGGATGGCAAGATCTTTAGCTCTAATACCACTGTAATGTGCCGTACCTGTTTGTATATTTTTAAAGATCTTTGTGTGATTTTTATTAATTTTTATTGTGATCTTCCAGACTAGACAGAAGAATGCAGGAGTTTTCAATTTTCCTGCAGTTGTGTTGTCGTAGCATACAATATAGAGCATATATAGAAAACCCAGAAAAAGTACAATGAATTTGCACAAACAAACAATGACCCAGATCATCAAATCCACAAATATTAATTATCGTTACATACCCATGTCAAGTTTTACACTGACATTTCTGTTGTAGCCGGACCAGCAATTGGGCATAGCCAGAATCACTCCAAACTCCAAGGAATAGAAAATATCATGCCTATATTAATAGAAGCAATACAGGAGGCCCTAGACGCCTCATACAATGCAAAATAGAAGCTGCCCGCAAAGAGAAATGAAGCTCAAACTCCCAACTTCATGCCTGGATGTGTACAGCCATGGCTGGAAGTGTATATCAGCAGCAAGAAAACTACCACAAACACTCTGAAATCTGCCTACACAGCCCTTCTTAATTAGCAAATGACAATATCATAAAGAATATCACATTCAGCTCAGCAACTCTTCGAATATCTCCATTATCAGCACATTTGTGAATGCCGAATACATCTACCGTCAATGGCACCGTTGGGTGGTATTGCACACCTGTGGGATACCGTCACTAATGGAGGTTTTCGTCTCCAATAGTCTAATGCAAAATCTCCAACTCCAAAACCCTAGCAGAGCTCTCATACACAATATAAAAACATAGCATAAAACCAAATGAGCTCCAAATGACCTTTTTATCTTCCTCCAAGATAGGTGTTGTGCAATTAGGAGGGAAAATAACAATTAATTTCACTTTATGTCTCCTAGGGATGGAGAATAACAATTTACTTTCACTTTATGTCTCCATTTCATTAATTTCATTAATTTCACTTTTTCCGGCAAAATATAATAAAGTCCATATTAATATAAATTAATAGATCTTCGGACTTTAAAATAAATATGAAGACGGTGTCAGAATTCGCTGATCTTTAGCTCGCCGGAAAGGTCTCGACGAAACGCATCTGATCCAACTCTGAAAATCCCGAACTGACACAGTACCCGAACTTACTAAAAATAGTAACGACCAAGAGCCCACTGAACCAACCACGAAGGTGCCAACTGGATCCTCAGAATCCGAACCAACTCACCCACTGACAAGGATCTCCAGAGCCAACTAACCACAGTTCCCTAACCAAACTGTTAGCCCATGGGAACTCCATGATGGACTAACCATGTGTCGAGAAGGGGACATTACAGAGTTGGCTCATATCCTTACCCAGTTGATACCTTGTGATGCTAGGAACAACAGGGATAATAACAACAATAATGGGAGGAACAGGAATAACTTTGAGGATAGGAACAGGATTAATAATGGAGGTGAGAGGCACAATGGAGACAAGAACCATGGAGACATGAACAATGGTGGCAGGCACAGAGATAGAGACGATGAGGTTGAAGCGTCAGTCACTAACAAGAGGGCTACCTATTGATGTGGTTTTTGTGACAGTGGTTTTTGTGACAGCAACAACATTAGAATAAAACATTGGGTATTCTATCCTCTCTTGAGAAAAAGCCTCTCAAATGCTGAACTATGTGATCACACAAGAGTGCTCCAAGGTTCCTTTTGGGTCAGGTCTTGACTTGAACGGGATAAACTCAGTGAAATGATGTGATTTGTTGGTAATCATAAAGGGGACTTACGTAAAATTGCTCCTTCATGGACATGGAATTCACACCTTACTCCTGGGATTTGTGAATGAATGAAATTCTTCAACAAACTTGAACAAAAAGCAAAAGGAAAAAGGGTTAAGGAAATCGAATCTAAGGACAATGAAATGATGAATGATGCTTCGATAGACAAACTCTTTTAAACCAAGCTTCGCTTCGCCATGGGAGCAACAACTACATGAAACTGGTGCAATCTTCAAAGGAAATGAAGGATTTTCATACTGCAAATATACATTCAAATAACCACAGCTAGTGCAACTTGAATGAACATCCACAATCAAACTATTGCAAAATGGGGGTTCAGGCTAACTTTACACTGTGAATTGCAAGCCACAAATCACAAGAAGTATGAACATAAAGGGATTCATCAAATATCTCAACACAACTCCATCATATCAATGAACTGCAACTAACATCTATCTAAGTTCGTCTTTGCCATGTCCTCATTTCCGGAGTGATCACTAAATGGTATAAGTGTTTAGCCTATTCATCATTCCCGTAGGCTAAAACACATGGTAAGGGAATGGAAGTGATTTTGGTTAAGTAATATTCATTGTATCTTTCATATAAGCCAAAGTCATAAGGGCTTCATCATGAGGAATTGCAATTCCTATTGTAATTTCTCATATTCATAGGGGTAAGACCTATAATTGAGGGGCCAAATTAATAAGTGATTTCTAAGGCCAAATTGTAAAAGGGAAAATGAAATCTTTAATTACATTTTCTCTAATCTATTTTTAGATAGGACCTATTGACAATTGGTGTTGAGTGTGTTGAAGGAATAGGTCCAAGCTAAAAGGTGATCAAATGCAAATTCAAATGAGCCTTCAAAAGGGCAATCGGTCATCATAGAAGAGCCCAACGAATGCACAAGGAGGGAATCCAAATTCAAAGAAGAGCAACCGATTGTAATTGGATCATTCGCCCATAATAAAAATAGGTCCAAGCTAAGCAAAGTACGATTCATGAGTTCATGCGCCTAAGAGGACTCTCCCAATGGTTGAAAGCAAAAGAAGGGGTCATTAGCCTACATGTAAAATAGGTCCAAGCTTTTGCATGAGATACTTGGAGGGAAAAAGATTTAAATTCAAATTATCATACACCAACGGTTGAGGGAAAAGAGGATACATTGGTTCATGTGAAGCATTCGCCCAAGGAATAAACAAAAGAGATTTCATAGAGGAGCGAATGACATTGAGAAATGCTCCAAGGGATCCACCAAGGCTAAGACACATTCATCTAGGCCAAGGGACATTCGCCTATGCTAAAGAGGGTTCCAAATACATTCACCCAAGAAGAATGACACATCAAACATCATTCACTCAAGGAAGGATTTGCCCAAGGAGTATTTGATTGGCACTTTGAATGAAGATCCATTTGCATAGCTAAGGGTGCCAACGGCCTCAACGATAAGGCTCGAGCAAAAGATAGGATGCATTCGTCCATGCAAAGAGATTTCAAGTGCATGCGCTCAAGGTAGAAGTTCGACCAAAGCAATGATGCAAGGGAAGTCAATGCATAAATGCCATTCGGCCATAGCATTCACCAAGGTTAAGGTTCAGGGGAGATTGAAGATGCATTCGCCAAGGAGAAACAATAGCTCAATCCCATTTGCCCAAGACATGATGCAATAAACAATGCATTCAAGACACATGAATCGATGCATAGAAGCTCTTATGCCAATACAAGCTCATTTGGCCATGATAGAAGATAGACATATTCATCCAAGGAGATGATAGAAGAAAAGCATTTAAACAAAGCTCAATGCCAAGCACATTCTCCTAGAAGGAGAAAAGCAATCATCAAACCCTATGCAATTGGAAATAAATTAAATGCAAAGGGAATACCTATCAAGTCCAATCGGCCATGAGAGAAAGGAATAAATAGAGGACTTGGTCTTCAATGTAGGACATGACTGATTTGGTATGTTTTTTCTATTCATTTCAAGCTTGAAGATTCCGATTTTCATGCTTTCTTGCAAGGAGATGTGCCCTTGCCAATAGGGAGATGACCCCCTATGAATTATGAGGTGATATTGCTTCTAATTTCACCATTGAATTCAAACTTGCAGGTATTAGGAGAGATAGAGAGTATTGGAGATCATTGTTGAAGGGTTTGTATCAAAGATCTTGGATATTTGAACACTTCCCAGCCCTTACATCTTTACTACAGTCATTGAAAAAGCTGCTACAGTCAATCAAAGGGCTGCAATCAGTGAGTTTGACATCAATCATTGAATAAGAACCCTTGAAGATCATTTCAGCCCATTCGCTCAAAGTCTAGAAGCCTATCGCTGGACTTTTGGAGAAGATTTGGTGATAAATCTTGTGTCACGTTTCTTGCTGGTTGTATACAGTGTTTCCAGTCACTTGCATCAGTCATAACAGCCAGTATACAGTATCATTTGAAGGTGTTACAAGGCTCATTGAGCGTTGGAACTACCTGGCATTTATTTGGCAATCATCTTTCATTATTGGGTTATCATTAGATCCTATATTTGAAGCCATTTGTAATAGGTTGAAAGTCTGATTTCATTTCAGTATATGACTGTCACAGTGGACAGCGAACTATTGTTTGTAATTGCATCATTTCTATTGAAGGAATAAAGCATTTGGAGTTGGGTTTCATTGAGTATTTGTGTACTAGTTCAATTTCATTTGAGTGGGCTAATTGGTTGCAAGTGCTCTTAGCTAAGTTACAATAAGATTTCAGTTATTACTACTAAGGAACATTACAGTCTTGAATCATCTTTGAAAGAATCATGAAACCATGCTAACATCCCAAAAGGAACACAAATTCATAAAACTTCAATGAGAATGTATTAGATTTGGTAGTATCTTTACAACAATTTCATAATGTCTTCTCCAACTCTTCAAAAGCTTCTACTTTACTCCTACTCTAATCTCCAATCTCTGAGTTTCTCTTATCTATGTCTCTCTTACAAATGAGGAGAAAAGGCCTTTATATAGGCTTCAAAATACAATTAGGTCAAGTCAAAACCCTAATGAGAAAGTAGATAAGACTGCCACCACTCCGGCCAATGAGAAGATGACACATGTCTTAGGGCGTCCACCTCATCTTGTTCTTTCATGGCTAAGTACTTGGCATGGTTTGATTGGTTGATGGTGATTGGGTGCCACCTCAACCTGCCCTTTTGTCTCAAGTGCACTTTGGACTTGGAATTCCATCTTTGTACTACATTTCCTTTGGATTCCTGATACTGAACTTGAAATGCATCACCCCCCGTGGATAATCTTGATGCTAGTCATTCCTTGTATCATTGTGATGTCTTGAAAAGTGAAGTCCTTCATCTTTCCTTGGCATGCATGTGTAGTCCTCTTGATGTTGGAAGCAGTCTCCCTCTTCGGCATTGGAACTCCTCTTTGCATCCACCTTGATCATCTGGACTCATCCTTGAACACATCCTTCATGGAACTTTATCCTTGTCTTCACATCCTACAAAATAAAAAAAACCTCAAGTAGTCATGATGAACAAGATCCTGAATGTAATGCAATTTCTGATATATTTGTGAAGAAAGATAGAAAAACATTTAACATTTGCAAGCAATCACTTCAGAAATCTGGTTTTTACAACAAATCTGCCCTGTTTTCAGTGAAAAGCTTTGCTTTTTGTGAAGAGTTTTGCCTTAAATTTGATAGGCTCTTGTTTTGACTTAGTGGATTTCTGATGAAAACCTAAAGAAAACTGATTTTTCTTGGTCAAGACTAACCTGCTCCTCCAGAAATTAGACTTTAATTTGGTCAAAAATGACCTGCTTGCTCAGGAATCAGACTTTAATTTGGTCAAAAATGACCTGTTTGCTCAGAAATCAGACCTTAATGTGGTCAAAATTGAGCTTTCTATACAAATATCAGAGTTTTTTCTTGGTCAAATTGACCTGTTCCTACAGAAATCAGTCCTTAATTTGGTCAAAATTAAACTACTCCTTCAGAAATCATACCTAAATTTGGTCACAAACGACCTGTTTACTCAGAAATCAGGGCTGTCCTTGGTCAAAAATAACCTGTTTACTCAAAAATCAGGGCTGTCCTTGGTCAAAAATGACCTATTTACTCAGATATCAGACTTTTGTGATGATTCGTGGGTCTGGTTTTTGTGAAGAAAGGACTGAAAATTTCAAAAAAACTTGGTTTTTGATGCTAACCCTGCCCTTTGCCATGAAAATCACTGTATTGAGGTGAAAAAAGCGGTCTAAAAATCACTGTTATTTCTGGTTTTAATGGTGAAAACCCTGAAAATCTCTGTTTTTTGACAAGGAGAGGGTCTATAATGAAGACTATGTGCCCTCTTTGTAGAAGTCTGCCCTGAATGGAGAAATAGATACTTTGATGGGGAAAACCTTTCTCTTTGATCCTTTAGCAAGCTGCTCCTTCAGAAATCTGCCTGAAAATGATGGAGAAGTGTGTCCTTTGATGGAGAAAACCTGTTCTTCAGTGCTTTAGCAAGCTGCTCCTTCAGAAACCTGCATAAAATGATAGAGAAAACTACTCTTTGGTGGAGAAAAAGGATGAGTTGTGGGAAGGCTTGGCTTGCAAATAAAGAAAAGTGACTTGAAATGTGTATTTATATGATTAGATTGACTTTTGGAGGCCAAGTTGCTCAAGCTCCTCTCTAAAAAAGATTTGATTTTTCCTTTTAATTCAAGCAGCTCAACCTCCTCAAAAAAGATTTGATTTTGTTTGACTAAGCAACTTGCTTGTCACCTGGCTGACCTAGCACATAGGTAGCTCAGCTTGGACTAGGCGTGAATTTCAAGTTGATATGAATTTGCTCGAATTGGAATTCTCCTTATCCTAGGCATACTCTTTATGGAGTCAAGCTTTTAGATATTTTGTCCCCTTTTTTGGATTTTAGTGAGCTGGTCATCTTTCCCTAGGCATACCTTTTAGATATTTTCATATGAATTTTTTTTTCTTCTTCCTTGGGCGCACATTTGGTGTGCTCATGTATTTCATACATTTGGTGCGCTCACGTATTTCATTTTTGACCTACCTCCTCACTTGGTGATGGTCGCACATTTCATGTGCTCATGTATTTCATTTTGACCTACCTTTCCACTTGCTTGGTGATGGTCACACATTTCATGCCCTCATGTATTTGGATTTTAGGATTTTCAAATGCGTGCATTTCGTTTCATGACATGCTTCCTACCTTGCTTGGTGATGGTCGCACTTTCATGGGGTCATGTATTTGGATTTTAGGATTTTCAAATGCGTGCATTTCGTTTCATGACATGCTTCCTACCTTGCTTGGTGATGGTCGCACTTTTCATGCCTTCATGTATTTCGTTGACTTGCATTACTAAATGTGTGCATTTCATTCCTCTGTTGCCTTCCTCTCTACTTGGAGTTGGGCGCACTTTTCCTTAGTCCATGTATTTCATTTTGTGGATTCTTATTCCATGTATTTGGTGAGGAGCTTGAGATATTTTCTCATGTATTTCGTGAGGTGCTTGATTCTCAATTCCATGGATTTGTTGAGGTTTGGACTTGTTTTCCTTGGATTTTCCTCATCTTCCTAGGCGTGGATTTCATGAGGTCTTGGTAATCCTTTCCTGAAGCTCATCTTTCTAAACCTTGAGTTTTGAGGAGCTTGTCTCTCTAAAACATGAATTTCTCTCTCCTTGAGGAGCTTATCTCACTAAAATAGGACATTCTCTCTCCTTGAGGAGCTTATCTCACTAAAATAGGACATTCTCTCTCCTTGAGGAGCTTATCTCACTAAAACAGGACATTCTCTCTCCTTAGGTGCTTGAGGAGTTTATATGACTTTCTCTCCTGATGACGAGCTTATATGACTTTCTCTCCTGATGACGAGCTTATCTCACTAAGACATGAATTCCTATCTCCTTGACGTGCTTATTTCACTAAGCTGGACATTGAGGTGCTTATCTGAAGTATCCCACTTATACTGAACCAAATTTTTTGCTAACTTTTCTAATTACTTCAATCAATCAACATCAAACATGAATAAGATCAACATGAATTGAACATCAAGGAAGTTGAGATATCTTATTGCAATTGTCAATCCACTTCTTATTACATTCAACAGATGCTTATTAGCATCAATGTTCAACTTATTACAAAGATTACAAAAGATAGGCCTTGGCGCCTAGATTGAACAATGAATATATTCCAACTACAAGTATCTTATCTTCAACTCGCAAGTGTCTTCAAGATGTCTTTAAGATGCTTCGTATTGCAAATAATGACTTCAATCCTGCACAATGATGATAACTGAATGTTAACACCTCTCAAGAGATAAGGGAGCATCACCTTAGCAAACTTGAGGGAGCATCACCCCAACAACCATGAAATACAAAAATTTCATGAAAGGAGCATAAAGCTTACCAAAAAATATCAAATAGCCAAAGATACAAAATGAAGTCGCTCTTCTCCTTTTATAGTGCTCAAGAGCAAGAGGCAACCACGGCACATTTTCCAAGGAGCATATTCTAGAGGAATATTCCATTGGAATGACTCATTTCTGAGTTGGAAGCCTTATCGTCACGCTACCCAAGGTCACTTATTCCGAATTGAGAGCCTTATCCGACACGTCATCCAAGGTCACTCTGGGACCCACTGCTTGCACGGTGCTCAATGAAGGTTAGGCGCATATTGGAGGATGCAGAGATCAAAATTGGCGCCTCTCCCAAGCTAGGCGCACTTTTGAGGTGGCAGAGGCTAGAAGATGCGCCTCATCAACAAGACTTGTCTTCTGATACTTAACCAATTCTCCAAACACTGGCACAAGCTATAATTCTCTCCCATGTGATGTTTACTTGCAAGTTGATGAAGGATCCAAGTGAGGCGCATATCCAAGGTGGAACAGGAGGCAAAGTGCGCCTCAAGCAACATGATGTTCTCTTGTCATTGATCAAGATCTTAGTTGGATGAATGATCCCTCAAGCAAGTTTTACCTCTTCAACAAGATGGAAGATCAAATTGTGACTTCAATATCCCTATCTAGCTTTAGGCGCATATTCAGTGTTCTAGAGCCATGAGATTGCGCCTAGCATCTTGAAGGTGAGATTCAACTTCGTTCAAATCTTCAAAGTTTCTCCAAAGCTTCTCCACATGCATCTTAGCCAATATCAATGATGATGTCTTAGAATCCCTTCGTTAGGCACAATTTGAGCTTCCTAGAGAATGCGCACATATGAGATTGAAGATGACTAAAAGTGCGCCTCAATACATTCATGATCCTTGAACAAACTTTTAACTTTTGGTGTACAACTTGACATTGCAAATCACTTCCTTGTTTAAGGCGCAATTCCAATGTCCCAGAGGCATGATCTAGCGCCTCAAACACCTAGGCGCACATTTTGAGTTGTTTGATCAATGATTGGCACCTTACTTTTCTTAGGCACACATTTTGAGTTGTTTAATCAATGATTGGCGCCTTAATTTTCTTAGGTGCACATTAGGTGTTGTTGAGTGTCAAACTAGAGCCTTGACTTCTAAGAGCTCCTCCTTTTTACTTAGGCGCATGTTCAAGGTTCTTGAGTCATGGATTAGTGCCTTGCTATTCTATTGAGTGTGAAGAAAGGTAGATATGCGCCGAAGTGCCTTTGTCACTTTAATGTCTTCAATCACTACAAGCTTCTAATCATCCGGCGCTCATCCTCTTGGATCAACTCTCCTTATACCCAAGGCACAACTTGGAGGTGTTTCAACATGAAAAGTGCGCCTAAGCATTGACAAGAGTCTTCGTTCCTTCCTTAGCCATTTGATGTTTTCCAATACATGTTTGAATGTTTAGAAACCATCCATCATTGAAGCACTCAAGAAATGTCTTCATGCTCATGTTTGAATGAATCCTAACCAAGGTGCATTTTAATGGTTGAACAGATGAGAAAATGCTCCTAGCACTAAGACAACCTTATGTCACTTGTTAGAGGTCTTGACCTGCAAAACAAAAAGTTCGTTAGCCAAAACCAAGTTCATTCCCTTATCTTACGTATTAGCCCACGGGAATGATGAATAGGCTAATCCGTGATCATTGTTTACTTATGCCGGAAATGGGGACATGACAGTCTCCCCTTCCCGGGATTGCTTGTCCTCAAGCAATCTAAGGTTAGGATACTCTAAAATCTTTTCTCCTTCCCAAGTAGCATCCTCCATTGGCAACCCTTTCCACTTCACCAAGTATTCTCTTATGCTCCTATTGCGTAGTTTCTTCTCCCTCATATCCACCACACTTTCAGGTTCAAGGGCAAGCATTCCTTCTTCATCCAGTGGTGGAAGTTTGTCAGATGAAACCACATGCTATCCTAGTGCCTTTTTGAGACACGACACATGAAACACATTATGTATGCGGCTTCCAGCTAGCAAATCAAGTTCATATGCCACTTCTCCTGCTCTTCTCAGCACCTTGTAGGGTCCATAAGACCTAGGTTTCAACTTCTCTGCACCTGACTTCTTCAAAGAGCTTTGCCTATACGGCTGAAAGCGCAGAAACACCATATTACCAACTTCAAAACTCCGATCAACTCGATGTCTATCGGCATACAACTTTTGTTGGTTTTGAGCCCTCTAGAAATTCTCCTTAAGAACTCGCAAGATATCTTGCGTGTCCTGCATCAACTCCTTTTCTCTAGGAGCTTGGCTGTCATCAAGGTCAGATCAACAAAAGAAATTGCATCATATCCATACAACGCATGAAAAGGAGACATGCCAATTGACATGTGGAAAGTGGTATTATAGCAGTATTTCCCTAAGTGTAACCACTTTATCCAAGCACGCTGATGATTAGACACATAATTTCGCAGATATCCCTCAAGCCACTTATTGACTATTTCTATTTGCCCATCTATTTGAGGGTGATAACTTGTGCTTGGTGTTAAGTCAGTTCCTGCCAATCGAATTAGCTCTCTCCAGAATACACTGATAAACCTGCTATCTTGATCACTAACTATGGTCTTTGCAAGGCCATGTAATCGGAACACTTCCCAAAAGAACAACTCAGCAACATGCAATGCCGAAAACTCAACTAGAATTGCAAAGAAGTGAGCATACTTAGTCAACCTATCCATGACTACATAAATGCAATCTTTCACTTGGACCTTCGGAAGACCAGTAATGAAATCCATCGAGATACTTTCCCACTTATGTTCTAGAATTGGCAGTGGTTGGAGTAATCCTGCTGGAAAAGTAGTGTCTAACTTGTTCTGCTGACAAATCAAACAATCCCTGACGTATTGCAAAACTTCTTTCAAACCCTTTCAAGTGAATGTTTCTCTGACTTGTCGATAGGTTTTGAAGTAGCCAGGGTGTCCTGCAAGTGGAGTATCATGGTATGCTTTCATGATTCGTTGTTTAAGTTCTAATTCAGGGGTTAGGAAAATCCTATCTTTGTAGTAAATGATGTCATCTATCACCTTATAACGATCATCTTGAATGATTCCATCCATGATTTCACAAGCAAACTTCGATTTGGAGTACTCAACCAGAAGCTGAGACTTCCAATCGGCGGAGACTTCACTTAGGGCACAAATAGAAGGCTTTCTAGACAAGGCATCCGCAACTACAATCTTCTTGCCTTTAATATATTCAATGTCAAAATCATAAGCCTGTATCTTAGTAACCCACTTCTACTGTCGTTCATTCAAATCTTTCTGCCCTAAGAAGTATCTTAAACTGTTGTGATCTGTTCTGACCACAAACTTATCTCCCACTAGATACTGGCGAAACTTAGCCAAAGCATGCATGATAGCCAGCATCTCTTTGTCATATGTAGAGTACAGCCTTTTTGTATCCTTTAACTTCCCACTTTCAAATGCAATTGGGTGACGATCTTGCATCAACACTGCTCCAATACCTTCTCCAGAAGCATCACATTCCAGGACAAAGGACTTAGTGAAATCCGGCAAAGCCAATACTGGCGTCATACTCATTACCTCTTTCAATTTATCAAAAGTTGTTTGAGCTTCCATTGACCAAATAAAAGCACCTTTCTTTGTTAGATTTGTCAAGGGCACGAAGAGCTGCGAGAACCCCTTAACAAATCGTTTGTAGTAAGTACAGAGGCCAAGGAAACCTCTTAATTCTGACACATTCCTGGGCATTGGCCAACTGCGAATGGCTTCAATCTTCTGTTCTTGTACTTTCACGCCATTAGCGCCAATTACATGGCCCAAGTATAGTATCTCCTTCAAACCAAATTCACACTTAGACATTTTTGCATGCAAAGACTGTTTGTCCATTATGCTTAAGATTTTGTCCAAGTGTTGGAGATGTTCTTCCCATGTCTTGCTATAGATTAGAATGTCGTCGAAGAAAACCAACAAGTACTTCCTCAACTGCTTGTTGAATACATGATTAATGCAAGATTGGAAGGTGGCTAGTGCATTGGTCAAACCAAAAGGCATCACCAAGAATTCATAATGCCCGTAGTGACATCTGAATGTTGTTTTTGGAATGTCCTCACGAACACGGAATTGATGATAACCAGAGCGAAGATCAATCTTTGAGAAGAATACAGCTCCATGCAACTCATCTAACAACTCATCAATCCTAGGTATTGGATACCTATTCTTAATGGTCCTTTGATTCAATGCACGATAGTCAATACACATCCGCATTGTTCCATCTTTCTTCTTTACCAACACTACTGAAGAAGCGAATGGACTAGATGAAGGTCGAATTTGTCCCATATCAATCAACTCCTTGATTGTATTCTCATTCTCAATCTCAATCTTGAAGTGTCGAGGATGTCTGTATGGCGCAATGTTGATAGGTTTGGTCCCATCCTCTAACTCAATCACATGCTCAAAACCATGATCTAGTAGTCGTCCTAGAGGAATGTTCCCAAACACCTTACTGTGTTTATCCAACATAGATTGAATATCTATATGATGTTCACCATCCGAAGAAGACTTAGAAGAAACATTGACTTGAGCTGCCCAAGCAATATAATCATGTCGAAACAATGTCTCCATGCGCCTAGCTGAAACAACCCTAGGTGCTCCATCTGAAATAGCTCTCAAGATTACTTTCCTTCCCTCATGGATAAACTCTATCTCCATCTTCTCCAGATCTTGTATGTAACAGCGAAGTGAATGCAACCATTGCATTCCCAATACCACATCAATGCCTAAAAGTCCAACCATATAGAAATTATCTGTTAATGTATAATCCCCCATCTGAATACTGAGTTGGGGTACCTTCTTCTGACAACTCATAGTGAACCCATCTACCACTACAACTGTGAACCCCTCAATGTCCTCTGCTTGTAGGCCACGTCTCATGACTAAACCCTCATCAATGAAGTTATGAGTAGCTCCACTATCCACTAAACAAGTGACTCATTGTCCCTTGATAACACCCTTTATTCGAAAGGCATGATACCTAGGAACTCCTGACATAGAAGCAATAGTCACTTTTCCTTTTCCTGTATCAAGCTCTAATGTAAGCTGCTCCTGATGATCCCCGTCTAAAACTGTATTCTCATGTACATCACTATCATCATCTGAAATCACCTCAATAAGATGTGCTTTGCCTTTTCCAAGGCATCTATGTCCTGGTTCACATGGTTGCTTATAGCTTCTTCCTTTTCAATTCATCTCGCTCCATAGCCGAAGTATTGGGCTTTGGCTGAAATGGTTTTCTCTGATTAGAACCTGTACCTATGAAGAAACTTTTCTTTTGAGTAAATGTAGAAGTAGTATCCAAATCAAGTGCTAACTCAATGGCCCCCTCAAGAGTAGTTGGCTTATGTACTTTAACCAAACCCTTGATCCTATCATTCAATCCTTCAACAAACAACATAGTGATTCTCTTATCTGTCATATCAGGAACCATAACCGCAATCTTTTGCAATTCATTGACATAAGCATCCACTTTACCAAAATTGCTTCAACTGTGCAAGCTCACGGTAGTAGACCTCAACATCCTTGCGGTCAAACCTAGTTATGAGTTTTTGAACAAACTCATCATATGAAGTGATCCTCTTGTAATGTTGTGAAACAAGACCATGATGCCACCACTCATATGCCAAACCCTCTAAATACATAGTAGCAAAATGTATAGCCTTTTCTTCACTCATGGATTTGAGTGTAAGAAAGATCTCCGACTTATTCACCCATGTTCTAGCACTTAGCCTACCACTACCATCAAAACTAGGAAGAGGAATTTTGTTTAAGGCATCCTTATACTCCTTTGGCTGTGTAGGTTGAGCTCTTCTTTGCCTTGGTCGATTCACTCTACCTCTTTGACTATCCCTTTTCTGGCTCATGTAGTTGTTGAAATTTATTCTTTTCCTTACATGCTCAGGAAGTGCATCATACTCATCAACCAAAGATTTAACATTCTCCTCAAAATGAACATCTTCTTCTTCTTCCTGTGGCTGCTCCTCTTCTACTTCTTCTTCCCTAGGAAGAAAAGTAGGTTGCATAGGCCTCTCAACTGTAGGTGTCCTTGTTCTCCTAACACGAGGCGGTGATCTTCCAGCTACACTACCTACATCCTGATTACCTAGATTATTCTGATTGTTATTATTCCTGTTACCCATCAAGGCTTGAAACATCCTTTCAATATTTGCATTTGTTTGCCGTTGTTCAGTTGCCTCACGCTATTGAGCTGCCATATCACGCTAATTATCAACCATCTCCCTTAACATGTTATCAATGTCATCTTGTGGGTTATGTTGCCTTCTATCTCCCATTGTACCTGTTCTCCTTCGATAGTGTTGTGGCAAAGGATCAACGTAGTAGCTCATAACTAATAGGTTGGCAGGATCCAAGCTCTACTACCACTGAAGTATCCCACAGCAATCATATCAACCATGAATAACACCATGAAATACACAATTCAAACACCTACGAATATGAATTTTCTGATCATGCAAGTCTGCTGCTCCAAATTTAAAATATAAAATGGAAATTACATCAAGTTCATAGGCTCAAACATGGCCACTTATCTCCCAAACTACTGCTGTTACAAATCAGATCTGAATTCTAGGCTTCAACATACCAATGAGGACGAAGTATGATGTCTAATTGCAAACCCTTGATGGCGATCTTGGTTTGGTGTTAGATTTTGCATTCATGACTCCAACATGACCCACGAGCCCTCCATAAATGGCGGCGCTCACAGCTGATGGCAAATTGCAAGCAAAATGGCAGCGGCTAGGGTTTGATTCATTCACAACGATTAGATCGGCCTCCTTGAAAAATGGCGCTCAATTCAGACCTGCAATATCTGCCCTCAAAACCCTCCAAAATAGCTGATCAAATCTGATTTGAACATCTGAAAATATTCCTTCAAAATCGGCGCTCAATGCTGACTGGAAATTGACACTCCAAGATGAAATAACTCTCCTCTAATCGGCGCTCAAGTATGCAATAAATCTCTTCAAGATTCGGCACTCCAAATGATGCTAATGATCTCCAACATAGGCGTCCAAATCTGCTATAAAAGATATGACATGAATGCTCAAGAATTCCTTCACAATCCTCCAATGAAGTGCAAGTGTGAACTCCATATGAATCCACCTCCGAGATGCAATTGGCTTTTCGTCCAATCCACCTTCTTTCCGCAAAGGTTTTCGTCCTTGGAAAAGTCCTACAATAAGTCGCAAATGCAAAGTAGAATAGATGCCAAAAGTTCGTGATCCTTGATCCATCAACGCCCTCCTCTATTTATACAAGTCTCTTCAACATTTGATTTGATTTTCCTTTCCCTCCAAGAGTTGGTCGACCAAGTCTCGGCGCCACAATTCAAATTAAAGATTTGAATTTTACTTTTCTTTTTCCTCCAAATTGGCCACCAAGAGATATATTATTTTTTATCATCAAAGCCAACAAACTCATTTCGAAAATTCCTTTTTCACCCTCCAATAGGGCTGTCCAACTTGGGCGCCCAAAATCAAATTAAGATTTGATTTAAAACAATATTTTATTCACCAAGTTGAGTGCCTCACCTCAAGAAATAAAATATTATTATGTTTTAATTTATTTTTTAATGTTTTCAGAACCCTCAATTGGGTCATCCCACTCAAGGATAATTATTTTATTATTTTTGACCCATCCAAAAATAAGAAAAAAATATATCAAGTCATTTCTCACTCACGCCATGCCAAGGAAAAATAGTTGAGCCCAATAAAAATCAATTCTCCAAAAATCAAGCCAAGCCGACATTCAAAACCATAGCTCAACCAAAACATTCCCTTTCCAAGTGAATTAGCCTACGGGAATGACGAATAAGCTAAATCAGACTCCGTTATGTGATCACGCCGGAAATGGGGACATTACAATCCTCCCTTCCCGGGATTGCTTGTCCTCAAGCCATTGCAAATCTGGATGCTGCAGAATCTACTCTCCTTTCCACGTCACATCCTCCAATGGTAAATCTCTCCATCTCACCAAGTACTCATGGATCACCCTGTTTCTCAAATGCCGCTCCCTCATCTCCAAGATGTTGTTAGGAACCAAAACCAAAGTGCCCTCTTCATCAAGAGGTGGAAGATCAAGAGAAGAAACAGCACGCTATCCAACAGCCTTCTTGAGGCATGACACATGAAAAACATTATGAATCCTACTTTCTACTAGCAACTCAAGCTCATATGCTACCTCTCCAACTCTCCTCAAAATCCTGTAAGGACCATAGAACCTAGGCTTCAGTTTTTCTACACCACTCTTCTTCAATGTCAACTGTCTATATGGTTGAAGGCGCAAAAAGACCAAATCACCAACCTCAAAAGTCCTCCCTACCCTATGTCTATCCGCATACATCTACTGGTTCTGAGCATATTGAATATTATCCTTAAGTGCCTTAAGGATATTCCGACTATCCTGCATCAACTCCTTAGTTCTGGGAGCTCGACTGTCATCAAAAGCCAAGTCTACAAATGATGGAGCATCGTAAGCATACAAGGCCCTGAAAGGCGACATGCCAATCGACGTGTGATAGGTGGTATTATAGCAATACTCACCCAAATGTAACCACTTGATCCAAGCACACTGCTGCCCTGCAACATAGTTGCGAAGATATCCTTCAACCCACTTGTTGACAATCTCTGTCTATCCATCTATCTAAGGGTGATAACTCGTGCTCGGCGTCAACTCCGTACTAGCCAATTGGAATAGCTCCCATCAAAACATGCTAAGAAACCAATTGTCTCAATCACTGACAATGGTCTTTAGGAGTCCATGCAATCTAAACACTTCTCTAAAGAATATCTCTTCGACCCTTGGTAGACCAGTGATGAAATCCATCGAAATACTCTCCCACCTTTGCTTCGAAATAGGGAATGGCAAAGCATGCATGATGGCAAGCATCTCCTTATCATAGGTGGAATAAAGCCTCTCTACATCCCTCAACTTCTTGCTCTCAAATGCAATGGGATGTCTATTCTACATCAACACCACACTAATGCCCTCTCCTGATGCATCACACTCCAACACAAAGGGCTGCATGAAATCTGGTAATGCCAACACTGGACAAGAACTCATCACCTGCTTAAGCCTGTCAAAAGTAGCTTGACCCTCATTGGACCATCTGAATGCTCCTTTCTTGGTGAGATCTGTGAGAGGTGCTGCCAACTGTGAAAACCCCTTAACAAATCTCCTGTAGTAGCAACATAGCCCAAGGAACCCTCTCAAATTTGAAATGTTCCTCGATGGTGGCCAATCCAAAATAGCCTATATCTTCTCTTGGTGAGCTCTGACTCCATCAGCTCAAATCACAAGTCCCAAGTAGAGGATCTCAGTCATACCAAACTCACATTTGGACGCCTTAGCATACAATGACTGCGCCTCCATGATACTCAACACCTCATCAATATGCTAAAGATGTTCCTCTCATGTCTTACTGTTTATCAAAATGTTATCAAAGAACACCAATACAAACTTACACAACTGCTTACGAAAGATGTGATTCATGCATGATTGAAATGTAGCAGAGGCGTTAATAAGACCAAATGGCATAACCAATAACTCATAGTGTCCATAATGGCATCTAAATGTTGTCTTATGAATATCCTCATCACGAACACAAATCTGATGATACCCTGAACGAAGACCAATCTTCAAGAAATACATTGCCCCATGTAACTCATCAAGCAACTCATCGATCCTAGCAATGGGATACCTATTCTTAATTATCTTCTTGTTCAAGGCCCTGTAATCAATGCACATCCTCTTGGTGCCATCCTTCTTCACCAACACAACTAATGAAGCAAAAGGACTGGCACTAGGTTGAATGTGTCCCATGTCAGGTAACTCCTTAATCGTCTTCTCAATCTCCTCCTTGAAATGTCGCGGGTGACGATAAGGTGTAGTAATAACGGGCTTGGAGCCCTCCTCCAACTCAATGACATGCTCAAACCCACGATCCGGTGGCGTACTAGGAGGAATTTCTCCAAACACCATACTGTGCTTGTCAAGCACCAATTGGATATCTACATGATACCCTTGATTGTTGGAAGAATATTTGGAAGATATAAAACATTGCGATGCCCAAGCAACATCATCATGTCTGAACAAAGTCTCCATCCTTCTCGCTGAAACAACCCTAGGTCCTCCATCTGAAAGTGCTCTCAACACAATCTTCTTCCCATCGTGCATGAACTCAAGTTCCATCTTCTAGAAATCCTATAAGTACCTGCCAAGTGACTGCAACCACTAAACTCCCAAAACAACATCAATCTATCCCAATCCTACCACATAGAAATCATCAGTCACTGTTTAGTCACCCATCCGAATGCTAAGCTAGGATACCTTCTTAGTGCAGCTCATAGTAAAACCATCTGCACCTGTCACACTAAAACCCTGAAAATCCTCAATCTTTAGTCATCTCTTCACAACTAAACCCTCATTGATAAAGTTGTGAGTAGTTCCACTATCACCCAGACAAGTGACCCTCTGTCCCTTAATGACTCCTCTCAACCGAAAGGGATGATATCTCGGCACTCCTGAAATAGATGCAATGGTGACATGTCCTGTATGGTTTGCAATGTTAGGCTCAAGCTCCACCTGTGGTTGCTACTCCACATGATTTGTATCGCTATCCAAGTTAGTGTCCTCAATAGCCTCATCCTCCACATCGGGAATGACCTTTATGAGATGTACCTTGCCTTTCCCAAGGCAACTGTGTCTGGTTCCCATGGCTCCTTACAAGAGAAGCAAAGTTTCTTCCTCCTTAATTCATTCTTCCCTTCATTGTCCATCCTGGGAGGTGGATATTTATGCTGATTGAACATTTTCTGATTTGAACTAGAGCCCTTGAAACTTTTCTTTTGTGGCTGAAATGATGGTGTAGTGTCAAGATCAAGTGCAAGTTGAATAGCTTCATCAAGTGTGCTAGGCTTATGAGCCTTCATCAAACCCCTTAGCTTATCATTCAAATCTTCCACAAACAACATGATTACCCTTCTCTGTCATATCAGGAACCATAACCACAACCTTCTGGAACTTATCAATGTAGGAATTCACACGCCCAATCTGTCTCATCTATGCTAACTCCCTATAGTAAACTTCTTCATCCTTCCTGTCAAACCTAGCAATGAGTTTATTTGTGAACTCCTCATAAGAGTGGATCATCGGATGGTTTTGTGTCACAAGTCCATGATGCCACCAATCATAAGCTGCTCCCTCCAAGTGCATGGTTGCAAATCGAATAGCTTTGTCTTCTCACATTGGCTTGAGGGTGAGAAATGTATCTAACTTATTAACCCAAGCTCTTGCACTTGTTTTGCCACTCCCATCAAAGTTTGGTAGAGGTACCTTATTTAAAGCTTCCTTAAATTCTTGATGTTGCCTTTCTTGTCTTCTCAGTCTTAGCTCTCCTCTAGGTCTTCCTCTTTCCTTTTTTTGGTTTCAATATTGCTGGAAGCTGAGATCCTCTCTAAGAAGTGTTGGAAGCACCCTGTATGCTTGATGAACAGCGATCATGTCCTCATTCGATGGTGGTACCAACTCATTCTCAACATCTTCATCTTCTTCTTCCCTTGGAAGAAATGTAGGCCGCAATGGTCTATTCGTTGTGGGAGTACGAGCTCTATCAACTCGAGGTGTACCTACCACACTACCTTTACCCGTAGGTGCTGTATTAACTCTCACATTCCCCATGGCCTGAGTCATACACTGCATCATCTGTTGTAAAGCATTATTTGTTTGTTGTTGTCCCGCTGCTAGAGTCCTCAAAATATCATCAACATTCCTATCATCCCTTGGCGGACTTGTACCTCTTTCTCTATCCATGTCCTCTGCAAATGGATTGCCTTCTTGTTCTTCTCGATGTCCTATTATTCTTCTAGAGTGTTGCCAATATGGAGTTTGCATAAGGACAATCAAACTAGCCCACTAACTAGGTCAAATCCTTTTCCACATAGCAGGCAAGGATAAAACTGAGCCAAATCACTTCCAAGTGTAGGAGGACTTAGTTGTTGATCTTATACTCCTGAATGCTAATAGGATAAGATTTAACTTAGTCCTTTCCCAAACCCTCCAGGCTGGCAAGATCCAAGCTCTGATACCACTAAAATATCCCACTGAGGGTATTTGCTAAATTTTCTAATTTTATTTCAAAATATGATTCAAACCCTATATCTGAATTCTGAATTTTATTTCTGCACCTTATCAAATGATTTCACCGAGCATAAAACATATTCTAAAACATGGAAAATGCTGGCAAATGAAGATATACAACAGTAATCATATCAACCATGAATAACACCATGAAATACACAATTCAAACACCTACGAATATCAATTTTCTGATCATGCAAGTCTGCTGCTCCAAATTGAAAATATAAAATGGAAATTACATCAAGTTCGTAGGCTCAAACATGGCCACTTATCTCCCAAACTACTGCTGTTACAGATCAGATCTGAATTCTAGGCTTCAACATACCAATGAGGGCAAAGTATGATGTCTAATTGCAAACCCTTGATGACGATCTTGGTTTGGTGTTAGATTTTGCATTCATGACTCCAACATGACCCACGATCCCTCCAAAAATGGCGGCACTCAGATGATGGCAAATTGCAAGCAAAATGGCAGTGGCTAGGGTTTGATTCATCCACAATGGTGAGATCGACCTCCTAAAAATGGCGCTCAATTCAGATCTGCAATATCTGCCCTCAAACCCTCCAAAATAGCTGATCAAATCTGATTTGGAAATCTGAAAATATTCCTTCAAACCGGCGATCAATGCTGATTGGAAATCGATGCTCCTAATGAAATAATTCTCCTCAAATCGGCGCTCAAGTATGCAATAGAAATCTTCAAGATTCGACACTCCAAATGATGCAAATGATCTCCAAAATAGGCGTCCAAATCTGCTATAAAAGATATGACATGAATGCTCAAGAATCCCTTCAAAATCCTCCAATGAAGTGCAAGTGTGAACTCCGTATGAATCCACCTCCGAGATGCAATTGGGTTTTCGTCCAATCCACCTTGCTTCCGCAAGGGTTTTCGTCCTTAGAAAGTCCTGCAACAAAGTCACAAATGCAAAGTAGAATAGATGCCAAAAGTTTGTGATACTTGATCCATCAACGTCCTCCACTATTTATGCAAGTCTCTTCAACATTTGAATTGATTTTCCTTTCCCTCCAAGAGTTGGCCGACCAAGTCTAGGCACCACAATTCAAATTAAAGATTTGAATTTTACTTTTCTTTTTCCTCCAAGTCGACCACCAAGAGATATATTATTTTTTATCATCAAGGCCCACAAACACATTTCGAAAATTCCTTTTTTTACCCTCCAATAGGGCCGACCAACTTGAGCGCCCAAAATCAAATTAAGATTTGATTTAAAAATAATATTTTATTCACCAAGTTGAGCGCATCACCGCAAGGAATAAAATATTATTATTTTATTTTTTTTTTTATCACCTTAAACCCTCCAAATGGGTCGCTCCACATCAAGGAAAAATATTTTATTATTTTTGACCCATCCAAAAATAAGGCAAAAATATATCAAGTCATTTCCCAGTCACGCCATGCCTAGGAAAAATAGTTGAGCCCAATAAAAATCAATTTTACAAATATCAAAGCAAAGCCGACATTCAAAACCATAGCTCAACCAAAACATTCCCTTTCCAAGTGAATTAGCCTACGGGAATGAAGAATAGGCTAACTCAAACTCCGCTAGGTGATCATGCCAGAAATGGGGACATTAAAGGAAAAATCTTCATCTCGTTTGCTTAGAAATGCAAGGAGCAACCTAGAGGGGTCTTGAATCTTCATGACACGAGGAGATTGAATGGAAGCACTAGGATCATTCCCTTGGAAATGAAGAAACAAATGTTGATCAAGTTCCTTCAGGTTCAAGAGAGAGATTTTCCAAATTTTGGTTGATTTTCCTTTTGTGGTGCAAGGTGAGATGGTAGTCAAGTCATCAATTGAGATGAGTATCTTGTCATGTCCCTTCTCTAGCATAATTTGTTGATGACCCTTAGCCTATTTTTTGCAAATTTTCCCATAGGCTAATGGGGTGGTGGAAAAAGGGAAAATAATTAATTTAAATTAAGTCGTTGAAAAGTTATAATTTCCTCTCCACAACCATAGTACCTTTGTTACAGACAAGTCACCTATTTACAAAATGTCTTATGTGTACTGTAATAAAAAAAAAGTTCGTAGTTTTCTCTGTACCATTGCAATTGAGCAGGTCTCTAGGATTATTAAGATAACAAATTATTATATCTCAAACCAATGACTCCTATCCAAACACTTGAACAAGTTAGTTTTTCTGTGAAAAAAATGAACCAGAAAACATGGATGAAAAGATTCCAGAATTGTAGAAAGATTTTAAAAAGAGTTGACAGAAGATTCTCTGCCTTACCATCACTCTTTGCAAGCAGTGGTTGGCCCCTTCCAGTCAATGCATTCAGTATTGCTCTGGGAGATATATAGGACATTGCCTGCAATAATTTTTCACATTTTAAATTTATTGTTTATAAGAAATGTTGTTGATTCCTCATCTTATTTATGTTACCAAAGAGGAAGCCACTTTTTATATATAGTTTTTACTTCTTTTCTACATGTAACTATTTATGATCCCAACAAAGGTTGTCCCCTTTTGAAAATTCAGTCACATGTCTACAGAAATTACCTTCCAATGGGTGACTGCAACCAATGAACAAGTGACAGCAACTCCCAAACTTCCTAGTCTTAAAAGATCACGCCGAGAAGCCTGCACCCTGTAAAAGCATTATGTCTGCAATTTTTCAACAGTTTCTTTCACTGCAATAACTTTATAGTAATATTGCATATCATCTTTTTGAAGGGTTGTCAACCATTTTACGTGTAGTCTAAAAGGGGTAACGAGTGCATCGTGCTTAACACTCATTTGCTGAAATTTTCCACCTTTTTATCCTTTTCCTTATTTTAGATATTTCTCAAACATCCCTTTATTCTTACAATAATATAGATATTTCAGCTAGTTTTAGCTTGAGATGGCTTGTGATGTAAATAATCAATCAAGTTAGATTCTCTATTCATTTACTTTTAGCAAAAGTAAGATGTGATTTGTCTGTCCTATAACTGCATTCTATAGATGCAAACCTTGTTAATATCCAAACATCAAATTCCTCCAGCATTTATTATAAGCATTGTTGTATACTTTTTTTTTTTTTTAAAGATAAAATTCAAAGTCTTTTATAAAGAATATTTTACCTTGAAAAAATAAAGTACAATTCCAACAGCTAATATGGAAAAAGTTCAACAAGGACCAGCAAGTGGACAAATGTATATTTTGTTCACTATTACAATTCACTTCCAAAAGGCAGAAGAGGAATCAGAAAACTTTGAAAAACTTATTTTTAAAGCTGAGTTTGTTCTTTAAACTTAGATTTTGCAACTAGTTTTGGTGTCGATGCCAAGAGAAGTCAAGGCGGATCAATTCCTTCAGAGTTTGCAAAAGATTTCCACACCAAGGAATTTCCAATGGAGATGTTGGATAGCTATTGTTAGCTATCCTTTTTTTAGCCTGATCGGCTATTTTGAGGAAGATCTATTTTTGGGAGAAATTCTTATTTTTGAGGAAAATTTGATCTTAGATTTCTTCTCATACAAATATTATCAACTTTGGGTAATATTTTGTTAGTTTTGTAGATCTCAACTATCAATTTAGCTGATACAATGCATGTTTTAGATTTTACAATAAAGTCTGCATTCATGCAAAGCTATTCCTAGGATAGAAGTAGTAGTTAAATTCCTTTATTTATTTTCATGCAATTCTTGTAAATAGTATGAATAAGTGCCTTTTTGCACATGGTTAATGGTAATTTTCAAGCCTGCTTATTATGAAATTGTTTTCAGGAAGTTATTATTCTTGCAATTGTTCTTATTGTCAGTTGAGTGTTCTCAATAACCTTAGCAAACTTTATATTGTTACAGGTATTGGAAGAAGTATTGTGGCTTTGTACACAATCCTCAGTACTTGATTCATAATTTGTGTTTACATCCTTGTGTTTTCTCACCAAATCTTACCTTGATAAATGTCTTTTAGTCGTGTTAGTTTACTTTCTGCAATAGATAGGTTTATATAAAAACTTTTTAACTAGTGCAAATATGCTGAAAATGCTTTGTGCTCTAGACTAAGAAACAAAAAGATAGGTCTCAAATTCGATTTGTTCATATTGCATACTTGAAAAATCTTTTAATTCCAAGTCAAAGGGAGCTTCCCCTACTAATTCGAAGAACAGTTTACTGTACACACTGTTCCATTTTGTGTTACATCGAAAGATGTGAATTAAAATGCTAACAACATTCAATGACAAAGTTGGTGCACTTTTCCCTTGGCAAAGCCACTATTAGCACGTGCTTTTGATGGCCAAGCCATCACAAAGTTCCACTTTTCAGTTAAGTGGTTGGCAAACTCCTGCAAATGTTCCTCATTTTGGCTCAAGCTATGAGAATCTCCTCCTAGGCGCACTTTTTGTTTGGCCAAGCCACTTATTTTTTCTACCTAAGACTTGGAAAATTGGCACATGGATAAGTGAAACGTGCCTGAGGAAGAGATAGAACAGTGAAAGCAATCTAAGCACACTTTTTGAGTGGCAAAACCAAATCACATCTCCATCCAGCAGTGAAAAACGTGGGCAAAAGGTTTAATGAAGTGTCCCCAGCACTTAATTGTAAAGAGAAATGAGAAATGGCACACTCTTTGGTGGCTCAAGCCATCAAAAGTTCTGCCTAAAATCTTGGAAAATACCATAAGAAACTCCACCTCAAAACAGGTCATGAAAAAGATGGCAAAAACATAAGAAAATCATGACTAAGTGAAGGAAAAATTGTTCATGAACTGGGGCACACTTTTAGGCTGGTTTTGCCATAGGAAATTTCCACTTAAGTCCAAGAAAATGGCAGATCCATTAGTGATCATTGCCCAGCTTCAGAAATTGACAAAGTCTTAAGTAAAGTCTACCTAAATGATGGCAAAAAGGTAAGTTTTGTGCACCCATATCAGAACCAGCAAGTGATTATCTTTAGGCATGCTTTAGGGATGGCACAACCCTCTTAAAGTTCTGCCAAGACATGAGACAAAGTGGTAACTAGTGAACTGATTTCCGTCAGACTATAAAATGACTAAAAAACAAAAAAACCTTGGCATGATTTCAAATGGGTTAAACCCTTATAAATCTCTGGCAAGGTATAAATAAAATAGTACATGATGAAAAGTGCACCTTTTCGATGGACCAGCCATATGTTTTCTCCTCCAAGCACACAAAAGGGATGGGAAAACCATAAAGAATGTGTGCCTAAGACAAAAGAGATGGCAAACAGCCTCTAGGTGTGCACTCAGCCTGGCATAACACATCAAATTCTCCTCCAAGCACACTTCTGTATAGGTTCAACCATCAAATCATTCTGCCTGGTTCTGAAAGAGTTGGTTTGAAAAACAAATATCTCTGTCAATCATGAGTAAGTGGTAAATACACCTCATAGATGTGCCTGGGCAGAAATAGGTACTCTCTGGTGTCATAACTGAAGATAAACAGCAGGTTTTCAGTCTCTTATAATTGCCAAAGCAATGATTAGAGTCACCTGTAGCAGCAGCACTTAATGGATGAGTGATAGCTGTCATTGTCTCTAAACGTACATCACTAATAAGGGCATTTAGAACGCCAGTGTTTAGTGCAGATTTCAATCATTATGAAGAAGGATATCAATGTGTTGTTCTTGATACTAGGATTTGGGGTTATGTGACAACTCTTCGTGTGTAGATGGTGGAAGATTTTAACCATAGTTGAAAAACTCGCCAAAAGCAAAAACTCACCAAGCCCGAAAAACTCGACTCGGCAAAAACTCGGCAAAAAACTCGGCAACTTAAAAAATTGTTTAAATTTCATTAAAAACTCATTTTTTTTGCAAAATTCAATGATAAGATGCATCCAGTGAGTCAATAAATGAGAAACAAGCTGAGTCTAGTTGTATTTGATTGATTTCAAAGCAAATTGGGTACAAAATGGCATCCATCCTCATGTGGAATGCACTGATATTGATAGTCTGAAACAAAATGAAAATAGCAAATTGTTTTTGTAAAATTGAAAGTAAATACTAAATACTACATCTTCCTCTTCCCAAGTCTAGTGAAAACTAGGGGAGTGGTAGAACTAGAGGGTCTAGTCCTAGGAATTTGTTGTGGCTCCTCCATCCTCGGCATGATAGACCATGGCTCAACCTCCATCCTTGATGTAGATGCTGGTAGTGGTACTGGTGGTAATGTCTCCTTCTCATCCTCCTCATCCTCAATGTCATCCAATGAGAATCCCAATCCCCCAATTCCACCCCCCTCATCCATTGCCTGTCTCTCCAAATCATAGATCTCATCCTCGGAAAACAATGAAGGTTGCTCATCCCGCCCTGTCCAATCACTGTAAGGATCTATCTCATCCAAATCAATTGGATCATTTGATATTTCCTCTACCCTTCTTGTGCACAGCCAAAGATTATACTACATATAGACAATGTCATTGAGGTGTTTCTAAGCTAGCTTGTTCCTCTTATTCGTGTGGATGGCGGATTCTAAGTCTGAAACCTAAAACCTTGAATTTGGCTAAGTCTGAAACCCTGAAACCCTGAAAATTTGGTTAAGTCTGAAATCTGATGGATCCTCAAAAATCTAGAATCTGCATGTTAAATCCCATGGATCCAGAACCAATCTTAAACATCCTGACAGTATATTTCAAAATATTTAAAGTATGGGAAATTCAATATCTCAACATATACTTAAATATATTTTGAAATATACTGACCAAGCGTGTTCCTGGTTTTTTAAGAGACCGAAAATGCCCCTTTTGCCGAGTTTTTTTACAGACTCGCCGAGTTTTTGTGAACAACTCACCAAGTTTTCGGCGAGTTTTTCACAAAAACTCGGCGAGTGAAATAGGCGAGTTTTTGTACGAACTACTCGCCATAAAAAAAAACTCGCGAGTTTTTCACGAGTCTTGCATCTATGATTTTAACACTTCATGAATTCCAAGGTATCCAGTTGGGATGGTGGAGTTGACAGAAGATTGGCATAATCTCATAGTCAAGTTTTCATTGTTTGGTGAAAGATTCGCCAAGTTTTTGAAACATATCTATTTTTAGTAGGTATGCTTTTCTAGGAATAGTGAGAGGGTGTCATTGGATTCATCATGGTTTGGGTCATAGCAGCAAAAGTCTTTTGGGGAAAATGTAAAATACCCTTCTAGAATGATTGAAAATTTTTGCCAACTTTTAGATAAGATTTTTTGCACAAATCAACAAATAAACATCACCGATGAACAAAGCAATAATAAAACTTCAAACCCACATCATACTTGCTTATTTGAAACCTTCAAATGTGAAATACAAAAATGATAAGTTGCTGATATATTTTTTAGTCACTGTCTGATTTTATATCATACCTTATTACATGCATCTAAAGCGTCCAAATACATCAAATCTTTCATAAAATCAAAGCCCAAACACTCTAGAACAAATATAGCTATCCAATGATGCTATAACAGCCTTGAAAGTACATGAACATATGACTGATATAAAACTTCTATAGGCTGATATGACTGCTGAAAGTGATGATTTTGCCCAGCCAAGTTGTATCAATGAAAACTTCATGAAAAACACTTCCAAACCCAAGCGATGGATGCCTAGTTTGGTCTTCTATCAAATGCAACTCTTCAAATGTGAAAGCCTTTGTCAAATCCACTTCAAAAACCTTGTAAGTGTCCAAACGATTCGCTGTCATAAAAATCAAACTTTGCTGATATGAAATCAGGCCTTGAAAAATATGCAAAAGTCACTCAATTCTCACTCTAAACCCAATCAACTACCTTGGTAGACACTCCAATACACCATGGGTTCCATTACAACGTCAAATATTCTTCAAATCTTCACAATAAACCTGCAAATTCAACTCCAATGATGAAATCTGAATGATAACATCTCACAAATTGTCATGGGAACATCACCACAACACTCAAGGGAACATCTCCTTGAAAAATAACTAGAAAATGTAATTTCCAGCTTAAAAGAACAAAATGTAAAAGCTTACCAAATGATCATTAGTTGCAAATTAAAATTCAAGAGCTCTATTTATCCTCTCCAACGATGGGCGTCCCTTCTCCTTGTCAAATTGGAATGAAATTTGGAACCCATCAATCATAATAGAGAGTCTTGAACAAAAGTAAATGAATGACATCTATGAGTGCAATCATTTAAAACTATGTTACCGGGTTCTTTGCCCAGAGGCATCAGTTCGGCTGGGAGTGGAAGCGGCCCTGCCACCCCGGGTTCCTTGTGAGTTCTCCGATGTGTTGTGACCAAATCACACATCACCCCATCGACACTGGGGACCCCCTTTTTGAGCTCAACTACTATGGGCAGGAAACTATTTTGGCTAGGGTAGGCAGTGAAGACGTTAGGAAGAAGAGGATCGTCTGGATAATTTTGAGGGTTTTGAATGCTTCTGGAGCACCTTCGCGGAGATATAGATAGATGATTGAGATGAGGTTTCGGAGTGTTTTGGTGAAGTGAGCGCCCTAGATTCATATACAAGGTCGAATTATCACTTTGAAGTGTTGTTTAGTGTCTTGGAGTACCTTGAACAACTTCTTCTAGAGTAAAGAGTGTCTTGGGTTGCCTTTTTCATCCTTTTTGAAGTATGAAGTAATCCTTGGAAGTCTTGAGTTGAATTCAGGCTTTGAAATGGTGAGTTCAGGATCATGATGCAGTATCTTAAAGACAAATAGGAGCGCCCTTAAGATGGAGGAGTTCCTTGGTGACTTAGGTTGTTTTTGCGCCCTATTGTGAAATGCGCCTTCAAGGAGAAGTTGAAGTTCCATTTGGTGCGCCTAGACAGATTTTGGCGCCTAGTGGAAGGGTCTGAGTGAGATTGAGCGCCCTGAGTTCATTGTGGCGCCTTATAGCCTAAGTGCGCCAGATAGCAAATGTGCGCCTTGATAGCAAATGTGCGCCTTGGTGGCAAATGTGCGCCTTGTGGTGTTTTAGCACTTGATGATTGAACATCAATATGATGATCCTAGCGCCTTAAGGAATAGGTGAGTGCTTTGAAAGTGAAGTGTGAATGCGCCTAGATAGATCCTAGCGCCCTGAGGATGGAAGAGCTCCTTGGTGATTGAGGAAATGCGCCCTGCACGAGGAATAGCGCCTTGAATTTAGTTAGAAGTTGACCTTGATGAATCTTGCGCCTTGGAGTAGATTGAGCGCCCTGAGGTCATTTTTTGCGTCTTGAAGGATGATTGGCGCCTTCAATCAATTGAAGCGCCCTGAGAGAGTTTGAAGTGTGCTTTGAGAATGATATAAGCACTTAGTCTAGAGTTGATAAGACATTTGAGTGGATGACTGCTAGAAGGATTGGAGCGCCTTCACACCAAAGAAAGAGAGTTGGAGCGCCTTAGTTGAGCGCCTAAACAAAGAGTAAGCGCCTTCAAAGAAGAGTTTGAGCGCCTAAAAGGTTAAAGTGCGCCTTAGTTGAAGAGTTTGGAATGCCTTTCAATGAAGAAGCGCCTAGGAGAAGAGAGTTTTGGCGCTCTCCATACAAACAAATTTAAAATTTTAAAAACTCAGATGAGGCCGACCTAGTTAACCAGCCGACCTCATTAAATGCTGGGAAAGGCCTATTTAAGGAGGGCGCTCCTCCTATTCACTTCATTCATTTGCAAATAAGGAGCAGCGATTTTCTCTAGAGGAGCAGCATTTTTGTTTTAAAAGTATTGATTTTGTCAAATTGGAGCAGCAATTTGTGAAGAAAAGAGCAGCATTCTAAGGCAGATCTGAAGTTTATCATTTTATACTGATTTTTTGCATTAAAATCCAGAAATTTATATTTTCTAAGGCAGAAAATTGAGTAAGAGGTATGTTTGATCACTTTTACTTCATCCAATTTCCTTGTACTTCTTCAATTTTGCAAATTTGTATTCAGAAATCAGACAATGACTTAGGATACCTTTTGTACTTGAAAAATTGAATTAGAATGTGATAATATGATAAAAGTACTATAGAAGACTCATAGAATTTATCGTTTCAATCTACTTATTCGAGTCTATTCTTGCAGATAGATGGGAATGACGGCCAAGGAAAGGCAAGTACTCATCAAGATGGATGCCAAGTCTAGCATGCCGGAGTCCAAGCTAGAAACGCAGTGGAAGGATGTTGGCGACACTAACATGGGACACGTCAACTTGGATGAAGCGAAAGACTTCTTGCTCGCGATCACTAGGAACGAAGATATCAAAGCCATTGCGAAGAGCGGGATTGTACAAGCGGCTTGCTTTCCACCTGCTTTGCCAAGCACCGAGCTCGTGTTGGAATGTGTTCAACACTACGACAAGGAGAAAAGACAAATCATAGCCAAGGATGGAACTGTTCTTGCTTACCTGCAGAGGGAGGCTATCCAAGAGATCTTTAACATCCCGAAGGCGAAAGGAGTCTTCATATGCCCTACAACAGCTCAGAAGACGTTCGAAGGCAATACAAAGGTCTACATGCAAGAGATCGGGAAGAAGTGGATGAATGATTCATCTATGAAGATATACAATTCAAAAGACCCCAAGTATCACAAAGCTGACTTCAAGCGGGAGATAAGTTACTTGATCATGTTTCTGAATCGAGTAACAGGTAAGCCACAATCATCTACTTTCGAAGGATGGATGTATACTTATCACATGTTTACAAAGAACAAGATGATTGACTGGGCTGGCCTTATAAGCCACTGCCTAGATGAACAGTTGGAAAACTTTGATGAGACAAAGTCTTTCTTCATGACTTCATACCTTGTGTATATCTTGGCAAGAAATGTCGTTTACAAAGGACTAACAGCTAAGGGACAAGTAGGTACAAAGCCGGGACAGATCCTCTCCTATCAGTGTTACCCTCAGCTTCACCTAAAAAACATCAATCACTACAAAAGATTCAATGATGCCTTCGCTATGTTTATAGTGAGGAGGTTAAGAGGTGAGTTGCATCGGAGATTAACAGGTGCTGCCAGGAACTTCATCAAACAGTATGGAAGGTACTACATCCAGTATGATAAGTTCACCTACATCAGGATTCAAGGATTCACCTCATTTCCATATAGACTGCCTAGATATCCTTCAAACAGGATGGTATTGCTAGAGGTTTCCAGACAGTTGATTGAGTTTCATAAAATGCAGAAAGCAAGGAAGAAAGCAGGAGTTCAGTTTCCCCTTCAGCTAGGAAGATACTATTCTTGTCCATCATTACAGGCAGCTGAGCATTCAGAAGTTGAGCTTCAAGCTTATCATTTGCATCCTCATGATTCGAGGAGAGAAAACTTTGATCCACATGGAGCTATCAAGCAGTCTTACTCTTCTTACAGGCATAAAGAGCAACTAGAAGATCACTGGGCTAATGCTATAGATGATGACGACATCCGGATGCAGAAGTGTTCAAGGTTAAAATGGGACTTGATAAGGGCAACAAAGGTCCTTAGAATTCCTGATCAGCTGGAAGGTGATAGAGCTCTTCTTGGAGATGAGTATGATAAGATTCGTAATTTGACTTATGAAGTCAACTGGTCAGACAGAGAAAAGGTCGATGATGAAGGATTGATAAGACCTGTTATTGCTATCACTGAAGAGCAAATAAACGTACAAGTACAAGCCCTGCTGGATGAAGGTAAGAAATTCACTTATATTAAGATGGAAGAAGTGGATCAGCAAGAACAACATAAGGCACTTAGTAAGGATTCACGGAGCAAAGGAAGTGAGAAAGATTCAGGACCAGGAAAGAAAAGGAAACAGCTTGAGATCGTTCAAGGGGAATCCAGTAGAAAAAAGAAAAGGATTAGCATTGAGACTGCTTCTTCTAGACAGTTGGGTGATATTCCACCAAATACAGACTTGGTGATTCCTGTTGAGAATGTAGTTCCAGAAGTTCCAATGGAAGAAGTACCTTCTAGCCCACATGACACTGAAATCATCGATGAAGTTAACATTGAGGAGAAGGATGATGCTGAAGAGGAGTCATTACCCGTACAAGGAAGACAATTACAGCGGCAGCAAGACCTTTCATCACTTCCAGAATGGTTACAAGAAAGAATTAGAGAAAATTGTGAACTTGAAAGTTGTCCTCCTCTTCCAGTAGATGAGTTACTCTTGGATATGTCAAAGGAGAAACCGAAGAAGAAGGCAAACATCCTCTCCAAAATCACTAAGGATGAAACAGGAGTAAGAAAAGTGCATGTAGCAGTTCCTAGGCTTGAGAAGAACATAGAGGACGTAACACCTGATGATTATGACATCAATACAGTTAATCTGGGTCCTTTAACTGGAATGCAAGTTGAAGAAGAGCTTCAGGATTCGATTGATAATGCTCGAGCTATCATAAGGCAGGAAACAGAAGGCAGAATCAAGGCTGAGCAAAGATGTCGTACCTTGGAGCAGTACATTCAGCATTTAGTACATCCTATTCATCCGCAGGAAAGGGTTGCTGCACCTGCATCTCTCCTTCCTCCTGAAACAGTTGGACACCTGGAAGAGTTGAAGTCTTCATCTCACAGATTGAAGGATTGGATGAAAAGATCTAAGGAGACTACATTCAGGTATCTAGGAGATATTATGCAAGTAAATGACAAGATTATTAGCCTAAAGGAAAGGGTACTTGCATTAATGACAGCCTGTGTTGAATTCAAAGACTTTAAAGATCAACATCTACCACACCTAAAGAGCTTGATGGAAACCTCAGTGGATGATCTGTTACATGCTGAAGTTATTGAAGAAGGTAAAACATACAACTTTTCCTCATGGTATTTCAGTCTTCGCATCAAAGGACAATTGCTGGATAAGATTGAATTAGATATGTCAAGAATTAGAAGTGTGCTTCAGAGAATTCAGGATGGAATACATACTTCTTTGATGGAAATTTGCAATCCTTTTGGGGAGATGACCTTTGAGAATCTGAAAGAGCAAGTTCAAGTTTTCTATTTTCAGGAAAATGATATTACAGATGAGAGACTTGATAGTATATTCTCACTTGCTGTCCACCTTGGCGACAACAAAGCAAGAATAACTGATTGGGAAAGGACACTTGGCCTTTATTCAATTGATGTGCTTGAAGCTGAAGGGACCATTCAAAATTCGCCAAGTGTACCCATAGAAGAAGTCAAGCGAATAGTATCCAAGTTCATTGAATGCCAAACTTCTAGTGAAGGATATTCGCATGAGGATTCTTCATGAAATAATGATATATCATTCTTATCTTCTTGTGAGGCGTGCTTTTGTTCCTTTCTTTATGGCCGCCGTCATTTAATAAAGATAGCATCTTTTATTTAATATAGACAATCTCCTGTATTTAATAAAGTTGACCTCTTTCATTTAATAAAGAGAAGTTTGTTATAACTACTTGTGATGTGGCTTGATCTGGTCCGCTGAATTCGCCGATCGATCTTGACCCTTCTTTCTTTTGAGGTCTATAAAAGAGCTCTTGTTGCTCTCATTTGTACGATTGAAAATTCTGAAATTGTTGCAAGAGCTCTCTGAGATAATAAAAGATTCATTGTCTTGGTGATTCTATTTGTGTTTCCGAGTGTTGCATGGTTTCAATTTTCAAGCGAATATTATATTAGATTAAGTTTCTCTTTAAGTTTATGTTAGTTGATGAAAGGTTTCTTTATTGCTTTTTGGTGAAATCTCTAAGTTCATACCATTTGCAGTTTGCGGCTTGTAGATTGCAGTGCATGGTTAGCCTGAACAATTGAACATCAATTTGATCTTTATGCTTGTTGAGTCATTCATGAGCATAATTGATTTAAACATCTTGTATACCCCAGAAGATTGCACCTATCTTGCGTAGTTGTTTGTTTTGGCGAAGCAAGATTTGGTTGGATTTCACCTAGGTAGTAAATTTCCTTGCATCTAGGATTAGTTTAGCATTCCTAAACCTTATATCTTTTGCCTTTTGTTTATCTAGTCAGTTAGGATTAGGATCAAGAACATCCACTGTTAAATCATACGCCATTAATTGCAGTACTTAGATACTCCAGTGTCGACCTCCGTAATCTTTGAAGCAATAAGTCAACTTGAACAATTGCGTAAGTCCCTTTGCAGGTTAACAGTAAAATCATACTTAGTCGCTGAGCTTTCTCTTTTCAAAATCATCAGAAGGAACCTTGGAGTCATCTCGTTTGATCACCTGGTTCAGCATTCGAGAGACTTTGCTCAAGAGGGAGTCAGATACTTAGTATCTCACTCTATTGTTGAATTGTCTAAAAACAATCATCAACACGATGGAGAACCCACAAGGAACCCGGGGGTGGCAGGGGCGCTCCCAAGCCACTCCCAGGCGCTCCCAGGCCCTCCCAGGTGCTCCCAAGCGCATTTTTGGGATTTTTTTTTAAATTACAAATTTTCTTTTAAAAAACTATAACTATATAAATTATTAAATACTATATATTATATAATATAATATAGAATATCTAATATTATTTATTATATAATAAATTAATAATATATTATATTATATTATATCATACATTATTGTATTATATCCTCCTTTAACTTGACGGCAGCCATGAACGAGAACAAACAATCATTTACAATCTTCATTTAACATTTGAATTCCCCTTGCTAATGGCAGCGGCTGATCATATGCAATCATTTAATATCCACAAACCCAATCGCCCTCATGACACCATCGATCCAATGCAATTATTTAATAAATAAATATTGCATTTAAAATATCTTTTCCTTATAATTGGTGACTAGCTCTAAATCAAATGCAATCATTAAATTTCAATAACCAACCTCTATCAATACCAATCGCTCAATACAAGGCATGAGTGAGTGAACCATCATGGCATTGGAATTCGGCACTTGATCCAATATAAACTATGGGCGATCATCTAGATAGCCGTTGGCTCCTTGAACAATGCAATTCAAATACAAAACAATATATGCCAATCGATCCTTATCCTTTGCTTTTGGTTTTGGTCTGAACCTATAACTCCATTGGTGAACACATCACCTTATTTCATATTCACAACTCCATATAAATCGATTATAGAAAATGCAATTGAAGATTCCATTTTCTAAAATCCATCAAATGAAATAAAAATACAATTTCAATATTGCATTTTTCATTGATCACATACTAGTTGAGCCAACTTTCTGAATCTCCATGTATAGACACATAACAACTTTCCGGTTCTCCATGTATAGAAATAAGCTCAAACTAGGAATTCATTCCCTTACCAATGTATTAGCCTATGGGAATGGATGATAGGCTAATCATCAACTCCATGTGAAGTCACTCCGGAAATGGGGACATGACAGAAAAAATCGGCAAACAAAAAGTATAAGATTTTTTCCAAAAATCACGAAAAAATCGTTAAAAAACCGGATTTAAATAAAATCATAAATATATACATATTTGCAGGGTAAAAAAATATTATTAGTAATTAAGTTATTATTATCTTAAATTTTGAAATTAAAAAAATTAAATGAACTTTATAGCATAATTTTAATTAAATTATATAATATATTATATAAATAATAAAGATAGTTTCTAATATAAATAATTTAATTTAATTTAAATAGTCTATAATATAAATTATAAAATTTTAAATTTTAAATTATAATTATATTATATAATATATTATATTTTATAATAATAAATAAAGTCTATAATTTATAATTATATATTTATTATTATACAATCTATATTATATAATATTAATAATTAATATATTATATACACTGTATAATATAATCCATAGGAGGTTCAATGAATACGTCGATAGGAACAACTGACGAGTTTAGAAATTTTCTAGCATTAAATTTTTTTTACGACATGAGACAATTCCGAGCACCATAATGCTCACATATAAAAGCCTATCAGCTAATTAATATCTGCATTGTATAGTATGTAAGGGGTCTCGAATCTTCATTTCCCGTATCTATATCATATTAAAAAATAGAGGCGAACAAAGACAAAAAGAAAGATTCGTTTGAAGCGTGAATATGATGAATACCTGCAACGAGAACCCTGTAAGCAAACCCTGCAAGTTATTAAAATATTAGTTATTAGTTTAATGGTCATCTTATTAGATATTTCTATTTTTTGCTTTAGCTTAGTTTGCTTAGAATCTTTCTATATAATTTACTTTATTGGCTGTATTCTCTATATAGAAACATCTTGTAAAACCTTTATATAGAGTTGTGCTCTATCTTGTAAATGATCTCATTGAATAATATATTATTATGTTTTTTAATAACATGGTATCAAAGCCCGGTTGAGCGGGCATCCGTGTTTGAAAATTTTTTCATTTTCCTATGCTCTCTGCTTTATCCGTATGTCGTACCGACGATCGTACGGCCCTATTTGTCATGTCCCCATATTTTAATCGATTAAGTAATCAATTATAGATGAAAATACAAATATAAATATTATGAACTTAAATATTATTATAATAATCATAATATAATTCAGATATTATTATAATAATAATATAATATAATATATATGTAAAAAAGATCAAAGTAATAAAAAAATTATGGAAGGAGCGAAAAAGCAGGAAGAAGGGTTTTACAAGGAGAACGGTGGCAGAAAAAACGAAGGAGAAGAAGTGGAATGCAAATTAAGAGAGGAGGCACCATTCGTTGCAACAGGAGCGAACGCAGTCCCAATTAGCAAAATTAGGAGAAGCCATTCAGATTTCGCCAAAGGACAGGTAGATTCGCAGCAGGAGGAAAGGGTTACAATCGATGTAAAAGACAAGGTGGATAAAGACATAAATGCGCTGGAACAAACAGCTCTGATAGGAAGGGTGATAGGAAGAAACAAATCAAAACAACAGATCAAGGAATGGATTACAGGAAACTGGACAAAAGCAGAAATGATACATTTCATACCCAAACAATTCTTTGTGGTCGATTTCAAGGAAGAAGCTGACAGAGATAACATTCTGGAGAATGCGCCATGGAAAATAGGGTTGGATTATATTTACACACAGAAATGGAGGCCGAATTTTAACCCGAATAACTTCGATCCTTACAAGGAACCAATATGGATAAGATTATATAATTTACCATTTGAATATTGGTCAGGAGGCTGTCTATACAAAATTGGAGATACTTTGGGAAATACAGTAGAGCTGGACATGGGAGATAGCGACTCAATTTACTTTGCTCGAATTAGGTTACTAGCAATCAACAAGATTCCAATGAAGATAATGCTGATCACTTCAGCAGGTACCTGGGAACAGAATATAGAAGTTGAGGAAAGAAAATTCTTTTGTCTTGAATGTAGAAGCAGAAGACATATGGAAAAAGGATGCCCTAAAAAACTTACCGGGAAAAGAACAGAAGACAATATGGATAGGGAGGAGGAATCGAAGCAAACAGAAAAGGAAAGGCAAGGAACACGGGACATAGGAGGAGACATAGATTTACCGGTAGAGTCTTCTAACAGAAATCCTAATTCTCCAATTCTCCAAGAAAAGGAGTCAACAATGCCAGACACGGAAACAAAGTCAGAGGCTAGACATAGGGAAATCAGAAAAGAACTTGAGGAGGGACATAACACTTCGTCAGCAGGATCCAAGGACTCTGCAAAAGTTGATAAGCAGGGAGAAAAAGATGAATACAGTCCTGAGATAGTTAGAGAGACTCTAGAAGCAGAGATCGGGCCTAACGATGACTGGTTAGATGAAGAAGAGGCTTTTGAGGATAGAGAGGAAATTGGAATTATCGATCCTCGACATATCAGCCAAACTGGAGCAAGAGGAACTACGGGCAATGGAAAGAAGTTAGGAAGGAAAACAGATAAGGAGAAAAGAGAGGAGTATGCGGCAGACAAGGGACTTCCGAGCATCAAAAAATACATGCTAAGATCCAAGGGAGGGAACACCTCCCTTGGGAAGCCATGAAGATACTTTCATGGAATGTTAGGGGCTTAAACGCCCCTAACAAAAGGCGCGCAATCAAGCGCCACCTTTCCAAGCTAATGCTGGATATAATCTTATTACAGGAAACCAGATTGTTGAAGGAAGAAGCGGAGAAGTTTACACAGCATTGTAGACCTTTGACAGGTATCTTCAGCGAACCCAGGGGTACTGCAGGAGGGGTAGGATTACTGTGGAATCCTTCCAAGGTAGATGTCAAGGAAGTAGAGGTAAATCAAAATTGGATAATAGGAAAAGTCATTTTATATCATGTCAATTTTTCTTTCTGGATTTGCTGTGTATATGGGCCAACCAAGACAGAGGAAAAAAAGGAAGTATGGAATGGCATTTTAGGTAGAATGCAAGAGCTGGGGGAAGAAAGGGTGATTTTGGGAGGAGATTTTAATGCAATTTTAAATTTGGAAGAAAAAAGAGGAGGTTTGAGAACAGTTAACAACGCAACAAAAGATTTTAGGGAGTTTGTTGAAGAAGGCAGGCTAATTGACTTCCCTCCTAAAGAAGGAAGCTTTACATGGACTAATAGGAGGGAAGGCTTTACAAATATAGCCGAAAGGCTAGATAGATTTCTATGCAGTTCGAACTGGTTAGAAACAGATTTAGGAATTGAATCGAGCATTTTGCCAAGTTCTCTGTCAGATTATTATCCCATAAAGCTGGAAATAGGCCAATTACTTAAGCCAAAGAATTCATATTTCAAATTCGAAAAAATGTGGTGGAGAAATGAGGAACTAATAGATTGTATAGGGAAATGGTGGCTAGAGATTCCAGGAAAGGGAGGATCGGTAAGTTATGTTTTCTGTCAAAAATTAGCACATGTCAAAAAGAGGTTGAAGGAATGGAACAAGAATACTTTCAAAGACATATTTGCAGAAAAAAACAGGGTTGAAGAAGAACTGGAGGGGTTAAATCAGAAAGTTATAAGGGAGGGGATGTTTCAAAATGATTACAAAAAAGAGAAAGAACTTATGGCCGAATGGGACGAATTGTTAGCTAGGGAAGAAGAATATTGGAGAAGTAAAGCCAGAGAAGTGTGGCTGGAGGCAGGCGACAAAAACACCAAATTCTTTCACAACTCAGTCAAATCCAGAAGAATGACGAATAAAATTTCAGAGCTGACTATTGGGAATGGTATTATAATAAACAAAAAAGAAGAAATTGAGAGAGAAATAGTCAGCTACTTTCAAACATTCTTGGCACCTGAGGAGGGTTTTGACTGGTTAAACATAGAGCAAGCCACAAACCATATAGATAAGATAGTAAACGATGAAGAAAGGGAAGCCTTGGAAAAGCCTTTCACAGAGGAAGAAGTCAGGAAGGCAACATTCCAATTACACCCGGACAAAGCGCCAGGACCGGACGGTTTTCCTGCTCTTTTTTATCAAAAATGTTGGCATATCGTGGGCAAGGAGGTCTGGAACATTCTGGAAGATTTCAGAAAGAAGAAAAGATTTGTAAAAGATATAAACAATACAGTAATTGCGCTTATTCCAAAAAAATCAGAATGTAGGAGGGTCAGTGATTTCAGGCCAATCTCATTATGCAACACGATCTACAAGATTCTCACCAAGACAATTGCTAACAGACTAAAACCAATTTTGGGAAGAATAATATCAGAAAACCAAAATGGATTCACGCCAGGAAGAGAGATTGCGGACAGCATTATTTTAGTAAACGAAGTCATCCACTCGATCAATCAAAACAGACAGAAGAGTATGCTAATCAAGTTAGATGTGAGCAAGGCATACGACAGGGTTAGATGGAACTTCCTTCTTAAGATACTAGAGAAAATGGGCTTCAGCAGATCTTGGCTTGAAGGCATTTACCAGTGTATTTCCACTCCAAGAATGTCGGTAGCAGTGAATGGATCGCTATGTGGCTTTTTCGAGATATCACAAGGGTTGAGACAAGGTGATCCGTTATCCCCGTGCCTTTTCGTTTTAATGGCTGAGGCTATGGGGAAAATGATCCAACATTGTCAAAGATCAGGGGGATGGAAAGGAGTCAGGGTAGCTCGAGGATTAACACCAGTCACACACACTCAATTTGCAGACGACACTTTACTTTTCGGGGAAGCGAACCCCGCAGAGGCAGAGGCGATCCGAAGAGTGCTAGACACGTACACGAATCTGTCAGGGCAGGTGGTTAACAAAGAAAAGACAAGAATGTTTTTTTTCAATACCTCTAAAAGATGGCAAAACCAGATATCACAAATCCTGGGTTGTCAAGTAGATACCTTACCAAACAAACACTTAGGGGCTCCTATATTCAATGGACAGAACAAATCTCAGCTTTGGGAGGAAGTAATCGCTCAGTCTAAAAGTAAAATGGACACTTGGAAAGGAAGATGGTTAACATTAGCAGGAAGGATTACCATGCTAAAATCAGTTTTAGGGGCAGTCCCGACCCACATGATGTCCTGCCTACAGGTTCCAAATAAGGCCAGAACCACCTTGGAGAGTGGTTGGAAAAAGTTCCTGTGGGAAGGATCGAGAGAGATCAAAAGAATACCGTTAATTGGATGGGATAAAGCCACGTGCCCCATAGACAAGGGTGGGATGGGAATGAGAGAACTAAAACTCCAGAATGAAGCATTGGGAGCTAAGTTGGTTTGGAAATTGGCAAAACAACCACAGAAACTTTGGTGTAGAATTATGCAAAGTAAATATTTGGATGATTCTGATCCGAATAGAATTTTGACCATAGCGAATCCAGGGGGTGGCTCGCCTATATGGAATTTCCTCAGAAAATGCAGACCGATAATTTTAGATCATTTGACGTGGAGTATTAATAATGGGAGAAACGCCAACTTTTGGACGGATTCATGGGAAGGATGGCCGTCGCTAGATAGCTTGCAAGAGTTATCAAAATTAAGAGAACAGATGATTCAAGACAGAGGAGAAAAGGTGGCGGACTACTTCGAAGGAGAAGACGAGGCAGGCTTAGTCAGATGGGTGGACCCTAGTAAGTACAATGTAGATACGGACACCAAAAAGAAGTATGTGGAAATACTTAACGAAAGAAAGATCAGGAAAAACAATGATAGCGATGAGATAATTTGGTGTGGTGCAAAGTCTGGACAATACACAGTTAAGATAGGATATCAATTATTGAAGTCAGACAGAGAAAGCAATTCATTAGATCATTGGCCAAAAAAGATTTGTTGGGACAATCAAGTTCTGCCCAAGGCGGGTGCTTTTCTGTGGACGGTGCTACATAGAAGTATATTAACAGGGGACAGGTTGCAGAAGCTAGGGATCTCTGGTCCAAGCCGATGTACACTGTGCAAGCAACATGAAGAGACTCTTGACCATTTGTTTTTAAAATGCCAGGTAGCTGATAAGGTATGGACGTATTTCCTCAGCCTATTAGAATGGAAAGGAGCCATGAATTCTACAATAGTAGATTTCTTGAAAAGCTGGCCAATACTACAACGAAAAGGTTTCTGGGGGAGCATCTGGATAACTATGCCATCCATGATAATTTGGCAGATTTGGAAGGAAAGGAATCAGCGAATATTTGAAGAAAAAGAAATTCCGACAGAAAACTTAATTAAAAAAATAGAAACTGGATTAGTTGAAATACTTAACTCCAAAGCAAGTAGCAGGGGAGGATGTAAGTTTACATGTTGGGATGAGGCAATCATGAAATTATGGCCTGATCTTAAAATCCCGAAAGGGTTGGGAGGAGGGAAGAAAACTAGAGCCCAATCAAGATGGTTGGCTCCGCCAAGAGTTAGACTCAAACTAAATTTCGATGGGGCCTCCAAAGGCAACCCGGGTAAGGCAGGATATGGCTATATTATCAGGGATGAGAGGGGAGATTTTGTCTGGGCAGCTTCGGGCGACTTGGGAGTGGCATCAAATAATATGGCAGAATTAGAAGCCCTATCTAGAGGGGTGATGGACTGCGCTAGGAAAGGTTGGACCAACATTGACATAGAAGGGGACTCTCAAATAGTTATTAATGCTGTCATTAGGAACAATGCAGCAAATTGGAATTTAAAAAAAGGAGTGCAGAGAATCAAGGACGTCCTGCAAAACTTGAATTTTTCCATTAGACACATTTATAGAGAAGCAAATAAAGCCGCGGACTTCCTAGCTAACCAAGGGATCACGAGAGGAGGAAAGGACGTCAGCGATTCAGACATTGCAAGCTGGAATGGGCTTGCTGAGGTACTTGGCTCAGATAAGGGAAAGTCACAGAAGGTGGATGAGCTGAGGAATCACACATCCGACGGTGGAGTTTAGACAGGCAGATACTTACATTTGGTAGGACGATTCGGATGTTCACGCGATGTAGATCTCTCCAGTGAGACAATGATGAAGGGTACTAGCGTCTTGCTTATTTTAAGCCAGCCGAAGGTTGCCTGGGATTAGAATGGTGGAAGAGGAAGAGATGGCCAGAATAATGGGAGTGCAGTGCCGATGTCTGGAGGAAGGAAAGGAGCAGCAGGTGGGGTGCCTGTTCAAACTCAAAGAAGAAGCTGCCAGAACAGCTATCTTACAAATCATTGGAGGAGGGTCGTGGAGTGGCGGCCATGTACACGATGGTCGTGTATATCAGATTTTCTTCGCCAATATTCAACTGATCATGGGCAGCTCCTTCTATGGGGTGTGTTGGGGAGCGCGGTTGGTAGCTCCAGCCAACCACACGGTAATTATGGGAGAGATTGATTCGGTGGGAGGTGACCGGGCAGAGGAAACGCTGAAATCAGCCTATGCAAGGGGAGTCGGATCCAAGAAGGCAAGAGATATCCTCGCTGCTTACAGAGAAGGCATTGAAAACCGGGACATGGAAACCTTTCGTAAGATGCTTCAGGAAAATAAAGGGGAGTTTACTGACGGCCAGATCGGAAGGCTTCTGGAGACGGCGGAAGGCATGATGATGATAATGCACGAGATAATGTAACACACTGGGCTGTTAAAAAGCTAAAGACATAGTTGTTTTTAGTTCTGGATTAGTAAAATGTTGTGTTCTGTAAGTTGTTTTGTATGGCATTCCGGGATGGAATTAGCCAATAAATAAAAACAACGTTTTTATTCTATGTTATAGACCAAAGGGAGCCATCCCCATGATGGCACTTACCAAACAAAAAAAAAAATATAATACAATATATATAATATATAATATAAATATATATATATATATTATAATATAATAACATTTAATATATCAAATATACGAAGATTAAATATAATATTCAATATATATAATAAGAATAATATTATAAATATATAATGTTATATTATATAAAATAAATACAAAATATATATATTAATAATATAAATGTAAATATTTAAATATTATAATATAATTATATTTACAAAGTCAACAATTACATCCATAAAGGCAAGAGCAAATAAAGTTACGGAGATTAGGAATTAGAAAATTCTTTATAAAAAGAGATGCTCTTTAGAGAGTTATCTCTATTCAAAGAGATGCCTCTCTCCATAAAGGCAAGATCATATACATATATATATTAAAAAAGGAAAGAATATAAGGGGAGAAATATCTAATTCTAATCTGCAAAAAAACATAAGGAGACAACAGTCCAAAACACAGGAAAAATATACAACAGGAGCATTTGAAATCTGCAATAAGAAAGAAATTAAGGCCAGCGACAGTCAAGGAATATATAGGTGGATTGGAGAGGAAATAAAATATAAAGTATTTTGGAAGAAAATCATATCTAAAGTAGAAAAATAAGGAAAAACTCATATTTATAGTAAATACATGAAGAGAGTATTAATACCTATGAAAGAAGGGAGAAAAATAGACACGATGTGAAGAAGGAATAAGACATTTCTAAGTTAATAATATATTTCTGACATATACATATTTTAAGCATATCAGTAGGAAACAGACAACCAGATCTGCCATTAAGGAAATTAAGAGAGGACATATATATGGATCAGTAATCAAGATATATATAGAAAGGCATCAAGTTATGGGTAAAACTAATATTGTTCCTATAAGGGGACATTACAAGTGGTATCAAAGCTATCGTCCTGCCATCCTGTGAATGATAATTGACTTATATGCATTTGAGTGTATACTCTATGACTTGTATTTGTATTCGAGTGTATACTCTATGACTTTGAGTTGGTTGCTTGCGTGCTTGAGCTACTTGCCTACTTGCTTGGGCTACTTACTTGTCTACTTGAGCTACTTGCCTACTTACTTGAGTTACTCGCCTACTTGCTTGAGCTACTTGCTTGTCTACTTAAGCTACTTGCCTACATGCTTGAGCTACTCGCCTACTTGCTTGTCTACTTGAGCTACTTGCCTACTTGCTTGAGCTACTTGCTTGCTTGATTGAGCTTACGACCTGCCATCTTGTGGACGGATGTAATGCAAAAAGGGAAAATATGGAGTGAATCAAAATAACAAATAAGAAAGAGGATACTCATATGAGAGTATAATATACTACATATAATTGTAAGTTAATATTGATGCGATTTTGATTGCACTATTGTACATATACCTTCGCTATGATGGAGAAGAAGAAGTACAAAGGAAACAGCGCGAGGGCCCTCTTCTAGGTATGCCACCCGGGGGGGGGGGACGTAATGAGCCCACATGGGCCAAAGGGGTTCTACCTTTACTATGAAGGTTACTGCCTCTGGCTTAGGGAGTGGCTACCAGGACACCTTAGTAATCTCACTCTCCTAGCATGGCATATGTAGAGAGGGCAATTATGAGAATAACGGACTTCATATGAATGGCATGCGCCACATGAGTCTGAGGCGATCTATCATGAATGGCATGCGCCACGTTAGATCAAAGGTACCTTATATGAATGGCATACGCCACATAAGGTAAGAACAAATGGCGGACTTCATATGAATGGCATGCGCCACATGAGTCCGAGGCGATCTATCATGAATGGCATGTGCCACGTTAGATCGAAGGTACCTTATATGAATGGCATGCACCACATAAGGTAAAAAAAATGGCGGACTTCATATGAATGGCATGTGCCACATGAGTCCGAGGCGATCTATCATGAATGCTATGTGCCACGTTAGATCGAAGGTACCTTATATGAATGGCATGTGCAACATAAGGTAAGAACAAATAGTGAACTTCATATAAATGGCATGCGCCACATTAGATTGAAAGAACCTTATATGAATGGCATGTGCCACATAAGGACTATGACACGCCACATAAGGACTATAACACTCCATATGAATGGCATGCGCCACATGGAGACTAGGGAGGGATGGTTTATCCACCCTGAGACCTAGGAAAAATCAGTGTATCCTTCAAAAAGACATTAGGGAAGTATAGAACATAAAAAGTTTATTTCATTAATCACAAAAACACATGAATCAAATTCATTTCTATATTAGACCAATTCTTCCAAGAGTCTCTTTGAGTTCTTCTCTTGATACTAAGTTATATTATGGGCCCATAACCCACTAATTCCCAGGATCATTCTTCATAATCATCTATAACACTTATACTTCATCAATCACATTGCTATTCCAATAAAAGCTTACCAAATCTACTTTGATCATAAAATTTTCTATCCATGACATCATATAATCAATTATGCCTCAAGAACATAACTCTTTGCAATTTTGAGATCAATAACACACCAAAAGGTAAAACTACAAGATGACAAGTACAAGAATGAATCTCGTAATCAAAGATCAAGATGTCTTCATTATTCATTGGAATCTTGGAATCTCAATACTCTCAAATCTTCTTAATCTATGATACTTGCATCCCATCATTATTATCCAAAACATCAAACAAATGCTCTTTGGTCACAAATTTTCTTTCATGGAATCACAATCAATCTCTCTTCACTAAAGCATGTTCAATCTAAACCACGATTTCGTTTCAACAAGTAGACATTAAAAGGTGCAAGGTAATGAAAGAAATCATTGTGATTGCTTGAGGACAAGCAATCTCGAGAGGGGAGGCCTATCATGTCCCCATATTTTAATCGATTATAGATGAAAATACAAATATAAATATTATGAACTTAAATATTATTATAATAATCATAATATAATTTGGATATTATTATAATAATAATATAATATAATATATAATATATATAAATATATATATATATTATAATATAATAACATTTAATATATCAAATATACGAAGATTAAATATAATATTCAATATATATAATAAGAATAATATTATAAATATATATTGTTATATTATATAAAATAAATACAAAATATATATATTAATAATATAAATGTAAATATTTAAATATTATAATATAATTATATTTACAAAGTCAACAATTACATCCATAAAGGCAAGAGCAAATAAAGTTACGAAGATTATGAATTAGAAAATTCTTTATAAAAAGAGATGACTCTTTAGAGAGTTATCTCTATTCAAAGAGATGCCTCTCTCCATAAAGGCAAGATCATATATATATATATATATATATATATTAAAAAAGGAAGGAATATAAGGGGAGAAATATCTAATTCTAATCTGCAAAAAAACGTAAGGAGACAACAGTCCAAAACACAGGAAAAATATACAGTAGGAGCATTTGAAATCTGCAATAAGAAAGAAATTAAGGCCAGCGACAGTCAAGGAATATATAGGTGGATTGGAGAGGAAATAAAATATAAAGTATTTTGGAAGAAAAACATATCTAAAGTAGAAAAATAAGGAAAAAATCAGATTTATAGTAAATACATGAAGAGAGTATTAATACCTATGAAAGAAGGGAGAAAAATAGACACGATGTGAAGAAGGAATAAGACATTTCTGAGTTAATAATATATTTCTAACATTTACATATTTCAAGCATATCAGCAGGAAACAGACATCCAAATCTACCATTAAGGAAATTAAGAGAGAACATATATATGGATCAATAATCAAGATATATATAGAAAGGCATCTAGTTATGGGTAAAACTAATATTGTTCCTATAAGGGGACATTACATATATATTATTATATATTTATTTATATATATATTATATATTATATTTATATATTATATATTAAATTATATTATTATTATTATAATATCTGAATTATATTATGATTATTATAATAATATTTAAGTTCATAATATTTATATTTGTATTTTCATCTATAATTGATTACTTAATCGATTAAAATATGGGGACATGACACTGTCTCTCTATATTGTTTTCGTTTTTTTCTGCAAATCGAGATTTTTTTCTGTAAGCAATGGCACGGATCTGTAAATCGCATTTTTGAGCTTCTGGCTGCAGTTTTTTCTCTGTGTTGAAAAACCCATGTCATGATTTCCTAGCACAATTCTTTGGAGCAGATTTTCATAGAGGTCACGTGAAAAATCGACAGGTTTGGCATTTTTAATGGTCGGCATTTTTTAGCAGAGGCTTCATGATATGAAATCGAGATTGTCTGAAGGCCACGTTTTTTGCTTTGTGTGGGCGGTTTCCTGTATCTCTGGCTGCGATTCTTGTTTTGGTCACCGAATTTTTTCAACCTACAATTCTATTTTGGTCTCATGATTCTGTGCATGATCATTGTGTTTTTCCTCCTGTTCACATCCTTGGCTCTGGGAGTTGCATTTTTTGAGGATTCTGGGTTTCCATTTTTCTTGGTCGGGTTTCTTTGCTTGTTGATTTTCTCAAGGTTCTGGAGGGGTGGCGTTTTGTGCATTGGTTGTTGTCTCTTTTTCGGTAGTTCACTACCAGCAGCAATAATTTTCTAGGGTTGCCCGTCTGTTTGGAGAATGTATGATCAGCATCTGTCACTGGCGGTTTAAAGGAGGTCGCGATTCCTTAGCCACATATTTTCTCAACTCAAGTCTTTGTTGGCTTTTGATCGGGGGAATCCTAAAAAGGGTTGTCCGTTTTCTTCCACCTGGACCCTTGCTTTAGTTTTCCGGCGGGCAGCTCGTGGTTCGGAGGCTTCATTTTTTTTGGCGAGAGATTTCATGCCAGCAATGAAGGGTTGATTTATTTATTTATTTTGAGCCAATTTTGACGGAATTTGTCTAGGAAAACTAAAAATTCTGCAAAGAGTTTTCGAAGATTTTTCTGAAAAATCTAACTGTTTCTAAATCTCTTTTTAGACAATTTTTGACAAATCGTAATTTGTGCCAGCTAATTGTCCAAGGTTTGTGCCAGCTGATCACGGAGTTACCTCGTTTTTTGTGCTTTGGAAAACGGGAGGGATGGCGTCTTTGTCCAGTGTTATGTTGGAAAATACGCAGAGGTTCAATGGAAAGAATTACAACACGTGGAAGCAAAGGATGCTTACCATCTTTGAGTACCGGTGTCTGAATTCGTTTGTTCTAGGTACAGAAGCTTGTCCCGCTACTGCTGGGAAGGATCGGGACAAGTATGATGAAGGTAATAGAGAGGTAGTTATTCTTCTAAAATTATCTGTCACCGATGAAATGTTACCAAAAATACCATCTAGTAAAGCTGCTGTGGAGATCTAGAAGCATCTGAAAGATCTTCATGAGACCTCAGACAAGGGAAGGGCATTCTTTTTAAAGAATATGCTATTCTCTATTATGATGGATGACCAAGTGTCTTTATAGGGGCACTTGACGAAAGTCAAGGATATTCGTGACCAACTAGAGGCCATTGATCGCAAGATGGCTGAAGAGGATATGGTGGTGATCACTTTGAAAAGTTTTCCGCGTTCCTACAAGCACTTCATCGAAACGCTCAACATTACATCCACCAATGTTGACTTGAAGTTTGATGAGCTATGCAACAAGCTTTTGAAGCAGGATAGGTGGAGGAACCAGTTTGGGAGCAGCAATGAGTCTCCTAGTGTTGAACAAGCTTTTACTGCCAAGGAAGTTGGCAAAGGCAAGTCCACTCAATAGAAAGGACGGGGCAATTCGGAGGACTCCAAGAAGCCTTTTACTTGCCATTACTGTGGGAAGACTTGTCATATCAAGAGGTTTTACAAAAAGCAGTTGGCTGATGAGAAGTCCAACCAAGAAAAGTCTTAGCAAAGTGCTCAAGTGGCGGAGCATACTGAGAAGGAGTCTGCATTTTATGCATTTTAAGGACCAGCACTCCATAGGGTTATGGGTTTTTGTTTGTACGATAACCATTAAGGGAGGGTATTAAAATATTAGTTATTAGTTTAACGGTCATCTTATTAGATATTTCTATTTTCTGCTTTAGTTTAGTTTGCTTAGAATGTTTCTATATACTTTGCTTTATTAGTTGTATTCTCTATATAGAAACATCTTGTAAAACCTTTATATAGAGTTGTGCTCTATCTTGTAAATGATCTCATTGAATAATATATTATTATGTTTTTAATAACACAAGTGAACCCTTCGTTCTACTCTGCAACTCGCAAGTCAAAATCTGCAGGTTGTAGAAAAAAAACAAAAAAAAACCTAAAAATACGCAACCGCAAAGCGAAATCGCATGGGTAAATTGGGCGCGCATTTCGCAGGGTTCGACGGACAAGACTGCCATGTTTTAAATGTGTTTTAAACGTAATTTAATCACAATTTTAAACCGATTTAAATCATTGAAAATCGGTCAACAATTTTTAGGGCTTCTGCGATTTAAACCTGCAAAAAATCACCCCCTGCCCGATTCACAATTTTTGTAATGTCCCCTTTCTCTATACAGAGTTAGTCTATCATCGAGTTCCCGTATACTAACTAGCCTGGTTAGGGAACCATGGTTGGCAGTGACTTGGATGAGTTGATTAGGAGTGGATGTTGACTTGGGTTTAGTTTAGTCTCCAGTTGGCACTTTCTAGAGGTGGTTTGTTTGCCTTGGGCCCGAACTTGCTATTTTTAGCAAACTAGGGTTTGAGCCATTTCAGGATTTTCAGTGTTGGAGTTGATGCGTCTTGGCAAGACCTTTACAACGATCTCTAGATTATTGGATTCCATGCACGATTGGGCTCCCGTTTTAAAGTCCGAAGATTAATAACATTATTTTAATAGGGACTTGGGAAAATATTATAGTTAACTAGCAAAAATGAAATATTAATTAAAAGTCACTTAAGTTGGAGTTGGGCGCCCACCTCAAGGGATTATAAGTGATTTAAAATGAAATATTTCCCTCCCAAAAAAGCATCGACTCTCTTGGGGAAATAAAAGATGAAAAAGAGCATTTTGCTTTATGCGTTGATATCTTGAGATTGCTTGGTTTTGCTCTGCAAAAGCTTTGTGAGGGTTTGAAGGGGATTTGAACCCAGGGAGGTGTTGGAAACGAAAACTTCCTACAGTGACAACATTTCGCAGGTGTGTAATACCATCCAAGGGTGCTAGTGAGGCAAATACATCCAGTGTTTGCATTTGAGCTTCAATGGGATTCATTTTGATGAGAGTTTGAGTACATATTGGTCACATCTTTCGCAAATTAATGAAGAGACAGCTGATAACAGTGATAGAGGTACAGATTTGTAGAAGTTATTCGCTTTGTGTGGAGTTTGGGACTGCATGTTAGCTGGCCGTACCTTCCCAAGTCAGCCGTACCACTTGGAGGAGATCTTTTTAGGTGTTTGGCTCTGTTTTCTCCTACAATCCTAAGTGTGGAGGTGAGATAAGGGACCTGCAATGATTACCAGTCTATTGAGAGGCAGATTTCATTATTGTTTGTTGTGATTTCCTCTCCATCCTGGCCCTACAGCAGCTGGGGGTGACGTGAGGTCTGCTGGGAGCCATTTCTCATTGTTTGGCAGCAACTATTCCTCCCCTTTTGGCGTCTAGGGTCTCAAAACAGTTATCATTTGTATGCAAACAAACTATCATTTATTGGTGTTTCGGAGGAGTTTAATGCTACCCATATTGCTGGTTCAGCTACCGTAAAAATACAAAGTTGGATATTTTGACATAGGTATGTGTTGATAATTCATTTTATGTGATTTCATGATCTGGGTCTCTCATATTTTGTTCATATCTATTGTACTTTTTCTGGGTTTTCATTACATGTTATATATTGCATTGTATCTGGCAACAACTCAAGAAACAAAAAAAACACCTTCTGCATCTTCCATCTAGTTCTGAAAGATCACAAAAATATTAATAAAATAACACTATTAAGATTAAACAAAGAACCAACAGGTGCGGCACATTACAATTTTTAGAAAAAATCGCAATTTTTTAACGATTTTTGCTTCTGTGGTTTGGGTTTTAGAAGCTCCATAAGGTTCACCATATTTCACAAGATCTGCCAGATTCTTCAAAAACCTCATAAAGATCATTCATGTGCAACATGCTATTTTAAGCAACAGCCGTATCAAGCAATTGTCAAGTCTAGCAATGGCTATTTCCGTGCGATGGATATAAGCCTATGTCATGTCCCGTTCTAGGTTTGCATACAATTTTTCTGAATCTTGCAATTTCAAAATTCAAACCCTAGGACAGAATTTCTGATTTCCTTGTTTGCACCTTCAATTTGTCTTCAACAACATGAAATATAAAGAAGCATATGCCAAAACATACATCTATCTACTTTGAAATGAATTACACCATGCATTACACATAAAAGATCAAGATGATGATGACAGCCCGTTTAGATCACTGCTGTTATGACTCTCAAACTGTTCAAGCATCAATTACATCAAAGTCTTGGCTTTATGACAGCCAATTACATCAAGCAATACTGCTGTTGCAATTCAGAAGTAAACAATAACTCAACATACCAATTTATATGCTCAGATCTGTTATGAATCGATGTCAAACTGATGCCAAATGATGGGGGAAACTTCTGCCGCCCAGATCCGATATAAAGGTCTTCAAACTATGTCACAGCTGAAACAAATCCTATGATGCTGTTCGCAGATCACTAGTGTAGTGTGCCTAGCTCTGTATGATGTTCAAATGCCTTTGGATTGATCACTGCCCTGGAAATATGCAGATCGGCCTGATGCTTGTAGTCTCCAATGATGATAAGATGTAAACTAGATCCTCCAATGCTGGTTCGCTGTCACAGAGATGGACTGACCGCTGCCTTCAAGTGTTCAATTGATGAGTTGCTGGATGCTATTCGCTACCACCATACAGACCACCTCTCCTTCTTGGTGTTTGTGATGCCAAGACCTCCAACTTGCTGCCAATGCTAGGCCGAACTCACCAAGACCCAGTGATTTCACTTATGATGCAAATTACCTTCAACACATGGGTGGCGACTAGGGTTTACTGCTGCCAATAAGGTTCGTTGATATACATCTCCAAGGTCTCTTCAATTCGGCAATCAATAGATGTAGAGTCTTCAATGAAAATGCAAGATATCTTCAATGCAAATCTTCAACAACTCAATCAAGGTCTTCAATCTTGTAACAAACAACCCCAAAATTTTTTTGAATTTTGCAAACTATAACGGCAGGGTTAGGAAAATGAATGCATCCAACTAGATTACCTCCACACTTCTAATCACCAATTTCCCAGATTGGGCAAGGTGAGAGCATACAATGCTGTGGTTTACAATTCAAAACTTATGCAAAACTAATATAATCATCCGCTTCATAGCAAGCATCCACTTATTCAATGGGGATACTCCACTTATTCAGTGGGTGAATGAACAAGAAAGGAAAGCATTACAATTTTTTCCACACTGGCAGTTGAACCATCCAGGGGTTATAAGTGTTTACCATTATGCATAGATGAAAAACAAATGACAAATATCAGATGTAACACTACTCAGAAATAACAACTAGGTTATTATATCAACACCATTGATGATTAGATTCCATGTAGATATCCTGCAACACATATCAATGTCAAACAACATCCACAATATAGTTATGTCCCAGCTGTTAATAAACCCAGAGTAGCATAATGATAACTTCTGCTCAGAAGATCTGATTATTTCCCAGCTGTACGGACGTCCCAGCAGGGTGAGGAAACCACAAGATATGCAATGAAGAGTCTCTAATCCCTCTCAAACTTGCAGCCCCTGAACTTTCTGACCTAGACGCCAACAAAGATGATCATACAGCCATGTATTCAAGACAAACAAGCTCCAAAACCCCTGATTTTCTGTTGTACGGTGCTTCATAGCAGGATGTACGGAACTGCTCATAAATAATGATTTCAGCCCTCAAAAATTCTGCAATAACATGGAAAGGCAGCGCCATGATATGGCAAAGAGTGCCCCAACAACAGATTTCAACAAGTCATTCATTAGAATCCACCATGGAAATTTTATCCTCCCAGCATAGTACGGCCTTGATGGTACGGCTTGCATCAAATCAGCAGCTGAACTCACAAAAAATTATTAAATCACTCCAAAAATACCTCAAATATCACTTCAAAAACATCCAACAATAAACTATGATCAATCACCAAAGAAATCTCAAAAACCATTCAAGCTCAGTGCAACTTCTGTTTGAAGTCATCATTTTTCCAGCTAGGGTGGATCTTCCACCACCGAAACCGGACTTCCTCTAGAGGGTTTTCGACCTCAAGAAGGTAGGAAGAACTCCAAGTTCATTCCAACAGCATCTTAGTACAAAATCCAAAGCATCCCTTCAAATGAGTTCTCATTCCCCTTCTATAACTTTTTGAGAGGAATATATTATTATTTTCCTTTTAACTCTTCATATTTCTTCTCTCAAAAAGACCTTTTTTGAAATAATAATAATATATCATATGTGAGGCCCCCATTTTAAGTGTCTATCATTTAAAACACTTAATTACCTTTCCAATGAACTATAACACTTAGGTACTTTTTATTTATTTTCACCCTTAAGAGACTTAAGTGCAAACAATAATTAAATAGCTCATTAAACCACCCGACTTTGTGGAAAATCCCAAATGTAAGAGAACTGCAAAATAAATCATACCACTGCCTTCTATGAAGAACGATGTCATCTGGATGACTTACTATAAATAGACGGGTTCTCCAAGAATCTTGGAGAGCTATCCAAAAGCCCGAACAAATTTCTGAAAGTTGCATAACAATCCTGAGACATCACTAAGCTCAAAGCTAAGACAAAACATCGCAAATAACTGAACCTGTGCTCTTCACAACAAACAAAGCTTCCTAACCAACCCAGATAGCCTACAGAAGCTCAAGGGAATAAGCTATTGGTCTCAGACTTGGCTAGACGCCAAATGGAGACATTACAAATGTCTTCAAACAAATCTTCAACAATGTCTTCTACAATGATCTTCAATGAAAGCTCTAACAATGGTCTCCGACCAAATCTTCGAAAAATAAATCAATGATGCTCAAACAATCTACGAATCTCCAATGAAGTGCAAATGTGAACTCCGTATGAATTCACCTCCAAGTGTGATTGGGTTTTCGTCCAACACACAACTCCGCAAGGGTTTTCGTCCTTGGAAGATCAAGCAAAGCAATTGCCAAGCATGAATGCGAAAAGTTACCAAAAGATTCATGATGTCGAAATGAGGCTCCAAAGCCTTCTTTTATACTTGGATCTCCACCAATTCAAATTAAAGATTTGAATTTCAATTTCCCTCCTTTCAATTTGAAAACACCTTCATTATTTATTTCTCCAAGAATGGCGCCCAAAGCTAAGTATTATTTTATTATTTTTTTAAATATTTTTCCTTCTCCAAGGGTGAGCGCTCCAACATAAAATAATAAAATATTATTATTTTTTCCCTCTCCTCAATTTGGCGCACAATTCCAGGAACATGCATTATTTTATTATTTATTTTCCAACTCCAAATATTATTTTATTTAATTTATCCCCTTTTCCAAGTGAGCACCAAAATCCAAGAATCCGTATTTTTTATTATTTTCTTTTTTTTGTCTCTCTCCCAGGGGCTTAAATTAAATAATATTAAAATATTATTATTTTATTTATTTTATTATTTTTCTCCTTCCTTGGTGCCATCATTAAATAATAATAAAATATTATTATTTAATTATTTCCTTTTGATAATTAATGTGAAATTGCATTAATTCATTTTTCCATCCTCGCCAATGTAATTAGCTGAGCCAACGCTCCATTCTTCAAGCCTCTGAACATTATTATCTTTTTCCAACCCTTGGCTCAACCAGAATATTCCCTTGTTTTGACGAATTAGCCTATGGAAATGATGATAGGCTAACTCCATTCTCTGTTTGGTGATCATGCCGGATATAGGGACATTATAGCCTATTCTAGGCCTTTTATATCTTATTAGTTGTCTTAGAATTAGTTTGTTTTAAAGTTATTTTCTTTTCACTTTTCCTACAAATAGGGCTAGATTTGCTTTAAAGTTGTTTTCTTTTCACTTTTCCTACACATAGGGATAGGTTTGCGTTAAAGCAAGTATTTTTGGGATATTTAACTATTATTTCTTAAATCCCTAAAAGCTCTTCCTTGTAACCTATAAATAAAAGCCTTGGATACATAAACTCATATTGTTAGTTGATGCTGATGGTGTTAGGTTGTCATTGATGTCAAAAAGGTGTTTGGTCTTCATATGACAAGATGTCATACTTCAGGATGCAGTGTCAGTATTGGTGGGTTGTTGATCAAGCTACTTGTCAGTTGATTTGTTATTGCTTCATATGCTTCATTGTTCAGGAGATGGTTGATCATTTGGTTTATGTTTGCCACAAATAGAGATGATTTCTTGATCTTGGTTCACATGCTTCAGTAATGCAAGAAGCAATACAAATCAAGTATTTATGTTGGAGGGTTCACTTTGTTTTGTACTTGATCAGGACTAGTTTGATCGTATCAATTGTTGATGATTGAGGTTCATGTTTTTCAATGTCTTCATGTTGCACAAACAAGATGCAAAGTGTAGGTTGATATGTCATCTTCATAAGTTGATATGTCTAATGCTACATGAGATCATGAGTCAAGTTGGATGCTTTGCAGATGTACTCATTGATATTTCATGGGAAACACAGATCAAAGGTTATGCTTGTTGTTGATATGATGTGTTGATCCTCATGTTGAGTCATGTTGAGACGTGTTAGAACAAGTGCTTCAAGAGTGTTAAGTAGTAAGTTTATGAACATATGCATGCATGGTGTTTATGACAATGGTTATTCTTCATCTATCACAGTTGGAAGGAAATGGGATTTGCAATGTTCTCAGTCAGCCTTGATGATCATGCCATGAGAGAATAAGTGGATTAGTGCTGAGTTGAGGTCTTGTTTTATTTTTATTTGGCATTAAATGCCTAAGGTTGGAGCTAGATATTTGACATAAGACATGAGACTTTATTTACATGTTGTAGTATAGAATATTATTTATGACCTAAAAAAAAAAAAAAACCATTGAAAAGTCATATTTGGGAAGCACGAATAGTTTTTACCACGAAATGTATGAAGGAGCTTATACTATATATAAATCCATCGAATATGGAGCATATTATTTATGTCTTATGTGTTTAGTTTCAAAGAAAAAGAAAAAGTGCATGAACCCGATTTCTATGAAGGAAAATAACATAAGATAAAAGCATGCTTTATGGTATACACCGAATGGGGAATTTAATATATAGAAAAAAGCATCGAATTTTATGGGAGAAAGTTTGTATTAAATATGTTTTATTAAAAAGGAGGGAGCCCATCTATGGAAAGCTTTATTTTTATAAAGCATAAAATGCATTTAGTAAAAGGCTTCTAAAAAGTTTTTTTTATAAAGTTTGAAAAAATATACGTGGGCTTAAATTTCTATGGATTTTATAAAGTTATGTGGGTTTAGCCTTAAAAGGCTTTGTATTCAAAATTTAGAAATTTTTTAATTTCTATTTTATTTGCTTTTTAAAAAAAGGCATGAGATTCAATTTGGAAAATATAGGAGTATTTCAAGGAGTTTTTCAAGGAATTGGTTGATGCTTTTTAAAAGCAATTTTTTTAGGAAAATCCATTCTAATTTCTCTCCCATACAATTGAAGAATTTAGTGAAGTTTTTTTTTGTGAGAAGATTATGTTTTTGATGGAGATTTTTATGCAGAAGGTGAAATTGAATAGGTGGAACATATTTTTGAAAAGTGGTTTGACACAGATTTTTTGAAGAAATTATTTATGCAAATTGAAGAGTCATTGCACACAGAAGGATATCAAAGTTTGATCATAGAATATGAAAGGTTTTCATGGAGAAGATTTGTCTTGTAGGAAAATAAAGGATTCTATTTTGTGAGAAAGAAAATATGAATCAAGGAGGAAGATTTTTTCTTGTTTGCAATCAGAGAATGTGTTTTTGTAGGAATATGAAGTAGCATTGAAAAGATTGAAGGAAAATGAACAGATTGAAGGTAAATGAACAGATTGAAGGTTTCAAAAATATGAAGAAGATATTCTTGTAGAGAGAAGTGAAATTCCAAGAGTCCTATTGTTTATGATTTTATTGCAGATATTGTGTGATCAGATGCAAAAGAAAGTTTTGAAGGAATATGAAATATTCCAAGGCATTGAAGAGAAGAGGAACATCAAAAGTCTTTTTTATTTTACAATAATTTTCCAGGTGCATTGATGCAACTTTATAAATAGACAGAGATGAAACATACAATATATGCAATGTCATATGCAGTGTTGTTGAGTATATCCGGATGTAGGATTGTTTTTGAATAGAATGGCCAATTGACAAACATATGTGAGAGAAGAAATGTTTTTGTTTTGAATGGAAACAGAGTATCCCTCTGATTTGTTTATTACTTCTGTTGGTGATGGTTTGCCAGTGAGGCACAGTATGCCAATGAGGCTTGTGGTCAGTGAAGACCTCTATATTTGTCAGTGAGACAAAATATTCAGCCAGTGAGGCTTTGTAAGAAGTTTTTAAGGTTAAGCCAGTGAGGCACTTCATGAGTGGTTTTTTTACCCCTGAGGGTTTTCCACTCGACAAAAAGCTTGTGTCATGCTTTTCATTGTTTTCTTCTGTGTGTGCATATTAATGGTTTGATCATGTTTTGTTTATATCTGTTATCATAAGTCTTGTGCATATAAACTCAACAAATTATTAATGTCCTCCTTTGTATTTGTCTTGTAAGATAAAGTTTGCAAAAAGTTAAAATTCATACAACACTGATTCACCCCCCCTCTCAGTGTTGTCCTTGACTCCTACAGATGCTAAGCCTATGCTACAAAAATTGTTGTTCAGTGGAAGTTATTGATCCTATGTTTGTAATTTCATTAATTTAATTGAATTGAGTAACTTTGTCAAGCTTTCTATCGATGCTTGTTATTCACTAAGTAATAACTTTGTGTATCACTTAGCAATTTATTTTTTGGAATCATGTGATGTTCACCTGTTTAATCCTCTCCTATTGATGTAGATCTATTGGTTTGTACATTAGCCAGTAGTAAGAATTCGTTTGTTTTCCTTTTAAATCTTTTTTGCAACAAAATGCTGGCCTTTGTTTTAGCCAATAGGAAGTTGCATTTGTTCATTTGTGCTTGATAGTTTACCCTCCTTCACATCTAAAAATCTCACTACTAGGCTTGACTACTAACAGCCCAACATTTGCATCCGAAGCTAAAAACATAGTCAATTACTAATTTAAATCCATGCAAAACCCCCCATTGAAATCTTGTATAGTGTGTATACTTGTAAATTATGTTCATAGTTTTAGTCTATGGTTAGTTTTATATTAGTTAGGTCTCATGGAGCTTCCCCTTACAATTTGAAGAATGGTTCTACTGTCTCTGTTGTTCTATTTTGTGTTGTCTCACAAGAGACAAATTAAAATGCTAACAAAATTGCACTCCCAATCAGCCAACAATCAATTTGATCCACTTGCACCTACTGAAGACGAAAATGACAAAAAATCCAAAAAAAAAGTGTTTTGTGGCATGTTTTCCTTCAACAAGCAAGTCCCTGCAAAAACTCATTGATTCTAATTATAAAACTTGGCAAGTTTCACTAATAAACTTGCAAGAAACTCATGATTAATACAACAAGACTCAAGTCCTTAGCGAGTTACTCAACGAATGAAAAACTCATGAGTCCATGAGAACTCACCAAGTTTTCCTGCTATGCTTTCAATGAAGCAAGCAAGGGTTTCAAGGCAAAAAACAAAGGTGTTTTGAGCTTCTATATGAAAACACTAGTTCCAACAAGGGGCGAAAACACAACCAGCGAAACCAAAAGGCAACAATTTTGTAATTGTTGGGGCAACTACAAAATTGCTGGTCTACTATAAGCAGCAATTTCATCCCATGTTAAAAAAATTACTTGTGGTGTTCCAAATTATACATTAGTCCTCTTCCTAGCATCTTTAACTTCTTTTCAGGCTTGTACAAGTATAAATAACCATTTTCAAGCCAAAATAAGCAATGAGAGAATTAGAGGAACCATTCAAGTGATGTATAGGTTGAATTTTCAGTCATAGAGTAAGCAATTGTGATTCTAAATAGGTTGTAACAAAGCAAAGAATCACAATTGCTTACTCTATTGCTGAAAATTCAACCTATACATCACTTGAATGGTGCATGAGGCCTAAGATTGTATTTGGATTAGAGATAGTAGGCAAAAAGGCCATTAGACCTCACTCTTTTTAGAGTTCTCCCTGAATTTAAGTTCTCCAGAGTAGATCCTCATCTTCTCTATTCTTGTGTGGTTTCCTTGTGTTCCTTCATTTTCAATTCATTCTTTGAATGTTGTAGTACTTCAATTCCTCTTATTAAATCTATATTGACAAGCTATAGAGTGGAATTTCTGTCCTAGTTTACAAATCAAGTGGTATCAAAGCAGTTGTATCCCTTGGTAGAAAGTTGTTGTGACTAGTTTTGCAAGTTGATGCCCACAAAAAAATCAAGTGGGGAAGAGTTATATCCTTTTCTGTAATATCCCTTGCTCAAACTGACCTCAACTTGAGGAAAAGAGGCTCAAGGAATATTGTCAAAGACTTTGTATGCAAGGTCTGATTTTGTTGATATTCATTTCTGTTTGTTTAGCTATGAGTTTTGATGCTGCAAATGGGGTCTTGGAATACTCCTAATGATGTAAGATGGCTTGACAATGCAATAGGAATGATATACTAACTGATTTTGACTTTTTTTACATACATATAGTGACTGAAATTAACTTGTACAGCCAATGGACATTTTGCCAAACACTTTCAATGCATCCTAAGATGGCTGATGTGCACCTACAGCAATAAGACATTAATGCAAACACTTGGCATGCATCTATTCCATCTCCAATGAAAGTTACATATAAATCTCTATGCAAATGTATACTTACAGCCAACTGACATTATGGCAAACAATTGGCATGCAACCTAACATGCTGATAAGGAATGCTATAATGGACATTACATCGAACAAATGGCATGCAATTGATAACTCTTTTATTAGATGCAACCCCGAACACAATGATATTAAGAAATACCAAGTCTCTTGGCTTCAATGTGAAACTAATACAATGCCCAATCTGATTACAATGATCTATAGCAGCATACTAAGTGACATGTAATGATAAATGCAACTACTTCCAATTATTATGCCAAAGGATGCTAATGGAAAGCTATCACAAAATGATGAATTTAATACAAATAACATCAAGTATGAGAACCTGGAAAATGATGGCTGCCAAGGCAACTGATTCGATTCTCTTTGTGTTTAATGTATTTGCCTCCAAAAGTGTAGCACCCAGCCTTCTCATCAACCAAGGAAAGGAGTCCCTTCCAAACCCAAATTGAAACCTTCTCCCAGCTGCCCTATACTGTAGCGTTACTGTTCACGTCACTATAGCGTTTACTGTAGTGATCACTGTTCACATCACTATAGCATTACTGTAGCGGGTACTGTAGCAGCCAACAATAAATATATTCTACAATGAATCCTCAATGCCCTTATAATCGCCAAGTAGATATGCATCAAACCCTAGTATTTTTTGTATTTCTTCTCCAATTTAAGCACAGATTGGACTCCTGGATGAAGCCCACAATGAAGCAATAATTCAGCTGATATTTCACAACCTCAAAATTGCATAACCAATGAGAGTTTTCATTCCCAATGGCTCAATGGCAGAAACCCTAGTTGGTTCCTTCACCAAACAATCACATCAAAGCAAATATCAATTCTTGGATGATATGAAGCTTGGCTTGATCTTCTTTTATACCTTTTCAATCCATCTCCAAGAAGCTTCTAGAAAAATAATATTATTATTTTATTTTAGTGACTTTATGGTATAATATTTTATTTAAGTCACTTTATTAAATTAATTAAATATAAGGTCACTTTATAATATTTATTTATTTAATAACCTTACAAATAATTAATTTAATTATTATCTCCCTTAATTTTCCAATCCAACTGAATACCGGAATCGACACTGCCCACATGTCATAATCAGGTGCCCTGCTATAAATAGTAAACCCGTCTAAGTGACTTACCATAAATAGTAAGTATGAGAAATTGAGTTCTGAAAACTCTGCAAAGGCCAAGCCTGAACCTCATTGAACCTTGGAGAAGAAACCACACTGATATCCACCCAACAAGGCCCTCTAACCACTCGCGTTAGCCTACGAGGGCCAGGAATAGGCTAAACCACCCAAAAACCACAACTACCTAAAATGGGGACATTACATTTTCAAAGAGACATTTAATCTCATATTTGGAAGAAAGAGATAAGAAGCATGGCAAGAGATGTAGAAGCTCTTGATGGGGAAGCAAGGTTCCAGAAATTAGAAGTCGATGGAGATGTTGAAGAGCATCATGGAGGCTCGCATAGAGAAGTTGTGCTCATTGGAAGACACCAAGAGCAAGGGGAAAGCCTCTTCTTGGATCTCTATCCTCTCCTCAAGGAAACCAAGATGGAGAGGTGGGAAAGGCCCTACTATCTACATCTGCATTCTATTTGTTTTAGTGTTGCTGATTGCCCTCGACACTCTCGAACTGCACTCTTGCCCTCATTGCTTGTTGTCCAGAGTGGATCAACTCTCTTTCAAGCTAGGTATGTTTGAGATCTTGTAGAAGAGAAATCCCATGGCGAAACAAGTCTACCAAAGACACCTTGGTCAAGGTTGAAGAAAAGATTGAAATTCTGCCATTTGAAGGAAAGGTAGATGTGGAAAAGCGTGATCATCACTTGACACAATTCAGGTATATTTCAATATGCATACTCTTAGCGTAGAACAGAATAGTTCCTTTGCTAGATTAAGAATGGCAAATCATGCTTTAACTTGGTTTGAAAGTCTCTTACATTCCTTGGTTTTGAAAAAAAGCTCCAATTAGTTCATAGGAGCAATTTAAAAAATTGATTAAAAAACAGTTTTATTTAATACATCATAGAGAGGAAAAATCTATGAGTGACAATTTTTGAAACAAAAGGGACAAAGTGCACAAGAATACACCAGTGAGTTTCAAAGAAGGGCTGTCCAAATAGACAAGAATGTGCAAGATGAGAAGGTTTTGATGATTTTCATCAGAGGCTTTCATGACCATCTTCAAAAGCCCATATTGCTCTCCAAATTCGAGGACATCGTTGAGAGATGCTCACATGCTCATTAGCTTGAGGCAGATGGTCCACCTTACTCTCCAAAGGCCTAAGGAGCAGACAAGGTAAAGAAGATGAATGCCACAAGTACAAAACCTGCAAGACACTGTAACCATTGTGATGTCAACGGTCGTACAAATGAAACCTGCTGGAAGCTACATACAGAGAAGTGTCCACATCAAAAGGGTAAGGTAGGTGTAAAAACCACTACACCTACCTTTAGTGGGAAATAATTTGATTGTAGTTCAGAGGTTGAATCTAAATTATCTTCGCTACAAAGAAGGTTAGTTTTCATATTCAAGCACAAGCAAAAAAGGAGCATACAAAGTTGTTTAGCACTCAGATTCAGATCAAGAATGTTTAAGACTTAAGTTGATGCACTTTTTGATTCTTGATTTTTTATGCAGTTTTTGAGCCTTTCTTCTTCTTTCTTAACCATTTGAGCCATTTCAGAATTAAAGCAAACAACAGGATTTTTTTCTGGGCAGATGAGGGCACTTACCATCTGTGGGTCCTCCAATGTCCAACTTTCTCCCTTCAAGCGCACTGTCAAGATCTCTGCCATATCCAACCACCATAGAAAACCAGGTTGTGTCCAACACCAATATGAGTTCCTCTGCTTACAAGACCTGCTTAAATGACTGCTTTCCAACTTTAACATTACCAGTATTTTCCTCACTAACACTGCCAACATTCTGCAAATATGTATTTGAATCAATTGCTGCCTCCTTAAAAGCACCTCCATCTTTGGCCTTCCCACTGTTTTCACATGCACAATCCATTAAGATATTGGACACATTACACGGGCAGGCTTTCTCTATGCAGGAACTAGTTATAGCTCCTTCACACCCAAACACAACACCACCCTACATGAAATCCAATACACACAAGAACACTAAAACAAAAATAAAGAACAAAAAAGATGAAAAACAATACTTAACAAACAAATCAAATACCAGGCAAGGGAACAATGGGACCAAGGAGACAAAGATCACCAGGGGGACTCAATAGCATGAGGAAGGAGAAGCTCCAAGAGTTTTCATGGAGGATGACTTTTCATCTTCTTGGTTCAGCTGCAGAGCTGTTGTTGCTACTGCTGATGCTATTTCTGTTGTTGTTTCTTCCACCATTGTTGCCAATGTTGTTGACGCTGCCACTAAGGCTGTTTTTCTTTTGGTGTCCCTCTCAGAGCTTAGGCAATGTGATGGTCATATCCTCCACACAATGTCAACCACATATCAGTAGGCCTATAGAGAAATGGTATAAGAAAACATTGCCCCAACCTTCTAGTGAGACTCCTTCGGAAGGAGAATAGCTACCACTTAACTAAGGTTTTCAGGAGCATTTCACAATCATTACTCCCAAACAAGTAGTTAGCTTTGTGCCTTCATAGCCCTTCTTAACCACCAAGGGCAACCAATGAGATTTTTACCTCTATGTATCTTAAATAAGGGAAGAAAATAGCTAGATACTGTATAGTATAGCCTACCCTTCACCTTACTCGATCAGTTATTGCTGTCTGACTCCGTATGGTTCATAAATATCTTATACATGTATACAAATCAGCCTTAACATGTAAAGGTGGCAAATATAATAGATAGGAACCAAGGCACAGCCATTCCTATAACATAAAAACATGCACTAAAGCACAACTATGCTCTAAAGCATAAAATTTTAAAAAAATACACTAAGGTGCAAAATACACTGTAGCAACACATACCTGAAGGGGGATATATGCATATGTATGCATGCAAGGGTGGACCACGAGAAAGTGCACATGGCAGTGATACTCATACACAGGACAGTCAAGACATACCAATCATTTATCAATCATTGTATTTCATTAGTTCATAATCAGCCAACAACAAAAGCTTGCTACACAATAGCACACTTGTACTCCAAATTTGAAAGAAATAATTAGTTGGTATGGAATGCAATATTCCTATCTCATAGTCTTTCTACAGCATGCCCATACCAAGAAAATTGGATATGGTATCCTTTTACATATGTCTTCAGCATCTTCCACTGGGCTCCAGTTGCAAATGTACACATGCCAAGTACTATGTATGCTTTTCACTTCTTTATAACATATATAAATGTAAAAAGTAACTGCACTGATAAGACCATTCGTAACACAGACAGTAATTTCAACAGTATTGTCATGTCTCTATTGATGATTTATAGGGGGGATTCGACATAAATCTTCATATATATTTATTAATTTTTAATAATACCTCTTTGTCCTTCTAAAAGGAACTGACAGACTCTTATGAGGGATCAACTTGAAGTCATGGAACTATGGCTTCAGATTTATAACTGCTCCTTCTATCAGCTTGATTTTGCCCCACTTTTGGGATAGATTAAAGAAGGCATATTTAGAGGCATTCAGGAAAGAAAAATCAACACATTTTTATGAAGACTAATTTCAGATAAATCCAACAAACCTAAGAAACTTTACTTCTATCTTAGAAAATATAGAAAAAATGAGAAGAAAAAACTAACAAATATTTTGACCACAAAACATAAAAAATAGTTGTTCAATATATTTCTACATGCTTGCTAGCAAATACACAGGCAAGAGATGTAAATTTTCACAATAAATAAGGTGTACCGTTTCTATTTATATAAAGAGATGATCACAGAGAAGACATGGCCATGCCCAATATATTTCTTCAAGCATGTGACACAGATTTTCTTTTTACCACTTTCTGGTTGTAATTTGATGTTGTATCTTACCCTCCAGGCAATGAAATTTCTCCATTGAGGAACAATTCTACATCTGGAATGTCTACAACACTTCTTCCTTCTGCTGAAGACTTCTGTCCAATTTCCCACTGGTTACCAACATGAATCTTCTCATCTGCAATAACTTTCCAAAGTCAGAAATCTTGACAGAAGGTAAACAATTTCATTCTAGTCGTTTCTCCTTGGACGCATTAAAGTCTTCAGCCTGAACTCATTTAAACATTCAAAAACTCTGAAGAGAGCAATGAAATTCCAAATGCTGTTCTGATAAGATTGCAGATTTGGTTTCAGAATCAAAATATTGTATGCAGAGAACCCCAAACTTCTGAGTCTGATACATGATCATGAGTTTTTATTTCAACTAGAAAATGGATTCTTTACAACAATAACAAGCACTAGCAATTGTACCTTGAAAATTTTAGAAAGTTTATTCCTGATATGGCTGACAAATTTACAACCATTCAGTAGTCCGCATTTACATGGACACATATTTTGCCCCAAGGGCCAATAGTCACTAAATATATCCAGGTCAAGGCAAACAAAAACAACTTTATATAGATGTGTCCTTGAAGCAACCATTATAACATTACAAATCACATTGGTTATGCTCTAATCACCAGATCTTCTACTGTTGAGAATGTCACTAAGAGAAATGCTTCCTATGTCCCTTCTGACTAGTGAAGATCCTGCCTGTGTAAGTCTCTCTTCTGAAAGGGTGGTTGTCACAGCTATGCACCTGTATCCATTAAATTTCAAATCAAAGAGAGTTACAAGAAAATCAACCATATGTATTTGGTATGCACTTGTAAATTAATGTCAAAGGGACTGCAACAAACGTCAAAGATTTTTACAAGTCCATCTCTGTATAGAATGTAATATATGATAAAATAATTTCTTCACCTCCATTACAAAGACAATTTTCATATGATATTTTACAAAACAAAAGATTTGAAAAAATTGTAAAGTTTCAGGATGTTATGGTTGTGCATGACAAGCCCAGAGGCAATCAAATTCAATTTGAGGAAAAGTCATTTTAATTCAGAACTTAAACTTCAGAAATATTATGATTTTATTGCAAAATTAAGAAAGAACAAAGAAACAAGGAAACCATATTAATGTCCATAAATGACCAAAGTAATCCAATGAAACACATATATATTCAGTTAAATTAGTGTAATATTTGCAAAGAAGCAAACACCCAAGATCTTGATGAAAAGAACAAGCCACAATAGCAAGAGGCACAAGACAATTGAAGATTGGAGACGCAACACAAGAGCTATTCCAATAGAATAAGGATGAAAATATAATGCAACACAAGATGCAAAAGCAATGAATAGATGATCATATGAGAGCAAGAGGGTGGCATTTATAAGATATGCTTCCAAGTGATGAGGGACTTAGAACCCATTTGGGATAATGGTGAAAACACCACCAAACATGGAAAATTACAACTCAACCACTTTACTAAAAATAGCAAGTTACCTCCCTAAGTATATGCCTACCTATGTGAAAGATAACACCTACCTAAATAAATTTATCCTAGTGTGCATAATAATGCAAGAAAAATAAACTAAATGCATAGAAAATAAAATGCACCAACACCCCCCATAAGTGTAGCTTAGGTGGGGTAGAGATGGGTCTCAGCAAATGTGTAGCCATGTTAGTACCCATGTACAAAATGTTCCCCCAAAAGAAGAACACAAAAAGAAAACCCCCTGATGCAAGAGAGAGAAACTCCCCCCAAAAAAAGAGAGGAAAGATGAGGAGGACTATGCAGTCCCCCAAAAAAACACAGATAACACCTACCTAAATAAATTTATCCTAGTGTGCATAATAATGCAAGGAAAATAAACTAAATGCATAGAAAATAAAATGCACCAACACCCCCCATAAGTGTAGCTTAGGTGGGGTAGAGATGGGTCTCGGCAAATGTGTAGCCATGTTAGTACCCATGTACAGAATGTTACCCCAAAAGAAGAAGACAAAAAGAAAACCCCCTCATGCAAGAGAGAAAAACTCCCCCCCAAAAAAGAGAGGAAAGATGAGGAGAACTATGCAGTCCCCCAAAAAAACACAGATTAGCTGTCCTGAAATCCATGTAAGATTTGGGACATGAATGCCTCCACAAAGAAGTGAGAATATAGATGCAAATAGTCCCATAACGAGTGTTGAAGTAGGTCCCTTCGCATTGAACAATGCATCTTCCTTTCAAGAGAAGGAAACCCTGTGTTATAAATCTGCTAAATTCCCACTCCCATGATGGAATGAAGGGAGTAAACAGGATGAAGATCTCTGAAAACTGCTCACATTTATGATAGGATCTAATCAGTGAAATTAGTTGCCATGTAAGATTCTAGTACAACTGTAGAAGATGTTCAATAGACTCAAGAACAACTGTAGGATGTGTCACATGGAAGCAAGTACTAAAGCTTCAAAAAAGCTGTCATCAAAGAAAACAATGTCCTCGATGGTATCATCAAGATCCCAAAGATTAGAGTTCACAAACAAATGTGAAATGTCTGATAAGTATACATCCCAATGTGGTGGATCATGTAGACATAAATGATCCTATTGAAGAGAATTGTCAAAAGCATTCAAAGAAGTCATGATCTTTGAAGAAGCAACAAGAGCTGGAAAAGGAGGAATTGTAGGAGTTTCAATATCATCTGAGCATTCAAGACCTTCCCAATAAGCATCTTCATTATCTGAATCACACTCATATGTTGAAATCTCATAAACATCCAGGGGTGCAAGGCTGTCCAAGAAGGTGTCACTAGGAATTGGAGGATCATCAAGATCTCCAAACATCTCCCAAATAGTGGTCTAAAAAGTATGAAGGCATTCAATGTGCAACAAGTAATCCCAATGCTGGTTGTCAATGGTACAACCAATCAATCCTAGGACTTTGTCATCCCTGCAATCCCACATCCACTTCCACCAATAGCCACTTGGTTTAAGAACGAGTCCATAGAGATAATGTAAGAGTTTCTTCCATCTGCAATGTTTCTTGATCTCATCTTGCCAAGACTTATAGTTTTATCTATCCAAAATGACAACAGAAAGGTGGATTTCATTACCAAGACCCATGATGAACTATGATAAACCCCCTCAAATCAATCAATCAAAAGATCCCCCAGCAAATATGATGATGGCACTTTATAAATAGTGCATGTACAACTGCCACTTGATAAAATTTGCAAAGTGGACTTGATTCTGGTGTTTTACAGTTTCCCAACAAGGCCACAACACTGAAAGTACAGATGTGAAGCAAAAACGAGAACAAAGTGTGCCACTATAAAGTATGTGAAAAATACCACACTTTAAAAAATGGTACTCAAAATGGAGTCTATATGAGCAAGAACAGGGGCTGAAAGTTTCCAAAACAAGAACTAAGCAAAACCTCTAAAAACTGCAGATTCTAATAAATCCATAAACCAAAATCAAAAAATAACCTCATGTAATGTCCCTTTTCTAGTCCATTCCAACATTCTTGGAAAGCTCCAAGATTCTTGGAGAATCCCATCATCCTTGGAGAGCGCCAACTTTCAGTGGACGAAAGACCTATGCACTTAAGGAGTTGGGTGAAGTTATATACTACAATACATACCGTAAGTTGGATGATCTTATACACTGTAGTACATAATACCATAAGTTGAAGTGAACTTATAGATGTAATGTCCCCTTTCCGTTGGTAATTATTTTAATAATGGTTAGCCTTGTTTCCGTGAATTTTGCGAAGGCTAACTAGGTCATTTTAAGGAAATGACTTTTAAAATAATTAAATTAAGTTGTCCTTGGTTTTAACTTTATATTTTAAAGTTGACAACTTAGGTTATTTTAAAAGTGGCTTTTATGGCTTGGTGAGCATTGGTAAAAAAAGATTATTTTATTTACCAAAGTGAGTGCCCACTTTAGTGGGAAATAAATACACATGAAGCCCACAATGCAATATAATATATTTTATTCATCTTTGGCATGCACGAGGAGATATAAAATAGAGTTTTGAACGCTCATGGGAGTTTATGCCATGGTTTGAGGACTTTGCAGACTCGCCGCGACTTGTGAGTCCCTGAGCTCGCCGAGTCGACTCGGCACGGACTCGCGAGTCCCGTCCAAGGACTCGCGTTGCCCCTGGGATGTGAAAAAAGAACATAAAACCCTCATCTTTTGCATTTTTTGCTCATTTCACCACTATGCCTTGCAAAAAAATAGTGAGTCCTGAGGCCGGACTCGTGAGTCCCATCCAGGGACTCGCGCCGCGCCTGGGATGTGAAAAAAGAACATAAAACCCTCATTTTTTGTATTTTTTGCTCATTTCACCACTGTGCCTTGCAAAAAAATAGTGAGTCCTGAGGCCGGACTTGCGAGTCCTGTCCAAGGACTCGCGCCGCGCCTGGGATGTGAAAAAAGAACATAAAACCCTCATTTTTTTGCTCATTTCACCACTGTGCCTCGCAAAAAAATAGGTCTGCACTTTAAAGCACCTGAGAAGACGAGCTAAGGAGATCATCATAGAGCCAAGTAAGTGATTTAACTTCTTTTTTTTTTTTTTTTCAATTCAAAATCAGAAAAATAAGGGAAAATGCTAACAAATATTTTTCTATTTCCCGTAATAACCTAATTCCTACTATTTCTAGCTTGGTTTTGCATTTTATTTTTTTGCAAATGTTTGAATCTCATTTATTTGCTGATTTTTACCAAACCCTTGCTGATTTTTTTTCATGTTGAACTTGAAACAACAATGTCATCTTCAAACCCACGAGGAACGAGAAAAGACCCTGCATGGAAGTATGGGATACCAAGGAAGAAAAAGGGTGAAGTGACATGTACTGAATGCAAGAGATGGATGACAGGAGAAATAAACAGATTAAAATACCACCTTGCAAGAATACCTGGGCAAAATGTGGAAGTATGCTCTAAATCGACTCCTAAGATTGTTAGAGAGATGATGGCCCTCCTTGTTGAGTATGAGATGAAAAAAGATGAAAGACAAAAAACAAAGGATGCACTAGCAACAGCGATGAGTGGATCCACTTCTACCCCAAGTATCTGTCAGCCACATTCATCTTTTGGTGAGAGTCTTGAGGGTTCTTTCTCTACTCCTACAACTACTGCTAGTGCTAGCCAGGGTCCTTCATCAGGACCAAATTTCTTTATTCCACGCAATGTTCCAGGAGCACAACCTTCACCTGAAGGTACCGGTTGGAATAAAGAAACGGAAAAGCATCATGAAGCTAGGATGGCAGCAACAAACTTAATGATTTATAATTGAATCGTTTATTTAAATAATAAGTTAGCCTTATATAAACTAAATATATAATATATTTATATATTATTAATATGTATTATTTAATAAATAATATTATTAATTTAATATAATATAAATATTATAAAATATATGAAATATATATATTTAATTAACTAGATATATTATAAATATAAATATTTTAATATAATATTTATGTGAATAATTAATAAGATATATTATTATATATAAAAAAAAATATTACGAAGAGTCTTACCCATTAAAGCTAGAAAGTAAAGTAATTTGGAATAAGGCAAAGTAATACGGTTAAACAAAAGGTCAAATTCAAAATAAAATCATATAAAGATAAAAGTCTAATAAGACAAAAACATTATCCCACCATATTATATGCTTGTGAATAAAATAAGATAAAAAAGCTCCCATACTTAATAACAAATGTATTTATTTAAATTTTATACTATATATATTATATAAATAATGTACTTTAAAAAGATTAAGGGGAGGCCGAAGGAGGATATTTATAAGTGCAACAATTAAGTTGGTTGACACCAGCAATCACATAAATAAATAATATAATATAAATATATCTAATAATATAAATACAAATATTATTATTATTATCTTATATTGTAATATAAATATAAATAATACAATATAAACCATATATCACTTATTATGATACAAATGATAGCATCTTCATCTCTCAGTCCAAGTATGCTAGGAGTCTATTGGATAAGTTCCGGATGACAGATTGTAAACCTGCATCCACACCTATGGAGAAAGGACTGAAGCTATCAACCAATTCAGACTCCCCTGTGGAGAATGAATCCGCATTCAGGCAACTAGTGGGCAGCCTCATCTATCTCACTAGACATGATCTTAGTTTTGCAGTGAGCTACATCCCTCGCTTTATGACAGCCCCTAAATCTGAATATTGGGTTGCAGCGAAGCATGTCCTGCGATATGTGAAAGCCCGGATGACAGATTGTAAACCTGCATCCACACCTATGGAGAAAGGACTGAAGCTATCAGCCAATTCAGACTCCTCTGTGGAGAATGAATCCGCATTCAGGCAACTAGTGGGCAGCCTCATCTATCTCACTAGACATGATCTTAGTTTTGCAGTGAGCTACATCCCTCGCTTCATGACAGCCCCTAAATCTGAATATTGAGTTGCAGCGAAGCGTGTCCTGCGATATGTGAAAGGCACTTCCGACTTTGGCATTCTATATGGAAGATGCAAAGATCTTCAGCTGATCGGTTTTACAGACTCAGATTGGGCAGGCTCTGTTGATGACAGGAAGTCTTCTTTTGGATATGTTTTCAGTTTGGGCACAAGTGCAGTCACATGGACCAGCAAGAAGCAGCAGGCAGTGGCTCTCTCCTCGACAAAAGCTGAATATCGGGGAGTTGTTAAAGCAGCGTGTGAGGTAGTTTGGCTTCAAAGGATGCTTTCAGACATGCAAATGTCTCCAGCAAGGCCTTCAACCTTGTATTGTGACAATCAAGGGGTGTTAAAACTTGCCAAAAATCCAGTCTTCCATGAAAGGACAAAGCATGTTGACCTTCATTGTCATTTCATCCGTCAACTTGTCGAAGACGGATCCGTGGTGTTGCAGTATGTCCCAACTGAGGACCAGACTGCAGATATTCTCACCAAGTCTCTGAGCCCGGATAAGTTTGTCAAATTTAGGGGGCAACTTGGTGTAGTTGATAGATTGACCATTAAGGGAGGGTATTAAAATAATATTAGCTAGTATTAATGGTCATCTTTGTATCATATTAGATGTTTCTATTCTGTTCATTAGATTAGCTTTAATCTAATATAGAAACATCTGTATATTGTATATTTAGAAACATCTTGTATTTTCTCTATAAGAGCTCAACTCTTTTGTTAATAAATCATTCCATTATTTTACCACAATAGTATTTTGGGGTGCAAATTGTATCTTGGTTCATCTTTCATCATACTCTCAAACATATTTGCTCTCATATCAAGTATTTTACATTATATGCAGATTGTCTTCCAATTGTTTGGTGAAATGTCTATTTTCAAATTGTCAGTCAACTGTTTGTCATAATTCCTGGATTTGAATATGGAAGAGTATAAATTGCTTAGCTTTCATCATTGTAATATTCTGAAAGGTTTACCGCCAAAAGTTTGATTTCAAGCACATCATTGTAAGATCTTGGTCGGTTCACCGTTGGATCTAATTATATTTGTATAAAGGCTTTGGATGGTTCACCACTAGACCCATTGCTTTTCATTATCCGCCAATTTGGCGTGTTTTGAAATCGAGTGAATTAGTTTGTCATTTTTGGCATTGACGCAATTTCGCTTGCATTCAGCCAGTTTGGCTTGATCAAAATTTGCATTCACTATTAGCCAATATGGCTTAATCGATTCTATGGTTTTCTTATATTGTAAGTTGGTTAGCTTGCTGCCAACATCTTTCAGTTAATTCCACTGTCCTCATTCTAATCTCCATATGCTCTCACCTTGCCCACATCGGGAACTTGGTGATCGGATAGAGTTAGAATTTGAGTTGATTGCAAATTTTTATGTAGATTTGAGCTAACGGACCTGCAAGGGACACTACACCTCACCACTACATAGATGATGGAAAATAGGTAGAATCAAAAAAAACATGTCAAAACAAATTGCAAATGGCTGAGAACAGAGCCCCTAAAGTTGAGATACAAAATGCAAAACTGTAGCTCCCCCAATTGTTATTTTATATTTTTCCGGTTTTTATGGTTTTTTTTAATATTTCAAACTGAAAATAAAACACAATCATAACAGCTACTGCTAACACCTGATGAACTGAAAAATAGATGCTGGAAATGAATGGATTGATCAACAATATTATTCAGATTTAGTCACCTTTGTATATTGATAATAATTGGATAATGGGTTGTGTGGAAGCACTCTTTTCACATAAAATTAATGACTGTCAATTACAAATATGCAACTTACAATCAGCCACGATAGAAGTTTCCAAGTATGGTTGTAGCTTGATTAGAAAGGTTGTATCATGGTGAATCAAACCCCAGTATTGAAGCGATGAAGTGCTAGAAAAACTGTGATCATATTATATGCAATTTCAAACTCCCTTTTGCATGTTCTATAACCTGTGATCAGACCTTGAAAATGTAAATTATATTCTGCAATCAGTCCTTTGTTGTTATATGTATGTATATATATATGGAGATTTACCCTCCAAACAAGGTGTGGCAGTGTTCAAAACTACAAACCCTTGTGTCATAGGTGGCAGACCTTCTAGGGTTTATGGATGATGTGAAATTGTCCTTTTATGACTATGATTCAGGCGAGTGGTTCTCCTTTAGGCGTTGTTGTCCCTTCAAGACTTGGCCGCTCCTATCCAATAATAAGAGGTGGATCACAAGGTGCAGACTGGTAGTAGTTTACTATGCTATTAACAACAGCATATGAAGAATCCGTAGCTGATATAATTGTGAAATCCGCCAAAGTTGTCGTAGATACCTCTTCCAAAAGATGGCGCTCAAGTATGGAGTGCAAATAATAATCCACCGCTCCCAAATGACTCTGTATTCCGATGAGCCCAATCAATTTTCTTGCAAATCTTTATCTCCAAACCTGGAATATGCATAAACCTTCCAAGTCAACCCACGTGCAATCCCTGTGTAGAATTGCCAAAGAAAGAAGCGAGGGTTTTCATCCTCACCTCCCAAGAATTTCCTTTTTATTTTTATTTTTATTCCATATCTCCTAGGCCAACCTCCTTCAAGGTAAGATAGGCTCTCAAAATACAAATTAAAGATTTGTCTTTTGTGTTATTTTCTCCCTAAGCCGACCTCCCTTTGGGCGCCCACACATGAGAGATATCATTATTGTATTTTATGCTATTTTTAAACTTTCCATCCTCCAAGGATGAATCACTTAGGCATAGGATATAACATCTTTTTTGACCTCAAATGAAGTCATCCTCCACAAGGCAAATCATATAAATTATTTTTATTTCCTTCCAAGGCATTTTTCCATATTTTCCTTCATTTTCCAATCTCCAATTGGGTCGCTCCACCTTAGGGCAAATTATTATTATTTCATTAGTGATGACTAAATCAAAAATACCACAAAATTATGCCAAGTCATCCTCCATAACCATTTGGCTCTACAAAATTGGCTACGTATGAAAACTCACCAAATAGGACATTCCCTAAGCCCTCCGGCTTAGCCTACGGGAATGGAAATAGGCTAGCCACTCCATTAAGTGATCACTCCGAAAATGGGGGCATTACATAGTACGGCTGCTTAAAGTTGCAACCACTTCACAAATAAGATTAAGGGATTTGCAAGCAAATATGATACCATTAACAACTGGTAATCTAAATCTCACAATAAACAATAACAACTTCACCATAGACTAGAAAATCATACAGAAACATTTAAAACCCACAACAAGGAAATCTAGAACAGCAAACTCATATTTTTGTATTTTTTGAATATATTGAACACTCCATGCCAACAAAATGGAAATCTTCACACCAACAATACAAACTGAAATACAATGCAAATGTAGTTCAATGGAAATAACTGTATGGAACTTCTCATTTGGAACGGAGGGTTTTCGTCCTCAATCCCATATGCCTTTAAGGTTTTCATCCTTCGGCAAAAAATGAACTCAAAGCTCAATTTCGAATACAAGGGTTTTGGTAAATTTTGACAGAGAGTTGCAAATGAGCCTTCTAACCCTTTTTATAGACTCCCGGGAATTAAAATTAAAAATATTTCTTTTCCCTCCCGAAAATCTAATTATAAATTGACTTAGTAACTCTATCCGAAAATAATCATAATAACACTAAGAGTTACAAAGACCTTATTGTGCCCCATTTAGGCGGCCTAGAAGTAATAAATAAAGTGGCCTTTTACAATAATTAAAATAACAATAAGACCAACTTTAAATAATATTAAAGTAATTTTCACAACATGGCAGAGTTGGAAGCACTGAATACTGGTCTTCTGGTCTGCACGCAGCAGCGTCTGCCTAATATTGACATTGAAGGTGACTCTCAGGTGTGCCTCGAGGCTGTCAAGCGGAATGTAATCTCTAACTGAGCTCTTCAACCCGTGCTCTGTGCTATTCGACTCTCATTGGAGAAGATTCGAGATTACACAATAAACCACGTCTTCAGAGAAGCAAATAGGGTGGCTGACCTACTAGCAAACTTTGGTGTGTTTCATTCAGAGTTAGTCATTTCAGATTCGAAGAGTGATAGATGGCCAGGACTAAGTGAAGCAATGGCTGCAGAATAAGCTACTAAGCTCTGATCTGTTTATTTTCTTCTATTTGTTTCACCAAGACAAAGTGTCGATACCCTGGAAATCAAGCCAAATTGTTTTTTTCCTGATCTCTCTATAATATAAAGGGGCTAACCCCACTTGTAGCACTTATTCATTAAAAAAAATATATTAAAATAATTTTCATAATCCCAACCCTTTAACCTATGGAAAATTAAAAATAGGCTAAGGGACCAAGTCGCACACTAAAATATCCCAACTAATTTTTTTTTTTTTTTTGACAAATGTGCGATAAAATAACAATTTAGCTATATTCAAACTAGAAACTGAGTTTATATCAGCAGATTTATAGAATACAACAGTGATTTCATTTAAACATAAATAACTCAGATTTCACATACAATATTAGATACTACTGCTATAATAATCAGATTCAGAACTGAATTGATACATTTCTAACCTCGAAACTGAAATGACAGTACAGGGTGGAAGAATCACTGGTATTCAAATCAGGCTCAGAATATATTTGTGTGAACAATTTCCTTCAATTAATGTATATAGCAGAGCTGTAAACTGAATCTAACCTCTGTTTGGATAATGTGGAATTGCAATCCAACAGTATTGATCTGAGTTGATAATACAGGTCTGCAACCTTAATTTCTCGATTTCAATATGTAGAAATACCTTCCAGCAGTACAGGACTTAATTGATAGTGCAGGTCTGCACCCTTATTTCTGACTTACACATTGTGCTGGGACTGAGATGTCACTATTTCCAAGAGCTTTAGGCTGCAACAGCTTTTATCTTTTCCCAATACCCAATTCAGACCTAGGTGGCTACCAGATATCCCTTGTTTTGGTGTGTGAAGCTGAAACAACCCTGCAGAAATCCTCACGTACCTTCTTTTAATCTTAAATAAAGCCTATCCAAGGTGGCAGCTAGGGACTTAAGGTCCAAAGACTATAATAAAGTGAATCACCCAACCTTTATCCTCCCACAATTCCCTTCAATACTCATTTGCCCCTTTTTAAATATTCAAATGACTTCTTTAACACATCATTTGGTACGGCTTGGTCATTAAACGGAGCAGCCACCTTGCTAATATCATTCTATGAATGGTACAGCTTGTCTTGGGCTCTTTCAATAAAAAAAATAAAGATGTCTCTCACTCCAAATAGGTAATAATTTTCTATGCAAACATTTCAACAAACCTCAACAAAAATTCCCATCAAACTGAAATCTTCAATTACAATTTAAATCAAATACAAATCTGGAAATGATCTTTACTCTTCAACACAAATTTCCCAAATTTCAAACAATAAACACACTTGTGAATTCTGTAAGAATCCACCACAAAAATTTCTTGCATTCAGCACAATGGTGAGTTTTGGGTGAAATCACTCCATCAGTTAGGTGGGTTTTCGTCCACGAAACTATTTGCCAACAGGGTTTTTGTCCTCTGGAACAAAGTTGAACAAAGTGTCCAAACTCTACAAATAAGGGTTTTGATTTTTGATAATGAATAGAATACCTCTTCTTTTTCCATCAATTCCTTTTTAATCACTTTTCCATCCATACCCTAAAAGAAATTATAATTGAATATTCACCTTTTTCCAAAAATATAATTATAATTACCTTTTAGGTAATTAATATTTTTTGTCCACGAAACTGTTTACCAGCAGGGTTTTCGTCCTCTGGAAAAAGAATGAACAAATTGTCTATGCTCTACAAATAAGGGTTTTTTTTTTTTTATTTTGATAATGAATAGAATAGCTCTTCTTTTTCCATCAATTCTTTTTTAATCACTTTTCCATCCAAACTCTAAAAGAAATTAATATTTCTTTTAATTGAATATTCACCCTTTTGGCCATATATCCAATATTTTACTTTTGGCCCATTCAATAATAATAAATTAAATGTCATTTTTCCAAAATTATAACTTAAAGTACCTTTTTGGACAACTTAATAATTATTATTATATTAATTCCCACACATTAACCAAAGTTCACAAAAAATATTAAAATAGGCAAAATATGATTTATGACCTCACCACCAACTCCATAAGCGCATAGGACAACTGCCCATTTGAAAGTTGGCACTCTCCAAAGATGATGGACTACTCCAAGAAGTTTGGAGTGCTCCCAAAATGTTGGATTCGCACATGGAAAGTACCATTGTGCTTGTCTTGGCTCCAGGAACTCGTTGCCACTATCAAAATTTCTTTTTGCCAAAACAGATGCTCTCCAAAAAATCTGGAGTTTCCAAAAATATTGGAATGGATCAAAAAAGGGACATTACACACACCTAGGGCTAAAAAGGGGACACGACATATTTTGTGTCACACTAAAAGGTGTGAATTAAAATGCTAACATGCCATGTCATTTTGATAAGAGTTTATATTATAGTTGATGGAAAATTTGACATATTTATCCTTTACAAGAGTGGCAAATACATTATTAATATGACTTTGATTTTTATGCACTAATGCAAATGGAGGACCTAACTTAAAAGTATGTATTTTGGAGAAAGGTTAAGTAAATTAAATGAGGCATTGAATGTTTTGTAGGGATTATAATGGCTCATTCTTAGCATGTATTCTCCCCTCGTTAGTTTATATCCGTGCTAGCTGATTTCACAAACACTCCTTGTGATAATAAATCTCATCACTACATTACCCATGGGCTTGGCATGGATGTCATACATGTTTCCATACACCTATATTGGACCAAAAACATATACTGAACACAGTTTATTCAAGGTCAACAGAGTTACTAATATGAATGCTTAGTGGAGGTATAAGGAGTTGCATGGGTAATGGAAAAATCTAGATTGGGATGAGGGTTAAGCACATGCTTTATTTGGAACGAATACTACTATCATCTGAGTTTGAAATGAACATTGTCATGATTGGTTTGGCTTGAACACACTCTGAATATTTTGCACATCAATATCCTATTAACATGGGGAATATTATCAGCATAATGCTAGATTTCCTAATATATACTCATCCAAATATGGTGTACATCATCAACCAATTATCATAGGGAATAGACTAAACCTTTAATAAAATGTTAAGTTCAAAAAAATTCCATTATTTTGATGTATGCCACCCAATTCAATGATTCCAAATGCAAAGAAACAACTTTCTGAAAACAAGGAAATTAGTTCCTTAGCTTGCTTACCTCATTTTTGCTGCATTAGCAGCTTGAATTCCTGCCACAGCATCTTCGATAACTACACACTGTGTCCATGTACAGAAAAAACTCACAAATCAGTAATAACATCTTATTATAAAAAACAACAATGTACAAAATGTCTAATTAGCTAACCCATATAAGTTATAATATTCAAATAAAATATTGATGACTCTTAAATGTTCAATCTTTAGAGAGCAGCATAATTTGTTATTGAATTAAAGATTCCTAATGCTGCAATGATTAGAAGCAAAGCTATGCAATCCTTTTAATAGATTCTAACACTTGCTGTATGCAATAGTTGCAAGAACCTTTAAAATCAAGAAGAACCTCTTGGATTAACAATATCTATTTAACTAGGACCTTACTTATATAATTGTCACTAATGGGATAATATACAGAGACTTAACGCATAAACTAATACTAGTAACATAAAGTTTAAAAACAAGGGTTACATAGCAAATCCAAGATAAATTTGATGTCCAAAAAAGTCGATAAGAACAAACTAGAATGTTATCTCACTAAATTTTCTCCATATGTATATGAATCAACAATATCATAAGGATGCTTAATCCCTCCAACATATGAGATAGATTAAAGGTCCCTCACAAAGTCTTCTACCAAAAATTGACAACTTATTGAAGAAAGCAGACTGGAACCTATCGTACCGATACGAAATTTTCGTATTGTGTCAATTTTCAGCTAAAAATTTTGTTGTTTCCCAAGGGCAAGTCATGTTTCAAAAGTGTCTTGTTTTCTTCATCTTGTGTGCGAGTGTTGTCTTTGTTGTCTTTTTCTATATCTTTATAGGCATCATGGAAGGAAGCTATAGAAGTCATTCATTATGGCAAAGAATGGTAGTTTTTGTCGATGCAATTTGCCAAAGCAGGAGATTAGGTGCACACCTGTAAGTGGAAAAGTAAAGTCAAAGAATTAAAGTCTGATATCCCATTGTCAAGGGCACATCTCAATGAAGGAAATGGAATTTCAAAGAACAAGGTCAAGATTGCATTGTGAGGGGCACACATATATGAGGTACATAGAGGTATGTTATCTGTTAGCATTTTAATTTATCACTTTTGTGACAACACAAAATGAAACAATGTGTGAGAAAAATCCTCTTTTCAAATTAGTAGGGGAAGCTCCCTAATTTAATCTACTCCCAAAATCTAAAACAAGTAAACTAGATTGTGGATTATGCACACCGTACAAATTATTTTTTGAGGGTTTTGCATATAAACAAAACGCTTCAAAGAAATGATCTAGACCTATCTTCTATTCTCGGAGACAAGAACACAAGACTGAAAGTCCTTACCTCACCACAAGGCTTCTTGTTTTTGTAGCTAAACTACAACATAATTTAAACACTAATGCTTTCCAATAATTAAAGCAAAGATCAATGGATACACATCAACAATTGGTTTGATCTGAACAAGAAACACAATACTTATAACAGCAGTTGACAAAGAACAAGATTGAAAGCAAACAACAACTCCAAAGCATACAAAGCTACTTAACAAAGTAGAAGATCGATATTATACAAAGTTAAACAAGAACCTTCTTTATTGCTCAACTTGCCAAACTTGCACAATTACAAAACAAAACTGTCATGTCACCTTCTTACGAACGAAGAAATTAATTGAAGACACATAGCCTATTTTATTTCCCGTAGGCTAAGGGACATAATGTCATGTCCCCTTTTTCTAGACTAAAATAATTAATAACATTATTTTAAGTTAGGCCTGATAATTTTTATAATTTTTGGGGCAACTTAATAATATTATTATTAATTAAAAATAAAAGGTGTTTTTAAACATTAATATTAAAATAAAAAGTATTTTTAGATACTTAAAATAAAAACAAAATAAAATGTATTTTTAAATACTTGGAGGGAAATTTAAATCCAAGGCCCAATTTGGAAAGGTATATCAAAGAGACGCCTAGATTCATTTCATCATCACGAATCAAGATTTTATTTTGACATTTTCATTGTGAGATTTGTGTTCAAATTTGCATCCAAGGACGAAAACCCTTAGCTATTTTCTGAGGTTTAGGAGGATGAAAACTCTCATGGACTTCCATCTTGGAGGTGAGGACGAAAACCATTGCCTCTAGCATTGGCAATTCCACACAGGAGTTGCATGGTGTGCTGATTTGGAAAATTTGTGCATATTTTCAAGATTTAGCAAGCAAGATTTGCAAGCAAATATTTGGAGCACCATTGTTGACTTGGAGATTGTTCTTTCGTTGTATTTCAGGGTTTATTGGAGCTAAGAGGCATCATTTTCTAAGTGCCACATTGAGGAAGGGTCACTGCCATAATGCAGGGTTAAAAATCCGAATTTTGCATGTATTTGGGGCTGGTCGCCCATCATTTTTTGTAGGTTTAGTGATCCAGCTTGGGTGCCTCAATCATGGAAGGATCCATATGATTTGAAGGTGGTTGTACCTCACCCGCACCAGTATTAAGGCATGATATCGGTTTCCTTATGATCACTAGTTGCTATTGACAACATTTACATCATAGGGCACAGCAAAGTAAAGGGTTTCATACAGCTGGTCACAAGGTTTCCACATATAAATCGCATCATTCAGAACATTATTTCCAGGGTAGCGTTGCATGTTGTAGCATAACTCAGATATACGGTGGATCCATATTGTGTATACAGCTCTTGTGTTGTTGTCATAACAGCAATCTAAGTCTTGATTATTGTGCGCAGCCCTTTTGAATCACTGTCACGACATCATACAGGGCATTGTTCATTGTGGCGACATCATTATTGTTCCAGGTACTAAGGGATTGTAAGATCTATTGTTATTGAACTTTCAGTACTGCTGGTTGAACATAAATTCCATTATGTAAACCTCATATCAGACCTGTGTTTCCATCCAATTGACCAGTTTGCTTATCAATCAAAGTATTCAGTTTATTGCAGCAGTATTCTTTCATTTTCAGACTTTAGCAAATCTATAAATCTTATCCATATTGTTGTTTTTTTTCTGTACTGTACTATATCCATGAAATATTTCAGTTATGTGTAATCAGAAAATGCCAAAAAAGCATAAAATCAGAAAATGTAAAAATTATAAAAAATTTAAATTGGGGACATTACACATAATCAAGGGAATAATTATTAATAGCATTGTAAGCTGGGCCCAATCATTTTTTCATAAGGGCAATTTAAATGTTATTTTAGAACGGTCGTCTAAATGAGACAGTGTAATGTCCCCATTGGAGAGCAAAAGGGTTGGTTTCCACACTCCGGGATTTTTGAGAGGAGAATCAAGGTTTGGAGATGGCCTAACATATTTTTCTAATGGTCTTGATATGTTCAATTCATTTAATGTATTTCACCTTCCATGGAGCGAACCCTTCTTGAGGAAATGGAATATGGAGACTTGTCATATTGAAGAGATGAACTTGCATAACATATTCTATGTTGGATGCCACCTTGGAGAAGATACCTTGGTCTTGTGTGAGCGCCACCTTTGTGGGACGACTTGTGAAGATAAATAATAAATTAAGGCCTAACCCTTGAGCACTTGGAAGAAGATAACTTGGAGAAGAAAAAAGAAGAAAATGCAAATCTTTAATTTGACATTTTTGGGCGCTCTAGGCTTCCTTATGTTGGGTCGGCCTAGCTGGAGGGATTGAAAATAAAGAATAAGTCTCCTAGGTCAGCCAGAAGAGAGAAAGATAAAACATGTATAAATAGAGGTAAAGTTGGTGGCAATTGAGCATCATTCAATCATTCACTCATTCATTCAATTGACTTTTGGAGTTTATCTCTTAAGGAGGCTTTGAGGTGAAAATCTCAAGTCTTAGGAAGAGTTGGACGAAACCCTAGCTTCTTCTTTTGGAGGATTTCGTGATGGGAGTTCACTTGCACTTCATGAATTTTGGAGCAGAATTATATATCTGATTTGAAGATCATTTTCAGGCACTTCTTTGGCGTGATATTGCTTATCTTTTGTGGAGAAGTTAGCCCACGCTGTGGAGCGCCTTCATTGGAGGAGAGCCCCATGTTTTGAGATTGTTTTGTGAAGGGTTTAATGCTGATCTAGGGTTTGAGCAGAGCAGATTTATTACAGCAGCAGAGCAGACCGTTTCCCTTCATGTTAGGAGGTTAGATTGCATTGTTTTTAATATTCAGTTTAGGGCAGAACTTGCTGGGTTTGTTTCTCATGCATGCCCATATCTATCATTGTATTTGAAGACCTTTTGTAATCAGTTTATTGCAGCAGACTCCTTGATTTGTTTCAGTCGTGTATGTTGGTTAAATGAAGATGATTTGTTGATCATATGATGATGAAATGCAAGCACAATATTGTTCATCATGTTTATGGTGAAATAATGATATTTTAAGATGTTTTATGGGCTGCCCTAGTTGTTATTTCAAGTCTGATTTTTACTTCAGAAGTTAGGGTTTGAACAGCAAACTAAAGTGCAGAAATTAGGGCAGAATTCAAATTAGGGCAAATCAGAAAATTCTAAGCAAGGTCCTTTTGGAAAGCCCGTAAATCCAAAATTGTTCATAATATCCCCATTTGGGATATTACAAACAGTAGAAGGCCTATGTATTATTTTAATTTAAAAAGTGTTCTAAACACTTTGAGGGAAAAATTAAAATTAATTGAGGGCCCAAAAGGAGGTTCCTATAAAGGGAAGGCAAGTGCTCAAGGCAAATCATCCATTGTCATTATTTCGAATTCAATTTTCAAATTTGAACATTCAAGGATGAAACCCCTTGGTATGTGAGATCTGGAGGACAAAAACCCTCTTGGATTCCTTTGGGGATATGCGGACGAAAACTCTCATATCTGTTTGAGGCGATTCTACTCAAGGATCGCATTTGGGCTTATTGTTGCACTTCAATCCAGCTGGAACGATTTATATTTGCCAGCAAATCAACATATTTTCAAAAGTTGTCAGGATTGTGGAATCACATATAATTGTGCCTAGTCAATGCCCTATTACATATCTGATTTCAATCAATTACCAGCAGGTTCAGTAGGGTTTATTGCTCCTAACACAGCTAAAGCCATCATCGTACAATTCTAAACCTAGCCACCAGCATTGACATCTGCACTGTACACTTCCAGCCACCTTTAGACCTACGTCGTACACCATTTCAGCATTCTAGAAAATTTGCAGCCTGCACCAACATTGGTATTGTGAATCAGCCATAGCACCGCACCTTGGTCATACAGTTGTACATCGCTTCGTAATTGTGCTACTGATAATTGTTATATTAAATTAATTGTTGTTGTTGTTCAAAGGTTAATTTATCATCTGAAAACTATTATTTGTTGTTGTTCAAGGGTTTGGTTTTGCAATCTGAAACTGATCTAATTACATGTTGTTTTAAAGGTTCTAAATGACTATTTTACTATCATTACTAATCAGCATTAATAGTGCTTAGATTTGAAAGTTTCTGTTAATATTTTAGCCTCATTTATTATTGGATCGACTGTTTGTTTATTGCTATTCTGATAAATGAATGATACAACCAAATTCTGAATCTTGTTATTACTGATAATAACCAGCTTTAGGGTTAGGGTTTAGTTAGCATTAATTTTCAATCTTTTATATTTTGTATCAGCTGTCAATAGTTCTGAAAATTACATATTGCTGATCGCTGTTAGTGTAGGGTTTCCATTTCGTAGTTTAGTATTTACTTTCAAGTTTCATATAAACATTAAAAAAACAAAAATTACATTAATATTTTAGCCTCATTTATTATTGGATCGACTGGTTGTTCATTGCTATTCTGATAAATGAATGATACAATCAAATTCTGAATCTTGTTATTACTGATAATAACCAGCTTTAGGGTTAGGGTTTAGTTAGCATTAATTTTCAATCTTTTATATTTTGTATCAGTTGTCAATAGTTCTGAAAATTACATATTGCTGATCGCTGTTAGTGTAGAGTTTCCAATTCTAGTTTAGTATTTACTTTCAAGTTTCATATAAACATTAAAAACAAAAACATTACATATTTTCTGAAAAAACCTAAAAAGGGAAATTATAAACTCTTAACTCTGAAACTTGAATGAAAATTTCAAGAGCATAAGCTTAAAACTAAAACTCCCCTTTTTCTATGTGCATAAGGCATTTATTTATAAGCTCTCTAAAAAGAGTTTGCAGGGAAAATAATAATAAAATATGCTTTAAAACTTCTTTTAAAGCAAATCTTATCCCTATCTTCTAAACTAAGGAAATAAACACTTTTTAAGACAACTAATTCTATACTTGTTGTCATGGAGCACTCTAGCTCAATAGAGCTTTGAATGGTGTCTCTAATCTCCTTCAATGAACTGCACAAATCATCAACACATAAATTCCCAATCCATTGTTGAATTGTTCTCCCTTGTGACACCAATTCATCAAGTTGTTGCTTTTGCGGACCCTCTTCCAGTCTCAACAGTGAATTCATTGCTTCTTCTAACACTAGGTTCACAAGATGAGCGATGTATTCTCTCAATTCCCTATTTTTTGCCTTTAATTTTGCCTTCACGTATCCATCATCTCCTCTGCACTTTCAGCAGCAAAACAAAATAGATCAATTTTCCCTCTTCTATTCGCAAGACCAAGATTAATCTCGGAAAACTGAAAATCAGCAGCCTATACTTCATGAATAGTTTTATCGATAAGGGGAATGGCAATCTCAACAATTAAATGTCATCCTTCATTCTTCTTAAATCTTGTTTGTATTTTGGCTTTCATTGTCTTCTCTTCGGAAATAAGGTTTGAAACTACTTTCAAGTTCAAGGGTTGCATTACGACCATTTTTCTTTTCCTGTTCAAATTTTCCTGAACCCACTCAATATTACTTGTACTTGGCACTGGAAATCCTACCTCTAAGGCTGTAATTTCTTCCATGGGCTGCACTGTTGGAGGAGGGTAAGTGTGTAAAGGAGATTTAGGAGTTTCAGGAATTACTTCAAGCTGAATTAGAGTTAGGGCAAGAAGTGCAACTGCTGCTGCTTCAGAGATTGGAGAGTCACTTATGTGAATAAGCTATGGAAATTTTACCTTCTTCTTCGGCACTAATTTCAGCTTCTCAGGTCTGGAGCAGCTATTTATTCCAAGCCTGAAGATGCTCTTGAGATGAAGGCATTGGCAAACAAACCCAGTTCGAACTTTGGACGGTGCATATAGGAACCCTCTATTTGGAACATTAATACATTGAAGCATGATGACTTGAACCCTCTAAAAACACAAAGCCCAGTCAACAAATCTCAAACTATGGCCTAAAACCTCTGACCCATAAAGAACTATTATGGGTTTATTGACTAAATTGAAGAGGTGCAGCTTCAAAAGAAAAACTTAAAAAATGTATCACAAAAACTAACCTCCGAGACAAAGAGTAGAGGCATACCCCTTACAAAGAAACAAATGAAATAGATATTTAATCCTAAAAACTTTTGATAAACAAAGAAGTGGGTTCACCTTCCATGAAAATTATTTATCCATTAGTATAAACTTGGAAACTCTTAGGGTTTTGCTATATTTTGTAGACGATGATAATTACAATTTTAGCTATTGTGGTATTAGATTTCTTACCTATGCAATATTAATTAGGCATGACTACAACCAACATTTAGTAGGAAGACCTTTAAAAAAATAAACAAGTTTTAGACTTGACAGGTATTACCTCTCCAATTCGAAATATGAAATTGTTTTGGTACGCTACAAATTACAAAATACACCTGAAAAAGAAATGATGTTACAAAATCTAACTAGACTACCCAAATGATATACCTCATTAGGAGGAACATTCAACGCTTTGGCTGCAGCTAAGAATATATCTGGAGCAGGTTTCAAGTTCTCAAATAAATCTGCTGAGATAATAGCATCAAAGCTGCATGAAAGACAAGACACCAATTTCATACTTTGAATTTCAAACACATATAATTTGAAGGCAAAAAAGATTCTTTTTCCATAGCTCATTTTCTCTTTAACACAGTAATATTGATACAAGATAATAAATCTGTCAATGAAAATTCAATTTGTAGAAAAAAGTAATACAAGTGATCTTTAAACTTTGCTAGAGAGCAGTTTGAGCAGTTCATTAATACTGTGAAACTTACATTTGCATGAGTGAACTTTGAAGGGACCAGCATGTTTAGCTTACAGTTTTATAATCTATGAGACAGTGTCTACAATTATATCCTTTAATCTGAGACTAAACTAGCACTTGCACCCATAGGAGGTTCAAGGAATATGCCGATAGGAACAACCAACGAATTTATAAAATTTACCAACGTGATTTTACAGCGTGAGACAATTCTGAGCACTATGATACTCACATATAAAAGCCTATCGGCTAATTAGGCATATAAAGTATGCTCTTTATTGTTTTCCCTATGAAACTTAATGTCCGTTCCTCTTGTTGTCAGTTGATCCTCAAATTTGTCTGCCAATCCATTCAAACTCATGTCCTTCCAATTAGTCTGCAAAAGTTTCTCCTATCATAGTCTTTTCTACTAAAAGTTTTATAGGGAAAATGTGATCACCTCAAGCCCAAGAAAGGAATAAACAATAGTGATGTTCAAGGATGGATCGGAGAAGAAAGAAGTAGGAACAGCCAACAGGGCAGAGGTCTAAAAGTTTTTCAGTCATCTTTTGAAGAGAAGATAAAATCAGAAGAAAGGTGCTTTAGTCAGATCAAGGAAAAATGGCAAACAGCTTGACAAAGTGCACTTAGGACATGAAATGTGGCGAAGACCTTAGTGATCCACACTGAAACAGGGCAGATACAGGTGAAATCCATGCCAAAACCTATGTGAAATGTGGCAAAGTCTTAAGTAATCTCCACCTAAGGCATGAAAAGAAGTCAAAGACGAAGTGGTGTGCTTTTGAAGTGGCAATACCACCTAAAAACTCCGTCAAGATTTAGAACTTGGCAAAAATTTAGCAGAAAAGCATCCAGCACTTATGAAAAGTGGCAATTATGTAAGTGATCAATGTTCAGCAATGAAAGAGAAATAAAGAATGAAGTGAGAGCACATCTTAGGTGGCACTGCCACTAGAAAGTTCCGCCCTAAAAGTGGCATAGTGGTTATAAGAACACGCCAGCAAAAGGAAAGAATCAATCATCCAAGCACACCTTTTCATGGCAGAAACCATCAAAAAGTATGCCCAAAAAAGCCTAAAACATGGTTAAAACCCATCACATCTACACCCAAGGCTTTAGCAAAGTGGTGATAAGTTATAACAGTGATAAAATGTGTCAGCCAGCAAAGGGATAAAACAATGTAATGGTCCACTCCTAATTTTTTCGAAATTTTTGCAAGTATTTGAAAATGCAAATGTAATCCTTACACTTCTGACCACCCAAACCCCAATGTGGGCAAGGTGAGAGCATAAAATGTTTGGACAACACACTAAACTATATGAATGCACTGCTAGAAAGAAAAAGGCAGCATAGCCAACCAGAAGCATATAGGCGGCAAGGCCGACCCAAATCTACACCTCTTCGATGGACAAGTATACTTGAAATGCAGAAGCCACTGGCAGATTCCAACAAGTCTGATCAAGCCAAATTGATTGATTGCAAAGCAGACTTGATCAATGCCAAAATGAGCTATGCAAATGCAATTGGGTCTAACGGTGAACCGACCAGGACCTCTTACAATTATGAAATGAAAGCAACTGGCAATATACCATCCAGTTTTACAACATAATCAATATGAAATGCAAGCATTTTCTGGTAGTACTACCATCCAGAATTACAATGAGTATGACATATGAACTACTGATGTATTGATTCAATAAATATCTACAACACAAAATCAAAATCAACTCAAAACAATAAAATATCACCATTGCATCAAAGGATTGGTCCAATAATAATATTGCAAATAAGAAATCTCTGAAAGTCAGTTGGGATTGAAGATTTTTTATGTTGTCCCAAACTGAAAACTGACACAAAATCTACCCCAACTGCTATCTCTGAACTATACGACTGTCATGTCCCCTTTTCCAGAGTGATCACTAAAAGAACTCAAGAGTTTAGCCTATTCATCATTCCCCCAGGCTAAACTACATGATGAGGGAATGAAGGTGATTTTGGTTAAGTTTCATTCATTGTATCTTCATGTTAGCCAAAGTCATAAAGGATTTCATCATGAAGAATTGTAATTACCTTTGTAATTTTACATATGCAAGGGGGTAGGACCTATAATCAAAGGGGTCAAGTCGATAAGTATTTTGTATAGAGAGAAATGAAATCTTTAATTACATTTCTCTAATCTATTGTTAGATAGGACCTATTAACATTATTCATGGAGTGTGTGAAGGGATAGGTCCAGGCTAAGATCAAAAGCAAAGCATAAGGGGAATCGGCCATCATCAAATGCATTGAGGAGGTTGGGTCTCAACTAAGAAGGATCGGCCATCACACACAAAAGAAATTCAAATTCAAATGAGTATTTTGGAGGGAAAGAGATTCAAATTCACATTCGCCTATGGGGAGGGATAAAAGTAAATTCAAATGCTCTGGATCATGTGCCCAACGACCATGAAGAAAAATGCACAAATCGATGCAAAAGACATCTAAAGGAATTCGGCCAGGTTATAGATAAATTCACCCAAGGGGGTCCTAGTACAATCGCCTATGAAGGCAGAGCATCGATTGAAAGAAGGCATTACATTTAGCCATGCAAAAGATAGCTAAAGTAATTCATGGAAGAACGTCCACCAATGCTTACCAAGGGGTCGGCAAAGTGTAGGACACATTTGCCTATGTGAGAAGGGTCAATTCGCCTATGCAAGATATCATGCCACATTCTCCAACTAAAAGAGGGTTGCATTCGCCCAAGACAAGGAGTAATACATTCGGCCAAATGGAGGTTGCATTAGCCAATGACATTAAGGGTTTCCACCAAACAAAGAGCTTTCACATTCTCATTTGTCTACATCAAGGAAAGGTTTTACATTGACCATGGATTCGGCCAAAGCAAAGGAAGAAGCATAGCAATGAGGGTTTCTAATCATTCGCCCAAGAGAAGATTCAAATACCTTCGCTAACAGGGGCTCGGCCAAACATAGAAGCCATTCAAATGCATTGATAGAAGAAAAGCATTTAAAATATGAACAATGAAAACACATTCTCCCAAGATGGATTCGCCCAAGAAGATACCAATGCAAGCCAATCAGCCATAGGAGGAGGATAAATAGGAGAGCTGATCACCATCGAAGGCATGTCTGAGTTTGGTATGTTTTTACATTCATTTCTGAGTTTTAAGGTTCCGATCTTCTTACTTTCTTGCAAGGTGATGTGCCCTTGCACATAGGGTGATGACCCCCTATGCCATTAGAGGAGATATTGCTTCTAATATCTTCATTGCTATTCAAATTGCAGGTACTCCAGTTATTGCAGGGTTTAAGGGGAATTTCATAAGCATCAAATAACATTGAGGAGTTCATTGGACGGATTGAATTGCAAGATCTCAGTCATAAGGGTTTGTCACAGTCATACATGTATTCAGAGATCTGGAGAGTTTGACATCATTGGAGACCTTTGTTAATGCTATTTACTCAAGTTGGAAGGAGGCTGTTATCATGCACCACTTGCTGATCTCTACGCAGATACTTGCATATGCCTAGGAGCAGCAATTGGATACTCAGACTGTTGCAACAGACCCACAGTCATATCTTAGTGCCCTGCGGAGGAGTTTCAAGGACTATCAAAAGCTGAATACAATTAGCAATCACTTGGCAATATTCCATCATCACTGGGCTATTATTTGGGACTATTTGTAATAAGATAAGAGGACTGATTTCAATTCTGTATGTGACTGTCACAGTGTACAGTGAGCATTCGATTTGTATTGGCATCATTTGAATCAAATAAATAATATATTGAAAGCAGAGTTTCATTGCAAAATTGTGTATTCATTCAATCACATTTGAGGGAACTAAACGGTTGCAAGAAATCCTATCTAAATCGGAATATAATCTTCAGTTTAAACCACTAAAGAACATCACAACGACCCTCTAACTCAGCACTAGACTCTAAAACTATATTGTGCGACCCATTAAAAGATATGTACAGCTTGCTCTCTGCTGCAAACAAAGTTTGAATAGTACGACCTCTCACTACAATAGTACAGCCCTCCAAAGTACTGATTAGGTCACAACAATAAGTATGCAAGAATGAAAGACTGCTGCTACAATCAAAATCAGACCCTTTGGCATACCTTTCTGTAGTGTCTCTCTCTATGTCAAACACCTCTTTCATCATTGTTGCATGCTTCCCATGAAGTGCTGATCCAACATGAAATTCCCATGCCTCAAGGCTGATCCCTTGGCTGTCATAACATCATAATGTGAAGATGGACTGCTGCCATATATCAGAAAATCGGGCTTGTTATCATACCCTATCCAGCTGTCCTCTAGCTCACCAATCACTTCTTTCTCCCTTGCCATGTGTCCTCTCACAATTGCAGATCCAAAAAGGGGTTCAAATCTGAATTACACCCTTTCTCCTTTGGCTGTCATGACTTGATAATGTGAGAGTAAGGGACTGCTGTTACATGCCCAAAAATCAGATCTTACCTCATGCCTTTGAGTGAGGTCCTAATCGGCCTTAACCTTCTCTTCCCTCATGAGTGTGTGATCATCAACTAAGGCAGGTCCATGTGATGTCTTCAATGAAAAATCAGGTATACCATGTGTCCCAAACTTGGTCTTATGGTTGCAAGCTATGTCTCCATATGTACCATCAATTCCTCCATCCATGTGTCCATTCTTCACAAACTTTGGATTGGTACGTTGTCCCTTGCATGTAGCTGTCATAGAAGACTAAACCTCTATTTTGTATGATGAAAAGTGTGCCCTCTCCCAACAAGGCTTATCCATCTCATCTTCCTTTCTTCTCAAGGCATCCAAGTATATCTCACCAAGTGTGAGAAGATGATCTCTATCTGCAAGCAAGTGAAGATAGTTGGACTTCACTACCACCAAAGCCTCCTTGAGCTCATGTAGGTCGGCAAGATATAAGTCTTCTTCAAGGTCTTCATGCTTTCCTAGAGTCTTCCAACACAAGCCTGCCATCATCTTATGAACATGATCAAAGAGAGTTAGAGCTGCCACAATCATACCTTCATTTACTTGTAGATGACCCTCCAAAGGATGTGACTTATGAGACCTAACGTTTTCATGCAAAATTTCTGATTGGTTACCATGATCATGCTCCTCCAAACCAGCTCCCTTCATGGCATCATGTATGAAGACTAAGTCATCATCATGCTTGGGCAAGGGGTCGCCATCAAAGCAATGGTTAGAGTCCTCTACATTATGGTCTTCCATAATAGGTGAAACAATTATGACCTCCTTATCCTCCAAGGGATCATTCAACTCTTGCCAATCTAAATCAATCCTAACAACATCTCTTTGCTCAACACATGGCAACATTTCTGAATCATCCTCAAATGTATGAGCAATATCCATTTCACAATCATCCAAGCCAACATGATGTAAAGGTGATGAAGCAATGCTAGGAACATCCAAAGGAGCATCAATTGAACCCATACTTTCTTGTAGTTGATCCAACTTAGCAATCTTCATGGCTGTACCTTCTTTGATCTTGTAGTCATCATGAAGTCTTAGGTGTTCGCTACTTGTAATGTGTGATGCTTTCTTGCCCTTATCCTCATGATGCAAGTCATCAACAAATAATCCTTCCTCTTCCACGGAGGCTTCTTCTTCAATCTTGTGATCTTCATGGACACTTATGTGTTCTTCACTAGGTAGTTCTCCTTTATCCTTATAGGGCTGCAAGTCTTTTTTCTTCTCTTCCTTTTCTCCCACGGGAACTTCGGATGTGTTAAGAATGCCATCTCTTTTGATCTTCTTGGCCTCTTCTTCTTGCTTCAATTTATCCAAACTCCTTTGTATTCTTTTATGTGTTTGTTGAAAGGACCCACGCAAAAGATTTCATTCTTCTAAAAAGGAAGACCAATCCATAGTAACTCTTCAATGATCAAACCCTCCAGGCTGGCAGGATCATGGCTTTGATACCACTTGCAATGTCCCAAATGGGCTATTATGCTATAGTTCTGATTTTCCGCTTAAAACCCTAATTCTGCCGTAGAATTTCTGCTCTTTATAATTCTGCCCTAACCCTAATTCTGCTCCAAAGATCAGACTTGAAACAAATGCATAACTTCACCACAAATCGTGATAAAATATCAATGTCATGTCCCTTTCTCCGGAATGGCCACCATCTTGCAAATTGTCACACTTCCCAGTGGATTCGAGGTACTGGCAGAGATTGGCACATCACAGGATGTATGAATATTGTTTCATCTTCATGGATACTTGGCTTGGATGGTTTGCCTTCTTCACATATATTCATGTTTGACATCACTTCACTTGGGCTACTTTTATATGGATGCTCTGGGACACTTGGCTCATAATGATTTGTTCCGGCTATGGAGTTCATCATGCTCATCGACTTCATCATGGAGGCATTTCATCACTTCACCCTTGATATTTGGAGGTTTATCATTCATATCTTGGGTATCTTCACCTTGGAGGGTCATTTTCCGAGCACTAACATTGTTCACAGGATTAGGAGGCTGACTTGGTTGAAGGAGGAAAGGAATAATAAAATAATATTCTTTATTTTCACTCTACTTTGGGCGCCTAGCCTTTATACATCTGGTCGGCCCTCTAATAAAGGAAATTATAATTAAAACCCAATGCAATAAGCCTAGGTCGGCCAGCATGATATAAGGGTGAAAGTCATGTATAAATATAAGTGTCTTGGTGACATTCAAGGGGATTCATTCATCGATTTGTGTTCTGATTTTTACAGATTGACATTAGGATTTCAGTCCTATGTCTTGCAGTGAGGAGATGGCCCCTCACTTTGAATGGTGATGACCCCATTCACATTCATTGGGAGAATTCCACCACGGGAGTTCACTTGCACTCGATTGTTTACGAGCAGATTTCAGGGCAGAGTTGCAAATCAGTTTTAAGGACAATTTATTGGCATTTTTGGAAGGAGATTGAACATCATTTAAGGAAGGGGATTGCCTAAGTGGAGCAGCGAACCCTTCTAGGAGCTGGCGACTGAATTTAAGGCAGATTTATGAGGGTTTGCAGACCTGCTAGGGTTTTCAGGGCAGAACCTGCTACAGCAGAATCTACCTATTAGAGAGGCTAGTATACATCTTGTTTCATCAACATTATGATGCACTGTTCTTATCATTGAAGAGTGTTAGATTGCTGGGCTATTTAGCCATTCATATGATATTATCATCTTCAGTTATATTAGCAGCAGACCTAATTTTATTACAGCAGATTGTATTATCTATATTTTCATTGGTTTCATGTAAATGGCATGCTGATTATTACCTCCCTACTTGAGTGAATCCTTGTGATGATTTCTTCATTGGCCATTGGGCATAGTTATAGGGGAATTCACATTTTGTTGCAAGTCTGATTCTATTACAGCAGAATCTAGGGTTTGAGCAGAAACCCTAAAGTGCAGGAATCTAGGGCAGAACTCAGAATTTGATTGATACATTTGGCATTCAACATTCATCATATTAATTTCTATATTTTATTGTCCCAATTTATGGTGCTTTAATATCTTCTTGGAATTGTTGTGAAAACTCGAGTTAGGAACATCACAATCAATGAGAACATATCAATGGATTCGCCCAAGCATGTAGACAATTCCTACCATAAATCACACATAAAGCATAGGACATCACACCATGAACATAAAATATGAAGTCTGCTGTTATAGACTGCTGTAAATATGAATTCTGAGCATATAAATGATGACAATAAGGCAACCAAACCGCCCAGCTACAAAGTAGTCTTCAATACCAACAAATACATACCAAAATTATGCTATTACAAGCCTCAATGAGGGCTGAATGATGATAAATAAGTCTGCTGCTACAGATCTGCTCTAAACCCTAATGCTCAACAGTCCTAAATCTGCCACAAACCTCCTTCTATGCAGGTCACTCCTCCTTAAAGGGATTCGTTCCAGGCCTAGAAACAAGGCGCCATGATAGATGCTCTCAAAGCTGATAGAAATCTGCTCTATGAAGACTTGAAGTACACTTGAATCCCCGTCACGGAATCCACAAGATGAGAAATCAGATTTTTGCCCAATTCCTCTAAAGAGTCTTGAGGTTTTCATCCCAAGCTCCTAATGAGATTACTCTCCAAAATGTGAATGAATGAATGATGATGAGATTGATGTCTCTGGAATGCCAAAACACCTTCTATTTATACATGAAACTCGCCCTTAATAGATGCTGGCCGACCTAGCACTTTTTTCCCTGATTTTTCCTCACAGAGGCCAACCTAGGCATTTTGTCACAGAGGCCGACCTAGGCATTTTCTCACAGAGGCCAACCTAGGCAGGATAAGGAGGCCGACCTAGACAAGATAAAAGGCTTTTTCTTCTCTTATGAGCGCCTCAATCAAATTAAAGATTTGATTATTGTTTTGTCTTCTTCTTCAAGCGTTTAGCATAGGAATATTATATTCTATTTCTTCATGAGGTGTTAGAGAATATTTGGCAACAATAGCAACCTCCATAGTGATGTATACAATGTAAACAAGGTGCCCTTATACTTCTCTTGGTACGAATGAAAGCACCAACCTGGCATCCATACAAATATGACAAGTCATTACCCATGACGTCCTCCAAAAGTCTCGAAGCGGGGAGAAAAGCCCAAATCAACTCTAATGGCGACCATTCCAAGAATGGCAACATTACAAGTACTCGCTGAGACTCGCCAAAAACTCAGCGAGTCCAACAGCTTGACTCCCCAGCCAGTAATTTTACCGATTTTTGCCGAGTCTTTGCCGAGTTTTGCCGAGTTTTGCCGAGTTTCAAAAATTTTAGTGTTCTTTAAGTTGCCGAGTATTGTCCGAGTCGGAAATTTTTGGCTAGCCGAGTACTCTTCGAGTCCGAGTTCGTGAAATATGGTTGTGAGGAACCAGAACACGTGTGATGAATCGCTAAGGAGGGCTAAGGAAGCCAAGTTGTTAGCCACTCAAGCAAAACAGCACCTACAGAAGATTAAGGAAAAATTTGTTCATATGGATCATGAAAGGCAACAACTACGTGCATTTCTTCATCAATATTCAGTACTTCGAAGGGAAGAAATTATGGTGGTAGAGCATGAAGAAAAATCAGATTTGCAGGATGAACCTTTTGAGAGGTATATGCATATTGATTTTGGGTTTCAACTGGACTATAATCCAAGGCATGAAGGTATTCATGAGAATCGAGAAATTTCAGATTTGGTTCAATGGTTTTCATCTTACACATTGACGTTTAGTGAGTGCCCTACATTGTTGATCATGAAATTTTTAGACTATGTATTAATGTTTGCAGCTGATTGGATAGATTTGTGTGCATTGGATTGTCATTTTAGCACTTGGAGGTTGAATGATGATGAGATCTTATTAGTTTATGACAGCGGAAGCATTCCCAGGATGATTATAGATCTGATTTTCAGTTTTACTTTTAATAGTGTTGTCATTATTTGTACCAGCAGTCTAGAGAGGATATGTATGCTTGGTTATGCACACATGATGAACACTTTTCAAGTCCATATAAAACCATTCAGATTTAGATGGATAGCTTGTGATGATGACTTGATAAGAGACACTTATCCTTTCATTTTCATTTTATATGATAGTGCAATAATTTGAGATCCAAGCATTGGTATGATTGGCGGATTGCTTCAAAATAATTTGTTGAATGACAGTTGTATTAGAGTGGAGCAGCGGAAACTTGGTGGAGCATTCTTCAAATTAGTTTGGGATCCTGGAATCTCAATGATTGTATGCAGGAGTTGTTTGAGATGTGATTGCTTGGGGCAAGCAATCTTTGAGTGGGAAGGATTTGTAATGTCCCCATTTTCTGAGTGATCATCCAACGGGGTCCACTAGCCTATTTTTATTCCCGTAGGCTAAGTTGGGAGTTATAAGAGAATAATTTGATTAATTAAATAATAAATAATCCTAAGTCATTTTTGGGTTATTTATATTTAATTAATTAGCTAGACGTATTTTTTATTGTAAAGTGACTTTATACTATTATATTGAGAAATTATAAAAATAAGTCACTTTTGAGAGGCAAAACAAAAAAGAAATAAAATAAAATAAAATAAAGAAAAAAAAGAGAATCTTCTAGAAGTGAAACTTGTTGAGCAAAAAGGAAGATTCACTTGTGGCTTTAAAAAGAGGTGAAGGCAAGTCATTTCAATCATCTTTGGCTTGTTATTTTCATTGAAGGTTTTCCTTGGGAGCTGCAACTATAGGTTCAACATATTCCTAGGATGAAAACCCTTGGAATATTGGTGGATTGGACGAAAACCCAATTCCATCTTGAGGTGGATTCATTCCAAGATTCAGATTTGTGCTTCATAGGTGATTTTGGAGGAGTTGATTGAGCTTCAAAGAGATATATTTCTGCATGTTGATATTGGAGGGTTTGATTGCCAATTTGTAAGATTTGTTCCAAATACAAATTGTGCAATATATTCAAATTTGTGGAGGTTTATTTGAAGATATATACGGCTGGAATATTGTTATGATAGAGAGTTTAATCCTTAAACCCTAGCGTTGCATTTTGGAGGAAATTGTGATAATCGTTTTCCCTAGCCGCAGCTATCAAGGAGTCGTCGTCCCTTTCTACCTCATTTGCAGCCATAAATATTGGACGCCAAGGCTTTGCAAGGGCAGTCGGACAATTATAAGGTGCAGGTCTGAAGTTTGAAGAGAATCAGCAAGAGTTTAGGAGGGATCGTGGGCTTTGGAGCCATAAAAATGCATAAATAAGTGTTATTTGCTAATTGCCCAGCTAGGGTTTGACAAGGACATTGCAATCTAATATTTTGGTATGTGAAAGACCCTTGATTATCATTGTAATAATTTGATTCTGAACAACAAAGATTTGAGACATATTTTGGCATGTTTAAGCATTGCAATTTGAATTTATTTCAATTCTGAACAATCTGATTTATAACAGCAAATGATCATATTCAGAAACCATATTTATATGTCATTTAAATTGCATTATAAGGGTTTAGTTATGTGATAGAATATATGTTTGATGAGTTCCTTCATAAGTGCATATGAATTTCATTTAGTTTGAGCATTTGGCATACATATATCTACTGTTCAAAACAAACTATATTCAGAAACAAACAAAATCAGACTTCATGCAAAGTGTTTGACAAAATGTCAAACCATTAAAATTAGAAAATTCAGGGCAGAATTAGACAGGGATCTTACAAGCAGATTGAAATACCTCCATTTGCTAGCCGTACCATTCTCTAAAACAGTTCGTACCTTCCCACCTGGACGTGAGACTTTGTGGAGGCTAGTTTGGACATTGATTGTAGATTTTTTGTTGGTTGAAGAAGGGCGATTGGAAGTTAGTGTTTATTTCAGCCTGTCTTTTGGAGATTTGTTTGTTGTCATTGTTGTGAGGAGCCCTTTCAAGCCGTACTGCTACTGCAAGGGTTGTGTGGAACTTCTAGGCTGAAACGCCTAGGGTTTGGGGTTACAAGTTGCTCAAATGGTGGTGTAATAGTCATAATAACAGGTGTTTGACATTTCCTTTGAGGAGAACTTGCATTCGGAGCTGTTTAAACCTGATTTTCAGTCATCTATATTTCTGTACCAGACTTTACATCAGACCTGTAGCAAACAACAATGATGGGTATGTTCTAATATTGTTCTAATGTTGATTTTACCATCTGGGTATTGTTATAAAAGCTTCAGTGTTGTGTTCTCAAGCTGTACTACATTGAAAATATAATATATATGCATTTTGGCATCATTGGGTGTGATATTTTGAATATCCCTCTATTGTGTTGCAAGCTGTTATTATTGTTTATTTTCAAAACGAAAAAAATCAGGGTAGACTATTACACAATATGAGGAAACAAATCTGAAATATGACCATCCTTTGTGTACCTTGGGACTGCAATCAAAGTGCTCACCTCCTTTTGCCGGAATAAGAATTGTTGAGATACCTCCATCCTTGTGACTCGAAATTTCTAAGTTGGGATCAACCAGCATATTTTCCTCGAATGCATGCTCATCCACATTGCTACTCTAAAAATCAATCGCATACAATAATTGCTTACCCTTTGGAAGATTGAAGGATAGTTCATGATTTGGCACATCTTCCTCCATCTTAGGCTCTTCACATCCAACAAGTGATGCCTTTTCATCCTTGAATTCATCAATATTTTGCTGATATATGCAATCATTAGAAGTCAAATAAACATCTTTTAACAAAAAATCTTTACCTTCCTCTTGCATGGTGGATTTCTCAACAACTTGTGGGACCTTTGTTTCCAAACTTTCTTCTCTCTTCATCAACTCCTTTCTTCTTCCTCTTTTTCGCCCTTCTTCGTCCTTAATTCATAGAACTCACCAAAAGATAAATCATTATGGACTTCCTGACTTAAAGCATTACATTCTTCATGATACCTGGCCATATCATCTACCATGTGAGGCTGAAATTTGTGTTCCTCCACTAGTGGATCTTCTTCCCTTTGTAGAAACTTTGTTCAAAAAGTCTTAGAGGGAGCGTTGATTGAAACCCTATCATTGGTTGAATTACTTCCTTCTCCTGTAGTACTTTGGATTGGTTTGGATGCACTCAAATATTGATTCAACTCCCTCAAGGTTTGAGCTACATCTGACATGGACTCTCTCATGGAAGTTTGGATCTCCCTGATTAACTATTTGTGACTTCGGTTGATATTTTCCTACAAATTCATTTCTTCCCTCTTATTACTGTTGTGACATAATCACACATCGCCCCATTGCAAATGGGGACCCACCTTTTTTTCGCAATCTTGAGCTTGTAGGGTCCTTAGGAAGTGTTGTCAGACCTAGTCTCTTCCATGAAATGAAGAATGAGCCTCTCCGGAGCAGCGTGAAATGAATCAAGTGAGTTTAACAAGGTGCAATTGAGAATACTTAAGCATGTCCCTGAGATACTGAAAATTGACTAAGTCTGATGTCCTAAAGTCTGATGTCCTGAAATCTTGAAAACTAACTAAGTCTGAAATCTGGTGGATCCTCAAAAATCTAGAATCTACATGTTAAATCTCATGGATCCGAGACCTATCTCAAATATCCTGAAAGTATATTTCAAAATATTTAAAGTATAGAAAATTCAATATCTATTGATTTCGGGCACTGAAAAATGGCTAAGTATGGGAAATTTCTTCTCCATCAGTGGAATCTGCCCTCATTAAAGAAATTTCTTCACCCTCCATGGAATGCCCCCAACACTGGGAAATTTCTTCTCCATCAGAGGAATGCGTTCTGCCTAAGGAAAATTTCTCAAACCTCTGTCATATGCGCCCTCCAACAAGAAATTTCTCCAACCTAATGCATATGTGCTCCATCCTTTGGGACTTGGTTCAAAGGTTTCAAGATGTCCTTCTTGAGAATTTCCTCAGCACCTATCATATACGCCCTCCAACATGGAATTTCTCCTTACCCTGTCATATGCGCCCTAACTTGAGAATTTCTTTGGCAACCATGGAATGCGCCCTCACTCAAGAAATTTTCTTCACCCTCCACCAAATGCGCCCTCCTTGGTGAATTTTCTTCAACATCCATCATATGCGCCTCATAGAGAAATTCTTCACCCTATATCATATGCGCCCCAATTCAGGAAGATTTCTCCATCACCTAGCATATGCGCTCAGACTTGGGAAATTTCTCCAACATCAGTGAAATCCGCTAGCCTTGAGGAAATTTCTCTACCCTACTCCAGATGCGCTCAGCGTTAGGCAATTTCCTCAGCATGCCTCAAATGCGCTCAGACCATGTCAAACTGCCAGGTTGGCTAAGGGGGATTAAAACATGAAAACAAAGCCTTTTCAGTGCATAAGATAAGTAAAATCTCGCCTAAGATCATTGCAAATTGTTTAAGTTGGCAAATGAGGATGAAATGTTAGAAGATTCATAGTAAAATGTTTTGATAATCGTTCCTCTTTTGTAGGTGATAAAGGATCCAGGAAGGAGAATGACAAAGATTTGGTACGAAGAAAGTTCGAAGGATGGAAGACCGTTACTTAAAATGAGGACATCAACGCCACATAGAGGAGAGCTAGTCTGGATGATCAAATTTCAAGCACGCCACAACAAAACAAGGAAGAATCCAACACCAAGGTCATCATCGAAGGAGGTCCACTGCACGACATCACTTCATCATCCAGAAGCTCATGTCCAGGAATCCAAGAGTCTAGTTTCACATTCAAGCTCCAAAGCCATCCACTTCAATCATGAAGTCTACTCCAAGAATTCGCACCAAGGTTTACTTCTTGCACCATTCAGAGTCAGAGTCTTGCATGAATCCATGAGCACAAGAAGATGAGAAGAGAAATGAGTTAGAACATCAAGCAAGTTATCAAACAATTCCCCAATTATATGAAGAAATTATGAATTTCCCAAGTTTTCAAGTTCGAAAGATGCCAAGTTTCATAGGTGAAAATCCAGCAATTTGGGAAAATATTCTAAACAATATGAAAGTGTTGAAAGTCAAACCCGTTTGCTCAAAGATGCTGAGGTGGCATGGGCACATCATCAAGCCGATCACAGTCTGCCACATCACCCGTCCAAGTTCAATGTACCTATTCTGAACAGTATGAACGTGTTGAAAGTCAAACCCGTTTGCTCGAAGATGTTGAGGTGGCATGGGCACATCATCAAGTTGATCACAGTCTGCCACATCACCTGTCCAAGTTCAATGTACCTACAACAAGCAAGAGGTCAAAGAGGATGTCCATGTGGAAGATGCTCCAAAGATTCTATTTCAAGTTATCACATCGGAAAACGTGCCTTCATTGCCTCTCTTTTGGGCGGTTATTCCTTGTCTCAATCTTGGCCATTGGTTTGCAAATCAATCCTGGTCGTTCATGTAATTTTGAAGCCTATATAAGGCCCATTTCTCTCATTTGTAAGGTTAGAAGTTGTTAACTCGCGCAAGAATAGAAGTAGAATAGGAGTAGATTAGAGGAGACTCTTCGAAATCATTGAAGAGACATGAAATTGTTGTAATCGTACACTTCAAAATTAATACAAGCTCATTGTTGGTTCGCATGGTGATCTTGTGGTTTTGGAATGTTAGCATGATTTCTAATTTCTTGGATGTGATGGAGAAATGTTTCCAAGTAGTTTAGAAATAGATTAGAAGTTCATTGATGTAATGAGTATATGCAAAGATATTTTATGAATTCCTTAATGCTTCATACTTTTTGTGGATTGTCGAAGGCAACTCACTTTGCAAAGTTAGCCCAAACCTCCATTTGCTTTAGTTTGATTGTGAATACTTGTTCGAGCTGCGCCAGCTGTGGGTGTTTGGATGTGTGTTTGCAATATGAAAATCATTGGGTTACCTTAGAAGATTGCAATTGCTTCGTGTAGTTGTTGGTTCTCATGGTGAAGTGGAGTCAAGTTTCGTGAGGAGTTTGTCTATCCTAGCATGTTTCATTATACCATTGTCTTTAGAATAGCTTTCTCAACCCTTGCCCTTTTTCATTTTCTTTCATGGTCGGTTAGAAGTTCCATTTCATAACAAGGAGAATAACATATTTGAATGGAGTAAGGAGTATATTCAGCGTAAGTCCTGTTGTGACCTAATCACACATTGCCCCATTGCAAATGGGGACCCCCAAGTTTTCTCTTTTTGCTTTAGTAGCTTTAGGGCTTTAGTTTTGAGTCTTGCTCAATCTCCGTGCAAATGAAGGTTATCTGCCAAACAACTGAGAAACATTGAGCCTTTCCGGAGCAACGTGAAGAGAACCAAGTGAAGGCAAAGCATGTCCTGAACTCCTGAAATTGATTAAGTCTGGAATCCTGATGTTCTGAGATCCTAAAAATTGACTAAGTCTGAAATCTAGTGGATCTTCAAAAATCTAGAATCTGCATGTTAAATCCTATGGATCCAGGACCTATCTCAAACATCCTGGAAGTATATTTCAAAATATTTAAAGTATATGAGCATATACTTAAAAATATTTTTAAATATTCCACCCAGGATATGAAAAAAAACAATGGCTAAGTCAAAAAGTTGAAGTCTTGGACCTTGAGCGGAAAATCCATGCCTATGAACAATTTGTGCCCAGGATGAGCGGGAATTTCACCTCCACATGCATAATGCGCCCACTATGGTTTGGTGATTGTGGGATAGAAACAATGGAATGTTTTTCCTTATTGCTTGAGAAGGTTGAAACAAATGAGAAGTTTGAAATAACTGAGTGTCAAGGTTGGAGATTTCTCATGCATAAGCACAATGCGCCCAAGGTGAAAACTTCAAAATTTGACTAAGTATTGGAATTCAAAACGGTGGAAAATGTTCTGCCGGGTACATTATGTGCCCTAGGAAGGAGTGAACCTATTAGCATACAAGTAGAAGTGATATTCCTAATTTGCATGAAGATAACTTCTTGTGACACTTCCAATTTATCAAGAATGCAATGAAGCAAGTTGCTGAGGGATGATGGAAAATATGATGACATGGTGGAAATTGTTCATCCATCAACAATATGCGCTCAGGATGAAGTGAAAATTGACTAAGTATGGTGGATCCAAAATTGGGAAAATGTTCTGCCAGCTGCAATATCCGCCCTAGAAGATGAGTTGAAAATTGGGAAAATGTTCTCCACCATACAATTTGTGCCCTAATTGAAGGTCTCCATTTTGAAATGCATGATTGCTTTAAGACAAAGTCTTGAAAATACTTGTAAAAACATGATTGATTGCTTTGTGGAGTTGAAAAAAGTTGAAATAATGAAAATGTTCAAGTGCAAATGAAGGAAAATGTTCTAGAGCTCTCAAAATCCGCCCTCTCTAGTTGGAAAATGTTCTAAACCTTGCAAAATGCGCTCATGACATGCCTTGTTGAAATTGTTTAAAGACATCAAAAGTGCATCAAGACATAGTTGAAATCCTTAAATGACTACGCCAAAGGAATGAAGGACCTAAAAACTTGATAAAAATGTCTAAGTGCCCAAAGCGCAAAATCCTTATTAACAAGGAATTTGCGCCCATACAAGGTGGAAAGTTCTCATGCCAATGAAATGTGTGCTCTAGACAAAGGGACAAATTAATCCATGAAAATGACAAAACCACATGAACATCAAGAGGAAATTTGCCAAAAGGGAGGACTTTGAAACATTTGAGGAAAATGTTTAGTAAAGGGAGAAGTGTGAGGAAGTTTGAAGTTTGAAGGAGTTAATAACTAAGTGATGATCAAGAGCAAGGGCACATAATGCTCTCAACCATGCAAAATCCGCCCTTCTCTCTAGTGCAATTTGACAACCTTGGAAGTTTCTTATAGCAATCCAAAAGACTTTGAATAATGCAATGCCAATGTTGAGAAAAAGGGAGCAAGTGGAGTTGAAGAGATCCAAACTTGAAAAGATTTCCAAGGAGGAGCGCAAATTGTTCTAGGGCTTGTATTATGCGCCCAACATAGATTGCCTTCAGTCTAGGAGCCTAGACATACAAAGTGTACTGAATGACAACATTAGGAGTTTGAGAAGCTTCAAGGAACAAGTAGAAGTTAAGATATCAAAATGATGGAGTTTTGAAAAGAGAAATGTCTAAGTTAAAATGAAGCCTCCCAAGTCGCAAATTGTTCTGGGGCTTGCAATATGCACCCTAGATTCTCATGTTGAAATTTGTCTAAGTATGAAACAAGTCCAAATCCAACCTTGAGTTGAAAATTTCCAGTGAATATCAAAGATTTGATCAAAGACAAGTTGGAATGTTCTTCAAAGTGTGAGGGTGCAAATTTCTCTTGCCTATGCAATATGTGCCTTGGAGAGAATAAGGTTTGTGACAAGGATATGCAAGTCGACTTAGGAGAAAAGATAACCATCCATCAATATGCTAAATGCCAAGAGGAAGTTCGCCAAAAAGAAGCGAGTTTGAAAGAGAAAAAACAAAAAACAAAAAAAATTCCTTATACCCTTGCATTATGTGCCCTAGGTGAAATTGGGCAAAATGCACGCCATCATGCATAATGCGATCTGAGAATTTTGTGGAGAATACATGAAATCCAAGTCACGTCCAAGGCAATGAAGAAAAGTTCAAGAAAAAACCTAAGTATCAAAAGGTGGAAAATGCACATATACTTGCATTTGGCGCTCAAAATCAAAGTGTAGAGCTTTAACTAAGTATAGTGAATGCAAAATGAAGGAAAATGCACACTCCCATGCATTATGTGCCCTACCTTTAAGGGCAATATTAAGGAAAAGTAGAAAATGCACACCACCTTGCATTATGCACCCAAAGGGAAGTATGAAGATTTGACTAAGTATTGAACATCCAAGTGTGGAGAATGCATAGACAAGAGGAAAATGTCAAGCAATGCCTTGAAATCCAATGATTGACTTGTAGTTCCTAATAAACATCAAAAGCATGATTGAAAATGTAAGTGAAGATGTTCATCCAAAGAAGAGATTTTGAAGGAGAAAAATGTTAAGTAAAAGGTCGCAAAATGTTCTAGACCTGCAATTTGCGCCCATGCAAGGTGTCGTCATCAAAACAGAAGAAAAATGCTACACTTTATCGAAGCATCATCAAGTCTACCATCATCCAACTTCTAGAGGAAAATTTCACCGAAGAGACAAGAACTTCATCACCAGTTTGCAAGTCTAATCATCCAAAAGTGAAGAATATCATTCTACCTTGCATGTTCATCAATAATTCAAGTTCATCATCACACTTCCATCGAAGAACTTCATCAAGTCCACTTCCAAGATCCTGCACAAGAATTCAAGAATACCAATCAATTACAACATCATAAGAGTGACAAATTTCCTGAAGATCTCAAGTTCACTTGTACAGGAATTCAAGCAGAGGCATCCTCTATTTCATGAAATATACTCCAAGAATGCAAGTACATAATATCTTCCTGCATCATCCAAAGTTGAAGCCTGCACAAAGGACAAAAATTTCATAAATCAAGATTATCAAGTAATTTGTAAATTTCGCTAAGGCATGAAGAATGACTTGAAAAATTCAACAAATTCCCAAATTTGCAAGTTCGAACGATGCAAAGTTCCAAAGTTGAAAATCCAAAATCGAAGATTACTTCAAAAAAATTCCACAATTTGGGAAAGCATTCTAAACAGTGTGAACAGGAAGAAGGTCAAATTGGTTCGCTAGAGGTTGAGGTGGCATGTACACGTCATCAATCCTATCATCTTTCGCCACCTCACTCATCTTTATTCAATGCATGCACACAAATAACAACCTAAAGTTGGCACCTACCTTGGGATGCTTCAAAGATTCCATTTCAAGTTCATCTTCTTGGAAAACATGCCTTCATTGCTCTTGCTTTCTTACTAAAAATAGAAGGTTGTTGTAACAAACTGCTTATGTGGCGCAATCTAGGCCATTGGCTTTGCTAATCGATCCTAGCCTTTCATGTATTTTTGAGGGCTATAAAAGCCTCATTTGCTCTCATTTGTAAAGTTAGAGACTTTGGAGAATTGTTGCAAGAACTCTTTGAGATAATACAAGATTCACTAATTTGGTGATATTGTTTTTGTTTCAAGTGTTGCATGGTTTCCAATTCCTCAAGCGTAGAATAAGTTTAGAATAAGCTTTATTTTCAAGTGTTATGTTAGTTGATGGATATAATTGTTATTGTTTCGTGGTGAAATCCTTATGTTCATACCATTTGTGATTTGTGGCTTGCAAGTTGCAGTGTATGGTTAGACTGAACCAAAATGAGCTTAACTTCAATTATTTGTGTTTGTTGAATTTTCATGAACGCATGTGATTTGAACATCTTACATCACCTTAGAAGATTGCATCAATTTTGCGTAGTTGTTTGATTTGGCAAAGCAAAGTTGGTTGATTTCACCTGTTCAATAATCGTTTCTTGCATATAGGATTAGAATAGTTTCTTCAAACCCTACATCTTTTGCACTTTTTTATCAACCATTGTTAGAAATTAGGATCAAGAATGTCATTGCAATATCATACGCCATAAGTTGTAGTACTTAGAAATTCCAAACGTCTTCCTTTTGCAAGTGAAACAAGAAAGTTGTCTGAACAATTGTGTAAGTCCCTTTGTGATTACCAGCAAGATCACATTCATTCACTGAGACTATCCATGTACCAGTCAAGACCTGACATCAAAGGAACCTTGGAGCGTTCTTGTTTGATCATATAATTCAGCATTCAAAAAGCTTTGATCAAGAGAGGATAGGATACTCGGTATTTTATTCTATTGTTGTGTTGTCATAAAAACATCAACAAGTCCCTTTGTGATTACTAGCATTATCACATCAACTACTGAGTCTATCCATTGCAAGTCAAGACCTGACATATCATGAACCTTGGAGTTGCCTCATCGGATCACATCATTTAGCCTTTGAGAGACTTTATTCAAGAGAGGATATAATACTTGGTATTTTATTCTGAGTTTTCATGTGCATAAAAAACACATCAATAGTTACTTTCATGCATCAAACTAGATCTGCATCAAACAAATTAGTTCTTTCTCCAAATAGGCTAGCAAGATCACAGCTCCGATACCACTATAATATCCCTTTCTAGAAATTTTGGAAATATATTATTTTTTTATATTATCTGATTTTTGCAAAATGTGCATAAATAACATGGCTTCCCAAACTAAAACACTTTACTAATTTGGCAACTAACTATTATTCAGAAAACTCCAAATCAATGTTGTATCAACATACAATCATCTTGCTTTTGAATAATATTAAACATGACTAAAATTATACACTATAGCTACCTTGAATGATATTAATAACAGCAATCCAATTAATATTAAGGCTGAGAATGTACAGCCACACCTTATAACCTTCCTAGCATTGTACCGTCAAGAGAGATATGGCAGAAACCAACTTCAAATAGAAAACTTGCTTCCTTTATGCCGATCAACCAAGTGGTCCCCCTTCTTAGAAGTTTATATGATGCCAAAGGCTGCGACAAGTGATGTCAAGGCTTGTCCCCTCTATCCCCAGCAATTTTAAATATGTACGGCAGAAATCTCCCTAAAATATGTTAAATCTCAATGGTACAGCACTCAAATAACATCAAATAATTTCACCATAAAACCAAATATTAGTTAATATCACAGCAGCAAAAGATACGGCTTAAGCCAGCAATGATACGGCCAATAATAATATGAAGGATAAGATTTGCTAAGGCAAATAAAATAATTGATTTCTTTCAGATCCAAAATCTAGAAATTTATCAATATCTTCAACGAATCTGAAATTCTTCTAAATCACCAACATCTTCATTAATTTGCTTGCAAATATGAATTGAACAATCGCAATTAATAAGCCCAAATGTGATCCCTGAGTAGAATCGCCTCCAATAAGCAAGAGGGTTTTCGTCCTGAAGCCCACAATGGAAATTGAAGGGTTTTCGTCCTTGAATATTTCAAGCTCCAATTCAGAAAGAAAGTGAAATGATAAATTCGGATGGTTTGCTTTGTGCCTTGACCTTTCTTTTATAGTTGCCTTCTTCAGGCCCTCCAATTTATTTTATTTTTATTTTATTTACTTTTCCCTCCAAGTATTTAAAAATACTTTTAAATTACATCCAAAGACCCCTTTTGAATTGCATTTTGAATAAAGTGTAAAAGCACTTTTTAAATATTAAATAGGACCTAAAATAATATTTAAGTGGCCTTTGTGAAAACAAATTGATTGGACCTATTTAAAATATTATTAATTCTTTAGTTCTGAAAAAGGGACATGACACCAATTCTAAGCCAAAATTCAAGGTTGCAAAGTTTTCCCTGAGTCCAAGCTTTTGAACTATGGTTTACATAACTTCATTGCACGTTCAATATGACTCACAAGTTAATTAGATAGATTCATCTATTAGTTAGTTTGTAAGTTGTCCTCCATACAAATTCCTACGCTCGACACCAAGCAATAGAAACTATGAATCTTACCTAATTTGGTTCCTTAGAAAAATTATGGAAAATGGAGTGTGGAAAAGACAATGCACATTTTAAAGGTATGTAGGGTGTATGCAACTCTACATTCTCTAGTGTCCACTAACACTTAGACATTTGACACAGGATGGAAGTAAATAAATGACAAGGGCAAAATAATGGAAGGAAAATTAGAAGAATAGATGACTCTACACCCAAGTTTTGAAGGGTACCTCAATTTTCGTCTTGGAACTACAAATTTGAGGATAACAACTTGACAGGAAAGGAAGACTCAAAGCTGCAAAGTGATTGTGATTTGAGGTGTGACAATGAAGCGCATGGAGTCACAACGTGAGCTATCACCTATTCCCTTGTGGGGTGTTGATACTCATCAAATGGAGCTAGGGATTCATTTATTACACATTTGCTAATGATCATGACATCATCTCCTATGTTTGGGATTTCAAGAACCTTCACAAGTGGTGCTTGATGATTTCATAACCTTGGTTCTTGAGTAGGATTGTGTAATGTTCCCTTCCTAAGTCAGCACATGTTCTTTGGGCTAGTCTACTATTCGGGTTCCCGTAGACTAGTGAGTGTGGTTAGGGGACCCACAGTGGCATGGCTCAACTCAGCTCAGACAGTTTTTTGGAGTGATGAGATGGATTCGTTGTGGCGGGGGGTTGCGAGTTGGCCTTTTCCGGAGTGAGTTTGGACCATTTGGCCAAACTTACTATTTATAGCAAGGGCGTGGGACTCCAAGTGAGTCGGTGCAACGGTCAGGGAAACATGTTGACATTTCATAGGCCAGCTCAGCGGTACTACGGAGGCCAGATGAGACTGTTTGAATTAATATTTTAATAATCAACATTGTTAAGTTAAATTAAATATATAACTTAACATGTTTATTATTATATAGTGACTTTATAATATAATGGTACATTATGAAATATTTAAAGTTTATAAAGTCACCTTGTTTTGGGCGCCCACGCATGAGGAATAAAAAGAAAAGTTAAAATATTAATATTTCCCAAAAGGAGGCGTTGGGGGAAAAGGAACAAACATAAAAGAGAAAAAAGCACTTCATTTGGATTATTCACTTTTGCAAAAATTGTCTAAGTCTGAGCTTTGCTTTGAGCAAGGGTTTCGAACCAGCTTCATTGGAGACGAAAACCTCCATTGATGAGAGCATCTGCGAGGTTGAAAGACACTCCCAGGGTGTTTATTGGAGTGGATTCATAACAGGGGTCACCATTTGAGCTTCATTGCAATCAGGAGTTGTCACGGAGGAGTCTTCACAGAGATATCTTCAAGCATTTGTTATGATAATTATGGAGGGACATTGGAGAACTTATTGCAGGTCTTGGACAGCGATTTGAAGGAGTTTTGGTACCATTTTTAATCCCTCATACAGGCCGTACTTCTGCTGTACCAGGCCGTACCTTCTGCAGTAGTTTTTGGAGTTCTTTATCAGAGCTTGAATGTGGTCTTCTCCCAGCTGAACGTTGGACATTTGCAGATGTATACAAAGACTTTTAGCAGGGATTTAAGATTATCTGAGTGGTGCTGAGTGCTGTTTGTATTCCAGCAGGGCCATACATTCCTTGGGAAGGACGTGGGTCATCCAAAGTGGGCCAGCGAACTCATTGGAGGTTCATTCTATGTCCTATTTTGACTGTATAAACCAAATCTGCTGCTATTGATAATGTACCTTTGAACAAATACTGAGTTGAATGTTTTTGGAACGAGTTTGCACTATTGGATTTGCTGTAACAGTCCTTTTATGCTTGTAAACCCTGGACAGCGAAATGGGTATGTGAGTTTCTTGACATTTTGGATTATTCTCCATATGGGTATTGCTTGAAATGGTTTATTAGAGCATTTCCATTAAATTCTAGCTTGTGGGTATTACTATTTCTTGTTATTTGCAAATATATGTACATACATGTTCTATGTCCAAAATGCAAAAAACCCAAAACGCATCAGGTATCAACTAAACGTCAGTAAAACAAAAGGGGTGGTATATTACAGATTGCCTCCATATAGAAGATGACAATGTTTTTAAACTATAAATATGCAATTTTCCCTTTTCTGTTCAAAACCAAAGCTATTGCATGGCTCCACTGGATTATTTGAACTTCAAAGGAAAGTTTAGCAGCGAATGTTATTTCTTTACAAGTTTAGTCAAAACAGATTATTATTTGTACACAACAAGCTAAAAAGATTTTTTCAAAAAACCAAGGCTTATCAAGTTAAGGGATAATTTGTTTAGGAAATAAGAGGTTCATTGGTTCTCATCACATTTACGAAGAATCCAACTTGATGGGCTTTGAAAGATCTATGGTACGAAAGACGAAGTAAATTATATTAATTTAAAGTTGTTGTAAACACCTCTCAACTACACACATAAATGAAAAGAACTTAATCTAGTAGGAGTTTGTAACTTTGTATAATAAATTATTAATCTCCAAATGACCACCAATTGTTCCTCCCTTCTTTTTATAACAATGTCAAGTTTTCATACTAGACTATATTTTTGCATTTACAACTCTTATCATACCTATCCTATTATGGGAGATTTCCCTCAACTTGTAATTTACCCCAAATTAATTTTTTTTTTTTTTTAAAGTATTCATTAAAAACAACTATTTCCAAGAAACTATAGTATCAAATCAATATCTTAATTTATCAGCTAGGATGAAATGCAAACACTTGTGTGAATAACCAGCATACAGATGTCCACCAATGAATAAATATTCTGCCTTTGTAACTTAAAGGACAGATTTTCAAATTCAAATCAAGAATTTTCAGGCAGTGTAGTTAAACTTGATATTTAATACCTCTATCAAAAGGTTCATATAAACTTACTTTGATAGGGGCAATCCTGCAGCTGCCATGTTTGCATTCACCTTTTTCCGGTCCGCACTTGATGCAACTGCCACTTTGAGACCCTCATTTTTGCACTGCATGTATGATCCTTGGCCCATTCATTTTCAAAAAAAGACAAGAAAACTCTAAACAAAATGTTTTAGCTTTACATTTGAGTCAAGGAGATGTGCATATAATGTAAACTTCCTGCTAACAATTCTATTTTGGTCAGTCCTGTATGTCAAAGATTGGGAAATGTACCTGCAGAATTAGCTCCAAAGACCCTGGATATCCTAAACCAGAGTTTGGCCTGGCATACTACAAAGCATAAAATATGGTGTATCAATAGGAAGTCAAAATTGAAAAACAGAAGAAACCACAAATCAGTCATTTGACCTCATCCTTTCTAAGTTCTAGTTTAACCAAATCAAGATTTTTCAAATAGCAAGGGAATGATGGCATTACATTTGCAAGGTAAATCTCATAAAAGCGTTGCTTCGTTGCTACAGGATCAAAGTTTTTTACACCCTTTAATTTAGCAACTCCTCCCAAAAAATTTGCCTCACCTGTTTAGTTCATTGAGAAGACAAAAGGAATGATTAAGTTTCTAATTTCTGGAATTACTTCAAGAAGAATCAGACCATTACATGATGTACTGGCTATGATTGTAAGGCTTAATTAAACGGACTTGTGAAAATAAAATTTACCAATTTACACAATAGGATGCAACAAAACAATGTTATCCCCTATATGAGTTGCTCAGTCTTTTATTGGTTTTGGAATAGTCTACTTTTGTATTTGGTTCATCTTTTCTTTGTGAACAAAGGTCATATGAATAATGTTTCTTCGTGATTATGAATCACCCAATCAATGAACTGATGAAAGACCAATTTAATAAATAACTCAGTTAATGAATCACCAAAAGAGAAAAACAAGTGAAACACCTTGAAAACGTCAATATGTAATTATTGAACAGGAGCAGAGCTGGGTATGAATAAGTATTTAAAGAACATTTAATATAAATAATGTCATGTTCAAGTGTTTATAAATGGTTACTCTCCACTATTCTCTTTGTGTATAAGAAACAAAGTATATTTGAGGCCCTCCGTTGAATTGATTTTTATGTTCTGTACGTGTGAGACTGTTTAAGAGAAACCATCCAGGAGACTCAACTTGTAAAGACCACCTAGGGTAATAGAGGCAATATCAATAAACAATTATCTAATTAGATAGGTGAACTTATTCTCTGCAACTGTTGTATTTAATGAATGTTTAATGTAATCAATGTCGTGTTCGGGTGTTTATGAACTGTTACTCTCTACTGTTCTCTTTTCACATATGGAAGGAAATAAAGTCAATTTGAGGCCCCCTATTGAATCGATCTTTATGTTCTATGTGTGTAAGAGACTGTTTAAGAGAAACCATCCAAGAGACTCAACTTGTAAGGACCTTGTAGGATAATAGAGGCTATGTTTAACAGATACTTATGTAATTAGGTAGGTGACCTGTTGTCTGCAACCATCACATAATCTCCAGAATGATATTCCCTACAACCATGGACACCTTTGTGTCATTCCGGATGATCAACATTAAAAATGGCATAGGAACCGTCCTTCAACAAAGTCACAGGTCACGCATCCACAAGAAACTAGCTAGTTTGTAAAATTAATTCTTTTGACATAATTTGTGTCATGTCCCCTTTTCTAAATAATTAAGGAAATAATTTTAATAATTATATTTTAAGTTGTCCAAGTAACTTTATTTTTATAACATTATAAAAAGACAGTTTATGTGTCATTATTATCATTTTAATAAAGTGGGTCTCTAATGCAATATTTTATTAAAAAGTGTTTCTAGACACTTCTGGAGGAAATTTTAGGCTTTAGAAATTAAAAGGTGATTATAAAAAGAAGAGCTTGGCACAAAAGAATGCATCCATTGCTATTGTTATCAAATCCTTTTCTCTAAGTTTGAGTACTTGTGTTCATCTCCACGCCTGAGGACAAAAACCCTTTGGTGCAGGGAATCTGGAGGATGAAAACCCTCTTGGTTTCCATTGTTGGATTGGAGGATGAAAACCCTCTTGTCTTTTTGGGGTGATTCCATCCGAGGATTGCATTTGTGCAGAAAGATTGAAGTTTGTTCCAGTTTGGTCTAAAGATTTCCAGTTTATTGAAGATTGCAAATTTTTGAAGATCTTTTTAATTGAGCAAAGTTTCCAAATTTGAGGAGGAATCCAGTATTGATAAAAGTTCTTAAGCAAATCCTATCCCCATATCTCTGGCCATACCTTTTTGGGAAGTCAAACTTACCATAGAGTCATTCAATAATAGCTGCAGCTAGCTTCTGAATGTTGTCGTACCAATAATAGTGGTAGTCGTACCTTTTCAGGCTTGAAGTTTGGTCTTCCTCTAGCCGTACATGCTTATATTGCCATACGGATACCAATTTTGTAGTGAACCCAGATGGTTCCACTGCTGATATTGAATGTTGTAGATGCAATTTTTTGTTTTAAGATTTTTTTTACCGGAAATCAAGAAATGAAGGCTCTATGCAGATCTGGAATTTTCTTGTGCATGCATGACTGAACCTTCAAAACTGATCAATCTGCCTTGCTGGTGTAATTCTCCCTCACAAAAATGATGCCTAACCTCTTATAACCCCTAGACGTCCATGTGAGATGCAATTACCCCTGCAGATGGGAGGAGTTTCTTCCCCAAAAAACCTCACGCCTATTTGTTGTTGTACGGCCTGTCAGCAGATGTACGGCCCCCTTTCAGCATTCAATCCTCTTTCAATATCCATCATTTATGGTGGCAATAATTAATGTTTGATGTGTATGATCAGGCAATAAGATCAGATTTGGAATGCATCAAAAATTCTCTGAATATATCTTCAAATTGGCACAATAAACCCTCAAATTGAAGCTCTCCTGGATGGCCAATTTCAGTGGATCTCTCACCACCTCAAATGGCTGCAACATTGAAGAGTTTGGCGTTCTTCAATGGCTGAATTTCTCAGAACCCTTCACATTCTCCAATGCTCTCCCAATTTTTCACAAAGTCAAGTGCTCATAATAATAATAATAATGAGATTGATTTGGCTTTTGAGAGCTTATATATTTTCCTCATAACATGCATGACTTTCCAAATTGCTTTTTTGATCATTAAAAATAATATTTGACTATTTGCTTTTGATATAACTTTATTTACCTTGGTTTTAGAGCCAGTTTATAATTTGCCTTTATAATTCATTAATGATGGGTCATGGCCCCATTCATTAATTAACTTTATATTTCAACTTTATAAAAAATAATCATTAATAAAGTACCCTTTATTAATGATACTATAATGATATTATAATTAATGAAACCGGCCCGACTAACCCAACTGAAAACCAAGGTGTCCCTCTGCAACTCTACTGATGTCAGGTGCCCTGCCAAGAATAGTAACCCCAAAATATGCCCTACTATAAATAGCAAGTCTCTCAGAAGGAGCCAAATTACATCTGCAAAAGCCAACACTTGAATCACTGACAACACCGGAGAGTCGTAATGTCCCCAACTGATCAAATCAATAGGTAACAACAGACCCTCAAAACATAAATGCTAGCCCACGAGGGTTGAATGATGGGCTAACCCCTCGACATCTGATACTGACTAAGGAGGGGGCATTACAGTCCGCCCTCCCCAAGATTGCTTGTCCTCAAGCAATCGCAATGCTGGATGCTGTAAGATGTCCTCATGCTCCCAAGTAGCATCCTCCACCGGCAAATCCTTCCACTTAACCAGATATTCACTGATAACTCCTCTCTGAAGAGGTCTCTCTCTAAACTCCAAAATAGCCTCAGGAACTAGAACCAATTTCCCCTCATCATCAAGGGGTGGAAAAGTAGTAGAAGGAATAATATGACGTCCTAACACCGTCTTGAGGCGCGACACATGAAAGACGTTATGTACTCTACTGTCTGTCAGTAGATCAAGCTCGTAGGCCACCTCACCAACTAATCGAACAACTCTAAATGGTCCATAATAGCATGGCCTGAGCTTCTCTGCTCCACTCTTCCTAAGAGTAGACTGCCTATAGGGCTGCAACATAAGGTACACCATATCACCGACCTCAAATGATCGCCTAACTCGCCTCTAATCAGCATACTGCTTTTGTTGATTTTGTGCCCTCTGTATATTTTCACAAAGTGCCCCGCATAATGCCTAGTTCTCCTATAGTAGATCACCAGCACTAGGCACCCTGCTATCGCTGAACAACAAATCGAGGAAGCTAGGCGCATCATAGTCATATAATGCCCTGAATGGTGTCATCTGTATAGTCATGTGGTAAGTGGAATTATAGCAGAACTCACATAAATGTATCCACTTTACCCAGGCTCTCTGCTGTCCCGAGACAATTCCGCAGGTATCCCTCCACCCATTTATTCACTATTTCAGTCTGCCCATCAATCTGGGGGTGGTAACTCGTACTCAGAGTAAGCTCAGTCCCACATAAGCGAAATAACTCCTGCCAAAAGTGGCTCATAAACCGACTGTCTCTGTCACTGACAATACTCCGAGACAACCGATGTAATCTGAATACCTCACGGAAGAATAAATCTGCTATTTGTACAGGTGTGTGTCATGTCCCCGTTTCCAGCTTGATCATCAAGTGAAGAATGGATTAGCCTATTCTTCATTCCCGGAGGCTAATTCTAAATGATGAGGGAATGAATTGGTTTTTGACAAACTCAACCTTATTGTTTTGCAGGAACAAAGTCAGAAACTTAAAATTTGGCTAAGTCTGGAAGCCAAGTAAGCAGGAAGTTGACTCTTGAGTCTAGGCGCCAATTTCACATCAAATTTCACAAATGAGCGCCTAAGGATTTGAAGCTTTCTATCAGGGTTTGGAAGTGCAATATGACAACCATATCATCATCAAAGTCTGTCAACACACTGGATCAAGGTTTTAAAGACCAGAAGTTGCCTAAGTGGGGCTAGGCGCACTTTCTCTCCCCTCCAGCTTCAAATTTGCGCCTAGGATAGAAACATTGTGTTATGAGGCACATTAATCATTTCGAACAGAGCACCTTGGTAGGAAAAGGATTGATTGATTCCAGAGATGATTTTTGACTAAGCAAATTGAAGCAATTGTCTTAGGCGCCCTTAGGTCTCTGTGCATCCTCAAAAGAGCGCCTAACCTCTGAAGACAAAATTCAATGATATCAGGAGTGTTGGACCTCCAGTTGAGCATCCGGGAGTATCAAATCAAGCTTGGAGATCATAAAATTACCTAAGTTAACCTAGGTGCTAGTTTTCACTCCTACCACATCAAATATGCGCTTAAATGATCAAGGCGCCACTTCTTGATCAAACAATCTACAATGAGCACCTAGCTATTAAGGTAACCACTGGCGCTCAATAATGGTCTTAAGATGGGGCACTCAACATAGCTAAACTCTTTCAATAGGGCGCCTAGCTTATTGATGAAGATTGGACAAGTATAAGAAGGTTTCCATGCCTAGGCGCAAATTCCATGATGCCTAGACCAAATGAGCGCCCAAGCAAGAACAAGAGATTCAATAGTTTGAATGAGTAGCACATTGACTGATGAAGATACTTTCAACTTCAAGAAGTCTCTTATCCTGCCAATCTGGGATGAAATTGGCCTAGAAGGCTCTAGGCGCACATTTTGACTAAAGACCTCAGTTCTGGCGCCTAGTTACAGAGTAAGTTAAAAGATGAAGTTTGAACTTGTGAAGCAAGGCACTCACTCCAGGATGAGGTATTCTACCTTCCAAGACAACAAGACTTGAAGATTTGACAAAGAAACAATCATGCATGTAGGGCGCCCTTCCTGCCTGTTTCACCTCCAGAACGCGCCTAGCTAAGAAAGGGGTTAGAAGATGTTTGCTTGAGATTCCCAATCAAGGCGCTCATCCAAGAAGGTTGTTCTGACACTCCAAATGCCTCAACACATGAAGGTCTATCATCTAAGTACCTTAGGCGCACTTCCCACTTGTTACCCCTCCAATATGCGCCTAGTGACTTAAGTCCATTATGACACCAAACATGGAGCTAGATGTCATGCACCCCCACTTGACTAGGATCCGCTAATGAAGCGCCTAACTTCAGATTGAGTTATCTGGTGGTTTCCACACTTGGGCGCACTCTTTGTCTTCTCCAATCTCATCTGGCACCTAGAACTCACACAAGGCGCATTTCCCTGTACCAGACACCCTAACTTGGCGCCTAGGATGAAGGAAAGGTAGTTGTAACCAGCTCAACTTTCAATGGTTGAAAGGAGGACATTGGGATCCGTTCCTCTGCATTGGGTGAGGTTGCCACATCACACTGAGTTGTTAGAAGGAATATTCTTCATGAATATGCTCCTTGGAAAGCATGCCTTCATTCCCTTTGAAAGGCCTATAAAAGGAGGAGCTCTCATTCATTTGATATCTAATCTTTTGGCGAATTTCTCTCTGTGAAGCTTATGCTTGTCTTGAAGCCTGCGAGTTTCAAGTAGTTGGGGTGATGCTCCCTCAACAGTGATAAGGTGATGCTCCCTTGTCAAGTTGTGAGGTGTTAACACATAGTTGACATCATTGTGCTCAATAGAGTTGATCAATTGTGGAATCATTGTAAACATCAAGGCTTCAAGGCCTTTCTTGTAATCAGTTGAATAAGTTTGTATGTTCATTGCCATTGAAGGCATTAACCATTGTAATAAGACATTTGCAATAAGTTGAATCAAGTAATAACACAAGTACCTAGCTTCAAGGTTGATTCAAACAAGCTGTTATCTTTAATGAATGTCATTAAGTGCAAGTAAATTTGTTTAAGAAAAAATTTAGTTAGTTCTAGTTGGGTATCTTACAGTGGTATCAGAGCAATGAGTACAACATCAATGCTGGCTTTGCCAGATTTTACTAAGTCTTTTGTTCTAGAATGTGATGCTTCTGGAGAAGGCATTGGAGCAGTATTGATGCAAGATCATCATCCCATCGCATTCGAGAGCAGGAAGTTGAAGGACACAGAAAGATTGTACTCAACTTATGACAAAGAGATGCTGGCAATCATGCATGCTTTGGCTAAATTTCGCCAGTATCTAGTTGGATCTAAGTTTGTGGTCAGAACTGATCACAAGAGTTTGAAATACTTCCTAGGGCAGAAGGATTTGAATGAAAGACAGCAGAAGTGGGTTGTTAAAATACAGGCATATGATTTTGACATTAAGTATGTGAAAGGCAAGAAGAATGTGGTAGCCGATGCCCTGTCTAGAAAACCCGCCATTTGTGCCCTGAGTGAAGTTTCGGCTGATTGGAAGTCTCAGCTTTTAGTTGAGTACTCCAAGTCAAAAATTGCTTGTGAGATCATGGATGGAGTCATTCAGGATGATAGGTACAAGGTGGTTGATGATATCATCTATTACAAAGATAGAATCTATCTGACTCCTAAATCGGAGTTGAAGCAACAGATTTTGCGGACATACCATGATACTCCACTTGCAGGACACCCTGGCTATTTCAAAACCTACAAACAGATCAGGGAAAGATTCACTTGGAAAGGTCTGAAGGAAGAAGTTCTTTGGTATGTCGGGGAGTGTCTGACTTGTCAACAGAATAAGTCAGAGCATACATTTCCAGCAGGGTTACTTCAACCACTACCAATTCCAGAACATAAGTGGGAGAGTATCTCTATGGACTTCATCACAGGTCTTCCGAAGGTGAATGGAAGAGACTGCATCTATGTAGTTGTGGACAGGTTAACCAAGTATGCTCACTTCTTTGCAATTCCAGTTGAGTCATCAGCATTGCAAGTAGCTGAGTTATTCTTTCGTGAAGTCTTCAGACTACATGGCCTTCCTAAGACCATAGTCAGTGATCGAGATAGCCGGTTCATCAGTGTATTCTGGAGAGAGCTATTCCGACTAGCTGGAACTGACCTGACACCAAGCACTAGTTATCATCCTCAAACCGATGGACAGACTAAAATTGTAAATAAATAGCTTGAGGGATACTTGAGAAACTATGTGTCTGATCATCAGCATGCTTGGATTAAGTGGCTACATCTGGGTGAATACTGCTACAACACCATTTTCCAAATGTCAATTGGCATGACTCCCTTTCGAGCTTTGTATGGGTATGAGGCAGTTTCATTTGTTGATCTGGCACTGGATGATAGTAGAGCTCCCCGAGCAAGTGACTTGATGAAGGATACTCAAGATATTTTGAGAATCCTTAAGGACAATTTGCAAAGGGCTCAAAACCAGCAAAAGTTGTATGCCGACAAACACCGAGTTGAACGAAGCTTTGAAGTAGGTGATATGGTATTTCTGCGCCTTCAGCCATATAGGCAAAGTACTTTGAAGAAGTCAGGTGCAGAGAAATTGAAACCTAGGTTCTACGGATCCTACAAGGTGTTGAGAAGAGTAGGGGAAGTGGCATATGAACTTGACTTGTCAATAGGAAGCCACATACACAATGTGTTTCATGTGTCATGTCTCAAAAAGGCACTAGGACAACATGTGGTTTCATCTGATGAACTACCACCACTTGATAAAGAAGGAATGCTTGTACTTGAACCTAAGAGTGTGGTAGATATAAGGGAAAAGAAATTGCGCAACCGGAGCATAAGGGAATATTTGGTGAAATGGAAAGGGTTGCCGATGGAGGATGCAACTTGGGAAGGAGAAAAGATTTTGGAGCATCCTAACTTTCAATTGCTTGAGGACAAGCAATCCCAGGAAGGGGAGACTGTCATGTCCCCGTTTCTGGCTTGATCATCAAGTGAAGAATGGATTAGCCTATTCCTCATTCCCGGAGGCTAATTCTAAATGATGAGGGAATGAATTGGTTTTTGACTAACTCAACCTTATTGTTTTGCAGATCTCTATGCCAGATTACTAGATCGTGTTCGGGATATGATGTCTTTCAATGAATATTGCGGCTTAGCACCTTAGCATGCTTAGTTCTGAGCTCCTGTATATCCGGATGATAGGCTGGTTTTTGCTGCTCATTGTAAGTAGGCATCAATCTACATTTTGTTGCCCATTCCACCATGTCATGACTAATCAACCTCTCCATCCATCTGAATGAAATAATCTTCAAGTTACCGTCCCTTATGGCTTTTAGTACATGATTTTTTCCATCAACCTGAAATTTCATTTCCATGTCTCTAAGGTTGAGAGTAAACTCCCCAATTGCATGAAGCCACTTCATGCCAAGTACTACATCAGCATCACCCATGTTAACTATATAAAAATCTGCCTTAAACTCATAGTTGTTTAATCTCATGGGTAGGTCTGGTATCATCCTCTCACACTTGAGAGTGTAGCTATCAACAACCTTGACCCTTATACCTTCAAACTCTTGAGTTTGAATACCACGTCTCTCCACTAACCGTGCATCTATGAAAGTGTGTGTTGCACCTATGTCAAGTAAGGAGATGACCTTTTGTCCTGCTAAAAGCCCTCTCATATGAAAAGAACCTTCCTTTTGCATGCTAGAGAGGTAGGCTTCACCCATACTTGTTTCTCCTTCATCTTCCACTCCATGTTCATCATTTTCAGCCCCACTGTCCTCATAATCAGCTTGCTGTTCTGTCATAACAGCAGGGTCTTCATCCTCATAAAACCACTCCATTAACCTATTTTTGCCCTTAGGCCTTAAAGGACAATCATGTTTTTCATCATAAGGCCCCTTACAATAGAAACATAGTTTCCTTCTCATCAAATCATTTAATGTTTCCTTATCCAAAGGTGCTGCAACTTTCTTCTTTGGATCAAAATTCATTGGTTTCTTTGAAGCTGATTTGTTATCATTTGATGAAGTAGATGGTTTGGTATTGAACTTGTTGCATGGAGTAGAAAGTTCCATGCTGCAGGCTTTCCTCATAGTCTCTTGCAATGTAGGAGGATCAAATGCCTTGATCCAACCCCTCATAGGCTCATATAACCCCTCAATAAATAGCACAACAAGTCTCCTCTCTGAAACACCTGTTACCATGACCGAAAGCTTTTGAAATTCACTTATGTAGGATTCCAAACTGCCCACTTGCCTAAGCTGTGCAAGATCTCTGAAGTACAATTCGGGATCCTTTTTGTCAAATCTCTCTACCAATCTATCCACAAACTCCTGATATGCAGTTATGAGATTATGTTGCAAAGTCTCCATCCCATGATGCCACCACTCGTAGGCAACTCCATCCAGATGTAGTGCTGCAAATTTAATTGCTTCTTCTTCTAACATAGGACGAAGTGTCAAGAGTGTATCCAGCTTACTAATCCATGATCTAGCTGATACCTTACCGCTGCCATCAAATGGTGGAAGTGAAAATTTGCTGATTGCATGCTTTAAATCACTGTTTTGGTGCCTTGGCCTCCTGTCATTCCTAGGCCTGTTATGCTCTCTCTTTTGGCTCATATAACAGTCGAAAGTCAAATGTTCTTTCACTCTTGGAGGCAATGAATCCCACTCATCATGCATCACCATAATATTATCAGTGAATGCACCTTCTTCCTCTTCCTCCTCAGGTTCATTTCTCACAAATGTGGGACGAGTAGATCTCTCAAATGTGTGGGTAGGTTCTCTTCTCGTTCTGGGTGAACCATATGCACTAGCACGATCTTCCCGATCATGATGATACCCTCTAGGAGGTATAGAAAGCTGCTGTATGGACACTGCAAGCTGCTGTAATACATTTACCACCTCTTGTTGCCCTGCTTGTAGACCCCTCAGAAGGTCTCTGGCTTCATTTGCCTCATTATCTCCCCCTCCATTTCTAGGAGGATTGTTTCCTCTCCTGTCACCCATAATACCTGTATTACTGTTGCTACCACTTGATTGTGTTCTTTTACTCCCTGAACTTGACCTGTGAATACCCAATATGCCTAATACTGTTTGCCCTTCTGGAACAACTGGTGGTCTCCAGGGACCTGTACCTCTAGTATAAAAATAATCCCTCCTGTTCATGTAAAACCACTCTCCACAGGTTGACAGGCAACTGAAGCTATGATACCACTGTAGTGAACCCAGATGGTTCCACTGCTGATATTGAACGTTGTAGATGCAATTTTTCGTTTTATGATTTTTTTTACCGGAAATCAAGAAATGAAGGCTCTATGCAGATCTGGAATTTTCTTGTGCATGCATGACTGAACCTTCAAAACTGATTTGATCTGCCTTGCTGGTGTAATTCTCCCTCACAAAAATGATGCCTAACCTCTTATAACCCCTAGACGTCCATCTGAGATGTGATTACCCCTGCAGATGGGAGGAGTTTCTTCCCCAAAAAACCTCATGCCTATTTGCTGTTGTATGGCCTATCAGCAAATGTACGGCCCCCTTTCAGCATTCAATCCTCTTTCAATATCAATCATTTATGGTGGCAATAATTAATGTTTGATGTGTATGATCAGGCAATAAGATCAGATTTGGAATGCATCAAAAATTCTCTGAATATATCTTCAAATTGGCACAGTAAACCCTCAAATTGAAGCTCCCCTGGATGGCCAATTTCAGTGGATCTCTCACCACCTCAAATGGCTGCAACATTGAAAAGTTTGGCATTCTTCAATGGCTGAATTTCTCAAAACCCTTCACATTCTCCAATGCTCTCCCAATTTTTCACAAAGTCAAGTGCTAATAATAATAATAATAATGAGGTTGATTTGGCTTTTGAGAGCTTATATATTTTCCTCATAACATGCACGACTTTCCAAATTGTTTTTTGATCATTAAAATAATATTTGAATATTTGCTTTTGATATAACTTTATTTACCTTGGTTTTAGAGCCAGTTTATAATTTGCCTTTATAATTCATTAATGATGGGTCATGGCCCCATTCATTGATTAACTTTATATTTCAACTTTATAAAAAATAATCATTAATAAAGTACCCTTAATTAATGATACTATAATGATATTATAATTAATGAAACCGGCCCGACTAACCCAACTGAAAACCGAGGTGTCCCTCTGCAACTCCACTGATGTCAAGTGCCCTGCCAAGAATAGTAACCCCAAAATATGACCTACTATAAATAGTAAGTCTCTCAGAAGGAGCCAAATAACATGTGCAAAAGCCAACACCTGAATCACTAACAACACCGGAGAGTCATAATGTCCCCAACTGATCAAATCAACAGGTAACAACAGACCCTCAAAACATAAGTGCTAGCCCACGAGGGTCAAATGATGGGCTAACCCCTCGACATCTGATACTGAGTAAGGAGGGGACATTACAAATTTAGCACTAAATGAATGAATGAAGGTTTTTAATAACGTCCACAAGGCCAAACAGCCTATGGTACCACTGGATACCAACCATGCTGCTAAGCACAAAATCCCCAGATAGGCAGGCTGCCCACACAGCACCTACTTGACCTCTCTTTCCTTCAGGATCCTCGATCTTCTGTTGTGGATCTTAATCAAATAATCTGCAATTTTTGTTATCCTTTCTTCTTCAAACAGATTAGCCAAGGAGCTCACATTCAAAATATTAATGTAAATGGCCTAGATATCCTTGTAGGCCAGACACTCCATGATGTAGTGCCATTTCATCTCCACAAGTCCCGAAGTACAAAAACAACATATTCTATCTATCCCCTCTTCTTTAGGCCTTGTCCACCTACCGGTTTCACACCTAAGTTGATGCGAACTAGTCCTTAGCTAAGCCATTAACATTTTCCCTTTCCATTTTATTTCCGCTCCTATATAGGTCTTTTGTGCATGTTCACATGAAGGATTGAAATGCTTGATATAGTATTCTCTTTTCCTCCCAAGTTGTCTTGCCCACATGCTTACTTTGACTTTTGCCCGCACATACTATTTGATTGTCCCAATCATATTTGGGCACTCTTTCATGCTAATATCCCACTTATTCATCCACTTGTCATTTTGTTTCATCCACGTGCTCTTCCTTCTATCTAATTTTTCTCCTACTGCCATTTTGGGCCAATAGAGCAGCTCCATGTTCTCTAGCCTCTTTAAATAACTACCAGTTGCAATTCATTTCTAAGAGATTTGATGAGTCGTACAGTGTTACATCAGCTACCTTCTTTTCAGTTTACAATTACAGTATTCTTTTTGTGAGTTTTGGGTCATTAATATTAAATATTAATGTCGGTTTTATACAATATTTAGTCTTAGCCTGACCGTTGCATGCAAATGAGTTTATGGGTGGTTGTTGTTGAATATCTCTACTTATATCAGTAATTTATTGAGTATCATGGTATTATTGCTCTTCATATCAATATTGTACACTCAGGTTTCTAGTTGCACACTTCGTAGTTCCTACAATTCTATCTTTCGAGGAAAATGGAGTGGAGCCTAAGGGGGAAAGAAAGGTAATGGATTCTGCGTCTAATATGATTATGAGCATGTTAAACTCACAAGCTCAAGATGAGGCAAACAGTGCCAATGGCATTCCATTCCATGTTGCTCGCTCTCCTTATTTCAAGGAGGCTATGTCTAAGATAGCCAAAGCAAGTACTTCTTATGTGCCTCTAGAGGAGACAAAATATCGCACTACCATATTATAAAATGATTGTTTAATTCATTGTGAGCATCTAAATGCGCCAATCTAACAACTTTATGTACATTTCACACAAAAACTTGGTAGATAGTTATTCAAAATTTTGTTAATTAAGAGATCTAATTTCAAAAACTTGGTAAATGAATTTTTTGAAATTTTGTTAATTAAGAAATCTAATTCCGGAAACTTGGTAAATAGTTTTTCAAAATTTTGTTGATGGGAAAGTCTAATGTTTTAAATTATTGAGAAAAATTAACCAATTGCAAAAAAATAGCCTACAACAATTACCTTGTTTGGAATTCCCCATGGCAATAAGGTGGTCCATAATCTAGACAATATTTCCCAAACAAACTTAAGCAAAGAAAAATTGAAAGTGGGTAATCAGATAACTACCTGTTCCCATAAACGGAATGAAGTCCTCTTGCGTGACCTCCACTCCCATTTCTAAAAATACATCGACGGCAGCCAGACGAGAGGCCTCCTCGCTGTTGCACAGAACGCCATCCATGTCAAACAAAACTGCACTAACTTTATCGGCGTCTGACGATTGCTCCAACGCCTTCACAGACTCATCACAAACAATAATCTGGTCTTTGGCAGAACATGGGAAGAGTTTAAAGGATTTAAGTCTAATTTTTTCCCCTTTTTCTGATAAATTTGAAGCCCTTAAACGAGCGGGAAATAAATTGTTTCTGTTTAGATGAAATAAATTGTTCTTGTTCAGGATTGTGTTGCCGGAAATTGTACAGCGCACTGCCATTGCCATTGCCCTGTTCTTTGCGGGTTTTTTCTGTTTCTTTTTTCGTTCTGGTAACTTGTTGAGGTGCAGAAAATTGGCTGCTGTGATGCCATGTCATGATGTGGCTATCCAATGATATTTGGCCTTCATCAAGCCACGTCCCATGCCCTTTGATGACTTGAGTTATCCGTCTTGGCTTGGTCTTTATATTTTTCAAATTTTAATTTGTTCTCTCTTATTGCAAGGGATAAAGTGCATATCTTACTTTAGTAGGCATGAGTTTTCCATAGATAGTCCATGACATAAGTGAGAATAACGCTTCTGGTTTCAAGTGTGTATGTTTTTGCTTCGAGAAGGATTATTCTCTCACTTATATCTTACCTTCTTATTTATTTGTTTTATTTTTTTATTTTTAATTATCATTAAGTTTTTGTTTTTGGGGGGTGGGGGAGTATACTTGTAATGGTCAAAATTGAATAGAGAATTTTTTTTATGTTTTGGGTTTATTTTAATTAGATTATCTCTTTATTAAATTAACGTATAAGTTGTATATTTGTGCATGAAAGTTGATAAATCATCTTACCGTAGTCTTATTTTATCATTGTTCATCCTTACAATTCGGATTTGACTCTACATTTAGTCGTTTGTTGTTTGTAGTTTAGATTTATTGGTGAGAATTGACTCAAATCATTTCTAGGTGCATGGATCTAAACCTTGAGCTTTTAAATTTAAATTTCTTAAATTGGGTCCTGTTGATGATTGTTTTTGGACAAGTCAACAATTAGAGTGAAATACTAAGTATCTGACTCCCTCTTGAGCAAAGCCTCTCGAATGCTGAACTAGGTGATCAAACAAGATGACTCCAAGGTTCCTTTCTTATGATTTTGTAAGAGATAGCTCAGTGACTAAGTATGATTTTGGTGTTAAACACAAAGGGACTTACATAGACTCTTTTCCTTTCATTCGACTTATTCCTCCTTTCAGTGTGGATGACTTATATACAGAGTCGCAATGATAAAGAAAAGTAAAAAGGATAAGGGTTCAGGAAAACTGATCTAAGGTCAATGAAGTAATGATGAGGTATTGAACAGACAAACTCCTGATTTAACCTAACTTCACTTCGCCAAGGGTGCCTACAACTACATGAAGCTGGTGCAATCTCCTAAGGGTACGCGAAAGGTTTTCAAATCATGAAGACTTATACAAGCACCCATCAAGACTTATATATATAGATTTAGATTGTAGGCAAGTAGGAGTAGAATAGGAGAGACTCTCGAAATTTTCTGAGAGGACCTGGAATTGTTGTAAATATTTCTCAAGAAATAATGCAAAACATTGGAAGTTTATTTGGTGTTAAGTGTTATCTTGTGGAGTAACTTGGTTTCTTGTACTTCAATGGAATGGAGAGATGTTTCAAGTAGAAAGTAAAATAGACTAGAAGCTCTTTGATGTAATGTTTGTTGTACTGAATATTTGATCAACTCCTAGCTCATGCTTTTAACATTCATCGCCGGTGAAGTGTTGTGTAAAGCTAGTCTGAGCTATAATTTGTATAAATTCGATTGTGGATGCTTGTTTGAGCTGCGTCGTTCAATGGGTGCTCATATGAACCTTCATGATTTGAAAACCATTCGCAAACCTTAGGAGATTGCACCAACTTCATGTAGTTGTAGGCATCCTTGGCGAAGTGAAGTTAGGTTTATCAAGGAGTTTGTCTGTTCAATACCTCATCATTACTTCATTGACCTTAGATTAGTTTTCCTGAACCCTTATCCTTTTTACTTTTCTTTATCATTGAGACTCTGTATATAAGTCATCCACACTGAAAGGAGGAATAAGTCGAATGAAAGGAGAAGAGTCTATGTAAGTCCCTTTGTGTTTAACAGCAAAATCATACTTAGTCACTGAGCTATCTCTTACAAAATCATAAGAAAGGAACCTTGGAGTCATCTTGTTTGATCACCTAGTTCAGCATTCGAGAGGCTTTGCTCAAGAGGGAGTCAGATACTTAGTATTTCACTCTAATTGTTGACTTGTCCAAAAACAATCATCAACAGGTCCATGTTCCCTTCTCTTACTAATTGTTATGAACCGACTAAAGCACAATTATTTCAAATTGCATGCTAAGGTGTTGTATTGAAAAACTAAACCTAGCTCATTTGAATCATCAAGGAATCTAGGAATAAAAAGTGTTGTATCAACATTACATTAACATCCTAGAGGCATACTACACAATTACATATTGTCCTCAATCTTTATTCATTGTTGTTAAATCAACCCACTTAGAGGCTTGACCAAATGAGAATAAATCATTATCAAGCAAGTTCCCAAACACGAGTATATCAAATCGAGGTGAATCATTCTCAATTGACAGTGTAGACACCTAAAATCATCTCATCACTATTTTCGCCACCATCAGGACATCACTTGACTATTTCCTTTATAATTAAATTTTGAATAAATTCATATTTATTCGATTAATTATCCAATTTTCATCCCAACATTAATTAAATATTTTTTTATTATTTAATTAATAAAATCATTCTTTATTGATATTCATCCGACCCTCTTCCTAGCTTAAATTAAATAAATTCAATCTTTTGTTCAATTAATCAATCATTTGTCATCTCTCTTCTATAGTCTAACCTTAGATAAATAATTCCAAATATTTATTTATTTGAATCCCTCATTCTAATCCCAAAAATTAAATAACTATATCCTATTTATCTAATTCCCTATTTTGTCCACTTTTCATTAAGTTGGCTAAAATCAATTAGTCAACTAATCCTCCACTTGTATAATCATAAACATGATCAACTCATTCAAACCTTGCACAAGGTCCAATCTTGTACATGGATCCTTTAATTTGTACATAGGCATGGATCTTTATACACGAACATGGGTCAAAGATTTGCTCATGCCTCCAAAGTATCCCTAGGATGCCCTTTTGATCCTCACCCTCCAATTTCTTCAAAGGAATCCTCAACCATTGATTTCCCTTGAAGCTCAGACCCCTCCATGTGCACCAAACACATGGTGCCACTTAGAGGCTCCTCATCAATCCAAACCTCTTGATCATTCTCAACCCTTGATCCTTCAAATCAATTTTATCCCTCCATCCCCTCATAAAAAATCTATAAATTGGCTTCAACCCAAGCCATTATCAAGCCTCTTTAGAATCCAAAGTCATGTTGCTAGTAGGAGCACCCACATTTCTCATCAACAATCCTTGAGCACATCCACCATAGCTTGGTGCAACAAGGATTGGTGTTGGTGAGAACTATTTGTTGTTTTTGGTAATGTTTATCAATCCTTAGCTTAATCATGAGGTTGCATATAGATGTAAATGAATAGGTTAAATTAGTTTATCTTTGTTCTTTCGTGTTTGCATTTATATGTACACAAACATATTTCATCAAATCATTTTCATAGGTGAAGTTCAAATCTGCACTCTAGGTTCACTTTCGTAAGCACGAAGTTCACTTCCATAGGCATAGAGTTCACTTCTGTAGGCACAAAGATCATGTCCATAGGCACAACCTTAAACTTGATAGTTGACTAAGAATTCTATTATTCCATAGTCCAAACTTCACATTATAGTGACAAATTAGTTTGCGGCATCTATGATAGTTCTTTCTCTATCAAATTGAAAGCTAAATACATTTATTTTAATTCATTTAACTCCCATGTTAATTACAATATTTATTGTAATAGTAGTTATCAATCTCGACTCTAAATCCTAGGGTTTTGTTATTGTTTTATTATTTTCTTTGAGTAAATTGTAGTGAAAGCTTTAATTTTCATGACAAAATTGTGAACCCAACTTTCATATGACCCCTAGGGTTTCATCCTAAGAGTTTATTCCTTCCCCATTAAGGTTTTATATATGATGTTTTGAATTGTATACCTTCCATTTTAGATTTGATTAGGGTTTTGATCCACCCTTTATTTGTAGTTTCATTATTATTCTATTAATAAGGGTTTGAGCTTTTATTGTTGATATCTAATTGGTCCCTATACACTCGCCCTAGTTTGTGCATCATTGATACATATTTTTTATGGCTCATAGCCCATTGTCCTTAGCCTCTATACATGTCATATTTCAAATTTGGATACGATTATACAATTTGTAGCATCTAACCTTTCCATCCTTGATACTCTCATGTCTTTTTATCATATGAATGCAAATGACTATTAACATAAAAATCATGTAGAAGACTGATTCAAATTATGTTTAAGTGTTGGACCTTTGTGTGCTTAAGGATACTCTAGAAGTATTTGATCAACTTAAATAGTACAAAGAATCGAGTCAAAAAGAGAACAAGATTATTAAAAAAGTAACACATGTTTGACATGTGGTAGTAAGTTTTCATAGAAAAGAGTAAAAGAAAGCCATCAGGATGGTGACAATGTAATGTGTCGTACCTGTTGGTATATTTTAAAAATCTTTGTGTGATATTTTATTATTATTTTGTGTGGTCTTTCAGATAGATAGAAGATGCAGAAGGGGTTTTATGTTTTCCTACAGATGTGGTGCCGGAGCACACAATATATTGCATAATATAGAAACCCAGAAAATCTATAATAGATATAAGAAAACTATCAACTACCTAGATAAAAGAGTGACCAATAAACAATTATCAAGACATACCCATATGCAGATTTGAAACTTCATTTTTTGTCTATTGTCAGACCAGTCATTGGACATTACAATATTGCACCAAAACACCAAGAAGCAAGGAGTATCCAACATAAATTGTTATCAGCAGTATAAATGAACTTGGACGCCACATACAATGCAATCCCAACACTACCCACAATGAGAAATGATGCCTGAGACCCCCAACGTCATTCCTAGGCATGTACGGTCCAGGCTGTAAGTACATAGCAACAAATAGACTCCATGAAATCACTGAAAATAGATGACAATCTCGCTACACACAAATTTGAATGCTAGGCGACCAAAAGGAAAGTCTGAAATGCAAGGAAACTCCACAAATCGACCCTAACAAGGGTGTATGGCCAGGCTGAATAGTACAGCCAGCAGTTGATGGAAAATACAGTCCCAAACAACATTAAATCTACTCCTCTTGTGCAATGCAAACTGCTCACCTCAAATCTCTAATAAATCTGCAATAGAAATACTCAACAAATCTCTACGAACACATCCGTCAAACTTTATTTCAGCACATAGGACACTGGATGCATTCACCAACAATGGCACCGTTGGGTGATCTTTCACACATGTGGGATACCGCTACTCAGGGAGGTTTTTGTCTCCAAGAGCCTCTAGTTTGAATCCTCAAACCCTAGAGCCAAGCTCCAAAACCCTAGCAAAGGAAATCTCAATAAGAGAAGAAAATAATAATCCAAGCATATGCAAATGAGAGCACTTTTCCTCCTTTTATACTTTTCCAACTGGAAGTCTCTAAAAACCTCTTGCATATGGGATAAACACATGAGAGGGAAAATACATTTTAAAATATTATAATTCTCTTTAATTCTTTTCTCAACATCACCCTTAAAGTCCCCTCTTTTAAAACAACATTAAGTTGTTGAGCCTAGGCACCAAGGTCCAATATTTTTAAATAATAATGTTTAATTTACGAACTTTAAAACGGAGGCCAAGATGATGTCAGAAACCAATGATCTATAGCTCGTTGGAAAGGACTTGACAAGACGAATCCAACCCCACTCTCAAAATCTCGTTCCAGTGCCAATCCTAAACTTACTAAAAAATAGTAGTGACCACCAAGGACCAAAGAGAACAAACCCAGAAAAACCCAGAAAGATTAACGACATGCAAGCACTTACCATAAATAGTAAGTACAGACAAGTTGTCTAAAATCCCTCCAGAAAGTGTCAACCGTCTCCATTGGATCACTCAAACACCCTGGTGACATCAAAATATTCCTTTGATTATGTTGTCACCAACCTAGAAAGCCCGCTTTGACTGATCTGCAAGAGAATCCGAAAATGGGGACATTACAGGTAACCTATTGATGATGATGTTACCCACTATCAGACACAGATAGAAATTGTACTTCAAACACCTATTTATCTTGAAAGATATGATGAATTCATAATCTCAAGGCTTCGTTAATTAGGTCTTGACTACGCTTGTAGTCACTCAGGGTTCATTGTAGGTTGTTTTACATAGGGGACTTATAGACTTTGAGTTTGATTTTCTTGATCCAGACATTTTCCTGCAAATATCATGATTAGATTGTATAATATGCACACATCTTTAACGATCCATGTCAATTTTATCAATTAATGACCAGACTTTGAGTAAATTATTTATGACTTGTTCATAACTTTGATTAGTTCTTCTGAATCATCCCTAATTAACTGATCTTTGCACAATTCCTCTAAACTCGCTTAAAGATCTTCTTCAAAGCGTTGAATTCATTGTTATTACTAGTTATTTGCTTTGGATTTATCATTATTTGCAATTATTTATGATAATTTGTGAAAATAAAATAGAAAAGAAGAGTTGGGAGGGAATGAGTCCTAAGAAGTTAAGTTTTCCAGTGATTTCACACATACATCCAGACACTTTCATGAATTGAAGTTAATCTAATTATACTTCACCAGGTGTTCCATAGCTACGTATAATAGATGTGAATCTTCAATGGACAATTGATGACAATAAGCAATAATTCAAATGCACCCCAAAAGGATGTAGCAATTTGACTAGGGATAACTTTATGAACCCCCCCCCCTCAGAGAAGGTGTATAACCTGGCGAATCGTGTATACTTCCTGAGAAAAATATTAATTTTATTGGTGAATTTTTTTATTTTTCTGGGAAAAAAATAATTGAGATTGGCGAATATTTTGTAATTGCTAGAGGTCTGTGGAAAATCCTAGCAAATTGTAATTTTTTTAAAACCAATAAAATATTTTCATTGGTGATTAAAACTTATTTTCAAACCAATAAAATATTTTCATTGGCAAATTAAAACCTATTTTCAAACTAGTAAAATATTTTTGTGGGTGAATTAAACCTATTTTCTAAATAAAAAAATATTTTTGTGGGCGATTAAAATCTATTTTCAAACCCAAAAAATATTTTCATTGGCGAATTAAACCAATTTTCGAACCAATAAAAAAAATCATTGGCAAATTAAATATAGTTTCAAACCAATAAAAAATTAATTGGCGAAATAAACTGTTATGCCAATAAAAAATCATACCGTGTGTGGCAAAAATATCAAATATTGTTCTATTCCGGAACAAATTTTCCACACATCCAAATTCCTTCATAATTTGTCCGGAATGGGGACAAGTGTCAACATATTTATTATGTCTGAAGCAAGATGTCAGCGCAAATTAATATAACCAGCGACCGTTCGATGAATTTTTTATGGATGGTTGTAGTTGCATTCTGGAAGAAAATGTCTGAAACACTAGACCTGTGAATTCAAACCTCCAGAATAACACTTGAACCGTTAGATTTCCAAATATCAATGGTTGACATTTCATATGAGAAACCTAGCTTTTAACCCTCTGTGTAATCTTATGTTGACTTGCTACCTTCGGTTGCTGATTGTCTAAGTTGAAACCTGAGCCATCAAAACCGTGTTGTTTACTGGCCCCTTATACCTAGTCTTGTCAGTCACCAATCGGTGGGGAACGGGTCAAAATATTTAATCTATTGTCTAAATATCGAAGTTAACCTAGCAGGGTCCACTTTTTAAATGCTAAGTTGCTAACTATAGAAGAACAGGAAATATTTTAGCAAATATTTCGAAGCAGCCTTAAGAGACTTAAAGGGTGAGCTATTAAAGGTTTAAATAAGACACATGGGAAATTCCTTGGCAAGATGTTTTAATCTTAGCCATCCAATGTTGAAGAATTTAAGCAAACAATGGATGTCTTGAGAAGTTAATGTGCAAGCAGGTTTTAGGGCCCAGGTTAATCCTAACCGTTCCCCGCCAGCCCATTTTTAGAAGATGCATGGGTGATAAACCCAATGGGCTAATGGGCGAACACCACATAGCAGACTTCGTAGCCTGAAGAGAAGGTGGGGTCTGCTGAAAGATGAGTAAGCAATTCTGTGTGACAGAAAACTTCATCACGGCCGTCCATCTTGCCTTCTCATCAAGAGATCAATGACTAGAGTTTGAAATATTTTAGCAAATATTTCGAAGCAGCCTTAAGAGACTTAAAGGGTGAGCTATTAAAGGCTTAAATAAGACACATGGTAAATTCCTCGGCAAGATGTTTTAATCTTAGCCGTCCAATGTTGAAGAATTTAAGCAGACAACGGATGGCTTGAGAAGTCAATGTGCGAGCAGGTTGGAGGGCCCAGGTTAATCCTAACCGTTCCACACTAGCCCATTGTCAGAAGATGCACAGGCGATAAACCCAATGGGCTAATGGGCAAACTCCACGTAGCAGAATTCACAGCCTGAAGAGCAAGTGGGGTCTGCCAAAATATGAGTAAGCAATTTTGTGTGGTAGAAAACTTCATCACGGCCGTCCATCTTGCCATCTCATCAAGAGATCAACAGCTAGAGTTTGAAATTGAGAAAGTGGCCATATGAGTCATTCTGCTTCACGCGAGCGAGTAGTAATGGTGGTTTTAATGCCATAAAAGCAATCTTTTTGCATAATTGAAATCAGTCTAAGTGTTTTAAAGCATCTGGAGGCAATTTCAATCTTTCAATGCAATTTGAATCTCTCGACACAATTTCAATCTCTTGGCAATCAAAACTAGGGTTTTCAAAGCGTTCAAAGCCATAAGTTAAAATCGCGCCTTCTAAAATTCGTTGCTTGTGCTCACTATTGTGGTTCTGTCAATAGGAATTACTGGTAAATTTTCATTTCTTTTAGGGTTTTGCCTTCTTAGATTGTTGAACTGCAAAATTTGAGCTTTATTGTTGCTTTAAGTCAGAACCGTAGTTGTGAACCTACAATTCTTGCTAAACTAAAAGTCTAATTTGCAAAATTTTCACCATAATGGCACCCCCACAAGCCCAAACCTCAAGCTCTAGAGAGACGAAAAGGCCCATAGTCTAGGACCTTCTTGATCAATTAAAGCCCTCCACTAACAACAAAGTAAAAGGTCCGCTTCTGTTCCAGCATTCCTAAATTAAAGAACCTACCTCATAGATAAACATATCCATATCAAGGATGCCACAATACCACTTATAGGATGGTCATTGTTCAAGAACTGGTTTGGGAACAGGAATTTGAGTTCTCCTATATGTAATCCTTAGAGATTGGACATGGGGAAATTGGTTGTCCCAAATGTATACATGGATGTGGACTTCTTAAAAGTTGTGGTAGCCAGATATGATCCTATCTCTAGAGTTGTCAGGACATATAATGGGATCGAAATGGTAAAGATCACCAAGGAAGAGATTGCTGAAATATTTCAACTTCATTAGTGGAATGAGGATTTGGTAAAAAATGATTTGAAAGCCTTTAGGAGTGAATACGAGAAGACAAGACACGTCTTTAAAATCACAATGCTGCCAAATCATCTAGCATCAGTTGGAAAGGGAAAGGGGAGAATTGTTATTGGTCCATCAGAGAAGGAACCCTTCCCAATAAAGTATTTTGCTCCATATTTTCAGTTTACCTTCTATTCTTTGTGTCAAATCTTGGGGTTTGATCTTGTTTCCGGCATGCCAATGGGTTTCATGTATATGGTTGCTCATATCCAACACCCCGCTTACAACATAGTATATGACTTTGCTTCCTACCTGGCAGATAACATTCATGATGGTTTATTTTCATTAAATAATGGTAAAAATTGGGTTCAATTTTGGTGGTACTCACTATTAATGCACGTGTTTTTATTCAAAAGGGTAAAATTCTTTGAGAATGATATGAAGTTGGAAAAGGAGGAGGATGGTGTTGAGCTGCCTGTCCAATGTTGGACAAGAATTCTAGACAAGGATGATAAGAAGTTTGATTTTGTGGAGTTTGAGAATGTCTTTGCATCAAAGTTGAGGAATGACTAATCCTGAATCCACCAAGGATTCCAACTGAACTGCATGATTTTCTCAGGCCAAAAGAAAGGAGGTTTGATTTAAAAATTGATCACAACTGGGGAGATGTCATCCCCTATCCAGATTTTACAATTCTCAGAGTATATGGCACTACGGTTAGACCACATGTTCTCCCAAGAGATGTGCCACTGAGAATTGGATTCCTTGAGGTGATTTGGCAGTTGGGTAATGTTGAAGATGGCCACTTGTTAAACATGAGGAAAGGAACCTTCTTCCCAACATGGACAATTTTTGCAAACTTTGTGATGACTGGTGGGGGGTGGAGAAAAATGGATGAATTGCTTGAACCATACAACATGAGGAGAATGTGCCCAAGAAATCATGATCCTAAAGGTTTCATGGCTGCATTGAAAGCGAGGATCAGAAGCAGCCAATTCATACATAACTTCTATTTCCCTGAAGATGTTATTAGGAACATCTTCAATGACCAAATATAGGAGGACAGGAAGGCAAAATGGATCACCTATGATAAGATGGTAAGGGAAAAATGGAAGACTGATCCCCAATATGACCCCCTGCAGCTGCCTCAATTCAAAAATGAATTGCAAAAAGTTGAATATATGCTCCAGAATTTTGAGTAAGTGGTTGGCAGGATGAAAGGAGGGAGATTGGTTACTGACAAAGGAAAGGTTGTGGTTGGGGAAAAACAGGAAAAGGATGAGGGGAAGGCCCCAGTGTTGGAGGAAAGGCCTACCTACCAACCACCACAAAAGATCAGAGTCTTTGCAAGGAGAAAAGGTATTGTGAGGAAGCAACAATATATTGCCACCCTAATTGCATCTGAGGATTCTGAGCCTGAGGGGTCAAGAGATTCCTCACCATTACATGAAAAGCCACCACTGTCTCCCCCAAGGCAAGCAGCTCCACAAGTGATTGAGGTGGATTCACCTCCAAGACAACCACTACCAAAGAAGAAAAAGGTTGAACAAAGCAACTTGGTGGATTATCCAAATGACTCATATGATGATATCATTGTCACTGAGGACGATATGAGACAAGGAATGCCCTCTCCCCCTAGGGAGATAATAGAACTAGAAAGCAACCTCATATTGGGCAAGGCAGACCTCAGAGGGATGAGCAACACAGATGACCTTAGGGAGGAAGCTTGCAAGACCTTCATGACAGATGATTCATTTGTCCAAACCCCTACTTTTAGAGAGTTTGCTTGGAGGGCAAAGAGAGATGAATATGTTGATAATGTTGCCAAAAAGAGAAGCTTGCACCCTGAATTACCAGAAGTAATTATTCAGGCTGAGGTTAGAAAGGAAATGAAAGAACAGTTTCAGAAGATAACATCTGAAAAAGGTAGAGAGTTGGTGAAGGAAAGTGGTATTTTATTACTATCAGAGTGGGATTTAGCCTTAGCAATTGCTTTTGATACAGTGTGGAGGCATGACAAACCATTGTATGAAATAGAGGAGGAAGCAAAAATGGCTTTGCAGGGGTGTGCTTTCAGCAAAGAATGGGAAACACTTGCTATTTGGGCATTGGCTCTAGGTGCAAGGAAACATGCAGTTGCTGAGCCTGCTCCAAACATAAGTGGAGGGCTAATTATTAAGAGAGTGTCTAATACCCCAACAATTGAGGCAGCAAACATGTCATTGAAAGTTGCCAAATTCACAAAAGGCAACAATAGAGAATAGATGACTGAGGAAAGAGATCAATATAGAACCAAGTATAATGACATGGTTGCAGAGTATAATGAGAGTCAACAAAAGGTTGCCAAGTTGGAAACTAAAGTGGTATTATTAAAGCAACAATTGCAAAATATGCATGCTCATGCCCCAACACAGACTGACTCTGTTGTCCTTCCAGAAGATTTAATGGAAATCATTCCATACAATCTTGGAGATGCACCCCTACCCCTTGCAGTTGAGGAGCGAAGTACATCAGGTGCAACTCCATTAAGTGAGCCTACTAAAGAGGAATTATTGGATCAAATTGAGGCATACAAGAAATTGATGTCATAGGTCAATGAATCAATTTATTCAAGTAATATGAAGATTGTAACTATAGTTCTTGAACACTTGAATAAAGGGATTGATAGGAGATTAATTAGCATTCATTCAAATTATTCTTCTATGATGCCATAAGGGATCTTGATAAGAATAAGGATGTTGTAACATCATTAATGGATACATGGATCCCTAGAGCCCAGGCATTAAGAGACATGGCAATTGCAACCAAGCATGTCAAGGATGCACCTCCTAACATTGTCCCAACTCTCAGGCTTGTAAATTCAATTAAGGATTTTCAGGGGTTGGTAGGTCCTTTGGAAATAAATATTAGGGAGCTTGTCAAAAAGTTTGATGAATGGAATTTCAGTCTGCTTCCTGTTATTTTGAGTGAAAATGGTGGGGTTAAACCTCTACAATTATGGAAGGACTAGGCAAAACAAATAACATCTACTCAAGTTAAGCTCATCTGTGACAATGTTGATTTATATATGTTGAGAAGTAGCATGGATAAACTTATTCACACTAGCATTTTCTTAGAGGAATTTGGCAAGGAAGCTAATCGATTGGTTATCAAGTACACAACTTACAGGACCAAAGCAGATGAACTTGTCAATTTCATTTGGCCAATAGAGGAGGAGTATCAGCTATGGAGGTCCAACTATATTGACACTTTAGATTTCTAAAGCACTGAAGTATATGTAAATGTTAATGTTTTGGTGATTATTATATTATTCATTTATTGAATATATTTGATCTAAGATTATTTTGTTGAATTTAGAAAAAAAAATTACTTCCGCTTTTCATAGTATTTATTATTAGTTTATTGTATATAAAATTGGTTGGATCAATATCAATTTACAAATATTGTGTTCCTTTTAATTCAAAATTGGTGACATGTGTCATGGATTGCATATGTGGAACATCATTTAAAACTCTATTAAGCATTATCTATATACTTAAGTCAAATCAAGTATAAATATTTGCACGTGGATTAAATTCACTTGAATAGATACATCATATCACTTAAATATTGGCACACTTGGAAAGATATCCCAAAGCTTTGAAGTTGAGCGCCATTAATGAAGCCTGACTCTATTTAATGGAGCCCAACAATGCTTTCTCATACCAAAGATTGAAGCTAGCTTAACAAAGAAAATGGATACACCAATTTGCCTTATAGCACTGCAAAGGCAAATTGCTTTCTTGGGATTCATCACAAACTTGAGGCTTAAAGCGATAACGAAGCCTCACAAAATTGCCCATTTGTGCTTCCTAGAGTTGGAAGCCATGAAAATGGTGCTTGGGAGGGATTTCTTAATAGACAGGAACATATACAGAGTGAATTCTGACATAGCTTCTTGGTTCTTGGCGTCATTGCTGGACCTTGGAGATGTGAAGGTAGATATTCTCGTTCTGTTGCGAGAAATTTTCAAGCTAGTTTTTTGGGTAATGATTTGGAGGTGGTAATTGGGGCAGAGATGGGTGTGGGGATTCCACGGTCTTCTAAGCTATCATTGGTGGTTTTTGGGGTAGAGATGGGTGTGGTGGTTCCGCGGCTTCCCTTTCTTCTCAACATGACAAATGGGGCTCTCACCCGCCACCGTCACTAGGCCACCATCGGTCAAAATTTTCTAAGGCACACTCGAGCTCTCGACATGGAGCCAAATATGGAATGGGTGCTGTGCTTCCCAGACCTGGTGGAAACAAGCGATTTCTATGGTTTCCCTTAGCCAGTGTTTTAATTTTTGCTATGTAATTTTGATGTAATATATGTAATACATGGGAATTTTTTGTAAGAATATGCCAGGGTGTAGCTATCCCCCAACTGTAAGAATTTTTTGAATTAATATCAATTGAATACTCACTTTCAAGGCTTAAATTTGATAGTTGTATAGCTGTATTTAGGCTTTTTTGCTGTAAAATACAATCAAAAATTTAAAAAGACTGTATCATATGAAAGGAGAGATTTTGGACAAACTGTCAAAATTTATATAGGATTATGCTTATATATATATTTGGTTTCTAGATAATCTACTTATACTAATGTATGCCATAGTATTTTAAAGGCATCATTGAATAGATTACTGTCATAAGAAAATTGCTTGACAGGCAAGGTCAACTGTCAAATTTAAGCCCTGTGGGCCGCTTTGTAGATTTAAAACATAAAAAATATTTGCATGTAAATTTAAAACATAAATCAATACAAATGAAAAAAGAAAGTTGCCAACAAATTGACAAATTACATAATAAATTGTTTATATCATAAATTACTCAACTGTTCAATGAACATTTGATGGATGGTTGTAGTTGCATTCCAGAATGAAATGCACAGAGTGCTAGGCTTGTGAACTTAAATCTCTGGAATCACCCTATAACCTTTAGATTCACAAAGATCAATGGTTTAGAAATGATTGTGAGCTGTCAATGCAGGACAACTGTTAGCCATGTACTAATTGTGTAGTTCGAAAGCAACACGTTGACTTGATATTTCATTCACTTTAATGTTTTTTTACTTTATAGAAAAAGAAAACTTTCTACTGCTAAGTGATTTAATTTTTAAGTGAGAGCGTCATCACATGGGGAGATCTCAAATTACTAATTGCAGTGCACCAGGGAGATTTTAGATTGCTCATTGCAGTGCCACTTCCAACAAAGCTGGTAAGACAAAAGACAAAATTCCTAGGCTATGTTTCATCGTTTCTTAAAATCTTATTTTGTCAAACTTTGGGTTTAGGGTTGAGAGAATTAAGTAAAATTAAGGAGGACTTAAGAGAGAATTCACAATTTCACACTATATAAGCATGTCTACCACCACTAGCAGACCAGACAAAGTTTTTGGGAAAGGCAGAGCAATTTTCGATAGAAAAATAGATTATTCTGGATTACTTAAAACCTCAGGTTTGACTGATGAATACCATGATATTTATAATCCTAACATATATGGTAAACTTAGCTCAGAACTTAGATTTTCATGTGAGAATAAGGCTGCCAAGAAAAAGCAAGTTAATAGTATCAATGTACCGTGGGTAACTAGATTAGGGCACATGATGTTACATGAGGTTTTCCTGCCTAGAATTTATCATGGTCTGTGCCCACAATTATGATGATAACAAAAGAGCAATTGTAAATAAGGATACCAAAGAAGAAATTTTATCCATTAATGTAGAAGAATTTGGAAAAGTGTTGGGGGTTTACAACCGAAGAATTTGGAGAGATCCAGATTGACCTAGAAAAGCTTGCTAGTGATTATGAAGAAACAGATGGAAGGGACAAAATGTTTTCCTGAATAAAATAGTTCAAGAAAAAAACAAGTTGAAAAGTAACCCTAAGCCTCCTTATCTTTTAAAATTTTTTAAATCATGGGCTCGGGATACTATTTCCATGCTAGCATTTTGCCTCGGACTAGATAGCAATTGGGAAGTGGATGCAAGCCTCCTTGAAATGGTATATAATAACCATTATGGTATTGATGTACATGTCAAATATAAATTTATTGAGCACATTATAGGATCCATGCATAAACAATTTTTAATGATTAAAGGAGGTTCCACCAAGACATTTAGGTTCACAACCTACTTGTGCTATTTTTTCTATTCAAATTTAGTGGAATATTTCAGACCAACAAGCTTCAGATTCAACCCTATAGTAATGCTAAGGAAAAGAAAATGGCTCCAGTATATGATTGGACCACTAAGATAAGGATGCATGATTCTCGAAGGAACTACAATCATTTTGTAGACTACTTTTTGGCTCCATTGCATCAAGCAATTACATATAGTCTAATGCCTAGATTGCCTATATCATGTAGAGATTTCATTCAACTATGAAAAGAAATACAATTGGCTAATTGGTACTTATTAGAAGAATATATTGTGCTAAGATTTTATGGATCGAGAGTAGAGCCATACAAACTTCCAATACATGTGACAGAAAGGGTTTTTGCATTGGAATGTGTAAGGCAGATGCAGAGTACTGATGAACTACACTTTGTCGGTCAACAAAAGAAGACCTTATTTCCTTCTTTACATGTTTCACGTGGAGGGTTTACATTGGAGAGAAAAGCATTTAAGGTGGCACCTGATCTTTTAAATTTTTTTAATTTTGATGATGTCTGTCACTGCCAGTATGATCCATGTGACACCATTAAAACAATGATTGTGGCCAATAGGAATGTTACAAATAGAATTCAACATCAAAGTAAACCCTTGCTTGAAAACTTGAGAAACAAGGATTCCTGGGATGAGGTCAAAATAGCAATGGAGAAAACTGCTTCTGAGAAAGGTATTTCTTTTGAACAATTGTCAGCAGAAATTATGGCATTGCACCAAAATACAGGAGCACTAGCAGAGAATGAAATTAGGAGGTACAATAATTTTTATGGAAAAAGTGATAAACCATCTATTAGAGAAAGAATTCCAAATCCTCTAGATGAGTTTGTTACAAACAAATATTGGTCACGATAAAAAATTACTACGTTTTGGTCTATGAGGAAGGACCTAGGTGAACCAAGAACTATTGCAAAGTATGGAGAAATCGATGAAGATGGAGAGTTTAGCAAACTGTGGAATATAGAGCATCCCATTGAACATGAAGATGAAGAAACTGATAGTGATGATGAATTTGATGATGATAGGGATGAACAAAGCAATTTTGAACCTGGTTTAAGTTAGGCCACAAAAGAAGCATATACTTCAAGAGTAGCTGTATCTGAAAATATGGGTTATCATGGTGGTGGTTTAGGGTCCCAAGGACAAGGCATTTGGAACCCAATAGATTTAGTCACCAGAAAACCAATTGATAAATGAGGAATTGGAGCTGAATCAGCTGATAAAATAGACCAAGGGCATACAAGTACAACTAAAATAATTCATTTTGTTATAGTTTCAAATCCTAATCCTCATGGTCAGATGCAATCACAACTTGGACATGCCCATGGTGGAGAGCCTAGTGCGACTGACACTGCCACTGGTGGAGAACTTAGTTAACATGTGCTACAACAACAGGTCCAACAACAAATTACACACAAAAGAACACCAATACAAGATACCACACAAACACTCAGTGAATAAGGGATACATAAGAGACAAAGGATTATGATAGGTCCAAGTCCAACTACTAGTTCCACCACAAAGGAGTTATTTCTAGGCAATCCCCCAATTAGTGTGGTTGCAACAGAAATTACAAGTACTCCTATTCCTTCACCATTCAAGCATTCCTTTATTCTTGTGTCCCCATGTTTTGATTACATTCAAGAGTTTAAAAAGAAATCAGAATTGTATAAAAAGGAAAAGAAGCAACTGATGGAGAGTGTGTCTGTTGTAACTTCAAAGCCTGCAACAACCATTATATTACCCACATTTGACACAAATTCAGAAATCATGGAATACACAATTGTTGTTCCCACAGTTCAAAATAAACCAGAAAATTAGATGGATCTATCTGAATTTCAGGTGAGCAGTTTACAATTTAATTTTGTTGGATTAAAAAATACTGACAAAATTAATATATCAAAGAAGAACAATGAATTGGTGTACACATCATTGCTAAACCATGATAGAGAGAAAAAAAGTTGTAGAATCAAATAGAAAAATTACAGGCCGACTTGGCAAATGAGAAAGCAAAGAGGAAAGTAGTAGATAACAAGAGCAATGAATTAGAAAAAAGAATAAAAAAATCTGCCTCTACAACAACAAGAGAAGAGGATAAACAAATAGAGGTGGAATTGAATGGACTGAAGCAAAGGTTAGATGAGAGCAAAAAGAAATATGATGAGGAAAATTCTACTTCAGAAAAATTAAGACAAAGCATTGGGAAAGCAAATGAACAGCGGGAACAAAAATTGGAGAAAGAGAAAAAAAAATGAAACATTGGTCGCAAAGCTTATGGAAGCAAAAAATGAAATAAAATCTTGTCAAAATAAGTTAACTGAATTTTGTAGACAAACAATGAGGCACATGAAACAAAAGATCTAGGAAGAAATAATGCAAAGGATTGATCATTTGTGTGAATTGTTTCAATTGATTGATGCCATGAGACTACATCATAATAAGCTGAGAAAATATTTAATGGACAACAAAAATGTGCAACTGCAGGCAGAAGAGAAATTTGCAAATCAAGTTCTAGAAACAGTCTACAAAGCCAGTGACAATGAATTGATTTCAAAAGGCATTACTAATCAGATTGAAGCCTCAATGAAGGTGACATCTATCATTCAAAAGTGTTCAAGAATGTGTGAAACAACAGAATTTGTGATTGAGGCTGCAACAAAGATTAAGAAGGATGAAAAGGTAATGAACTTGACAAAGCTTGGTTTGCCATAGGCTTTTGACACAAATGAGTGATTCATGGAAAGGATAATTTCAGAAAGAATATGGAGGATGCAAGGAAGATTGATTTGGACCAGTTTCCTCATAGCCCAAATGAGGCGAATTTTGTGGATTGCATCAAACCACTAATAATCTTGAATGTATCTTTGGCTAAAACATTCAAGTTAGGGTCCAAATTGAAATTCGATAATACATTGTTAACAAAAATTCAAGTCAGACAACATCAGCTAGAAGAAATGACAATTCCACCACCTAAACAGTGGAATTTGTTAAAAAAGGTAGTTATAATGATTTGATATTCATAATATGAGTTTCCAAGTTCCAGCTTAGCTCTGTGCAGAATTGTCTTTGAGCAAGATTTTACATTGCCTCTATGTATCCCTTCATTTGAAAATCAATACAAAAATCAAATTCAGTAATGTGTTGATGTTCAATTATCTATATTATTTATTTTATCAATTGAATATAAACTTTGGTTTTGATGTTCAATTACCTGTATTATTTATTTTATCAATTGAATATAAACTCTGGTTTCAACTACTAGATACACATTCACCAATTGCTGATGTTCATTGTTCTATATCCTACTATTGTTAATATGTTAAGCTAATGTTATTTACCATTTCAAATGTTTTATTCACATGCAATTGAGACCGCCCGCTATCCCTCTGGCTTCACTAGTGTTTAGATCTACGATGGCGGGGTAGCGGGGAATGGTCCAGATTAAGTCTAGGCCCATCAACTTGCATGCTATTTAACCTCCTTAGTCATTTGCCTAGCAGCTTAACATTTTTATCATCGGATGGTTAAGATTAAAAATATCTTACCGCATATTTGCCCATGTGCTTTATAATTCCTTTAAGTAGTTCACTGTTTAAAACCCAATGCAACTCCTTTAAAATATTTGACAAAAAATTTAATGTCATGTCTTCTAAAGTCTCTTCAATGGTCCAGATGAAGACACGCATCATCTCCCTGCTATCCCTCTAAGAGATGACAGCTTTTGGTGGGCCCCCCGCGAGCTAGCGGGGAATGACCCAGATTGACTCTAAAGATGTTAATTTTCAATTCTTTGATGTTAAACTTCTGTATGGACGATGGGTCCCACTTTGACAGACAACAGGTGTCACTAGCCCGCTATCCCTCTAAATTTATTAAAACATTATTTTATTCAAGCGGGATGGTGAGAAGCGGCCAAGATTCAATTTGCGAGATCCAACGGCTCCCATTAATGTTTAAATATGCACATGCAAATTATTTGTGACTTATAAGCAGACATCCCTAAGTTGACAAGACAAAGGGGTATAAAAACTTTGGGGGTCAAGACTTAAGATAAAAGATGAAATATTTAACCCCTTTAAACATTTTTTAACGCATAATGTTCCCAACCAAGCAGTGACTGATGAGACAAGGCAAAGGGGTCGGTAATACTGATGGGTTTGATGGCTTAAGTGTGAACTTGGATGACCGGGGTCTGGGAACCAGAGGTAACAAATTAACTTAAAATTATAATGCAAAAGGCTCAAAGGTTAGGTTTATGTATGAAATGAAGACAAACCCTAAACTAGCGGATCAAATGGTCTATTGTAGGAGTATATTTCATTTTCTAACTTAGTTGCAGATAAGGCACTGATCAAAATGATTCATAAACTGTAAAAAATGATGCAGAATCACATATCAAATCAAAAACCAAAATTCTACTTTACTGCAAATTTTTTTATGTTTTATGCACAAATCAACTTTAGCAAGGAAATATTAAGCACTGAGTTGAATGATGAATCACTGAGTACATGTAAAACTTATCAGTATGACACAATTAAAATATGAAATAATTAATAATATGTTAATGTATTTAATTTGATTCACAATTTCAAGGAATACAATATAAAATATCATCAACTACAGTTTTGGAATATGATTCATGAAATTGTAGTATAAATACCTAAAAACTGCTAATTCACTTTCATTTCCCAAATCGAGTCAGGGTCCTCAAACTGACGTTCAGATAAAGAAAAAGAGTCATCTTGATTATGAGTCTGGTCTTCATTTTCTTCATCTTGATTCTGAGTCTCAAAGTCAAATTCATCAATCATTGTGTCACTGTCATTTGTCCCACCACCACCAGCGTTTGAACTTGAAGTGTTGCACAACCCTCTTCTTTCGCATATGGACTTCCAGATTGTAAGTGCCCTTTCATAAGGAAATTTTTTGACATTATACACACTTCCTAACACCCTCAAGCAATTTTCCAAATTCTTGTCTAGTTTGTTTCTTATCTTTGATTTCAAAAACCCCAATGCACTGAAAACTCTCTCATCTTCCACCGAACCCAATATCATTGTTTGACATAAAATAACAAGTTTGAAATATTCTGATATCGAATCACACAATATTTCACTCTGACCCAAGTTTTTCCAAGCCTTTGTTGTTGATCTCGCTTCGAAGGGATTCTCCATGGATTTAAACTGGCCTATCATACTTCTTGCAAACCGACTACATTGTCCTCTAAGCTTATTTCCATCTATAATTCCTTCTATTGTCTATCCATTGCATTCTACACTTTTCAAAAAGTATGCGGTCAAGGTAATTAATTTTTGATGAAAAAAGCTTGGGTTATCTCGGTGGCCTTGAACCCAAAATTGAGGATACACAATAAACATGACATCAAGTATTTCTTCTCAAGGGAATCAATTATAAATCTCTATTGAAAGATTGCTTACAATTTCCTTCAAATTATTACTAACAAATTCAACAATGCCATCAAAATCTTCCTTTTTGACATGTACTTCTCTGATAGAGTGCCTAACCATCTTACAATGGTGCATTGGTATCTCAAATCCATGTACAAAGGCACATAACTCCCCTCTTGCATTAAACTATAAATAATTTTTAGGATGATTCAAATCTGTAATTATCTGCCACCTATAAAAATTTGGGTTTTGAGAAGTTAGATCTAGATATAGATTATCGAGGGCCATGCGTGTCATTCTACGTAGTTTGGTATACTCATAGATATACATAGTTCTATCTTGGGCTTTCTTCAAAAGATTGTTCATTTCATCCAGCATGGGGAGAAGACTAGTTAAAGTTAAGAGTGTCTCTATATCGCTTAACCTATGTAAGAGGTCAGGAGCTTTGTCTACTATGTTGTGATGCTTGTACATTATTCCTATTAGAGTTTTTCCCAAACTGGATGCTTCTAAGTTATCCCTACAAGGTAGCCATCATTGATCAACAGGATTTCCGGGCCAGGGGCCAACAATACAGGAGATAGACCCTATAAATATCTCCTCTTCTTCTTTAGGCTTTGCAGAACCAAGGGGGGTATTCCCTATTCAACATCAGTAAAATATGCATGTGAACTTACTGGGATGTTGATACAAAGCAGATAAATCCTCTCTTATGCAGACCAAAACTGTGAAATAAGTGCAAAGGGGCTAGCTTTGGGCCTATGCTCAGCTGTGAGACAGAGGATTTTGGTCCTAAAACTACTTCTAATGTCCTAAATGTTTATATTTGAAGTTTGAATTTGTATTTTGTATTTGGATGCAAGACTAATACCTTGGGTTATAACCTCAATACAAGACCAAACTAGTGCCTATCTTAGGGCTCGGAGTCAATAGACATACACATGTGAATGATTACCATAAACCTGAATCAATAACTAAGTTTCAAGGGGAAATTTCTTAGTATATGCCTTATAGATACTTCTCAAGACTGAGTATTTAGTCATTCATACTTGATGATATCCCTGTTGCAGCATACCTTTCCCAATGCTTAACCTAAAACATTTAATTTGTTTCTTGAACAAAGGTAAGAGATTAGACATTCAACATAGAAAATCCATGTTCCTAAATCCCAAATAACCCTTAGCTATTTAGATTCAAAAGAAAAGATGACCACAACTTGGAGACAACACAACTAAACACATGCAACGATGCATTTCTCATATAAAAAACAACATGAAACCAACAAAACTATGCATAAAACATTCAACATATGATTCATAAACTCACAAGACACCAAAACAGAGCCACCAGCAAAGATGTATCTTATTACTCCACCAAAATTTTGTCTAATCTTCAACCCCCAAAAAAATGAGTGACACAGTCCTCTTATACATCAAGAACGTGTACTCAACAATCAAGGTACATGGTCTTTTTTCAAAATGTAGCCAGATACATCATACCATCAAAATGGCACCCAAAACATTCAATGCAACATAGAGAAGAAGAGGGAAGGAGTAGTTGAACTCGGGAGACGTGCAACTGCCTGAAGATTTTCTCCTTTAAGATGGTAGTTGGCCTGTCCATCATCGACCATACCTCTGCACTTTTGCCATTAATGGCCAACCTACCAGTGGCCTCTAGAAACGCAGTAGTTGTGTGCTCTAAAGTTTCTTTCCATTTGAAATGCAACTGTGAACACATACAAATCTCCCGCTCTAAAAATTTTGAATGATGACCGTCGATTCATTTCCTCCTCCTGAGATCTATGGCTTCAATTCATGCTGAAAAGTCGTCAGCCAATGAGACCGCACCATGCAGGCAGCCTTTTTCCATCGCTGACTTTTCCTTCTTCCATTTTACCTTTTTTGCCCTCAAATCCTTGTATATGCAGTTGTATATGCATACAACTACAACACATACAAGGCGCGGACCCCAAATCATTGTGAAACAAATTGAAACTACAATCGGGTCCGGCTTGCATCTCCCTTCTTGTACATCTCCTTGTATATTGTATATACAAATGCAATATACATAGAACCTCAGATCCCAACCACCCATCAATCAGATTGGAAAAACTTTTGAAATCTGGCTTGTATCTACCTCATTGTATCTCACGTTGCATATCGCCTATACAATGCGCTATATACAACCCACGGACCCCAGCCCGAAATCTGCCAAAACACATTTTCCTTTCGCATCTGGGTTGTATGTGTGCCCTTTGTACATTGCATTGTATATCGCACATACATACAACCCACGGAACATACAACTGTGCGGGCCCACCATGCTTTTGAAGACCGTTGACCCTTACTGCTCATGCCTTGTATATTTCTTTTGTATCTTCCATTGTATATCTAATTGTATATTGGGAACATACAATCCCAATATACAATTGCGGACCTCACCCATTTCACAAATGCAATTAACTTTTCGGCTGCATCCACTTTGCATATTTCACTTGTACATTCACTTGTATGTATGAAACAATTGTATGTCGAACATACATACAACACAAGATACAAAAGAATGCCTTTGACTTTTCAACTTTGCCATTGTATGTACATCTGCCAGGTTTGATTTGAATCTTTTTTGAAGTCCGGTCATTGTATCTTACCCGTTGTATATAAAATATACAACGACAATATGCATGCAACCTTTACATACAAGCACAGAATATTCTAGGAATCTACGATGGAATCTACCCTTTTTTACCTCCGGAATTGCACCCGAATATCAAATACAAGCCTGATATGCATACAAAGATGCATACAACTATTTTTTTCACTTTTTGAAAGGCCGATTGAACATTTTTCAGGTCTGGCATTGTACATATGCATCTGCACATACAAAGACACATACATACAACGATACATACAACAGATTTCACCAACGCATAAAGGGTTTTTTGGACTTAGTATTTTTTCTTTCTTTTCTATTTAGCGCGACGGGAGAAAGTGGTAATGCAATGCAAAGGGGCCGGTCAACCTACGAGTGCTAAGGCATGAAAATGCAACTTAAGTGATTGATGACCTTCTACAGGAGGTCAACAACGAATTAAAAGATACAATGCAAGAAGCCGAGGGGAAATAAAACCTAAGGCATTAAGAGTTTGAGGGAATAAAAATATAAGCTTGCAGACTCGACTCAAAACCCTAACCCTAGGTAGACACCACCAATTCCAATAAAGGATGGATATTCTGAAAGATCTCATTGAGTTGGTCCATGCAAGGAGATCCATCTAGTATCAACATCCTTTAGAAGCTTGTTTCCTGCTGTTATTCCCTCAGCAAAATTTTGAAATTCCACAAAACGTTTTGGACTTCTGCAGAAGTATGCATGGAGCTCATGGACTAGATTTTCAACTTTTGATACTACAGGAAACTTACTTACAATTTTAAATGCTAAATTCATTTTGTGGGCCATGCAGTGAATGGAAAGCATGTATGGTGCACAAATAGTTTGTAATTTTGTGCAAAGACCGGTCCTATGACCTTGCATTCCTGCAGCTCCTACACACACCAACTTTTTGGCAATTGTCAAGTCATCCATACCCGCAATTTCATTCAAAGACTTCTTAACTAGTTCAAATAGATTTTGCGATGTTGAACTGTCCTTCATTTTATGAACACAGAGTAGATGAGCTCGGCGAACACATTCTTTTATAGTATACACATGCATACAGACCCAAGAAGCATTATCTACCACAGTAACTTCATCTAAAGATAATGCAATGAAGTTTGACTCTTTTACATTCTCCTTTAAATGTTATTTTTCCACCACAGCGAGATAGTTTTCCCATTCCCATCCAACGTTTATTGACAAATGTGTGCTAGGATAGTGAGGAACACTAAAAAAAGATAATAAATTACTATACTCTGGGTAGTCTATCATAGGACGCCTTCTGGACAAAATATGAAAAACAAAACTCATCTGAACAATTTTTTCTAGTTGTGCTCCTTCCATTGCTTTTCCAAATTGAGCCTTGATTGTACCTCCACTTGCAGCAAGCTTCGTCATTCTTTTCTTATGCTCATCATATTCCATGGCATACTTCACATGAAGACATTCTTCCTTTGATTTCCATCTTACTACTAATGTTTCCTTTCCGTCTATGATTTGTTTTTCATAAACTTTATCTATATGCTTTTCTATAGTGTCAAGCTTTAGCTACAATTTCTTGTCTCTTTTACATTTCCAACTACAAATCATACACTTGCAATCTGTTGGTTGTTCATCTTTGTTTGCTTTCTCCACTAGTTCAATGAATGGGTACTTTGACACCCAATCAAGATGAAAATTCCTTGACATTTCCAACGCACGCCCCAGTTTTGAATCTTTTGATTTGCCTTTTCTTTTCATCTTGCCAACATCATCTATAGCGCCAGCATTTTCTTTTTCATCCAAGTCAATTATCTCAATCTAGCTAACTGGAGTATCCCTTGGAACATCTTCTGCGGTATTGCCATCCTCATTATGGCTAACCAGGGTTTCCCTTGGAACATCTTCTGTGGTATTTCCATCCTCATTCTGGCTAACTAGGGTATCCCTTGGAACATCTTCTGCGGTATTGCCATCCTCATTCTGGCTAACTAGGGCATCCCTTGGAACATCTTCTGCGGTATTGCCATCCTCATTTGACTCAATGGCAATCCCACCTTCTGGTGGTGGTGAGGTATTGCGAATGGCTTCTTCATTAATATTTGGTGCAAGAGTTGATGATGTAGCTCCATCTTGATTTGATGGATTAGAAACATTGCTAGTTCCAAAGTAAGACTATATACTAACTCCACATTTTCAGTGTTTTGATGGTCTCCCAGTCCCTTCACCACCTTGAGGAGTCATACCCTTGTCGAACTTGCAGCTCGACATCTTGATCTATCACTTCAAATAAAAGCTAGAAAAAATGTCTTCTTGTTTAAGGACATACTCATAGAATATAGATCCCATTCCCTACTAAATATCTTCTTTAAGATTGAATCAAGAATGGAAAAGAGATAAAGAAATCTTATAACACTAATACTATGAAGAAATGATTACTCACCTTTAAGTTAAGGTTTTCATTGACTTGCTATTTGTTAATGCAGGAATGCTTGTGTTGTAAGTTTGTAACTTTGCCTACGATCAACTTCAAGGTTCCAACTTCTGAAATCTGAATCGAGAGCTCACAAGTTCATAATTGAACAAAATGTGTAAGAATAAATCAGAGTTTCGATTGTATTTATATCAATCCATATTTGGCGAATTCTGCGAGAATTCTATATGGTATATTAAAAAATTTGGCGAAGCCCGCGTGATTATAGAAGGAATACGTTTAAGTGTCAGCGAGTCAAACCTCGACGGACTACATACATTGTAATTTCCAAGGTGAATATGGCCCTATGATTAGCACGGAGGTGTCATGGAAATTGGTGAAATGGCCCCTCATAATCAACTACTTGTAAATTTTAATTGGTGAAATGGGTCCTCACACGCAGTGACCATTTAATGGGGTTGGCGAAATGGGTCCTCACATGCAGCGACCATTTAATGGAGTTGGTGAAACGTGTCCCGATACACAATGTTGTTTTAATAGTATTGGTGAATATATAAGTGATTTAGTACTTGTTTATGAGATTCCAGGCAAAAATATTAGTCAGCCCGTTTGAAATGCGTAGTTTGTTATGGCAAAAATCTTACTTCATTGATTCTCATAAAATAAATTGATGGCAAACGGATATGGATTCGACTGATAATACGTAAAATCTGAGCGATTTGACCACCCTGTTGGTGCGATTTATTCACCAATTCTGACTTGGCTGATCTACGATATTCACCAATTGGCAAATATTTGCCACTAAAAAAATCTCTGAATTTGACATTCCATTTCCAAAAACTGATCAAAAGATTACTCAAGATTTATGATTAAACTATAATCTACTTTCTTCAAATTCATTATATGCATAGAATGTATAAATGTCTTCACCGAGTGAGAGAGAACCATGAGGTAAGTCAAGAAGTTGCAAGAATACAAGCTTAATGCTTAACAAGTTTCATCAATCCAATCTCTTTATTTACAAATGATTCAGATCCTTTTATACTTGACAAGGATCCAAAATCAATTACAACAAATCAACGATCAACATCTCTCTTCAAATATCAACAGTCAAGAAACAAAGCACATGGTGGATGACAGCTGGCTGGGAGAATATTCTCTATTTATTCATCAAGATCCAGGAATATTGTAGAATATCCACCCTTGACTTCTTCACCAAAATACGTCCTAACAGGGTACTTGGTCATGACAAAATACTTAGGTTCATCTAAAGTTCCCCTACTTAGAATCTGATCCCTTGTCCTCTTCTATCAACATCTAACCTACATCCATAGCCTTATATGTATCATACGACGCGATTGTCTTTCGGATGCCCTCTCTGTCAAAGGCTTGGACCTTTACCTTAGCATACTCCTGCATCTGGAGTTGCTCTGTCAATCCAATCCATTTATTAGTTCGGGTATCCAACTTCTCCTTATACCCTTTAATCTTGATGTAGAGGTCCATAACCTCATTAATGTCTTTCTCTGAGAAGTGTCTCACTAGATCTTCCAACACTAGGCCATACTTAGCCTTGAACTTTTTAATTGAGGCTTGCTCCTTATATATTTCCTTCTCATCCATTGTTTGGCCAACTATCTCTTCCAGGATCTCTACCTCCTTAACTAAGAGTTCATGTATTTTATTACTGATATCTATGGCCTTTTGCTGACATGTTTTTAGATTCTCCTCTTCAAATTTTAGGTCCTTCATCCATGCCGACATGAGTGACACTATCTAGATGGTCATGATATGGTGGAGGATTAGCATCTTATCCAGCATTGCCTGGATGGATTTTAACTTTGTGATATCCTGATCACTTTGGTCTAGTCCTATGCCACATGCTGCCTTCAGGATATCGGTCTTATTCTTGATGAAGGTTAAAGTATCCCAATTGGACAACGCTGTCTAGATGACATCTTCTCCACCCTCCATGAATTTATGATACCACCTCTCCATGAGTTGAGCTTGATGCTTCTTTGCATCTAACTCGGGAACCTGCTCTTGGTTCACCAACGTCAAGTTGGTTGGGACTGTTGTCATATTTTTCCCAGGTCAAAATAACCCAAAAATCCCTCCTTCCATCAGTGAAATCCAATATGAGAAAGCCTAAATGGAAAGAGGTTCCCCTTAGAAACTGCCAAAAAATTCTAAGTGCTTTGCCTTAGAAAAATTCTGGTTGGTTCGTCGATTCGCTGGTTTGCCGACTAAAGGAGTGAGAAGGCAGGAAGTAGCTAAGGCAAAAGGAAAGTGACAAAGGTGCACCTTATCAACAAAATTGAAGGTTTGCGAACCTCATGGTTTGTCAATCGGTAACTTTCCCGACAAAAGGAAGATGGGCAAAGAAGAAGAAAGAGATGTGGCTAAGTGAATGACAAGGTTTGCCTTTGTTAGAAAACTTAAGGTTTGGCGAATCTTAAGTTCGCCGATCGGTGGTTTTGCTGACCAAAAGAAAAGGAAAGCACCAAGGCAAGGTAAAAGAAAGAAAGCAATCGACTGCAAAGAGAAGTTGGGGAGTCGATAAAATGTCAAACCTGTCAACTAGTTTGAGTTTTCCTAAGTTCACCGATAAGGTGAATCATTGCCAAAAAACAGAGAAGAAGGCAACATAAAAGTCAAGTTTGCCAAATGGAAACTTTGCCGATAAGGCAAAATGAAAGATAAAGAAGGCTTGGTTGGTTTGCAAAAATGAAAGTTTACCGATAAGGCAATGAAGAAGACAAAGAGGCCCAAAGAGCAAATGTAAAGAAGTTCTTAAAATGAGGAAAACGTCGACTAAAAAGAAAAGAGAGCCGGTTAAGAGGTTCACAAAAGTGGAACTTTGCCGACCAAGAGAAGATAGAACAAGTTCACGAAAGTGGAACTTTGGTGACAAGGCAAAGAAGGAAAGGAAGAAGAAAACCAAGGTTGCGAAAGTTAATTTTGGCCAACTAAAGATAAAAGGGAAAGTTAGAGGCAAACCTAGTTCGTTAAAAAGAGATTTTGTCGATAAGGCAAAATAAAAGGACAGAATAAGAATAAAGGGGAAATTAATGTGAAGTAAAACATGAAATATGATGTAATGCTTTAAAATATTTCAAAGTATATTTTTAAGTGTTGTAAAAGCTTGAAGGACATAGTTCTCTGCTGTTGCAGAAGGGATTTAATGCCCGAAGTACAAATGTTATAGAAAGGTCAGAATTAGGTAGTTGAAACAGTTAAATCCTTTAATGTGATTGTACAAGAAGGGACAAAATGGACTTTGATAGTACATGGAAGGATTTTAGCCCTTCCCTTTTTAATGTGGCAGACACACCTTCATGTGGGCAATCTTCCTCTGCACTTTGCAGGCCTGTCAGAAGCATGGTTGTTGTCCCATTTTGTAGGTCTTCTGATAGTTCTTCTGGGCTAAATTCAATGCAGCGTGGGCACCTGGGTAGGGTAGTTGATTGATTTTCAACACCTATTGTTGTAGATAGATTCAAAATACTATATATACATGAAAAAAGATGTAAATAATGTTAGTTGTTCTTCTGGGTCATTACGTAGGTAGGAGTAGTTTATTGCAGATCACAGGCCTTGTAATGCAATTGCAAGAACTAGTAGAATTTGATGTATTGTGCCTGCATCTAGGCCTTTAATGTCTTCTAGTATGGTTCGCCAATGAGTGCAACTGATTATTTTGTCTTTTCCTCCCGCCAAATTATTCTACTTTTGTATAGATTTCTAGCCTTCATGATTAATACAGGCTATTATTTCACCTCTCTCTTAAGTTTTATACTGTGTTTATTTGTGAATTATATGCTAGTATTGTGGGCAAAATGATCCCTTTCTTAGCTCTAGTTCTCTACCCAAACCTCTATATAACTTATATGAGTCTATGTGAGCTTTCTTCAATCTTGAAGTCATTGTTGTGTTAATTCAGACACGATTAAACACATTCACAAATCTAGTGCATCACCCCCTTTTAATTCCAATATTTTCTTCCCCTTTTCCTTGTGAGCAACAATAGATTTAGTTTGAATTATTTGGACCTTAAGTCCAGAAAGAGGAGCTAGCCTTCTCTGGAGGTTTGGTCTCAACTGCAAGGTCCCACACCTTGAGACCAATCCCATGTTACTCTAAAATTGTTGGAACTGTCAAAGATTCAACAAAAGGGTGCAATTTCAGGTGATAAAAGTTTCTGGCATGCCCGGTGGGACTCTCTGCTCTCAGTAAGAGCTGAACTAAGAAGGATTGGTGTTGTTCTTAGTTCATTTGTAGTTGTGGAAGCATTCAACAAAGGACCCGGTGACTCTACTAGTTTAGTATCCAAATTAGTTCAACATTTCATGCCTAGAGTGCATACCAGAGCTTCCTCTTCAGGTAACTTTCAATTCATTGAGCTATCCTTTACTGATTCGAGAAGAAGTAGACTATCTAGGTCCCTTGTGAGGAAAAATAGGAGTGATGTTCCATCTCCTTCAAGAGCCCAGTCTACACCTCCCCTAGTTAGGTTCCAATATTAAAGAAGGAGCTTGCATATACTTAGAATTAATTTAAACATCCACAATATGGAAAGGAACCTTCCCTTTATTGCCTTCAATTGAGGAAGCCCTCTTAACCTAGCCCAGTATGATGATATTCCTACCTCATCTCTAAAATCAATCCCATTCTTCATTGGTGAAAACTCCACCACTCCTACTAAGCATATTCAAGATATTGTCAGCGTGTGTTATGTCCACAATGTCACTGTAGACAATGTGGTTGTGAGGCTTCTGGCTTCTTCCTTTAAAGAGAAAGCCCTTCAGTGGTATAGAGGTCTCCTAGCTAATTCCATCCACAATTGGGATGATTTGGGAACAAGACTGTGCCAGCATATTAAGGACAAGAGTGACCACTTGTCTCTAATGGAACAATTAGCCACAATTAAAAGAGCCCCCCATGAATATATGGTAGACTTCAATTACAGGTTTCAAAAAACATGGGACAGGATCCCATTATTAGTGAAGCCCTCTCCAAATACGACATTTATATATTATCTAAAGTCCTTGAATCCTAACATTGTTGTCATGATTCAGTCTATGGGAGGAGATGTGTTACCAGGAGCATATGACATAGCTATAAGGGCATAAAATTGTCTAATCCAGGCTGGGAAGATTGTTCCAAGGACACCAATGCCCTTATTTCCAGAGGTCTCTATTTTCAGCTTGTTGTGGCTCCAATTCCTACAACAGTCATCCCTACTACTCCTCTAATTACACCTGTAATTGGGAAAGAGGATGAGAAAGATGCTCTGATCAGAAGCCTGACCAATGAATTGATATTGACAAGAAGACAACATGCAGAACCTAGTAGACCACATCAGCCATTCAATCAAGCTTATCAACAAAATAGATCACCATATCAAGGCAATGTACAGAGGCAAAATCAACCTAGTTACATCAGGCCACTAAATGATGTCCATCCCAATATAGCAAGCTCATCTGGACCTCTTGTACCCATACACAACAACTTGGCTTAGGATAACGATTGGTGTTATCCATGCAATCAACCACATGATCAGAATTTGTGCCAGAATAGACAATTCATTCAAGCTTTGACAGCGCAAGGCTAATTAGTCCCTTCAGAGCAACAAGTCAGCTCCAGTCAAGAGATGGTGGGAGGGAAGGTACAAATGCACAAAAATTCTACCTTGATGGATTGGAGACAAAATGACTTCTGTGGTGTTAATCAAGGCATAGGTCCAATAGCTTACAATACAAGAGCCAAAAGGAGGGAAGTTGAAGATGCAACGATCCCTACAACTGCTCATGCCACCACTTCACACCCAGCTATACCTAATGTGTCCCTAGCAAATGTGGTGAAGGAAAGAGTTGCAGAGACACCAACTACCCAAGTAGATCGTTTTGCTGGATGGGTAAATTCAATGCCATCAATGCACTCCCAAGCTGGCCAACAAGTAAAGGTTTTCGCTGTTAATACAAAGACATCACAAAAGGTTAGTCAAATCCCCTTTAGTATAGTCAATCAAATGAAAAGGACTAACTTGAGCATTACTATGTGGGATGCCCTATTAATCCCAGCTCAGAGGGATTTGTTACAAGAAGCTTTGACAAGCTTCAATCAGCTTGCTGAAGAAACAACAAAAGAAAAGATCGCCACCCCAGCGAGCCTATGCCAACCAAAAGAGGAGGCAAGCATAAGCAAATCTAGTAAGCCCCCTCCATTCTATGTCTCCTTAATCATTGGTGACAAATTATTTCATAATTGCATGATAGTCTCTAGGGTGGGTACTTCTGTTATCCTTAAAAATATAGTTGATAAGTTAGGCATTGAATATAAGCCTGTGAATAAGGGGGTAGTGCAACTAGATGGTACTACTATTAAGATAGTAGGTGTTATTGAAAATTTAAAGCTCACTTTGCATGCATGCCCTGCCTGCTCTATTTCACAAGACATCTTAGTCATTGACCTCCCTGCATATTTTGGCATATGCCTATCTAGGGATTTCACTGCTAAAATAGGTGGGTACCTATCTTCTGATTGGTCCCACATGTTATTCAAAACTAGATATGGTACAAAGGTGACCATCAAAGTTGAGCCCATTGCTAATGACCACATAGAGCCTTACTCCCCTAACCCTACCAATATGAACTACACAATCCATGAACTAGAGGAGGATGACAACAATATGCATGAGGATGCAACACCAATAGAAGAAATCCTTGATATACTGCTTGATGAGTGGGCAAACTATTTTTAGTTTGATACTCCTGACCATATAGAGGACACAGGGCTGGGTACTTATTGTATCCATGAAGAGGATGCTATCATTCCTAATCTTGAGAAGGCAACATCAGATCCAAGTGGGGTATGACAATTATATTTTGATGGCTTCGGAAGAAAAAATGGAGCAGGTATTGGGGTTGTGTTAATTTCCCCCCAAAAAGAAAGTTATTTCTCTTCTTTTAGATTACAATTCAGTTGTACCAACAATGTGGCTAAGTATGAAGCCTTAATTCAGGGTATACAGCTGGCATAGAAGAGAGGAATAAATTTTTTACAAGCATTTGGAGACAGTGAGCTTGTTGTTCACCAAATCATATCACAAAGTGCTTCAGGAAATGACTTGCTTAAGTGATATAAACATAGAGTCTAGGACCTGATTGAAGACTTTGATGCCTTCAATATCGAGGCAGTGCCCAGGCATAGAAACAAAGATGCTAATAGGCTGGCTATAGTTGGTGCTCAGTTTGACATTCCCCAGAATGTCAAACACAAATTACATCAGCATGTGAATATTGTTGTGAGGCCTGTTGTGCCTAACAATGTGACGAGCTAGCAAGTATTTGAAAGTGACCAACAAATTGTCAATTTCTTGCAAGATGAGGCAGAGTTTGCTGCCAAGAATTAGTTAGTATTGCAAGAACAATATGGTGACTAGGTGATCTAGTTGAAGACCAACAAACTTCCCAAAGGATTAGTTACTTTGGAAAACATATTTGGTGTTGATGATCAACCAAAGAAGGAGAAAATGAACATGATAGTCAAGAGAGAGGACTATGAAGAGGTAGAAATTGCATAGGGCAGATTTCTAAAACATGGCAAGGTATGTGATCAAGCTGAAAGACAAGGTTTTGTTGAACTTTGTAATGAATTTGATGATTTGATTGCTTGGGATTATAGGGATCTGAAATGTTTTGACCCTGGTTTAATCCAACATACCATTGATTTAGACCCCAATGCAAAACTTGTCCACCAAAAGCAAAGGACAGTCAATCCAAAAATTGAGCCATTAATGAGAAAAGAGTTATCCAAAATCATAAAGGCCAAATTATCTATCTAATCAAACATTCCTCTTAGGTGGCTAATCTAGTTCCAGTGAGAAAAAAGAATGGGGAAATCAGACTATGTGTGGACTTTAGAGACCTTAGCAAGGCCTCTCTCAAATACCTCTATCCACTCCCTTCCGTGGAGCAAATCCTACAAATAGTAGCAGGATCTAAAAGGTTTTCACTCCTAGATGACTACTCAGGCTACAACCAGATTCTTGTAAAAGAATCAGACTAGTACAAGACAACCTTTACCACCAAGTGGGGTACTTTGGCTTATCAGAAAATGCCATTTGGGTTGACCAATGCTGGGGAAACCTTTCAAAGAGCAATGGATTTGGCCTTCAAAGGCTTGATCAATGATATTATTTTAGTGTATCTTGATGGTTTGACTATTTATTCTAAGCATGCAACTGACCACTTGGGTCATTTGAGAAAAGTCTTTAAAAGGTGCAGAGAATATGGCGTGTCATTGAATCCAAAGAAATGTGTGTTTGTTGTCTCGAAAGGCAAATTGTTGGGACATGTAGTCTCAAAAGAAGGGTTGGCCATTGATCCAGAAAGAACCAATGTCATTCTTTCTATTCCCCTTCCTAGTCACAAGAAGGGCCTATAGAGTTTTTTGGGTAAGATTAATTTCGTGAGGAGGTTCATACCCAGTTTTGCTTCAATAGCAAAACCCCTCACTGCCATGCTTAAGAAGAATGCTGCCTTCACATGGTCAAAAGAAGGCAAGGACAATTTTGAGGCTGTCAAGCAAGCCATTGCATAGGATCCTATGCTGATAAACCTGAGCTATGAAAAATATTTTATCCTTTATGCATTTGGAGGCAAAGAGGGCATGTCAGCAATTTTACCATAGTAGAATGAGGAGAAATTGGAATAGCCAATTGGTTTCTTCAGCCAGCCTCTCAAATAATATGAGCTGAAGTATGATTTTGTTGAAAAACAAGTGTTTTCTATGGTGAAAGCACTCAAAAAGTTTAAGCATATTCTTTTAAACAACAAGATACAGTTGATGGTGAACCATCCCAACGTGAAAGAATTTATTTTGAGCAGAGATATCATTGAAAAGAGAGCTGGGTGGATCACAAAGGTAATGGAGTATGATGTAAACATCAACATCACCAAGCTGGTATGAGGCAAAGGCCTGTGAGAAGATGGCTATAGACCTCAAAGAGAGAGATGACGATGTATGTGTCCTTGGGCAGGCACAACCAGCTAGTTCCAACACTCCAACTGATTGGTACCATGATATGGCCACATTCCTACAATTAGGTAGATGCCCAGATGGACTAGATCAAACAAAAATAAGGTATTTTAGGCTCCAGTCCATTCCTTATGTTCTTTTTGATGGTGTCTTGTTTAGGAAAGACATCAATGGAGTTCTTCTCAGATGCATTGCACAAGATTAGACCTCAAGGGTGCTAGAAGAATTTCATAATGGCCCTGTTGGTGGCCACTTTTCACCTAGAACAATTGTTGTTAAAATCATGAGGGCTGGTTATTATTGGCCTAATTTGTTCAGAGATGCCCATAGATGGGTAAGAAGATGCAAGGAATGTGCATTATTTGTAGGTAAACACAAGTTGGTTGCTCTTCCCCTGAACCCAATTCAGACTGATCAACCATTTGCCCAATGGGGCTTAGAATTCATTGGGATTATTAATCCACCTTCTAGTGTTGGCTATAAGTGGATTTTAGTAGCCACTGATTATTTCACAAGGTGGACAGAGGTAGTTGCATTGAAGGATACCACATAGGCCTCCATTTTAGACTTCCTTGAGGGAATAGTTACCAGGTTTGGTGTTCCATTCACCATTATTTCTGATAATGCTAAGGCCTTTGTAGGCATAAAAAATAGTGAATGGGCACTTAACTTTGGAGTTTACTTAAAGACATCATCTAATTACTATCCCCAAGGGAATGGCCTAGTTGAGTTCACAAATAAAAACCTGATCAGGATTCTCAAAAGGACAGTGGAAGACAATCAGAGAACTTGTCATTCTAAGTTGAAGACAACTCTCTGGGCTGACAGAATCACTCCCAAGAGGGCCATTGAAAATTCACCTTTTATGCTCGTATATGGAAAGGAATCAAGACTTCCACTGTCACTTGAATTGCCTTCCCTTGAGCTAGCACGACAACTAGAATTGCTGGAAAATGATGCTATGACAGTCAAGTTTATTGAGCTCATGGAGCTTGAAGAAAAAAGAGATGCTGCCATGAAGACCCTTGAATCCCACCAAGATCAGGTCAAGAAGACCTTTGATAGGAAATCAGTTGACAGAGTCTTCCAAGAGGGAGACTTAGTACTAAAGTGGGATGAAGACAGAGCTAATGCTGGGAGGCATTCCAAATTTGACACCTTATGGAGCGGCCCATGTATCATCACCAGTTGTAGGCAAGCTAATGCATTTCAACTCTCCAAGCTAACTAGTGAATCACTTCCAATCCCAGTAAATGGTATTCATCTCAAGTCATACTTTTGAGTCTATTCTTGGGATCTTTGTAAATATTTAGAGTAGTTATGTTTCTGTTTTAGGTTTCCCTTCCTCTAAGTGCTTTTGCACATGCAACATTCTCATTAGGAGATTATTTGCCTTGTTGTTGGTTTTGCTGTGTTTTCTGGAGGCAGTTTTTAGTTCTGTATGGTCATGTTGTTGCAGTTTCCCTTTTTTACTCTATGCCCAATGGATTGTATAAGGAAATTGGATCCTTGTGTTTAACAGGCAAACACCCCTGCATAGTCGCTAAAATGTTGTCATATTTTGCCTAGGTCAAAATAACCCAATAATCCCTCCTTCCATCAGTGAAATTTGATCTAAGAAAGCCTAAATCGAAAGAGGATCCCCTTAGAAATTCTCAAAAAATTCTAAGTGTTTTGCATTATCTTTTGCCTTAGTTGGCAAAATTAATGGTTCACCGGTTCACTGATTCACCAGTTTGCCGACTAAAGGAGCGAGAAGGCAGGAAGCAACTAAGGCAAAAGGAAAGTGACAAAGGTGTGCCTTATCAGCAAAATTGAAGATTTGTGAACCTCATGGTTTGCCAATCGATAACTTTGCCAACAAAAGGAAGATGGGCAAAGAAGAAGAAAGAGATGCGACTAAGTCAATGACAAGGTTTACCTTTGTCGGCAAACTTAAGGTTTGGCGAACCTTAAGTTCGTCGATCGGTGGTTTTGTCGACAAAGGATTTGCCAACCAAAAGCAAAGGAAAGTGCCAAGGCAAGGCAAAAGAAAGAAAGCACTCAACCGCAAAGAGAAGTTGGGGAGTCAGCAAAATGTTGAACCCATAAACTAGTTTGACTTTTCCTAAGTTCATCGATAAGGTGAACCACTGTCAAAAAGCAGAGAAGAAGGCGACATAAAAGTCAAGTTCGCCAAATGGAAACTTTGTCAATAAGGCAAAATAAAAGACAAACAAGGCTTGGTTGGTTCGTAGAAATAAAATTTTGCCGATAAGGCAATGAAGAAGACCAAGAGGCTTGAAGAGCAAAGGTAAAGAAGTTCATAAAACAAGGAAAATGCTGACTAACAAGAAAAGAGAGCCGGCTAAGAGGTTCGCAAAAGTGGAACTTTGGCGACCAAGAGAAGATAGAACACATTCACGAAAGTGGAACTTTGCCGACAAGGCAAAGAAGGAAAGGAAGAAGACAACCAAGTTTGTGAAACTCAATTTGGCCGACTAAAGAGAAAAGGGAAAGTCAGAGGCAAGCCTAGTTCGTGAAAAAGAAATTTTGACGATAAAGCAAAATAAAAGGCCAGAATAAGAATAAAGGGGAGATTAATGTGAAGTAAAACATGAAATATGATGTAATGCTTTAAAATATTTTAAAGTATATTTTGAAGTGTTGTAAAAGCTTAAAGAACACAATTCTCTGTTGTTGTAGAAGGGATTTAATACTTGAAGTACAAATGCTGCAGAAAGGTTAGAATCAGGTAGTTGAAATAGTTAAATCCTTTAATGTGATTGTACAAGAAGGGATAAAATGGACTTTGCTGGTACATGGAAGGATTTTATCCCTTCCCTTTTTAATGTGCCTGACACCCCTGTGTGTGGGCAATCTTTCTCTGCACTTTGTAGGTCTGTCAGAAGCATGGCTGTTGTCCCATTCTATAGGTCTTCTAATAGTTCTTCTAGGCTAAATTCAATGTAGCATGGGCACCTGGGCAGGGTAGTTGACCAATTTTCAGTGCCTATTCTTGTAGATAGATTTAAAATGCTATATATACATGAAAAAAAGATGTAAATAATGTTAGTTGCTCTTCTGGGTCATCACGTAGGTAGGAGTAGTTTATTGCAGATCACAGACCTTGTAAAGCAATTGCAAGAACTTGTAGAATTTGATGTATTGTGCCTGCATCTAGGCCTTTAATGTCTTCTAGTATGGTTCGCCAATGAGTGCAATTGATTATTTTGTCTTTTCCTCCTGTAACAAATTGTTCTCCTTTTGTATGGCTTTCTAGCCTTCATGATTAATACAGACTATTATTTCGCCTCTCTCTTAAGTTTTATATTGTGTTTATTTGTGAATTATATGCTAGTATTTTGGGCAAAACAGTCCCTTTCTTAGCTCTAATTCTCTACCTGAACCTCTATATAACTTATATGAGTCTGTGTGAGCTTTCTTCAGTCTTGAATTCATTGTTGTGTTAATTTAGACATAGTTAAACACATTAACAAATCTAGTGCATCACCCCCCTTTTAATTCCAGTATTTTCTTCCCCTTTTCCTTGTGAGCAACATTAGATTTAGTTTGAATTCTCTAGACCTTAAGTCTAGAAAGAGGAACCAACCTTCTCTAGAGGTTTGGTCTCAACTGCAAGGTCCCACACCTTGAGACCAATCCCATGTTACTTTGAAATTGTTGGAATTGTCAAAGCTTCAACAAAAGTGTGTAATTTCAGGTGATAACATGGACCTTTATTATTGGAATCCCTAGGGTAAATAGCCCCTTAATGAATGTATCAAGTTGGGCAATGCGCCCTTTCAGCTCTTGCTTCTTAATTTTACCCTTCCTGATCATGGCTGCAATGGCCTCTGCACTGCCTTTGAGCCCATCAATTTCGTGCTCTATCGTGGCATGCCCCAATAAAGAGTAGTTGTCTGGTACTAATTTATGCTTATCTCTCCTTTTGCTTTATCTACTATAGGCACAACCAATTGAGCTATCCTACGTCCTGTAGCGTCTCTTCTAATGGAAGATACTGCTCTTGCCTTTCTCCTAGGTTTTATTTCTTCCGTTCGAAATAATGACTTGAAATCTAATGGAATCAAATTAATTGGAGGATCATTTACCTCTGAGGCCAACTAATCTGGGACATTGGGCGTATGTCCTTCTTGACCCAATTTTTCAATATGAACATCTTCAATTGCCAATTCAGACTCTTTATCGAGTCCCTTTTCTTGTTGTGAAGTTTCTTGCTAGGGAACTTCATGTTGAGGATTTTCTTACTGTGGAACCTCTTGTTGATGAACCTCTTGCTGATGAAGAGTTTCATCTTTATCCTATTCTTCCTTGAGTTGTTGCTCTTCCCTGTTCACTTCAAGATCTAGTCCATCATTAGGAGCTCCAATGCTTGTATCTTCTTCCATGGCTGGTGGATCTACCTCCATTGATTGAGGCTCTAGATTTCCTTCCTCAGGGAGTAGCTCTTCCACTTCTTGGTACTTTTGACCTTCATCAAGTGACAACATTTGTTGCACTTCTTTATCATGATCCTTCACCAAGTGTTCTTCACTTTGCTGCATGTCCCCTTCCTTGGGCATATCTTGAGAAGTTTCTTCTTGGTCTTTTGGAAGGGTATCATCCTCATTTGGTTTCTCCACCTCACTTTGTTGTGATGGACCTACCTCTTCTTGTGTCTCGATGCCCACATCCAAGATGTCTTGTTGGTCTACCGGCACATTTGGGGATCCTGACATCTCTATGTCGAAGATCATCTCTACCTCCAGACCTTTTCCTTCTATCACCTCTGGAGCTCTGATCTCCTCCACCTTGGCATGCATTGATTGAGGTGCATCTAATTGAGATGCCTGAGGTGTGAACAAGGAAGAGATGGGATCATTTATCATGTCATTGGTGACTTCATCATCAATTAGGTCCATGACCTCACTTAAGGACAGTTGCATCTCTTCGGCCCTTGCTTATTGTTGGAACTCTTGATCTCTTTTCATTTATTCTACCATTTCCCTCTTTACCTATATGATTTCTTGGACTTTTTGTGTTTGTAGTGCCAGAGATTGAGGTACTTTTAGCTCAGGTTGAGAGGGTACAAAAGTGAACATCATTTCCATGGTAGTAGCTCCTCCAGATGTCCCTTCTTCTTCATTTTTATCCCTTACAATAAATCCCCTCATATGTCTAGTAGACTGGAGCATTCTTCCCTTTTGTTTGGAGATTTCCACTCCTTGCAATATATCAATGGAAGGATGCCCCTCTGGAGCTATAATTGTGATCTGGATAGTAGGCACTGGCTGCTCTCTTGGAGGTGATAGCCTTGCAGCAATGCTCACTCCTGCTAAAGTTAGAGGTTATCCGAACATTGATGCTCCTTCTTGGGCCAACTGGGCATCCATGACTCTCATCTTAACAATGAGGAAGTCATCATAATCTGCATTGGTTCTGTTCTTCCTCTTTCTCTTCTTATTGTTGAACACACCAGGATATTGAGAGGGGAGGGTGAGTTAGTATCTTATTAAACTTCAAGTCCTCTGGAGCAAATTAAAACTTAAGAAATACAACATCAACAAAAACATGAAAGATTAACACAATGCACATCAACACACAACACCAGATATATGTGAAAACCCAAGAAGGGAAAAACCAGGGTGAGGATTAACTCACAATACATGAAGCTCAAAATAACAACTTTGTTTTAGGGCTACAACCCAAGGAAGCTACTACTCCTTGAAAACTTTGATGTAGGGTCACTCCCAAGGAAGGTACTACTCCCTAAAAACTTTGATTTAGGGTCACTCCCAAGGAAGCTACTACTCCATGAATACTTTGTTTTAGGGTCACTCCCAAGGAAGCTACTACTCCCTGAATTGAGAACACATTTAGAACATATTATAATATGACAGTCTTTCTACTGCCTGAAAACTGACATTGAAATTCACACCTTTGATGATTGTAATACTACCTCTTCACACTTCCTTCTGATGATCAGATCAGTTAGGCACACTCTACACTTGGTCACTATCACATATAAGTCTTCAAGATGAATCAGGACAACATCTACAACTTTTTCTCTTTCTCCTTCAGTCGCACATCATAATGTAGTCATTCTACTCTTTTTCTTGCTTGCGAACCTTAACAACCACTTTGCAATCACACCTCGCCTAACTCACTTTGATTTACAATTTATACATGATATTACTATTGACCTATTTTCCTCTGTCCAAAGTTAAATAGTTCACCTTGTATATTCCTTGAATATCCTTTAGAAAATGACCCTATAAGGCTTAAATCCTTCAATTACTCATGCTCTGCCTTGCCAAAAATCTCAAAATTTTGCCTAAAGAATCTTTCCCAAAAACCCAGAAATCTTTTGTCTTCAAGTGCCTTCCATCACAGAGATTTCTCAGTTTTATACTTAGCCATTTTTCATGTATATGATGATGACGTCATCCTTGTTTTGGGGTTTTCTATCATTTGGTCGAATTGTATCTCAGTTACTTTTTTCCTTGTATCTTGGTCATGTACAAAAGTGAATGCACATCAGGTTCGTTATGCATCTTTGTATGTATCTCCATTTGTATATTGCACATACAAGCACATATACACGGCAATAAACAAGGGGAAGATGCAAAGGCAATATGCAAGGTGGGATACAAAAGAGAATGTACATCAGGTTATCCTTGTATATACAAGGCAACATACAAGGGGAAGATGCAAAGGCAATATGCAGGGCGGGATGCAAAAGAGAATGTACATTGGGTTATCCTTGTATATACAAGGCAACATACAAGGGGGAGATACAAAGGTTGGGGTCCACCAATTGTATGTATATTCGATTGTATCTTTGCACATACAATCGCATATACAATGGCATATACATTTCTGACATACAAATCCCAGATCCGAAAGGAATATGCAATTTGATTTATAAAGGTAGATATGATTGTATGCATCTTTGTATGTATGTTCGCAGATACATAGGTCATATACAAAGTCACATGCAAGGGTCAGATGCAATGTTTGTATGTACAAGTGATTGTATGTAGTTTTGTTTGTATATTTCGCATTATATATGCGATATACAAAGGTTAGATACAACAACTATATACAAGGCGGACCTAACTAGGAAATTAAAATTGGCAAACTCAGCAGTGGGGTCCACGGTTGTATGTTGAGGTGCATGTATATGCCGATATGCAAAAAAGGAAAGGATACAAGCCCGAACCTGTTCTAAAGTTCCATTATGGTTGATAATCTCCTTGGAGTTCCGCATTGTATGTATATGCGATTGTATCTCATATATAATCAAATATGCAAAAGGTCACATATAAAGGATTTCGGCAAGACTTAGTGCATCGGCGGCTCAGTTTAAGGTTTTTTCGACGGCTGATAAAGCATGCAAATGTTCAGCGATGGGTCTCAATTTCAACACAACGGCAAATCAGATGTTGACACGTGGCAAAGGTAGGTGCAAAGGGTGATACAAAGACAAAGGCACACTTTTGTATATTGGCCATTGTATTGTATATACAATTGCACATACAAAAGCATATACAAGTGCAAATGCAAAGCGATATATAGATGCAAGATGCAGTTGACCATAACTTTGACCGCCTGTATCTCTCTCATTCTGGCAAATTTTAACATGCTTCAAAAGGCAAAATTGCTTATTTTTGCCTCCTTTTTCATCTGTTGGGCTTTTGAGGAGGATATTTTCACTTTCAAAATTTGATGCAAATCTGCAGGCTCGATCGACTGGTCGTTTCAGCGACCGATTTGGCATATGCAGATACAAATATTTGTTGCATTTATGGGTGCAGGTCGATGATTCAGCAGCTCACATTGAGGTTTCAAAATATCTACCATCTGCCCCTGTTCCAGATATTTCACGCCATAACTTCTGGCAGGTCAGCACTCCCTTCAGATGCAGATATTTTCTGATAGAGCCCATGGGGTGAATTCATTGTAACCGACTTAGGTCAAAATGCAAAAAATGCTATATATGCAAAGACATGAGATGTAAAAAAGGGTTGGAAGATTTAGTAATCTATGCTTCTGATTCTAAACAGAGCATTCCTCTACTATAACCATGCCTTCTTATTGAATATATGCAAGTTATTTTACCTCTTTTACTAATTTTTTAGTTTAGTGTGAATCTGCATGTGATTGTCTGTGAAAGATTTTGTTCCTCTCAACCATTTTGTTTCTTACCTCTGCTAGAATCATCTGAATCTGTGTATATCTACTTGCTGTATCTGGTTGTGTTGTGCATCTTTCTCAGTTCTGTGAGGGCTCTTTTATTCAACCTGGTGTATCACCTAATTTCTATTCATGTTTCCTTCTACCCCTTTTCCCAGCAAGCATTAGCACTAGGTTTAGATATTTTCCTCTAAGCATTAGGCTCAGAGGTAGGAAGCTAGCCTACTCCAGAGGTCTAATCTTAGTTCGCAAGGTTCCACACTTCGAGATCATTCCCATTGTGTCATTAGAATGCTTGGACTCTCTCCAAGCAGGGTGCAATTATATGTGACAACAGTTTCTGGCACGCCCAGTGGAACTCGAACAATCATATTGCTAGTTTTGATATGCTACCAGCATTATCAGGCCTTTAAGAGGTAGTTTTCTGCATATCTGGCGACTCATACTGAGAAAAGACAAGTAGATCAGTGCTGTTAATTTTTTTATAAAAAAAATACAAACTCAGAGTTCGAGCTCTTTTGATTATTTACAGCTATCTCCGCCTAGAAGACAGAGTAGAACTGTGGTAAGGACTCTGGTTTCAAAAAGAATACAATCAACCCCACCAAGTTTCAGGCCAATAGTACCTGTAGTTCCTATTCCGGTTCAAGCAAACCTACCTCCAGTTGTTCTAATGGCAAGAAATCAACCATTTGTAGATTTTGATGGGAGCAGCCCATTGAATTTGACGATGCATTATAATATACCCATGGCAGCTTTGAAGAGCCTGCCCTATTTCATAGGGGAGGATCAAACTACCTCAATCGAGCACATTAGAGACGTAGCTTCTCTATGTGGTGTTCATCATGTAACCCAAGAAAATGTAGCCATTAGGCTACTGGCTGCCTCATTTAAAGGAAAAGCATTACAGTGGTTCAAGAGTTTACCAGTGCAAACCATTGAAACTTGGGATGATCTGGGTGATAAGTTGAACAAATAATTTCAAGATAAGTCAAATAACTTATCGCTGGTTGAACAACTAACTACAATAAAAAGAACTCCCCAAGAGCAAATGATGGATTTGAATTTCTAGTTTCAGAAGACATGGGATAGAATTCCTGCCACGGTAAGGCCTCCATCAGAGTATGCATTTCTATATTTTTTGAAAGCTCTAAATAATGATATTTCAGTAATGATACAATCGTTGGGAGGTACAAGTTTACCTGATGCATATGAAATAGCTATTAGAGCAGAAAATAGCACCTAGACCACCAGTGCCCATTTTTTCTAAGATTCAAGCTTCAATGCCTTTACTGATTCCGTATTTTGCCCCTTTACCTGCTGCAGCAACATTGTGAAGTACTGCCAATCCTGAGATTGTTGTTTCTAGCTCATCACAAGAGTTAAGAGAGATAAAAAACAACTAACAAAAAATAGAGAATATCTTGCAAACTTTTGGGAATGAGCTTGTAAATATAAAAAAGTAGCAGTCCCAAAACAGACAGCCTTATCAGCCACTCAGCCAAGGGCAAAACCAACCATATCAAGCCAGTAGGCTTCCATATCAAAGCAATTACTAGGGTACCAGGCAGAATGTGAACCAGAGGCCTTTTCAGCCTTACAATCCCATACCCATTAATGCAGTTAGGGACCTTGTCCCTATTCAGAATAACCTTGCAGCTGGGTATGAATGGTGTTTTCCATGCAATCAGCCACACAGTCAGGCAACTTGTTCAAATGGAGTGATAAATCAAGCTCTGATGGTGCAAAATGTTGCAATTTTATAGCCAAACACACTAAATGATGGGGTTGTACAGCAGCAAGGACAGCCTTAGAATGATACTACCTACCTAAACTGGCAAGGAGATGAGTTTTGTGGCATAAACAAAGATGATACATCAGTTGCAGCAAATACAAGAGCTAAAAAGAGGGGTTATGAGATAGATCAAGCAACAAATAAAGGAAAAGGACCTACTGATTCTTCTACATCCCAGATTCCCCATATTTTGCAAAGGAATACTCAAGCAACTGCCAGGGAACAACCTCATTTGCAGGCTGATATTATTGCTGCAAAATCACATCAGAAGGTAAACATCACTCCATCTTTTAATATCATTGAAAATATGAAGAAAATGAATGTGACAATGTCTATGTGGGATTCCCTAGCCATCCTAGGTCAAAAGGACATATTACAATCTGCTTTGTCTGATTTAAAAGTGTCAAATGATGCAACTGTTGACCCAGCTCGGGCTGTTCTTACCAATTCATCCCAGGACAACAGTAAACAGCCAAATAAAAGTGCTAAACTACTTCCATTTTTTGTGTCATTAATAATAGGAGACATGTTAGTACATAACTACATGGTGGATAGTGGTGCAAGTAGTTTTGTAATGCCAAAATAGATTGCAGACCAATTAGGATTGAAATACCAGCCCCTTGAGAAGGGTGTGCTTCAGCTAGATGGCACAACTGTTAACACTGTAGGTGTGATGAAAGATCTAGGTCTCACTCTGCATACCTATCCAAATATTTCCATTTCTCTAGAGGTGTTCATCATAGATTTACCTCCTCATTTTGCCATGTGTTTGTTAAGAGAGTTCACAGCCAAGATAGGAGGATATTTATCCTCAGACTGGTCCCACATGTTCTTTAGGACCTAATATGGCACAAAAGTGACCGTAAAATCTAGATTGCTTGCCAAATATCACATAGAGCCTTATGTCCCAAGTGCTGTTAATGCAAATTACATTATTTCTGATGATCCTGAGCTTGTTGCTGCTCAAGAAATGCAAGTTGAAAGTATACCAAAAGTACTGTTAAAGGAGTGGGGGTTAGAAAATATTGTATATGATCCTGAGGGACACATTCAAGAAACTGGTATGGGGGTTTACATATTGCACGAGCCTGAATTAGCAATTCCAAACCTTGTAAAGAGTGCAGAACAACAGATAGAACAACAAGATGAGGTATGGAAAATGTACTTTGATGGCTCTAGGAATAGGAATGGATCTAGTGGTGGTGCAATGCTTGTGTCTCCACAAGGTGACAGATATTATTCTGCTTTTTGTTTTGCTTTTTCATGTACAAATAACATTGCTGAATATGAAGGGTTGATTCAAGGTTTACAAAGGGCAAGGAAGAGGAAAATTGGTTGTTTGCAGGTGTATGGGGACAGTGAACTTATTGTAAATCAAGTGAGGGGACTGCATGTTACAAAGAATGATGTTTTGAAATGCTATAAACATAGGGTATCGGATATGATTGAGGAGTTTGACGCTTTTAATCTAATCTCTATTCCAAGAAATCAGAACTATCATGCAAATAGGTTAGCTGCAATTGGGGCTCAGTTCGATATCCCCAGTGATATTTAAAGAGAAAAGATACAGCCTCATGTGAAAATAGTTGATAGGCCCTCTATCCCTGACAATAACATTCATTGGTAGGTTTTTGAGAGTGATGAGCAAATTCTGCATTTCCTGTTAGAAGAGGATGAGTTTTCTGTGATGAATCAGAACAAACTCAAACAACAATATGATGATGATCAAGTTGTTCATTTAAGGACTAATAAGCTACCCATAGGATTGGTAACCTTGGAATCTATTTTTGGTACTGATGATTAGCTGAAAAAGATCAAAACCGGCATGCAGGTCAAAGAGGAACATTACGAGGAGCTAGAAATTTTTAAAGGTAAGCTTCTTAAAATTGGTAAAATCTGTTCACCTAAGGACAAGAAAGCTTTTATTGATCTTTGTCAAGAATTTGAGGCTGTGTTCGCTTGGGAATACTCAGATTTAAAGAGGTTTGACCCTCATATTGCCCAGCATACTATAGAGTTAGAGCCAAGTGCAAAACCTGTAAGGCAGAAACAAAGACCTTTAAATCCAAAACTTGAGCCTCTGATGATTAAGGAATTAACCAAGCTAATTGAGGGAAATATCATTTTTTTGATCAAGCATACTTCTTGGGTCTCGAATCTTGTTCTTGTGAGGAAAAAGAATGGAGAGATTAGGCTGTGCATTGACTTCAGAGACCTTAATAGAGCCTCCTTGAAGGACCACTACCCGCTTCCCTCAATGGAGCAAATTCTGCAAGTAGTGGCTGGTTCAGAAAGATTCTCTTTACTTGATGGATATTCCGGTTATAATCAAGTATTAGTCAAGGAGGAAGATCAGTTTAAAACTGCTTTTACCACCAAATGGGGAACCATGGCCTACAAAAGGATGCCTTTTGGTCTGTCAAACACTGGCTCTACTTTTCAAAGAGCTATGGATATGGCTTTTAAAGGTTTGCTTTATAAATTGGTACTTGTGTACCTTGATGACATCACAGTTTCTCTAAAGATGTAGCTGAACATTTATCCCACCTAAAACAAGTATTTCAGAGATGTAAAGAGTTTGGGATATCTCTCAATCCCAAGAAATACATTTTTGCTGCGCATGAAGGTAGGCTTTTAGGACACATTGTGTCAAAAGAGGGAGTTACCATTGATATAGAAAGAATAAGAGCTATTTTGGAGCTGCCTTTACCTAGTCACAAGAAAGGGTTGCAAAGTTTTATTGGCAGAATTAATTTTCTGCGAAGATTTATACCTGACATTGCAAATTTATTGAAGCCATTGACCTCTATGTTAAAGAAAAATATAGTTTTCAGTTGGACAAAAGAGGGCAAACTCAGTATTGAGTCCATAAAAGAAGCATTATTGGTTGCACCAACTCTGGTACATCCTGATTTCTCCAAAGATTTTATTTTGTATGCTTATGGCAGTCTAGATACAATTTCTGCAATTCTGGTACAACAACAAAGTGAAGGCTTTGAGCAGCCAATTGCTTTCTTTACAAGGACTGGAGGAGTATGAATAGAGGTATAGTTTCATTGAAAAACATGTCCTTGCAGTGGTAAAGAGTCTCAAGAAGTTTAGGCATCTTATTTCTAACAATAAGGTACATTTGATGGTTGCTCACCCTAGTGTGAAAGAGTTTCTGTTAGGTAAGGATGTTAATGAGAAAAGGGCTGGTTGGCTTACCAAAGTCATGGACTATGATGTAGATATCAAGATAACCAAGTTCATCAGAGGTAGAGGACTCAGTGAACAGCTTGCTACTAGGTCTGAAAATGAAACAGAGAAGGAAGAAGAGGTGCTTCTGACCATTGAAGATGAACATCAGGATGATACATCAGCAGTTGGAACTCATTGGGTAATGACATGACTCATTTTTTGCAAACTGGTGAATGTCCAGGAGGTTTAGATAGAACCAAGAGAAGATATTTTAGACTGCAGTCTATTCCATATGTTTTAATTAATGATATCCTTTTTAGAAAATATTTTAATGGTGTGTTGTTAAGATGCATTGATAATGATCAAACTAGCAAGGTGCTATATGAGTTTCATGATGGAACAACATGGGGTCATTTTTCCCCAAGGACTATTGCTTGGAAAATAATGAGAACTGGATATTACTGGCCTGACTTATTCAAGGATGCCTATGCATGGGCCAGAAAGTGTGTAAAATGTGCCATTTTTGTAGGCAAAGAAAGGCTGCCAACTTTACCTCTGCAGCCAATTCAAGTAGAACAACCCTTCATGAGATGGGGCATTGATTTTATAGGTCCCATTAACCCACCATCAAGTGTAGGCCACAGGTGGGTACTTACAGTAACAGACTATTTCACAAGGTGGACTGAAACAGTGGCTTTGAAGGAAGCCAATGAGAATGCTGTTTTAAACTTTTATTATGATTTGGTATCTAGATTTGGAGTACCTGAGTCAATTATCTCAGACAATGCTTTAGCCTTTGTTGGATTAAAGATAACTAACTGGCTGTGAAGAATGGAATCTATTTGAACACTTCATCAAATTATTACCCACAGAGTAATGGTTTGGCTGAATCCACAAATAAGAATCTCATAAGGATTATCAAAAGATCAATGGAGGACAACCAGCGAACCTGGCACACCAATATGAAATCTGCTTTATGGGTAGATAGAATAACTCACAAGAGGTCTATTGGAAACTCTCCATATATGTTAGTTTATGGAAAAGAGGCAAGATTGCTATGTCTGTGGAGCTGCCAGCACTTGATATCATGAATCAACTGGAGATGTTTGAAGAAGAAGACCCCATGGCTATTAGATATGCTCAACTTATGGAGCTTGAAGAAATGAGAGATAAAGCTATGAAAGCTATGGAGTATCATCAACTTCAGACAAAAAGAAGTTTTGATAAGAAGGGCACTCCCAGAAATTTTAAGGAGCGTGATATGGTACTCAAATGGGATGAGTTGAAAAATAGGCCAGGGAAGCACTCCAAGTTTGACATCATGTGGAGTGGCCCGTTTATCATTACTAAATGCAAGAAGCATAATGTGTCATGCCCACAATTCACAAGCGGTCACAACACGCTATCAAGCGTGTCATGTCCACATGTGACATGTGGTCATGATATGAACTATCAAAAAATTTTCCCTTCTACTCGGAAAACCCCCTTGCTGTGTAGGCGTGCTCGGTTGTGTATGTTTAAGTCGACAATGGTATAATTGATAACAGAAAATTTTACTCCCATATGCATCCTCTGTGCTCAACTTACTAGTTTGCCTGACGACGTTTACTATGTTTACGTTCAGTTTATCTTTCAACGTTTGAATTCAGTTGATAATTAGTTGGTTCCTAATTGGTTCTCTCAGTTTATTCAATATGGCCTTGCATTATTTATCTCCTCCTCTTACAATTCGTTTTGATTAATGTTCACGTTCAATGTTTACCATTTTATTTATCTACTTTAATTAACCTATCCAGTTACTATGTTTCTACTACCATGGTAAAATCGTTAGGCATTTTATAACTTTGGATTAACATTTCGCAATACAGAGTGAACTATTTTAAAAATATATTTAACCATTGATAAAAGTGTTTTATGGTTTCTCTCCATTGTGCAGGAATAATATATAATTTTTTTTTCTTTTCTAAGTATCCTCAACCCTCCTTCTCACATTTATTTTAAGTTAAAGTACGATCAAAACCAATTCCTTATTTAAAAGAAAATACCTTATATTTATCTATATATATATAAATAGAACAATATACATATATATAGAGATATATATATTAACTAAATTTTCTCTTTCATAAGTGGAATACACCATCAAATTACAACTTATACTTCAAATTTAATATATATAATTATATATACATATCTATATATATAGTTCAATAAATAATTTATTTCCTCCTTTTATAAGTGGAATCCAACTTGTAACTACATCTAAATACAACTAATACTTTTATTATATAAATATAAATATAATTTCTTTTCTTCTAAATTAAACACTACTCATGGCAACCAATGTTTATTATAAAACTTCTTATAACATCTAGTGTCATCTACCCTAACCTTAAGGTTGTTTTGTTTGAGCTCTTGGATGCAGGCTTGGAGAAGCGGCCGTAGCCAAGGAGGTCGCGAATCCAGCGTGGGGCGAAGGTTGAAGGTGGCCGCAGTGGCCAGCGGTGAAGGGGTATGAGGTCAGCAGTAGTAGAAGGCAGAGGTGGCAGGTTTGGGGAGGCCATAGAGGCGTGGTCGGAGGTCGCGGTGGGAGAAAAAGGCCGCAGGGAGACGTCTTGGCGGAAGGTGTTTGCGGTGGGAGGGAGGCCGTGGTATCAGCCGCAACGCTGTGGAAGTTGGGGGGGTGTGGGTGGGGCTCCGCCCCTCCCCACACCCACTTAGTTGAAGATTCGATGGTGGTGGGGAAGGTTCAAACCCTTCCCCCCCACCATTCTTTGTAACTATTTTTTTTATACTGTGTATTTATCATAGTAGGGCTACAAACGAGAAATTAATATAATAATCTTTTCATTTTTGTAAAAACAACAAAACATTTAAATATATATATTTCTCAGGATAGGAATTTATAAAACAGACTCAATTTTATCATTCATATTTAAAATAACTAAATATCTCAGAATGAAATATAAATATAAATATATATATATATATATATATAAATATTTATGTATATATATATATTAATATTAATTTGTTTAACAAGTATCTGCTGAGGCAAAATAATGAAATAACAATGATATTACATTCCACACAGACTAGATTTCCAATTACAATTCATGTATGCAACGTATTATACAGAGAAATCTCTTTTTTTTTCAAGATCCATTAGATAGAAAGTTTCCTTATAAAGTCCAAAATTGCAAATTCAAATGTTTTCTTGTAAATTCAAAAGCATTTAACATAGAAAGGAAACAGGGTTAGATTAACTGGCATACCTTTACGATAATTTCAAATGCATGATTATAATACAAATAAATTCATCTAATTCCATATTAACAAAACTACAACTTCAAGTCACCCACTAAATTAGACAATTCCCTCAAGTCCTGAAATGGAGTATTTGATACAAATTCACTTAAATCTAACAACTATTTCTCAACTTAACAGATAAATATTTCAAGGAATATAAGCATTTCTAACAGTTTTTCCATCTACTTTTCTCACAAATAGTAAAGAGGATATGCAATAGAATTCATATCTACCTTAATATTTAAGGGAAAATTGACTCTCTTCTCCCATTTACAATTCTTACAACACAAGGGAGAATAACTCTCCTCTAAAACATTCACCCAGGATGGGTCTTAAGAGAAACATGCTCTCCTTACAAGTAAAGGAGAAGAACCACATTCTCAAGACAAGGGTAGGACTCTTCCGATCTTTACCACGTGCTCCAAGATATACCTGTAAGACAACAAGAAGAAACACCAACCAACTAGCTCTCCTCCCTACCATAGACCTGCAAGAGGGTCACCCCCGAGCTAGGGAGATCATCCACGCACCCAGGGTAGAGTAGACAAAAACACTTCACAACTTTATACAAACAACACTCAAAGCAAAAAACTTACAAGCACCTGTGGCTTTAATAACAACACAAGAACTCCTCTAGGAGAGTTCAAAGAGAGTAGGAAAATCCAGGGATATCACAAATAGGCTCTCTCAATCCTTATAGTCATTTTGCTCACATGCACAAACATGCCCTCAAGGCTATCCTTCACCAAGAACAAGAATACTCTTTCAACCACCCAACACATACCCCAAAATAATAGAAAAACACATAGAACACATTGCAATCTCATTCATCAAACAAAAAACAAAACATACATAACAAGCAATAGATCATACAAGTGAGTAGTCTTGTTCACCAACCTTCTCAAGCCCAATTATGGATGAAATTTGAAGAAGAGCTCCACCCTTTTCCTCCTCCTCCAAGTTCACCTTCTTTCCCCCATAATCCAACCCCCTTACCCTCTCCTTCCTCTCCTCTTTTAAAGTAATTCCCTCCATATTCCTTATTTCCCAAGTGGCATTAAACAACTAAACCCACACCTTATCCATTATCCTAGTGGACTTAAAACAATTAACCCCACTCAAGAGGTCCCCCATTATAGCCCACATGTAGAAATAAAATACAATAAGTAAAATATAAATAAAAAGGGGAGTGGAAGACACACCACCCTTATTAAGGGGAACCCCACCAAAAGAGAGGCACAAAGAGACAAGCACTCCATTATTAGGGGATCATGGAGTTGTTCCATGACTTGGAAGTGGGCCTGAGTGTGGATTCCACTCATCCCATTGTCCCCATGCTTCCAAATTCGTCACTTAACTTCACTGTGAAGTTTAAGTGACCATATGGAGGTTAACCCAAGGTTGTCCTAGTCAAAAAGGTCCCTAGACCCATGGGGTATAACCCAGGGTTGATTTTTACCTAGTTAGAACTCCCAAAGTCAAGTAACAACACAAGAAGAGGGTCTAAAAGAAATAAAGTTAAAACAAGATTCAAAACAACATTTCTTACAACACATATCACAATATAAGTGAATCAGAGGGTAAACCTAATTACAACATTACAACATTTCACCATACATGGGTTGATCTTAGTTCCTCGTGGAACTAGATCAGCTTCACAAGGGATACACATAGGGTAAGGGATGATCTTCTATATTTGTGGTTTCGTTAGCAATACCTACACACTCAAACTCAAAGTTAATAACACATAAAGATATCATAGCCGAAGCAATTTACATACATGCATACCTAAACATTCTGCCATATAATCATACTGAAATCACATTATAGTTCCATTTCTAATATTATCCATTCATCATTCTCTTAAAAGCAACATCTAACTATCATAGCACGATTGTTTTCTTAAACATCAAATAGGTTTAATAAACACGATTCTAGGATCAACAGTCCTTCAACATAAAAGTAATAGCAATAGTACTACAAATAGCCTTATGAATAGAAGTGGAAAAGGTAGGCCTCACATAATGCATTTCAGTTATCAAATATGGATGGAGAAAATTTGCCTATCCTAGTCAATGGGATACACTTGAAGAGGTGTTTTGAGGTATGACTTGCCTTGTAAATTAGTAGATTAGGTTTCTTGCTTTTAATAAGTGTTGTTGTACAATAGTTTAGATCCCTTTTTGTTTTCCCTAGGTGCTGTCTAGCACAATTAGGTGAGTTGCTTTCAGCATTTTGTTTTGTTTTTGGTCTTCCAAGTGTCCTTCATTGCTGATATGTTGAGTTACTGAGGTCAGGATTGATTGTTAAAGGTATTTTTGAGTCTCTGTGTGACTCCATGCCCAATGAATGCTTAAGGCCACTGGTCTAATTGTTTAGTAGGCAAGCATCCCATAGAAGTCACCAAAATGTTGACCTATTTTCCTCTGTCCAGAGTTAAATAGTTCACCTTGTATATTCCTTGAATATCCTTTAGAAAATGACCCTAAAAAGCTTAAATCCTTCAATTACTCATACTCTATCTTGCCAAAAATCTCAAAATCTCACCTAAAGAATCTTTACCAAAAACCCAGAAAAATTCAGAAATCTTTTGTCTTCAAGTGCCTTCCATCGCAAAGATTTCTTAGTTTTATACTTAGCCATTTTTCATGTATATGATGATGACATCATCCTTGTTTTGGGGTTTTCTATCATTTTGTCGAATTGTATCTCAGTTACTTTTTTCCTTGTATCTTGGTCATGTACAAATGTGAATGTACATCAGGTTTGTTATGCATCTTTGTATGTATCTTCGTTTGTATATTGCACATACAAGCGCATATACAAGGCAATAAACAAGGGGAAGATGCAAAGGCAATATGCAGGGCGAGATACAAAAGAGAATGTACATCAGGTTATCCTTGTATATACAAGGCAACATACAAGGGGAAGATGCAAAGGCAATATGTAGGGCGGGATACAAAAGAGAATGTACATCGAGTTATCCTTGTATATACAAGGCAACATACAAGGGGGAGATACAAAGGTTGGGGTCCACCAATTGTATGTATATGCGATTGTATCTTTGCACATACAATCGCATATACAATAGCATATACATTTCTGACATATAAATCTTGGACCCAAAAGGAATATGCAATTTGATTTATAAAGGTAGATACGATTGTATGCATCTTTGTATGTATGTTCGCAGATACAAAGGTCATATACAAAGTCACATGCAAGGGTTAGATGCAATGTTTGTATGTACAAGTGATTGTATGCAGTTTTGTTTGTATATTTTGCATTGTATATGCGATATACAAAGGTTAGATACAACAACTATATACAAGGCGGACCCGACTGGGAAATTAAAATTGGCAAACTCAGCGGTGGGGTCTGCAGTTGTATGTTGAGGTGCATGTATATGTCGATATGCAAAAAAGGAAAGGATACAAGCCCGGACTTGTTCTAAAGTTCCATTATGGTTGATAATCTCCTTGGAGTTCCGCATTGTATGTATATACGATTGTATCTCATATACAATCAAATATAAAAAAGGTCACATACAAAGGATTTTGGCGAGACTTAGTGCATCGGCGGCTCAGTTTAAGGTTTTTCCCACGGCCGATAAAGCATGCAAATGTTCAGCAATGGGTCTCAATTTCAGCGCAGTGGCAAATCAGATGTTGACACATGGCAAAGGTAGGTGCAAAGGGTGATACAAAGACAAAGGCACGCTTTTGTATATTGGCCACTATATTGTATATATAATTGCACATACAAAAGCATATATAAGTGCAGATGCAAAGCAATATACAGATGCAAGATGTAATTGACCGTAACTTTCACCACCCATATCTCCCTCATTTTGGCAAATTTTAACATGCTTCAAAAGGCAAAAGTGCTTATTTTTGCCTCCTTTTTCATCTGTCAAGCTTTTGAGTAGGATATTTTCAGTTTCAAAATTTGATGCAAATCTGCATGCTCGATCGACTGGACGTTTCAGCGGTCGATTTGGCATATGCAAATACAGATATTTGTTGCATTTATGGGTGTAGGTCAATGATTCAACAGCTCACATTGAGGTTTCAAAATATCTTCCATCTACCCCTATTCCAGATATTTCACACCATAACTTCTGGCAGGTTAGTACTCCCTTCAGATGCAGATATTTTCTGACAGAGCCCATGGGGCGAATTCATTGTAATCGACTTAGGTCAAAATGCAAAAAATGCTATATAAGCAAAGACATGAGATGTAAAAAAGGGTTGGAAGATTTAGTAATCTATGCTTCTGATTCCAAATAGAGCATTCCTTTACTGTAACCATGCCTTCTTATTGAATATATGCAAGTTATTTTACCTCTTTTACTAATTTTTTAGTTTAGTGTGAATTTGCATGTGATTGTCTGTGAACATTTTTGTTCCTCTCAACCATTTTATTTCTTACCTCTACTAGAATCATCTGAATCTGTGTATATCTACTTGCTGTATCTAGTTGTGTTGTGCATCTTTCTCAGTTCTGTGAGGGCTCTTTTATTCAACCTAGTGTATCACTTAATTTCTATTCATGTTTCCTTCTACCTCTTTTCCCAGCAAGCATTAGCACTAGGTTTAGATATTTTCCTCTAATCATTAGGCTCAGAGGTAGGAAGCCGGCCTACTCCGGAGGTCTGATCTTAGTTTGCAAGGTCCCACACTTTGAGATCATTCCCATTGTGTCATTAGAATGCTTGGACTCTCTCCAAGCAGGGTGCAATTCTATGTGACAATAATTACATTGATTACATTTCTTGTCAGTCAGAGACAAGATGAAAAATACATTTACAAGTCAGCCAGACAACATACAACAAGAAGCGTGTAGAGGACAAGTCATAAAGAAGACTACATGCTACACCAACAGAAGATCCATGCCTTGTAGACATCAACACTTGCTTAATCAGGTCCAAAATATCCTTCACAGCATCAAACATCAAGGAATTACATCCGCACACTCTGCTCATTTGAAAATAGGATAGACTTAAGCAAAGACATGAAACTTGAAGCATAACGACCACAACAACTTGGAAACCTTGTGCGGTACTGAAAACAAGAAAGATATTTATGAAACTCTTCCATATGAGTCTACATGACTCATACAACATCTCCAAACACTCCTATACCTCCACACATCAAAGATTTGTGCTGCAGACCTTCAACCATGAACTCTGGGAACAACAAGTCATCTAAAACACTCTACAACATATTATCATTGAAAAATTGAGCTTGCAGACCACCAAGAAACTTGAAACTACAAGGAAGCATATAATGCACATCCATGAACATGTCCACAAAAGCAAAAAGGTAACCATTCACATCCAGAGGAATGCAAAACATTTCAGCAGGCCTTTAACACCACTTCACTCTGCCAGAACACATGCTGGTACTCTATCATGCATAACTTTCACAACGGAAGGATAGATGATTTGAAACTTTGGAACTATTACCTTCACCGCATCCTAAACATAGTTCCAAAACTGTATAGCCATAATTACAAATGCAGAAGAATGCAGAGCATTCTATTGCTGTATAGTAACTGTCTTCAAACTGTAAAACACTCTTCTGGTAATCCAATCATCATGAAACTTGGATCAGGCCACCAGCAACATCTTCTCAACATCAGTAACACATCTGATCATCTTAGTGCTTCTAATTCCTATATTAATGTAACTTTATATTTAATTTTGCCTTGATCAAGGCATGACATCCAACCATGAACTTCAGTAATCTCATTATATTCTACATGATGTATCCAACCATGAACTGTATCTTCTTTGTTGGGTAGGACATGACATCCAACCATGAACTATACGTTTTCTGCACATGACATCCAACCATGAATTGTATCTTCTCTGTTGGATAGGACATGACATCCAACCATGAACTATACCTTCTCTGCACATGAAATCTAACCATGAACACCATCACACATCCATGATAGTGTTGACATTAATGACAACCTTGTGATAGTGTTGGCATCATTGACAACCCAAGGAACCATATGTGTAACAATCTCCCCCTTTGGCATTGATGGAAACACATACCTACACATTTGTCCCCCTTTGACATTAATGACAAAGGGAAACTTCTTCATCCTTAGGGCATAACTTCTTTTTGTAGCAAACACACTCCCCCTATCATCAACAACCACTACTTGTGCCCCCTGAGAGGTAGCCACTATCAATCCAGGAATAAGATATAACATGGACTCTTCCTAGACAGATACACCACTATGCATTTAGCAAGGAGGGGGGGCAATTACCCCTAACCTCTACCAAATATCCTCAAAAGTATCCTTTGCAAGAGCCTTTATGAAAATATTTGCAATATGATCCTTTATTGGAACATATTCCAACTTCACTTCCTTGTCTACAACCTTCTCTCTCAAAAAGTGATACCTGATTGCTATATGCTTGGTTCTAAAATGCATCACTGGATTCTTAGAAATATTGATAGAACTTGTATTGTCACACAAAATAGGAATAGGCTCATCATACAATACCTTGATATCCTTTAGGGTTTGCTTCATCCACAACACTTGTGTACAGTAGGATGCTGCTCTAATATATTCTACCTCTGCAGTTGATAAGGACACTGAATCTTGCTTCTTGCTCTACCATGAAACCAATCTGCTTCCTAAAAAGAAAGCACTGCCACTTGTACTCCTATCATCAACACAACCAGCCCAATCAGCATCAATGTAGGCACTCAAATCAAAGTCATTACCTCTTGGATACCATAAGCCATAATCTGGAGTTCCTTTCAAGTATCTAAATATCCTTTTTATTGCATTCTCATGTGTTTTCTTGGGATTGGATTGATATCTGGCAACCACACATATTGCATGCATAATATCAGGTCTAGAAGCAATCAAGTACAACAATCCTCCAATCATAGATCTATAAATAGTTTGATCCACCTCTAGAGACTCATCATGCTTGCTCAAGTGGCATCCATTGACTATGGGAGTACTCACTGGTTTTGAATCCTCCATACCAAACTTCTTCAACAACACTTTTACATACTTAGCTTGAGAAATAAAGATACCACCTTCCAGCTGAGTAATTTGAAGTCCAAGGAAGAAAGACATCTCACCAATCATAGACATCTCAAACTCTTTTTGCATCTCCTCTGGAAACCTCTTACACATATCATCATCTCCACCAAAGATGATGTCATCAACATATACTGCAACTATCAATATCATGTCTCCTTCTTCCTTGATGTAAAGATTGCTATTTGTAGTACCTTTCTTGAAGCTCTACTAAATTAAGTACTTGTCTAGCCTAGCATACCAAGCCCTAGGTTCTTGCTTGAGACCATAGAAAGCGTTCTTGAGTCTGTACACCATGTCTAGATCTTCTGATATCTAGAAACCATCTGGTTGTTCAATATAAATGTCTTCCTCTAGATCACCATTCAAGAAAGTTGATTTAACATCCATCTGATATACCTTGAAGTTCTTATGAGCAACAAGAGCAAGGAACATTCTGAATTCCTCCATCCTGGCTACTGGAGCAAAAGTCTCCTCAAAGTCAATGCCTTCAACTTGTGTGTATCCTTTACATACCAACCTTGCTTTGTTCCTTATAACTTCACCTTCTTCATTCAGCTTGTTCCGGAACACCCACTTTGTTCCTATAACATTGTTATTGATTGGTCTGGGAACCAATTCTCATTTCTAATTCTTCTCAATCTGATCCAATTCTTCTTCCATTTCCTTTATCCATCCATCATCTTTGCTACCATCAATAAAGGTTTTGGGTAATACTTTTGATAACAAACACAAGTTTACTTGCTCATGTGTCTTAGCAAGCCTTTTCCTTATCTGCACACCTTCATCCTTATCTCTAATGATTTGATCTGATGAGTGGTTCTTCTTAACATACTTTTCTAGAGTCTTAGGCATCTGCTCTGGTTATTGTTCCTTTTCTTCTTTCACTTCTTCTTCTTCATCTTCAATGCATGGAAAGATATCAGATTCAGAGTCCTCTGATTCTTGTGAGATTTGATACAGGTCTTCATCTACCTTGACATTTGTGCTTTCAATCATCTTTCCCAAGCTCTTGTTGTAGCATATATAAGCCTTGCTTCTAGTTGAGTAACCAAGAAAGATTCCTTCATCACTTCTTGAATCCAACTTTCCTAGGTCTTATTCATCTCTTCTGATATAACATTTGCTACCAAAGGTCCTAAAGTAGCTGACACTGGGAGGTCTTCCATACCATAGCTCATAAGGGATCTTAGTGCTATTAACCCTCAGTTGCACTCTATTAATTAGATAGACAACAATGTGAGCTGCCTCCTTCTAGTACATATTAGGTAGATCTACATCTTTCAACATTGTCCTAGACATCTCTTGCATAGTCCTATTCTTCCTTTCAACTACCACATTTTGTTGAGGGGTCCTAGGAGCTGATAGATGTCTCCTAATACCATGATCTTCACAAAACTTTTCAAATTCATTTGAAGTAAACTCACCTCCTCTATTAGACCTTAAGCACTTGACCTTAGCATCCACTTCATTTTCAACTATAGATTTGAACACCTTAAATTTATCAAGGGCATCTAATTTTTCTCTTAAGAAAGTAACCCAAGTCATTCTTCTATTGAGGATAATAAGCAACATAAAATACCTCTCACCTTGTTAACTCTTTACACTTGTAGGGCCACATAGATCAGTGTGAATCAGCTCCAATGGCTTTGAAGAAGAGTAATCCTTGCTTTTGAAACTTGTCTTTGTTTGCTTTCCCATTTGATATTCCTTGCATACTATATTTGTAGGCTTGATTATCTTGGGCATGTCTCTCACTGCATAACTAGAGTTGATCCTTCCCATATTATCAAAATTGTTGTGTCCCATTCTTTTGTGCCACAACCAACACTCACTAGATTGAGCCAACAAACATGTTCTTCCATTTACCTCCTTCAGATGATAGATATCACCATATGTCTTGATACCTTCTGCAACTAGTTTTACGGACCCTACCTTCCTGATTTCACAACCCTTGGCATGAAAAGTGAGATTATAACCTTTGCTACACATCTGACTGACACTGAGAAGATTATGTTTTAGCCCTTTGACATAGAGGACATCCTTAGTCCTATTCTTCCCATCAATAGTTATAGCACCTTTTCCACTTATTTGTGTTGACTCATCACCACCAAACTTAATAGCACCACCATCCCACTTCTCAAGGATAATAAACTTCTCCTTGTCACCAATCATATGATTTGAGGAACCACTATCAATTACCCAAGCCTTAGCTTCTTCTCTTGCATGAAAAGTAGTCCATACAACCATTGATCTGTCATTGTTTTGATTTGTTTGCAAGGCATGAGTCTTCTCACATTTTTCAACATCATCCTTTTTGTCACCAACACTCAAGGCCATGAAAAGTGTTTCATCATTTGAATCATCATGATCCTCATCTTCTGAAGAACAACTGCTCTCTATGGAATACAGACTTCTTTTGAACTTGTCTCTTTTGTTACTACCCCTTGATTCTTTAAAAGGACATTTAGAAGCAAAGTGATCAACCTTTCCACAATTGAAACATTTGAAGGGTAACTTACCTTTGTATTTGCCAGTGCCTTTCTTCAGTCTTCTCACAAAATTTGTTTCAACTTAATCAGAACTCTCATCTTCGTCAACAATTTCATCCTTTGTCTTCATAATGACTTTGAAAGCAACTTCTTTCTTTGGAGCATCATTGCCAAACTCTCTCATTTCAAAGCAAGTAAGGGAACCAAATAATTTGTCTATAGTGTATGTAACCAAGTCTGTATTATCCTCAATAGTAGATACCTTATGACTATAAGATTTGGGAAGAGATCTCAGAACCTTCTTCACAATCTCATCTTCTTTCACTTCTCCACCAAGACCTATGATGCCATTGACCATTTCATTCACTCAAAGCATATACCCAGCAATGTCTTCATCCTCTTTCATTTTTAGGGTCTCAAATTTGCTTTTGAAGATTTGCATCTTTGCTTGCTTTACTTTGTTATCTCCATCATAAATGGTTTTAAGTTTAACCCAAACTTCTTTAGCAGAACTGTAACACATTACCTTTGAAAGTTTTGAATCAGCTAACCCACTCATGATAGAAAACTTTGCCTTGGCATTTTTATCATACAACTTAACTTCATCTGTGTCTATAGGAATAGTAGCAAGAACTTTGTAACTAGTCTTGACAAAGTCCCAAACACCACACCCTAGAGAATTGATATAGGCTTCCATCCTTAGATACTAAGAGGAGGGGTAAATCAGTATCTTATTAAACTTCAAGTCCTCCAGAGCAAATTAAAACTTAAGCATTAAAACATCAACAAAAACATGAAAGATTAATACAATGCACATCAACACATAACACCGGATATGCGTGGAAAAACCAAGAAGGGATAAACCATGGTGAGGATTAACTCACAATATATGAAGCTCAAAATAACAACTTTGTTTTAGGGCTACAATCCAAGGAAGCTACTACTCCCCGAAAACTTTGATTTAAGGTCACTCCTAGGAAGCTATTACTCCCTAAATACTTTGTTTTAGGGTCACTCCCAAGGAAGTTACTACTCCCTGAATTGAGAACATATTTAGAACAAATTATAGTATGACAGTCTTTCTACTGCCTAAAAATTGACATTGAAATTCACACCTTTGATGATTGCAATATCACCTCTTCACACTTCCTTCTAATGGTCAGATTAGTTAGGCACACTCTACACTTGATTACTATCACATATAAGTCTTCAAGATGAATCAGGACAACATCTACAACTTCTACTCTTTCTCCTTCAGTCGCACATCATATTGCAGTCATTCTGCTCTTTTTCTTTCTTGTGAACCTTATCAATAACTTTGCAATCACACCTCGCCTAACTCACTTTGATTTACAATTTAGACATTATATTACATTGATTACATTTCTTATAGCTAGAGACAACATGAAAAATACATTTACAAGCCGGCCAGACAACACACAACATGAAGCGTGTAGAGGACAAGTCCTAAACAAGACTACACGCTACACTAGCAGAAGACCCATGCCTTGTAGACATCAACACTTGCTTAATCAGGTCCAAAACATCCTTCATAGCATAAAACATCAAGGAATTACATCCGCACACTCTGCTCATTTGCAAATAGGACAACTTTAAGCAAAGTCATATGAAACTTGAAGCATAACGACCACAACAACTTGAAAACCTTGTGTGGTACTGGAAACAAGAAAGATCTTTATGAAACTCTTCCATATGAGTCTACATGACTCATACAACATTTTTAAACACTCCTATACCTCCACACGTCAAAGATTTGTGCCGCACACCTTCAACCATGAACTTTGGGAACAACAAGTCATTAGGAACACTCTGCAACATACTGTCATTAAACAACTGAGCTTGCAGACCACCAAGAAACTTGAAACTACAAGGAAGCATGTAATACACATCCATGAACATGTCCACAAAATGAAAAAGGCAACCACTCAATTCCAGAGGAATGCAGAGCATTCCAACAGGCCTTTAATGTTGGGAATTAAGGTGTGTCAACCTTTGCAAATTCCTAGCATTATTTATTTATTTCTATATTAATTTATTACCTAATGTTAGAATTACTTGCACATTCAGTTTGGTCACTTAGTTGAGGTGGCATGGTGACATGTCATCTTACTTGGAATGTGACTTGGATGGTCAAGTCAAACCTACATGGATTTGAGCATCCCATTTGAGGTAGCACTATTATGCCATGTGTCGTCATCTTGTGGTATGTGGAAGAGGATATTCCATATGATAGAATCTAGGATGCGTAAGAGCCAAGTTTGGAGATTCTTATGACAAGTGTCGGTGAGGATCTTTGCATGAGGGAAAGGCATCTTTGGGCACCCAAGTTGGGTTATGACATGTTGTAAGAGGAATATGATATATTTAGCATTGTATGACTGATTCTCTTACAACATTAAAGGTTGTTATCTTGGGAAAATCTATGACAACTGTAATATGCATAAGAGCATCTGTCATAATCTATTTTTAGCCTAGAGTGCTGCATATTGGGAATGTCAAATCTTCCATGTATGAAATATGTAAGGGATGTATTTGTAGCAAGGACAAGTGTCCTTTGATGTGGGATAATGGCCATGTGGCCAAGGTGGACACCTATCCCAAGATGCTTCCAATATTTGCCTTGTAATCTCTATATATTGCATAGTTTGGAGTTGTAGTTGCATAGTGTTTTTTATAGGTACTGTTATGCTACCGGAATAACTCCAGAATTGACATTTGAAGACTCTTGGAAGAACTTGCATTGCAAGTTTATTGTAAACTGTAACTATTTCAGATAATACATTGTGTAGGTTTTAGAGTGTGGGGTTTTTTACTTGAAAAGGTTTTCCTCACGTACATCTTGTGTCTACTATTCTTTATGTACATTCTTGTTTTGTGTTTGCTGTTGTAATATATCTAATATATTTTTCATATTGCTAAAATTGTAAAGGTTGAAACAAATTTGCATACCTCTCCCCTCATTAGATTAGTTTAGGAAGCGATTTCTGCACACCTAGCTTCCTTTCTGTTGGTATCAGAGCCTGGCTAGTTTTGGTCCTAGCTACTGGGTAGGGGATTTTTGTACTGATCTTAGATTGAGTGGGAGTCTATGTAGAGTATTATGTAATCTTGTTGCATGAAGGAGATGGTAGGCACATCCAGAAGAATAGAGGTTGAAAAGTTTAATGGCAGCAATTTCGAGTTGTGGAAACTCAAAATGGAAGACATGCTCATTGATAGAAACCTATGGGAAACAATTTCTAGTGTAAAACTAGTGGCCATGTCCCAAGATGATTGGGATCTCAAGATCGTAAAGACAAGGGTCTTGTGAGACTCTGTTTGGCTGATTCTGTCCTGTTAAATGTTCATGAAGAGAAAACTGCGAAGGAGCTGTGGAAGAAACTTGGTGATGTTTATCAAGCTAAATCCATGGTAAACAAGTTATTCCTATGGAATAATCTATATTCTCTGAGGATGGAAGATTGAGGATCTATTTCTAATCACATGAATGCCTTTAATATGCTAGTTGCACAATTGACATCCATTGGTGTGAAGATGAAGGAGGATCGGTGTATGACCCTTCTTTGTCCTTTACCAGATTCATGGGATCATCTTGTTATGGCCATTGGGAGTACCACATCCACTTTCAAAATGGATGAAGTGGTGTCTTCACTGTTATCTGAAGAGATGCAAAGAAAGTCATCTGAGTCGGCCAAAGAAGCTTTTGCGGTTCATGGAAGACCCAAGGAGAAAGGGAAAAAGAAAAACATGAAAGCTGAAAAGGGTAGATCCAAATCCTGTGGGAGATCCAAATCTCTTGGAAAGTCCAAGGTACTGTGTTGGAACTGTGGGAAAACTAGGCATTTCTAAAAGGAATGACAAGAGGAGAAAAAGAAGAAAAAGAAGAATGTCCCAAAAAAGAAAGACAAGAAAGCTGAAAAGGGTAGATCCAAATCTCCTGGAAAGTCCAAGGTACTGTGTTGGAACTATGGGAAAACTGGGCATTTCTGAAAGGAATACAAAGAGGAGAAAAAGAAGAAAAAGAAGAATGTCCCAGATTCAGATTCTAACAAGTCACAAGATGATGGTGATGCCTTCATTGCAGCCTTGGCCACCCATGCATTTGATGATGTGTGGCTAATTGATTCTGGTGCATCTTTCCACATGACCTCGCATCAAGACTCGTTTACAAAGTATGAAGAGTTCGATGGTGGAAGAGTGTACCTGGGTGACAATTCTCTTCTGAAGATAGTTGTCCATGGAAGAGTCACAATTCGATTCCTTGATGGACAAGTGAAGGGGATTTCTGGGGTTATGCACATCCCAAGCTTGGCATGGAACCTACTTTCTATAAGTAAATTGAATGATGCAGGTGTGCAAGTTGTCTTCTCGAAAGAAGGATGCAAGATGACTAGAGGAGCTATGGTGCTTGCGAAGGGTACTCAGAGAGGTACTCTATTTTAGCTGGAGGCATGCATTTCACAATGCAATAGTTCTTTTGACTTGAAGAAAAGAGTTGCAGTCACTTCATCCCCACCATTGGAACCAGCAACTAAAAGATCTATTGTATCAAATTCTGATGGTAGTGCATTTTGGGTACCTAAGGGTGCTCATGCTTTGGAAGTTAAGCTTCCTGCTGAGAAGACAATGTTATGGCATAAGAGACTTGGCCACATTGGTGAGAAGGGTCTTAGAACCCTGAAAAATAAAAACCTCATTGAGGGGTTAGATGATTGTAATCTTGATTTTGACTTTTGTGAACATTGTATATATGGAAAGCAAAACCGTGTTTAGTTTCACTCGAGTTCTCATAAGTCTTCTGGTGTATTGGATCTTATTCATTCTGATGTGTTTGGTCCAATTAATGTTCTACTGATCTCTAAATCTGTATATTTTGTATCTTTCATAGATAACTATAGTAGAAGGACATGGATTTATTTTCTCAGAAGCAAATCTGAAGTCTTTAGTCGGTTCAAATAGTTTAAAGCTTTTGTTGAGAATCAAACTAGTAAAAAGATTAAGTGTTTGAGAACTGACAATGGTGGTGAGTTCTGTTCTATAGAATTTGATAAGTTCTGTAAAGAACATGGGATTGAAAGAAATAAGACAACTCCATACATCCCGTAACAAAATGGAGTTGCAAAAAGGATGAACAGGACACTAATGGAGAAGGCTAGGAGTATGCTTAGTGGAGCTGGCCTTGAATAGAAGTTTTGGGCTGAAGCTGTTGCCACTTCTTGCTACCTGGTAAATAGGTCTCCTACATCAACTCTTGTTGGTAAGACACCCATGGAGGTGTGGTCTAGTAAGAAGCCTTCAATAAGACATCTTTGTGTTTTTGGTTGTGAGGCATATGCTCATGTGCCTAGGGAGAAGAGGTCAAAATTAGAGAACAAGGTCGTTAAGTGTATCTTCATTGGCTATGGTGTCGGTGTGAAAGCATACAAGCTTTGGGATCCTATAGCCGAAAAAGTGTTGTATAGCATGTTGGGTGAATATTTTGTCATTAACTTGCTAACGACAAAATGGGTATATCAGCCACAGCTATGATGAAACAAAGTCTCTCCTCTCAGCAAGGGGAGGTTCCCTCTAATTACTTAACTTTTGCAAATCAAACAACTTATCAAATTTATGTACAATAAAAACTATCTTTGTGGTGGTTCCATCTCATCTCATTCTCTTCTTTCAGAATAGATGTTTATATTTCAAACTCTTGATATAAGACTTATAAATTATCACGAAATCACAGAAACTCAAAGTTTTCTGTTACCTCACTTACTACTTGTAAATGGAACTATTTGAAGTAGAATGCAGCCCAAAGTCTTCACTCCTCTTCAAGATAATAAAAGTAAATCGAATATAACAAATTGTAGCACAAAGTCTCCAAACTATTGTATTCTCACAAACATGAACATATAACCCACAACCGATTTGATAACACAAAGTTTATCAGAATCAAATTAAGAGCGCTCTTCAATCACTTGTAACAAACTCCACACTTCAATTATTATCAAATAAGATTATGATAGCAAGACGTAAGAACAAAACTATCACAACACAAATAATCCCAAGACAAAGATTGGAATTGAACTTGCTTTCTTGTATTGATGAATATTTGAATATTGATTTTCACAAAAAGCACAAAGTCTTGATTTGCTTCTCAATTCGCCAGAGTTTTCTTGCAATAGACAAAAGATAATATTTACAAAAGAGGTCCCCTTTATTTATAGGGAAAGACCTTGAGAAAATCTAGGAAATCTACAACTACTTTGACTTATTCAACAAAAGAGTCCTATTTGACTTATGACTTCTCTTGTTTCACATGTAATTACATTTTGGAAATTACATGTGTAGATGTCCAAAACAAAATTCCATTTACATAAAATCTAAGAAAAATAAGCTAAGGCACTAGCTTCCTCCATCTTTTTTCCTCAGGAAATTCTGATACATGGTTTGAACAACTGACATCTCGCATGCATCTGGTTTTGCTGTGTTTTCAGAGATGGTGCGAGCTCGGAGGATTGAATCTTTCACTGCCTTTACTGCCTTTTCATGCTTTTCTAAATTATCCTTGAGGTTCTCCAGAGTCGAATGTTGATCATACAGGTTGTCCATTGAGAGCACAGAGGGAGCTTCCTCTTCAAATTTCTTCTGTACCATTTCCTCAAAAGAACTTATCATTTCCTGTGCCGTGAGGAAACTGTGATCTTCCCTTGTCAAGGTGCAAGGAAGTTCTTCCAGCCGATGTAGGAGTGTGACATCACTGTCTTCGCTGGCTTCTCGAGCTTGACATAGATCTTCAAGTAGACTCTTTATTATGAAAATTCGATGAGCTAGAGTCTCCTTGGTCTTGAGATATGATTCCCTGTTGGTGATGACCCCAATGGTGATCAGATTCTTTATCTTGATCTTCTTCATATCTGTCCACTCTTCTAAGTTTTCTTCTTGATCTTGTAGCTCTTGTGAAAGTAGATCCACCAGATTGTCTAGCTCAGCCTTAGCTTTGTCCATTTTCTCCTTTCTTTCCACAGCGGTTTTCAGCAGAACTCGTCCTTGTGCCAACAATCGCTCCACCACATCCCCCACTATCTTGCCTCTAGCTTGAGCTTTTTCAACCTTCTGTATCAGGGGATCTTCCACTGTCACTGCCATTGGTTCTACTATCTCTGATGACTTCACTATTTTCTGAAGAACAGCGGCCAGTTGTTCTGCTTTTGCTTTGTATTGCTCTTTTTCCCTCTTGTCTTCATCATACTTTTGAAGCAGGGTAGTGGCAGTGGTCTGGAAATCTGCTTTGACACCTTCATGAGTCACTTTACCAAGTTCAACCCTTGAGATGACATAATTGCTCATGTCAAAAGTATCAACTGTGGCATCTTCAGGAGGTTTGGCAATTTCGGCATATCTGATTCCCTTTTCAGTGACCAGCCTAGAAACAGTCTTAGGCTTCTTCTTTGGACTCTTAGCTTTCACGGGCAACAGCTTTTCAATGTCAATCTCATCAGGTGAGATGGCTTGTTTCTTCCTCTTTGGAGTATAGGCAGATAACCACGGAGGAAGTATAGATGCATCAACAGATGGAGGAGGATCCACTACTTGCTTGGTTGGCTCCATGGTTATACTTGTGATGGTGACAATTGGACTTGTGTTGGTAAACACAACACCTGTATCAACAACTTTTTGTGAAGCATCAAGAAGGTTCTTCAAAATAGTTTGTTCCCTGATATCAAAAGAAGGGGAAGATAAGCTTGGAATGGAACCAGAAGAATCAAAAGTGGTTCCAAGACTAGCCCTCATGGATTGAGGAGTATTATCAGAAGAAACAACAAAAATGGGAGAAAGAGGAACATTTGAGATTACTGGCAAACCATCAGAAAATGGAACATGAGGAGGAGGTGTAAGAACTTGTGTATTAGAAGGAAGGTCTTTCACAGGAGTCTGTGGGGAACCATCAAGTCGCTCTACCTCTGTATCTTCATCTTCACCTTGTTCAGCTTCCTCAGACACCTTCGTCTTAGACCTTTGAACATTTTGTCCTTCAGTCTCAACATCTTCAATTTCCATATGATCATCATTGATGTCTTCAACATCTGACTTAGTGGCATCAGAAGCCTCTGTGGTTTCTTTCTTCTTTCCTCCCTTGGATACAAATTTGATCTTTGGTTTATGTACCTTGGAGGAGGAAGGAGCGTCACTCTTGTTCTTAGTTCGGTTTTCCACCTTTTTACCTGTTTGCTCCTGTGTTCCCTCTTCGGACCCTGTAAGGAACTCTTTCAACTTGATCCCTTTACTTTCCAACCACAAGTTGGTGTTTGCCAATATAGGTTGAAATATTTTCCTGATGGATGTTTCCTCCTTGACTGACCACTTTACCTCTGGGAGAGGTGAAGCCTCAACATTCTCTGCCTCATATTTGTGATCTAGGACATCTCCATCATCCTCCATTCCATCTAGAATATTAGCTAGTCCTAATTCCTCAATTTGGCTCAGATGAAGCCTGCAGAAATCTAATTTTCTGATCTCATTTAGAGTCCTGAGATCTGCCCATATGTCTTCGACCATTGGTTCATGAAAATTCGACTTCCTCTTGATTTTATCTTGAACCCTTCTAAAGTCGAAATGATTTCTCTTCTTATAGGTCTTCATAGTGACCAACTGCAACTCAGAGTCAATTGTCTTTGCTTTGTTGGTAGACTGAACCGAGTACCTCCCAATTTCAATAGGAAATTTTATCCCTGACTTCTTAAGCTCCATCTGTATATCGTGTACCACGATCAATTGTCTGCAAAACTCCATAAGAACAATGCGATCATTGGGATACCATGGCAGCATGTAAGGGTAACTAGGATAGTATCCTACCTGAAGATAAGTGAAGGTGGGAAATTGCAAGAATAAGCAACCAAAAGAATTTACAACCTGCCATGCCTCATCAGATACTCTTTTTTGAACCAGTTCACCATCCCACAAGTACATGAAAACTGAGAAGAACGCATCATTGACTCTTCTAAAATAATGAATTGACCCCTTCAGTGTGATTTGGGGGTAATATTCATATACTGGGACCAACCTCCTGTCCCCTACTTGGGTCAAACCTGAAAAATTCCTCATGCTTGCAGCAGCATAGACAAGATAAGAGGTCATGTAAAATTTGAAGGTAGTATTAACCCTTATCAGTTGCTCGTGCAGAGCATTGCTGATCTGTTCACCCCAAAATATCTTCTGGTTACCCCGTAGAATCACCTTGATGTAAGTGTACATCCAATCCTGGAATTTGGAAGCAGAAGGGAGTCCTCTGATGCGACTCAAGAGAGTGATCAAATCGCACACTTCCTCCACAAAATCACTCCTGTGAAGGTCTTTTGGCCATCTGGTCAAAGTTGCCCTAGGAATCTTCAACCATTTGCTATTTATGTGTCTTCTAGCAGATTCCAAGTCGTTGTCGTAGTCTTGTTGACCCTAAGCAAAATCAATCTGCCTGACATTTTCAATTGGTGGACACATGAAGATTTTGTCTATGAATTCTGCATCCAATCTCATGATAACATTTCCCTGTGACTCTGTCACAGCTCTGGTGTCCCTATTGTAGTGGTTAGCCACTCGTAGAACAAATTCAGGATTATGTGCACTGACAGGAAATGATGCAACCAAATGAATACTGCTGTCAATGATTTTCTGCATATGCCGGGAGGGATTTGCTTGTTTGGTTCTATCTATGAATTCGGCCATATCTACATGTCCAATTTTAGTGTCTCTGATTTCATCAACATTTGACTAAACTGCTGTTACCGGGAAGACACCCTGGTACTTGTACTTCATGACTCTGGACTTTGAAGGAGATGATTCTGACATGAGCCCTGGAGAAAACTCTGAATTTGAACACCACCACAAACGCTGATTGAGAACTGCAAAAGGCCATGATCTCCCAGTTAGGGGGAAAAATTGGATAAATTGGGTCAACTGCGTTTTGACGATCATGGATGGGAAAGCATGCGTTAAAAAGGGCTTGAGTGTGCAAATCGAGGCGAGGGTGAAAGCGGGCTTTTGGTTTTGAAAAGTGAATTTTCCAGTGTTAGAGAAAAATCAAGAAAATGCACTTGGGCGGGTGATTTGGCCGACCTTGCAAGTTGGGAGAGATTTCATGTGTAAAGGCGGTTAAAAACGCCTCTTATACATGTGTTTTGGAAATTTTTGGTTTGACATGCTCGAGCGGTGAAAACGACCGCTACTACATATAACTTGGTGAAAATCTCAAGTGCTCAGGCGGGGAATTTGGCCGCTTAGGCAGGGGAAGTGATTTTGAGTTTCGGTGTAGGGGCGGTAGAAATTGCCGCTTCTACATTTGGGAGATCTATCGGTCATGTGAAAGCGGATGAAAGGACCGCTACTGCATATAACTCCATGATACGCCAATGGATGCTTGAACGGTATAAAATGCCACTTATACAGGTAGGTGTAACTTCAAGGGTTTTTGATGCAGGGGTGGCGGAAACAACTGCCATTGCAAGTGGAAGGTTTACCAAACTGCGTGGGTGGCAGAAATTTCCGTAGAAGCATATGATTCTAGGTTTAGTTTGGAGTGTTTCCTCACGGGATTGAGCGGTGAATCCGCCGCTCATGGCGTTAAACTTCAAGGGTTTTGAACTCGGGATTGACGAAGCGATGAATATCGACATTCTCAATTTAAAACACAAACAACAAACAAAGATACTCGAAACCAAAGGATGCAAACCCTAATTTATCACAAGATATAATCGACAAGAGGAAACGCGAAACCTTAACCTAGCATGAGGATAGTTAAAAATGCAAAACAACAGAAAGAAATTTGAAATAAACAAAACAAGCGGACTTACCAGAGAAAAGAGATGCCAAAGGTTTGATCTAAGCTGCAGAAATTTTCTCTCGGACTCTCCTCCGTGGCGTTGGTTCGAGCATAAACAATAAATAAAAAAAAGGCAAAACGAATACTTAAAACTTAAAAACGATCATTAAATGAATCGACACGAGTGGCCATTAATGGCACTCTAGTCGAAAGATTTGAAGATCTTTGTCGGAGCGGGTGTTTCGGCCGCTGTTGCGTGTGCCATTGAATAAGGTATGTAAAAGCAGGTATTTCGGCCGTCGTTGCATAAAACACAAAGTTCAACATGTAATAGCAGCTAAAAACGCCGCTCTTACATGTGAACAAGCTTCTAAACATGTAATAGCGGGTATTTTGGCCGCCCTTACATGTGAACAAAACAAAAAATGGCAAACACCTGAAAGATGACTAAAACTAACATTTTAACCAATTTGCAACTTGAACGTTCTTCGCAAATATCGAGAGACCGAGTCAAGGGGATGTCGCAAACAAATTTAGAATGTCAAATGACCTCGCACGAGATCAAGGGAATCTTGTCTCGATTTACGATCTTAGAGTGTAGATTCACGAAACGGACAAGTTTCGTGGGGTTGTCTACAAAAACAAGCGTAGCTGATTTTGAGAACAACAACTGGCTCTAACTGGGGAACTTCCTTCAATTGAACTTTGAAACGATTGAGGGGAGTAGAATCCAGTCTCTAAGTGCCTTCATCCATGCCATTGGGCTATAGAGTCAAGCTAAAAAGAAAAAGACACAAAAGACTAAATGAAAACGCAAGAATAAAACACAAAACTATACAAATGTACAATTTAACTTATCTGAAACTTCAAGGATTGAAGTGCTTTAGATGTTGTCCACTGTGAGGTAACAAGAATGGTGTCCCATTCTGATACTCCAGCAAGAAACTATTTTCACCATAGAACTGATGAATGGTGAATGGACCTCTCCACAAGGAATCAAATTTTCCGTGCATTCCTTTTGGTTCTCTCCTCTTGTCCCACAACAAGACTTGATCTCCAACCTGAAACTCACGAGCCTTTGTCTTCTTGTCGAAGAGTTTCTTTACTTGATTTTGGTGCTCAGCAATACGGTCCACCACCATAGTGCGCTTCTCCTCAAGTTCAGTCAAATACATGATCCTTTTATCAATAGAACTATCAAAAGTTCTATCTTCCAATGCCTTTATCAACTTCAATGCTGGCAATTCCAAGGTAATTGGTATCTCTGCATTCAAACCATATAGAAGCTGAAATGGCGACATGCCTATCACCCTTTTGGGTGTAATTCTATCTGCCCATAAAGCATCAAACAATGCCTTATGCCAAGTTCTCTGATTCTCATCTACTAGTTTCCTGATGATAGTGACCAGATTCTTATTGCTTGATTCCGCTTGACCATTCCCTTGCGGATAATAGTCTGAAGAATGGGAAAGAGTGATCCCATGTTTGTAGCAAAACTCAGTAATCTCATGAGAGGAAAAACAAGTAGCATTGTCCACTACAATCTTGTTTGGAACTCCAAACCTGGAAATAATGTTCTCTTTAAGAAAACTGCATACCACCTCTGAAGTAGCGTGCTTGACTGGAATAGCTTCCACCCATTTGGTAAAATAGTCTGTAGCAGTGAGGACATAGTTATGTCTGGCACTTGATGATGGATTCACTGCGCCAATGAAGTCAATACCCCACTGCTGAAAAGGCTCCTCAATCACCACTGGTTTTAGAGGTAAGGTTGCCAATTTTGGTTTTCCAACAAACTGTTGGCATAACTCACACCTGCATACCCAATTGTATGCATCTTGGAATAGTGTGGGCCAATAGTATCGAGCTCGCAGAATCTTGTGAGCCGTTACAGGTGCTGAAAAATGTCCTCCACAAGCCAAATTGTGGAAAGACTCCAAAAGTCTACCTTGTTGCGCTTTGTCCACGCAACGGAGAAATACACTGTCAAGACTTCTCTTGTACAAACCATTGTCCCAAAGGACGTAGTTAGCAGCTTTTAACTTGACAGTTCTCTTTTCCTTATAGGACAAGTGAGAAGGGCACTCACCATAGGTAAGGAAATGAGTGATATTGGAATACCACTCGTCAGTTGTAGTAACAAAAAGAACAGTTGGCGTGTCCACAACTTCTTCTTCGTCCCCTGTCTCTTTTGGAACGTTGTCTGCGATCAATTGACACAAACCTTTACCACGCACAAGCTTGGTAGGCTTGATATCCAGATCAAATTCTTGGATCTTAGCGATCCAATTACCTCTCTTTGTTCCGAACTCCTATTGAGTTAGGATGGATTTAACTGTTGTATCAGGCACCATGACAACAGTGTGTGAGTTTAGAATATAGAACCTGAAATGCTTAACTACTTTGACTACGGCATAGGCATGCTTCTCCATATTCGAATACTTCAATTCATGAGCTTTGAGAGGACAACTCATAAATGATATGGGGGATTCAACGCCTTCTTCATTCTGCTGAACCAGAATAGCTGAAAGTGTGTGTTCTGAAGCGTAGCTATAGACTACGAAATCCTTAGTGTAGTCGGGACAAACAAGAATTGGAGCATGAGCAATAGCTCTCTTGATATCCTCGAATGCTTCCTTACCTTCCGCAGTCCAACAGAAAGTGGCCTTACCCTTCATCATATTAACAATGTGACGGGTTTTTTTTGCAAACTCAGGAATGAACCTTCGTAGAAAATTCACCTTTCCAAAGAAAGAGTGAACAACAGTCTTACTTGCTGGCAGGGTGAGACTTTGAATAGATTTAAATCTCTCTGGGTCAATCTTAGTACCTTCCCGGGATACAATGTGCCCGAGAAGCTTACCTTCCGTCACCCCAAAAACTGACTTCTTGGGATTGAGGGAAATACCATTTTGCCGACATCGCTCTAGCACTTGTCGCAAATGCTGCGCATGATCATGATGGTTTTTGGAGAAAATAGTCAAGTCATCGAGATACACCACGATGAACTTACCCATTTCATCTCTGAAAGCAAGATCCATCGCTCTCTGAAATGTTGCGCCAGCATTGATCAGACCAAAAGGCATTCTGCGATATGCAAATGTGCCCCGTGGTGTGGTGAAGGTAGTTTTGAACTGATCAGCTTCATTTACCTCCACTTGGTTATACCCCGAAAAACCATCTAACATAGATAGCATTTCTGAACTTGTCACTGTTTGCAATACTTGGTCCATGATGGGCAAAGGGTAGTTATCTTTCAAGGAAGACTGGTTGAGATTTCTAAAATCAACACAGATACAGATTTCTCCATTCTTCTTCCTTACAGGTACTATGTTTGAAACCCATGTGGAATGATGAATTGGAAAAATTATCCTTGCATTCAGCATCTTTTGAATTTTAGAAAGAATCGTACCTGATATCTTTGGATTATATTGCCTCTGCTTCTGTTTGTAAGGCAATGATCCAACCTTGAGGGGAATTTCGTGTCGAACCTCCTTAGGCCTGAAAGACTTTAGGTCATCATAGGAGTAAGCCAAAACATCAATGTAATGGCGGAGGAGGGTAATGAATTTGAATCTTTCATCAGCAGTACAACATTTTCTGATGTTGACCATCTTAGGATCTGCTTCCGTACCCAAATTAACCTGCTCAAATTCCATGGAGGAACTCAAATCTCGTTGTTGTTGCCACTGCTTGATATACCTGTCATGTTTATCAAAGAGTTTCTCAAGAGAAACCAAACCTTTTGGGATTTTATTTCCTTTCAATTGTAGAAATTCTTCGCCGGTTTGTGAATCTACCTCAGAAACATATTCACGAGGTGGTGATTCACTTCCTTCAAAGTAAAGCTCATCAAAACTATCCATCTTTTCTAGGAAAGCAATGATTTGATTATCGCCATTGAACACCTGCCAATGGTCAGCGTTATCAGGTACACTTGGTTGGAAGACCAACTCAATAGTGTACTTGTTTCCTTTGAAATCCTTGTGAGGCACCATAAGAGTGGCAGAAACAGCCAATGAATCTGCACGGTCGTTGAACTCTCTTGGCACCGCTGAAATATTGAAAGCATCAAAATCTTCAATGCAATCCCATACGCGATTGCGATAGTGTCTCAGTCTTTCATTTTTTGTTTGGTACAAATTTCTTACTTGACAAACCACCAATTCGGCGTCCCCTTGAGCATGAAGGATCTTAACACCTCTGGCACGCGCTGCTTCCAATCCGAGCAACAAGGACTCGTATTCGGCGGTGTTATTGGTATTGTCAAACTGTAACTTATATGAAAAAGGTAAAATATCACCTTGTGGCGATATCAAGACCACTCTGGCTCCAGAACCGGTAGAAGAACAGTTGCCATCAAATTCTAAAATCCAGACTCCATCAGAATTTGATTTCTTGGACTTTCTCTAGTCAGAAGATTCCTCTTCATCGGTGAGGGAAGAATCTGGAATTGCTATACCCTTACCTAAACTTTCATCTCAAAACTCTTCTGAGTCTCCATCTAACATATCGGAGCTATCACCCGATGTAGCCTCATCTGTTGAATCGGAACCATCTTCAGTAGATAGAAAATAGTTACCCATTCCCGAGGACTCAAACAAAATTTGAGCTTTGGGGTTTGATGTTTGAGTAACAATGTATTTTGCCTCCTTCTCAGGAAGCAGCTTCTGCATGACACCTTTGACAGGTATCCTAGCTTCAGACAAATCCAGGTTCAACTCTCCATCCACATCCTTGCAGAAATTACGTCCAAGAAGAATGCCGTATGAAGCTAGAACATCAGCTACCAAAACTGTCATCTTGATTCTCTTATCCGGAAAGGCTGCAAATGCAAATTGGGCGTCTTTGATTTGACCCAAAAGTGGAACTTGCTTATTCTCCATAGAGAAACACCTCCCAGAAGTTTTGGTTAAAGTGAGGCCAAGGGCATCTGCTACCTTAGCAGGCATAACGTTGTCTGAGGCTCTAGAATCTATTATGCAATTGCTCAATTTATGACCATTCACTAATAGGGAAACATAGAAAGGTTCAATTTTCCTAGAGGCTTCAAGGGGAGTAGTAACAAGATTGTTTTGGGTAGGTTTACTTTTGGAGGAGTCATGTGTAGCTTTGGGAAACTCTTGTCCTGTAGGGACGGCTTTATTTTTGACATATTTGGCTAATCTATCAAATTGTTCAGGATTAGCCTGTAAATATTCAACTTCAGACATTTGTATCTTAGTTCTCCTAGCATGATCTATTATATCAAACTGCTGAAAAGAATTAGATACGGAGGAAGAAAAACCATCATTTTGATTTTTGGTAGAGACAGCACTAGTCTGAGGAGTAGAGGTGGAAGGTACAAATTCATTAGAGGCACTTACTTGTTTATTGACCACCGGGTCTTTTGATTGGAAAGGTAGCGGAGTCCCCCGTTTAGCGATTGAAATCGCCAGTTGAGATTCTTCTCTCACTTTCCCTTTATCAGCTTGAAGAGCTGACTAATTTTAAGACCTAGTGAAAATAACATATGCTCCTTCACTCACTTCGCCTTTTTCAGCTTCATCCTGGTAGTTCAGAAAGCTGATGGTAGAGTCACCAGCTAACTCTTCTTCTCCTTCTGTGAAGAGATTAGTACCATTTTCATATTCCAACTCAGGTTGGAAAGAAAGTTCATTTTCTGCTTCATAGTAGCCAACAGTAGAGTTGATCGGCGCTGCTTCAATAGCAAGCTTCCCCTGTGTAGGCGGAAGATGGTTTTGCTGTCCTTGATTCCTAGCAGCATTGCCTTGATATGAATTATTTGGAAATGTCCTCCTTGGTATATCTCGGTAAGAAGGAGGCACAGATATACCTTGGGACATTTGTCTCTTGAGAGCTAGCAATTCATTTGCTAGCTTTTGCACCATGGGATTTGTGGTGCTTGTGGAAGCGTTCTCAGTAGAAGAGGAACTTTTATTTCTATTAGTGTCCCTTCTTATCTTACCCGCAAGGATAAGATCATCTTCTACTTCAGTTGCCAGAATCTGAGCCGCAGCAAGATCAGTAGGAGAAGCTCACCTCAATAGGAAACTCACCTCCAGAAGCTGTGTATTGATAAAGAAACATTTGAGGTTCTCCGCTGTGGGCTCAACGGTGGCGGGAATCCTGTTTCTCAATTTGTTGAACTTAGCGATGAAATCTTGCATTGGTTCATGAGGTTCCTTTTTCATCTATGTCAGCTGTGCCAACAATGCATGAGCATCTTCTGCAGGTTTAAACCTAGCTTCGAACTTGGTTTTGAGAGTAGCCTAGTTTGTTATGGTCTGAGCTTGGAGGTGGTAGAACCAATTTACGGCAGCGCCTTGTAGTGTTTCTACAAAGAGTCACATAGCTACGTCTTCGTGCTTGACACCTATCACACCACAGGCTATACAGAAAGCCGCAATGTGCTCATCAGGATGAACTTTTCCGTCACCATAGAATTTGGGGAAATTCTTTCATGAACTACGAGGTAGTTCATGCAATGGTGGGGTCAAATTTAGAGGACCAAAGGTATTACCCCAAGGACCTTGGGCTGCCATGACGCTCTGATTGAAAGGTGGTATAACAAACCTTGGTGGCATATGAACAACCAAAACTCTGTTAGCACTGGCAATAGAAACTTCACCTGGTATTGGAGACCTGGTGTTTGTAGGGGGAAAACTCCTGGTGCACTGAAGATGAGGTCGTGGAGTTAAGAATCCAAAATTATTTAGCTACATCAATTCAAATGCAGGATCAATAATACCCTGAGCCCTCTTACTTCTGGTGTACCGAGAATCTGCCAGACTATATTACGCTCAACACAATTTTACAAGAAAATGGAAAAGAACTAAAAATGCTTCAACTCAGAGCGTGAGGCTTCAAGTTGCGCGTTCCATCCCCGGTAGAGTCACCAAAAAACTGTTGGGTAAATATTTTGTCGTTAACTTGCTAACAACAAAATGGGTATATCAGCCACAGCTATGATGAGACAAAGTCTCTCCTCTCAGCAAGGGGAGGTTCCCTCTAATTACTTAACTTTTGCAAATCAAACAACTTATCAAATTTATGTACAATAAAAACTATCTTTGTGGTGGTTCCATCTCATCTCATTCTCTTCTTTCAGAACAGATGTTTATATTTCAAACTCTTGATATAAGACTTATAAATTATCACGAAATCACAGAAACTCAAAGTTTTCTGTTACCTCACTTACTACTTGTAAATGGAACTATTTGAAGTAGAATGCAGCCCAAAGTCTTCACTCCTCTTCAAGATAATAAAAGTAAATCGAATATAACAAATTGCAGCACAAAGTCTCCAAACTATTGTATTCTCACAAACATGAACATATAACCCACAACCGATTTGATAACACAAAGTTTATCAGAATCAAATTAAGAGCACTCTTCAATCACTTGTAACAAACTCCACACTTCAATTATTATCAAATAAGATTATGATAGCAAGATGTAAGAACAAAACTATCACAACACAAATAATCCCAAGACAAAGATTAGAATTGAACTTGCTTTCTTGTATTGATGAATATTTGAATATTGATTTTCACAAAAAGCACAAAGTCTTGATTTGCTTCTCAATTTGCCAGAGTTTTCTTGCAATAGACAAAAGATAATATTTACAAAAGAGGTCCCCTTTATTTATAGGGAAAGACCTTGAGAAAATCTAGGAAATCTACAACTACTTTGACTTATTCAACAAGAGAGTCCTATTTGACTTATGACTTCTCTTGTTTCACATGTAATTACATTTTGGAAAATTACATGTGTAGATGTCCAAAACAAAACTCCATTTACATAAAATTTAAGAAAAATAAGCTAAGGCACTAGCTTCCTCCATCTTTTTTCCTCAGGAAATTCTAATACATGGTTTGAACAACTGACATCTCGCATGCATCTGGTTTTGCTGTGTTTTCAGAGATGGTGCAAGCTCGGAGGATTGAATCTTTCACTGCCTTTTCATGCTTTTCTAAATTATCCTTGAGGTTCTCCAGAGTCGAATGTTGATCATACAGGTTGTCCATTGAGAGCACATAGGGAGCTTCCTCTTCAAATTTCTTCTGTACCATTTCCTCAAAAGAACTTATCATTTCCCGTGCCGTGAAGAAACTATGATCTTCCCTTGTCAAGGTGCAAGGAAGTTCTTCCAGCCGATGTAGGAGTGTGACATCACTGTCTTCACTGGCTTCTCGAGCTTGACACAGATCTTCAAGTAGACTCTTTATTATGAAAATTTGATGAGCTAGAGTCTCCTTGGTCTTGAGATATGATTCCCTGTTGGTGATGACCCCAATGGTGATCAGATTCTTTATCTTGATTTCTTCATATCTGTCCACTCTTCTAAGTTTTCTTCTTGATCTTGTAGCTCTTGTGAAAGTAGATCCACCAGATTGTCTAACTCAGCCTTAGCTTTGTCCATTTTCTCCTTTCTTTCCACAGCGGTTTTCAACAAAACTCGTCCTTGTGCCAACAATCGCTCCACCACATCCCCCATTATCTTGCCTCTAGCTTGAGCTTTTTCAACCTTCTGTATCAGGGGATCTTCCACTGTCACTGCCATTGGTTCTACTATCTCTGATGACTTCACTATTTTTTGAAGAACAGCGGCCAGTTGTTCTGCTTTTGCTTTGTATTGCTCCTTTTCCCTCTTGGCTTCATCATACTTTTCAAGCAGGGTAGTGGTAGTGGTATGGAAATTTGCTTTGAAACCTTCATGAGTCACTTTACCAAGTTCAACCCTTGAGATGACATAACTGCTCATGTCAAAAGTATCAACTGTGGCATCTTCAGGAGGTTTGGCAATTTCGGCATATCTGATTCCCTTTTCGGTGACCAGCCTAGAAACAGTCTTAGGCTTCTTCTTTTGACTCTTAGCTTTCACTGGCAACAACTTTTCAATGTCAATCTCATCAGGTGAGATGGCTTGTTTCTTCCTCTTTGGAGTATAGGCAGATAACCACGGAGGAAGTATAGATGCATCAACAGATGGAGGAGGATCCACTACTTGCTTGGTTGGCTCCATGGTTATACTTGTGATGGTGACAATTGGACTTGTGTTGGTAAACACAACACCTGTATCAATAACTTTTTGTGAAGCATCAAGAAGGTTCTCCAAAATAGTTTGTTCCCCGATATCAAAAGAAGGGGAAGATAAGCTTGGAATAGAACCAGAAGAATCAAAAGCGGTTCCAAGACTAGCCCTCATGGATTGAGGAGTATTATCAGAAGAAACAACAAAAATGGGAGAAAGAGGAACATTTGAGATTACTAGCAAACCATCAGAAAACGGAACATGAGGAGGAGGTGTAAGAACTTGTGTATTAGAAGGAAGGTCTTTCACAGGAGTCTGTGGGGAACCATCAAGTCGCTCTACCTCTGTATCTTCATCTTCACCTTGTTCAGCTTCCTCAGACACCTTCGTCTTAGACCTTTGAACATTTTGTCCTTCAGTCTCAACATCTTCAATTTCTATATGATCATCATTGATGTCTTCAACATCTGACTTAGTGGCATCAGAAGCCTCTTTGGTTTCTTTATTCTTTCCTCCCTTGGATACAAATTTGATCTTTGGTTTATGTACCTTGGAGGAGGAAGGAGCGTCACTCTTGTTCTTAGTTCGGTTTTCCACCTTTTTACCTGTTTGCTCCTGTGTTCCCTCTTTGGACCCTGTAAGGAACTCTTTCAACTTGATCCCTTTACTTTCCAACCACAAGTTGGTGTTTGCCAATATAGGTTGAAATATTTTCCTGATGGATGTTTCCTCCTTGACTAACCACTTTACCTCTGGGAGAGGTGAAGCCTCAACATTCTCTGCCTCATATTTGTGATCTAGGACATCTCCATCATCCTCCATTCCATCTGGAATATCAGCTAGTCCTAATTCCTCAATTTGGCTCAGATGAAGCGTGCAGAAATCCAATTTTCTGATCTCATTTTGAGTCTTGAGATTTGCCCATATGTCTTCGACCATTGGTTCATGAAAATTTGACTTCCTCTTGATTTTATCTTGAACCCTTCTGAGGTCGAAATGATTTCTCTTCTTATAGGTCTTCATAGTGACCAACTGCAACTCAGAGTCAATTGTCTTTGCTTTGTTGGCAGACTGAACCGAGTACCTCCCAATTTCAATAGGAAATTTTATCCCTGACTTCTTAAGCTCCATCTGTTTATTGTGTACCACGATCAATTGTCTACAAAGCTCCATAAGAACAATGCGATCACTGGGATACCGTGGCAGCATGTAAGGGTAACCAGGATAGTATCCTACCCGAAGATAAGTGAAGGTGGGAAATTGCAAGAATAAGCAACCAAAAGAATTTACAACCTGCCATGCCTCATCAGATACTCTTTTTTGAACCAGTTCACCATCCCACAAGCACATGAAAACTGAGAAGAACGCATCATTGACTCTTCTGAAATGATGAATTGACCCCTTCAGTGTGATTTGGGGGTAATATTCATATACTGGGACCAACCTCCTGTCCCCTACTTGGGTCAAACCTGAGAAATTCCTCATGCTTGCAGCAGCATAGACAAGATAAGAGGTCATGTAAACTTTGAAGGTAGTATTGACCCTTATCAGTTGCTCGTACAGAGCATTGCTGATCTGTTCACCCCAAAATATCTTCTGGTTACCGCGTAGAATCACCTTGATGTAAGTGTACATCCAGTCCTGGAATTTGGAAGCAGAAGGGAGTCCTCTGATGCGACTCAAGAGAGTGATCAAATCACACACTTCCTCCACAAAATCACTCCTGTGAAGGTCTTTTGGCCATCTGGTCAAAGTTGCCCTAGGAATCTTCAACCATTTGCTGTTTATGTGTCTTCTAGCAGATTCCAAGTCATTGTCGTAGTCTTGTTGACCCTGAGCAAAATCAATCTGCCCGACATTTTCAATTGGTGGACACATGAAGATTTTGTCTATGAATTCTGCATCCAATCTCATGATAACATTTCCCTGTGAGTCTGTCACAGCTCTGGTGTCCCTATTGTAGTGGTTAGCCACTCGTAGAACAAATTCAGGATTATGTGCACTGACAGGAAATGATGCAACCAAATGAATACTACTGTCAATGATTTTCTACATATGCCGGGAGGGATTTGCTTGTTTGGTTCTATCTATGAATTTGGCCATATCTACATGTCCAATTTCAGTGTCTCTGATTTCATCAACATTTGACTGAACTGCTGTTACCGGGAAGACACCCTGGTACTTGTACTTCATGACTCTGGACTTTGAAGGAGATGATTCTGACATGAGCCCTGGAGAAAACTCTGAATTTGAACACCACCACAAACGCTGATTGAGAACTGCAAAAGGCCATGATCTTGTAGTTAGGGGGAAAAATTGGATAAATTGGGTCAACTGCGTTTTGACGATCATGAATGGGAAAGCATGCGTTAAAAAGGGCTTGAGTGCGCAAATTGAGGTGAGGGTGAAAGCGAGCTTTTGGTTTTGAAAAGTGAATTTTCTAGTGTTAGAGAAAAATTAGGAAAATGTGCTTGGGCAGGTGATTTGGCCGACCTTGCAAGTTGGGAGAGATTTCATGTGTAAAGGCGGTTAAAAACGCTGCTTATACATGTGTTTTGGAAATTTTTGGTTTGACATGCTCGAGCGGTGAAAACGACCACTACTACATATAACTTGGTGAATATCTCAAGTGCTCGGGCGGGGAATTTGGCCGCTTAGGCAGGGGAAGTGATTTTGAGTTTCGGTGTAGGGGCGGCGGAAATTGCTGCTTCTACATTTGGGAGATCTATCGGTCATGTGAAAGTGGATGAAAGGACTGCTACTGCATATAACTCCGTGATACGCCAATGGATGCTTGAACGGTATAAAATGTTGCTTATAAAGGTAGGTGTAACTTCAAGGGTTTTTGATGCAGGGGTGGCGGAAACAACCGCCATTGTAGGTGGAAGGTTTACCAAACTGCGTGGGCGGTGGAAATTTTCGTAGAAGCATATGATTCTAGGTTTAGTTCGGAGTGTTTCCTCATGGGATTGAGTGGTGAATCCACTACTCATGGCGTTAAACTTCAAGGGTTTTGAACTCGGGATTGACGAAGCGATGAATATCGACATTCTCAATTTAAAACACAAACAACAAACAAAGATACTCAAAACCAAAGGATGCAAACCCTAATTTATCACAAGATATAATCGACAAGAGGAAACGCGAAACCTTAACCTTGCATGAGGATAGTTAAAAATGCAAAATGACAAAAAGAAATTTGAAATAAACAAAACAAGCGGACTTACCAGAGAAAAGAGATGCCAAAGGTTTGATCCAAGCTGCAGAAATTTTCTCTCGGACTCTCCTCCGTGGCGTTGGTTCAAGCATAAACAATAAACAAAGAAAAGGCAAAATGAATACTTGAAACTTAAAAATGATCATTAAATGAATCAGCACGAGTGGCCATTAATGGCACTCCAGTCGAAAGATTTGAAGATCTTTGTCGGAGCGGGTGTTTCGGCCGCTGTTGCGTGTGCCATTGAATAAGGTATGTAAAAGCGGGTATTTCGGCTGTCGTTGCATAAAACACAAAGTTCAACATGTAATAGCGGCTAAAAACACCGCTCTTACATGTGAACAAGCTTCTAAACATGTAATAGCGGGTATTTTGGCCGCCCTTACATGTGAACAAAACAAAAAATGGCTAACACCTGAAAGATGACTAAAACTAACATTTTAACCAATTTGCAACTTGAACGTTCTTTGCAAATATCGAGAGACCGATTCAAGGGGATGTCGCAAACGAATTTAGAATGTCAAACGACCTCGCACGAGATCAAGGGAATCTTGTCTCGATTTGCGATCTTAGAGTGTAGATTCACGAAACAGACAAGTTTCGTGGGGTTGTCTACAAAAACGAGCGTAGCTGATTTTGAGAACAACATAGCAGAAGTGTTATTTTCAAACAGCTAACACCTTCTTCCACTGTCCTACAGCCAGAAGAGAAAGAAAATAAAGAGGACGTGGTTCAATTTCCTTCTACCCCTGAGAAGACTGAACTACAAGACCCTGTTGGACCTGATGATGAGGAGAGCTCTTGCACCTCTAAAAATTTAGAAGATGAAGTAGAACCTCCACCTTAGCCTTTGAGGAGGTCCACACAAAATAGGAAGCAACCTGAGAGGTTTGGTTATACATTGCTTGATTCTAGTTGTGTTTTTTCTTTGCTTACTAATGTTGATGAGCCTAGAACTATGACAGAGGCTATGGGCATGAAAGATGCAGGTTCCAGGAATGAGGCCATGGAAGATGAGATGGCTTCTTTGGAAAAGAATAAAACTTGGGACTTGGTGCCTTTGCCTGATGGTCGGAAACTTGTTGGATGCAAATGGGTTTTCAAGAAGAAATTTGGTGCAGATGGCAGTGTTGAGAAGTATAAGGCTAGATTGGTTGCGAAGGGGTACTCATAAGTGGAGGGAATTGATTATGGTGAAATTTTCTCTCCCGTTGCAAAGATGGCATCTATTCGGTTCCTGTTATCTCTTGCAGTAGCTTATTATTTAGAAGTGGAACAAATGGATGTGAAGACAACTTTCCTTCATGGTGACTTGGAGGAAGAGATTTGTATGTCACAACTAGAGAATTACATAGAAAGAGGTAAAAAAAATTTGGTTTGCAAGTTAAAGAAGTCTTTGTATGGTTTGAAGCAATCTCCTAGGATGTGGTACATGAAATTTGATGCCTTTGTGTTGTCAATTGGATATCTAAGATTGAAATTAGATCATTGTGTGTATTATAAGTTTGACAATGATCGTATTCTCATTATTGCACCATATGTTGATGATATGTTGATGATTGGGAATGGTAAGAATATGATTTTTGATTTGAAGTCTTAGTTGTTAGCACAGTTTGAGATGAAAAACTTAGGGGCAACTAGGTACATTCTAGGAATGGAAATCAGAAGAGACAGAGCAAACAAAAAACTTTTGTTAAGCTAGAGTAAGTACGTGAAGACTGTGTTGGATAGATTCGGTATGGAAGATTGTAGACCATTGACTATTCCTGTTTCATTGGATAGATTTAGCATGGCAGCTTGATGTATGCTATGGTCTGTACAAGACCAGACATTGCCCAAGTAGTGGGAGTCCTTAGTTGGTTTATGGCTAATCCTGGACGGGTACACTGAAATGTAGTAAAGCGAGTGTTTAGATATTTACGGGGTACTTCTGAGTATTCCCTATGTTATCATGGTCATCCTATAGGACCTCCGCATTCTGTATGTATTCATGGATTTGTGGATTCTGATAGGGCAGGTGACATTGACAACAAGAGATCCACCAGTGCTTATGTGTTTACTATGTTCGATGGTGCAATTAGTTGGATGAGTAAGTGACAAGCTGTGGTCGCTTTGTCCATGACAAAAGCTGAGTATATGGCAGCAACTCATGCTTGTAAGGAAGCCATTTGGCTTAAGAGGCTGTGTTTAGATATTGGTGTTGATGCAGGTCAGATTACTATCTGTTGTGACAGTTAGAGTGTGATTTGCTTAGCAAAGAATCTGACTTTCCACGCCAGAACAAAGCATATTGATGTACAGTTTCATTTTATGAGAGACATGGTAGAGGATGGGAAGGTGATATTGGAGAAAGTAGACACTTTGAAGAATGTTGCAGATGCATTGATGAAACCATTGGGCACAGAGAAGTTCAGATGGTGTTCGGAGTCTATGGGCCTCTTGGCTCCTAGCAGTTAAATCTTGTCATTTCTTTTGGCTCTTGAAAGGTGCTCAACAAGTGGGAGAATGTTGGGAATTAAGGTGTCTCAACCTTTGCAAATTCCTAGCATTATTTATTTATTTCTATATTAATTTATTGCCTAATGTTGTAATTACTTGCACATTCAATTTGGTCACTTAGTTGAGGTGGCACGGTGACATGTCATCTTACTTGGAATGTGACTTGGATGGTCAAGTCAAACCTACATGGATTTGGGCATTCCATTTGAGGTGGAACTATTATGCCATGTGTTGGCATCTTGTGGTATGTGGAAGAGGATATTCCATATGAAAAAATCTATGACGCATAAGAGCCAAGTTTGGAGATTTTTATGACAAGTGATGACAAGTAGTGGTGAGGATCTTTGCATGAGGGAAAGGCATCTTTGGGTGCCCAAGTTGGGCTATGACATGTTGTAAGAGGAATATGCTATATTTAGCATTGTATGATGGATTCTCTTACAACATTAATGGTTGTTATCTTGGGAAAATCTATGACAACTGTAAGATGCGTAAGGGCATCTGTCATAGTCCATTTTTAGCTTGGAGCGCTCCATATTGGGAAAGTCAAATCTGCCATGTATGGTAGATGTAAGGGATGTATTTGTAGAAAGGATAAGTGTCCTTTGATGCAGGATAATGGCCATGTGGCCAAGGTGGATGCCTGTCCCAAGATGCTTCCAATATTTGCCTTGTAGTCTCTATATATTGCATAGTTTGGAGTTGTAGTTGCATAGTGTTTTTTACAGGTATTGTTGTGCTACCAGAATAACTCTAGAATTGACATTTGAAAACTCTTGGAAGAACTTGCATTGCAAGTGTATTGTAAACTGTAACTGTTTCAAATAATACATTGTGTAGGTTTTAGAGTGTGGGTTTTTTTACCTGAAAAGGTTTTCCCCACGTACATCTTGTGTCTACTTCTCTGTCTACATTCTTGTTTTGTGTTTGCTGCTATAAAATCTCTGATATATATTTCATATTGCTGAAATTGTAAAGGTTGAAATGAATTTGCATACCTCTCCCCTCATTAGATTAGTTTAGGAAGCAATTTTTGCACACCTAGCTTCCTTTCATTTAACACCACTTCACTCTGCCATAACACATGTTGATACTCTATCATGCATAACTTTCACAGGGGAAGGACAGATGATCTAAAACTTTGGAATTATCACCTTCACTGCATCCTAAACATAGTTCTAGAACCACATAGCCATAACTACAAATATGAAGGAATGCGGAGCATTCTATTGTCGTATAGTAACTATCTTCAACACTGTCTTCAAACTGCAAAACACTCTTCCATTAATCTAATCATCATGAATCTTGGATCAGGCCATCAATAACATCTTCTCAACATCAACAACACATCTAATCATCTTAGTGCTTCTAATTCCCATATTAATGTAACTCTATATTCAATTTTGCATTGATCAAGACATGACATCCAACCATGAACTTCAATAATCTCATTATATTCAGCATGACATCCAACCATGAATTATATCTTCTCTGCTTGGTAGGACATGACATCCAATCATGAGCTATACCTTTTCTACACATGACATCCAACCATGAACTATATCTTCTCTGCTGGATAGGACATGACATCCAACCATGAACTATACCTTCTCTTCACATGACATCTAACCATGAACACCATCACACATCCATGATAGTGTTGACATCAATGATAACCTTGTGACATTGTTGACATCAATGGAAACCCAAGGAACCATATGTGTAACACTTATCATATGTCAAGTTCACTCCCTTGGCCTTGAGCTCATTTATCTTCTGATCAACCCATCTTTGGGTATAAGCCATGACATTCTTTGATATGACATCAATGAATGTCTCTTCAGGTTTTGTCTAGTCGGGGAGAGGTAAAGTCTCCTTACACACCTGTTTGTTGTCATAATATGGGTCTAAAGTCAAACCATCATTAGACTTGACCTGTGGAGGCACCTTTGGATGTCCCAAGGCCCTTATTTGATTGAGGATTAGCATTTGATATCCCCTCTTATGAATATCCTCTTCATCATTACAATCATCCCAAAAGTCCTTTAGATGAGGCACATGCTGCAACTTCTTGCTCACACACTTCTCCATCTGGTGGTATGGATCAAACATGTGTTGGAGAGGGAAAGGATATAAGTTTAGAATCTACAACTCAACCTTTGACAACTTGAAGTCTTTGAACTTTACGCACCTATACCATCGATATCCAGTGGGAACTTAATGGTCCCTTAGCCATGCTTCTGGATGTATGCTTCATATGATGGAATTATTTGTCTAGTTATTCCAAGAGCAAAATCCTATCTGTTGGGTATCTTAGTAGCATGAAGGGATTACCTTTGAACCCTTCCATTCTGATATAAGTTAAGGTTAGAAATTGGATGAACCAGGATCTATAAACTGTAATCTCTAGATATCCTCTTGGTTCAATCTCCTTCAATTAGATGGACCGACCACATTAGAAAGGAACTATTTACCCTCCTATAGTTTACAATTCACTGGTTCCTCTCCAGTTGAGGATAATACTGCCATACCAACTGCTCTCCTTTCTTGTTCCCAAGCCTTCCTATGGTGTACAGGCCATCGAACTATGACCTATATGCACAAGTGTAGAATACATACAAGGTCATGAAGAACCTCCTCCTCTTCTTCTTCTAGTTGACCATACCATCATGTATAGATTCGCTGATCAGCTGTACTCAGTGCACCACATCTCCAACATCCTTTATAAACCAGATCAGGCTGAACATCCACAACTCCAGGGATTCTAAATCTTCCTTCCCGACCATTTTGTTGAGTAGGGTAATCATGTACTAGACTTCAGTATTGAAATTAAATTTATATAAATTATGTGCCATCTTTGACACTGCCTTGGGTCTGGTCGTTGGGTCCAACCATGATGTGTGCATTACCTTGCGACACCCAACAACATTGGAATTATACTGTGTTGACAATGCATTCAAATCTATTTGAAACACATTCCTGCCCCTCGGGAGGTTGAAAGTCTTTTCTATGCCCTTACGTGAAAAATTGGCATACTTTCTACCTTGGTGCTCTACCTGTTGTTTCAACGGGTTATACATTTGGGCACACTGGATGACTAGCTCTAAGGAATCCATGGCGTAGGAAAACCCTACAACATTGTACATGCCACTGGATACTATGTTCTTTAGTGTTGCATCTTCATTATGAGCATGAATCATTGCTTTGAAGGTTTCCAGGTCTACCCTCCCACAATGAGTGTCAGATGCTTGTCTAAATTTACTCCATACTCCTTCGGGCGTGAGACCCATTGGGTTCTTGAATTCGTCATCTCGTTGCTTCTGCCTTTTCATCATCGTGCCCTGCATGATGAACACACACAAAAGTTAGTTACCTATTAACTTGTTTTCCCCTTCCCAGAGTCAGATAGACCAACTTGAAAATCTTGATGAAATCCCTTAAAATCCTGATATCCTTTAGTTTTTAGTGTAAATCCTTGCAAAATTCCCTAAAAATTCCTAGGGAGAATCCTTGCAAAAAACTCAGAAAAACCCAAAAATTCCTAAGTTGTTGCCTTAGTTTTTGGCCCATTTTTGGCCTTTGTCGATAAAACTTCAGGTTTGCAAACCAGCCAGTTCGGCAACTAGCCGATTCATCAACAGAGGGAAGAAAGCTCAAATTTTGACTAAGGTAGGAAGGCATGTTCCCCTTTATAGGCAATTCTCATGTTTCACGAACTTTTTCCAAAGTTCAAAATTTCACAAGTTCGTTGATTCGGTGATTTGCCAACAAAGGGCTAGGAGAGCGGGTTTCTTAAAAAAATGTCTAAGGCATAAGGAGTAAAAGCATGCCTTTATCAGTAATTTTTCAAGGGTACAAACTTTTCCCAAGTTTAAAAATTCTTAAGTCCTCTGATTCAACAATTCCCCGATAAAGGAGAGTAGAAGAAGACAAAGTTCAGGGAAAGTGAACTTTCCCGACAAAGGAAGGGTTTGTAAGAAATTGGCTAAGGCAGAGGAAAAGGAAACAAATCTTTGTCGATGATTTTTAAAAAGCGTGAACTTTTCAAAAGTTTGAAATTTCTTTGGTTCACTGATAGGGCAAATCATTGACAAAGGACAAAACGAAAGGAAGAGGCCAAAAGAAAAGTTTTTGTAAAAAGCCAAGTGGGCCGATAGAGGGAAAATTTGGCTAAGGCATGGTGAGTTCAAAGTTTCAAGGTTTCGCCAACAAAGAAGAATTGGTTCAAAAGTTAGAGATTTTGCCGATAAGGAAAAATAGAAAACGTGAATATTTGGCTAAGGCAAAGAAAAAGAAAGCCTTATCAGGAAATTGGTAAAAGTGTGAACTTTTCCCAAGTTCAACAATCCTCAAGTTCGTTGATAAGGTGTTTCATTAATAGAGAAGAAGGTAGAAGCGGTCAAGTTTGGCAAAGTGACATTTCGCTGACAAAGGTAAAAGCAAGACCAAAAGGCAAAGTTCACAAAAGCAAAGTTTTCCCGATAAAGAGGCAAAAGTTGGCCAAAGGTAGAGTTCGAGAAATGATGATTTTGTCGATAAGGCAAAAAGCAAGCTTGGTTTGTAAAAGTGGTTTTTTGCCAATAAGGTAGAAAAGATAAAGCTAGGTTGAGGTTCAAAAAAGTGTAAATCGTCGACAAAGAGAGAAAGAAGAATAGTTCGCAAAAGACAAATTTTGCTGATAAGACAAAAATAGACAAGGCCAAATGTTCAGAAAAGTGGAACTTTTCTGATAAAAGGAAGCAAAGGCAAAGTAAGATGGACCAAAAGCAAAGTTAGAAAAAATGACATTTTGCTGATAAGGCAAAAGAGATATAAATGATGATCAAAGAAAAGAGTTCAGAAAAATGGATTTTTGTCGATAAGGGCAAAAATGGGAGAAACAAGCCATAGTTCAAAAAATTGAAAAGTTGCCGACTGAAGATGAAATATGCAGAAGGCAAAGATAGAATGGTTTGTAAAAGGTAGATTTTACCGATAAGGCAAAATAAAGGTCAGAGTTTCTAGAAAATTGCACAATTAGAAATAATAGAGTTTATAATGTATTGTAGGCTTTAAATATTTGAATTTGAATATTTAATGTGTTGTAAAAGCTCTATATAGGGATATTTTGGTGGGAAAATACTTTTGAATATCTTCTTGAGCCACTAATGCAGAATCAGATCTGCTTAGCTACTCCATTTCTAGATATTTTGCATTTATTGTTGCAGATGATGAATCAACTGCCTACATTCAAGGCAACAAATTTATCGCCCAGCTACTTCAAGATCCAAGATATTTTTTGTAATTAATCCTTGTAGGTAGACATTCCTTTTGATAGGGATATTTTCTGATAGGCCCATGGGGTGAATTTATTATGACAGGGGACTTAGGTCAATGTAATGAAATGCTATATATACATGTAAAAAAGATGTAATGAGGGTTGGATATAGAGACATTTTTGTACTCCAAACAGAACCCCTCCTCTATTGTAACTGTGCCTTTCTGATTAATATATGCTGGTTGTTTTTACCTCTTCATGCTATTTTTTAGCTTTGTGTAATTTAGAACTGGTTTTCTTGTGAATGTTTATTTCCTCTCAACCTTGTTCTTCTCTTTACCTCTATTATAATCTACTACATCTGTATAAATTTATCAGTTGTATTTGGTTATTTTGTGCATTTTAGTTTTGTGAGTGTTCTATAATCAAACCTGGTGTATCACCTCTTTTAATTTCCAATTTCATCCTTCTTCCCCTTTTCCCAACGGTGAATAGAATAGGTTTAGTCTTAGCAATAGCTAAATCTCACATTCAGCAAAGGAACCAACCTCTCTCTAGAGATTTGATTTCCTTGCAGGGTCCCACACCTGGAAATCATCTCAATGTTTCACTAGATTGTTGAAGCCCTAAACCACTCCAACACATGGTGCAAATCCTAGTGACAACATTACCTATGGGGACTAGGGTGTGAATTAATATTTTACTACTTTAATGAAACCAAATATGATAATAAAATGCAGATATGGACTTAATATGTCGATACTAATCATGATTTACAGTGGTAAATGACCAAATCTTGTTTTACTCTAGGTAAAGAAAATTACCCTACAGTAATCGACAAGATAGGTTTTTGTCATATACGTACCTGTAGAAATGAGATTCACCTTTGTAAATAATTGTGAAGGATATCCGTTACAATGGAGCACTTTCTATTCTCTAAGTTGACTCTATAATTTCTCCTCTGTTCACTTCAAAATCTCTATAAATTAGTTTAACGATCTATGCAATTTCTACTCTGTATATTCAAATGCTTTGTGATTATCAAATGAATGGGATTATGCTTCCATCCTTCATGAATTTTACTAAGTGTTCATGCATTCAATACTAGGGGATAGTAGGTGAGCAATTACTTCTTAGGAGTGGGGTAATATGCCAGTTGGTAATTGTATTTTAAGTTCAAATTCCAACGGTAAAAAGTAGTTCACTTTATGTGAGTTAAATGTGGATCGACCTTGATGGATATTCGGACATCCAATTGAAATGTCATGTAGGAAATGGCTGGTGGAAATGCCCAGTTGAGATATCGTGAAGAACTATCCTCATGACATCATCATGGTCATGGTCAAACCTGCTTTCACCAGATGTGTAAACAAGTGAACTTTTACATGACATTTCAAAGATCCAGACATAAAAATGTTTGGTTAAAATATCAAGTTGAAAATGTCCATTGAAAATTCAACGATCGATTAGGACACGGGGGTCACTTACAAATCTTGGAAAGGATCTTTGGATAGGACCAGACATGACATTTGTTTGGTCCTGTTAGGTTGAAATATCTTATCCAGTAAGAATGTCTAGTTCTCGTGAGGATAATTTTGACAGCTTCAACATGATCTGGACATGGACTTCATTGACGTGCTAAAGTCTGGTTAGGTCGGAAGGCTAATGACTTATATTTGAATTCGATTTCAGGTTTGGGTGCTCTCGTGAAGGATTTGGAACTCGATATGGATACCAGACATGACCTGAACATTTCTCAAATGTCCATGTCTAATTGACTAAAAATGTCTAGTTGACCAGAATGTCCAGTGAGCATAACTTTCTCATTTTAACAAATTTCACAAGGTTCAAGAGGCAACCTTGGCTAAAATTTAGTCCTCTATCCATTCATGACCTTTGCAAGGGATACTTTGTAACTTGAAATTTATCTTGAATTTTGGCTTCAATTGACATGACATTTTACCCATATCACCCCAAGCGGACAACAAAAGGACTAACAAAGAAAAATAATGTTGGGTCCTCATTTTTCCAGGGAAAAATGGGGCATGTTGTGAGACTAAACAACACAACCCCATTGAACAAGCAAGGAAAATACATGACAAGTGAATCCTTGAACGCTCTCATTAACACATTGCTTGTATCAGACCAAGTGTATAAGAGAGACTTTAGGCTCCATGTTATATTGAAAGTGAGAGATAAAGGCATGAGAAAAATTAGAAAATGAGTGTATGGAACCAATAGAAAAGGTATAGAATGAGTCTAAGGCATTATCTCTCAAGGTGCTAGAAAAGAATTTTATGAAGACGTAGTCATCACATGTATGAGTCAAGATTATAGTGAAGTGTTTCACATGGTTTAATGGATCACCATGGCCATTATACTTGTCAAAGGAAAGAGTTCCCATACTAACATGAGATATGTATACAAGAATCTCAAAAGATAAAGGAGAGAATAGCCATGTAGATGTAGAAGAAGCAACATGAGGAAGCTCACAAGGAATAAATGGTGATGCCTCCAAAAGAGAAAGTGGCATAGAATCAAGGGTCTAGATCTGGAAGAGAGGGATTTGATCTAGGAGGAAAATAGGAAATAGAAAATCATGATCCCATCCTAACCCCACTGTCCTAATCCCATCCTAACCATATTAATCTTAGCGCTAATTACTTAGATAAACTATATTTGTTTAATTAATTAGGATTATCCCTTTAACATTCATTCCATCATCAAATTAATTAAATAAATCATATTAATTTTTCCACATCCCTATCCATTAATTTATTAAATAATTTCATTAGCTGATTAATCAATCTAAAAATCCTAAATCCTAATCTAATCCCCCATTTATCTCCCATCCTTATCCATTATCCCCAAATAAATGAATTAAAAATTCAAGAACTCACATGACTAGCTAAAAGTTGTCTAGATTTGTTGAACTTAGGCACTCCCACAAAAGTTAAACTAATCTTATATCTCTTCCATTCATTCGCATACTACATCTTTTAATCCTATCCATTCACATAAGGATAATCCCTAGAAAATTCTAACCTTGCCCTAATTCCTCTCATTCAATCTTATCCAATCATTCATCTTTAATCTGAACTATTCATCCTTATAAAATTCCTTGGAAGATTCTAACCTTGCCCTAATTTATCTCATTTAATCCTAGCCATCCATTCTAATCAAATCTTAGCCCTCCATCCTATCATCCAAAAAACTATAAATTAACCCTCAATCAAGCCATTTGAATAAGATTTTGGAATGTAATGTCATGATGTCCAAGTGAGTAACCAACAATCAATCTCAACATCAAGAATCCATTGGAGCACAACCACCATTGTTGGTGCAACAAGGGTTGGTGTTGGCGAGAGCTTTCTAGTTTTCATTAATTTTTGCTAACATTTTTCTCAATTTGAGGTTTTGTTAGATATGAAATAGGTGCTTTATTTTGATGCATTGTTCCTCATTTTGTTTCATATTTTAACATACACATTTTGGCATGCCCAATGGGACATTGTCCCCATGTAATCTTTGTGTTTGCAGGTTTTACTAACTTGATCTTGTAGGTTTTCACTCTTTATGGGAGAGATTCGGGGGCAATATTTTTCTAAGAGCATCGTAGGGAAAAAGGGACCTCATGGATGAGTCCAGAAGGCCCCAAAACCTTAGGATTCATATATAATTTGATATATTTTGGTTTTGAAAATTTTTGCATTTTTTTTATTTTTCCAAAGATCCACACTTGGTTGATACGTATGATCATACAGATCATCCGTACTCCAAGAACGGTCTACTGACTCCATAAGAAATCACAAGTTTTAAAAATGGGCTAATCCTTTTTATCCACAAGATAGTGGTATCATTCATAGGCCTATTGGGTTTAATTTGTAGGGTCACAAATTTTGTTGTGTTTGTTGGATATCTCCTTTATCCATAAGTCCCGTGCCATTGTCATTTTGAATCACCCATAAATTCTGTTGACCCCATGATCACATTAGAGACTAGGGGATACTACTCAACAGGGACCTTTCATTCCTTCTACCAATTCCCTTGGTCACATTAGTGACCAGGGCTATCACTTTGCTAGAATAGTTGGCCCTCGTTCCACACCTTGTAGTCACATATGTGACTAGGGCCTATCATCTGCTCCCCCAACCCTCAACCCTGACCTTGTGATCGTGTTGCTAACCAGGGGATTTGACTTAGACCCTAACCTCCCTCCTTTAGACCGTGATCACTAGTCTATAAGTCGTGCGTGTGATCACTACAAGCTAACCGCGACCCTAACCTTAATTACCTAGCCTAGAACCCCCCTCCTTATGACTCTAAGGGAACATTTTTAAAAAATGCATAACTTTTGATAAACATATAAGATTTTTGCATTCTTATAGGCATTAGAAAGATGATTTGATGTACTTCATTGTGGGAAGGATAATTTTCCTAGATTTTACACAAAAAATCAAGAATAATAATTTGAAACCTCACTTTGTGTTTGATCTTTGAACAAGCATATATTTTGCATACAAAGTCCAATTTTAGTGCCATTTTAATTGAAATATATTAGAAAATCACAAGGAATGTCATGATCATGTATATTTTTCTATTAAATAACATTATTTTCTAATTTTTATAGGGGTTTTTTCAATGCTAACACCTTTCTTGCAACATTTCACTTGTCAAAGGCCATTTTTATCAAACTACTAACAACTTTGTGTGTAACTCATTTGTCCAAGATCTTGTTTTATTGTTACACATTTGTATCTTAAGGTTAAAGAATCTTGTTTTTTATGTTTGAGTGTTTTCTTGGATGTGTATGCTCTCTCCTCACATTGAAAGGTGATCTTGGAGATCAAAAACATCCTTGTCATTCACTCTTTGTGTTAAACTTAAGAATCTAAGTGTGTATTCTCTCTCCTCACACTACAAGGTGATCTTGGTGATTAAAAGCACTTAGACTTATTTACTTTTAGTGGACTTGGCTAAGGATTTCATCAACTTAGGGGATGACCCACACCCACATTTTCTGACAAGGTATAGAAATTTAGGAAGGAGTCAAAAAAATCTTCTATTGGAAGATATTTGTCATTTGGATAAGCTTGAAAAAACTTTATACCTTGGAAAGTGATAGAGGAGAGTGGGTTACCCTCTTTAACTAGGCCTTTAGATATACCCTTCATTTCATGGACTTGGGCCTCTCGTACCTTTGGGTGTTTTGAGGACATCCCCTAGTTGCTTGTTTATCCTAGATAGGACCATTCAACCATATATACTTGTAATGCACTAGTAAGTGGTTAGCCCTGAGAAGTTGCTCGCCACACTCAAGTGTTTATGCCCTCGCAAACTAGATGTGCATGTTGTGTATGCTCTCCCCTCACACCTTTTGAGTGATCTTGGATGATGAAAAGTAGTTATTTTCCTCATCACAGAGCTTGCACATTATGACTAAGAAAATGTAGCGAGGTGGGCTTACAAGTGTATATACTCCAACTTTAATTATATAGGGTGTTCATGTACTTGGTGTGTCTTCATTTGTGTGAAACCCATGCATTATCCCTTAAAGTTTTAAAACAAAATCTTGCAAAATCCAAAACAATCCCCTCAGGTCAAAGCTAAAATTCATCAAATCATAATCTTGAATCAAATCCTTCCACCTTTCATCCACCCATCTAAAAATCAAAATCCCCATCACATCATCTCAATCAAACCCCCAATCTTATCCAAATCCAAAACCAAATCAATCAATCCTAAAATCGACCCAAGTCCACCTAACCAAGACCTCATCCTAATACGACCTAATCAAACCCACTAAACCTTTCTCAGCCCCTATCCTTTCATCCATAAATTCTTATTCCAAGGCCCCACAAACCTCAAAATCCTTAATCCTAAGGTTCCTCGTTGCAAAATCCAATTTGGTTAGGGACCAAATCCTTCAACCCCATCAAGCATCATAAGGGTCCTTGATTTAATCCCTTTAATTCCAACTCCTAAGTTTCCTTTACTTAATCCCTTAAATTCCAACTCCTAAGTGACCTTGATCTGGTGTAGTCACGGTCGGAGGGTTCACAAAATGAACTGTCCAAACCATGTAGCTAGAGTAAACACAACGGAAACAACACAATCATAGAATGCAATGGAAGATTCAAATGCTTAATATATCATATATTCAGAATGCTTATATGCTAGCAACATGCGGTCTACAATCACAAGGGCTCACATGCCTACTTTCCAGGTTACAACAGATATGCGAGATATGGCATTAAAGTGCCTGCCCAAAAAGAATCAATTATCAAACTATGAATTCAACTATCTATGAACTATTGACTTCCTAATACATCTTAGAGTTCTATATATATCATCTACAAGCCCCAAAAATCCTTTGTGTTAGCCAAGAAAGCTTACAAACTCCAATAAAGGAATGTAATGTGTAGAAACAAATAGATCAGGCTTAAACATATGGTATTTTTCTGTAAATGGATGAAACTTGGTGTGGACCTCAAGGAAGGTCTATTTGATCTGGATATGTGTCATGTATGATGTGTCATTAGGCTTCACAAGTCACGGAAGTACTCCACAAACTTTCTCCTTTAATTGACTGCCTGAATGCTTTGCTCTGTGAAAGTTGATGATCTTCTGATAGGGATAACTTTTAGTAGACAAGTCCAAATGACTTGAAACTTGGATATGATGTAGATGATAATATCTAGATGCTAAGTCCTATTCTGTGAGCTTTGATATGAAGATGCAGAAAAATGTAGTACAAAATGCTGAAACTACAACTGACTGAACTAAACTAAAAATGAAAGAAAAGAAAGAATGCAAATGTTTTTGGTTGATGCAAGATTGCTTTGGAACTTGGGATGCTCATGCATCAGACACCTAGGGTTGAAAAAGTGAGTCCCTCACTTTGCTGGGGCTAGAGGAAAACCAAGGTGGTCTACCTTAGCCTGAGAAATCCATGTTGACTCTTCTTCTGGTCTGTCTTTCCACTTGACTAGATATTCTTTGTATTTATTCCCTCTGGTATTGCATCCAACTCTACTATCCAAGATGTATTCTATCTGCTCCAGTTGTTGTTGTGGTAACTGATTCTTCAAATCATCTTCAATGCTGTCACTTGATTCTCCTTCATGACACTGATATAGGTCTACAATGTTGAATATAGGCGATATACCCAATGTCTCTGGTAGCTCCACTTCATATGCATTGCCTGAATCAAATTTCCTAAGTATCTTACATGGTCCAAACTTCTTCATCTTCAACTTGTTATATGTCCCTACTAGAAATCTCTCTTTTCTCAGAAAAACCATTACTTCATCACCAACTAAAAATTCTTTGTGTCTCCTTTTCTTTTCTGCTTGCTCCTTATACTTTCTATTCATCTCCTCCAAATGCTTCTTGACTTGATTATGTACTATCTCCATATACCCTAAAAATTCTTTTGCCTCTGCACTTCTCTTATTCTCCATACTAATGTCTCTTAATTCTGCAACTCCTCTAGGTTTCTTTCCGGTCACAATCTCAAAAGGTGTCTTCCTTGTACTCCTATTCACTGAATTATTGTATGAAAACTCTACTTGTGATAGAATTAGATCCTAATTTCTTGCCTTACCTCCTATCAAACATCTCAACAAGTTACCCAAACTCCTATTTACCACTTCTATTTGTCTGTCTGTCTGTGGATGAAATGCTGAACTAAACTTTAGGTCTATCTTCATCTTCTTCTACAATGTCCTCCAAAAGTATCCAATAAATCTTGTGTCTCTGTCTAAAAATATGCTCATAGGTAATCCATGCAATCTCAAAATTTCCTTGAAAAGAAGGTCAGCAACATGCACTGCATCATTTGTCTTCTTACAAGGTATGAAATGTGACATCTTTAAAAATCTATTCACCACTACAAATATAGAATTATGTCCTCTCTGTGTTCTTGGCAACCCTAATATGAAATCCATGCTTATGTCTTCCCAAGGTCTCTCCGGTACTGTCAAAGATTTGTACAAACCAGTATTCTAACTATTCCCTTTTGCAACTTGACATACTCTACAACTTTGCACAAACTTCCTTACACCCTTATCTATCTGAGGCCAAAATAAATGTTCACTTACCAAAGCCACTATCTTATCAATTCAAAAATGTCCTTCCAATCCACCACTATGTTTCTCCTTGATCAAATTATCTCTCATTGAACTCTGAGGTATACATAACTAATTTCCTTTGAACAACATATCCTCCTAAATGAAATAATCTAACCACTTACTTCTATTTGTCACAACAAGTTCCTTACATGCTTTCCATGGTTCTATAAGATCAAGATCTTCTTCATACATGTGCTTCAATTTTTCAAAACCTAATACTTCAACTCTCATCTCTGTCAGCAAATTCCTTCTTCTACTCAATGCATCTGCAACTTTCTTTGACTTCCCACTCCTATGCTTTAATACAAATGTGTAACTTTGCATGAACTCTACCCATCTCATATGTCTCTGATTCAACTTTCCTTGACTATTCAAATATTGTAAAGCCTGATGATCTGTATACAACACAAATTCCTTAGGAAGCAAATAATGTCTCCACTTCTTCAAAGCTTGAATTATGGCATAGAACTCCTGGTCATAAACTGCATATCTTCTTCTTGCATCATTCAACTTCTCACTGAAATATGCTACTAGTCTACCTTCTTGACTTAATACTGCTCCTATTGCATTTCCACTTGGATCACAATCTACTTGAAATACTTTGTTGAAATCCGGTAATGCTAACACTGGTTGTTCTGTCACTTTCTGCTTCAACAATTCAAAAGTTTTATTTTCTCCTAATGTCCACTTGAAATCCTTTTTGTCACCTCTCATTGTCTCTGTCATTGGTGTGCATACTGAACTAAAATTTCTGATGAACTTCCAGTAGAAACTAGCTAACCCATGAAATGATCTGATTTCTCCAATGCTCTTAGGTGTTGTCTACTCAACAATTGCTCTAACTTTCTCACGGTCCATCTTCAAACCTTCCACAAAAATCACAAATCCCAAATATACCAATTCTTCCTTCATGAAACTACATTTCTTGATGTTTATCAACAATTTCTCTTCTCTCAGTCTTTGCAATACTTGTCTAATATGCCACAAATGTTCTTCTTTTGTCTTACTAAAAATTAGAATATCATCCAAGTATACAATAACAAACTTATACCAGAATTTTTTCAAAACCTCATTCATCAACCTCATGAAAGTACTTGGTGCATTAGTCAATCCAAAAGGCATCACTAACCATTCATACAATCCTTCATTTGTCTTAAATGCAGTCTTCCATTCATCTCCTTCTCTAATCCTGATCTGGTGTTATCCACTCTTCAAGTCTATCTTTGTGAAATATTTTACTCCACTCAAATAGTCCATAATGTCATCCATCCTTGGCAATGGAAATCTATACTTAAGTGTGATCTTGTTGATTGCTCTAGAGTCTGTACACATCCTCCATTATCCATCTTTCTTTGGTGCTAATAGTACAAGTACTACACATGGGCTCAAACTTTCTCTGATTAATCCTTTCCTCAACAGCTCCTGTATCTATCTATTTAGTTCTAAATTCTCTGTTGGTGTTATCCACTATGTTGCTTTGCTAGGCAAACTAGCTTTAGGTATAAGATCCATATGATGACTGATACTCCAGATTGGTGGCAATCCTTCAGGTACATTATCTAATATGATGTATTCATACTTTGTCAACAATTTAGTTATCTCCTCTAGCTGTTCTTCAGTTTCGGTACTTAGGGTTCCTTATTTCTTAGGAATCAAAGAAAAACACATATTCTCATGTCTCAATCCATCCAGAAATTTCCTTCCATCAACCAAACAGATTCTAGCATTCCCACATACTTCACTCTTAGGCTCATCTTCCAAAGGTATCAAGGTAATTTTCTTTCCATTAGATACTATAGTGTAAGTATTCTTTCTCCCATCACGTATAGATTTTCTATCATACTGCCATGGTCTACCCAACAATATATGACACACATCCATCATCATAATATCACACAGTACTTCGTCATGATAAGATACTATATGAAATTTCACCAAACATTGTTCACTCACCATGAGTACCTTGTGTTCATCTTGAATCCATGCTATATTGTAGGGCTTAGGGTGTTTCAATCTCTCCAGATTTAGTTTAGTCACCATCTCCTCTAAAACCAAATTATCAGTACTACCACTATTAATGATAACCTTACAACATTTACCTCCTGATTTGTATCTGGTCTGGAACAAACTTTTCCTCTGCAGTGGTTCCTCAGTTGTCTCTACTTGAAATAATGCTCTCCTCATGACTAATGATTCTCTTTTCTCTAGCTTTCCAACTAAATTAGGTGATCCAACAGGTTCTTCTTCTACATAAGTTGTTCTTGCACTATTCTCTGTCTTCTTGCTTGTACTTCCCTGATGACATTCAAATGCTCTATGTGCTTCACCTCCACACTTAAAACAAGTTCCTCTGAATGTTCTCTTATCAAACCCTCTTTCTTCTCTCTTGTACCCTTCATTCCAGCAAGAATTATGATTCCCTCCATGGTATAAAGTTCTATCATCTCTTCGGTATGAATTGCTATCTCTATCTTCCTTCTTGAATGGACCATCTTGTTTGTTCTGCTCCGCATATGATCTTTCTCCTCTAGAATATGTTCTACCTCTTTGAAATTTACCTCCTCTTCCTTTTTGTCTTTGCTCGTGCTTCTTATTCAACTTGTCTTCAACTTTTAGGGCAAGCTAATATGCTTCCTCTATTGTTGTCATCCTTACCAGACTCAGTTCTTCTTGAATGTTCAACCTCAATCCATTGATGTATCTTGCCACTTTCTCCTTGCTTGCTTCACTATGTCCAGTCCTTATGATCATATTTTAAAATTATTTAGTATACTCCCTCACATATTTCTCCTTTTGTTTCAGGTTTTGCAATCTCTTCAACAATTCCAACTCATAGTCAGTAAGTATAAACTGATTTTTCAACTTTGTCACCATTCTATAAGAGTTGGCTAGATAGGAGCCACCCAAGATCTAGGACTTCACAAAAGCACAAGAGAGACAATATGAAAGAATAATAATGTATTCTATCAATGAATGCAAAATTATGTCTGTTACAATTCTTGAAGAGCCTTGCTTATAAAGACAAGGTGAGAGCTAGAAAGGTGGAGTGAAAGGTGGAGAGTGTCCTACAACATGTGACAATTAGAGGATACCAACTAATTACACATGTGGAGGATAAGACACCTCACTCCAACTATCAACAACTCAACACACAACTAAACTTCTAGAAAACTCACTAAGTCAACTTAACATGTGAATTATGTGAGGGAATATTATTTAAGTAATAAATAGTTAAATAATATGAATTATCCTCACACAAGGGAAACTAGATAGGAAATGTCTCGATTCACACTAACACCCCCCTTAAGTGCAACTTAGGGAGAAGCTGACTAATGCAAGATGCAAACATGGATGGGTCCCGGCTACTAGGCCATGTTAGGTACCCATGTATAAACAAGTCTCAAGTGGAGTAAAGGAGAAAACCTCATGGGAAAAAACTCCTCTCCAAAAGTGAGAATGCATACAAACATGTACAAGTGATGGAATGATGGAAGAATCAAGACCCACCAAATACAACAATCAATATCCCCCCATAAGAGGAAAAGCATGAGACAAGATGTCCCTCCCATAATGAAGAAGCTTCTATGCCAATGGTGAATGCTAGAAGAAGAAGACCAAATAGGATCCAAAACCTACAAACAATATGTCTTCCCTTGGGAAGAAACCAATCCACTAGTGCATGAAGAAACTCCAACTCCAAACCAAGACATGAGGAAGGAAGTCTCATGAAATATGATGTCTCTGAAAGATGACCATGTGTCTCCATGTGAATGCCGAATGATACCACAATCAAATTAGAAGTCTCAGGCCTCATTGATGAAAGTGACAATCTAGGATCAAGTGGAAATTGAAAATCATCAACCTCCAAAGACAATGATGGGTTGACAACAGTTGTGCTATAACTATCATCAAAAAGGAGAGTTAACCCCTCAAATGTGTCCTTCAAATCTTCAATGTGAGACTCCACAAACAAGTCTAAAACACCTATCAAGTACTCATCCCAAAAAGCTATGTCTGAAAGACAAGAAGTATCCTGCTGAACTGAAGTACTGAACTCAGAAGAAATAGGAGGCGGAGAAGATGGTAGTGTAGCACATGTCTCAAGAACTGATGAAGAGGAAAGAATACCAAGGTTCAAGTGTCCAAACTTCTCCTCAGAAATATGATTCACACTAGGAGTGTGAATGTCAGCAAATAGATCTGAATCATCATTAGGAGAGAAACCATAAAATATGCATAGTTGAGATGCATGATCAACCACCCCAGTAGCAATGATCTCTGTGGTTTCCAAGTCTCTAATAATAACCAAATCAGGTGTGAACTCCACTGTCTTCCCTGTACCACTGTGAGTAATTTGATATATAGAAAGAAGATTATTGGTCAAAGAAGATACACAAAGTACATCATTGAAAGTACCTTCACCAATATCAATGGTTCCCTTCCCAATTACATTCATATATGTATTATTACCTGTCAAGATAGGTGGCATATCACATAACTCAAATGAAGAAAACATATCCTTGGAAGAAGCCATATGATGAGAAGCACTTGAATCAAAAATCCATTTACCTGATGTAGAACTTGTACTTGTACAAAGTGTTTTACCTTTATGTTTGGGTTCCTTAGCTTTCCTTGCATGAGATACAAAAAGTACTAGCTGTGTAGATGATGAAGAAGGAGTAGAAGAGGAATCAGGAGATGAAAGTTTGTTCTTGTGATCAAGTTGCATCAACATGTCAATCTGTTTCTTATAACAAGCATGTTCATCATGCCCTGATTTCTTACAATAACCACATGTAAGCTTCTCCTTAGGCAAATTTTGTGCTTGATCTTTTTGTGGATCTTTCTTAGCTTTCTTTTGTTTCTTGTCAGAAGAGCCTGATGCTTTCTCTTCCTTAGGTTGTGCAACCACCAAAGCATTATTTCATGATGGCTTAATGATACACATAGAAATAAGCTTTTGTTTCTCATGCACTAACATCTTAGAAAAGGATGCAAATGAAGGCATAGTGAAAGCAAATCCCATGGTCAACCTGTGAGTGTGAAAGCTAGAAATAAAAGTTGCATATTTAGGACTGAGTTTGTTCAAGACACTGTAGATCAACTGGATGCCCTTTTTCTCAATACCACATGCTTTGCATTGTGCTCTTAGATCATTAACCTTAGTTATGTAATCCTGTATGTTGCTAAAGTTCTTAGGATCAAGGCTCATCAATTCATTATCAATTTGATAGCCTTTAACTTCATCTTTTGTACCATACAATGTTTTCAATTTATCCCAAGCATCATGTGAATTTGTACATGCTTCAATCTAAAACAAGAGATCTAGGGAAATGAAACTAGGAAGACATCCAAGAACTTTAGTATGTTTTATCTTCCATTTTATCTTTTCCTTATCATCTGTGGGTTCAGGTATCTTGTTATCAACATATAAATAATGTCCAAGATCCATGAGGGCATTCCATGCATGTTGACTCCAAGTTGCATAGTTATATGGTGTTATCAATGGAACCCTTGATTTATCCATGATGTAGAGGAAACAAAAAGCACAAGAAGCTATATCAAAGAACAAACTCAATCAACACTATATTTGAAGCCCCCCAAACCAAAACAACCACCAATTTCAACCTTTTTCCAATCAATGAGTGATATGTACCCAAAGCTTTTCAAACTGAAAAATGTTGTCTAAAGTAAAAAATGGAAAAAGTGCATAGACAAAACTGTAGAGCACATAATTACCTTTCCAACGCCTATAAGAAGTTGAAATTTTGATAAAGTGGGTGAAAGTTGTGAGCTCGGGAGTGAAAAATGTAAGTTTTGGCTTCAAACAGAAAAATCAGGAACTTGCAACAAAATATCAGAAAATACCTGCACCACTACGAAGTGCCCAGAACCAACTTTCTGATGATATCTTGTTTGCTGATTTTTGATACCATGGCAAAAAGTTATGGCTCCCGGAAAAAAATTGCCCTCCTAGGGCTAGAAGGGGGCCAAAGGAGACCTCTGCTAATGTCAGCAGAATATTCCCTTTCCCTGGAAAAAAATGCCCACTAGAAAAGAAAAAATGCTTGAAAACCTTTGTTGCCTAGAAAACCACTCTGCTTAGCACAAAACCACTGTCCATTGGCGAAACCATCATTGTACGGGCCAAAACTGCCTTTGACTAGTCAAAACTACTATTAACTGTGGTAAAACCATGTGTTCACAATGCAAAACCACTATCTGTGCAAGGGATAACCAGTCTTGTATAGGGAAAAATAACCTATGATAGGCCGAAACTGTCTTTGACTGGCAAATCCACCGTTGACTAGTTTGAAGGCAGGTTGTTTGGTTTTACCGCTTCTGGCAGTTTGGATGAAAACCACGCAATTACCGCCTTTGACTCAGGTAAAACCACCCTGTGTTGAGCCGATAGGAACATATGATGAGTTTAGAAACCCTATGTTTAGAAACATACCATGTAAGAGTTTAGAAATTTTTCCAGTTGAAAGTTTTTCAGACCATGTGGAAGCCCCACTAGTTTGATTTTACTGTCGTAGGTGAGATTAGGAAGAATCGATGAGTATTGAAAATTTTCGGGAATCCTTGCCATTGTGTAAGGAACTTCTAGAGAGAGATGACCGCCGGTTTAAAGTCGATGCCTGCTGAGATACGAAACTTGCCTTAAACCACCAAATATGCAATGATCTAGAAAATTTCCTAGCATGTTTGGTGTGATGACCGCTGGACTGTGTAAAGGCTGACTGCAATTTATTTAAACTGTCATCTTATTGCTTGAGTTTGGAGGGCCTAATAGAGATCGAACACTGACCATTTAGAAAACTACCACTTCTGCAGGTGGTTAGCAGCCTCTAAAGCCATCAGTGAAATTTGTCAGTTTAAGACTGCCGACTGCGAATTAGATGTTTAGATGTCCACTGTCATGGTTTTTGAAGCTATCGATGATGGACCATCGTTTAATGCCCACCAGAATGTTGACAGCCGAATATTGACCGTCACGCCAAGGTTATCCTGCAGGCTAGATATGGTGTGGCTGACTATGTTAAGAGTTCACCAAAATGGTCAGTGAATAAACTCTACCGGTGCTTTAACCTTGCCCAATGCTGGGATCTTTAAAATGTGGCGTCGTTTGGAGGCCTTCATAGGAATCTTCAGGTACACTACACCCGCAGGTACAAACCCTAGAAAAACTTTAATATCTGGTAGAAAAATATTTAAACTAGTAAACAAAATTGTTAACCGATGTGGCTTGACTAACGCCGATGACACCTACGCAAGTGCTGAGAATATGCTTTGTGACAGGGAATATTCCCTATTATCTGTACGATGGGGCAGATGTAAAAAAAATTGCCTTTCGGTCCAACTGCTCCAATTTTGATGATTTTATAGTCGATCTATAGGTTTTGATGCTTGTCAGACACAATGGAAAGGATGATTTTTGCCCAAACTACTCTGAAATTGTAGATCTCCTAGATCAGGTACACAATCCTCGGATTGAAAACGCTATAGAATTGGCATACGATGTCCAATTTGGATGAAACAAAAGCCAATATCGACTATCTTAGACCTCTTGAACATAATGATGTGCTCAGATTTGTAGTAGCATGCTTTGAAATAAACCTACAATATAATGCATAAAGAGGAAACCCTCACAAATCTGGTATTTCCATCAAGTTTTTATGATTCTCCAGGTCATCATTTGATGCAAGAGAAGAGCATACTCAACTATCAAGATACAACATGAATTTACATTCAATCTCTTAACAATTTGGCTAACAAGAAGAGATTCCACCTAGAGATCTCTGATACCATGTAAGAGTTGGCTAGATAGGAGCCACCCATGATCTAGGAGTTCATGAAAGCACGTGAGAGACAATATGAAAGATTATTAATGTATTCTATCAATGAATGCAAAATTGTGTATGTTACAATGCTTGAAGAGCCTTACTTATAAAGACAAGGTGAGATCTAGAAAGGTTGAGAGTGTCCTACAACATGTGACAATTGGAGGATACCAACTAATTACACATGTGGAGGATAAGACACCTCACTCCAACTATCAACAACACAACACACAACTTGACTTCTAGATACTCACTAAGTCAACTTAACATGTGAAATATGTGAGGGAATATTATTTAACTAATAAATAGTTAAATAATATGAATTATCCTCACATAAGGGAAACTAGATAGGAAATGTCCCTATTCACACTAACACATTCTATCCCATTTTGTGATTTTTTCTTTTCCTCTTCTATTTCTATCCAACTGAACTTCTTTCCACCAAATAGCAGCATGTCCTTTCAACTTAGTCTTTGCAAATCTCACCTTCTCTGAATCTTCAATTTCTTCATATTCAAAGTATTCCTCCAAGTCATTTATCCAATCAATCAATTCCTCCAGATTCAAATTTCTAGTGTAATTCGGTACATCCACTCTAGGTCTCTTTCCCATATTTGAAATAGCTCTCAACATCTTCACTTGATTTGATTCTTCTTCTTCTAGGGTTTCTTCATTTTGATTAGTAGATTGAAATTATTCATCATCACTTTCAACATCATGTCTAGGGGTTAGTCCTCTTCTTCTATCTTCTTCTACGGCATCTAGTCTAACTTTCTTTATTTTCATCATCTTCATCATTTCATCCATTCTTCTAGCTAGTGCCAATAGCAAGCATCCTCCTTGATGGCATCTCTTCCTAGGATTCAGTGCAACTTCCTCAATTCGGTGATTTGACTACAAGGTAGCAACTGCCTCACACTTGATGATTTGTTGACAAACACAAGTAGAGTGCCTTAGGTTGGTGATCAGTTCACCACAAGATCTTTCAGAATGCCTTCACTTTCCAAATGATTCAAAACTTCGCTCTGATACCACTCGGTGCAGTCACGGTTGGAGGGTTCACAGAATGAACTATCCAAACCATGCAGCTAGAGTAAACACAACAAAAAAAACACAATCATAGAATGCAATGGAAGATTCAAATGCTCAATATATCATAAATTCAAAATGCTTATATGTTGGAAACATGCAAGCTACAATCACAAGGGCTCACATGCCTGCTTTACAGGTTACAACAGATATACAAGAAATGGCATTGAAGTGCCTGCCTGAAAAGAATCAATTGTCAAACTATGAATTTAGCTATCTATGAACTACTGACTTCCTAATACATCTTAGAGTTCTATATATATCATCTACAAGCTCTAGAAATCCTCTGCGTTGGCCAAGAAAGGTTACAAACTCCAATGAAGGAATGTAACGTGTAGAAACAAATAGGTCAGGCTTAAACTCTGGTATTGCTCCGCAAAAGGATGAAACTTGGTGTAAACCTCCAGGAAGGTCTATTTGATCCATATGTACCATGTATGATGTGTCATTTGGCTCCGCAAGTCATGAAAGTGCTCCGTAAACTTTCTCCTTCAACTGACTTCCTGAATGCTCTGCTCTGTGAAAGCTGATGATCTTCTGATAGCAATAACTTTTAGCAGACAAGTCCAAATGACCTAAAATTTAGATATGATGTAGATGATAATATCTAGATACTAAGTCCTACTCTGTGAGCTCTAATATGAAGACGCAGAAAAATGTGGTACAAAATGCTGAAACTACAACTAACTAAACTAAACTGAAAATGAAAGAAAAGAAAGAATGCAAATGTTTTTGGTTGATGCAAGATTGCTTTGCAACCTGGGATGCTCCTGCATCATGATCTCACCAACACTAATCCAAATCAACCTTCATCCAATCAATCCTTATCAAATTCAATCAACTTTGGAATCATCTCAAATCATTCAAATCAAATCCCATCTAGTCAATCATCCAATCAAGTATCGAACCATTCAACAAGGTCTTGCACCTTAAATCCAAATTTCATCCAATCACTTGACCAATCATCCAATAAGGCATATCACCTTAATCCAATTCGAATATCAATATTACTTAAGGACTTAGCCTACCTTAAGTAATCAATCCCAAATCCAATCAATCATCAAGTGTCATGCATCCCTTGGTTCAATCATTATCCAAATCATAATAAACTCAATCCCAATCTAAATCCAACAAATCAATCATCAGATCAAATCAAGTCCAATCCAACATTAAGTTACATAAGGTCTTAGATCTAATCATGGCAATTCCAAAATCCCCAATCTCTTGATATCGAAGAAAATATTAAGGTCCATGCCTTAGCACTCTAAAGTCATCAAATCCATCCATCATCCCACATCATCAAACCTCATCAAAATCCAAATCAACATCATGACTCCATTTTATTTTGATGATGTTCATACACTTTCCAATCCACCCCAAACTTCATTTCTACCTATGTCAAACCTCATTCAATCATTCCTGCCTCTCTTCATCCCTCAACAAATAACTCCAATCTAACCCATATTACCACCATATATTCCATACCAATAGATCTCATATCAACCCACATCAAATAATCCAAACCCTTCACAAACAACACATCAATCATACCAACCTAATCCTGATGAGCACACAGTTATGCTGAGAGGGGGGGTGAATTAGTATAATACAATATTTTACCTTTTTCAAATCTTAACAACCATATCAATATCAATCACACAAGATCTATCAATTATGCAACACAAGAACACAAGATTTACGTGGAAACCCTTACGAGAGAAAACCATGACAAAATATTGCTTATATATAATTCTCTTACAAGCTTTGTAGGCACCAACCTACAGAAGACTCCAATCCCCTCTCACACAATTTGTGAGCACCAACCCACTAGAGACACCAATCCCCACAACTGAGCACCAACCTAGGAAGGCACCAACCTACAAACTCTTTAATGGTTGTTATGTCTTCACATGATCTGAATGTCGATATACTTCCTTTCACAAATATGATCACACCCCACACAATATCCTTTCTTCAAAAATCTAATCCAAATCATGCACAAACTCTTTTCTCAAATCTGATCCAAATCATGCACAAACTCTTTTCACAAATCTGATCCAAATCATGTAAAAACTATTTTCACAAAACTGATCCAAATCATGAGACTATCTTCTCATATATTTCTCCTTTTATATCTGCCCAAACTCTTGCTCTATCTCTACAAGATCTTCTTTGTCTTAGCACAATCTTCTTCTTTATCACAACATAATCTTCTTCTTTATGTCAGCATTAAATTCTTTTATATTTGCAAGATCTTCTTCTTTATATCTGTATAGACCTCCTTCTATATTTCTGCCTCTCATTTCTCTTTAATTCTGCAATAAATATTCCTCACAAATTTGCCTTCTACTCTCTCATATAAACTTACCTTTAACTCTTTATCTTTAGATCTGCATGTGTCTAAAGGATATATCTTTTTTATTTCACAGACATATCTACTCGAATCTTTATGATATTACATTTCTCACTTGCTTCCTTTTCACATTCCACAAAAGCTCTATATATCTTCAATGATTCAAGTGAATGGATACAACTATTGCCAAGAGATACAACACTTTATAAAACAAACAACTCTTCACAAAAACATCACTTCAAAATCACACCTCTTCTTGATTGATCATTGCTTCAAGGATAATAACTATTTTCTTAAACTAATCACACCATTTCATAGATATGAATAAGACAAATTTGTCTTTTTGTGTAATGTCTTGTCCTCATGTGAGGAGCGCTCCATCTCAAGGTAGTTGGCCACCTCTTAGCAAGATTTACCTTTAATTTAAACATTCATTTAATTCTCCTTTAATAATTAAGATCACTACTCTCTACACATTATAATCTGTCTTTAAACTGATTGTTGCTCATTTATATGTCTTTGCTTCTCATAACAAAGTCGGTGAGCATTTACTTTCTTTTGAACTTTAAGGAGCACTAATGAAGGAAGTCGACTCATACAAACAACTAAATATAATTTGGTCGGCAAAATTGAATGTAAAACATATTGAATCAACCATCTTCATAAAGCATAAAATGTAATTGCTGCCCCATATAATAATCTGAATTTAAGTGCTACCTTCAATACATAGTTAGTCAGGAATATATTTCCATGTCAACATGTTTGAATAAGCTAGTTTAAATATTTAATTTAAACTATAATTTGATTTCCCATATTCATAATATTTATGGCCTTCTACCTTAAGCGATTTCCTTCAGCCTTTGACATTAATGACACCATGCAAAAATATCCTCATTCTTCCTTTGACATCAATGACACCAATCTTATTACCATACGCCTTTGACATCAATGAAAATATTCCCAAAAAATCCATCCACACATCAAGCCTATCCCACATCAAGTTATCCCATGATTATCCCTCAAAACATATATCAACAACCTCCTACTTCTTCAAATATCATCCAACATCCATATCAACAAATTATGCAAAATAATACCCATGCAAGACCCAAAATCATAGTGAAATCAAAAGACCCCTTAGATGAGCTCTTGTATCCAAAATATTATGATGATAGCCTTGTGGATCAAGATGATTATCACAATGATGGTATACTTGATGATGAAACCCTTGACAACATCATTAAGATCCAGTTGGCCATAAGCTATAATATCCCAATTATGCATAATCAAGAGCCTTTTGACCAAGGGCATACTAGCACTAGCTATCCCTGAAGCCCAAACAATACATCTATTGGTCATCCCCATGGTAACTTTGACAATAGAAACACCACTGTAGCCTTTACATCCTATTAAAATCCTCCATCCTCACAATCTTTGCAATTCAACTCATCCCATCAATCCAACCATCACCTAATCCAAACATCTAATTCACTATCTAATCGTAACACATCTAAATGGTCACTTTTCTTAGATCTTATCCAAGGACTACTAGCAAAGGATCCTAAGCACTATAGAAAAAGAAAAGGTGTAAATTCATATAACTCCACTCATCCAATGCCATCCCTCTCTAGTACATTAAAGCATTTTGTCAACAAGAAAGTCATCCAATCTGCACCCATCAAGAGCATTCAAGAGTCTCCTAAAGTCCTTATTCCTACAAGTCTACCTCTATGGGATAACACACACTGCTCTTTTCAAAAGTCCATCACATCCATCAAATCCCAAATCCATAAGCATAAAAAATCTCTCACCCATCCATGTGTACAATTCAAGGGGTCTCTTAATGAGATAATCACTAATGGGGATATCAAAGCCAAATAATGTACATTAATAATGTCAAAGAAGAAATTGAGGATATGTCAAGAGCTCATCCAAAAGCATGATCAACCTTTCCCATCACCAAATCAAGATCAAACTATCTGGAAGTTGCTCCCATCTATGATCAAGATTCCATTTATGATCTAGAGAACCAAGTGAAACCCCTACCAAACTTCACACCATCCATGATCAAGAAATACACAACCATCATCACCTCAATCTTATCCAATATCCAACTAGTCCTATCCATTATCCAACAAAATTTGCTTCCCATTATGAGACACTTAGTCCTAATGAGCACATAGAAAATCAAGTAAGTGACATTGATCATATCAAACATATAAATGATCAAGCTACCATTGAGCATTCAAATGATCAAGGTATGAAAAGTACAAACAATGATAAAGGCACTACAAGTGTACACAATGAGAAAGAATAAGCATCCTATCAACTAGGATATACCACCTTCATCAAGTCAAGGTTTTGTCATAGATGGGACAATATCAAATTCTAATAGTTCTTGGCAACACACCAATGGACCAGCATCATGCTTAAAAAAATAAAAAGTATCCTATTGTAAACAATATATATAAAATCATGAACTATTAAGGAAAAGGATTGGGCCTACATAAGTGAGGCATCCTAGAGCCTATCCCAATCTACATCAATCATGGTCAATGCATCATATTCCAATCATCTAAACAATCTAGTGGTGTTAGTGATACTTTAGTAATCACTGAGGCAACTTCATCCAATTAAATCATTGAGATAGGGACCATTCATAGCCCCTACAACAAGCTTGCTACTAGCAAGCATTCCAACTCCACTATTCCTACCATCAAACTTTATCTTCCATATCTTGAACCCATCAATTGGGACTAACAAAATTGTACAACATACAAAGAAAAAGATATAAACCAAACATCAAAGGTGAATGAACCCAAAAATCAAAGACATATAGAAGCAATATGGGTCCCAAATTAAAGTGGATTAGTCAAATCAAGTGAAGCAAAATATCCAAATTTAGCAATCACTCTAAACATGGAGCCACATCAAAATATGCACCTTGCATATAATAGGTGTCCACCACATTCCAACTTGTATATGAATGTTGGTCCTAAATATCCAAATCAAACAATCCCTCAAAATGTGGAGCCACATCAAAAGATGCACCTTTCATATAATAGGTGTCCATCACCTTCTATATTGTATAAAAATGTTGATCCTAAGTATCCAAATCAAGCAATCACTCAAAACATGGAGCCACATTGAAAGACACTCCTTACATATAATAGGTGTCCATTGTCTTCAAGATTATCATCGTTCCTAACACATAAGGTGTATAAGAATGTTGGTGCTAATCAACATCCTAATCCAAAATCCAAACTCCATAATTGACCACCCAAAGTATGGCAAGTCAAGAATCCTCCAACCTAATCTAAATCTCCAATCCATCTACCTAAATCCTACAAACCTCAATCACCTAATTCCACATCCAACATCTCCCATCCAAATCCAAAATCATACCTCAAATCTAAAAATTCCAACTCCCAAATCCATTGCATTATGGCAGTAATGATTTATCATAAGGGATATGATGGTACCCTATCAAGATGTAAACATTTGGATGAGGCCAAATCCATTATAAATGAGGATCACATTGACATCAATGAATTGTACATTAGTACTCCGATCCTAACGAAGCAATTACTCCAGGCAGGTCACTATTTTCATGTTATGATAAGAGCGTCTACATTGACTATATTAGATGGACAAGGACATGTGAAGACCCTCTAAATATAAAGCTATCATTTCCATCCAATAAATGGAAATAAAATAAAAAATAAAAAAAAACAATGAAGATAAAATCATTCATCTAGTGGTGAAAACCATTTCATGGCACCTTGGATAAGTACCATGATGAAAACCCATTCATGGGCATCGTGTGTAAATCAATTGTTTATGTACCTTACAATTAGGGGCAAGTTGTCTCATCTATCCCATCCTATCCCTCCCATATTATCCTACCCATCCCTAATATCCTCATACCTATCCCATTGCACTCAACTCATCCTCGCTTCCCACTTTCAACCTTGATAAGGACATGGCATAATGTTGAAACATGCTTTGGACATCTCTTGATATACCCAATTCTTTTCCAACCAATCCTATCACCCTATCATCACAAGCATTTCCATGTAGTGTCATGAGTAGCATATCTAGAGTGGGGCATGTTATTCCTATGCCATGTAGTCCTTGGAGATCACATCTTGAACCCCTCCATCCCATCCATTCTCGACAATCCTTTAATCCTTCCATCCAATTCTCCCTTCATCCTTGTCCCTAGATTTAGTTTTCCCTTTTCATTGGTATCCAACAAAAGGCTATCCAAATGAAATCTAATGCAACCATCCCAAATAAAAGAAAAGTAATAAATCCAAGTGTAATCAATCCTTAATCCATGCATTCCAATCTACTCAAGAAATCATGCCTATCGTCCAAAAAAATCCATCAGTTTTGTTCCCAACCTTGTTGCAAACTTGATCAACTCAAATCATCATCATTGGGATACATCATTCCTAATCCTCATGTTGTTTTTAGGATATATCGTTCCCACATCAACAACACTATCATCATCATCATCAACCATCATCAAGATATATTATTCCTAATCCTTCTGTTTTTCTTAGGATATATCGTTACCACATCAACAACACTATCCCCATCATCAATCAATCAATCATCATTTTTTCAATTTGACTAGGGGCAACACCTTGTTTGTCTTTGTGCATTCTTTCTTTCTCGTGTATGTTATTATTTTTCTTGCATCTGCATTAGTCCTTGCAACATACCACCACAATGATATCATAGTCTTCTATATCATAGTGCCATATGACATATGTTTTCTTGTGACCTTTTCTTTTGAGTCAATCCTTTATGCATGAGACACATCGTTACCCTGGTCTTTATACCTTGGTGCATAACATCAAGTGCTATATCAAATAACATGATTTCTCACCCACTACAACATTACCAATCATTCACCCATATCATCCATCACCTCTCTCTCCTCCATTCACTCAACCAAACAATTTATCCTCTAACTCATTTCTATTTGTTATATCACATCCCTTCATCAAAACTTCTATTATTGTCCTTCTTTTCTTCATATACCCATCTTTTCATCCATCTTGAGAGCATACCCATGTTCTTCCAATGCGCCTATCCTCTTGAGGGGGCATCCCATCCCTACATCACTCATCCTCACCACTCCTCCTTCAAATGGCTAGGGCATCGATTTCCAATAACTATATATTATCTTCTTTGAAATGTTGTTACTTCTTTTAGTCGTAACACCATCTCAAAGAGGGGCAAAATGTAGACACCTAAAATTGACCACATCTTAAATGAAACTTCTAACATCACTTTCGATACTTCTGACACTTTTTGACATTGTCCTAATCCCATCCTAACCACATTCATCTTAGCACTAATTAATTAAATAAACTATATTTTTTTAATTAATTAAGATTATCCCTTTAACATTCATTCCATCCTCAAATTAATTAAATAAATTATATTTATTTTGTCACATCCCTCTCCATTAATTAATTAAATAATTTCATTATTTGATTAATCAATCTAAAAATCCTAAATCCTAGTCTAATCTCCCATCCTTATCCATTATCTCTAAATAAATGAATTAAAAATTCAAGAAGCCACATGACTAGCTAAAAGTTGTCTAGATTCATTGAACCTAGACACTCCCATAAAATTCAAACTAATCTTACATATCCACCATTCATTCACATACTACATCTTTTAATCCTAGCCATTCACATAAGGATAAGTCCTAGAAGCTTCCAACCTTGCCATAATTCCTGTCATTCAATCCTATCCATCCATTCATCTTTAATCTCAACCATTCATCCTTATAGAATTCCCTAGAAGCTTCTAACCTTTCCCTAATTTGTCTCATTCAATCCTAACCATCCATTCTAATCAAATCTTATCCCTCCATCCTATCATCCAAAAATATATAAATCAAGTCTTGATAAATCCATTTGAACAAGCTTTTGGAAAGTAATGTCATGTTACCCAAGTGAGAAATCAATAATCAACCTCAACATCATGAATCCATTAGAGCACAACTACCATTGTTGGTGCAACAAGGGCTAGTGTTGGTGAGAACTTTCTAGTTTTCATTAATTTTTGTTAACGCTTTGCTCAATCTAAGGTGACGTTAGATATGAAATAGGTGCTTTATTTTGATGCATTGTTCCTCATTTGGTTTCATATAAATTTACATACACAAGATCCTCACAAGAAATAAGAGAAGAGGTTGCCTCAAATTTCTATGAGAAATCCATAGAGAAGGATGCAAATGGAGGTAGAGAAGTGGGAAAAGACATGGTACCATCATGGACTATGGGAGACATAGTAGAAGAAGAATATGAATTCTTAATAGGATGAGAAGTGGAATGAAAGATAATATAATGACTCTCAACATCATCTATCTCATATAACACACTATCTTGATAGGTCATGGAGATATATATAGTGAAGTCTTCTAATATAGAAGGGAAGACATGCATAATATTGATAAAAGTAGAAAGATCAGAGAATTATTCAAGGATATCCTTCATGGAACATGTATATGTATCTATGTTATAGATGAAAGTTGTAGATCCAGAACATGTATATGGAACTAGAAAGAGGAAAATCACTTTAGTAGATGCTTTGTTAAGATCTCTAAAGTTGGACAAATGTGGATATGACCATCAATTTTTGCAATGGGTACCAAGTTAGATATCTAAGGTGAATAATCAATTGGCCTTATAAATTTGACCTTTAACATCTCTCCTAATTTCTATTTGACCATAGAAACAATTTTAGGATACATCTTCCTAATTATTTGTTTAATGAGTTTAGCATTAGGCTCTACGACAATGTTATTCATCATGATATTAAGATCAATTCCTACTGTGTCCTAGTATGGCCATGCAAAGATATCTCTAAAATTATTTAAGTCAATGGTCATGATGCATTTTTATATTGGCCCAAATAATCACCTAGTTTTAGGATATTTTTCTTATTATTTTGGTCTATCTCTACATCATGTGTACCACCAACTATAAGCATATTATGATGTTCAATAAAAGGTTGTATGGGAAAATTATCAAGAAGATCACTACATAAAAAGGGAGGATCTTCGTAAAGTTATGAGCATACCTCAAATAGATGCAGGACACATCTATCATGATGATATGTAAGTAGGTCATCATATACTCCTAAGAACTTGGCTAATGCTTCATCATTTGCAAAAGTGTCAAATGCAGGGTACGTGTCCAAAGAACAATCAAGGATTGAACTAGGATGGACTAGGGGTAAATCAATGTCACTATTAATAGTATATGAATATCCTATTTCCTTAGTGTCATTCTTTTCAAGGATTTTAATAGGTTTTCTAATGCCTTGCTGATTCAAACCTAATCCTTTTTCTTTGTAACCTTTTCCATAAGACTAGCCAACTTAGATGAGGATAAACACTTTTCATAGCATTGGTTAGTTTTGGATCCATGAGAAATATCACCTTCACAAGAATGAGTATCATTATGAGAATATGAAGGTGATGTTATAAAGTAGAAAAAGCAACACATGCATGTTCATGTTAAGATTGTATGTGGCAAACTACCTTGCAAACACAACATGTGCACAAGTTAGGTTTGCATGTGAAGAATTACCGAGAATAAACAAATATTTTTGGGTGATTGAAGATTATGCCAACCACAAGGATGAGCCCACATCATACACCTTGGGTAAAAATATTATGAGCATGGTGCTCATAGTTTAAGACTTCATAGATGATTGATTTGGCCACCCAAGTTATCTTAATATAGCTTCAAAAGTCCATGAGTCTTCCTCTAGTCCCTTACCTTTCCAAAAAATAAGATATTGCTTTTTCTCACTTTGTTGGGTATTCTTGCCAATGCACATGTCTAAGATTTGTGTAATTTCTTCTTGCTGCCTAATAATAAATTATAATAAATCCAATCTAGTGCTTCCTCTAGTAACATGACCTTTGAGTCTTGAGGAGCATGATAGGAATACATATCAGATACATTGAATATCAAGATATCCAAACCTTTATAAAATCCATCTACCACTACAAATATTGAGTAATTATCTCTCTATGTGCATGACAATCTAAGTATAAAGTATATGGATAGTTCCTCCCAAGGTCTATCTAGTGTGTGTAATTCCTTATATAGCTTAGTGTTTTGTGCCACTCTCTTTGCTATTTAACATGTCCGATAGTGCTCTACGAACCTTATCACATCTTTACTCAACTACAACTAATAATAACTCTCCTCCAACAAGGCCCGTGTCTTGCTTACAACAAAATGTTCTATAATATGGCCACTATGTAGCTATTTGATAAGGTTCCCCCTCATTAAAATCCATGGAATATGCACATATTACCTCCTAAATAGGCATCCCTCTTATTCAACGTATTCCTTGAAAGTTATTTTGTTTTTGGCCCAAGGCTTCATGCATCTACAAAATTGTATAGGTGACATACAATCCTACATCACCACAAAGTCCACTAGTTTAATAATCATTTCCAACAACACCTACGTTCTAATCAAGGCATCTGTAACGATGTTAGTTTTTCCTGCATGGTGCTTTAGAATAAAGGAGCAACCATATAGATATTTTACCCACCTCATGTGCCTTTGGTTTAGTTTTTCTTGACTATTGAACTTCAGGGGTTGATGTTCTATATACAACATGAACTCCTTTGACAAGAACTAATGCATTCACTTGTACAAAGACTATAATATAATGTATAATTAATGGTTGTAGACATAATAATTTTACCTATTCTCATTCAATTTATTACTAAATTAAGTGATTAGTGTACTTTGTTGAATCAACAAAACACCAATTGTTGTTTCAATAGAATTGTAGTTGACTTACAACACCTTTTCAAATTTTAGGAACATTAGCATGGGCTCATTTGACACCTTCTTCTTTAAGAGATAAAAATCTTGGAAATAGTAGTCATCCACTAAAACACATCCTTTTGCATGTAGTGCATCAAGGGTGTATATTTCCATTAAAGTTCTTGATGAACTTCCCATAAAAGCTTGCCAACCCATATAAAATTTTGACCTCCTATTGTGCTCTTTAGATTTGTCCACTCAATGATTACTTGACCCTTCTTTGGATCCATCACCAATCCTTATTAAGGTACTATGAACCCCAAGTATATAATTTCTCATATTATGGAAGTGTATTTATTTTAGTTTATGTACAACTATGCCTTCCTTAATTGCATTAACACCTATTGCGGGTGCACATGTTACTCCTCATCTTGCTAAACACCAAAATATTGTTGACATATATGACCACAAACTTACTCGAAAATATATTTAGAACTAGGAAATATATTTAGAACCTTGTTCATCACCTCATAAACATGCTTGAGGTATTCATTAGCCCAAATGGCATCACCAAACATTCGTACAAGCCTTCCTTTATTTTGATTGTAATATTATATTAATATCCCTCTTTGATCTTGATATGATGGCATCTACTCTTGAGATCCATCCTGTAAAAGCACAAAACGATTTGGGGAAAATATAAATATAGTTTCATGGAATCATTGACTTTAGGAAGAAAAAGTGTGTGAGGCCCATCTTTTTTAGCTACTTTAGTTACTCTAGTTTAGACTATTTGACTATGTTGATTTGGTTTTATATACTGTATGTGTGTGGACATTTATGCTTTTATGTTAGGGACATTATGCTATATTTGAACTTATGGACATTATGTTATAATTGAACTCTATAGGAATTATATTTTGGACCTTATAATTAATTAACTTATGATTATATGTTATTGGATTATTATTTATGTGTTGAAAAAGAAATTATTGGATTAGCAAGATGCTTGTATGATAGTCATTTAATAAATTATTTGAATTATGTGATCATGAATGACTTAGAATATTTAATTATTTTTGTGATGCATTTTCATGTTCCTTCGGCTATACATTCTTTGATATACTGATATTCGAAAATGAAGTGTGTAGGTGGGTGGCCAAGATCATTAAGTTTCAGAGACTCCAAGAATCCATCATGTGATACCCTGTTAACCTAGTCTAACTTGTGGAAGGGGTGAAGGCTAAAGTGTTTCATGAAATTAATTATTTATTTGTGTGATAGTTGTGGTTATTTCATTTTTATAATTTTTAATTAAATTAAATTTGTTATTGTGAGAGTTTAAATTTATTTTTATTAATTTATTGTTTTATTGTTTTTGGGATGAGGATAAAGGAGTTGCTTTAATTGTTTTTATAAATAAAAAGATTTTTGAGGGAAAAAGAAAGAAAGTTCCTATCCTTTTTGTTTTTTTGAGTTTTTTGGTTATTTATGGGAAGAGTTGGATTTTGGAAAGGACTTTTTAATTTGCATGAGTTTGGAGAGAAAAAAAAAAAGAGAATTATTGTGAGAAGTTTTTGAAAAAGAGTTTTGTCTTGGGAATTTGGTTGTGGATTCGAGAGCAAGGGGTTTTTAATTTGGTTTTTGGGCTCTCCCTAACTTGGGGAGATGAGGTAGGATTTGAAATTCTCTTTAAAATTTCTGTAAAATGTATGCATGTGGTGTTTATGGAAGTTTTTGGTTTTATGTGTTTTGCATTTTTTGTTGATTGTGGGATAAGGGTTGTGTAGGGAGCGGCTCTCCCCTGAGGGGTGAGAGCCTTCCAAGTGTTGGGGTAGAGAGAGGTGTGGAGCCTCTCTTGGGGAAAGTTGGATTTGTAATATGTGATAAAATGATGGATTTGATGGTTGTTGTTGTTGGTATTTTATAGAGATCTGGTGATGGAATGATGGATTGGGTGCTGTTGTTGTGGATATTGTATGGAGATGTATGGTATTGGGAGGTAAAAGTGGTTTGTGAGATAGAGGTTGTGATTTTTATGATGATAAGTTGGTATATAAGAGTTTTATATTGTTTCCACAAGAGGGAGGAGTATCCCCTCTCTCCCCCTATGTTGGATCTAGTTTGGATCCTTTGTTTGTGAGTCAACCAAATGGGATTTTGTGTTTATGTGTAAATGGAATTTCTTCTAGTTTATAGATTTTTAAGTGGTTGCATGTGTGTTTCCCGATTCTTGGAGTTCCTGCTCGGGGGTGGGATTATGAAACAATTCCTATGGTAGGATGGAGAGTAGGTCTTGGCCATTCAGTTGGTTATTCTGGTTGAAAGTTATTGAAGTCTCTTGAAGGGATTGAAGGTCAAAGGAATTTCTGCATGTTCAAGGAAAAGAAATATTTGTTTATATCTCATGGTAAGTTGCCATTGTTAAAGTGTGGGTCCTAGAAGTTGTTGGCAAGATTGCCTATTTGTAATTTGTGATAGTCAAGATTATTGAAGACTTATGATTGTATCTATCTTAGCCTATTCTTTTTAAAAACATTAGATTGCTATAATGGCAAAATTGTGTTGCATGTCTTAGTATGAATATGAAAATAAACACATTGTTTTAGTAAATCTGCATGTGCAAAGTAATTTCTAGTTCTTCTATATATTTAATGAGAAAGTTATGGATATACAGATAGATAGAGACTCCTCATGCTTTTACTGTTAAAAGATATCATGCTGATGTTTAGAAAATAAAATAATCTGAGTGTTCTTTCTTGATATATATATGCATATAGAATATGCACACACACACAAGTGTATTCGCTGTTTATATTATGGACTTTGCTGTGCGTAGTAGATAGAAACTCTGTGTGAATCTTATAAAAGAAAATAGACTAGAATTGAAATTTTATTTTTGCTTGAAATTGGTTTTAAAAACCATATAAGAATATAGTAATAGATATAATCTGATGTGGTGTTGATCTATCAGCCTTGATGGGGCTGTGGGAAGACCCATGGCCTCCCACAGGCCACGCGGCCTGTGGGAGCCATGGGTCTCCCACGGTAGCCCCCAAGGAGGCCACTAGCCTTAGCAGGCCACGGACCTCCCTTGAGGGGGCTCCGACCTTTGTTATATCCATTCACTATTCTATGCTATTGTGCATTAACAATTATCAAACCCTAATCAAATTTCAATATTTTGTAGTCACCAAACCTTGGTCCTGTGTTTGTCGACGACTCCAATGATAGTACTTTTCATTATATATATATATATATATATATATATATATATATCCTCTACTCTACGGAAATGTGTACACAATGAACAAAGATTAGAAAACCATTATGTTGATCAAATGAACAATAACTTTTATAGAGGAAATTATAAAATAGATTAGCTTTATATTTATTAATCTGAATAAAAAGAATTAGTTTTAATCTATTATTATAAAAAGGAAGTAATTAATATATTTAAATAAAAGAAAGAAAGCTTTTTGTTTTAAAGATGAAAGATAAAATTTGTTTTATGGAAAAGCACGTTTTATTGCCTTGCATTATCATTTAAATAGAAATTAAATAAATATAACTTGTTTTATTTTTGGAATTAGAAAAGTATGGTAAAGATTAGTTGGGTTTCTTATTTTAATAAATTAGTTCTTAAATAAATATTTAGTTGACATTGGAAATAAATGGAAAAAAAATTAATAGATTTATTTATTATTTAAAAGAATTTTAGGTTTAAATATTGAAGATATTGTGTTGATGCCACTAGTAGAAGTATATATATTTGTAATAAAGATTTGCCTCACCCATTTGTTAAACAAATATTAATTACTAATAATGGAATTTTATATTACGTTGAAATTATTATTATAATTTAGCTGATATTATTTTATAAACTTTTACTTATGAATAAATCCAATCGAGAAATACTTTAATTATTAGTTATGTTGTGATTATTTTAATTGATGGAATTAAATCAAGTTACTTTTTAGACTATAGTTGTAGAAAAAATTATATCACCTTTTTATGATTCAATTATTCGATTTGAACATTAGGGTTTTGGTGAGAATAAGAAACAATCATCATCAACCAGTACGTGATTGTTACACAGAAGTGAACTATAGGTAAACTTATAATGTAGTTTTCATATTTAACTCAATTCCTCTAAAAAATATATATTTCCACCATTTTTGCCCACTTGTATTGTTGACATACAAGTGGGCTTGATACGAACATGACATATGGTATCAGAGCCAGGTTTCCACACTTTGGGGACTCTGGGGATTTAAACTATATGTGACTAAAATTTTGTAGTTGACTGGTTTATTAGGATGCCTCCAAGACGTAGACACCCCCACTCTCAAGCTCAGTTAGATTCTATTCATTAGGATGAACTTGGAGATCAGGGCCCTCAGATTTTACAAGTATTATAGCAACTAGTTGATGTAGTGCATAATAGGCTACCACCTCTAGCTCAACCACCGCCTAGGGTTCTGTCTCATCCTCATTCGAAGGAGCACACTTCAGTGCACCACGAGCATAGTAGGAGTCCTACTCGTAATAGAGAAGAACATCATGAGGAAGGGGTAGGTGAATCAAGACACCATGTCCCTCCACGTATTAGCCAGATAGAAAACTTTGAGGCACCATTTGACACATATAGATAGGTCAGGGAATTCCTCTGCCTTCCACCCCCATATTTTTTGGGTACTTCCGAGGGTGTGGAGGCAAAATCTTGGCTACTGAACCTTGAGGGTTGTTTCAAACTCAAACTTTATGAAAGCAATCTCATGGCAAGGTTGGCATTCACTTACTCAAAGGAGCTGCAACCACTTGGTGGTATCAGGAGGAGAGAAAAAGATGTATTGTAGTTGTCACTTTGACTTGGGAAACCTTTCTGGAATGGTTCAAGAAAAGGTATATTTCAAAACACTTTAGGCAGAAGAAGATAGATGAGTTCCATGACCTTCAATAGAGGGGACTCACAGTAGCTCAGTATGAAAATAAGTTTCTATAATTGCTTCCGTACGTAGATTACATTCAGGAGGAAAAGTTGATGGTCAATCGATTTGTTAGGGGACTTAACCATGGGATGGCTGGACCAGTACATTTGGTAGACCCTTAGACCTTACAGGATATAGTAGAGAAGGCCTTAATTGTAGAGGAAATACTCCCTAGAAACCAGGGGAACCGTGAACATTTCAGGAACCATGACCAACCCTAGCAAAACTAAAATTTCTCTAGACCACCCATGCCTCAGGGAGGTGGATTCAAGAATAATGCACTTCCACCCAAACCACCTCAACAACAATAGTAGCAGGGTCAGAAACCTAGGACTAATTAGGGGGCACCTTCTAGGACTTGGCAGTCACAGCACCAACATAGAGATCAGAGACCACAAACACAGAATGTGGGACAAACCTGTTCACAACAGACTTTCAGGGGAAGTTAGGCTAGTTCCAACAGACTAGAGTTTCAATAGTAGACTCAGGCACCTCCTAGAGGTCCTTGCTACTCTTGTGGTGGCATTGGACATATTGCTTAGGATTGCCCTCAAAATTTCTCATCAGAAGGAGGTCAGCAACCAACATATTATGAGCCTACAATTGGGGATGTGGGAAAGTCCCACAGGGTTTTTTGCAGCAGTCAATAACTGTTAGGTAGATCATCAGGCTATAGTCATAGAGACTCAAGGTAAAATTGGTAATGTTTCAGTATCTATACTTTTTGATTCTGGGGCTACAGATTCGTTCATATACCTACCTATAGTGAAGTAATGTGGGTTGGTGGCAACTATGCAGGAAGTTGATTGGGATGTAGAATTAGCCACAAGAGCCAAAATGTCAGCAAACTCTTTGGTAAGAGATTGCCAGCTAGAACTTGGTGTGAGGCCTACTTTTTACACTACTGTTCATGAGACTATTTGCAGTGATTTTTATTATTATTATATGTTGAGAGACTTATGTTCTGGAATCTTGCTTATTAAACCTAATTGATTTTTAAGAAAATAATTGTGCAATGATAAATTAGATATTATTTTTTTTGAGAATGATGAATGGATATGGAAACTCAATGTGATTCTATGGTTGAATGTTTAAAATGCATGTTTTTAGTTTTGCTTCGGCTATGATATCTCTATGTGGTATTGACTTCGAGTTTGAGTGTGTAGGTATTACTAACGAAACCACAATTACAGGAGACCATCTCATACCTATGTTGTATCCCTTGTGAGCCGATCTAGTTCAATGAGGAGTTATGATCAACCTCGTGTTTGGAAAATGTTGTAATGTTGTAATGTGTTATTATTGCATGAGGTCAAGAGAATAAGGGTTATCTTCTGATTTACTTTTATTATGATATGTGTTGTAAGTAATGATGTTTTTTAATCTTGTTTAAATTTTAATTCTTTTAGACCCTTTATCTTGTGTTTTATTTGAATCTAGGAGTTCTAACTAGGCATAAATCAACCCTGGGTTATACCCCATGGGTCTAGGGACCTTTTGGGCTAGGATAACCCTGGGTTAACTTCCATATGGTTACTTAAACCTCACTATGAAGTAAAGTGACGAAATTGGAAGCATGGGGACAATGGGATGAGTGGAATCCACTCTCAGGCCACCTATAAGTCATAAAATATCTCCATGATTCCCTAATAATGGAGTGTTTGTCTCCATGTGCCTCTCTTTTGGTGGGGTTTCCCTTATTTGGGTTAGTGTGTCATCCACTCCATTTGTATTATATTTTACTTAATGTATTTTAAATTCACCATGTGTTGTAGATAGGACTTTAGTGGGGAACCTATGGAGTGGGGGGTCAATTGTTTTATGACCACTAGGAATGGATGAGTTGTGGTTAGTTGTTTAATGCCACTTGGGAAATTAGGAAAATAGATGGAGTTAGTTTAAAAGAAAGAGAAGGAGGAGAGTTAGGGGGTTGGATTATTGTGGAAAGAAGGAGACTTTGGAGAAGGAGGCTAGAGTGGAGCTCTTCATCAAATTTCATTTCCATAATTAGGCTTTGAAAGGTTGGTGAACAAGACTACTCTCTTGTATGATCAGATGCTTGTTATGTTGTTGTTGTTTCTTTCTTGATGGATGAATGTGTTAATGTCTTCTATGAGTTTTCTGTTATTGTTTGGGGTTTGATTTGGGTGTGGAAAGAGCTTCTTCTAGTTGGAAGGCAATGTTCATCTTGTATAGGGAAGGGGAGGTGTAACCCTCCCCAGGTGTCATCTTGTTTCTTGATGTTTGCAATGCCTTGAGGGCATGTTGGTACTTTTATAGCCTAGAGGGCTTATGGCCTTGTGTGCCTATTGGGATATCCCTGGTGATTGGGTTTATTGTTGGCTTGAGGCCTTGTGGAGGCAGAGTATATTGTTGGCTTGAGGCCTTGTGGAGGAAGAATAACTTGTTGGCTTAAGGCCTTGTGATACTATGTGGTAAAATGTGAAAAGATGATACCTGGGGGTTAGAGATGTCTACTTCCCTACCCTCCTTGTACTCACCTAAGCTGAGTCTTTGTGTTGTGAGTCAACCATGGGGTTTGTGTTAATTACTTTGTTATTGTTATTCAATGTTGTGCAGTGTTGTTTTATTCTACCCTGGTATGAGGATGCTCTCCCTAGCTCGGGGGTGACCCTCTTGCGGGTCAAAGGTAGGAAGGAGAGCTAGATGGTTCTTGTTTTCTCCCTTGTTGTCTTGCAAGTTCTATTGAAGCATGTTAAGAGGATTGAAGAAAATCTTGCCTTGTTAAATGAAAATGTTCTATCTCCTATTTGTAATGAGGACCTGATTCTTTAAAGTCCTTATGAGTTCATTATGTAAGAGTTTTAGAGGAGGTATTTTCCCTCTTGAAAATCATTGTAAAAGTGAATCTTGGGAGTAGAGAGTCAATCCTTCCTCATTATGACATTAGTTGTGATTTAAATTGGTTTTTACATTACTTCATTTATGTTTGGGAGAAGAAATTATTTCCTCCCTTAGAGTGTATAAGAGAAAATAGAGAAAAGCGTAACAAAGCGAACAAGAAACTATTGATACTTATAAATGCCAATCACCTACCGGAGAAAACCTAAAACATTGCAAATTAAACCGACACAATCTTAGAGATCGAAATCCTCTTGCATACGAATGTAGAACATTCCGCTGGCAACAATAACTCGATAACCTTTTCAAACGTAACCGAGCACGCTTACGCGTGCGAGGTGAAGAATTCAAGTAGTAAAAGAAATTTTTTTGATAGTTCGAATCATGCCTACATGGCATGTGTGGACATAACATGCATGTTTTGCGTCTTGTGAATGCACGTGAAATCTGGGCATGACATTTTGGTATCAGAGCCCAGTCATTTTAAAACACTGGGCTTGTATGAGCACATTATTACTTCTGCGAGAAAACTGACTAGAGGTTACCTTGTTTTTGTAGGATGCCTCCCAGACGAGTTCGACAACCAGTGTCTCACCACACTCCAGCGACCAAGGTGCACACTGATTCTTCAGCTGTGGGACCGGATTAGCCAACCCCACCAGAACAACCAAATCCACAAGAGTAGCCAGTTTTGCAGGCACAACCTGTTCCGTAGGTACCGCAAGCACCACCCGCCCCACTTGAGATGGGACCATAGATTTTATAGGCCTTACAGGCTATTTTGGATAGGCTTCCTTTAGCCGTAGTTGAGCCGCGTGTAGAGCCACGTGACGAGCCCCGCGATGTTCCATGAGAGGAGCCACGCGTGGAGGCACGAGCTGAGTTTCATGCGAGCCACGTGAGGAGCCCCGTGTAGAGCCACAAGGGGGTACCTCGTGTGGAGCCGTATGTTGAGCTACCTGATACGGAGGAGGTTGGTTCAGCCGGCAGGGCCCGGAGCAAGAGCCCCACACGTCATGTTAGGCATGACGAAATAGTGAGAATAGAGCAATTTGGTTCCAGGCCTTATGAGCATCATGCAGATGAGCCTTACAGGGGGCGCAGTGACAGAGGAGATCCCATTAGGGATATACTGAGACTGAACCCTCCTACATTTGTTGGAACTACAGAGGGAGTCGAGGCAGAGGACTGGCTTATTAGTTTGGACAGGTGCTTCGTGTTGCATCCTTACGTAGGCAACACGAAGGCCCGTGTGGCAGTGCACTTGTTACGGGATGCTGTAGCTACATGGTGGCGCATTGAGGAGTGCAAGCGCCACCTTTCCATAGATACACTCTCATGGGAGATTTTTATTGAGTGCTTCAACGCGCGATATCTATCTGACCACTACTGACAATGTCGTATGGATGAATTTCATGATCTACAGCAGAGGGGTCTCTCGGTGGCTCAGTACGAGAGTAAATTTACAGAGTTATCTAGGTATGCAAAATATCTCCATGATGAGAAACTCCTGGTACACAAGTTTATCAGAGGTCTAAACCATAGTATATCAGGACTTGTTCAGATGGCAGATCCGCAGACACTGAGTGATGCTACCGAGAAGGCTTACATTGCAGAAGAGATTCAGGGATGGGGGCAGAATTCTCACCCTTAGTTCTAGGATTGGGGACAGTAGCAGCATCAACAAAACTTTTGTAGACCGACACAGCATTTCCCTAAAGGAGGACACAGTTCAGCCCTAGTACCTCCTAGACCCCCACAACAACAGCAAACACATCAGCAACAAAAAGCTAAGACACAACAGAAATCTTATGGGGGAAATAACAGAGGTTGGCAGTAGTAGGGCCTGCGCAGAGATCAAAGACAACAGGGACCACTTGCGGGACCCGCGAGACCACAGCAGTCGTTTAGGGGTTCACAGGGGTCTACTGGCAGGACATGACAACAACAGTCGAGCAGGACTCAGACTGTACAGGTACAGGTTAGAGGCCCTTGTTATAATTGTGGTGAAGCAGGACACATAGCTAGAGAGTGCCCATTGGGTTATACAGCTGGGGGACAACATCATGCAGGAGGATCTGAGCAAACAGTGGGTGACGTGGGCAAATCCCACCATAGTTTGCAGCGGTTGACAACCGCCAGGCTGATTTCTAGGCCTCAGTCATTGAGACAGCAGGTATGATAGCAGAATCTCCCATCTCTATCCTTTTTGACTCTGGAGCTACCAACTCCTTTATTTCTACATCGTTAGTGGAACATTGTAGGCTGGTGGCTTCTAGGCAGGACATTAGGTGGGAGGTTGAACTGGCCTCTGGGGCCAGGATGTCAGTTGATTCTGTTGTCTGAAATTGTGAAGTTTCCTTGGGTTCATTCACTACAACATGGGATCTTAGAGTGATGCCTTTAGGAACCTATGGCATAGTCCTTGGCATGGACTAGCTTGCAGCTCACAGAGCCAAGCTGGATTGCCGTCAGAAGATGATAAATTGCACAGATGATCATGGCACTCTGGTAGAGTTAGTGGGCATCCAAAAGCCCATGATTGCTCGAACGGTATTCGCTCAGCAACTTAAGCGTTGCATTCGGAAGGGATGTCAGCTATATGCTATCACAGTCAGTGATAGATCAGAAGATGAGCCTAAGACTACATTAGATGATCACCCCATCCTAGGGGAGTTTGCAGATGTCTTTCCACCAGAGTTACCTGGTATGCCCCCACATAGAGAAGTTGATTTTCACATCGATCTAGTACCAGGGGCAGAACCAGTATCTCGAGCACCTTACAAAATGACTACTCATGAGCTTACTGAGATGAAACTGCAGTTAGAAGAATTACTAGAGAAGGGACACATCCGACCTAGTGTTTCTCCATGGGGTGCACCGGTTATCTTTGTTAAGAAGAAGGATGGATCTCTTCGACTATGCATGGACTATAGGCAGTTGAATAAGGTGATGGTGAGAAACCGATATCCTCTGCCAAGGATTGATGATCTCTTTGACCAGATGCAAGGAGCTAGAGTGTTTTCAAAGATTGACCTAAAATTTGGTTATCACCAATTGAGAATTACAGAGGTAGATATTCATAAAACTACTTTCTAAACTAGATATGGTCATTATGAGTTCACAGTGGTACCCTTCAGATTGATGAACGCTCCTGCGGTGTTCATGAGTCTCATGAACGGGGTGTTTCGTACTTACCTAGATCGGTTCGTGATCATATTTTTTGACAACATCTTGATCTATTCACGAACCGAGGAGGAACATGTGGACCATTTGCGTCAAGTGATGCAGTGTTTATGTGAGAATCAACTGTATGGCAATCTGGCAAAATGTGCTTTCTTCAGGATAGAGGTACAGTATTTGGGACATATATTATCAGGTGATGGTATCTCCGTAGATCCATCGAAGATCAGGGCTATTCAGGACTGGCCAGCACCCACCAGTGTTACAGAAGTGAGGTGCTTTATGGGACTAGCTAGTTACTACCATAGGTTTGTCGAAGGTTTCTCTAGAATAGCTCATCCTATCACTTCCCTTCAATGAAAAGGGAAAGGATTCACATGGACTGAGAAGTGTGAGAAGGCCTTTGGAATCCTTAAGGAACGCCTTACCAGCGCTCCCATATTAGCTGTTCTAGATCTGGCAGAAGATTTTGTTGTCTACATGGATGCATCTTTAGAGGGATTTGGAGCTGTACTTATGCAGGGTGGTAGAGCGATCGCTTATGAATCATGAAAGCTTAAGACACATGAGCTGAACTACCCTACACACGATCTAGAAATAGCAGCTGTCATTCATGCTCTTGTTTGATGGAGACACTTCCTCTTAGGCCGACGCTTTGAGCTCCATTCAAACCATCATAGCTTGCAGTATATTTTCACTCAGTCAAATTTGAACGCTCGCCAACGGCGTTGGATGGAGTTCTTATGTGAATACGACTTTGATGTCCACTACATCAAGGGGGAGAACGTGGTTGCCGATGCATTGAGTTGAAGGCGCCACGAGATTCTGACTCTGACTTTGAAAGTGGATTTAAGGGAATGTATTCTACAACATCTGCCTGAGGACGAGTGGTTTCTTGAGGTGCAGCAGGAGATTCAGAATCAGAGGGTCCTGAAGGGAAAATTTGAAGGATATTCCTTGGAGTTAGATGGATTACTTAGACTTAGGCAGCGCATCTATGTACCCCGTGCGAGTGATCTGCGTGTAGTGATACTCTCGAAGGCTCATAGAGCACCCTATGTAGCTCATCTAGGGGTGAAGAAGATGCATGCAGACTTGAGACAGTTATACCATTGGGCTGGGATGAGACGGGATATTACAGAGTTTGTTGCTCGATGCCTTGAGTGTCAGAGGGTCAAGGCCGAGCATCAGCATCCAGCAGGACTCTTATACCCCCATGAGATACCTGAATGGAGATGGGACACCATCTCCATGGACTTCATTGTTGGTCTACCTATGTCATCACGATGCCATGATGCCATCATGGTGACAGTTGACAAGTTGACCAAGGTGGCACATTTCTCACCTGTACACACAACGTACAATGCTCCATCGGTGGCGAGGGTATTTCTTGATCAGATTGTTAGGCTGCATGGAGTACCTCGCCGTATTATATCTGATAGAGACTCCATTTTCACATCTTCATTTTGGAGAGCTCTACATTAGGCATTGGGCACATAGCTCAACTTCAGTTCCACTTATCATCCTGAGACCCATGGCCAGACAGAAAGAGTTAATCAGGTGTTAGAGGATATGCTGCGTATGTATGTTATGGATCATCAGTCTAAATGGGAGGAGTACCTGTATCTAGTTGAGTATACCTACAATAATGGGCATCACAGCTCGTTGGGTATGCCTCCTTACCAGGTTCTATACGATAGACCTTGCAGAACACCTTTGAGTTGGGATCGGTTAGAGGACCGAGTTGCCATTGGTCCTGAAATAATCTAGGATATGGAATAGCAGGTTACCTTGATCAAACAGAGACTACATGAATTTCAGGATAGACAGAAAAAGTATGTAGATGTGAAGAGGACAGATCGAAGCTTCTCAGTAGGTGACAGAGTATTCTTGAGAGTGCGACCACATAAGAGTCTAATCTGTTACAGAAAAGGCTCTAAGCTCACACCCCGGTTTGTAGGACCTTTTGAGATCCTAGAGAGGATAGGACCTGTAGCCTACCATTTAGTCTTGCCACCTAGCCTGTCTCGTATCCACAATGTCTTTCATGTTTCAGTTTTACGATGTTATATGTCTGATTTGTCTCACGTGTTGGATTGGAGTGCTTTTCAGGTAGAGGCAGACGGACAACTGGCTTTGGAGCCAATACACATATTGGCTCGTCGGATGCTGCGCCTTCGAGGTCGAGAGCTGGACCAAGTTAGGGTCCAGTGGGATATGTACGATGAAGTCACTGCAACATGGGAAGATGCTACGAGACTGAAGACGCTTTACCCTCACCTCTTTGATGACTTCCAGGAGGAAGTACAATCTTAGGGGGAGAGGATGTGAGGCCTACTTTTTACACTACTATTCATGAGACTATTTGCAGTGATTTTTATTATTATTATATGTTGAGAGACTTATGTTCTAGAATCTTGCTTATTAAACTTAATTGATTTTTAAGAAAATAATTGTACAATGATAAATTAGATATTGTTTTTTTTGAAAATGATGAATGGATATGGAAACTCAATGTGATTCTATGGTTGAATGTTTAAAATGCATGTATTTAATTTTGCTTCGGCTATGATATCTCTATGTGGTATTGACTTCAAGTTTGAGTGTGCAGGTATTACTAACAAAACCACAATTACAGGAGACCATCTCATACCTATGTTGTATCCCTTGTGAGCTAATCTAGTTCAATGAGGAACTATGATCAACCTCGTGTTTGGAAAATGTTGTAATGTTGTAATGTGTTATTATTGTATGAGGTCAAGGGAATAAGGGTTATCTTCTAATTTACTTTTATTATGATAAGTGTTGTAAGTAATGATGTTTTTAATCTTGTTTAAATTTTAATTCTTTTAGACCCTTTATCTTGTGTTTTATTTGACTCTGGGAGTTCTAACTAGGCATAAATCAACCCTGGGTTATACCCCATGGGTCTAGGGACCTTTTGGGCTAGGATAACCCTGGGTTAACTTCCATATGGTCACTTAAACCTCACTGTGAAGTAAAGTGACGAAATTGGAAGCATGGGGACAATGGGATGAGTGGAATCCACTCTCAAGCCACCTATAAGTCATAAAATATCTCCATGATTCCCTAATAATGGAGTGTTTGTCTCCATGTGCCTCTCTTTTGGTGGGGTTTCCCTTATTTGGGTTAGTGTGTCATCCACTCCATTTGTATTATATTTTACTTAATGTATTTTAAATTCACCATGTGTTGTAGATAGGACTTTAGTGGGGAACCTATGGAGTGGGGGGTCAATTGTTTTATGACCACTAGGGTAATGGATGAGTTGTGGTTAGTTGTTTAATGCTACTTGGAAAATTAGGAAAATAGAGGGAGTTAGTTTAAAAGAAAGAGAAGGTGGAGAGTTAGGGGGTTGGATTATTGTGGAAAGAAGGAGAATTTGGAGAAGGAGGCTAGAGTGGAGCTCTTCATCAAATTTCATTTCCATAATTGGGCTTTGAAAGGTTGGTGAACAAGACTACACTCTTGTATGATCAGATGCTTGTTATGTTGTTGTTGTTTCTTGCTTGATGGATGAATGTGTTAATGTCTTCTATGAGTTTTCTGTTATTGTTTGGGGTTTGATTTAGGTGTGGAAAGAGCTTCTTCCAGTTGGAAGGCAATGTTCATCTTGTATAGGGAAGGGGAGGTGTAACCCTCCCCAGGTGTCATCTTGTTTCTTGATGTTTTCAATGCCTTGAGGGCATGTTGGTACTTTTATAGCCTAGAGCGCTTATGGCCTTGTGTGCCTATTGGGATATCCCTGGTGATTGGGTTTATTGTTGGCTTGAGGCCTTGTGGAGGAAGAGTATATTGTTGGCTTGAGGCCTTGTGGAGGAAGAATAACTTGTTGGCTTAAGGCCTTGTGATACTATGTGGTAAAATGTGAAAAGATGATACCTGGGGGTTAGAGATGTCTACTTCCCTACCCTCCTTGTACTCACCTAAGCTGAGTCTTTGTGTTGTGAGTCAACCATGGGGTTTGTGTTAATTACTTTGTTATTGTTATTCAATGTTGTGAAGTGTTGTTTTATTCTACCCTGGTATGAGGATGGTCTCCCTAGCTCGGGGGTGACCCTCTTGCGAGTCAAAGGTAGGGAGGAGAGCTAGATGGTTCCTGTTTTCTTCCTTGTTGTCTTGCAGGTTCTGTTGAAGCATGTTAAGAGGATTGAAGAAAATCTTGCCTTGTTAAATGAAAATGTTCTATCTCCTATTTGTAATGAGGACCTGATTCTTTAAAGTCCTTATGAGTTCATTATGTAAGAGTTTTAGAGGAGGTATTTTCCCTCTTGAAAATTGTTGTAAAAGTGAATCTTGGGAGTAGAGAGTCAATCCTTCCTCATTATGACATTAGTTGTGATTTAAATTGGTTTTTACATTACTTCATTTATGTTTGGGAGAAGAAATTATTTCCTCCCTTAGAGTGTAATTGAGATTGTGGGAATTTTACAATTGATGTCATCTTTTGGTTTTATCAAAATGTAACTTGTGTGAATGTTGCTAAGTTGGATCAGTTGTTTAAATTTATCTCTTGTATTATTGGGTTTTACTATATTATGGAAATTGCAAATTTACCATGTAAATTTTAAAAAGTAAATCTTGAGCTAAGTTATAATGGAAATCAAATTAAATCAAATTTCTATTGAATATTGTGTGTTATAGAAATGGACAGAATCAATAAATTTCCTGAATATACTTTTGGAACTTAAATTTATTAGAATTGGAGATTTATTTTAAAGATAAATGAAAAGGCAAATATAGTTTTAAATGATTAATTGTTCATTTCCTTTAAGTATTTATTATTTCGTAAAACAAAAATAGAGAGATAGTGAAATGTATTTAACCAAGGATCTTAGTTATATATATATATACACACACACACACACACATGTACATGTATATACATCTATATATATATATATACTTGCATATTTTACTTTTAGATTTAAAAGTGTATATTTGATATATCGGTAATTACATTTTTTTTACCACTATTGAAAAATTTGTGTAATTGACATATATATATATATATATTTATATATTTACATATTTAATTGTTTATTACAAATGAAATTGTGAAAATACAAACATTGGAATACTTGTGAAAATGTATATATATATATTTAAATATATTTGTTTATTTTAAATAGCTTATTTTAAATATAATTGTGAGAGCAAGGTATATACATATATATGTATTTTTTAAATAATAATAAACAGAAATTTCAAATTTTTTGCAAACAAACTGTTTGGGCAAAGTTCGCTATGTTTGTCACATAGCCGAATAAACATACGATGGGTGGTGGGGTTTTAAACCCCACTAAAATTTTAAATGAGCCACGGGTGTGGGGAGGGGCAGAGCCCCACCCACACCCCATGCAGTAGGATGTGGGTGGGGCTCCGCCCCTCCCCACACCCCCACCGTGAGTCCACAACCCCCCTGTGAGCCGCGGCCCTAACTTCCCTCCGTCCGCTGTTTACTGTGCGGCAACCTCCAACCCGCCGCCTTCGCCAACACCTTCACTTCGTTCCTCCACCCTCCATTTTGCCCTTGTACCTTCGACCACCACCGGTGCCTTCGGCCCCCTCCTGCCCTCGTCGACCTCCTCCTCTGGCGCTGCCGCCATACCCTGTAAGCAAACAATGCATACAACAAACAAGAAAATGTTAGGGTTATTTAACCCTAACACATGTGTTGGTAGTTCAAATAAAATGGTATTTAAAATTAAGTGGCATTTCCACTATCTACTTAGTGACATTTAAATTTATATTTATGTATCAATTTCAAAGCATGGGCTTACACTTTAAGGACAACTATATATATATATATATATATATATATATACATATAATCCTTGAGAATAAAGAAGATTGTTTAAAGGGATATTGCTTTAAAATGTAAATATGAATAAATATATAAATTATATATATATATATATATATATATATATATATATATATATATATATATATATATATATATATATATATATATATATATATATATTATATTTGTTCATTCCTTAGATTGGGGAAAAAAGAATTTTACTTAAATAAGTTTAAATATAATTATATATATATTATTGAACATTATTAGTGGGGTAATTGAAGGTCAGGTTAATGTACTGACACATTTGTTCATTTGTAAAGAAAATTGTATTTATGGAAATTATCTTTTCTGAATGGATTACCAAGTAGTAAAAATAGATTAACATTTTGAAATTAATTGCCACAAAAGAAACTATATAAGAGAAAATAGAGAAAAGCGTAACCAAGCGAACAAGAAACTATTAATACTTATAAATGCTAATCACCTACCGAAGAAAACCTAAAACATTGCAAATTAAACCAACACAATCTTAGAGATCGAAATCCTCTTGCATATGAATGTAGAACATTCCGCTGGAAATAGTAACTCGACAACCTTTTCAAACGCAACTGAGCACGCTTACGCGTGCGAGGTGAAGAATTCAAGTAGTAAAAGAATTTTTTTTGATAGTTTGAATCATGCCTACATGGCATGTGTGGACATAACATGCGTGTTTTGCGTGTTGTGAACGCACGTGAAATGTGGGCATGACACTTGGGGTTTTCACTACTTCGGTCGACCTTCGAGTTCTTCCCTTAGGATCATATGATGTAGTGTTAGGCATGGATTGGCTAAATGCACATGATGCTAAGTTAGATTTCTTAAATTAAATAATTGAGTGTCTTGACAATGTGGGTAATCTAGTGAATATTTCAGGGATTCAGAGACCAGTGTCATTGAGAACGATTTCCGCAAAGCAACTTAAGCATAGCATGTGCAAAGGTTTCCAACTCTTTGCTATATCCATTAGTGATAGATAAGAAAAAGGATCTGGAACCTCTTTAGATGATCATCCCATCTTGCAAGAATTTGCTGATGTGTTTCCCTCAGATCTTTCTGGGATGCCACCTCGGTGAGCGATTGATTTCCACATAGATCTAGTGCCAGGAGCAGAACCTATTTCTAGGGCTCCTTATCATATGACTACTCAAGAGCTTCAAGAGCTCAAAATTCAATTAGAGAAATTTTTGGAGAAGGGCCACATATGCCCTAGTGTCTCTCCTTGGGGTGCACCTGTTATCTTCATCAAGAAGAAGGATGTGTCACTTCACCTTTGTATCGATTATAGGCAGTTGAACAAACTCACAGTGAAGAATCGTTACCCACTGCCTAGGATTGATGACTTGTTTGACCAAATTCAGGGAGCTAAGGTATTCTCAAAGATTGATATGAAATCAGGGCACCATCACTTGAGGATTGTGGAAGCAGATATTCACAAAACAACTTTCCGCACTCATCATCACCATTATGAGTTTATGGTAGTACCCTTTGGGCTAACTAATGCCTCAGTAGTGTTCATAAGCCTTATGAATGGAGTTTTTGTACTTTCCTTGACAAGTTTGTGGTCATCTTCCTTGATGACATTTTGATATATTCTTGCACAGAGGAAGAACACAAGGAACACTTGAGGATGGTCTTACAATGTTTGAGGGAGAATCAATTGTATGCAAATTTAGCAAAATATGATTTCTTCTAGACAGAGATTTAGTACTTAGGCCACATCATTTCAGGAGACAAAGTTGCAGTTGATCTGACTAAGATCAAGGCTATCTTAGAATGGCCTGTCCCAACTAATGTATCTGAGGTTAGAAGCTTTAAGGGGTTGGCTAGATATTATAGAAGGTTTGTTGAAGGTTTCTCTAGGATTGCACATCCGATCACTTCCCTTCAAAAACAAGGGAAAAAGTTTGTATGGATGGAGCAATGTGAGAGAGCTTTTCAGATCCTGAAGGAGAAACTCACTAGCACTCCCATTCTAGCTATACCCGATCCTACAGTTGATTTTGTAGTGTACACTGATGCTTCTATTGAAGGTTTAGGTGTGGTCCTTATGCAAGGATGTGTAATTGCTTACGAGTCTCGCAAGTTGAAAGCACATGAGCTCAATTATCTGACACATGATTTGTAGATAGCAGATGTTGTTCATGCATTGATGAGATGGTGACATTTCCTCTTAGGACATCGCTTTTAACTTCACCCCAATCACCGTAGCTTGCAGTACATCTTCACACAGTCAAATCTTAATGCTAGGCAATAGCGATGGATGGAGTTTCTTTGTGAGTACGATTTTGACATACAGTTTATTAAGGGAAAGGAGAATGTTGTAGCTAACACTTTGAGAAGAAGAAAGCATGGGATATTTTCCTTAGTTTTGCAGACAGATTTGTGAGGTTGTGTTTTAGATCTTTTTCCTCAGGATCCTTAGTACAATGAGGTAGTACAAGAGTTTCGACTCCATGGGTCCTTAAAGGACAAGTTTGAGGGTTATTCTCTAGATGCAGATGGTTTGCTTAGGCATTGCATACGCATTTATGTTCCTCCTTTGGGGGGATCTTAAATCATTTGTTTTAGTAGAGGCACACAAAGCTCCTTATGCAGCTCACCTAGGAGTTAAGAAGATGCACATGAACCTTCAAAAATTATACTTTTGGGCTAATATGTGAAAGGACATAGCTAACTTTGTAGCCCAATGCCTTGAGTGTTAGAGGGTGAAGGCCAAACACCAGCATCCAATATGAATGTTATATCCTCGCGCTATTCTAAAATGGAAGTGGGATGTCATTTCGATGGATTTTATTGTAGGTCTCCCGATGTCAGCTCAAAGGCATGATGCCATAATGGTCACCATGGATAATTTAACCAAAGTAGCACACTTTTCACCCATGAGATCTTCATATAATGCAACTTCAGTACAGAGAGTCTTTCTAGATGATATTGTGAGGCTTCATGGTATACCTCATAAGATTATTTCAGATAGGGATCTCCACAATAGCAGGCCTTAGGAACGCAACTAAATTTTAGTACAACATATCACCCCGAGACAGACGGAAAAATATAGAGGGTGAATCAGGTCTTAGAGGACATGTTGAGGATGTATGTGATGGACCAAGTCCAAGTGGGAGGACTATTTGTACTTAGTAGAGTTTTCTTACAATAATGGTCATCATAGCTCCTTATGCATGGATCTGTATGAGGCTTTGTATGGTAGGCCTTGTAGGACACCTTTGAGTTGGGACCGCCTAGAGGATAGAGTTGTGGTGGAACCTAATTTAGTTTAGGAAATGGAGAAGCAGGTGATCGAGATGTGAGAACAGTTGCAGAAGGTAAAAGATAGGCAAAAGCATTAAATTGCATATGCCAAGAGGGTAGATAGGACCTTTTAGGTCAGAGATAAAGTGTTTTTACAAGTTCACCCTCATAAGAGCCCTATTCGCTATGGGAAAGGTTCCAAGTTAACACCTAGGTTTGTAGGGCCTTTTGATATCCTAGAGAGGATTGGCCCAGTTGCTTACCTCTTAGCATTGCCATCCAACCTACCTTTCATTCATGATGTTTTCCATGTTTGAGTTCTTAGGAATTACATGCCAAATTTATCTCATGTTTTGGATTGGGATGCCCTACAGGTCACACAGGATGAACAGTTATCACTGGATCCCATTCGCATATTGGATCATCAAACCTTGGCCCTGTGAGGACATGTGTTGGACCAAGTCAAGGTCCAATGGGACCACCTAGATGAGGCTACTTCTACATGGGAGGATACGGCTCAGATGAGGACCTTATACCCTCACCTCTTTGAGGGCTTCTAAGAGGAAGCCTAATATTAAGAGGGGGAGGATGTGAGGCTCATCTTTTTCAACTACTTTAGTTACTCTAGTTTAGACTATTTGACTATGTTGATTTGGTTTTATATACTTTATGTGTGTGGACATTTATGCTTTTATGTTATGGACATTATGCTATATTTGAACTTATGGACATTATGTTATAATTGAACTCTATGGGAATTATATTTTGGACCTTATAATTTAACTTATGATTAGATGTTATTGGATTATTATTTATGTGTTGAAAAAAAAATTATTAGATGAGCAAGATGCTTGTATGATAGTCATTTAATAAATTATCTGAATTATGTGATCATGAACGAGTTAGAATATTTAATTATTTTTGTGATGAATTTTCATGTTGCTTTAGCTATACATTCTTTGATATACTGATATTCGAAAATGAAGTGTGTAGGTGGGTGGTCAAGATCATTAAGTTTCAGAGACTCCAAGAATCCGTCATGTGATACCCCGTTAACCTAGTCTAACCCATGGAAGGGGTGAAGGCTAAAGTGTTTTGTGAAATTAATTATTTATTTGTGTGATGGTTGTGGTTATTTCATTTTTATAATTTTTAATTAAATTAAATTTGTTATTGTGAGAGTTTAAATTTATTTTTATTAATTTATTGTTTTATTATTTTTGGGATGAGGATAAAGGAGTTGCTTTAATTGTTTTATTTAATTTAAAAAAAATTGAGGGAAAAAGAAAGAAAGTTCGTATCCTTTTTTGTTTTTTTGAGTTTTTTGGTTATTTATGGGAAAAGTTGGATTTTGGAAAAGACTTTTTAATTTGCATGAGTTTGGAGGAAAAAAAAGAAGAGAATTTTTGTGAGAAGTTTTTGAAAAGGAGTTTTGGCTTGGGAATTTGGTTATGGATTCGAGAGCAAGGGGTTTTCATTCTAGTTTTTGGGCTCTCTCTAACTTGGGGAGCTGAGGTAGGATTTGAACTCCTCTTTAAAATTTCTATAAAATGTATGCATGTGGTGTTTATGGAAGTTTTTGGTTTTATGTGTTTTGCATTTTTTGTTGATTGTGGGATAAGGGTTGTGTAGGGAGCAGCTCTCCCCTGAGGGGTGAGAGCCTCCCAAGTGTTGGCATAGAGAGAGGCATGAAACCTCTCTTGGGGAAAGTTTGATTTGTAATATGTGATAAAATGATGAATTTGATGGCTGTTGTTGGTATTTTATGGAGATGTGGTGATGGAATGATGGATTAGGTGTTGTTGTTGTGGATATTGTATAGAGATGTATGGTATTGGGAGGTAAAAGTGTTTTGTGAGATAGAGGTTGTGATTTCTGTGATGATAAGAAGGAGGATTATCCCCTCTCTCCCCTTGTGTTGGATCTAGTTTGGATCCTTTGTTTGCGAGTCAACTAAATGGGATTTTGTGTTTATGTGTAAATGGACTTTCTTCTAGTTTATGGATTTTTAAGTGGTTGCATCTGTGTTTCTTGGTTCTTGGAGTCTCCTGCTTAGGGGTGGGATTGTGAAACAATCCCTACGGTAGGGTGGAGAGCAGGTCTTGGCCATTCAATTGGTTATTCTGGTTGCAGGTTATTGAAGTTTCTTGAAGGGGTTGAAGGTCAAAGGAATTTTTGTGTGTTCAAGGAAAAGAAATATTTGTTTATATCTCATGGCAATATGCTATTGTTAAAGTGTGGGTCCTGGAAGTTGTTGGCAAGATTGCCTATTTGTAATTTGTGATAGTCGGGATTATCGAAGTCTTATGATTTTATCTATCTTGGCATATTCTTCTTAAAAACATTGATTGCTATAATGGAAAAAGTGTGTTACATGTCTTAGTATGAATCTGAAAATAAACACATCTTTTTAGTAAATCTGCATGTGCAAAGTAATTTCCAGTTCTTCTATGTATTTAATGAGAAAGTTATGGATATAGAGATAGATAGAGACTCCTCATGCTTTTACTATTAAAAGATATCATGTTGATGTTTAGAAAACAAAATAATCTGAGTGTTCATATATATATATGCACGCACGCGCGCGCGCGCACACACACACACACACACACACATATATAAGTGTATTCGCTATTTATATTATGGACTCTATTGTGCATAGAAGATAGAAACTCTATGTGAATCTTATCAGAGAAAATAGAATAGAATAAAAATTTTATTTTTGCTTGAAACTGGTTTTAAAAACCATATAAGAATATAGATATAATTTGATGTGGTGCGATTCTGTCGGCCTTGATGGGGCCGTGGGAAGACCCATGGTGGCCCATCAAGGAGGCCGCTGGCCTTAGCAGGCCGTGGACCTCCCTTGAGGGGGCTCTAGCCTTTGTTATACCCGTTCATTGTTCTTTGCTATTGTGCATTAACAATTATCAAACCCTAATCAAATTTCAATATTTTGTAGTCGCCAAACCTTGGTTCTGTGTTTGCCGACTGCTCCAGCGACAATGCTTTCCATTATTATATATATATATATATATATACTATTATTTAATTATATCCTCTGCTATACAAAAACCTGTACACAATGAATAGAGATTAGAAAACCATTAAGTCGATCAGATGAACAATAACTTTTATAGAGGAAATTATAAAATAGATTAGCTTTATATTTATTAATTTGAATAAAAAGAATTAGTTTTAATGTCTTATTATAAAAAGGAAGTAATTAATATATTTAAATAAAATAAAGAAAGCTTTCTATTTTAAAGATGAAAAAAGAAATTTGTTTTATGGAAAAAGCACGTTTTATTGCCTTGCATTATCTTTTAAATAGAAATTAAATAAATATAACTTGTTTTATTTTTGGAATTAGAAAAGTATGGAAAAGATTAGTTGGGTTTCTTATTTTAATAAATTAGTTCTTAAATAAATATTTAGTTGATATTGGAAATAAATGGAAACAAAAATTAATAGATTTATTTATTATTTAAAAGAGTTTTATGTTTAAATATTGAAGATATTGTGTTGATGCCACTAGTAGAAGTATATATATTTTTGTAATAAAGATTTTCTCACCCATTTGTTAAACGGGTATTAATTACTAATTATGGAATTTAATATTACGTTGAAATTATTATTATTTAATTTAGCTGATATTATTTTATAAACTTTTACTTATGAATAAATTCAATCGAGAAATACTTTAATTATTAGTTATGTTGTGATTATTTTAATTGGTGGAATTAAATCAAGTTACTTTTTAGACTATAGTTGTAGAACAAATTATCACCTTTTTATGATTCAATTATTCAATTTGAACATTAGGGTTTTGGTGAGAGAAAGAAACAATCATCATCAACTAGTACGTGATTGTTACACAGAAGTGAACTATAGGTAAACTTACAATATAGTTTTCATATTTAACTCAATTCCTGTAATGCCCCTCGCTTTTTACCTGTGACAGATGTTATTTTCGTGTTTCCTATGACAGTTTTGGTTTAGATGATAGTCTTGTAGCGCATGCTTATAGTTTCAGGGTGTTTGGACTTTTACATTATTATGATCTCCTTGAGTTGATGGACTCTTTGATATTAAGCTAGTTGATTATGGATCTATGTTAGGATGATGCTTGATTACTTGTACTTTGTGCTTTCACAATTGATGGACATGATTATGGATTGATGTTACTTTTAGTTTAATATGTTGTTCGATCATGATTATGATGTATGACTGGTATTAGTTATTTAATGATGTGTTACTTGAACGAAATAGTGTTGCATTACTCGTGTCTGAGTACCCTGCCACGCTGCGAATTCCATTCATTATGCTTGTGATTACATGGTTATATATGTATATATGCACAACCTTGTTGTTCGTTGCAGGATGTAGGTACCGGGCATCGACTCCACCTGAATTACCAGGTCTGAGCATGCCCTAGCTAATGGAATTGTGGATTGGAGTTGACATGAGGTTCCCCTAATTAGTCAACATCCTCAAGGAGGATGAGCTTTCAGTGTTGTACCCTGTCGTCACTGTCAGTGGGACTGTTGTCATCATTTATCGTTATGTCCTGTGGCTTCTCTTGGGTCAGCTATCACCTTGTAAATTAGGGTACATCCAATTTGAGTGTCAATCCATGCATGATTAATATTTCATTTAAATAAGGTTAAATTAAAGCTTAAATTAAATAAACATTGCTAGGGGATTATGTGTGTGGTTTATTAATTATAAATAATTTAATTATTGATAATTGGTAAATAAATAAATTAAACTAGATAAATGATCTAACGAAATATTAAATTGCAAATTGTATCGGATTAAAATTAAACAGAAAACAGATGCATATGTGAAAATGAATAAACATCTATAACATTGATAAAATAAATCTAAGCTAAAATAATTGTGTCGTAAATTTGGATTACGGATATTTTAATGGTAAAATGGAATTGATAAGGGTAAAATGACCATGTCTTGGAGGGAGAGATTCGACCAAATCTATCAAATTTATATTGGATCATGATGAGTTTATTTAGTTCTTTATTGAATAGATATTTATTATATAAAAATAAATTAAATTTAGTCAAGAATTAATAAATTTGCTTCTCTATGGATAAAAATAATTATTATCCAATGACCTATGGGTTTGTTATTGCCATCACTATTACTATTATTATCACTATGATTATTTAGGTACATTATTAAACGTAATCAGTTTCTGATAAATAACGATAACATTTTTTTTTAAGGTTTAAAAATTAGGGTTGTCATATTTGGGGATATGCAAATTTATTTCAGGTGCCGTCATTTGTAAAATTGAGGAATTGGGAGTCTCGAATATAGTTAAATTTGCACCCCACGAGAAAGTGGGTTGTGGGGGAAAGGAAGGAATGTCTCTGCATTTACCCGAGGAGTCCATTCTAGGTTTTGAGAAAGTGGGATGTCAGGATGTCCCTGACATTTATCCGGGGAGCTGAGTCCTAGTTGGGAGGAGTTTTTTGGAAGAGAAGGAAGGAGGGGCTTGCAGAGGAGAAGAGATTTTGGGAAAAGCTTAACAAATTTCAGGTATGCACTATATATGATATATGCCTATTTCTTATGAAATTTTAACAGAATTAGGTTAATTGTGTTTTCTCCATTGAAGGGATTTACTCAGGGTTGGTGTTAGATTTTTGTTAATGGCAAACTTGAAATCCTTGTGACCGCCAACCTATCTTTAGTCTGAAGCTTGTCACAAACCTCCATTCTACTTCAAATTCATTTTAGTGGTTCCCCAATCTCCACCTCCGTGCATTCTGCACAGTTCCACCCAAATTGACCGTTTTGCACTTAAATCACATAGATCTTTTCTCTATTCTCCGTAATTTCAATCCACTAAGCTTCGACCCACAATCACTAACCTACGCTTATTAGTGTGTCCCTTAATAACATGGCCATGTCCTCTTGTCAGAGGGTCTTGCCTGGTGATCCTCTCAGTAAATGTTTTCCATCAGAAGACTTCCATGGCATTAAAACTGGTGCGTACCCCTAGTCAGACTATACCTGCATCTATGAAGTAAGGTAGGGCTTACATTGCAGCTAATACTGTGCTGCCTGTCCAGCGCTCCATTTATTATGTTATAACTCACCACGCAACACATAACGGATATATTACAATTGACTTGGTTTAAATCTTCACCACTCTACATTGTGCAAACAGAATGTTGCATAGACCCACTTGCTCCCCAAAATACCAAAATGGAACTCGATGGCTGTTTGGGCATTGTGTTACTTCTGAGCCATGTTGTGGTCCGTAGGGTTAGAGATACATTGTAATCTCCTTTTTATGTTCTCGGAGAAGTATTTCTGCTTTTCCTTAAAGGTAAACCGAAATCTCATTTTTTTGTAGTAATATATATGTGTCTTCACACCATATTATTCAGACTTTTAGCACGAACACCATAGCCACAACTTCTTTGACTTAATACACTTAGCTTTATTACCCTATTCTCATCCCCCCTTTCTTGATAAGAGAGGGTTTTATCTAGTTGCCCATGCAAGGGGGCTCCTTTTTGGATGCTATGAGAATTTTGGGGTATTTACATCTAATTACAAAAACAGGAAGCTGCAAACACAGTCATAACAACTTGGCAAAATAGGCACTGAGAGGGCTTAAAAGGGGTCAACCTTCCATCTCTAAAATCTGCTGAATTGTCCATTACATTTTTTTTAAGCTTGTGATTCTTGTCTGTAGCTATCTGGGCAGCCAATATTAGGAGTGGCAGACACCTTCATGGGATCTGGCCCTTACCACTCCCGAGCCCAAGAGAATACTATTTTGGGAGGCCAACTTATACATTCCCACATATTGAAAATCTAATGAGATGGTTGAAACAAGCCTTTAAAATCAGTCTTACAGAACAATAGCTTTAATACTTATTGCACAGTTCTAGCAATATAGCTATCCACATCTTTCCGCTGCCTACAAAGACTATACTTCAAAGAATCCATCAAACGAAGGTAGAAAACAGTTAGATTCATCATTTTCAATTACACAACAGTTGTATTCTAGCACAAGCGCTGAAGTGGGAACATGATCCTCTAATATTTGTGCTTCCTCAATAAAATTCGCATTATATATATAGCTGGTTCAACAACAGTAAATTGTTATTAGTCTTTTAATTATCAAATGCAGTGACAGTTATAGATAGACAACCAATCATGCCACATCTTTACTTCTCCACCTTGCGCACACGTCTATCAGAGCATTTCCACTATAATATCTAACAGATGCTGAGCGTTTGGTTATACACCTGCAATTTGCATTTTCGCTTAAGAGTTTCTTGAGCCGTCACCAATCCATTGCTATGTGTAGCTTGCACCTCCCCACACAATACGCTAATGATTAGAGGACACCAACGGTACTTTAGGGTTAGTTTTGTTTGCCACGTTATTTCCCACACATAGGATTCACTCACCAAGGAGAGAGTTCTTACCTTTAGGTTGCCTTTCATGAGTAAATTGCCATGTCTTGAGTAGTTTGTTCTATTATTTTCCCTAGATTTAAATCAATGTTCTTTTCTCTATACAAACTTTATGCTTATATTCATTCTTATTTGAGTTCAATCGGCATTGATTAGTAGTTTAAATTAAATGTAGGTTGAATAGTATAATTATTCGCATGATACAATTAGATTAATTTCAGAGATTACGGGGTTAAATTATGAGATTTTTGATCCGTCAATATGGTTGATATAATCATAATGCAATGATACAGTTTATATAATTTTAGAATAAGGTGATTATTTATATACAGTAAATTTGTAAATAAGGTGTAACATTAATTATATAACGATCTATGGAATTTTAATATCATTATTGTTATCACTATTATTATTATTATTATTACTATTATTATTATTATTATTATTATTATTAATATTATTATTATTTGTATCACGTGATTTATTTAAATCAAGCCAACGAAATTGATATAATCTGTTATCAGGATTATGAAATGATAAATTTAAATGTATATTAGATTTGGGACAAATGAATATTCATTATGTTGATTCGTAGAATGGATAAATGTATCTAACGTAGTATTTAAATCTATCACCTTCTCTTTATTAATGACTTGTTGAACTAGATTTCGTTCGTTGTAAATATACTTTGTTATTCTCATGAATGTTGTGATAGATTGACAATGGTATGTGATCTATAGGTAGTTGTAATCGTTAATTACGTAGAAGTGATTTACATTGTTCCTCTCTTGGTTATAAATTAAATCGAAATACTCAAGCTTATCCGTATGAAATAAATTTAAACTTTCCTTATAATCATTTAACTAATTTGAGATGATTATACTGACAATAGAAGTTTACTCTAGTTACGTCAATGATAATTGTATCATGTAGATTAACTAAATGATTATTTTTAATACATATTTAAACATAATTCACTCTAATGTAAGTCATAGATTTATCCCTTGTAAGAATACGATCAAACGACAAGCTTTATCTTGATGATTGATATACCAATGTAACAACTTAGTCAAGTGCAAATTGCTATAGTGGAAGTAGTTGAAGAAGGCATAATTTGATCATAAGTGCAATAGATTCTTGTAGTATGTAAATGCAATCTGTGGGTCATAAAACCATTCTTATAGTCTTTGATTGTGTATCTTCCCGTGTGGCTAGAGTTCTAGAGGCTTAGCTTGGGATGTCTTGAATTCATGTGTTGTGTTGTTAGATGTCTGGAGATCATGATGTTATAAGAAGCCTTGCTGTCTCTAGCTATGTATGGACTAAATGAAAATTGAGTGATAAATGCACTTCTTGTGATTGTATTGTTATCCAATTGGTCGTACTAGTCTTGTATCCAGTTTTGTGGTAAGATATGGAATAGGGTGACATGGAAATCTTAGAGTTGTAATGAATATGTGTTATCATGGGCAATGGTCTAGGAGTCCTACCCTTATAATTATGTTGTGGAGGGTTAATGCTTTGTATTGTGATATGAGGATAGTTGTTATGCAAGATGGTCAATGCCTTGCATGGTTCCTTACCCTCATTGTTGTGATGTCTTGCTATGCTTGTTGTGTAGGGTTTCCTAGTTGTAGGTAAGGGAGTGGCTTCCATTATGGGGGCCGGTGCCAAGTGGCTAGCTAGGGTAACCCACTGGGAGTTGGTAATTCAATGATAACATAATAAAATACCTAGGGGTTGGGTAGTTTTCACACTAACAAGATAATAAGATGTTTGCTTCCTCACTCATGCCTGTAGTGCTAGTTCAGACTAAGGATGAGGGGAGAAGGCCGGGATTGGTAGATCTACTTCCTTGTCATCACGAAAGGAAGGTTGATTCCACATGCGTCATCCTATGGGGCCGGTGTCTAGAGAGAGACTGCCAGGGTAACCATAGATGGGGGCCGGTGTCTAGAGAGAGACTGCCTGGGTAACCCATGTTACGACCATGTGATGACACTCTCCTTACTACATCCTAGCATTCCCTAGTTGTTCTCTTCCTAGTTGTTAAGTGTTACCTTTGGATGTACTATTGTGTTGTTGAGATATTAACTTGTGATGTCAGAGTCGTCTGTCGCCTTATAGTCTACTGTCCACCTGACTGTATGTCATAGTGGGAACCTCATGTTAACTCCTAGCTCAGGGGGTGGACCTCAGGGTTCCACATGGTCAGGTGGAAGAGCTTATTCCATTGGTTCCTTGTGCATCAGACATTAGATCTTGTACCTATTTATGAAGACACTTATTATGCTCATGTTCTTGCTGGTGTATCAGTTGATTCAGATTGTATGTATTCATATGTAATTAGAATAGGGATGATGTAAATTACACAATGATGTACTCATTTGTATAGACTTGGAATATGTGCATGTAATCTTGATTAAAGTTGAGTATCTATTTGATGTCACAAAATGGAGATATATATGTATAATCAATATTGTAATAGAGTTAGAATGATTTGTCAATGTTAGTTAGTTATGCATGTATATTATGTTGGTTATTTGTCAAGTAGTGCAACCATGGCACCTTGGGAGACAGGATGATAGTTAATGATGTGTATCGAACTGCTAAACCTTACTTGTTATCTTATTCAAAAAAAATTATTCCGCTTTGCTTGCTTAGATGTGTTGTCTTCCAAGGTGTTTGTGGCGGGGCACTACAATTCCTCTAAAAAAAAATATTTCCACCATTTTTTCCCACTTGTATGGTTGACATACAAGTGGGCCTGATATGAGCATGACAAAGTGCAAATCTAAAATATTATTTTCCTCTTTCCTCTTGTATGTTAAAAAATTGTTGGAAGAAAAGTTGAAAGGAAACTCTTGTGCTGTTTGCATTTTTTTTGAAGAAGAGAAATGTCATCTGCATCCAAAATAGGGCTATTTTTAAAATTTTATTGAGAAATTTCACTTGATTCACACTTTCCTAAGTGTTTACTCAACTTAGAGTCTATTGCCTGATGATATAAAATGTTTATAATAGTTGTTTAAGTATTCTTGTTCAAGATAGTCAAGAAGAGTTACCTTTCCATGCCAATCAAAGTCATCTCATCTAACTATCATGAAATATTTCATATGGAATTTTGTCATATTCCTCTCCAATCCACCAATTAGTTTCTAAGAACATTTCTAATATGTCCACTTGTAGCAATAAGAAGTTGTACGATCTTCCATTTTGGTAGTATGTTGCAAATCCAAGGACACCCCTTAGGTTTACATTTACCATTTGAAATAATCACATAATTACCCATTTAGAGTTCTAAGTGTCATATATATACACACACATACTTCCTCTAAGGAATTAGAGATTATTATGGAGTTACATATGTCAATTGTTGGGATTAAGGTGCCATTAACCTTGTAAATCCTTGTAATTATTTATTCTAATTATTATTTGTAATTTACCCATAAGGGATGAAGTGGATTCACCGACAGTAGTAAATATTTATTACGGGGCAGGTAGTTGTGGAGCTATATATTAGACACAAGAATATTGAGAGGGGGGGATGAATCAGTATTTAAATAATTTTCAATTTCAACAACTTCAACTTATCCAGAGCAAATTAAACCTTAAGCATCACAATCTCAACATGAAAGAATAACACAATGCACATCAACACATAACACCAAATATATGTGGAAAACCCTAGAAGGGAAAAACCACGGTGAGGATTAACTCACAATATATGAAGCTCAAATAACAACTTTGTTTTAGGGCTACAACCCAAGGAAGCAACTACTCTCCGCTGATTATGTTTCAGGGCTACAACCCAAAGAATCTACTACTCCTTGAAAACCTTGATTTAGGGTCACACCCAAAGAAGCTACAACTCCTTGAAGACTTTGTTTTAGGGTCACTCCCAAGGAAGCAACTACTCCCTAACTTTAGCACAAGTCCATAAAAGATTACAGTATGACAATCCTTCTGCTCTCTAAAAAATGACATTGAAACTCATACTTTTGATGATTGTACTTCTGCCTCTTCATAGTTTCTTCTAAAGATTTGAACAGTTAGGGACACTCTATACATGATCACTATCACCAATACATGTCTTCACGATGAATCTGGATAGCATCAACAACTTTTGCTCTTTCTCCTTCACTCGCAAATCAATAATGCATCTATTCGGCTTTTTATATGCTTGCAAACTTTTTCAATCAACTTGCAATCACACCTTCCTCACCCAATTTGATTCACTATTTATATATGATATTACATTGATTACATAGCTTGTTGGCTAGATACAACATGAAAAAATTACATTTACAAGTTGTCCAGACAACACACAATATGAAATGTGTAGAAGACAGGTCCAAAGTGAAACCACACGTCACACCAATAGAAGATACAAGACTTGCGGATAGGCCCAAAACCAAAATGATGGGAATGCTGAGTAATTTCCCAGATAGTCTTCAAAGGTGCCCACTTTGAAATAGAGACTATCACCAACTTCTAGAGGCTAAATCTTCTTTGCATTAACACATGAATTCTTAGGGATAATAGAAGAGAGTATACAACATATCTTAGTCCATCAATATCATATCTTAGTCCTTCTAATTCCCATATTAATGTGTCTTCTTGATGCTTCTAATTCTCATCTGAATATAACTTCATATTCAATTTTGCAATGAACAAGGCATGATATGAACTTCTAATTCCCATCTCAATGTAGTCAACGTATCTTCTTCAGGAGAATTACATCCAACTATGAACACTATTACACATTCATAATAGTGTTGACACCAATGACAACCGTGTGACAGTGTTGACATCAATGACAAACAATACAATCATAGGAACCATATGTGTAACATTACATTTATTGATTATTGCATCATGGTAAAGGTAAATAGGCGATTTGGGCAAATCTAGGTGTCACCTCTTGGAATGTGCTATTTTAGGCACGTGTCATACATTGTAAGAGAATCTATGACAATTGCAAGTTGTCATAAGATTCTATGATGGTTATGACAACATCAATGACAGTGTAAGAGCTATTTTTAGTCCTAGGCACCCGTGCATGCAACATGCAATATGACAAGTGTATGAGGTGTGTAAGAGGGCATTAATTGCTTGATTGCATTATGACATTGATATTCCTAACTTGGATGCCCATTTTGGATGCTTCTACTATTTAGTGATGCATTTTGTAAAGTGTTGTTAAGTTTTTGTAGTTCATACTTGCACAGGTGCTGTCGGATTGAAGATTTAAGAAAAGATTGGTGTAGTTGATGTATTGTACTCTCTTTTACAAATTAATACAAACTTGGGCCTCTTTCCTATGTGGATTTTTTTACATGAAAGGGTTTTCTCCACATTACATGTTGTGTTGTGTGATCAGTTTTTAGATTTGTTGCTTCTATGTTGCATAGTTTGATTTCTATTTACAACCTCCATTAATATTACACTGTTTTAGATTATTAAACATATTGAAATCATATTTTTGTTGTATGGTTTGTACCTTCATTTCTAACATTTGGTATCAGAGCCTGGCTAGTTTTGATTCTTGGGTCGTAGTATGAAGGTTTTTTAGCTGTAGTGGGAGATTTGGTTGTTTTTTGTTTGTAGATCTTGTGTAGATATCGTGGATGCATCCAATGTTGCTTCTACCTCTTGGTTGGACATTGAAATTTTCAATGGCATGGTGTATGAATTGTGGAAGCTGAAGATGGAGGATTTTCTTGAGGAAAGAAATCAGTGGTTGGCTGTTATGAAAGAGAAGAAACCTAACAATGTTTCTCCAAATGAGTGGGATAGACTAGATAAAAAAGGCACAAGGTACAATCTGGCTGTGTCTTGTAGATTTTGTTCTACTGAATGTTGCAAGTGAGAAGTTTGTACATAGCTTGTGGAAGCATCTGGGTGAGATCTACCAAGCCAAGAGTATGGTAAATAAGATTTATTTAAAGTGTAAGTTATTTTCCATGAAAATGAAAGAGGGTGAATCAATTGCAGAGCATTTGAATTCATTTAATTTGTTATTGAGTCAACTAGTATATGTAGATGTTGAGGTGAATGAGGAAGATAAATGTATATTGCTTCTCTATTCTTTACCTGAGTCATGAGAGAATGTTACTTTGGATATCACTGCTAACCTCACAGATCCGAAGTTGGATGCTCTTGTTTTAGTTCTACTGTCACAGGAATTGAGGAAGAAAAGTTCAGATAATTTAGGGGATGCTCTTAGTGTCAGGGGAAGGTCTAAGAAAAGAGGATCAAAAGGATATTAGAAGGGGGCAAAAGACAAGTCTAAGGGCCATTCTAAGACTCTTGGAAAGAAGAACACAGTCAAGTGTTGGGATTGTGGAAAGAGAGGACATGTGAAAAAGGAATGTAGAAATCCGAAGAAACAATAGGATTCCACTATTGACAAGTCTTTGAATGTAGGTGACGAGGTTTTACTTTCTGCATGTAATGTTGTTTCTCATGATCATTGGTTGGTTGACTGAGGATGCTCGTACCACATGACCCTACATAAAAATGGTTTTCCACATACGAAGAGTATGATGGAGGAAATGTGTACCTCAGGGACAACTCTACATATCCTATTGTTGGAGGAGGGAAGGTAATGTTATGTTTTAGTGATGGGAGAATTAAAACCCTCCCTAGTGTTTTGCATGTTCTTGGATTGGCTAGAAATTTGATTTCTATTTCAAAGTTGAATGATTTGGGAATGCATGTGATATTTGATAAGAATGGCCCTATAGATTGGTGAGAGGAAGCTTGGTGGTAGCGAAGGGGAAAATATTAGGTACTCTATTTAATCTAGAAGCCACTACTGTTTGTAATGCCTCTTATGCATCCAAGGCTACTACTAAAAATACATGTATGTTGTGGCACTGTAGAATAGGCCACATAAGTCAATTTGGTTTAAAGAGTATTTTAAATAAAAAATTGTTAGACGATTTATACTATTTTGATTAGGGTTTCAAATTTTGTGAACACTGTGTGTTTGGAAAATAGAATAGATCTCCTTTTCCTTCTAGTAGTAATAAATCTAATGATAAATTGGAACTTATTCATTTGAATGTCTTTGGTCCAGTGGATGTTGAATCAATTGGAAAATCTAGATATTTTGTTTCCTTCATTGATGATGCCTCAAGGTTTACATGGATTAATTTTATGCATCACAAATATGAAGTTTTCACTAAATTTAAGGAGTTTAAAGTTTTAGTTGAAAAGCAATCAGATCATAAGATAAAGGTATTGAGATCTGACAATAGAGGGGAATACTATTCTAAGGAATTTGATGAATTATGTAAGCATGTAGGTATTATTAAATAGAAGACAACTCCATATACACCACATCAGAATGGAGTGGCAAAAAAGATGAATTGGACAATAATAGAAAGAGCCAAAAGTATGGTAAGTGGATCATAGTTGAACAAATGCTTTTTGGCATAAGCTGTGTATTGCAAACTACTTGGTTAACAAATCTCTGTATAAGACTCTTGTTTCAACTCCTTATGAAATGTGGACAGGTGAGAAACCTTTTGTTTCACATTTAAGGGTATTTAGTTGTGAGGCTTATGTTCATGTGCCTAAAGAAAAATAAACTAAGTTGGATCCAAAAGCTAAAAAGTGTACTTTCATTGGATATGGCGATACTCTAAAGGGTTATAAGCTTTGGAATCGACTAACTCGAAAGATTATCTATTCTAGAGATGTTATTTTTAGGGAACTTAGTGTTATTTCAGAATCTAAACAACCAAATGAAAAAGGAGAAAAGGTGAAGAGAGTGCACTTTGATTTAGAGTATGAAGATGCACCTCAAGAGGAACAAAATGATGGATTGGGGGTGAAGAAGCAGAAGAAGACTTGAGTGAAAGTGCTGATGAGGAAGAATCTGTTATGACAGAAGAAGTTGGTACATAAGAGCATGTAGAAGAACCTAGAGAGTCTCTTACTCCACTTTTGAGAAGATCCACAAGACAATGAAACCCAGTTGGCAGGTATAGCCCATCGGATTTCCGTTGCATAGTTTCTTTATTGAGTATTGACGATGAGCCTAGATCCTACAGGGAAGCTATTCATGCAGATGATAGTGAGTCTTGGCAATTAGCTATGTAGGAGGAGATGATGGATTTAGACTCTTGCAACACCTGGGATCTTGTTCATTTGCCTAAAGGAAGAAAAGCCATAGGTTACAAGTGGGTGTTCAAGAAGAAGTTTGGAGCATATGGTTCATTAGAGAAGTATAAGGCTAGACTGGTAGCCAATGACTACTCCCAGAGAGAGGGAGTTGATTTTGGTGAAATATTCTCTCCTATTGCTAAATTAACTTCTATTAGATTTCTTTTATCAATTACTGTAGCTTTTGATTGGGAAATAGAGCAAATGGATGTTAAGACTGTATTCTTGCATGGAGATCTTGAGGAAGAAATTTACATGTAACAACCTACAGGTTTTGAGGTAAAAGGGAAAGAACATTGGGTTTACAGATTAAAGAGGTCTTTATGGTTTGAAATAGTCCCCTAGAATGTGGTACCAAAATTTTGTTTCATTTGTTTTGAAATTGGGTTTTGTTAGAAGTGAGGAGGATCACTGTGTGTACATTCATTGCATTGATGATTCTATACTGATCATTGCATTGTATGTTGATGACATGTTATTTTCAACAATATTAAGGGTATGATTAGTGAATTGAAAGCCCAACTTTTAGGTGCATTCGATATGAAGGATTTTGGAGTAGCCAGGTATATTCTGGGCATGGAGACCAGGAGGGACAGAGGTAACATAAAACTTTGGTTGTCTCAGAGTAGGTATGTGAATACCATTTTGCAGAGATTTAGTATGCAGGTCTATAACCCAGTTAGAGTTCCTTTGCCCATTGGTACTAATCTTTCATTAGATATGTGTCCAAAGAATGAGGATGATTTAGAGGATATGTCTAATGTGCCATATCCTAGTGTTGTAGGGAGTTTGATGTATGCAATGGTTTGCACTAGGCCAGATATTGCCTAAGCAGTGGGAGTTTTTAGTAGATTTATGTCTAACCCTGGTAGACAACATTGGAATTATGTGAAGAGGGTATTTAGATATCTAGTAGGTACTCCTAATTACTATTTCATTTATTTTGGTACTGACAGTGCTGATAAAACTTTGGACATACAGGGATTTATTGATGCAGATTGGGCAGGTAACTTGGATAGTCAAAGGTCCACTAGTGGCTATGTGTTTACTTTGTTTGGCAGAGCAGTGAGTTGGATGAGGAAAAGGTAGCCCATGGTTGCTTTATCCACCAATGAAGCAGAGTATATGGTTGCTACCCATGTCTCTAAGAAGGTAGTTTGGTTGAGGAGATTCTGTACAGGTATTAGTTTTGATTGCAGGATCATTCGGATTGGTTGTGATAGCCAAAGTGCTATTTATTTGGCCAAGAATCCTATGTACCATGCTCAAACTAAGCATGTTGATGTTTCATGGTTAAAAAGAGAGAGAATGATAGCATTTGCAAACTAGTTCAAGCCCCTCTTTTCATGCACAAACATTTGAAATATGAATTGAGCTTAGTCATTATGAGAGTGATAAGCTACATGTATCCTATTCCTCTATGTTGTACCTGAAAAGGTGTCCAACTAGAGTTATGAAAACCCTAACAAGCCAAGGAGAGATCAAACCTTAGTTGTAAGATATGCACTAATAGATGGATTTTGGGAGTAGTAATATGCAAATTGATCATAGAAATGAAAACAAGAAGTAATAGTGGCTGTGCACCTAAAATTCAGAGGCCTGCTAGACTCGAGCACTAGCACCAGTGTCCTGTAATTTTTTTGTCAGCAAAATTGTCTGTACTATGTGTATGTATCTCTGTTCAAGGTTTTAGATCCTAGTTTTCAGTCCCTGTTAGACTCAGGTGCTAGTACTAGTGTCTGAAAAATATCTCGATGATGAAACTGTAATTTCCATGATGACTATTCTTGTAACATATGCTTCTCCTTCACTTCTTTCTATTTGATCTTCTCGAATTTGACCTGCATAAGCAAAAGAAGGAGAAAGATGGTTGTGGCTATATAGGTGCTTGCCTCAGTCAAACCCCATTTTTGGTATTTCTACCTCAACGATATCCAATGTCAAAGTATGCAGATGTGTGTGCTTGTAAACCAAATGTGTAAGCATAAACAAGTGCAAGATCCTAAATGACTCAAGCATCAAGGATTAGATCTGCAAATGTTTCACTCAAGAAAACAACTTCACCTCAAGGAGATGACCTCATTAATGAAGACTTGTAGAACAAGAAGGTGAGGTAACTGTATACACAGAGGATTCCAAAACTGAAGTTGGAGGCTTCAACCCTTCTCCTGATTGTGCAAAGGGTTTGACAAACTCTATGAAGAACAAGATAGACTCAAGATCTTGATTCCTAATCTCCACAACATATCTCCATGATAGCAAAGAATAAATTCTTCAATGAGCTTCAACACTTTGTAGACTTTAATAGCAATAGTACTAGAATTTCAACGTAGTAAGCTTGCATGTGTGTTGTGTGTGATAAAATGATTTTCAATTCTCTTTAAATAGCTAACCTTAGAAGGGAAATGAATCAAAATAACATGCCGACATCACACAATTTTTTTTTTTGAATTCATAATCTTAGAATGCACAACATAAGCTGACATTGGAACAAAACTCAGAGCCCCAAGATTTAGGGCAGGATTAGGGCATGAGCGCCTGAGTCTGGCCTTCAAGTTTGGCCCTAAATTAATCTCAAGGATGCCCTAAATGGTTGGAATTCATCATCTCTTTTCAAGTTTTTCGTTAGATACTTCGAAAGCGACATTTCCTTGATAAGATAGTCATTAATTAGGGTTTAGATAGGTCCAATAAAGAAAGGGGTTGAGGGACACTAAAAGGTAGGAGCTAAACTTAGTGAAATTGTGCTAATCCAAGTAGGAGCACAATTTATGACATAACATTTAGCTCCCACTTTAGTGACCATATGACACTATGTGCATATGCAACTAAAGGAAAGTAAATACAATAATCATAAAAAGGATACACAAAAGGATATTGTAGAGGAAGTCAAATGTTGCCAACCAGAAGGTAGAAGCCCCTAGTCTGCAATCCTGTAAGATCACAAAGGTTAGGAACCACAACCTGCAAAGAAAGATATGTTAGACGAAATAATCAAATCAACCTACAAACAATAAATGAATAAGTCAGTCATACGCACTAAACAGATGAATGATGAGACATGATTAGGGTGGAAATTGTGGCAGATATATGTCCCCCCTTATTTCTGCTTGCTTAGTATGAAAAGAAGAAATAAGGTGGTAATCTTCACACATAGATTTCAAGGAAAGCTTGATGAAAAATGCTTTGGTAGGGTTACTTTTGTGAATAACGATGAGACACAAAGCATTAGGTTTGATGAAGGATGAAACCAAGATTCCAATGTAACAAATGACATAGAAATATGAGTTTGTCAACCCAAGATAGAGATGTTTGATCATAAATGTGCATTTGTTGCTCCTAGATAGTGAGAAGGAATTCTCATCCATTTACTATAAGTAAAAGGGTGTTTTCACTTTTTCACCATTCATTTGTCACTTTCACTTTTAGAGAAGAAGAGGAGAAGGAGAGAGCTACAATGCCAACCCGACATCTATATCAGGCCCCGAGGCTAGATGCACTACGATCCCGAGTGGCAGACAAACATGTTGAGCATGAGGTAGGACTCTAAACTTCACTTCTCACATTGATTCTTTTTAGTTTAATGTAATTTTTATCATTTTACGTGCCTTGTAGAATGTCATTGACATGGGTTCCTTTCTAGGGCACCGAGGTCCACCTGGGGCATCTAGGTCCACCTGGGGCACCCAGGTCCTCCTGGGGTGCCTAAGTCCAAAGAGGACAAGGGTCCAAGGGGACAAGGCATAATTGGATTGATATTGATGAATGTTTGGTTTTTTATGAGTATGTACTAATTTGAAACTATTTGGTCCTCCTAGGGTGTCCAGGTCTCCCTGGGGTGCCCAAGTCTAGAGAGGACAAGGGCCCAAGGGGACAAGGCATAATTGGATTGATATTGATGAATGTTTGTTTTTTGATGAGTATGTACTGATTTGAAACTATTTGATGCACATGATATCCCCAGGATGGGGAAGCACACTGGTGGCTGACTCATGACATTACTTTAGAGCCACATAGGTACTATCTCCATCAAGGATCGTGGTCTCCTTTAGGATACTAGTCTATGGTAGATTTTTACGATGCCCACGATGAGCTATCATAGTAGTATGTTGATGGTCCTGATGGAGAGTTGGAATGCAGACATGCCTACCTTCCATCTACCCACATGCAAGATGACTGTTACACTTGAGGATGTAATTTGGATACTACGACTTCTAGTCTGAGGGCAGGCAGTGTGTATCATAGAGCAGCGCTCTAAGGAGTATACTCATGAGATTCACAATTACTATCTAGGTTGTGTGGTGACACCACTCGGATGAGGTCATATCTTGCTTCATTGGTTAGAGTAGGGATCTGTAGACATACCCCTAGTTCGTCACATCATGATCACTACCAACACATTAGCGGTTACTCTAGATGGGTGAGGCACACACCTTCATGGGAGCTTGGTGCACACTACCTGAGTGATGGAGGAGGAGAGGTCAGTCTATGCATGGGGGTGCAGTATGCTTGTGCACCTATATGGTGAGACCTAGGGTGTTATGTTCACTATGAGGCACACAATCTGATGGTATGCACCTTGTTGTAGGTATGGATGTTTGAGCATATTAGATGCACATGGCCAGTGTGGTTTCCTATTGAGCCGACATGGCCACATCCACGAGCACATGCCTATCCACTAGTTAGATGTTGGAGATTTGGTGATCTGATGTACTGGAGAGTAGTGTTAGATAGACTGCGGCACACTGACATCACATGGAGGCCATATCATAGTCATAGGCCATGGATGGGACAATGTAGTTAGTTAGCGAGGATACAACATGATCAATTGTTAGTCAGTCACCTAGATTACATCGTTGTCAGTTTCTACTTTGATAGACTCACACGATAGTTCAGATGCATGTAGCATGTTCCTAGCATGCATTTGAACTACACATGCTTAGCGTGCAGTGTGGCTGTTACGTCATAAAATGTCCCCTTGGGGGCTTTTACCTCTTAAGGTTTAGCTCCCAGGTCTTTAGAATGCATTTAGAGCATCTTGCATGATTTTGATGACTCCCGATGAGAAAATCCTGAAGTTTCATGGCAAATAGGACTCAGGGGATGCATTTAACATAAATCCTGCTTGAAATAGGGGGAGGACTTGGGCACCCACGCCCTAGTCCTGCCCTATTTTAGGTTAGGACTAATTTCAAAGTGTTGGTTTATGACTGTTATTTAGGTCCTATGCTGACACGGTAAGTTTGAATTACGAAATTCTTAGCAAGAATGTTTATAGCTGCATATATAAGCATGTTTAGGTATTCATTTGTAAACTAGACGGATTTTGCAAACTTGTGGCTTATGTTAAGGTGATTCAAGGCATGCATTGTGTGTTGTAGAGTAGAATTTGTGTTGTTCTTGTGTTTGAATTTGCAGATTTGCCATCCATATCCTCATGGCATGAAGAGCATCTTCCTTCCATGAGATCTTCACTACAAGGTGATATCAATTATGTTTTCTATCATTTATCATTTGGATTTTCCTCTATCCCTTAGGGATATGCACTCTTTATCTAACAATTGTGTTTGGAAGACTTGAATGTCTCTCCAAGGCTTGACTGAGGCAATCCTCTAAACACCACAACCCCTAACCCATTTTTCCATGATTGCAGGTTATAGGCTGCGAAAGCAGAAAAAGTGGAGTTGCAGGAGAGTAGTGCAAACTGTCAGAATTGTAGATTAGAGAAGAAAATAGGGACTTGGACTTGGGTGCCCGTTCATTAGTCCTTTGGATCCCACAACAGGAAAAACTCTGGAACAATAGGAACAAGTTGCAGACAAGGTTTCCAGATCTCGACAAAAACTGTGGTACTGGACTAGGGTACCCACTCATTAGTCCTTGAATTTTCTACTTTCTGAACTTCAAAATCTGGTATGCATTTGATTGTCATTTGATATCTCTGTGTGCGATCATTTTTTGTAATTTGTTTGTTTGTTCACAAATTTGCATAATTAGGGTTTTAAGCATAATTGGGCTTAATTGAATAACAAAATCATACAATTCCAATCTTACCCTATGTTCCAAGTGATAAGAGATCTGTAGTAGAGTTCTCTACTCGGTTGAATGTCCTTGAATGTTTAGTGGTGAAAGGAGGATGAACCCAAACCCTTAAAATCAACCTTATCCCCCTTTTTCTATTAAACATTTTGGTGAACCCATGTTCTTTTGAATTTTGCACCTTGCTGAGTGTTGTACTTTAGATTTATATTCATTTCATTCATTCATTTCATTGTTCATCTTATTGCATTCAAAAAATTACAAAAAAAAATTAAAAATTTGGAAAATTTTGAAAAAATTGGCATTTTTAGCTTGCATTTACAAATAATTTGAATTAGTTTGCATTTAATTTCAATAAATTTCTGTCATTATAATAATATCTTATTTAAAATACATAAATTCTTCATTCACCATTCATTTACATTGCATTTTTATGATCAAATTGTTAAAAATTGCTTGAATTGTGCATTTTTCCATATAACCTAGTTTTGCATTAACTAGGATTTGTAGTCAAAATCTTGTTTCAGATTTTACTACTATTTTAAAACACTCATTTGGACTGATTTCTAACTGTAGTGTTTTATTATAGTGGCTTTCTTGCAAAATTTCATGTCTAGGGTTTGAAAACCTTGCATTTTCACTAGATTTGGCCTTATCGTCTCTCTAGAATTGCATCACAAGCATGTTGTGAAGGATTTTTCTACACTAATTGGCTATTATTAGGGTCATAATCTTCTACCCCTCCTCAAATGCTTTACAACACCCTTTTTTTTGAGCCTTTGCATTGAAAATTGGTGAAAATTTGCATATTTTAGGTATATGTTCACTAGGTTTTGACTTGTCATCACTCTAGATTTGCATCAAATGCATGTTGTGAATGATATTTTTGCATCATTGGACTATTATTAGGTATATTATTTGCTGTCCCTCTTGAAATTTTTCACAACACCTCTTCTATCATTCGTTAGCATTGAAAAAAGTTGAAAAATCAAGCATTTTAGGTCTTTTGCACTTATTCTTGCATAAGTTTTGAAAACTCTTTAAATCCGATCTTGCATACACTTGAAAGAATACATTTGACACCATTTTATAACCTTGTTTGAAATCTTGCATTATCTTAAATTCACATTGTGTGTCTCAACATAAAACTTGAATACGCTCTCTTTAAATAAACTTGCAAAATTTGCCTTGTTGTGATTGCATTACTTCACTTTTTCCACTTTTGTTTGTTGTGGATCTTGTGTGTGTCCTTTAGAACCTCTTTATACCTCAAACAAGTGTTTAAAGGATGAACTAATCTCACATCTAAGGTACCTTTGAGCTCTTTCAAGTAACCATCATGGATACTTCTTGTTATTCATCTTTGGAAGCATTGTTTGCATACATCATAGACATTGATAATTTTTCCAAATTTACTCATGAATATCCTCAAGTCTTAAAGAAAATTTCACATATCTGTTGATATTTCTATGTGTTACACATATGAAATCCTTTTCTACATATCTGATTTTGATAGTTTGACAAATCTCATGGGAACATATCCTCCGATATTAGATCAGCTCACTAAATTCATAGATAACAATAAGTATGTCGCATCGTTTAGTAGTGATGACTTCAATATGTTAGACGAAGCCCTAGATGACTTTATCTCTATTGTACATTCCACTATGCCTCCTATTGCTAATACATGTGATGATAACTTAGATTTACTTTATGATCCCTCTTCCAAAGTTGTTCCTCCTTATGAGGACACTTCGACGCAAGAGGATGATTTCATTGACACATCGCTTAACATTATACCACCATCTCTTCATTCCAATGATCTCTCTAGCCAAGAAGAAGCATTAGTGAATGAATATCTCCCACCACCTCTTTATTACAATGTTCTCTCTGGCCAAGATGAAGCGTTGGTGAATAAAGAAGCCTCTCCAACCAAGAACATTTCATGGGTAGACAATGAGCTTTCAACTAACACTAATAAAAACTCTCTCCCTATCATCATGCATGAAACCTCTATGGATCATACTATCAATCTTCCTCCTTTAGTTGAATATTCAAGTACTTTTAACATCACTAAGGAAGCAAAGACCCTTGATCCCCTTCCTTTGGTTGAATGTTTAGGTCCCTTAGATATCACTATGGATGTGAAAAACTTGATTGCATATTCTTTGAACACTACTAGAGATACAACCACCAACAATTATCCTCACAACACCTTACCTTCTCTTCATTCTTATGCTCTCTTTTCAAAAGATATAGCACTAGTGGATGATGAAAGGCCCCTCACATTAAATCTCTTACGGATGGATGTTGAGATCACTCAAAACAAATCATTTCTTCCACCTCCTAAGAGGATAGTGACTAAGTGTATGTCTCCCTCCCTAAGCCACACTTGTTGTAGTACATATTATAGTTTCTCTCAAGGGTGGCCTCCTCCTAGATTTGTATATTCTTAACATTGGGAGGTATCAGGTAAGTATTTCTAACCCTTCTCTCCATGTTTTGTTTCCCTCGTGATGTGTTATGTGTTGTTTAAGCATCCTGGGATGACCCTTGATTCTCTTGTAAGGTCAAGGATACTGGGAAACCACCTCTGTTGTGACCTTCATTTTGTATCATCATTCCTCTACATTTCTTCTCTATTTTTCATTGTTGTGTGTTGTATCTTATGGACATAGTGTTGCGGTTGGTGACTTGGGGGTACCCTCCTACATGACTGTCCCTAAGGCACTTGTTTCTCCTCTCTTGACTTATTGTTTACCTTCCTCTAGTGGTTCTATCTAGCTGGTGGATGATGAAAAACAAATTATACTGATATGGACCTAGTGTCCCTTCAGCGAGAAATCAAAAAAGGGACCTAGTCCATACTTGACGACGGGGTTGGTATTTACATATTTTATCCGACGCTTGGCTAGTAGAATCACCCCGTGTGATCTTGATGTTGTCTTATCACACTAAAAAACCATAACAATACTGCTACTCCATGCACTTTTTTTAATCTTTGAATCTCATCTTGGTTACACTCAGTTTTGAGATTTCTGTGGTATATCCCCACGGTTATACTCGGTCTTTGAATCCATAGTATAACCTCGGCTCTCTATGTGAATGATCATATGCATTATTGTTTATCATGATTATATGGATGCTAACACCTTTTCTTGTAGGAAATTGTGTGTTTGTGGGAACATTTGGTGATCGTAAAGTACATGTCACCTTCGAGGGGCATGGGCTTTGCGAGAGCTTGTGTTCCCTTGTGTGTTTTCTTCCTACCTTAACATGCTTGATATCGTTACATGATATCAACCACCTTAAGGTGGGGCTATATATAAGGTAAGTTATCTGATTTAGATGCTAGCAAAGTGTGTTTGTAAAGCTTGAATCTACTACAATCACTTAAGACCTATGCGGAGGTGGGATATCGTGCATATCCTTTTTATTTTAAGCCCTCCGTGCGAGGCAGGGATGGTGTATTTCTCAAGGAGATTACACAATCCTATCATTTTCAAAAGTCCTCCAAGTAGACGGGGAGTGGATCTGAGACTATCCTAACCCTTAAGCATGTCTTTGGCGATTGTTGTGGTGAAGTCCAATCATTGGTGTGTGCCTATAATGTGCCTGAGATGGTTGCGAACCTAGCAATAGGTTTCTTCTATCACTTGTCTATCGTGTTTTATCTGTGTCTTCCATGTATGTGTATGGCGTGTTTGTTCCCAAGCATAGTTTAAAGACTGGTGGTGATGAGTCCCTCCTATGCTTTACAATTTGTATGGCGTGCTTGATTTGAATGGCATGTTTGTTCTCAAGTGTAGTCTTAAAGACTGGTGGTGATGAGTCCCTCCTACACTCTAAGATTTGTTTTGCATGTCTGTTGCCCCATATGCAGTTTAAAGACCGGTAGCGATGAGTCCCTCCTGCATTATGGGTGGTGTGTTTACTTTCCTTGTACTTGCATTTGCATTTTATATATATGAGAAAAAGAAAAAGAAAATAATCATTGTGTTCACTGCATTCACTGTATTCACTATGTTTTGTGTGTCTTCAATACCGTCTTCTTCGTGTTTTTCATGCCTGTTACTGTCTTCTTTGTGATTGGCGTGTCTTCTCTGTGCTCGGCATGTTTGCTGTGCTTGTTGACCGTACTTTAATGCATGTATTGGCCTTGTGTTTATACATACATTAAAGTGGGGGCTAAATGTTACGTTAGAAAATGTCCCCTTGGGGGCTTTTCCCTCTTAAGGTTTAGCTCTCGGGTCTTTAGAATGCATTTAGAGCATCTTGTGTGATTTTGATGACTCCCGATGAGAAAACCCTGAAGTTTCATGGCAAATAGGACTCAGGGGATGCACTTAACATAAATCCTACTTGAAATAGGGGGGAGGACTTGGGTGCCTGCGCCCTAGTCCTATCCTATTTTAGGTCAGGACCAATTTCAAAGTGCCGGTTTATGACCTTTATTTAGGTCCTATGTCGACATGGTAAGTTTGAATTATGAAATTCTTAGTAGGAATGTTTGTAGTTGCATATATAAGCATGTTTAGGCATTCATTTGTAAACTAGATGGACATTAGATGGCAATTTGGATTCATGAGCTTATGTGAAAGTGATTCAAGGCATTCATTGTGTGTTATAGAGTAGAATTTGTGTTGTTCTCATGTTTGTATTTGCAGATTTGGCATCCATCTCCTCATGGAATGAAGAGCATCTTCCTTCCATGAGAGCTTCACTACAAGGTGATATCAATTGTGTTTTCAATCATTTATCATTTAGATTTTGCCTCTATCCTGTAGAGATACACACTCTTTCTCTAACAACGGTGTTCAGAAGAATTGAATGTCTCTCTGGGGCTTGACTGAGGAAAGCCTCTAAACACCACAACCCCCAACCCATTTTTCTGTGATTGCAGGTTATAGGTAGTAGGAGTAGGAAAAGTGGAGTTGCAGGAGAGTAGTGCAGACTATCAGAATTATAGATCAGAGAAGAAAATAGGGACCTGGACTTGGGCGCCCGCTCATTAATCCTTTGGATCCTGCAATAGGAAAAACTCCAGAACAACAGGAACAAGTTACAGACAAGGTTTCGAGATCTCGACAAAAACTCTGGCATTGGACTAGGGTGCCCGCTCATTAGTCCCTAATTTTTTCGCTTTCTAAACTTTGAAATCTGGTATGCATTTGATTGTCATTTGATATCTCTGTGTGCAATCATTTTATGTAATTTGTCTGTTTGTTCACGAATTTGCATAATTAGGGTTTTGAGCATAATTGGGCTTAATTGAATAACAAAATCATACAATTCCAATCTTCCCCTATGTTCCAAGTGATAGGATATCTGTAGTAGAGTTCTCTACTTAGTTGAATGTCCTTGAATGTTTAGTGGTGAAAGAAGGATCAACCCAAACCATTGAAATCAAACCCTCTTCATATTTTACCCTAAACAACAGTGAGGGCCAATGAGGCCCTGTGGCCAATGATTGCTGAGGTGGTCGTGAGTGAGGATGATGGTGTAGCAGAAGTAGAGCCAACATCAGAGGTAGACGATGTTAGGTGTACTTGAGCATATAAAACTTGGTGGGAAACAACTCGACCTGATCTAGTTTTCCTTGTTGGTCATCCCATAGGGGATCCACAGCCATGGGCGGGATGCGAGGATGATGCAGGAGATGAGGAGGACTCCAGTCACTTCACTTGTCACTATGATGAGGATGATGATGATGAGGAGGAGGAGGATACATAGTCTCATGTCATATTTAGAGAGAGCTCACAATGAGGACAACGAGAGGTGGATGACGAGGAGACCGAGGAGAGACCCAGGTCCAGAGCTCGTGGTCCAGGTCCCACGACCACTAGGAGATCGAGTTAGCTTGAGCGAGGGGAGACTAGTACCTTTATGCCCTCAGCTGCAGAGGCGAATACAAATGTAGCCATAACATTAGCATTACATGATCTTGGTTGGCAGGATGGCAACTTCGGTAAGATTGTTGTTATATGTCTTTTATGATTGCTTGCCTATGATATCATATATATATATATCTGTGTGTGTGTGTGTGTGATGATGAGATACTAACATTATTTATGAGTTACTTTTGATAGTTGGTACAGAGGCATGGCATGACTTTGTTAGTCACATCATAGTGGGTATGATTCCTTTTGATGTAGCAAAGTAGAAAATGTGGATGGGGTACTCACCCCAACACATAATAGGATGACATGCAGAGATCTTCATGCCCGTCATGAGATACACAGTAGCTATGGAGGCTTCTCTAGATCAAGCAATCCAGAGAGTCGAGCGTGCAGAGATAGATCTCCAGGTACGGCGAGAGCATGATGCGACACGAACTCCATCTGAGATGGGCTATGTCGTGACTAAAATATTACATACCAAGTTAGATCAAATGAGAGCTGAGAGAGATAGAGCGCAATCAGAGAGAGAGATTTGAGGAACTATACTCAGACGCATAGAGACAGATGGGAGAGATGATAGGAGAGCTTAGGGGTCTATGATCCTGGAGTGCTTCTAGGAGTCATTCACGATCGGTGACCTCACATGGACAACCTTCAGTCACTCGTACACTACCAGGTCCTGAGGGGTTTGGTAGCTGAGGTTCAACTATGTGATATGTATCTCATGTAATGTACTACGACATCCCATTTTGATGTATGGGATAGTCAATTTTGATTTGTATATTCAAATTGATGCCCATATATATAATATCTGTTGGCAAGAGACACTATATGGATTCATGGTTGTTGTCATTGATGGCAACAAAGGTCATCCCACATATCCAGAAGTCATGATGTGTCTCTACCGGAAGTCAGAATAAAGAATGTTGTGGTCCGGTGAACAAGAACAGAGCATGTGGCAAGGTCCGACAGATTGGTCCGGATCTCTCAGAGGAAGTGTCTTGGTGCAGTGCGGATTTGGGGAAGTCAAGAGGACTACCTTGAGTGGTATATTCCAAGGATTTAGCCTCCGGTGATGGACAAGGAAAAAGATATGAATAGTTGAGTACCGGATTCCTGAGAGACAGTGAAAACAGAGGAAGAACTGACTGACAGAGTAGCAAACTAATTTCCGGATGTGTTACTGTTGATGATAGAAGTTGTGAAGGCATGAATCATGTTTGGCCGACATGATTAATGATATCTACAAGTATATGCTTGATCCGCATTGCTTGGTGAGGAAGGATTCAGCCGACAGAACAAAAGTTTGTAAGAAACTAGACTGTTCCGGATGCCGACTAGAAAAGTGATGAAATTACTTGTGCGGATATATATAGAGGATGGATTTAGTTGTGAAGGGTGTGATGGTGTAAAGAGATATGCGAATAAGTCCAGAACAGAGCAGAAGTAGCAAAAAGGATCTGGTATGTGAAATATAGCAGAATAAAGAACAGAGGAAAGATGAAGTGCAGCAGATCAGTGTACTGAGCCTAACCGGAACTGAACTCCAGCATATGCAGATGCTTCCAATCAGTTCAAGACTGTGATTCTTATCACTTTGTAGACAGTGTGTCTTCTTGTAGGCAGTGGGCCTCTTGTGAGCAGTGTGCTCGGGCAGTGAGCCCTAATTGGCAAGTGCCATTTTTGTAATCTCCTATTCTTCTAACAGAGAATAATTTTGGGTTAATCACCCCGTGGTTTTCTCCCTTAACAGGGTTTCCACGTCAAAAATACTGTGTTATGTGTTTCTTATTTCATGTTAATGTTTTGGTGTTTGATTCAATGCTGCATCAATTAATAAGAAAGTTCAATAAGGGAAATAATTAGGATAACTGATTCACCCCCCCTCTCAGTTATCAACAATTGGTATCAGAGCCAAGTTCCTCCAAATAGAGCCTAACAGCTTGAGGAAGATCTGGGATTTCAAATGGATGCATATGGTTTAAGGGAGCAACTCAAGACTGCTCTTGAGGATCTTGAACAGTCAAATTCTGAAGTCAGTGAATTAAAGGAAAGACTCAAACAGGCTGATGAATTCATGAGAGAATTAAAAGACAAATTAAGTCTCTCTATGAAAAAGAGAAAGGAGCTGCTCCAACAGTTGGCAAGACAAAGTGAAGAAAGCAATACAAATGAAGAATTGACTGAGCAAACCAAGTTATGTGAAAAGTTATCAAAAGAAGTCATTATGTTAAGACATGAAATGGAATCAGGAACTATAAAGTTTACTCAAGAGATTGAAGAAAAAAGAAAGGCTGAAGACAATCTAAGACAATCTCTTAAAGAAAAATCAGAAGAATGCCACCAGATGGACAGGATTATCAGACATCTTGAATCTGATCTTGAAGATGCCAAAGATAATGAAGAAAAACTTGAGGATCAAATTGCCTCTCTCAAAAGAGACCTTCAAACAGCAAATGAATATAAAGAGAAATTCAAGATAAGTTCTGCTCAACTTGAAGTTCTTCTTGGAAGTCAAAAGAGGACAGATGACAAGTATGGTTTGGGATATGAGAAAGGAGAAAGCTCCGGATCCGGCCAGAAGAATCTTGGATCAGAAAATCCAAGGAGCAGGCCTAGAAGACCTCCGGTAAGACAGCCAAATGCTCAAAGATATCCATCCTTCAATGGATACTGCCACAGCTGCAACCACTTTGGTCACAAAGCTAATCAGTGCAGAATGAGAATGAATCAGATTAATTCATCCTTCTCCGGACAGTGCTTCAACTGCAAAAGGTATGGACACAAATCCCATGAATGCAGAATTATGCAAGTAAACAAATCATTCAAAGGTAGATGCTTCACATGCAATAGAGTAGGTCATATGGCTAATCAATGCAGATCAAGAGGATATCAGTCAAATATGCAAAGAAATGTTATTTGCCAAATCTGCAATAGGTCCGGTCATAATGCTAAAGTCTGCAGAAACAAGTATCAGGACAAAAGAGGTTCGGTGTATAATCAAAATCAAGACAAGGGTAAACAAAAGATGAATGCGGATGAAGTTAGGAATCAGATGAGCAAGATTTGGGTGAAGAAAAGTTCAGAGAATGTAGAGGTTGGATCCGCACCAGACTCTGGTGCTGATATTTCTTCCAGAAATTAAAAGGTGAGCTCAGGCTCAGGGGGAGACTCAAAGAAAATCCTGTTCCCCCAGCCAAACAAGTGGTGCCGAATGTGGCACAAGATGCGGATTAAAGGGTTTGCAGATATGAGTCTTGAGATGCTTCAGTCAAGTTTTCAGAGGTCCGCATGGAGTTATGGAGAAGCTATGATCGATCAAATAAGACCTGTTCAGGGAGATGCTCCGGTATGACAAAGGATTACAAAAGGGTCCGGAGAGATCCGGAAGTGCACTATCTTGTTCTGCGGATTGGACAGAATGTTTGGGATGTTCTTGTAATATGTTACCTCTATTTATTCATGATTGAAAGATCCGGATGATATTCACAGATCAGGACTAATCCGGGATACTCCAAGCTATCCAGACAAGGCGAACCGGAATAATGTAGGTGAAGCATTTATTGCAGACAGATATTAGGGTTCGCGGAGCAATATAAGGGATTTCTCAAAAGTCATTTGCTCATTCTGCACTCAAGAAGAAGCGAATAGTGGAGCTCTGCAACAGGATTCATCAAGCACACCAAGGATCTCCTGCCGAAGTCATTACATAAAGAAATCAATCCAATCACTCCGTGCAAGTCGAAGGCGCATAAGGTATTCTCCGTTTTTCATTACCTCACTGCAAATCTTTGAAGAATGGCTACTCCAAACATAGTTAAGATCTCTGATAGACCTCGCCCCTCATTCAAGAAACATCCCTACAAATCATTGGAGGTAGATCCACTAGGAGCCTTCTCTAGTGTTCCTCACGGAGTTTTACATACTGAAGACATTAGGGTTTACATACATGCAAGCATTGAGGAGTTTGGGGAATTCAAATTAAGAGACCTCTATCACAAGCAACTGATAGACAATGCTTTTGAGCTTAAACCAGAGTATAAGGATATCCAGAAGAAACAGTTTGAGCAATTTATTCATTTCCCCTGCTTTGAAGAAGATGAATGGGTCCGGTATGTACTAAGCAGGATGCATGACAACTTTCTATGGCTGGATAGACCCTGCAAGATCACAAAAGAGGCAATTAGAGCAGTAACTGGTCTATACTCTTCCGGAGGGATACCTATCCTCAAATCTGTCAAGAACAACATTGTAACTGAGGCCACCGGATCAAAATTTGATAAGAGGGCAATGACCATTGAAGATATTTCGGATCCGGATATCAAATATGCATCCATGATAATAGGATACAAGATCTATCACTCCAGCAGGGAGAATTCTGTATCCGGAACTGCAATATACACTGCCTATGAAATGCTAAGAAAGAATGCTGAATATGATCTCTGCGAACTACTGCTAAGCCAATTAATGGAAAATATACAGAAAATCAAGAAGGATAAGAAGAATTCCTTTAAGTATGGCACTCTTATTGTATGTCTATTCTTCTACTTCATGAATGAGCTACCCGGATCAAGTGGATGGGTATGGCAGAATGACAAACCTGTTGCAGTCCAGATAAGAGACTATTTGCATGGACTTGGGGATGCAAAAGCGAGAAATACAGCTCTATGGGGATACTTCAAAAAACTTTCAGAGCATGATGCAAGCAAGAGAGAGAATTCCCCAGTCTCTTGTTGAAAAATACAAAGACTCAGTGTGCTTTATGGTTGACACTGATCAGTGCCTAATGGAGGCAGTGGAGCCAAGGACTGTCTGGATCATGCCCATGGGGTATGAAGTGGATGAACAGATAGTGGAGCTGCATGTTCAACACATGCTAAGTCAGCCCAAAGATCCTAAGGCAGAAAGGTTTGGAACCTTTGAGGAGCTGAGTGTAAAAATACATGTAGAACTCAGGGAACCTGAGATTAAAAGAAAGGTGAGAAAAGAAGTAGAGCACATTGCTCAAGGCCTAGGCATCTCAAAAGAGACACTTGATGCCAGCCGGGAAAAGAGGAGGAAGGCTGAGGAAGAAGAGAAAAGTAAAGAAAGTGCTCCGGTTGAAGCTCCCACCCGGACCAGATCATCAAAGAGATCTGCACCTCCCACAACCAAAAGTTCTAAACCGGAAGTCCAGGCATCCGGTAAGAGATCCAAGACAAAAGCCACAAGGGCTTATGGAAGCCAAAAGGATGAAGAGGAAACAGAGTCAGATGAGGGAGTAAGAGAAATAAAGAAACAGAAGAAGAAAGGATCCGGTAAACCCTCCACAGGCCAAGACAAGGATGAAATGGCGGAGGTATCTGTTGAAAAGCCCACTCTGTCTCTAGAGAATGTAATCGAGTCAGTCACGGTGGATGGAAACCTTCAACCAATGACTGAATCTTATGATGACTTCAGTGAGGCTGACCAAAAGACTCTGCAGGAGGCCACAGTCAAATATCTTAACATATATAATAAGGCTTTCATTGAGATCATATCTCTTATTCCTAAAAGCCTAGAAAAGGAATTGGAAGTAAGAAAGAATAATGCTCATGCTAAAGATCTTGAGATCCGGGAGCAGATAGCTATTCAGCTATATCCTCAAATTGATCCCAAGACAATGAACATTATCTTCAAGGACTGCAAAGATGAGTTCAGAAGCAAAGCCAGGATGAATCAACTCATGCTTGGTGAGACTGACAAAGTGGCCCAAGAGACAGAAGAGATCCTCCGGAAGGCCTTCAAAAGGTTCAATCTTCCTGTTGTAGAGGACTTAGGTACAGAAACAGCTGAGGACTTGGGACCCTCTGCTCCAGAAGAAGTGGCCTATGAACAAGCTAGCATCTCTCCTCCGGTTTCCCCTACAGTCTCCGGATCCAAAGAAGAAGAGCAATTACAGGAGAAGGAAGCAGTGGTGAAAGACAAAGAGGTTGACAGTTCCAAGACTGCATAAGAAAAGAAACATCTGTCTCCGGCAAGAGACACTGCACAAACTGTTCAACAATTTTTGAGCAAAGAAACTTTAGAGATTGATGAACCGGAGCTTCTAAAAGGCCCATTCGACTTTGACTCTCTCTCTCCGATACAAACAATGAAGATAGCTTCATTTGCAAATGCCAAGGCAAATGAAAAACTCCTAAAGTCTCATATGGAAGACTGTGAGTTGATAGAGGCTGCTTCCGGAGTACTTGTAAAGATTATGCCATCAATCCAGATAGATCCGACAGCCTCCACTTCCGGTAATCTAAAAACCTTAGTCAGCAGTGTTGATACACATTTTGATTCTCTAGAAAAATCAGCTGAAGAAAAGGTCCGGAAGGAATTTTTGGATAAGAGATTTTTAGAAATATTAGAATTAATCTCTAAAGATAGGAAGATTGTAAGCATTGGAATAAAGAGCTTAGAAAATGCTCTTAAGGATGGCGGTGACATCTACAAATTTTGCATATCCTGGCCAAAGGCAACAGCAGCAATTGATAAGAAAATAAAAGAGGAACAGGACAAGCTACAAAGCTTATCTCAAAGTTTTGATCCTCTCTCTTCCTCCATAATAAATCAAGAATGTCAGACTATTGCAGTCTTGAATGAAATAAAGAATCTTGAGAAGGAAAGGAAGAACATCACTAACCGGATGGGAGAACTTAGAAGGATTATAATCCCTAAATTGGAAACTATGCATGAGGCCATCAGTGATGCTCAGACCACCGCCCAAACAAAAGATCCGACAGATCTCAAGCGGGCAGAAGCTTTTGCATTTTTGTTGAGTGGTCACATTTCAATTTTGGATAGAATGAAGCAAAGTTGGGCTACAGAAATGATCCAATTGCAGACATCCTTTGCAGACATTCTTCAGTATATGTGAGTATATAAATAAGCGGCTATGTATAGAAAATTTTTGAAAATTTTGGTGTGCGGACCCCACCCTTTGCCATTGATGTCAAATGGGGAGTGAGGAGCAGTGAAAAATGAGGAATCCAACTAAGGGGGAGTTCCGGAAATTGTATATAAAGACAGAGCATCAGCAAAGGGGGAGCATAGTGAAAACACTTAGTCATTTTTCACTAAGTGTTGCCATCAATGCCAAAGGGGGAGATTGTTGGCAAGAGACACTATATGGATTCATGGTTGTTGTCATTGATGGCAACAAAGGTCATCCCACATATCCGGAAGTCATGATGTGTCTCTACCGGAAGTCAGAATAAAGAATGTTGTGGTCCGGTGAACAAGAACAGAGCATGTGGCAAGGTTCGACAGATTGGTCCGGATCTCTCAGAGGAAGTGTCTTGGTGCAGTGCGGATTTGGGGAAGTCAAGAGGACTACCTTGAGTGGTATATTCCAAGGATTTAGCCTCTGGTGATGGACAAGGAAAAAGATATGAATAGTTGAGTACCGGATTCCTGAGAGACAGTGAAAACAGAGGAAGAACTGACTGACAGAGTAGCAAACTACTTTCCGGATGTGTTACTGTTGATGATAGAAGTTGTGAAGGCATGAATCATGTTTGGCCGACATGATTAATGATATCTACAAGTATATGCTTGATCCGCATTGCTTGGTGAGGAAGGATTCAGCCGACAGAACAAAAGTTTGTAAGAAACTAGACTGTTCCGGATGCCGACTAGAAAAGTGATGAAATTACTTGTGCGGATATATATAGAGGATGGATTTAGTTGTGAAGGGTGTGATGGTGTAAAGAGATATGCGAATAAGTCCAGAACAGAGCAGAAGTAGCAAAAAGGATCCGGTATGTGAAAGATAGCAGAATAAAGAACAGAGGAAAGATGAAGTGCAGCAGATCAGTGTACTGAGCCTAACCGGAACTGAACTCCAGCATATGCAGATGCTTCCAATCAGTTCAAGACTGTGATTCTTATCACTTTGTAGACAGTGTGTCTTCTTGTAGGCATTGGGCCTCTTGTGAGCAGTGTGCTCGGGCAGTGAGCCCTAATTGGCAAGTGCCATTTTTGTAATCTCCTATTCTTCTAACAGAGAATAATTTTGGGTTAATCACCCCGTGGTTTTCTCCCTTAACAGGGTTTCCACGTCAAAAATACTGTGTTATGTGTTTCTTATTTCATGTTAATGTTTTGGTGTTTGATTCAATGCTGCATCAATTAATAAGAAAGTTCAATAAGGGAAATAATTAGGATAACTGATTCACCCCCCCCTCTCAGTTATCAACAATATCTTCCTATTAATGCTATGGCTTAATTTGATGTACCACATGTGATTTATGTAAATACAACAAGTAATAATTGTGATGATCATGTTAAAAGGTATTTAATGCTATTGTGATTTAAACTAATCAATCTTTTCAAACTACTTAGTAAATACAACAATGATTAAAACTTTCGCACATGAGTAAAAGATAATTAATGCAATTGTAATCTAAAAACACATGGTTTAATTAGATGCAACAATAATTAATTGTGTTTAAAAGATCTTATGCTAGCTTATTAAATGAATTAAGATAAAATGTACTATCTTGTCGAAATTGAAACAATTAATGACTACCTACTTTATAAAGTAATATCTAACATATGATCTTAAGCATGAAATTTTTGCAGATGCATAGAATTAATAGGTTTTTTAAGAGGAATACATTGTTCATCAGCTAATTTATATGCTCTGAGTCTGTAGGCTTTAGTGATAACATATGATCCTAGCCAATTAGGGCTGAACTTCCCTTTTTGGCTAGGAGGTACATTCACATTATGTTGATTTTCATAAAGTACCAAGTCTCCAACTTTGAATGAACGATGAATGACACACTCATTGTACGATCATTGGATGCTTTTTTGTTGAGCTTTAAGATGGTTGAGAGCATTGATACACTGTTCATCAAGCATCTCTAGTTGTTGTAATCTCTTCTCTCTTTCCATGTTATCGTCAATAATGTCCCTTAGGGAGACTCACAATGAAAGAATTTCTAACTCTAAAGGCATTATTGCATAGACACCATACACAAGGTTGTACAGTGTGGTACCAGTAGCCATACAAACACTTGTCCTATAGGCCCAAAGCACATAGGAGAGTTGAGTATGCCAATGCTTCTGATGTTTATTAACAATTTTCTAAGAATTTGTCTAATGATCTTATTTGAAGCTTCTGCTTGGCCATTTGATTGTGGATAATATGGTGTAGAGAAGTGATGTTGAATGTGATATTTTTCTAGGAATTTCTTTACATCCTTATTGTTAAATGGTGTACCATTGTTAGAAACCAAAGAGGAAGGGATGCCAAATTGTGAGATTATACTATCTTGAAGGAAGTGATAGATAACTTCAATGGTCGTGGATCATAGTGGCATAGCTTCAACCCACTTCGTAAAGTAATTGGTAGTAGTAGTGATAAAAGTGTGTCTTTGAGAAGGAGGAGAGGTCTTTCCAATTAGATCCAAGCCCCAGATAGAAAAAGGCCAAGGTGAAACCTGGGCACAAAGTTCTTGGGTAGGAGCTCGAATTAAGTTACTATGTTGTTGACATTGCGGACACTTTTTGACAAACGTGAAGGAATCTTGTTCCATGGTTTGCCAATAGAACCCCATACATAATAATTTTTGTACCAAGGATTTTCCTCCAAAATAACTTCCACAGGCAACAAAGTGAGCTTCTTCTAAAGCAATTGGAATTTTTGATTTATTAAGACAACGAAGAAGAACACCATTATAGCTTCTTCGATACAACACATTAGATAAGATAATGTAACGTGTCGCAAGTTTATGTATGCAAACTCTTGTGTTTTTAGATGCTAAATTAGGGAAGGTACCATCGTCCAAATATTGAAATATATGGGAGTACCATTCATCAGTATTTGTGTTACAACATAAGTCAGTATTTGAGGAGGTAACCTCGACTACAACTAATGTTTTGAGATTATGAATGATAAAATGATATTTGTCAAGTAAATCAACATGAGGCATAAGGGAAGCTACGCTTACCATTGCATTTGCATGTTGATTGTCTTTCCTTGGAATAGTGTCAATTGAAAATGATGAAAATTGTTTTAATAATGATAGGGAAAGATTAGGATACTGAGATAGCTTATCTTTCTTTGCTTGAAAAGATCTAGTGACTTGTCTTATGATTAATTATGAATCACCATAGATAGAAATGTGTTTAACATTTAGAGACAAAGCGACACGAAGTCTTACAATGAGAGCTTCGTACTCGACAATGTTGTTTGTGTATGAGAAGTTTAGATGGTAAGAAAGAAGAATTGGCTTACGTGAAGCAGGTGCCAAGATTATACAAGCACCCGAGCTAGTTCTACATCTTGAACCATCAAAATATAATTCCCATTTATCATCTTTATTAGTAGTTAGGATTTGATCATTAGGAAATTCTTCACTATGTTAAATAGAGAAAGGTGAAGGTGCTTCGGCTAAATGGTCGGTTAATGCTTGTCCTTTTATCGCTTTGAGAGAGATAAATTTGAGATCAAATTCCATTAACATAACCCATTTAGCTAGGCGGCCTGAGAGATCCATTTTAGCAAAGAGATGCTTCAAAGGATCAAATTTTACCATGACATGAATTTCAGCATTTAGGAGATAATGTCTTAACTTTTGTGTTGCAAAAACAAGAGCTAAGAATTATTTATCTATGAAAGTATATTGCACTTCATAATCAGGAAAAGTTTGGCTTATATAATATGTAGCATGTTCCTTGCCTTCACTATCATGTTGTGCTAATAATACCTCTAGAGAATTAGTAGAAGTTGATGTGTAAAGAATAAAGGGTTTTTCTATAGTTGCCGGTTGTTAAATAGGTGGATTATATAGATATTCTTGCAACTCTTCAAAGGATTTTTGACAATTTGAATTCCATTGGAATTTTGATTCTTTCTTAAGCAACTGAGTAAAAGGGCGAGTCCTATCTGTGAGTTGTGATACAAATGGACGGATGGCCTATATCTTCCCTTGTAAACTATGAAGTTGAGTAATATTTCGAGGAGATGGCATGTTAACAATCGCGTGAATTTTCTGTGTCTACTTCAATACCACAATATGAAACTATATATCCCAACAGTTTTCCACTATCGATGCCAGAGATGCATTTACGGGGATTTAAGCGCATGTTATATTTTCGTATTCACTCAAAGATTTGACAGAGGATTGTGATGTGATCCTAGCGACGAATAGACTTCGCAAGAATGTCATCGACATATCCTCTAAGATGTTATGCATGTAATCATGAAAGGTAAGAGTCATAGCATGTTGGTAAGTTGCTCCAGCGTTCTTTAATCCAAATGACATGACTACCCAACAAAATGTTCCCCAGGGGGTTATAAAAGCTATCTTGTATTGATCTTGAGGGTTGATAAAGATTTGATTATAACCTGAAAAATCATCCATAAATGAAAGTAATTCATGACCAACTATTGAATCAACAATCATATCAATGTTTGGAAGAGGAAAATCATCTTTCAAAGAAGCAAGATTTAAATATCTGTTAATGTACATCCAAATACGGTTGTCGGGTTTAGCAACAACCACAATATTCCAAATCCAAGGGGAGTAGTCAATAGGGCAAATAAAACCATCTTGTAAAAGGTTTTCTATCTCAGCTTTGACTAATAATGTGACCTTGGGATTCATTTTATGAATCTTCTATTTAACTGACTTAACATCAGGTTGTAATACAATATTATGTGTTACAATCTTAGGATCAATGCTAGGTATGTCTGAATAGTTCCAAGAAAATAATTCAGAAATCTCTTGTAAAAGTTTTGTCATATCTTCTTTTTCTTCATTACTTAAACAATCTCCTATAGGGATAACTTTTTCAGGATTATCCTTCTCCATCAAGACATCGATAGTCTTTCCATTAAGTAAAGTACTGTGGTCTGGGAGGGTAGGTGATTGTGATGATTCGATAGATTCCTCAGTAGGTGTTAGAGTGGCATTTACCAGGCAAGTGGATTTTCCAAAGTATGCATCAATATTTAAATAATAAGGTAATCCATGCCTATGATGATAATGGGGCAAATTGTCATAAGCTCCCATAAATTCTATTATTACTTCATCTATAGAGAAATTATCTAATTTGATATCTCTTGGAGGACAATTATTGTCGATCATCTTAGGATATATAAAATTGAGTGTTGATATAGTATTAATATTAAGATTAGGATGTTTGTAAGCTTTAGTGGGATTCAAGAAGTGGTATCTGATACCAGTTGTGTAGTTAATTCCAGCAACTTGTAAAGGTACTCTGATTCCTTGTTGATTTACACCACAACCATTACCTACATAGTCACGGTTCTGAAAAAGGATTTTAAATCCTCAACCATAAAGAGATGTCATTTCTTTAGAAGATGGTGGAGTTTCATAGGTCTCATAATCTGTACAGTATAAGTAAGAGTGGTATCCTCCTTGTTAACTAGAGGATCTTGAGATTCTTTAGGTTTTTCCACAGATTGTTTAGATGATATTGATGCAACTTTAGAAGTTTCAACACTATCAATCTTATATTCTCCTATGAAAGTAGGAGTGAAATCCAATGAACCCCAATCATCACCAGGGAGTGCATTCAACAAAGGTTGAGAATCTTGCACAACATTATCTATGACAAGAGGTTTTGGTGAATCAAATTTTAAGTTGTTTAAAATCTTGTGATCAATGGTTTATTTTTGAGTTTCAGTATGTAAACAACTTTCCGGTTCCGGATCGACTTCATTGGAGTTTATTTACATAAATAAAATTTATTGATTGATGAAGAAAAGACAAAACTGCCCACATAGTATGAATCCATGGTCTTCCAAGAATCATATTATATGACAAAGTACCAGGCATGACATGAAAACGAGTAGACAATGTCACAGGTCCATCCTTTACAGGTAAGGTTATAGTATCCAGGGATGGTCTACCAACATTATCAAAGCCAAAAATGTTAAGCTTATCTGGTTTAATTAACCTTTTATCAACATTGATTTTGTGTAACAAATCAACACCACAAACATTAAGAGCCGATCCATTATCAACCATAACTCGCTTTGTCAACTTTTTATTTATAGTGACAAAAATTATAAGAGGATCATGTCATTTCTAAACTTCCATAGAAGGTAACTCATGTTGAAATGGAATGTCTGTTTTTGTCGCATACATACAGTCTAATAGAGCTGCTACATCATTAGGCTTAACAACTGGTGGTACAATCACCTTTTGTAAAGCTTCCTGGAGCATTCCGTGGTATGTAGGTGATGTTTGTATGAGTTCTCAAAGAGAGATCTTAGCAAGAGTAGAGTGAAGCTGCTCAACAAGATCATAATCTTGACTAGCCTTATGTGTTAAATGAGGTGGTTGAGGAAGCTTACGCTGAGAAGCTGGTAAAGATATCAGAATAGTTTATTGATGTTTATTTTGTTTGTTATTCCATGTATTATATGTATGAGCAACCAAATTGTGGTTAGAATGTTGTGATCCATCTTGATATGGTTGATGTGTTATTTTATTAGCTTTGTTATAGATGCAATCAGGAGGTTGAGAAGAAATTAGAAAACCTCTTACAATGTGTACCAGTTTCATCTGTGTTTTAGGCACATCAGAACATAGGTTGACCACTATATTCAGTTTCACAGGTTCTTGAGATTTAGGAACATAAATTGCATTTACTAATCTTTAAAATAATGATGTTTTAGGAGTTGTAGTGGAATGTTTAATAGAGATAAAGTCATCCAAGGCTTCATCTAACATATTGAAGTCATCACAACTAAATGACTCATTATATGCATTAAAGTCTTGTAAAAATAAATCTGACATTTCCACATAATCTAATTCACCCAAGACTTAAATGTAAAGAAAGATGACATATACTTTGCAAAAATGAAACAAGATATCACTATGCAAGTAACTAAATTTCAACTTTATGCTCTTTCAAAGAAAAAGATATATATATGCAATGCATGTACTTTTCATGAAGGAGGGTTTGCAATCTAAATCTGATTTAGAATAGCAAATAATTTCAGATCTGAAGTAAAAGGATGCAAATTCTTAAAACATGGGTTCACAAAAATGTTTCGTGGTTAAAAAGAGAGAGAATGATAGCATTTGAAAACTAGTTCAAGCCCCTCTTTTCATGCACGAACATTCAGAATATGAACCGAGCTTAGTCACTATGAGAGTGATAAGCTACAGGTATCCTATTCCTCTATGTTGTACCTTAAAAGGTGTCCCAACTAGAGTTATGCAAACCCTAACAAGTCAAGGAGAGATCAAACCCTAGTTGTAAGATATGCACTAACAAATGGATTTTGGGAGCAGTAATCTGCAGACTGATCACGAAAATGCAAACAAGAAGTAATAGTGATTGTGCACCTAAAATTTAGAGGCCTGCTAGACTCAGGTGCTAGCACCAGTGTCCTATAAGTTTTCCATCAGGAAAATTGTTTGTACTAGGTCTATGTATCTTTGTTGAAGGTTCCGGATCCCAGTTTTTAGTCCCTGTTAGACTCGGGCGCTAGCACCAGTTTCTGACAAATATCCCGATGATGAAACTATAATTTCCATGATGACTGTACCTGTAACACCTTCTTATCCTTCACTTCTTTCCTTTTGATCTTCTCAAATCTGACCAGCACAAGCAAAAGAAGGAGAAAGATCATTGTGGCTATATAGGAGCTTGCCTCGATCAAACCCCATTTTTAGTATTTCTACCTCAATGATAGACAATGTCAAAGTATGTAGATGTGTAAGCATAAACATGTGCAAGATCCTAAATGACTCAAGCATCAAGGATTAGATCCACAAATTTTTCACTCAAGGAAACAACAACTTCACCTCAAGGAGATGACATCAATGAAGACTTGTAGAACAAGAAGGCAAGGCAACTGTATCCGTGGAGGATTCCAAAACTCAAGTTGGAGGCTTCAACCCTTCTCCTGATTGTACAAAGGGTTTGACAAACCCTATGGAGAGCAAGATAGACTCAAGATCTTGATTCCTAATCTATACAACGTATCTCCATGATAGCAAAGTACAAATTTTTCAATGAGATTCAACACTTTGTAGACTTCAATAGTAGTAATAGTAGAATTTTGACGTAGTAAGCTTGCATGTGTGTTGTGTGTGATAAAATGATTTTCAATTCTCTTTAAATACCTAACCTTAAGAGGGAAATGAATCAAAATAATATGCCGACATTGCATGAAAATTAATTTTTGAATTTGAAATCTCAGAATACACAACATAAGCCGACATTTGAACTGTATACACCTAAAAATGACACGACTCTGTCCAAATAAATATTTTTAATATTTATTTAAGTCTATTTCCTCTATCAATAAATAAATAAACAAATTTATTTATTTGATTCATATTCCTCTAAGTTAATTAAATATCAAAGTATTTAATTGCCTCTTCTAAAGTCAAAATTAAATAAATCCTTTATTTAATTTAATTCTTCCAAAACAATTAAATAATTCTAAATTATTTAATTAAGTCATTTATTCCTCCAGATTTAAATAAATCAATTAAATTTATTTAAATCCTCTCAATCTTTAAAAATAAAATATAATAATATATTTTATTTATTCTTCCAAATCATGCACAAACAATTAAATAAATTTATTTATTTAATTTGCTTTCTTATCTTCCTCAATTAAATAAATTTATTTATTTAATTTGCTTTCTTATCTTCTAATTCCTCAATTAAATAAATTTATTTATTTAGTTCTCTTTCTTATCTTCGAAATCTTCTAAAAATAAATTCTTCTTGTCATGCAAAAGCAAAAGCTGAGTTAAAGCAACTTTGTTTTTAAATTAGAAAAATATATTCTAATTTAAGAAATTAAAACTCATCCTCATCAAGAAAGCAGTTAACTCAACAAAGCTTCTTTTTGAATGACACATGTCCTTCTTCTATTCACACATTCTCTCAAACATTGTCCTCCATTGATCTTCTCATTTCTTCTCAACCATTTATCTTCTCTCACACAACTCTATAATTATAACCCTCTTCTTCTTCATTCATCATCCATCATTCGAGTAAACTTAAAAATAGCACACCATTGGCACCCCCGTTTTCATATCACTCATCATCCATCCATTTCATAGTGTGTTGGAGCTCACCTTTTACTCACCAAGTACCAGAGCCACTTCTCCTTGTCATCTTGAGGAATCAAAGCAAGGAAGAAAGATTCCTGAGGGCCATCTTCATCACCCCAAGATCAAGAAAGAAAAGGCGAACAATGGAAGTTGCAAGGTAAAAGGTTGTAAGTATCTTATTTCTTTACTTTGAATCTCCTTTTATCTTCATATTTCATTGATGTTTGGGTTTTTATTATTCATTTGATTATTCCCATTTTTACCCTTATAGGAACAAAACTCAGAATCCTGAGATTTAGCGCAGGACTCGGGCGCGAGCACCCAAGTCCATCCCCCAAGTTTGGATCCAAATTAAGCTCAAGGATGCCCTAAATGTCCTGAATTCATCATCTCTTTCTAGGTTTTTGCCGTTAAATACTTTGAAAAGTGATATTTCCTTGATAAGGTAGTCATTAATCAGGGTTTAGATAGGTCCAATAAAGAAAGGGGTTGAGGGACACTAAAAGGTAGGAGCTAAACTTAGTGAAATTGTTCTAATCCAAGCAGGAGCACAATTTACGACATAACAGTTGATGTATAGTATCACTTTGTTCAAGAAATGGCTACAAGTGGATATATTGAGCTGAAGAAGGTAGACACTCAAGAGAATGTTGCAGATTCATTGGCCAAGCCTGTGAGCACATAAAAGTTTTTTTGATGCAGAGAGGCCATGGGTCTTGTTTGTAGTGCCTGATTATTTTATGTTTTCCTATGGGTATTTACAATGTATAATGTCAAGTGGGAGAATGTTGGGATTAAGGTGCCATTAACCTTGTAAATCCTTGTAATTATTTATTCCAATTATTATTTGTAATTTACCCATAAGGGATGAAGTGGATTCATTGACAACAGTAAATATTTATTATGGGGCAGGTAGTTGCAAAGTTACATTTACTGATTATTGCATCACGGTAAAGGTAAATAGGTGATTTGGGAAAATCTAAGTGTCACCTCTTGGAATATGCTATTTTAGGCATGTGTCATACATTGTAAGAGAATTTATGACAATTGCAAGTTGTCATAAGATTCTATGACGGTTATGACAACATCTATGACTGTGTAAGAGCTATTTTTAGCCCTAGGCGCCCATGCATGCAACATGCAATATGACAGGTGTAAGAGGTGTGTAAGAGGGCATTAATTGATTGATTGCATGCAAGATTCCTTAGATGGCATTGAGATTCCCAACTTGGATGCCTATTTTGGGTGCTTCTACTATTTAGTGATGCATTTTGTAAAGTGTTGTTAAGTTTTTGTAGTTTCATACTTGCACAGGTGCTACCGGAATGCTGTCGGATTGAAGACTGAAGGAAAGATTGGTGTAGTTGATGTACCATACTCTCTTTTGTAGATTAATACAAACTTGGGCCTCTTTCTTGTGTGGATTTTTTTACCTAAAAGGGTTTTCTCCATGTTACATGTTGTGTTGTGTGATCAGTTTTTAGATTTGTTGCTTCTGTGTTGCATAGTTTGATTTCTGTTCAACCTCCATTAATATTACATTGTTTCAGATTATTAAACATATTGAAATCATATTTCCATTGGTTCACCCCTTCATTTCTAACATGAATTTTATGCTTTTAAACACTTAACTCATCCTCAAATGAATTACCTATCCTAACTTACTTGCATGAGAACTAGATTGGATTAATTGTCATAATCTCACTTTAACAACTTTACTTTAGCTAACATTAACAATCAAGAATGTATTAATTATTTCAAGAATAAATCACTTAGCTACTTTTATGCATAACTTGGGGGTTTGGGTATAGTCTATTCCTTGAAATAGTTATTATGATTAGACCTTTCTTTTTTCATCAAGACATTTCCTTAAATACACTTAATCCATTTTAAAATTAATCAAGAACAATTTACTTAGTAGAAATTATTCCCAAATCTAATCTGATGACTCCATTTTACTTACACTTGCACTCTTAATGTGACTAGGCTACATTTACATAGTAGTCTTCTATATATCTCAACTTTTCTGCATAAATCATGACATTCATGGCATGAGACAAAGGCTAAAGTATAAATTATATAAAACACAAGGAAGGAGTTATATGAACAACACAACACATATTCAAAGTCACTCAAGTGTAAACATGCACCACTAAAGGTTTCTTTGTGTCATCCACATCATAACTAGGAATATGGACACATATTTACATAAGGTCAAGAAAAGAAAGCAAAATCATAAAATGTGGTGAGTGGTAAGAAAGATAGGTGGGGATATATAACCAACAAATTCATTCCTCATCATGTGTATCATGTGGTTTCTCTTTTGCATCATATGTAACCTCAATATTGGATGTGTTATAATGAACAAGACTAATCTCTTGATGTATATGATTTGATTCCATATGATTCATCTTATCAAATGAGGGATTTGTGATCTCATGAGAATGTTCAATGTTTATCTTTCCTTTGTCTATAAGTTCTTGAATTTTATTTTTGAATCAAGCATCTATTTCATTAATATCCATGTGTAGGATTAGAAGGTACATTTATTAGTTGCAAGGGAACATCATGTCCTTTAGATAGATTAAGAGAGGATGGCATAGGATGGAAAGATAAATCATGAGAGAACATTGCTAAGTCCATAATATTCTCATGTGAACTGGGGCTAGAGAAAAATTCAATGAAAGCATGAGTCAAATTCATGAAGAAAGTGCAACTTAGAAAACAACATACATCGAACCATTGTAAAGTTTTACCACTTAGATAAATTTGAAACTCACTATGAAATAAAATATCATCCTCTAAATTATAATCATGATTAGCAAGAAATAATGATTTAACATGTAACAAAGCATTTGTAGTACAATCATAATCTTCATGTAATAACTCCTTACTAAGGCTCATAATATGATCCTTTAATGTTGGAAAAGACAATGAATCATCAATAGTTCCCATGTATGAAAGGCTAACAAAATTTGATTTGAAAGGAAATATGTACAAACTTCCTACTTAATCCTATGAGGATAGAGTTCCAAGTTTTCTACTATATACAAAGTTGAGTACTATTCTAGTATAGTATCAACACTAAAGAAACAACAAGAATGGAAGAAAGAATAAAATGTACAAATAAGAGGGAGAGATAGATATACCTAGGAAAAACCATTTCAAGAAAAAACTAGCCTTTAAAGTACCAAAACCAATCTATTTTCAATAATTACAAGTCACAATATAATATCAAACTTTGAGCTCCATAGAGACCAACACTCTCAATCTAGGAGGAAATTACCATACAATATATGGACATATAATCTCCATCTCATGTCCTCTATATAGGTAAGAGAGGAACATGAAAAATTAATATGGAAAACTTACTAATTTTCTAATCAATGCACTCATGTGACTTTTCCCATGGTGGATGCCCAAGCTTGACTCTACACCTAAGAGTCACTACAACCTCTAAGGAAACCAAATTCTCTCTCCAATATAAGAAGCCAAAATGGCTTGTCCTCATATGACCCTTCATTAAATACATTTTATATGACCTCCGAACAATTAAATGCATTTCACCAATGTATCTATGACATTAAATGTATTTCCAATATTACACACAACAACTACCTAGGAAACCTAGAGTGTTGTGGAGAAAATGATTTCTACTAACTAGAAATTCAATGCCCCTTTGGATAACATAGACAAGTGTGCCAAAATTATGAGAAGAAAATCTACTAGATGGAAACCTCCTAAGGTTGGGTGGGTTAGGTTTATCTTTGATGGATGCTCCAAAGGGAATCCTAGCAAAGCTAGTGTGGGTGGAGTCATAAGAAATGATAAAGGTACAATGTTGGCTACCTATGTCCACAACATTGGCAATCAAACCAACAATGTGGCTGAAGCCATGATGACTCTTATTAGCCTTATGCTCACTAATAAAATGGGAAACTCCAACATCATTATGAAAGGGGATTCAAAAATTATTGTGGATATGTTGAACTTGAAGGAATCATCATATTGTTCCTTAAGGAACATAATATTGGATGCTATCAATTTGATCAAAAATCTTAACAAAGTTACAATCTTCCATATCTATCAAGAGGGGAATCAAGTAGCTGATTCCCTTGCCAACCTAGGTTGTACAACTAATGGTCCCTTGTCCATGCAATCAAAACTAGAGGGTATTAATTCAGAATGTAACAATGATGATAAAAAATTTAAACTCTATTTTGACTTCAGGTGGGAATTACTCAACATGAGCCTCATAAATGAAAGGGTGCACAAGATCAATCATGAAGAGGAGTTGAGGGGAATAAAATATAGGTTCATTAACTTCAAAATTAAACAAATTTTTTTGGCCCTTAACACAACTTCTGACAACACTCTGAAGGTTTTATTGAGAAGCAACTTCCATTGCAGGGGTTGGCTAAAAATTGCATCCATGGGTGGTGAGATGTTGAGAGTAGAGCCCTCCTCCTGTGAAAAGGTGAAATACAATACCACTATGTGGAATATTCTTCAATGAGGTGGCCTTACTTATTTCTTGGAGGCTATAAATGGGTATGACCCTTTTCTTTCCAGGGAATTGCTAGGTGTTGGAAGAATAGGACCATATACGTCCAGGGTATTACCTTCACTATCTCAAAAAAACTAATAGATAAATCCATAGGATTAAAATGGGATGGATTGAGGATGTATAAATACAACAAGGCAAGTAATGTGAAACACATGGAGTAATTCTTGCAGGGAAAAAGTTGTGAGCCATTTTAGAATGGATTAAAAAAAGAGGACCTCCCCAATCCATGGAGAGGAGTCACTGACATCCTGATAAGGTATGTAATATTGGAGGGAGATATAAAATAGTATGTTATTATAATTTCCCTATGTTAAACCACCTGAGGCACATGATGAAGATTAATTTCCCTTTCTTCCTATTCCAATCCCTAGATCTATCCATAATGTGTTGTTAGATAAAGCGCAGCTCCCGCTACACTAGGGGATAATTTTATATGATACACTAGGGGATAATATTCTATCTCAATAGGAACTAAGTGTCCAAAACCCTAGCAAGTGCCATCTTCCCAACAATTCTTAACCTCGCTGAGGTTCACCCTAGGCCACACAAAGAGGCTATAATTCCAAAGGAAGAATCCCCCACTTGTCAAACTCAATCATCTCCCATAGAGAACAACCCTTCATCCTTTGATGATGATCCTTACCCACTACACCTAGACCTTAATAACCCTACTAGCTCCTGTAAGGGCCTGACAGTGGTGAGAATCCTTATCCCCTTGGATAAAAACAAGCCCTCCAAGTCTACACTAGTTAAATCACTATGTCAAAAGAATCCCTTGTAGTTATCTTGGTCATGTTAACCACTCAGATAGAGAAAGGTAAGATGTTGGTAGAGGCCCCTCAAAAAACCATTTACATTCCCCCCTCATCAAAGGAGATACCCCTTTCTCCCCAAACTATGAGCTTATCTACTAGCTGAAGTAGTTGTGTTGAATTATCTATCAAAGTTGATAGGCTGGAAGAAGCCCTTAATCTACAGAATAGTGTCATGAATGGGCTAATATGGTAGATCAAAACGATCAAAAAAATCTCTTAGTTTTAAAGAATATAGCAATAGGATTAGGAAAGATAATAGTGCTAGGGTTGGTAAGGACCTATGGATGGAAGCTAGTAAGCTCAATATAGTAATCAATTAATGGGATATCATGTAACAAATATTGAAGGATATGGAGAGGAGGTAGGATGAAATCACTAAGGGGTTGGTAGAGGTCATCTCATTTAGCAATAACACCATTAAGAACTTAGTCACATGAATTTTCACACTCCAAAATGAGTTGTAAAAGAGGAAACAAAACATAGCTATAGAAGGCCCCATTAGGAGGACATACGCCAAAGTTGTTGCTAGATGATGAAACATTGGGTGTTTTATTGAAAGACCAGGTTAACTTTATGGTAAGGAGTGGAAGGTGGCCTTGAGTTTATAGATGCTGGCTCAGTAGGGCTACCTGGACTATTTTTGTGCTTTTTTTGTCAATGGGTTATTATTTTGTTATTTTATTTTGTAGTTACTATTCCTTTGTTGTTTTATCTTGTAAGTCTCACACCTCGTGGGACTTGTCTCATGTGTCATTTGGCTTAATTTTTTTAAAAGAGAGAGGCCCCCTTCAAAACCTCTTTACCTTAATAAAAATCAAATACCGAGGAAAATATTGTACTACCTAAAATGTGGCGTCTCACTTAAAAATGGACCACAAATTTATAAAATATAAAATATTTTATGTAAGGTGCACAACACCTTTCCCAACATTCTCCCACTTATATACATTGCATAAGGGGTCAAACATAGAAAAATATACTAGTTTCTAAGGGGAGACATACCCATAGTAGTCTTGCACGAAAGAAACTTCTTTGTGCTCACGGGCTTCATCAAAACATCTATAGTTTTCATTAGCATGTCCATCTTATCTATCATAAGCCTCTTATCCTCTATCATGTCATGAACAAAGTGATATTGCACATCAATTTGCTTCATCTACACATGAAAGATAGGGTTCTTTTCTATACTAATAGCACTCTGATTGTCACAATAGATCACCATTATATCTTGCTTCAATATAATGTCCAAATATGATCTCCTAAGTGAAATTGCCTCCTTACAAGCACAAATATTTTTCATATGCTTTCATTCTAGTCAAAGGAACAACCTTGTAAATTGTCATTTTCTCATCCTAGTAATCTCATTACTAAATAGATTAAACACATATCTAGACTGGTAAAGCTCTTGCTATCCACATCTCCTGTTAGCGTTAATTTCAGTCTTCTCCAATCTTCTCCATGAATGACAGATAGATAACTGAGGATTGCATGCTTGATGTTAAGTTAACCAATGAGTGCTCGCTTTTCTCTGCCTGTCCCTAATTTTCCTCCCGGGATTTCTCTCATGCTGAACCTTTATAAATTTGTAAATACTTGCATTTGATTTATGGACTATATTGAAGTTGATTTGATGCATCTCCGTTTATTTGTGCTTGCAAAATTTGTCTCTACAGATATGCAGAATTCTACATGGTATCAGAGCAAGACAGGGATTTTTTGTAGGTCGTAAGGTGAAGCAGTTCATTGTATTTTTTTCCCTCTTCTATGATGTCTATGTTGTGGAATTCTACATGATTTTGAGAAAGGTGATCGCCACAACATGATGCAATAGAAGAAGAAAGAGTGAACGCCCCCCAGCAAGGAAGCCAGCTTCACCACCTAGCCATGTCCAACAAAGAAGCCATCTCTTGTTGGACACAATAGACAAAGGGTTGTATTTAAGTGAACCTGCAGGTTCATTCCATCACTTTAGCGATCCATTTCAAAGAGCTTGGATTGCATGTTCACTGCCCCATACAATATCTTTGGCACGTGTAAAGTGAGGTACAGATTTAATTCAAAGAGCCTTGAGCGCTACTCACAGCCCCTAGATTTGGCACAGATCCTTTGTGAAGACTTTAGTATTGCTAAAGTTTTTCAACCTAATATTTCCTAGGGTTTACTTGGGTGGGCCCATTTGTGGCTTTTTTTGGGCATTTCTTTGGATCTTAAATCCCACATTTACCCCACAGAAGTAATCTTAAGGCTCTATATATCCAACACTTCCAAAATGCTTGTGAAGAACTTATAGAGGCTCTTGGGTTGAGTGGAGTGCTTGCTTGGTGACTTAGAATTTGTGCAAATTGCTATTGGTTGACACAATTGCCATCATTTATTTTGGAGGTTTCTACATATGGAAGGTACTATCTTTGTGTTTATTTAAGAATTTATAGCTATAATGGGTTTTTGTTTGGAGAAAGGGAACTATAGGTAGTGGAGTGAATACATCCTCACTCATCTTAGTGAGCACAATCTATTGCAGTATCTCTATAATGATGTTCCTATTCCTGACACATGTTGTGAGTATATCATTTGGAGATGCTATAGGGCTAGAGTCTTTAGAGTTATTTTTGAGCATCTAGATGATGACTTTTTGGAGTCTCTTATCCATCTTGAGTGCCCTTATGCTCTTTGGACCTACATTCGAGCTCATATGGAGACCATGATCCTCCACCATCTCTCAATGCTTCTCTTTCCAACTCTGATGTGCCTCTTTATTCTTTAGAGAAGAAAAACCATGCTAGTAATCCTTTGGACATTTTTGAGACTTCAGATGAGGTTGCAGTTGCTTCAGAGGTTCTTGATTCTTTGTTAGAGATATTTGATCCACCTTCATTAAGTACTTCCATCATTCCTGAGCAACAGGATTATTCTTGTCTTCTTGATTGGGATTCGTATTTGCCGGACATTGGTTCATTGTTCATGGAGACTCACATTTCAAATTTGGAGGACATATTTGAGGAGTTATCTCTCCTCTTTGTTGACAACCACATCAATGCTATTGGCCCACCATCTTCATTGCCTTTGCAACTTGTTCTATATCAATCTTCACAGGATCTTGTATTGCCATCATTGCTTTCCGACATGTGGACATGTGAGCAGTTTTCAGAGGCACACATCATCTAGATTTGGATTCTAGTATCACCCATCTTTTTGGATTGGCTTCTCCAATCACCAGTGGATCCTTTTCTTCCTAAGGGGAGAAATGTCATTTGTAGGCAGTGGATCATATTCTATCTTCAGACATTCATCATTGGCATGGGAGCTCTTTCATTATGGGGGGATTCATATCTTCTTTTCTTATATTCTCTCTATATTTGTGGGGGAATTTTATATGTACATGGGTACCTAAAATGGCTTTGATGCCAGGACCCATCTTTGTTGGCTATATTGGCTTTTATCTCCTTAGTCAGATTTAAGGGGGGGTTGTTCCCACTGGGTTTTCCCTCTTTCCTCTTTCCTTTCCTTAGTCTTTTGTCTCCTTAGTTAAACTTAAGGGGGGGTGTTAGTGTTAATTTAAGTCTTCTCTAGTCTTCTTTGTGAATGACAAACATATAATTGAGGATCACATGCTTGATGTTAAGTTAACCAAGGAGTGCTCACTTTTCTCTGCCTGTCCCTGATTTTCCTCCCAGGATTTCTATCCTGCTGAGCTTTTATAAATTTGTAAATACTTGCATTTGATTTATGGATTATATTGAAGTTGATTTGATGCATCTCCATTTATTTGTGCTTGCAAAATTTGTATCTACAGATATGTGGAATTCTACATCTCAAACCCAATAAAAGTCTACAAATCCTTTAGTATCTAATCTCCTACTCAAATTTGTATTCCTTGGTAGAAAATATAATATTCAAGTATCACAAAGATATTTGAAGACCCTTATAACCATAGTCCAATGCCTTTTTCTTGGATTAGCCATATGCCATCTCAAGACTCCCACTACTTGGGAAATATATATTTTGATGAAAATCATAACATACATAAGGCTACCATTTGCACTATCATAGGGGACATAACTAATTTCTTCTATCTTATCTAGTGTTGAAGAGCACTGATTGATAGAGAGAATTTTTCACACAAGAATGTGAACACTAACTAGTTTGTAATCATGCACATCCTAAACTACTGTAACATAGAGTTGGCATAATTCCTCCAGTTGATCTAGAGTTTTATGTTCATTTTATCTCTTTATCTCCATGGCTAAGTTGAACTTAACCACTTCTAAGTCCTTCATATTGAACTAAATTGAAAGCTAAGATTTCAGAGCCTTAATCGTATCCTTACTATTATTAAAGAACAACATGTGATAGACATATAAATAAATAATAGTAAAATGATCACCATCATGTGTGAAGTAAACATAGTGATTCTAACTTACCTCTAATGTTATGGGACTTTTTTCCCAAAATGGAAAAGAAAGCTATTTTTTGAATAACCCTTTAAAATTATAAGAGGATTTATCTTTATTTAACCCTTTATAATTAAAAGGGAGATGGAAAAATAAAGGATATTATGATCCTTTGGTTAAAATGGAGATAAATAAATAATATTTATAAAAACCCTTTTAAAAGGGAGTAATAATTATGTTTATTTAAAAAAGATAACCTTTGCGAAAGGGTGAAGACTAGTTAAAAAAAAATCTTCCCGATGGTTTAAAAACCACCCCTTAAAAGGTTATATAAGACATTTGTGTGAGATTTGGAAAGGGCATGGAGAACACTCAAGGAAGAAGTGGTTTGGTGGACTATGGGCATTGGAGAAGGGGACACATAGAGTGTGCCCAACTCGGGATTGTGTACACCTGGGATTGTCCTGGACAAGGCTTTGAACACTGTGTGAGTAGGCATAGTAGTTGGTATGAGTAGGCACATACTATGTTTTTACACAATTTCTACAAATGCACCATAGATGGCCAAGGCCATTAAAATCTTCTTGGGGTGAGAATGGCCTTTCCAAGTACTCCGATTCAAATAAGTATTAAAACCATTTATGTTTAAAGGACATTTGAAATAATAAATATATGATCTTTGATGTTAATCTAATTATGTGATTATGTTATCCAATTTATTTTGTTAATGATTTACTTTAGAGTTCTTATTAAATTATCATATGTTGTAATTTATCTTTGTTATTTACACATCATTTAATATTTTAAATTATCTTAACTCTAGTGTTAACTATAATAAATTTGCTATTAATACTTAAATAACTATGGGAGAAAAGTAGCGTTACATTTTGGTATTAGAGCCAACAATGCATCATTGAACAAATTTAAAATTATGTTGGCCATTGTATCTTCCATATCTATGAAAGTATGAGGTGCCTTATTTTCATTAGAAACCCCTACTCATCACATCATCTCATAATCTTTAAGACATCATGAATGATGCTCTCCTTCTCTAAGATTTAGTATATTATCTACATTGATGATATTTGCAAAAAAAAATTACAATGGTTGTCTTTTCACTTAAAAAATAAAATAAAACTAAAATATGGATGGATTTCCATCCTAATTTATCACTATAATTATAGTGCATGAGTTTTTAACTTATTTTAAATGAAATTATGGGCTAGTTTTATAAAGCTCTTTGGGCAAAATTTCTAATCCAAAACTAAAAGCTTGTTTTCAATAAGAATGGAATTAACATTGTAAATATACACTAATGAAGGTTGAATGTAATCAACTGCAAAGGCAAAACATAGAATGTCCAAATCAAGAAGAAGAATGTAATAGGTTTGAGCAACAAAAATACAATAAAACATTTTATGTATCACATCCCTAATGACCATCCCCATAGAAATGGTTCACATTCTTAAAAACATTAAAAATCATAATATATAATGATATGTCTTAATCTTTGCATTAGAGCCTAATCCATAATTTATTTACTTGTTAATTCAATGTATATCTACAATTAAATTTCCCTATTTCATTTAAAAGAAAAACTCAAAGATAGATATACATGGAGTCTAAGATTTGAGGCTAATATTATAAACAAAGATAAATAGTTCACAAAGGTATTATGTGGGCAAGATCTAATCCTCATCTACATAGAACCACTCTCTTAAGTTTTAGAGATTTATTGATGTTACAATCAATGCAAAATATGTGAAGTTTAAGAGATTTTAGGGGCACATTTCTATGTAAAGCTTAGATAGTTGGTACATTGTAAACGTACCAGCGACCAAAATTCATGTTGAATGCTCGATCGAATCAAATTTAATCAACAAACAGTATGGTCGAATGAATGGAGAATTGTCGATTCCTTGGGTTGATTAAAATAGTCAAAAAAATAATAGGTCGAAATTGTAGGTAAAAAGTCGACACACAACGTGCTGGTTGTTTATGGTGGGCACATTTCTACAAGGAAACGATTCATAACTTATTTTTCTTAAATTGTCATATTAACCATTTGTAAGTAATGAGCTGCATAATATGCACTTATATATTGGAAAGCTTATGCTTAAGGACATGAAGACGAAAAGTGACAAGATCTTTGTTATTTTTTGGGAGTGGCACATTGAGTACATATTTGTAAATTAATAATTAAACTTTTTCTAGGAGATAATGTGCATCTCTTGTAATTATGATTAAGATTCATGATGATATATGCAAGGCACCATAATTAAGGGGTCTATTACAAATAAATAAGATGATTAAATAAAGATGTGTCTCCTCACCATAAGTCAAAACTCAACCAGGATGTAAAGATGAATTGGGAGTTAGAAAAAGAGGATTGGTATTGTGTAGAGTCAAAGAAGATTACATAATTGTTCTATGTTGCATTAAAGACCAGAAAGGGTGGTCTTCCACCATGAATAAAAAATGCTACGTATGTTATCCCCCCAACACTAGAATGATGCTCATCTAACCATCTAATTAGGCATATGGTTGTATAACTTATCCATATATCTATAAAAATATGTATTTACACTCAAATTAATGTGGCAATAGTCTTATAATGGGGAACATTGTAGTTATTTTCATGTGGAGAATTTTATCAAGTCTAGGAAAGTTGATTATAGGGGTTAAAGTGGTACCACATTCTCATCAAAAGTAGGGTAAGTGCAAGAAGATGGGGGGCCAAAAAGGGGTCTTAAGTGGCCACTTTTTTTCTAAAATCAGGAAATGCTGGCCTTGGATGAGAAATTGAGCATAGTTACACTCAAAATTTGGAGATACAACCAAAATAATGTTCATAGTGCTTCGAGTCTACTTTCTAAACTACTAATTTTTTTTGAAAATGGTATAGATTAAGGGGTTCAAAAGAGGAAGCCACATAAATTGGTGTTGTTTTTGTCAAAAAAACATAACATAGCATGTTTTGTGGCTCCCTCAAAAGGTTAACTTTTTGTTGGTATTTTTAAAATCGCTTCAATGAGAAATTAGCTAATAGCATGTAGTTTATGCCCGATTTTTTTGATAATTTTTTGATGAATATTTGATTTTTTACTAATTTTCAAAGTGGACACATCGTAAAAAATTGAATTTGGGCCGTGCTACCCCTATAAATTTTGAAAACTAATTGAAAATCATTTTTTCTTTTTTTTAATATGTGTAGAATGGAGTCTAGTTTCTAAATATGTAATTTTTTTGAAATTTCAATGAATGGTTAATTTACAATGAAAGAAAGACCAAATAGTGGTTTTTGCCCAAAACCGGACACATAAACAAAAGAAATTAAAGATGAAAGGCTTAACATTGTCAAAATGTGAAAAAAATTACATCGTTAAATAGCTAAGAGAAAGCCTAACATTACCTAGGTGTTTGATTTGTTTGACCTTGAAACATGTGCAAATTTGAGGGTTAGCATGAACGAAATTATGTGAAATCTTGAGGAATCTGCAAAAACACATCTGTGGATGTTGAAAAGGCACTTCAAGCCTTTAGGTTGGAAATCCAAAGCAAATCCCAAGCCCAAGGCTTGGGATTCCCAAAGCACAACATAACGCGAGCGCGTTATGTTGTGCTTTTTGTTTTTTTGCATGTTTGCCAGTATTTTCCCAGCTCGACATAACGCGAGCACGTTATAATGCACTCACATTATGTCTTCCTTTGAATAAGATATGTTCAAATTTCATAAGTATGTTTCATGGATGTTTATATCTATTCTTAAAGGTATGTATGCATGTACATGTATACATGCTTGTATGTATGTACATGTATGCATGCTTGTATTTATGCATCTTTGTATGTATGTATGTTTGTATGTATGCATGTATGTATTAAGTGTTTTGGGTTTAGTGTATAAAAGGACCTGAGCCTGTATAGTTTTGAGGGTTGAGGGTTGAGGGATTAGGGCTTAAGTAATAGGTAGAGGGTAGAGGGTTATAGTTGAGCATTAATATTCAGGTTGTTGAGTGTATAAGATTAAGTGTGTAAGGCACGGGGATTAGGGTTTAGGGTTTATGACATGGATTGAAGGTATATAAGGCATAGGGTGACTTGGGTTGAGAGCACGTATGGTTTAGGTTTAATTTAAGTATAGGGTTGAGGCACAATATTCGAGGTTTAGGATATAAGGGTGAGGTTATATGGTCTAGGGAAGGTGTAGGCTTCAGGTTTAAGGTATAGGGTTCATGATTGAGGTATTAGGGCTTAAGTATATTGTTGAGGGTATAGGGTTGAGGGTTTAGGGATAGGTTTTAGGGTTTAAGGTTTAAGGGTTAAGGATTGAGGGATAGGGTTTAAGGTTTAGGGGTAAGGGATTAGGGTTTAAGGTATAGTGTCTTGGGTTGAGGGTTTAGGAATAGGGATAGCATTTAGGGTTTAGGGATGAGGGATTAGGGTTGAGGGTTGAGGATTGAGGGATTAAGGTTTAAGGTATAACTTGCTGAGGGTTGAGTGTTTAAGGATAGGGTTTAGGGTTTAGGGTTGAGGGATTAGGGTTTAGAGTTGAGGGATTAGGGTTTAAGGAATAGTGTTGAGGGTTGAGGGTTTAGGGATAGGGTTTAGGGTTGAGGGATTAGGATTTAAGGAATATTGTTGAGGGTTGAGGGTTTAGGAATAGGGTTTAGGGTTTAGGTTTGATGGATTAGGCTTTAGGGTTGACGGATTAGGGTTTAATGTTGAGAGTTGAGGGTTGAGGGTTTAGGGATAGGGTTGATAGTCAAGGGATTAGGGTTAAAGTAGAGTGTTTAGGGTAGAGGGATTAGGGATAGGGTTTAGGGTTGAAGGTTTAGTGATTGAGGGTTGAGGCTTTAGGGCTGAGGGTTAAGGGATTGGGGTTTAAAATATAGTGTTGAGCATCGAGGGTTTATGGATAGGTTTTAGGGTTTAAGTTTTAAGGGTTAAGGGTTGAGGGATAGGGTTTATGGTTTAGGGATAAGGGATTAGGGTTTAAGGTATAGTGTCGAGGGTTGAGGGTTTAGGAATAGGGATAGCGTTTAGGGTTTAGGGATGAGGGATTAGGGTTGAGGGTTGAGGGATTAGGTTTTAGGGTTGATGGATTAGGGTGTAAGGTATAGTGTTGAGGGTTGAGGGTTTAGGGATAGGATTTAGGGTTGACAAATTAGGGTTTAGGGTTGACAGATTAGCGTTTAATGCCAAGGTTAGGGTTAGAGTGTCGAGCGTAGAGGGATTAGGGATAGGGTTTAGGGTTGAAGGTTTAAGGATTAAGGCTTGAGGCTTTAGGGATGATGGTTGAAGGCTTAAGATATAGTGTTGAGTGTTGAGGGTGTAGGGATAGGGTTTAAGTTTTAAGGGTTAAGGGTTGAGGGATAGGGATTAGGGTTTAAGGTATAGTGTTGAGGGTTGATGGTTTAGGGATAGGGTTTAGGTTTGAGGGATTAGGGTTTAGGGTTGATGAATTAGGGTTTAATGTTGAGAGTTGAGGGTTGAGGGTTGAGGGTTGAGGGTTGATGGTCAAGGGATTAGGGTTAAAGTAGAGTGTCAAGGGTAGAGGGATTAGGGATAGGGTTTAGGATTGAAGGTTTAAGGATTTAGGGTTGAGGCTTTAGGGATGAGGGTTAAGGGATTAGGGTTTAAGATATAGTGTTGAGTGTCGAGGGTGTAGGGATAGGTTTTAGGGTTAAAGTTTTAAGGGTTAAGGGTTGAGGGATAGTATCGAGCCCATTGAGGGTTTAGGAATAGGGATAGTGTTTAGGGCTTGGGGATGAGGTATTAGGGTTGAGGGTTGATGGATTAGGGTTGAGGGTTGACAGATTAGGGCTTAGGGATAGGGTTTAGGGTTAAGGGATTAGGGTTTAAGGTATAGTGTTGGGGGTTTAGGGATAGGTTTAGGGTTGAGGGATTAGGGTTTAGGGTTGAGGGATTAGGGTTTGACATTGAGTGTTGAGGGTTGAGGTTTTAGGGTTAAGGGTTTAGGGATAGGGTTGAGGGTCGAGGGATCAGAGTTAAGGGTTGAGGGATTAGGGTTTGATGTTGAGGGTTGAGTACATTGAGCTTCAAGGGTTGAGGGTTTCGAGATAGGGTTGAGGAACGAGGGATTATGGTCAAAGTAGAGTGTCGAGGGTATAAGGATTAGGGATAGGGTTGGAGGGTTTAGGGATAAGGTATTAGGGTTTAAGGTATAGTATCGAGCCCATTGAGGGTTTAGGAATAGGGATAGCATTTAGGGTTTAGGGATGAGGGATTAGAGTTGAGGGTTAAGGGATTAGGGTTGAGGGTTGAGGGATTAGGGTTTAAGGTATAGTGTTGAGGGTTTAGGGATAGGGTTTAGGGTTGAGGAATTAGAGTGAAGGGTTGAGGGATTAGGATTTGATGTTGAGGGTTGAGGGTTGAGGATTTAGGGTTTAGGGTTTAGGGATAGGGTTGAGGGTCGAGGGATTAGAGTTAAGGGTTGAGGGATTAGGGTTTGACGTTGAGGGTTGAGGGTTGAGGGTTGAGGTTCAAGGGTCGAGGGTTTAGGGATAGGGTTGAGGGTCAAGGGATTAGGGTTAAAGTAGAGTGTCGAGCATATAAGGATTAGGGATAGGGTTGGAGGGTTTAGGGATAAGGGATTAAGGTTTAAGGTATAGTATCAAGCCCGTTAAGGGTTTAGGAATAGGGATAGTGTTTAGGGTTTAGGGTTGAGGGATTAGAGTTAAGGGTTGATGGATTAGGGTTTGACATTGAGTGTTGAGGGTTGAGGTTTTAGGGTTGAGGGTTTAGGGATAGGGTTGAGGGATCAAAGTTAAGGGTTGGGGGATTAGGGTTTGACGTTGAGGATTGAGTACATTGAGGTTCGAGGGTTGAGGGTTTTAGGATAGGGTTGAGGGTTGAGGGATTAGGGTTAAAGTAGAGTGTCGAGGGTATAAGGATTAGGGATAGGGTTGGAGGGTTTAGGGATAAAGGATTAGGGTTTAAGTTATACTATCAAGCTCGTTGAGGGTTTAGGAATAGGGATAGCATTTAGGGTTTAGGGATAAGGGATTAGAGTTGAGGGTTGAGGGATTAGGGTTGAGGGTTGATGAATTAGGGTTTAGGGATAAGGTTTAGGGTTGAGGGTTGAGGGATTAGGGTTTAAGGTATAGTGTTGAGGGTTTAGGGATAGGGTTTAGGGTTGAGGGATTAGGATTTGATGTTGAGGGTTGAGGCTTTAGGCTTTAGGGTTTAGGGATAGGGTTGAGGGTTGAGGGATTAGAGCTAAGGGTTGAGGGATTAGGGTTTGATGTTAAGGATTGAGGGTTGAGGTTCGAGGGTCGAGGGTTTCAGGATAGGGTTGAGGGTCGATGGATTAGGGTTAAAGTAGAGTGTCGAGGGTATAAGGATTAGGAATAGGGTTGGAGGGTTTAGAGATAAGGGATTAGGGTTTAAGGTATAGTATCGAGCCCATTGAGGGTTTAGGAATAGGGATAGTGTTTAGGGTTTAGGGATAGGGTTTAGAGTTGAGGGATTAGAGTTAAGGGTTGAGGTATTAGGGTTTGACATTGAGTGTTAAGGGTTGAGGTTTTAGGGTTGAGGCTTTAGGGATAGGGTTGAGGGTCGAGGGATCAGAGTTAAGGGTTGAGGGATTAGGGTTTGATGTTGAGGGTTGAGAACACTGAAGTTCGAGGGTCGAGGGTTTAGGGATAGGGTTGAGGGTTGAGGGATTAGGGTTAAAGTAGAGTGTCAAGGGTATAAGGATTAGGGATAGGGTTGGAGGGTTTAGGGATAAGGGATTAGGGTTTAAGGTATAGTATTGAGCCCATTGAGGGTTTAGGAATAGGGATAGTGTTTAGGGTTTAGGGATAGGGTTTAGGGTTGAGGGATTAGAGTTAAGGGTTGAGGGATTAGGGTTTGATGTTGAGTGTTGAGGGTTGAGGTTTTAGGGTTGAGGGTTTAGGAATAGGGTTGAGGGTCAAGCGATCAGAGTTAAGGGTTGGGGGATTAGGTTTTGACATTGAGGGTTGAGTACATTGAGGTTCGAGGGTTGAGGGTTTTGGGATAGGGTTGAGGGTCAAGGGATTAGGGTTAAAGTAGAGTTTCGAGGGTATAAGGATTAGGGATAGGGTTGGAGGGTTTATGGATAAGGGATTAGGGTTTAAGGTATAGTATTGAACTCGTTGAGGGTTTAGGAATAGGGATAGCATTTAGGGTTTAGGGATGAGGGATTAGAGTTGAGGGTTGAGGGATTAGGGTTGAGGTTGAGGTATTAGGGTTTAGGGGTAAGGTTTAGGGTTGAGGGTTGAGGGATTAGGGTTTAAGGTATAGTATTGAGGGTTTAGGGATAGGGTTTAGGGTTGAGGGATTAGAGTGAAGGGTTGAGGGATTAGGATTTGACATTAAGGTTTGAGGGTTGAGGTTTTAGGGTTTAGGGTTTAGGGATAGGGTTGAGGGTTGAGGGATTAGAGTTAAGGGTTGAGGGATTAGGGTTTGATGTTGAGTGTTGAGGGATGAGGTTTTAGGGTTGAAGTTTAGGGATAGGGTTGAGGGTCAAGGGATCAAAGTTAAGGGTTGAGGGATTAGGTTTTGACGTCGAGGGTTGAGTACATTAAGGTTCAAGGGTTGAGGGTTTTAGGATAGGGTTGAGGGTTTAGGAATAGGGATAGCATTTAGGGTTTAGGGATGAGGGATTAGAGTTGAGGGTTGAGGGATTAGGGTTGAGGGTTGAGGGATTAGGGTTTAGGGATAAGGTTTAGGGTTTAGGGTTGACGTAGACAAGGAGTGACTAAGAGACATAGAGAGGGGAGAGGTAGAGAGGTGAGGGGGAGAGATAAGTGAGATATAGAACATGAGCTAATGGAACTAGAGGTGAGATATTGTAAAGGTGCTATCGAAGGTGAGATAGGCACAAATATTTATGGATCAATCTATAGCAAGACAAAATACGAGTGCGTTATAACTCGCTCGCATTTTGTCCTACTATAGAAATGGTAAAAAAATGTTCACCCCCATGATCCAGGCCACATGCTCTATTTTCATGCTGATTATGCGCGTGCTCTGACAAAAAAAAGTGCTTTCATGCTGTTGGGAAGTTCACATGCACATTTTACACATTCTACCACCTTTGCATGATCTTTCCACCACCTTTTCTGCTTTGCCAACTTGAGAAGGAGGAAATAACATAGTTTTCACACCAAGTTTGATATATATCTATTCAAGTTTCAATTTTTGTAGTTTTGCAATGTTAATTGTGATTCAATTTTAGGAATTTAACATTATAGATTGGTTAATAGTATTGTTGTTAGTAATTATATTTTAATGTTATTTAATTTAACATTGAAAAGGAAGCAAGTGGTGAAAAACTCAAATTGTTGAGGAGTTTGATGCAAGAAGAAAAAACACTACATAATTAGGTACTCTCTCCATTCGAATCTTTATTTTTTAGGTATGTCAAGTCTTTACATGCATGTTATTTACATTTTCCTTAATTCTATTTGAATTACTTTATCATGCTTTATCATACATGTTTAAAATAGACACATTCCCAATCAAAAAAGTAGCCTACAATCTAACATGATGCCATGTATATTTTCTACACTTGGGCTCTTTAATAATTATGTGTAATAAACAGACCTTAACATACCATGATGTCAAACTGTATACGCCTAAAAATGACACAATTCAGTCTAAATAAATATTCTTAATATTTATTCCCTTCTAATTCCTCTATCAATAAATAAATAACCAAATTTATTTATTTGATTCATATTCCTCTAAGTTAATTAAATATCAAAATATTTAATTACCTATTCTAAAGTCAAAATTAAATAAAACCCTTTTATTTAATTAAATTCTTCCAAACAATTAAATAATTCTTAATTATTTAATTAAATCAAATCATTCTCCCAAATTTGAATAAATCAAATCAAATTTATTTAAATCCTCTCAATCTCCAAAAATAAAATACAATCAAACATTTTATTTATTCTTCCAATATCATGCACAACAATTAAATAAATTTATTTATTTAATTTGCTTTCTTATCTTCTAAATTAAATAATTCCAATTATTTAAATGTTTTCTTCCAATAATATCTTCTCTAAATTTAAATAAATCAATTATTTATTTAAGTTGCTTTTTCTTCTAAATTGAGTTATCTCTAAATATAATTCAAGCTTTCTTACACATGCAATTAAATATTCCTAATATTTAATAAAGCAAAATATCTTCTTATTCTCATGCAAATCCCTTCTTGTTTTAAATCACTTAACTGATTATTATATTCTTTTAAATGCTTTAACTCATTCTTCGATTCTTAGCAAATCCTCTCATGCAAAAGAAAGCAAGACACATGTCTTCTTCTTATTTGTTGCACGTTCCTCAACCATTCTATATCGTTGATCTTCTCATTCTTTCTATACCATTGATCTTATTTCTCTCAAGTCTATAAATTGAACCCTCATTCTTCCATTCTATTCATCCAAGCTTTAAGTATTGTTACTCTGCAGGAATTACAGCGCGCCTTTCACACCAATTCCTTCATTGCTTGTGATCACATTCACTACTATGCACTACGCACTACTACCATCATTGTGAAGCTCCTCTTCATTGTGGTATTATCATAGCCATTCTCAAATTGACATTCTTGAAGCATAGCAAGGAAGTGCACTCTTTGAGGGCCTCATTTCATTAAATGCAAGAACGATTTAGATAGGCAATAAATGGAAGCTTCGATCTAAGGAGGTTTGCTTTGTTATTTGATTCATTGTTATTGGATTTCCTTAGTTCACTATTTCATTGAAGTTTTGGGTATTTGATATTGATTATTATTGTTTATTCATTGTTGATCCTATTTTCCCTTAACATTTTTGGCGCCCACTATGGGGTCTTGCCCTGAATTTAACCCAAAATCTAAATTTTGTGTTTTATAAAGCCGTACACAGGAGGAAACAGCACATCCGTCACTTCCTAACACACATCTGTTACCTTTTATGGCACATCTGCTACTTCAGCACATATACACTTTGTTACAACACTTTTATCATATGAGACTGCGCATCTATTATTGCAGCGCATATACACTATTTTCTAGTGCTTTCATCCTCTGTTCCAGTGCATATGTAATTGCGGCGCTTCTGTTGACTGTTTCTGCGCATTTAGTCTCTGAAATGGTGCATCTATTGTAGACAGTGATTTTAGGGTTTAGGAGATTTGTGCTAATGCCGATGTCTTTGCAGGAACTCTCTTAATTTGTCTTGTAGGCTAGGTACTAGTTTAGATTCATATAGTTGCATTTGTTAGCTCACATTGTGATTTCTAAAAGGGAAAGTAAAATGAATGCTCATGCAAATCTCAAATAGTTTTAACTAGGAAAGTGGTAATTGAATCATTGCTATCTTGCATTGCAACACTGCTATCTTTTCAAAGTTATTGCTATCTGGATAAAATTGAACTCATCATTACTATCTGGGTAAAACTGAACCATTGCTATCTTGATTGACCATCACTTCAAAGTTAACAACTCGTGCTATCATGGATAAAAATTAAACTCATCATTGCTATCTGGGTTAAAACTGAACCATTGCTATCTCGATTGACCAACATTTCAAAGTTAACAATTCGTGCTACGTGGATAAAATTGAACTCATCATTGCTATCTTGCTAATCACTTCAAAGTTTTGTGCTTGCCCAAGTAGATAGCTCATCTAGTTTTTTTCATTTTAACTAGGGGAAAAGAATCACTGTATACTGTGTTTTTGGGAATGATACCAGGCCTATGCTCTCCCCTATCTTGGGTGATCAAAATGCCAGACATATCATTTTTGCATGTGTTTTTCCTTTAGAGGGGCCTGCTCTTGGATACCGTTCATCCAAGTAGGAACAACCCTAAGTGGTAACAGGCTAGACGCCAAGCCCTTCCAAGCCACTATAAATAAATTGTGTTTGGAGTGAAAGCTTCAAACAATGAGTGAAGTTGTGTTATACCGACAACCAACCTCCCCCAAAACCCTCCAAGGCGTAAACCTTGCAGGCTGGGAGACTCCATATCATAGAGTAGTGTTGTCGCATGTATAACCACTCAAACGGTTGCCTTCATTAAACACCTTTGTTCTAGTGGCCAAAAACCCTTGTTATCCATTTGAAGCCTAGGATTTTGCGCTTGTTTTTCCTTTTAGTCCAAATAGAGTAAAAAAAATCACAAAATAATAAAAAACCATAAAAAAATTCTTTGTGTTTGTTGTATTTTCTTGCCATAAATTTAGAAAATAAGATCAGAGAAACCTTCTTGCAACCAAAGTACCAAAAACATCAAAAAAATTCCAAAAAATTGCAAAAATATTGAGAAAAACCAGAGCAGTGCATCCGCCCTCTGTTCCTGCGCATTTGTGTCGACCTGCGGCACATCTGTTTAGACTTACAACGCATTTACTACCTGTTATAGGGCTTTTACATTTTACCAGTCAAGCGCATTTGTTGCGACTTACGACACCTATATCAAATCTTGCAGCGCATCTGTTTTGGTGCATACACGACAGTGAGCACTTGCACAATTTTTGAGAGAAAAATTTTACCAGTTCTAAGTACCCATTTCAGTCTAGTTTCAGGTTCAAAGATCAGGTCTTACCTTGTAGTCAGTTTTCCATCCATTTCACATCAAAACCTCTCTTTCATTAGTCATCCCATTCACCTTCTATTAGGTCTCTCTAACCCAAGGTCAAAAGTGTCCCATATCATGTCAACATAGGCCCCTTTTTCGTATCACTTTGGATTCAAGTAAACCTAGTAGGTCACAAAACTTTGCTAGAGGTCTTGGTGCACGACTAGTCCCTACATAGTAAGACAGGTATCGAGTACCCTTACTAGTGGCTACCGTCTTGTATTGGCTGACTTACTTGGAATCATTGATCGAGAAAGTCCTTTGTCCAAATCTTGTCATAAGCATCCTAATCTCAGCAGTCTCCATAGGCATCTTGCCAAAATCTCTAGTCCCATTCCACCTCATCCCACGTCACCTTGCATGGTTCTTACTAGATCTCAATACAAAAAGCAACTTGAAATGGCCGGATCATCCAACCACATCATCACACCTCATGATAGTGATGAGGAAATCTCTAATGAAGACTATCAAGGAAGCATCTAAGATCAAAAATTCCAACACTTAGTAGAGAAAGTGATCCATGTAGACCCTCATAAGCATTTCTATCATCTTGCTAGTCTTGGAATTAAACTCCCCCTCAGATTTCGATATAAGCACAATCCAAGAAAACGTAGAGGATGATCATGAAAGGGGAAAGAAAACCCTAAACCCAAATGCAGAGGATAAAGGAAAGAAAACCATAGACCAAAGTGCTCCTATGGAAGAAATGAGGAAAGAACTTGAGGGTATAAAGCAACAAATGTTAGATCTCAAAATGGGTACAAACACTAAAACCTACTCCTTGGAAGATATTGCACCGTACCCATTTGATAAAAGTTTGAACATGACACCATTTCCCTATCGATTCGAAGTTCCTAAATTCGACAAATACAAAGGGAAAGTGGACCCTAGGGATCACATTAGGGAATTCAATGCAGCATGCATGGAAGTAGCTCACAATGAGACCTACTTAATGAGACTATTCCCTAGATCACTAGGTAGTCAAGCTATGGAGTGGTTTTCACGGCTCCCACTGGGCATCAAATCTTTTGACGAGTTAGTCAACAAATTTATCACGCACTTCTCTTACAATATTGGACACGAAGTCTCTATGCTTGATTTATGCAACACCAAGCAAAAGAGTGGCAAATCATTCTCCACCTTCCTACAAAGATGGAGACAACTAGCAAGCAAGTGCTCTTACGATATACCTGAGAAGCAACTAATGGAGATGTTTGTCCATAACCTCAACACCGATCTTAGCTATCAAATACAAATACAATTCCCTACTTCATTTTCAAAAATTATTGAAATGGGATTGTTTATTGAAAAAGCTATGATCGCCAAGGGGCAAATCAAGTTATATAAGGACACACCTACCTCCAACTACACGACTGACAAATCAAAGTTTTGGACCAAGAATAAGAATGTTGTCAACGATGGAGTAGTTGATGCCAAGGTGGCAGCTCCCAAGCAACAACCCATACTCACTCTCAAAGGAGAGGCAAACAATGTTACACCCAACAAAAAATTCTCTTGGGAGCTAAGACCATGGCTCAACTTGAATCCAAGGTGAAAGTTCACACCACTGGGTGAGTCCCAAGAATCCGCATTAAGGAAGTTATTGGCCAACAATGAAATCTCTCTACTGCCAACAAGTGACTATGAGCCTACAGTCAAACCTCACTATTAGAAAGACACCAACTATTGTGAGTATCATAGAGGAGAAGGACATACAACCAACAATTGTATCTGTCTCAAACATGTTATTCAGGATGTGCTTTATCAAAACCAAGGAGGAATCCAACAACACACCTCCAATGAGACACATGTGGCTTATAGGGATCCACTTCTTGATCATGATAGGCCATACAACAATAATAACAACAATGGCAACAGGCAAAATTAGAATAGTGAGAGCAATAATGCTAATTATGCGAGTGTGCCATTTGACTATACCATCAATTGCATATCAGAGCATGTCCCACAAGTCAATGTGGTCACGCCAAACCAATAGTCAGAACCTAATAGAACTGGTTGTAGTATCATTACCTACAGTGGTAAAGTCACGTTGAATACCGTCCCCCCAAGGTTGTCACCTTCTCAGTCCAACTTCCGTCAGTATAATGTCATAGACCAACTACAGAAGACTCCGGCCCACATTTCTATCTTAGAGTTGTTGTGTCTATCTCCTTCTCATAAGGAGATTCTCAATAAAGCCTTAGTGGAAACCATTGTCCCCACTAACTTGGCCAAAGAGAAGTTTCAGGCCATGGTAGGTAATCTAACCTCCTCAAGTACCATATCATTTACTGAGCAGGATGACGTCTCAATGTCTCAAGCCCATAACACCCCTCTACATATTGTCGCCTTCATCCACAAGCACTGCATCAAGAGGGTTCTCATTGATGGGGGAGCCAGTTTAAATAGTTGCACGTTAAATCTAGTCCATACATTGGGGTTCTCTGAAAATTCCGTCGATCCAAGGAAGAAGATTACTATCAAAGCCTATGATGAAGAGGAAAGAACTACAAAGGAAATAGTAGTGTTGCCCATACAAGTGGGACCGATAATAAAAGATGTTGTGTACCAAGTCCTAGATAGGGAGCTCACCTATAATATTCTGTTAGGGAGACCATGGATTCATGTCATGAAAGTTGTTCCCTCTACTTATCACCAATGCATAAAATTCCCACATGATGGCAAGCAAGTCACCATCTAAGGAGACCCTAATCCCTTCTAGCATTGCAACTCTGTCCTTTCAAAACCTGATTGCATCATACCGAACAATAGAGCATCTACATCCCCTACCCCACAACATGATCATACCTCTGAAGCTTCCTCGTCAAAGCCTAAAGAGCAGAAAATCACCATCAAAGAAACCAGAGTTGGGGAATACTCCATTGAGCACAGCCTAAACCTAGCCAAGATGCCTTTATCTCCTAGATCCTTTGGTCGACCCAAGCATTTTCCAAATCCATCTGCTCCTCCTATAGCTCCCACAACTCCCTTTGTAAAATGAGGGACCTTATCTGATGAAACAGAGGAAAGAGATGTCCTATAATGGATTTATACTGAAGAAGAAGAAAACATACAACAAGAACCACCTAGGCTCCCAAAAGAACTCTATGGGCGAGGAGAAGCTATCCTACACAGAATGGGTTATGAAGAACAAGGCCCTATCGGCCTAAGAAAAGAAGGAATAATAGAACCCATTCAATCTTCCTCATCCTCATCGGCTAGAAATACAAAGGGCCTAGGATACAAGGAGAAGGGCAAGGCTAAAGAAAATGCTTGTCTTGTAGAAATGATCCATACACTTCAAGTGGACAGTGACATAGATTCTAATGAATATGAGTGGGATGAGATGATAAAGCATTCCTATGACAACAAAGAGGTCGATACCATTCAAACTTATACCCCCTACCGTGAGGGACAAATGCTACCAAATAGACCACTAGAGTCTGATTTGCCTATCCCTAAGAATACGACTTTTGAGGAAGGTTTGAGTTCTATAGCAATAAACAACTTGGAGGAAAGTACCATCTTGAACACTCCCCCTCCCAATACTCCTAGTATATCCATTCAAACTATCAATGAATCAGATCTATCCTCCAACTCCCTCCCCCTTGTGCATCCTGGGCTTATTGACTGGGATCTATGAGGAACCCCTCAACTAGATATGTTCCAAAATGATGATGCTTATATTGACTACATGGAACTTAGGGACCACCTACCTAAAGGAGATCATAAAGTTGGTTTTTCTATTGAACTTAATACCGTGGCTTATTTTGGAGAGGGTGCTAAGCGTTCCAGTCGCAAAAATATTAAAATAAAAATTGGATATGACATGAAAATTGTTCAATGAAAGTGTCAGATCCCAAAACAGTAAAAAGAAAGGACACATCTAAAGGTGAAAACCCAACTATGGCACCTAACGATGGAAGGCTTGACACTCTCCCTAGTGACATGCACCAGGAGAAGTCTCAGATTGTTGTGGAACCCACATAGCCGGTTAACATTGGAACAGAGGAACAGCCTAAGATCATTCACTTTACTAAATCTCTAACCCCACCAGAGAAAACCAAGTTTGTACCATTCTTCAAGAGAAAACAAGTCAATTTTTCTTGGTCATAAGTAGATATGCCAGGGTTAGATCTAGATTTGATTCTACACCATCTTCCATTAGATCCAAGAGTGAAACCAGTGAAACAGAAGCTTCAAAATATGCATCCACACATAGCACTGCTTGTAAAAGAACTCAAGAAATTACTAGATGTAGGGTTTATCAGAGCTATAGACTATCTGGAATGGGTCTCCAACATAGTACCAGTGTCCAAACCAGATGGCCGAGTCAGACTATGCAATGATTTTAGAGATCTAAATAAAGCTTGCCGCAAGGATGATTTTTCGTTGCCAAATATAGATATCATAGTTGACTTAATAACAAGGCATACCATGTTATCTCTTATGGATGGCTTCTCAAGATATAATCAGATCAGGATAGCACTGGAAGACTAGCATAAGACAACCTTTACTCATCCATGGGGCACTTTCTGTTGGAATGTCATGCCATTTGGGCTAAAGAACGCAGGAGCCACATATCAGCATGCTATGACCACTATATTTCATGATATGATGCACGTCACCATTGAATATTATGTAGATGATCTCCTAGTAAAATCACTCACAAGAGAATCACACCTAGATGTGTTAGAGAAAGTCTTTCAAAGATTAGAGAAATTCAAAGTTAGGTTGAACCCAAAGAAGTGTGTGTTTGGAGTCACCTCAGGCAAACTCCTAGGTTTTATTGTGTCAACAAATGGAATAGAGGTGGACCCCGCCAAAGTCAAGGCTATTATGGACATGCCACCACCCAAGACTCTCACTCAACTAAGATCTCTACAAGGCCAGCTACAAGCAATCCGTAGATTCATATCACAATTGTCAGACAAGTGTCAACTATTTAGTCATCTCTTGCACAAGAACATTCCATTTAGATGGGATGAGAAGTGTGAAGAGGCATTCAACAAACTGAAAGAATATCTCATGAATCCACCTATTCTCATGCCTCCTATCCAAGGGAAGCCATTGATACTCTACATATCTACTACACCTACAGCTCTTCAGGTTCTTCTAGCACAACAAGATTATGAGAATAAGGAAAGACCCGTCTACTATATCAGTCACACATTGGTGGGCTATGAGTTGCAATACTATTAGATAGAAAGATCATGTCTTGTGGTAGTTTTTGCTTCCCAAAAACTCTGACATTATATGCTTGCACATCCAGTCAAACTTATTGCAAAAATAGATCCACTGAAATACCTACTAAGCCAAGCAGCTCTTATAGGTCACCTAGCCAAATGGGTAATGCTCCTAAGTGAATACAACATTGAGTATGTAGACAGAAAAGTTATCAAGGGACAAGTCATTGTTGACTAGCTAGCGGATGCACCACTACAGGACACCACACTAATGCAATTTGAGTTTATGGATGAATCCTTATTCACTATCTCAACACATTCCTGGAAACTATACTTTGATGAGTCCTACACAAACCATGGATCGGGGGCAGGAATCTTGTTTGTAACTCCTCATGGTGATACCATACCGAAGTCCTACCGTTTGTTATTTCCATGCACCAATAACATAGTAGAGTATGAAGCCTTAGTCATTGGCCTCAAGATGGTAACAAATTGAAAAATCAAAGAGCTACATGTCTACGATGATTCTCAACTAGTGATAAATCAGGTCAATGACAATTACCAAACCAAAGATGAGAAGCTTGTCCCATACAAATGCATGATAGATGACTTCAAGGAATACTTTGTGATTATATCTTTTGAGCAGATACCGTGCATTGAGAACAAAGCAGCAGATGCCATAGAAACCATCGCCTCTCTTCTCGAGATACTAGAGAATGAGTCACGGTACGAGTTTTTAGTGGAAACTATTTGACAACTAGCTTATGATCTTCCTGAGACGCATACCATATGCCTTTTAGTTGGATCGTATTCACCTTGGTACGATAAGGTTTACACTTACCTCAAGGACAACACCCTCCCACCTGACTTATCTTCAAACCAACGACGAACCTTTATATGCCAAACCTCTCACTATACCATTATTGTCGACACCCTATACCGACGTGGTCTAGATGGTACTTTACTCCATTGTTTAGAACAAGAAGAATCTGTAACTGCCTTACAAGATGTACATGAAGGGATTTGCGGGACACACTCTAGCGGTCCTTTCTTAGCCAAGAAACTCATGCATTTGGGTTATTACTGGCCAAACATGGAGACAAATTCATACTAGTTTGAGAAGAAGTACAAGTAGTGTCAAATACATGGGAACTTGATACATGCACCAGCTCAAGAGTTGAGACCTTTAATGACACCTTGGCCCTTTTGCCAATGGGGACTTGACCTTGTAGGAAAGATCCATCCACCCTCCTCCAACGGCCATAAATTCATCATAACCGCCACTGAGTACTTTACCAAGTGGATTGAAGTTGTTCCCTTCACCACCATCACAGGTAAGCAAATCTCCTCATTCATCCTGAATTACCTCATCTGCAGATACGAGATTCCCTCATCCATTATCACGGATAATGGAAGACCCTTCAAAAACCAGGATGTCCAAGAACTCTGTGACCGATTCAAAATCTAACACCATTTCTCTACACCCTATTACCCCCAAGGCAATGGTCAAGATGAAGCATCCAACAAGACCATCTTGAAACTCCTCAAGAAGACAGTCAATGATGTTGGCCGTGATTGGCACATCCAACTCAATCCCACTCTGTAGGCCTATAGAACCAGTATACACACTCCCATAGGTGCTACCCCTTATGCCCTTGTCTATGGCTTAGAAGCTATCCTTCCCATTGAGGTTGAATTGCCATCTCTCAGGGTGTCGTTAAAAGGTCTCATATCAGATGAAGAATACAGAGTCTCCAAATTGCAAGAACTAGAGTTGCTAGAGGAAAGGAGACTGAAAGCCTTTGACATCTCAAAGCATATCAACAAATGATGTCATGGAGCTATAACCACAGAGTTGGCCCAAGAATCTTTAAGGTTTGAGATCTAGTACTTAAAGAGAATCCCCACAATCAACAGGATAGGGAAAAGAAAGGCAAGTTCGAACCCAACTAGCTTGGGCCTTATGTAATTGTAGCTGCTTAAGGATCGGGGGCATATCAGTTAGTAACATTAGAGGGTGAGCTGTTCGATGACCCAATCAACAACATGCATCTTCGCCAGTTCTATACCTAGGAGAACCCCAATGTAAGGGGGGCATAAAAATACAAAAAAAAAATCAGAAAAATACAAAATAATTAAAAAATTAAAAAAATACAAAAAAATCATCCTTTGGTGAAAACTTGGCAAACAGGCGCTTTAGATAGGTATCATGATGAAAACTTGGCAAACAGGTGTCATGTTTACTTTCTAGATTTTCATGCAAATAAAAGCAAGTGGTGAAAACCTGGTAAACATGCGTTACTTGTGATAAACCACTTTCTCCATCTTTGGGAAACCAATCACCTTGTGTCCATTCTTCCTCCTGTCCCATTCGACCCATATCTATCTCATAATAAAACCCTGACGGTAACCTATCATGGCTTGATACTTTGTCTCTTTGTTGCCTTGTCAACCAAGGTTTTGTTCCATATCGTATCCATCGTGTCAGCCTAGCATAGTGTCTCTCATTGGTATCCATGGTCCAAGTCCATGAACTACGTTGCCTCTGCATCGTCACGTAGGTAAGGCCATTATTCTAATGCGCCCCCGAGGCTCCCATTGTCCCATCTATCCCATCTCTTGTCATCTTTCTTCTAGTCCATCCATGGTCCATTAGGGTTTACCCCAAACTACATTGCTTTTGCATCATCACATAGGCAAGGCCATTTAGCAATGAGCCCCCGATGCACTAGGTCAGTCCCTTAGGGTCCATCTCACCAATAAGGATTGTGGAAACCCCTCACCAAGCAAGCAAGTGCAAGTAAAACCCACTTTCAAGCAGAAATCCTGACGCAAGACATTAACCTATCCAAAGCAAAGCAAAACTCCTAAGGCCTTCTAAATGATTTTACTCAAATTATGGCAAGAAACAAACACATCTAAATGCAAGAATGTTTTGTGTTGGTTAGGTTAACTTACAGAGTCTTGATTTATGCTATCATGCCTTTCTACGCTACTCGAGGATGCCAAAAGCTAGAGATGCTATGATGGGGGCATGATTAGTTTCTTTGTTTACTCTTTGTGGATTAAACTTTAGTAACATAAAGCCTTGTCTAAAGACATGATCAACAAAAGATCATCAAGGACATCAAAGGTCTAACATGAACGGGGGCAATCCTTGACTGTTGACACGCAAGAAATACTCAGGTCATCTCGGTTCAATTATACCTCAATGCTTGTATTAACTTGCTAAATCAAAATCCATGTAAGCAATGCTTAGGTCATCTCGGTTCAATTATACCTAGATGCTTGTATTAACTTACAACATTCAGAAAAAGTACCCAAAAAAAAATCACCCAATGATGAAATAAACACTTCAAAAATACTTGCACCGTCAAGATGTCAAAAGTAAAGCATCCATTATACATCCATTTATACATCCATACATCTATATTCCATGCAATAAAAGATCCAAACAATGCAGAGTATCAATACAAATAAAAGCTTGTGATTCCCTCTATCGAGTCATTCTTCTATCAATCAGTATTCTGTCTATCATCATATCTTTCATCCTCGTCTGGTCAGTCTAAGCAATGATCCAAATGCAAGTCTATCTTTAATCCATACCAATTGAGTCAAGTCAATCTTGTTGAATGACCCAATTACAATCAGTGGTCTTGATCCTTGTCTAGTTGTAAACCAACTCAATCAGTTAATCAATCAAATTGTCTTATACAGGATGTAACATTGTCAAAATCACACCAACACACGCATCTTACACGACATGCTTCATTTCCTAAAACCAGACATTATCCTTCGTGTTGCTCTAGGGATATATCATTTCCTGCCATGACAACACTATCATATATTATTATCAGTATATCATTGGTTTACTGCTCGACAGGGGCAATACCTTGCTTGTCCTTGTATCATTTGTGCATACTTGCTTACTTGCTTGTGTGTGTTATCATTCTATCTTACACCATGTATCATTCATCTCTTTCTTCATCCTAACCTATTTTTCACCTTCCTCTTTGTGAGATTGTCCATCTCACGCCTTCTGCCTTCTTCCCATCCAATCTCCTGAGGGGGCATCCTATCGTCATAACCTGTACCAGGGGCAAACTGGGGCATGTATCATTATCAGACTATTTATTTCTTTGAAGCAATGCCGTAAACTACATTGCATCAAAGAGGGGCAAAATGTATACACCTAAAAATGACACGATTCAGTCTAAATAAATATTCTTAATATTTATTCCCTTCTAATTCCTCTATCAATAAATAAATAACCAAATTTATTTATTTGATTCATATTCCTCTAAGTTAATTAAATATCAAAATATTTAATTACCTCTTCTAAAGTCAAAATTAAATAAAACCCTTTTATTTAATTAAATTCTTCCAAACAATTAAATAATTCTTAATTATTTAATTAAATCAAATCATTCTCCCAAATTTGAATAAATCAAATCAAATTTATTTAAATCCTCTCAATCTCCAAAAATAAAATACAATCAAACATTTTATTTATTCTTCCAAAATCATGCACAACAATTAAATAAATTTATTTATTTAATTTACTTTCTTATCTTCTAAGTTAAATAATTCCAATTATTTAATTGTTTTCTTCCAATAATATCTTCTCTAAATTTAAATAAATCAATTATTTATTTAAGTTGTTTTTTCTTCTAAATTGAGTTATCTCTAAATATAATTCAAGCTTTCTTACACATGCAATTAAATATTCCTAATATTTAATAAAGCAAAATATCTTCTTATTCTCATGCAAATCCCTTCTTCTTGTTTTAAATCACTTAACTGATTATTATATTCTTTTAAATGCTTTAACTCATTCTTCTATTCTTAGCAAATCCTCTCATGCAAAAGAAAGCAAGACACATTTCTTCTTATTCGTTGCACGTTCCTAAACCATTCTATACCGTTGATCTTCTCATTCTTTCTATACCATTGATCTTATTTCTCTCAAGTCTATAAATTGAACCCTCATTCTTCCATTCTATTCATCCAAGCTTTAAGTATTGTTACTTTGCAGGAATTATAGCGTGCCTTTGGCACCAATTCCTTCATTGCTTGTGATCACATTCGCTACTACAGACTACGTACTACTACCATCGTTGTGAAGCTCCTCTTCATTGTGGTATTATCATAGCTATTCTCAAATTGACATTCTTGAAGCATAGCAAGGAAGTGCACTCTCTGAGGGCCTCATTTCATTAAATGCAAGAATGATTTAGATAGGCAATACATGGAAGCTTCGATCTAAGGAGGTTTGCTTTGTTATTTGATTCATTGTTATTGGATTTCCTTAGTTCACTATTTCATTGAAGTTTTGGGTATTTGATATTGATTATTATTATTTATTCATTGTTGATCCAATTTTCCCTTAACACAAACTATACAAGAATAAATCCTTACAGCATAATAAAAATACAATCCCACTATTATCTTGTCATATTAACAAGTTAAAATACAAATGAATAGGTTCCAAGATCATACAAGTATGCACATGACATGATGATTTGTATGCACATATCTTGGGCTAGGACATTCCATATGCACCTATTCATGATGATTTGTACATGCACATGACACAACAATTGTTGTCTATTCCTTCACAAGCCACCCAAATCCTAGTATCCCTAGTATCAACAAAACACCTTCTCAATTCCAAATCCTAGTAGCCCTAGTAACAATAAACATGTCAAATTGGGTCTGCCTCAACCTTTTCAAGCATGATGTCCCATGTACTCTTTTCGTGGCTGCAATAATTTGCTTTGTATGCTTTGTACCTATTTTGGTTGAGTGACATTTACTCTTTTACATGATGATTGTATGTACATTTACTATGAAGGGTTGAATGACATATATTTTAGTTATTTGTATGGATTCATTTCTTAGAAACTAATATTGGTCTCTTTATCATGCTACAGACAAATTCTCCGTCATGCAGAGGAAATGATCAAGAATTAAACCAACACAGGAAGAGATAGAAGCTAAGAATGCAAAAAAAATAGTGGCTATGAGGGAACTTCGTGAGAAGAGGAAATTAGACACGATAAATGAAGACATGACAATTGAAGAGGAACCACAACCATCACAAAGAGATATGGTATTAGTGGCACAAAGAGAACGAATGTAAAAACTTCATGCAAGTCAACATGTAGGGACACCATCTACCACATCTCAAGTTGAGAGTACATCATCACTAACATGTGATGGAGGTACGCCATCATTCCCACCTCAACCTCAAGGTATGTCATCTATTCCATTTTCGATTGAAAGTATACCATCTAGCCCATCTTATTTAAATATTGATGAAATTCCTAATGTTGAGATGAATTGACCTAACTTAACACCACCTAGAATTTTGCATAGAAAGACAAAGTATTTGATTGATATTGATGAGAATATTTTGCAGCCAATGGAAGGTAAGATTCCAAAACGCACTTGTAGAAGATATGCTCATAAGATTTGGAGATTGTTCTTTGAAAAGTTAAATGAGATTGCAAGATGTCAACTATTCGTTGAAATGATGCGAAGTATAAAGTATAGGTCCATCATGAAGATTGTTGGGTTGAGAACATTAGAGGCTTCAAGTGAAAAATCTATTGTCAAGAATCTAATGAGTGCATATGAGAGTGTGGGTAACACCTCACTCACAAAAGATAGTAATGCGACACGGCGTGTGATTACATCGACTATAGTAAGTAGTCAAACGAGGAAAGCTCATCTCATTAGAAAGACGAGTAAAGAATTGAGAACTAATAGGAAAACTTTATCAAAAGCCATTGGAAGACGCCAAAGAATTGAGGACACTAATGCCAATAAATTATGGGCATTTTCGGGGAGACTACCATGAAAAAATAAACCAATTGTTGAAGCATTGAGATCACTAATTGAAGACTTTTGGAAGAATTACACAAGTGTATCTCCAAATCAAAGGGATGTGGTAAGAAGGAGAATCGGTAGTTGGCACCGTGAGCCACATCCAAAGCATTTTTTGGATGAGACTCAAACACAGTTTTATGGTAAATTTCTAGAGAAGTATCCTCAAATTACAATTTGTCAAAGATATTTTGAAATGATAAAACCTTTCTATGTCAAGATAAATCACACATGCACTACTTGATGTAGATTACATATTGAATTTTCTAACCATTTTGATGTTTATAGGTCTATATGTTTAGATATGCATACTAACAATGTTTTGTAGGGTTGTGACATACGTGCCCCACCAACATCTTCAAGAGACTTCATATCAAGAATTTTATGTGAAAGAGAGGAAGGTCAAATATTCTACAAGAAATTATGCTTGGATGACACATGTCATCGTTACAGTGGCTTGTAACATTTGCCAATATGTGAACATATGGAAATAACATGTGCAATTGGAAACAAACTAGTAGAGTTTAGCAAGTATAAAATAGTGGCATACAATACAAAAGATGGTAAAGAAGCAAAGAGGTGTGAATTAGTTATTGAAAAGATTCCAGTGTATCAATTTATGCCTATATTTCGTGACAGCATAGTGTATGAGTATGCAAGACATGCCTATAGAGCTTGATGGTTGGAATTGCAATTCAAGTTATGCAAGGACATATTTCCAGTTGGTAGCATTGTTTCAGTCGTCAAATTTGCAGAGAACTACAGTCTACAGCCACAGCGTGAGGTGTAATCTCAATATTACAACTCCACACAAGTTTCTATATTTGTACACATCACATTCATTCATGCAAATGATAGTACAGAGGATGATAGAAAGATCATAAGGGAGTATAATTTCTATATTAGTGATGATCGCACGCATTCTATGGAGTTCGTGCATGGTTTATTTCAGGTGTTCTATAATGATTTGGATAGAAGGGGCATATCGTTCAGTCAGCATATCATATGGTTGGATAACTGTGCATCACAATTCAAGAACTTGTAGAATTTCTATTGGCTGAGTAGGAGGCATAATTTTATAGGTATTCAGCATATGTGGAACTTTTGTGAGGCCAGACATGGAAAGGGGGAGCATGATGGTGCAGGAGCATGTATCAAAAGAGCCATAGCACGGGAAGAGTTAAAGTATAAAGACAATGCAAAGTTGACAGATGCAAAATTGATTGTCGAGTGGTGTAATGCTTCCATGGGTCCAGGTAATGAAGGTAAGTCTTCAGTTCATAGATTTTTTTGGTTGATAGATGATACTAACATTGCACCATATGAGGACTGCTCTACATTGACAGGATCAAGTGAGATGCACTCTTTCAGAAGCTCAATTGCAGGTTCATGGAGTATCCATACGTAAAAGATGTCATGCTTTTGTTCTTCCTGTACAATTCAAGCCTAGGATGAGTGCGAGTCAAAGGAGTAGGTTGACGAATGGCAGTTAAGTTATCTTAGCCCACTTGACATGTATCGACCCCCGACAGCATTGGAACTAACACAGATGGAATCATTAGTTGACTTTGACCACATATTAGATCTAGTTCAACTAGGTAATATATCTATTTGCATAGTTTTTGAAATTCCTAATGTCATCTTACTTTGTAGTGTTTTTGTAATGTTGACTAATTTCATCTAATTTGCTACACATATCAATGTAGGGCACGTATATGCAGTTATTGCAGATGAAGATAATGAAGAGGGAACAGATTATTACTTATGTCGTGTTGAGGCCAAAAATAAATTAGAGGCCCCAGTTATAGATGGAGAAAACATTGAATACCCTACAGGCTCAGTGGTTATTACTGGAACATGGCTTAGAAGGTGCCCACATAAGAGTGTTAATGTTTGGCTGTTTCAAGACTTTGACACGCATCGGAAGATTCTTCATTACTTGAACCTTGTCATGGCATCCAATGTTCATTTGATACAGTATCGGGGTAGACCTTTGAACAAAAGCTTATGGAAGGTGCATGAGTCTGACCATGAAGCAATACTTGACACAATAAAGAGTAGAGCAGACCCAGATGGTTCATTGGATTAATTTGTAAGTATTCACATTGATTTTGTAAAGTCATGTTACATTGAGTTGTAAGTATGCACATTAATTTGTAAGGTTTGTCTTTTTTTATTTCTTGCTGCATTTTTACACATATACACATTTTTACATCATCATGTTATTCTTCATGGGGTTAGACCTAAGTGATGGATGAAGTTGATCCTGAGAATAATGTATAAAATCTAAGTAATGTATAGAATATAGGTGTCTCTAGGTGTCTTGGTTTCTAACTAGATAATAGGTATCTCTAATTGTGTCTTAGGTATATACGATATGTCAACTAGGTAGATAGAGACTAGAAAATAGGTGTCTTAAGTGTCCTACGTCTTAGGAAAACTTTATCGACTTCAGTTGCACTAATGGTGCAGGGGCACCTAGGTTGTCATGCCTCCAAGAGGGGTCAATTGATTGAGTCAATTGTATGTAATAAAGTCTTCTAAGACCATTTCATTTGTTTTTAAGTCACTTTGAGTCATTTGGGGTCAGTTTGAGTCTTTGAGTCCTGTTGCAAAAAAGTGTCAATGTTGTTAAGTTGCACAAAACAACTTTTGCATTTTTGGTGTCTTGCTCCTAATGCAACCAAACTGACAATTCCAACGCATCCAGATGGGTACGTTTAGGCTAGGCATGGTGCTATTTTTCACCCAAACATGTCGAAACAGTCTGAGCTACATTGTACCGATGATATCCCTAAAGAGTGCAAAGTGCAAAAAGGTAGCAATCTTTGACAAGATGTTACTCGAAAACTGTGTCAATTATAAATATTCTGACTGAGGAAATGCGATCATGTAGAGTGCCTCTACAATAACCTCTTTCAATTTTTTATATCTCTGAGGCATTTGCCCATGGTGAAAGGTTTTCTGCTACCCCAAAAATTATCAGAAGGAGGTAGTGTAAAGTTGCAAAGGGGTGTAACTTTCATCCTGCTCCTGATGCGACCAAACTGACTATTCTAACGCATCTAGATGGGTACATTTACACTAGGCATGGTCTTGTTTTTCACTCAAACATGTCAAAATAGTCTGAGTTACATTATACCGACGATATCCCTGAAGAGTCCAAAGTGCAAAAAGGCAGCAATCTTTGACGAGATGTTACTCGAAAAATGTATCACTTAGAAACATTTCATCTAAGGTAATGCGATCACACAGAGTTCCTCTACAATAACCTCTCTCAGTTTTTATATCTCTAAGGCATTTGCCCGTGGTGAAAGGTTTTCTACTGCCCTAAAAATCGTCAGAATGAGGTAGTGTAAAGTTGCAAAGGGGTGTAACTTTTGTCCTACTCCTGATGTGACCAAACTGACTATTCCAACGCATCTGAATGGGTACATTTACATTGGCATGGTCCTATTTTTCACCCAAACATGTCGAAACAGTCTGAGCTACATTGTACCGATGATATCCCTGAAGAGTCTAAAGTGCAAAAAGGTAGCAATCTTTGACGAGATGTTAATCAAAAACTGTGTCACTTAGAAACATTCTGTATGAGCCAACATGATCATGTAGAGTGCCTCTACAATAACCTCTCTCAATTTTTTATATCTCTGAGGCATTTGCTCGTGGTGAAAGGTTTTTTACTGCCCCAAAAATTATCAGAAGGAGGCAATGTAAAGTTGCAAAGGGGTGTAACTTTCGTCCTGCTCTTGATGTGACCAAACTGACTATTCCAACGCATCTGGATGGGTACATTTACTTTAGGCATGGTCCTGTTTTTCACCCAAACATGTCGAAATAGTTTGAGTTACATTGTACCGATGATATCCCTGAAGAGTCCAAAGTGCAAAAATGCAGCAATCTTTGATGAGATGTTACTCGAAAGCCATGCCACTTAGAAGCATTCTGTTTAAGGCAACGCGATCATGTAGGGTTCCTCTACAATAACCTCTCTCAGTTTTTTATATCTCTGAGGTGTTTACCCATGGTGAAAGGTTTTCTGCTGCCCCAAAAATCATCAGAAGGAGGTAGTGTAAAGTTGCAAAGGGGTGTAACTTTCATCCTGCTCCTGATGCAACCAAACTGACTGTTCCAACATGTCTGGATGGGTACATTTACACTAGGCATGGTCATTTTTTTCACCCAAACATGCCAAAATAGTTCGAGTTACATTGTACCGATGATATCCCTAAAGAGTCCAAAGTGCAAAAATGCAACAATCTTTGACGAGATGTTATTCAGAAACTGTGTCACTTAGATACATTCCGTCTGAGGGAAAGCGATCATGTAGGGTCCCTCTACAATAAATTCTCTCAGTTTTTTATATCTCTAAGGCGTTTGCCCGTGGTGAAATGTTTTCTGTTGCCCCAAAAATCGTCAAAAGGAGGCAGTGTAAAGTTGCAAAGGGGTGTAACTTTTATTCTTCTCCTCATGTGGCCAAACTAATAGTTTTAATGCATTTGGATGGGTATGTTTAGGCTAGGTATGGTCCTGTTTTGCACCCAAACATGCCGAAATAGTCTGAGCTACATTGTACCGACGATATCCCTGAAGAGTCCAAAGTGCAAAAAGGAAGCAATCTTTGATGAGCTGTTATTCAGAAACCGTGTCACTTAGATACATTCTGTCTAGGGAAAAGCGATCACATAGGGTCCCTCTACAATAACCTCTCGCAGTTTTTTATATCTCTAATGCATTTGCCCGTGGTGAAAGGTTTTCTGCTGCCCCAAAAATCATCAGAAGGAGGCAGTGTAAAGTTGCAAAGGGGTGTAACTTTTGTTCTTCTCCTCGTGTGGCTAAAATGACAGTTCCAACGCATCTTGATGGGTACGTTTAGGCCAGGCATGGTCCTGTTTTGCACCCAAACATGCCGAAACATGAGCTACATTATACTGGCGATATCCTTGAAGAGTCCAAAGTGCAAAAAGGTAGCAATCTTTGACGAGTTATTACTCAAAAACTGTGTCACTTAGATACATTTCGTCTAAGGCAACGCGATCACGTATGGTCCCTCTACAATAACCTCTCTCAGTTTTTAATATCTCTGAGGCATTTGCCCATGGTGAAAGTTTTTCTGCTGCCCCAAAAATCATCAAAAGGAGGCAGTGTAAAGTTGCAAAGGGGTGTAACTTTTGTTCTTCTCCTCGTGCGGCCAAACCGATAATTCCAACATGTCTAGATGGGTATGTTTAGGCTAGGCATGGTCCTGTTTCATACCCAAACATGTTGAAACAGTCCAAGCTACAAACACTAACTAGTCTTCAATCTTCAAACACTACAAATACCATGATATCCTGCATAAAGCTATCTTTTAGCTTTTTATAAAGGCATGCCCATCAAATTCAACCGCATAGAGATGATTGTTTGTATTCCAAATTCCTTTTAAATACTGACCTTCCAATCTTTTTTTCCACCCTCATATCAATTAAATATGACCTTCGATTATGATATGGCACTTGAGCTTATGAGAGTTTACTAGAGACGCTGGTTGAGTTAGGTTGAAGGGCCGGTGAACTAATGACTTAAAGACCCTTTAGTAGGTTGATTTAAGTGATAGTAACTTCTGATTATAAGTCAATATTAAATTAAAACAAAAGTGCACTTTACACACGACAAGCAATTGAGGGTTTTAAAGTCTTAAGAAAAGTAGATTCTTTTTAGGGTTTAATATCCAATATACAAACCCTAACTATCAATAAGATTATGATTATGAAAGCTTGTCTCTTTTGTAACTTTATTGCAAGAACAAAACCACATCCACCATGAATATGAACCTTGCATCATATCAACCTTTCAAGATAGACCTTATCATGAAAACCATATTCACAACAAAACCTTGCATGAACAAAACCACATCCACCATGAACATGAACCTTGCATCATATGAACCATGTTTGTCTTGTGCAACATCAACATGAATTGAGAGACCTTATCATGAAAACCATATTCACAACATCATGCACATCATGACCATCACCTACCTTGAATCACTGTATCACCTTATCAACATCATGGCATCAACCTTGACATCAATGATAAACAACCTTGACCCTTTGACTTCAATGACAACCTTGAACCTTGATTGTTGATGACTTATGGAAGCCTATAGCTCCAATGTTATGTTGCATACTAAAATTACATAAGACTCAATGTAATCTCATAACCTCGCCTTATATGCAAGAGGAATTACATTTAATAACCACAATGGTCATTAGGTGCTCATAAGGATATGATTTTGACTATCTTATTCAAAACAACAAACATACTCTTTGCATCCCAATATGGTATAATAACAAGAAATTAAGAAATATTTTCAATTGACCAACTCATAAAGAATATGGATCAGCATACTCATTTGAATATTTTCAATTGAGCAACTCATAAAGAATATGAATATTTTCTATTCAACATGATGAATCATTTTTATTTTAAATACAACTTTTATCTTTTAGTTCCAAAATGAGGTTTAGATGATACTTGAATAACAATAGCTAGCTTATTGGATCAACAAACATCCTATGTAATACAATTGGACTTTAAATATTTGAAGTAGCCATCTACAAATATCCATTCAAACATGGATTTATAATGCAAGTATGGACGCCATCGATAAAAAAGATTTGTATTAACCAAATATCCATATAGGCATACATCAATATCTGTTGATATAAGTATAACATATATACAAAATAGCCATATAGGCTTACAAGAATGCCATATAGGCATACAATGTCAACTATCTGCAATACAAAATATATGTCCACAAATGCCATATAGGCATACAACAAAGGAACACAATAAAAAGTCATTCCCCTCTGGCTGGTGAAGAGAATAGATCATGGGCAGCCTTTGATCTTCTAGGGGATGGAGACAGATATGTGGGTGGTCTACTACGAACCCAAGGGCTACTCCTCCTATTTAGTTCTTCCTGCATCTTTAGCTGTTACAATAAAAAGTATAGACATTAATATATAGAAATTACATGTTATAAAAAATGAAACATTTAACAAAATAATCACTTAGCGCTACCATATAATCTGTATCCTCACTTGTCTTAGTAGCAGGAATAGGCGGTGGTGATGTCATGTCCTATAGAAACCATCCAGATAGAAATTAAACTTCAAATCAATAATCTTTTGATTTTTCAAAAATAAACAACTATAACAATGAATGTAAATTGAAATTTACTAATCTGACTCATACCCCTATCAATGGCATGGAGCTATGAATCAAAGAGGTCACACCATGCTCCATTGCCCTATGAACATCGGGAGGTGTCTCCATAGCCTATATCATCTGGAAATAAAACAACATTATTCAATTACGAAAACTATAATAGTGATGCAAATCATGGCTCCTAACATACACACATGTTAATCTAAACATGGAAGTACACACAATAAAGCGCACAAGTCACATACAAAAATTTAGCAAGTACAATTTATTCATTAAACTATTTATTTTATTACCTCCGTGAAGCTTTGAAGTCCACCACCGCTGGCAGGTGTTTCTGTGAAATCTCCAATATTAACCTATTCAACATACAAAATTAGATATTAGAATACCATTCATATAACGATGCTATTCACATATAATATTTATAATTGTTTACTAGTTACATACCCTGACAGCAGATGATGTAGTGTAATATGCAAGTGGAGAACCATTGAAAACTGCATTAATGCTATGACCCTGAAATTTCATTAAAATCATCAAACTAAATTAGTTAATCTTGCATTTCAAAAATAAAATTTAATAAATTAAACTCAATAAACTTGCTAATATTTACCTGAGTATCAAGGTCAAAAGTCTCACTCATGAGGGTATTTGTCATCACCATCTACTCATAGATGTAGCCTATGCACCTGCATCCTGACTATCCATGGGGTCGTAACCACAGGCTGACCCGCAAGTTTGACAAGCATGGGGTGGGACCCTACTCCTCGCACTATCTCCCAACCCACGTTGTGCTGCAAGACTGGCATGCTCTATGATGCTTTGGGTCAAGGCACTAATGGACTAAAGTGTATCAACTTCAACACTCTCCTTCACAATGGAAGGGATAGAAACATGCTCATGGGTTGGTCTACTGATTACTTGTCTCACTGGCCGCTGTGGGTCAACACGTGCCCCTGGTCTATCTTGTGTTGACCCCCCACCTCTACCTTGGAAGTCCCGCATATCAAAATAGTTTGGCACTTTATTGAGGACAAACTCGCAGTAGAGTTTCCTCAAAAAGTATTGCGGGACCTCATTATTATTACATGGAGGATGGTCAAAAACCATCCACCACATTTGCCCAAAATTGTCCTTTATCGCTTGGTTGTTGTACCAATGGATAGGGAACCTCTTGCATGTAATAGGTGGAGGTTGATTTGTTTGTGGGTTTGTGAAAATGGAACACAAGTCTAATTTTGTAATTTGTAATTTTTTCATATCTTCATATGATAGCTTGTCTACATAATACTCTCTAAACTCTCTCCTCTTATCCGACCAACTAGGTATTTGATTGCTAATTGAATCTACATTTGATAACATAGATTCAAGAGATTGAGCAAGCGTGAACCTATGCAAGGTTGAAGTTGAAGGATCTTTCAACCTTACAATTATGTCTTCAATTTCTTTTTTATTGTTTTCAATTTGCCCCATTAGATTTCTTGTGTTGTAGGGGCATGTCGAGGAATGGATGGAGGATTTTGTTATTCGGGTTGTTCTTCGACAGGTATTTCCTCTTCAGGATTTTGTGGATTTTGAGGAGGAGGAGGAGGTGCATTAACATTTCCTGACAATTAAGGAAATTTACATCAAAAATCAACTCAAACCTACCTATTTAGAAACAAATTCAAACAAAAAAAAAATAAAACTCACTCCTTTGGTCTGCTCGACGTTGTGGCAGTATTTTGGTGATGAATCAGTAAGATTTTGGTGTTGAATCGAGTCTTCAAAAATGTGAGCGCGCTTCTTAGGTTTTGCAAGCCGCAGGTGTAGAGAAAGATAAAGAAATGAAATGAGCACAAATGCTCTTTTTTTTATATATAACCAGTCAAAACATGCTCGCATTATAACACGAGCGTGTTATGGTTTGGTTTTGCCGTGACTTAGGTTCATCACTACCAAACCATAACACGAGCGCATTATAACATGCTCACATTATGTATTAATTTTTTTTGAAAAAATTTTGGCCACTTTTTGGCCCCCCAACTTTTTGCACTTACCCAGTAGTAATTTTGTATTTTGTAATACATTTTTTTTTGGAAATTGAGCTCATTAGTGATATTGAATGAATGAGATTATATGAATCATACACGTTTGAGAAATCATTACACCCCATAATATTATCCTACTTAAATAAAATATAAAGGAATTTTGAGATATTGAACATATTATATTAATGAATTTTATTTAACTAAGGAGACCATTATACCAATGTCTATAGCATATTGCATCCATATATGTGAGGGAATGGTATAAAACATTATACCCACATCATTAAGTCCTAATGGTAGAGGCAAAATGATGCTTTCCAAAGTATTTAAGAGGATTTTGTTGGTCATTTTCAATGCAACACAAGAATGTGCATAACCATCCTAGGTTAAAAAATAATTTCATATAAAAATTTTTGTGCACATATTATTTTAATAGGCTAAAGTAATGAGGATACCGTCATATTGATTACTACATGGGAAACCTAAAAAAATAAAGCGAACCATAATAGTTAATGTTTGGGACTTGCTCATAAAATGAAACAACCAAAGGTACATCTGAAGAGGAAATGTTATAAGTCATGCTTTTGTATATATCCCTTGACATGTGGAATATGAACCATCATGCAATAACTCCATAAAATCTCTATCAATATGGGTATGCCATTAATTTAAAAGGATGATCGAGTGCCTATTAATATATTTTCCATTAATTTAGAATGATGTTCAAGTGCATATTAATGTTTGATATTGTTAGGTTATGAAAATTATTTATCATTTTGAAACTTCCTATTCTCTTTTTCCATAAAGGCCTTGAAGAAAGTTATAATGACTTTACAAAAGATTGGGTAGATTGCACTTCAACTAATCAATTTTCAAACTAGATGATCTCTCTAGGAACTTAGTTTTTCTCATACTCATGTCTTCTATGCATTCTAATATCGATTATCCCAAAGAAATTTGTAAATTTCATGGTTAATTTCTCTTCTATTTCCTTATTGGCTTTCATTGGCTCCTCAATTTATTAGTTCATTAGCTCTCAACATATATCTTCATTTTAGTGTGTCATTGTTAAAGTTTATTGCCAACAAACTTGATGGTTGAGTTGACCTCATACAAGCAACATCATTAAAAATCTTATAACAATAAAGGATCCAACAATAATCATGAAATAAATAACAATACCAAGAGCTATATATATAGTTGAAAATTAATACTTGTATTTGTTTAACATAAGTTACATTGTGGGCCCATAACTCATAGGTCCTAGGATCATTTTCATATCTTAAACTTTGAAAAATATGGTCTTCTTTAGGTGAAATAAAACAATGCTTTAATAAGATATGAAACCAAATAGATTATCTTAGCATCTTCCATGGGGACATGTCAAATTTTACAGAGGGAGAGACAACCTCTAAACTTTTTTTTAAAACAAGAATTAGATATTAGTGTAAATCTATTATATATGAATTTAAAAGTGTTCTAAAATTTATCCATGAGTGATAATAGTTTACTATTGTTCTGTTATTGTTAAGATGCCTAGAAAGATTACTCTTTTTCTTTTATTATACTTTGTTATTGGACATGATCAACCCAATGACTTTGTACATGTGTTTTACAAAGTATGTGTCAATGATAGGGTGATATATGTTGAAAAGATATTTTAACTAGATTAGCTATTATAAGCATTCTATTGATAGAAATAAGCTAATTTACATTACATCCTTGTTGGATTTTAAGACTTGCCTCAAAGCTTTGTTTGAGTGACTGTGAGAAATGATATGAACTTTGTTAAGGGTAATTGTATACTTGTTTCTATTCAATTGTATTTGTTATAAGAAAAGAGAATATTCATGTAGTTTGGAATGTATGACTAATCTCTTAGAGTGTATTTTGAGTGTATAGATTATTTTGAGTGTATAGATTATAGAATTTCATGTGGTTGCATAGTATGGGATACGTGTACAAAGTGATAAGTGATCACATGATAATATTTTTTGTAAATTTTATGGTGAAGTTACACCTAAATGATTAAAACATCTATATTAAATATTTAGTACATATACCCTTGTGTTATCTCCTCAAGTATAAATTCATGATCTATTTCATGTGAGAGTGCACTTACAGTTCTAATCATGTTAATGATTAGAAAAGTATTTATATGGGATCCAATTGTGATCTCAATTAAATAGAAGGAATTATTGAAAAGATCTAAAATTTGAGAAATATAATTATAGATGAAGTTAAAGTGAAATAAGATTCATCAAGCAATATTGATAGTGTTACATCCACACTTACTTGACTAATTATTTTTGGTGAATTATGTTATAGATTCAATTTGAGCTACTAAGGATATCAACTAATTTACAGGGGGAGAAATATTATGGGACTTTTTCCCCAAAATGGAAAACAAAGCTATTTTATAAATAACCCTTTAAAATTATAAGAGGATAAAGTTTATTTAACCCTTTATAATTAAAAGGGAGATGAAAAATAAAGGATATTATGATTCTTTGGTTAGAATGGAGATAAATAAACAATATTTATAAAAACTTTTTTTAAAAGGGAGTAATAATTATGTTTATTAAAAAAAAGACAACCTTTGTGAAAGAGTGTGATGGTTTAGAAATCATCCCTTAAAAGGTTATATAAGGCATTTGTGTGAGATTTGGAAAGGGCATGGAGAACACTCAAGGAAGAAGTAAGTGGTTTGGTGGACTATGGGCATTGGAGAAGGGGGTACACAGAGTGTGCCCAACTTGGGATTGTGTACACCCAGGATTGTCCTGGCCAAGGCTTTGAACACTGTGTGAGTAGACACATCCTGTGTTTTTACACAATTTATCCAAATGCGCCATAGAGGGCCAAGGCCACTAAAATCTTCCTAGGGTGAGAGTGGCTTTTCCAAGAACTCTGATTTAGATAAGTATTGAAACTATTTATGTTTAAAGGGCATTTGAAATAATAAATGTATGATTTTTGATATTAATTTGATTATGTGATAATGTTATCCAATTTACTTTATTAATGATTTATTTTAGAGTTCTTATTAAATTATCACATGTTGTAATTTATCTTTGTTATTTACACATCATTTAATATTCTAAATTATCTTAACTCTAGTGTTAACTATAATAAATCGACTACTGATACTTTTAACTATGGGAGAAAAGTAGTGTTACATCTAACATATCCCAACTTCATGACATAAGTGTCAAACTCTTGATATCACATCCTAGGGGATTGTTTCATACCATAAAGATACTTTTTCAACTTGCAAACCAAACATTTATTATCACCTTGAAGTGCTCTAGCTATGTCATGTAGGTCTCCTCCTCCAAATCCCCATGCAAAAAAAATGTTTTCACATCCATCTGTTCTACCGTTTAACAACATATAAAAAGAATATGATGGATGTTAGCTTAATAACAGGAGAAATATCAATTACCAAAATTAATTCCCTCTACCAAGGAATGACCCTTAGCCACTAACATTGTTTTGTACTTCTCAACTCTACCCTCTAATTTTTCAACCAATAGGTTTCCTATCCTTAGGAAGTTTCACCAAGTCCTATCTGATGTTTAACCACGACCTCAACTAATAGTGGCAACCTAACTATGTGATCGAACCTCCATAAAAATAATTGCTCAGCAAAGTACTTCTCTGGAGAAGTCGCCTCCCGATCCAAAACAATGACAGCAAAAATACTAAAGAAAGTCATAGAAACCATACACCAGCTAGCCAACGAAAAATGGAAGCCAACCTTGATGAATGAATCCATGAGCGTTGAAGAAATTACTGCCCTGTTACACAATGAAAAGAGCGAACTCCAGCAAAGAATGATGTGATTCTTTGTCTAAAAACAACACCAAAGAATAGGAGGCCGACTTATGGGCCTTAAAAACCTGATGCAGGCCAATAGAGTCAATTTCTTGGCCTAAGACCAGGTCAAATAACCGATAGGGTGCATGAATGGAGCCCGAAATGGCATTGAAGGGCCAAAGTAGAAGCTGCATATCCTTTAAGGTGTTGAAGGCCTGGTGAGACCTAAATGTGTCTCACGATCTACAAGTAACAAACAAACTACAACAAATCACCAATAGGTGGTGCTTGCGGATCCCTCCTTGAATAGTGATCTGAAATGTCGTCCCTAATGGGGTCGTCGGCCTGGCAAGAGAATGCAAATCTAAAATGGCCAAGGGGGTCGATAGAGAGGCTGAGTGGCCTGCAATGAACAAAGTCCAAAATTTTGGTTGAAACACTTAGAGGTTTCAAAGCCTACAACCTACAATTTGAAGGAGAATGTGACTTGCAATCCTAATGAAGCAGAAAAAATATCGACCAAGAAGGATCTTGACCTCCAAACAAGAAAAACCAGAGAAAATCGCTTGTAAATCTTTAATTTGCAAAAAAAAATTGCATTTTGAAACAAAGAATTGCAATTCAACCCAATAGAGACAAAAATTGCAGGGGTCAAAGTTACCTCTACAAAAAAAAATTCAATTTTTTTACAATATTGCTCGTGAGATCCATTTCACTCTAGGATGCACCAATGTTTGCCTCACCTCTAGATCCCCTCAAAATGGAGAGCGTGTTTGCAGCATGGCTTTGATACCATGTAGGAATAGCCAAGGATGCTGTGTAGAACTTGATATTCACTCTCACAATATGGAAATCAAACAAATAGAGATAAGAAATCAATGATATTGATGAACCTAATTTGAGCATAAACATATATTAATCTCACTTAATAATTTACATAGAAATGCCTTATTATATAGGCATGGATGAGACAATCCACCTTTCATGTGGATTGACAAGTGCTCTATAGGTGTCAACCTTTGGATCACTTGGAATGTGCAAACTAACAACCTTTTGATCAAGTCATCAACCTTGGTGACAAGTATTGAATAACTACAAAAGTGACCTTTGAGGTGAGATAGAAAGTCTTCCAACCTCAAAAGGTATGCACATGAGGTTTACCAAACAACTAGGTAACCTCTAAGGTCTAAAAGGTTGCATATTCAGTTAGACAAGATTTTATCTAACCTCATTAACCTAAGTACACTTACGCTATAGTGAATTGTTAAATTATTCACTCTAACATTTCGTAAGTGTTTCCATCTCCTCATCCATGGCCACTTTCTAGGATTTACTATTTATACAATCAATTTCCCCCTTCACTATTTTAGGCTCATATTTATTAGTGGAAAAATTAAAAAAAAATCTAAAATAAAATGGGCTGTACTTATGACATTGCATTATGTGCCAAGTGGACCTTTTGAAGAGTGAGGTTTGAGTTTGTTCTTATTCTTCCTAAAAACTAATTAGAAATAACATCCTCATTAGGTCCTTATTGAATCTATGGTTAAACCTTAGGTGTAGTCTCCTTGATATTTAGTTGAACACCTACACCACTTATTTCTCAACTTCAAGCCATGAATACAAAGAAGAAAATCATATCTCCTTGAAGATCATATTTTGATTGTAAACTATCTTTCCAATTTTAATATTCCAAATTGTGTACCCTTTCACATAATCACTATAGCTGATGAAGATACACTTCTCTTCTTTGAAATCCAACTAGGAGAAGTTTGTTGATCAAGTAACAAATTATGCTCACAGCTTCCACTCAAAATTTTGGCTCGAAACAAGCATCACCAAGCATGATCCTGTCTCCCTCCATCAACATCTTGTTCAATCTCTCTACAACTATGTTTTACTAAGGGTTGTATGAAGTTGTCTTATTCCTTATAATACCATGTTCCCTACAAAATATATTAAAAATATGCTAAATAGGTTTCTCCACCACTATTTGTCTTTAAAATCTTGATCTTCATGTCTATCTATTTCTTAAAAAGAGCCTTAAACCCATAAAATTTTTAGAAGATCTATGATTAAAATGCCTAAGGAAAAATACATCATTATCAATCAAATCTAGAATCCTTATAGATCTTAGAAAACTTAACCTAATTTTGTTTCTCGTATATATAATGTTCATAAAAATTAAAATCTAGGGAATTATTAGTTAGCCCCTCTACTAGGTTTTTACATTTCAAGGCCCTTAGGTCTTTCTCAATAATATAGACCATACGTTCATGCCATAGTATGGTCTTCTTAGTAGAAATATTACAGTCTCTCAAATTAGGAACCTCTAAACTATTAAATCCTTAGTGCTAGCAACACAATAAAATTGTTCTAAACCAAAATCCTTAGCCAAGATTATGGACCCATCCATCATCTTGTATATATCCTTGATGAAGATCACCTACACACCAACATCATTATATTTTCTTATAAAAAGAAGGTTCCTTGCTAAACTTGTTATACCAAAATTATTTATAATATTTCTTCTACAAAGATGATTGCTTCAAAAAGTAGAAGCCAAAATGAGAGATCAAATTGTAACCAATACTTTATGTGCATTAAATTATTCACAAAGGAATAACATATAGTTATACATACACATCTGTCAAAAATAGATAAATAAGAAAAGTAGAAAGCAATCTTATCCTATGTGATAAGATTGACAACTAATAAAGGAAAATTCTTTCCTAATTAACTTATGTTAATGTGTAAATATAATTTTACAGCAAAACCCCCCTATAAGTGCAAATTTGGGAGATTACACACAAGATAAAAAGAAAGATGAAGATGTGTCTTGACAACAAGGCTTGATCAGGCACCCATTACAAAAAAGATACCTCATAATCGAAGAAAAGGAGAAAAACCTAGTGGGAGAAAACTCCTCTCCAAAAGAGAGAAAATAACAAATATGTACAAGTGATGGTTACAAAATCAAATCCACCACAAATAAATAATGAATTACTCCCCATAAGAGAGAGTGGATGAACAAGATTCTGAATCCCCTCCAAGAAGCAACTCTTGTACCAATGATGAGTTCTCGAAGACAGAAAACAATCCACTGCCCGCAAACAATATTACTTCCTTCCGGAAGAAATAGATTTACTGGTGAATGTAGAAGCCATTCCCACATCTTGGATGAATAGGGAATCCAAATCCAAATATATTCTCGTGCCTTTGAATGCAACTCTGGTGCCCTCATACTAGGAAAATATGTCTTCTCCAAAATAGGAGCTGAATGTCCAGTCAAAGAATTAGAATCAAGAGAGGGTATGATCAAAACTGCATCTAGAAACATAGAAGATGAATTGATGACATCACTTCCATCAAAGATGAACTGAATATCTTCCAATGTATCCTCCACGTCAGAAATGTGAGACTCCACAAACAATAATGAGATGTCTGGTAGATAAAATTCCAATGAGGTGGTGGATCTGGAAGACTAAAATTATCCTTTTGCATAGAGTGTCAATCTCATTTTTATGGACAATATTATTATTCTAGATTAATGAACATTTACCATTACTGTTTTGCTTTGAGTAAGTTTCACATGTGTGAAAGTAATTATTGTGAAGTTATATTGGAGTAAATTGGAAAATTGATTTACATGTTAAATAAAATTGATGTGAATGCAATGATTTGCTTTGGCTATGTTTTGGAGACACTAACCTATTGACATCGAGTTGAGTGCGAATGAATACAGGTACTCATCGAAGACGAGAAGATGGTTGAGGTAGAGATGTTCTAGTCACTTGGAAAGAACTAATGGGATGGTTAACCCTGATGCAATCACACACTCACATAGATTCATGTTACATTTTTTGGCTTATTTTATGCATCAGTGTGTGTCTAATAATTGTGATTGATGATTTGATATTTAGGAAATTATTATGTTTTCAATCATTTGAAATCCTTTTCGAATACATGATTTGATTTCATAAATTCATGCCTTTTGGAATTATAATTTAAATGGTGTATTTTATTGGAAGCATTTTTATATTAATAATAAATAAATAAATGTTTTCTATAGATGTTTGGAAGATAATATGTAAAATAAATTGAATAATTATATTAATTATAATAGATATATATATATATATTATTTTTATTATTTCACTTCTGGTTTTGTTCAAAGTAATTGTGTCTATTTTAAAAAAAGTTAAATTATATTGACAATAACTTTATTATATTTAGGAAATGAATAGAAGAATTAAAATTTACTTACTGTCATTCATGCGACAGTAAGCTAACTATAATAGCTATTATTTTATTTTAAATAGAAATTTTTGTGATCTTTGATTGGTAAAATCTCATGCAAACTAAAAAATTAAAACTTCAGTTCTAAAACCTAAAAGAGATCGCCAAAATTAGGGAGATAATTTTAATAAAAGAGGAGATCTGGGGTAGAGGAAAACACTGAAGATTTAGCAAAGGAAGACGTTTTCTGAGTAGCAAAGAGAAAGAGGACGTGATTTTAGTTGGACAATGACAGGAGATAGAAGGTTGCTGCGACTGGGTTGGCAAGATCGACCTCCTCTTAGGCAAACCAATTCGGGTATTTATCTTATATTTTGTATTGATTATTAAGTCTGTTAAATGGTAGTAGAACTTATGAAAATTGGCCTATATGTGTGTATCTTTTGCTGGCCTGCAAATCTGAGCCACCATTTTTCCTTATTTCTTGTTGAGCGATTGTTATTCCTAGCTGCCTGTGTTTTTAGGTTGGCCATTTTCCTTAGGCTAGTTGTTGATAGCATTTTGGCTGCCTAAGTTTCCATGTTGGGCGTTTGCAATCTGGCTACCTATGCTGACATGCCGACTACCTTCTTTATTGGCCATTTTAGCTTCCACCTTGGGTGATCGTACCTTGCTAAAATAGATCGACCTCCCTCATTTTATTCACTATTTTCTTATTGATGTTGTAAACTGTTGTTCCTTGCTTTGTGCACTCTGATTCCATGCAAAGATTGGCTAGTAAACTAAGTTGTTGGCTCAAAACTATGAAACAAAGTTTTTGCAACCTCAAACAGTTAAAACTTACCTCTGTTAGATCCGATACTGAGATGTTAAATATCTTATTTGTTGTAGGAAACAGTTTAGTAGAAGAATTAACTTTCTTTCATTGACAGAATTGATATGTGTGTTTAAAATTCTCATCATAGATGGAATTGAATTGGTTCCTATAGCTTACCTTCCCTTTTTCTATTTGCTGTTAAAAACATTATTTTAAAACATTATTCTGGAATGATAGTAGAATATTACAAACTCTGTTCTTTGTTCATTTTTTTAATTTCTACAACAGTTCCTATCGCAGTTGCGACAGGAAGACTGTTTTATTGTTTCTGGATTTTCTGTCACAATTGTGATAGTAAGGTTTTTGATTGACTTGTGAACTTATTTGGTTAGATCAATGGACTGAGATAGCTCCTGTCACAAATTTGACAGTAAGATTGCTAAAAACATTTAGGATGAATATTATATTGGGAAATATGATTGAAATGTGGACTTGGAAATTGTATAAATTTGACAAATCTATGGATGCAATTGTATGAACAAAAGATGGATTATTGCTTGGAAAGTGTATTCCTTAATTGATGTTTTGGGAAAGGGATTTTTGATTGATTTATTGGTAAACTTGAATTATTGTTTCTTTATTATTTATTTACTTGCTTCTTGGGGAAAGAAGTAGTTTTATTTAAGAATGTATTGGGTTACTTTCTGGGCTAGGATGCCAAATGTGGATTTTCAGAGATGGCTTTTCCTCTTTTTGAGAATTGAACCAAGTTACTATTTAAAGGATTAGATCTAACCGAGATGACATTGAAATAGATGTTTAATGTCTAGCAAAACCTATTTATATATATCTTTGCCACATCCTGTTGTGAGACAATCTACTTTTCATTATTTAGAATTACACATTCAGACATCAGGGTTGCATCGGGTGTTCCCTCCTGCTAGTTGTTTCTAGGTAGCTAGACATTTTGTGCAGGGCTAGGTTTCCTTCTTTTCATGAAGGGATCCGAGGAAGTGTAATTACTTCATGGTTGGGTGGAAAAGCACCTGGGCCATTTTCCCATCTATCAGCTCGCAAGTGGTGGACCACTTGGTTCGTGCGACTGATGAGCGTATTGATTTATTTATTCTTGTTGTACATGATGATTGTACTTGAAATTGGATGTATTATCGCATGAATGCCCATGGATTTTGTATTTTATTTATAATGCTTTTACCTAGATTGAGCATGCAATTTTGTAAGATTTAATGACATATTGATTTATATTTATGAGATGGTTCATCTTACTTATGATATTGTAATTAAGTGGATTAATTATACCCACTTTTATCTTTTATATTGTAATTAAGTGGATTAGTTACATCTTTTTACTTTGGATATTGTGATGTTGTATTTAAGTGGATTATTTACTTCATTTACTTTTGTGATGAAATTATGGGCTTTACATAGAGTCATTGGAAGCCTTTGATGAAGCATCACTGAACTCAGATGAAGCAATAGGTGATGAAGATGTTTCTACACATGTTGGGTTAGAAGAATCTGGAAAACTAATGCCATTGGTAATGCAAAGCTATTTTAACTTATTAAGTTCATACAAAAGTTTCAAATCATCAAATTCTTTCAACATGCATTCATCTATTGTGTTGGTTTTTCTTCTGAATCAGCATTAGGGTTTGCCACTTCTAATGCACAGGCAGATTCAGCCAACTAATACAGGAGGTTGCGTGAGCTCCTCCCCTTCACTTCTGAATCTGCCGCACCAAGGGGGGTATCCCTATAACTCAAGATGTAACCTTGACTAGCTCAAAGATAGAAAGATCTAACTTGACAACAACAGCCAGAATACTCTCATGTATGGACCAAGATCTGTATGATAGATCACAAGGTGGGCAACGTTCTTGGACATATATGTCTGGTTAGGGATGAGAGCATGCAAGGGTTTCCTACTCCTAATCCTACAACTAACAGATGGAAGGAAGAGATGGTTTGAAATGATGTTTGGATGCAAACCTGGACCTGGTGTATAACCTCAACATAGAGCTAGATTGGTGCCTATCCAGGGCTTGGAGTCGGTAGACATACACCTATGAATGATCAGCATGAATAGCTAAAACTGGATTTCAGGGGGATACACATGATATCTGCCTTACAGATATCTCCCAATAAAGAGTGTTAAGCTATCTATACTTATGGCATCCCTATTGCAGTAAGAAAGATACACGCAAAACTGGAGACATAATCAGCATAACACATGCAAACACAGCATTATTCATATAAGATTAACCATGAAATCAGTGGATTCATGCCAAATCGTACAACAGGAGATACATAAACTCACAAGTTTTGCTGCACAGAGCAACCAAAACCAGTTGTATCTTATTACAGAGCCAAAATGTCCAGTTTTCAACAACCTTCAAATGAGCAACATAACCTGCTATATACAGCAAGGAGGTGCTCAGCCTTAATTACATAGTTGACCAAAAAAACCCGCCAGATACACAGTATCATCAGATTGGCGCTCAAACATTCAATGCAGCAGGTGGGAGAGGAGACAGGAAGAAATCTCGAGCCTTGCGCCGCCGCCTAGGGATCCACATCTTTAATCGGGTACTAGATCCGTCCACACCATCGCCCATACCTCTGCAACAATCGCCATTAATGGCGCACCAACCCGCGGCCTTGGGAAATGCAGAATACTGTGCGTCGCAACCGTTTCCCGCCAAGATACATCGTCATGATATTTGAAAATATGCAGGGTTGAATTATCCCACATGCACCCCGCAGCAACCTCCTCATCACCTTATATACTAGGTCGCGAGCATCTATGATGTCGGTGCTTTTGCTCCCGACGACACTAGTATAAACCTTCATCATCATCCTCCAGCAGCATGATATCCTGTTGCCTGAAATATCACCCTGACGCCAACATCATCATCGCAATATCACCTACATGATAATCGCCTTCATCAGCACAACCTGATGCATCGGAGGAAGATCCTCCTGCTTAGCCGATACCAAATGTCTGGCCGATGAACATCCTGATGACGTCACCGTCATATCCTGCTGATGTCATCAGCATATCTGCCTACTGCGCACCTCCTCATATCCAGATGACGTCATCGTCATATTCGCAACATTGGGGGATCTTCATAAGATGAGTAATGTTAGAAATATGACCCCCCGGACCTTGACGACGTCACCACCACATGTCAGCATCAAGATGATATTCGGAAGATAGCTGGATATTTGGAAATATCATCCTGATGCACAAATATCATGCTGCACTGTAGCTCCACTATAAGATCGGGGTGATGGATGAATATGCCAGATATTTGAAAAGATCACCCCCCACTAGATAATGCACGAAGCCGACAGGCGGATATCTCCCTCTCCTTCGGAAATATCATGATGCAGATAGGCAGAGAAATAGATATCATCCTGACATAAGAATGACGTCAGCATCATCAGGGTGATAAAACAACAAACATGAAGTGATACAACAACATCAGGATGATATTGACTAAGATCATCCTGACGTTCAAAATATGATGACCACGATGAATATCGGGTCGCACTTAGAACTTTACAGCAACATCATCAGGATGATCTTAACAAAGATCACCCGATGTTAAAATATCACCCCAGTGAAAGATCATGCAGGTAGACAATATGATGACCCTCGCAAGCAACACGGCGATAACCAGAAATATGATGATGATGATGACGACCCTTAAGAAAAAATAGGTCGGGTCGAACAACTTAGAAAATGACCCCTTCGGAAGATCGGGGTGACATCATCATCATATAAGGGCAGGGTGACAATCGGAAGATCACCAGATATTTGAAAAATCACCCCCCGCAAGCAAATCAGGGCACACTGTAGCTCATCAGCAGGATCGGGATGATATCCAAACATCACCCGATATTGAAACATGATGATCCTGATGAAAAACCGGTTGACAAAAAACATGATGATGCTGACCACCATCGAAGAAAACATGATGATGATGACCTCCTCCTCAGGAAAATATGATGCTGCAGCTGAAAAATGCTGAGGAGGTCCAACACTTAGAACATTTTTAAGGAAGGTGCCTGCATGAAAATTGCTCAAAAACTGTCAGTCAATTCAGGCACTAACAGTGGCTCTGTCTGGGGACGTGCAGGTGCAAGACTGCAGCGAGAACCCTAGATCTCTGGGATGCAGACCAGTGCCTTATCCATTGGGCACAGAAGCATAAAACTACATTGACCTGCATCATAGATCACATTTTCAAACATCACTTTGGAGGCCCCGGGCAGCCAAAAAGGAAGAACCATAATTTTTTCAAGTCAAGTGCCTAATTCCAAATTGAATAATCCCAACCACAGCAGAAAAGATTGGCATAATTTGCCCATAATGTCATCTGCTTAAAAAGATATTCCACCAGTTTTGAAAGCTTGCCACCATCATTTTCAGCTCTGTCATTTTGGATTTCAGAATTAGACATATAACCATACACATAATATTCTTCAACATTAGGCAACGCATGTATGTTATGTCCCTCAGACAGTACATCATACTGCTCTTGGCACTCTTTATCATTTATCTGGCTGCTGCACATTATCAGGCACTCATCCAGCTGATCCAACAATTCAAAATACTCAGAAAATATGAGATCCCTAATATCTACTGATATTGAAAACAAAACCTGATCCACACACCCAATGTTGCACATGTCTGAATCAGGTGATGATGAACATTCATTATTCACAGTTTGCAAATCAGTATCATCATCTTCAAACAAAGGGTTAATCATGCACCAATGAAGGTCACGACTCACAACATCATATGCATCAGCAGGCTCATCATAAAGGGGATTAACACTCACTGCAAAGGCCTCTGCTTCTTCTTCATGACATTCCAATTCTTCTTCATTACTATCAGATCCAGAGTCATAAGAAAAACAAACCTGATCCATGCACTGGTCATGGATATCATTTTTATTATCTAATTGCCCCGCATACAAGATTGCTGCTGTTTCAATGCACTCTGAAGTTGAATAATCTGCATCATTTTCCAGCCCTCCAATGCTTCCTGATGAAACTGATATTGATTCTTGATCCATATGATCACAACTCTGCACAACTGGATCATTTAAACATGAAGGCTCTTTGTTTAGGACTGGTATGCAAATATTACTTGAAAAATTATTATTTTCAACTTCACCTGCTGGGCAAAAAAGGACATCCTCCTCTATAATAGAAACATCATCCACTTGGAATGATGCAAAAACTGGGACAACAGGGGTGTGAGTGCTATGACATTCATTGTCAATTCCTGAATTAAAACTTTCATCAACATTGGGGGCTGCAGGAGAACAAAAATTTTCAGAAAAATAACCCTTTTGAATTCCATACCTCCAATTGTTTTCAATATCTATTGCAAACTGATGTGCCTGATGCAATGTGGTGGGCTCCTTGTCTCTCAATCTATAACTCATTTTTTTGTCAAAGGCTCCCAAATAGACGACTAAGCACAGTGCATCATTAGGTCTCATACATTCTGGAATTCTATTCAATGCCCTCATAAATCTGAGGTTAAAGGTTGGGATCAACTCATCTTCTTCAATATGGATGTACACGAAGTTTCTAATAACTACATATTCAGAAATTCTTTCACCATATTGTACTAGAAATGCAGATTTAAAACCATGCCAAGAGCTGACAGAGTGAGCTGGAAGGTAGGAAAACCAGTCCCTTGCATCTTCATCTAGAGATTGAACAAATAATCTCATAACCACATCCTCATGGTCAATCTCAAAGTCATCTATCACATTCATAAACTGCTGCAAGTGTCTCTCAGCTGATTCATCCTTTATACCCTTAAATTTAGGCAAAAAATTTCTGATTTTAGGTGGAAAAGCATTTGGATAGCCACAAATGCCACTGAAATTTATGGGCTTATATCTGTCTATGTTGAAACTTCTTTTATTACATTGTTGGGACTGACTACTATACATTTTTGCATTTGACACTTCACAAGGGTGCATAGGCAGATAATACATCCTTTATGTTTTTGCAACCCTCCTCTCTACTCAGATTTTCTACAAACAATGACTTTAGGCACTCAAAGTTTAGACTGTTTTTTCAAACTTTCCTAAAGTCCATTAAATGAGTCTTTTTAGCAACATTGCATGCCCTTTGAAATACAGAGTAAGTTCTAACAAAAGCATGCAAGCTCTGCTTTCACCAATGTTTCCCTTTTAACCAGTGCTATCTCACCAAATAGGGAGTCTGTCAAACAATATGAAATACCTGGATATGTTGCAGAAGCTGCAAATTCTTCTCTGACTGATTTTGTTCTTTTATCAGGTTCTTTGATGCAGAGTCGCCACCTCCTTGAAAAGGAATGAGCTTCAAACAAGCTGAAGCTGCAGATTGATTTCTTTCATTCTGGGTCATCCACCAGCAGAGTCACATATATAACCCTTTTCTCTGCTGCAACAAACACATCCAGGCCTAATTCTTCAATCTCGTAGACTCAAACTTTCATGGATATGATATTGATCTCCCCAGTAGAGTCACCATTTTGTTGGTGACTCGGATGGGTCACAGATATATTACTGGAGATGAGTAGATAGTACTTTTACTTCTCAGTCCCCAGCAGAGTCGCCATTTGTGTTGGTTTTTCTTCTGAATCAGCATTAGGGTTTGCCACTTCTAATGCACAGGCAGATTCAACCAACTAATACAGGAGGTTGCATGAGCTCCTCCCCTTCACTTCTGGTTCTGCCGCACCAAGGGGGGTATCCCTATAACTCAAGATGTAACCTTGACTAGCTCAAAGATAGAAAGATTTAATTTGACAACAACAGGCAGAATACTCTCATGTATGGACCAAGATCTGTATGATAGATCACAAGGTGGGCAACGTTCTTGGACATATATGTCTGGTTAGGGATGAGAGCATGCAAGGGTTTCCTACTCCTAATCCTACAACTAACAGATGGAAGGAAGAGATGGTTTGAAATGATGTTTGGATGCAAACCTGGACCTGGTGTATAACCTCAACACAGAGCTAGATTGGTGCCTATCTAGGGCTTGGAGTCGGTAGACATACACCTGTGAATGATCAGCATGAATAGCTAAAACTAGATTTCAGGGGGATACACATGATATCTGCCTTACAGATATCTCCCAATAAAGAGTGTTAAGCTGTCTATACTTATGACATCCCTATTGCAGTAAGAAAGATACATGTAAAACTGGAGACAGAATCAGCATAACACATGCAAACACAGCATTATTCATATAAGATTAACCATGAAATCAGTGGATTCATGCCAAATCGTACAACAGGAGATACATAAACTCACAAGTTTTGCTGCACAGAGCAACCAAAACCAGTTGTATCTTATTACAGAGCCAAAATGTCCAGTTTTCAACAACCTTCAAATGAGCAACATAACCTGCTATATACAGCAAGGAGGTGCTCAGCCTTAATTACATAGTTGACCAAAAAAACCTGCCAGATACACAGTATCATCAGATTGGCGCTCAAACATTCAATGCAGCAGGTGGGAGAGGAGACAGGAAGAAATCTCGAGCCTTGCGCCGCCGCCTAGGGATCCACATCTTCAATCGGGTACTAGATCCGTCCACACCATCGCCCATACCTCTACAACAATCGCCATTAATGGCGCACCAACCCGTGGCCTTGGGAAATGCAGAATACTGTGCGTCGCAACCGTTTCCCGCCAAGATACATCATCATGATATTTGAAAATATGCAGGGTCGAATTATCCCACATGCACCCCGCAGCAACCTCCTCATCACCTTATATACTAGGTCGCGAGCATATATGATGTCGGTGCTTTTGCTCCCGACGACACTAGTATAAACCTTCATCATCATCCTCCAGCAGCATGATATCCTGTTGCCTGAAATATCACCCTGACGCCAACATCATCATCGCAATATCACCTACATGATAATCGCCTTCATCGGCACAACCTGATGCATCGGAGGAAGATCCTCCTGCTTAGCCGATACCAAATGTCTGGCCGATGAACATCCTGATGACGTCACCGTCATATCCTGCTGACGTCATCAGCATATCTGCCTACTGTGCACCTCCTCATATCCGGATGACGTCATCGTCATATTCGCAACATTGGGGGATCTTCATAAGATGAGTAATGTTAGAAATATGACCCCCCGGACCTTGACGACGTCACCACCACATGTCGGCATCAGGATGATATTCGGAAGATAGCCGGATATTTGGAAATATCATCCTGATGCACAAATATCACGCTGCACTGTAGCTCCACTATAAGATCGGGGTGATGGATGAATATGCCAGATATTTGAAAAGATCACCCCCCACTAGATAATGCACGAAGCCGACAGGCGGATATCTCCCTCTCCTTCGGAAATATCATGATGCAGATAGGCAGAGAAATAGATATCACCCTGACATAAGAATGACATCAGCATCATCAGGGTGATAAAACAACGAACATGAAGTGATACAACAACATCAGGATGATATTGACTAAGATCATCCTGACATTCAAAATATGATGACCACGATGAATATCAGGTCGCACTTAGAACTTTACAGCAACATCATCAGGATGATCTTAACAAAGATCACCCGATGTTAAAATATCACCCCAGCGAAAGATCATGCAGGTAGACAATATGATGACCCTCGCAAGCAACACGGCGATAACCGAAAATATGATGATGATGATGACGACCCTTAAGAAAAAACAGGTCGGGTCGAACAACTTAGAAAATGACCCCTTCGGAAGATCAGGGTGACATCATCATCATATAAGGGCAGGGTGACAATCAGAAGATCACCAGATATTTGAAAAATCACCCCCCGCAAGCAAATCAGGGCACACTGTAGCTCATCAGCAGGATCGGGATGATATCCAAACATCACCCGATATTGAAACATGATGATCCTGATGAAAAACTGGTTGACAGAAAACATGATGATGCTGACCACCATCGAAGAAAACATGATGATGATGACCTCCTCCTCAGGAAAATATGATGCTGCAGCTGAAAAATGCTGAGGAGGTCCAACACTTAGAACATTTTTAAGGAAGGTGCCTGCATGAAAATTGCTCAAAAACTGTCAGTCAATTCAGGCACTAACATATTGTATGCCTTTTCCTCCCATAATAATCACACGGAGACATGATTACACCAACAAGATTAAATGTAGAAAATAAGTAGAGAAGAAGTCCACCCAAAAAGCAAAACTTCTCCAAGTGCTAGTATGTCCAAGTTATCAAGCAGAGTGTGAAAAACTGACAAATTGAATAAATAAAACCTAGGGATAAATTTGGAAAAATCACATGGGTGACTGATTAGAGCTCTTCAATACCTTTTGAATGCCTATTTGATCTCAAAAATTGGAGATTCTGGGTGAAAGCTATGAGCTTGAAAGCCAAAAACGAAGCCTAGACTTCAACATGAAATAAAAATAACCAACAGAAAAATATTGAAAAAATACCAGCACCAATGGATAGAGGACAAAAGCAACTTTTTGATACCTATCTTTTTATAAAATTTTGTTACCATATGACCAAGAAATGGCCATTTCCATAAAATTGCTCCTTTAGGAAATGAATAGGAACAACAAAAGGTATTGGTCGCCCATGCGACTAGGTGCTGAGCCTTTGGGGGTTGGTGCCCAAACAATTTTTTTAAGATTAAAAACTTAATTAAATATTTGACTATACCTTCTATGCATTGAAATCAAGACAACACACAAATCGAGGTGAAATAAAAATTGAGATGGCTCAAAAATATTGAGATAGACTCATAATATGATAGCACAAAAATTGGGGCAATTGTATAAGCCAAAAATGAGAGATCAAATCACAACCAATACTTCATGTGCATTAAATTATTCACAAAGGAATAATACATAGTTATACATACACATTTGTCAAAAAGAGACAAAGCGGAAAAGCAGAAAGCAATCTTATCCTATGTGATAAGATTGACAACTAATAAAGGAAAATGATTTCTTAATTAACTCCCTAATTAACCTATGTTAATGTGTAAATATAATTTTGCACCAACAAAACTTGGTATGTGTATAACATTGGAGAGGGTTTTGATGCTTCTATCTCTAAATGCGAGTATGAATCTACCCTATCTAATTATTTTGAGAGAAGATTTATCTCCCAAATACATCCACCATTAAATCTCTCATAAATTGAGAATTAGTCCCTATTTGGAGTAATATTCAAAAAGAGGCTCTAGAGTTAGTAAGCCATACACCCTCATGTGAATGTGTAGTAAGAGATGCAACATGAACATCACCACCATCATTATTAGAGGTGCTTGAGTCTAAATCATCACCTAACTCTTTATTTTCCTTCTCCTTACATCCCCTTGTAATGTGCTTGATCTTTTCACAATTCTAACTTTTCAGCTTGGCCCAGAGCTACTAGGAGACTTAAATCTCCTCTTAGATTTAGTACACTTGTGCTTTCTCTTCTTCTTCCCTTTGTCCTTGGAACAACCTCTCACAATCAAGGTATTTAAATTATGAAATCTATATTTATCCACCTCATCTCTTTAGAAATTAATGAACCCACCACTTCATCAAGCTTCAACTTTGAGATGGTGCCACTGATCACCATCATGAGATTGTTCCAAGTACTAGGCAAATAATAGATTAGGGTTTAGATTGATTATCCTCATCTATTTTCACATCCACAAATGTCAACTGGCTCACCAAGGTGTTGAACACATTTAGGTGCTCTCTCATTGAATCAACATCACCCATCTTTAAGGATACTTCTTTTACATAAAATACTAGTTCACAAGGGACTTTGTTTGATGCAAATTCCCTAACTTATCCCAAAGCTTCTTAGTGTTGGTCTCTCCCAAAAAATTTAGTAGCACATAATCTGTAAGAAAAATCTGAATGAGGCTCCTTGCCTTCCAATCAACAATTAACTAGTTTTTATATTTTATCTGAAGGATGGTTTATGATTTGCAATTTACACCCATAGATCTCTATCCATGAGCAAATTATCCATCTTGAGATTCAAAAAGTCAAAGTTGGTTCCATTGAACTTCTCCACCTCTATTCTAGAAGTTTACCATGACTGTATGTTGGAAATAATATCAATTACAACAAAAAACCCACTTAAACAAGGATAAATAAGGAATAAGTACTACTCCTCTCATGAATCTAACAATTTAATTAGGCTCTAATCAAATGGAAGGATATATGAAAAGCTTTCTACTTAATCCTACAAGGAGAGATTTACAAGTTATTTGATCTATACAAATTTCAACAATATTTTGACATAGTATTAGCACTAAAGAAATAACAAGAATGGAAGAAAGAATAGAATATTCTTACAAGAGAGAGAGGGAGAGAAACATTGATATAACCTAGGAAAAATATTTTGGAAAAATATCCATCGTCCAAAGCATGAAACCAATTTACTATTAGCAACAATTAGTTATAATAAAATATCAAGCTTCGGGCTCTGTAGGAGATCAACAAGCTCAATCTAGGAGGAAATCATCATGCAAGATATGGACATATATTCTCCATCTCAATCTCTCTATATGTAGACAATAGAGGAATAAGAAATCTTAATATGGAAAACTTATTGAGTTTTCTAATAAATGTACCCAAGTGACATTTCCTAAGGTGGGAACCCAAGTTTGACTCTATGACCAAGATCCATTCCAATAGTCTCCAAAGTAAAACCAAATTCTCTTTCCAATATATGTACCCAAAATGGCTTGTATTCATGTGATCCCTCTTTAAATGCATTTAAATGACCTCCAAAAAAATGAAATACATTTCCCCAATGTACCTCCCACATTAAATATATTTCTGATGTTACACAGCTACCTAAGAAAATATTGCACTACATAAAGTGTGGCATCTCACTTCAAAATAGACCACAACTTTATAAAATATTAAATATTTTATGCAAGGTGTACAATACCTTTCCCAACATCATCAATATGTAGACCATCATCATGGGAGGTACAATTACGTAAAAAGACATCCAAAGAACATGGCTCTAGGAACATAGAACCATCATGACATGTAGAAGAAGTATCATCATAAGGTGCAACAATATCGTGTGTTATAGGTGTACTTTCACCACATAATGTATCATACATAGTAATGGAAAATAAGGGTACATCATGAATATCCTCCACAATAGGTGTACCATGAATCAAACCATCTGAAGAAAAGGTGCTCAAAGTTAGTGTAACATTAGAAACATGTGTTATTATCATTATCCATATGAGAAGAAGGAAACATGCGACAATCATGGATAAGTGTAGTAAGAGTATCCAAAAGGGAAGGAAAAGAAATGATCAAATCCCTAAAGAAGGAAAAAGCACTTATGTGATGGTACAATGCATCCATAGACAATGTGATTCCATTTGTATAACATGTCATGAGTGAATCAAGAATAAAAGGATCACTTGCCATAAATTATATAAACATTCTAAATTAGTAATGCAAACATGAATAGAAGCTACTTGGATAGAGGGCCATGGAATCCATGGTGTAAAAACATAGAAATATGGATTTATCCAAGGGTGGGTATGGTAGGGTTCACAACATTATGCAGTAAAAATCCCAAACCCTAATAGTTGAAGATGAATGATATAGGAATGGTGTACAATTTTCTATAAACTAGTAAAAGTACTTAAATGTGCCATGAAATGGTTGATAGGCACATATTTTGTAACATCCTTTCAATGTAATTCCTGGCCAACACTCTTCAAATATAATTAATGTTTTTGATGTATAGTACATATTGCTAATCTAACAACACATATATTTCTATATATTATTCAAATTATATACTCTATATTTAACTTCAATACTAGTATTTAAAATTTTATTAAAATGATTAGTAATTAAAAAATATGAATTATAATTTGAATTTAATGTTTTACATTCAACACATTATAAAAATTAATTCTTTAATGTGGGGTGTAGGTCTTTTCTTTGATAAAGGAAGAAGCCAAATAGTTCATGTATATATTATATTTTAAGAATATATTTGATCATTAAAACAAAAAGTCTTAAAATAACTTATAAGATGTTGAATGTTTATCATGAAGAAAGATAATTAACATATGTCACACTTATCAACACCAATTCTTTGGGCAACTCTTGCCATATCTCTCTTTTCTTCTTATTGCCCTCGAGCTTTCATCTTTTCCTTTTACTTTAATATCTTTAATATAAATATATAGTTGTCAAAAAAATATTTATTATGATGAGACATTCTACAATGGCAGCATGGTAGGAGTTCCATGTCGTGACCATGTACATAAAACCCAAAACATAGTTAACATATATTAAAAAAACTAAAGCAATAAAATTAAAAATATAGATAAGTAGGAGGTATTTTTCGCAACATGTCAAATTATGATATTTTATTTTAGGGTTTAACTGCATAGTTATTGAGTGAAACACATGATCCATATTTCATGAGTAGTGGTTCACATGAACCCATCTCTCATGTTAATGAATGGTTCACTTAGCACTCATTGCATCTAGGTGATGCACACAGGGGTGAAGCATCACCCCTGTGTGCATCACCTAGATGCAATGAGTGCTAAGTGAACCATTCATTAACATGAGAGATGGGTTCATGTGAACCACTACTCATGAAATATGGGTCATGTGTTTGACTCAATAACTACGCAGTTAAACCCTGAAATAAAATATCATAATTAAAAATATAGCTAACATAATTAATATAGAAATAAAATATATAAATATAAAATAATTATAAAACAAAATAAATATATATTTTTATTTTACTTTGTCAACAATTAAAAATAACTATATATTATAAACTAATTAATTTTTTTTGTTAGTATACCTAGGTCAGGAACCTATGAGCCACACCAAAAAAAAAACAAGCATTGGAGCTCATATTATTCACTAGATGTATCTTGTTATCAATAGTATTCCACAATATTCACAAAATAGCTTTTTGCCAATGCTAGTAGAACACAAGCATTATTTAAAGTGAACCAACTGATAGTACCAAAAAACAAACTATCCACAGATAAATAAAAGGAGCTAGTAGCCCATGCAAAAAGAAACCAGAGAAACCATAAATTATACATATCTTATATGCTTGTTTTCAAGCATTGACAAACATCAATAGGCCCACATTGAAGAAGTAATACCACTACTAGGCTATTGCAAAAAAAACACCATACCAAATCTATGACTCCACCATAAGACTAATCTAGCATACTGACTAATATACCATATATAATCCAACAATATTAAAGAGTAGTAGGAGGGAAAATTACATAGGCCCTCCCCCTACTCCATACAAGACTCACATTTCTTGAAACCAACTTCTCACATAGGATGAGAGAAGTCAACCATGACCACCTCTGCATCGGCATCACAACAACAAACCACAACATTGAATTCAACCTCAGAGGAAATCTTTATCTTTAACCCTTTTCCAGCTCCATCATTGCCTTATGCATTCGACACACGTTTACACTCAATCCACAGAAATGTCCAAGTTGAAAATTGAAGAAAGCTTTAGCTTGATCTTCATTGCCCTTGATATCATCATGCGGTAGGTACATTCCTACGATCAAAGACAATAAAGTGGCATGACTCAAGGATTGAGTTGCATCAAACATCTTCTGGTGTCCCAGTGATTGTTGTATATCCAAAAGAGATCTCTCCATAGCCACCCTAATCGCCACATTGGGAGTTCCATCCATGTCTTTGGCAAGTTCCCAACTTTTCAAAACCCACAGTCTTAAGTCCAGGTTACCAATATCTCCCTCAAGGTATGCAATGAAGCCATCTAATGTCTCTTCCCCAGTCACCCATGCCTTACATTTCTTGTCACAAGAACCAAACTTACCACCAGACCTTGATACAACACTCTTGCCTTTACTAGCCATAGGAGTAGAAACCATGATAAGGATTACCACTCATAGCAATTATCAAAGTAAAATAAAACAACCATAGTATACAAAGCAAAAATCTACCAACACCATGTCAAATCATCATACACCTAAACAATTATATCCCTCACTTTGAATCAAGCCATAATCACTATTCCATAACTCCATGCTGCACTTGCTACAACATCTATCCAATCCTCACAAGTGATGTCGACATCCCATCATTACCCTATAATCCAGCCCCTTATCAAGCATAAACTTATTAATTTTTATTTAGTAAAAAAGTTCTTATTTTTATATATAAAGACATCAAAATTTTAAAATATATAGTAATGCCTACAAATAAAACTATTAAAAAATAACATATAAGTATATAATATTTACTACACTTTTCAAAGTAAAAAGGTGGCTTCTCTAAAAGTAAGATTAAAAGTTACATACCAAAATAAAACAAATGTATTACAAGTAAAATAAAATAAACAATGTAGATAAAATAAAATAAGTAGTTGTAAAGTAAAATAAAATAAAGTAAACAATGTTAAAATAAAATAAAATAAACTCTGTAAAGTAAAAGAATACTTGAGAAATAATAATATTAATTATCATTAAAAAGTCTGAAAATGCTTCGCTTTGCTCTTGCGACTTCTAACCCTTTGCATGCCTCTAGGGATATTCCTCACATCCCGTGCAATGTCCTCCTCGGCACAGGTGCTTCAAATGTTAATGCCGCTAGGCGGAGGCCTCCGGATCTGTTTAATAAGTGCAGTTTCAAAAATGTTGTTAGTTCTGAGGCTAGGGCTTGCGGTAGGCCACACTCGCCCTCCATCGGATACCAAAATTCCCCTCCACCGCATCAGGCTTTGCACCAGGGAGAAATGGGTCTTGATCAGGGGCCAATTAATCTTACCATTAAAGGTGATCCCACTCAAACAAGGTCCGCTGTGCCTATAAGGGTCTCTTCCTCAACACTAGAAATATGTTTGGATGGATTTGTATGTAAAAGGGAGGAGTTTCTGTAGAATCAAGCACTAATTTGTAGATTTATGAAATTGTGGCTGAAGTTAAGCGATCTCCATGCCTGGATTTCAAAAAATTGGAGAGAGTTTTTGGAGGAAGAAATTTGTTTATTTCCCTGTGCCAAAGGGTTTTTTATCCTTGAATTTGAATCTCTTGCGTACAAGGAATGGGTGCTTAAAAATGGTCCTTGGGATTTTCAAGGAGACTTCTTATGCATGAAACCTTGGTTCCCCTCCTTCGATCTGCAAATCGAGACCTTCTCCTCTGCTTTTATCTGGGTGAGATTATCTTATCTCCCTTTGTAGTTTTGGGAACGAGATTACCTGGAGGCCATAGGAAATGGCCTAGGCAAGTATCTTTGCAACTTAGAGGAAACAATAAATTATCAAAGTTCAACATGTGCACGAATTTGTGTGGAAATGGACCTTTCCAAAGGTCTCCCTGCAGAGATTTCACTGAAGGTGGGCAATCATTGCTGGCAACAACCAGTTGATTATGAAAAAATTGCTTTCCGTTGTAGGAAATGCTTCTCAATAGATCACTATAGGCCCCAATGTCAAAAACGACAAGATCATGAGCATGGTAAAATGGCTTTAAGGGGTAAGCCTTCTTGGTGGATCAGGATTGAGCCCCAACATTATTGTATTCCTTCTAGAAAACAAATTGAAAAGACTTCGATCCAAGGTTCTTCAGAAGGCAATTCAAAGCATATACCCTCCCCGCTACAAAGGGCACAAGATTCTTCAAATGGGAATGTACAAAAATTAGATTTGGGTGATTGTGTAGTATCTCTATCTTCTAAATCTAAATCTCCAAACTCTGAGATCTTCCAAGAGCCATCGAGTACTCCAAAGGTTGGCTGCACCAAAGATTGTCCAAATGAAATTAACAGTAAATCTTAGACAGATCAAGATCGGTCAGAAGAAAAGAAAAAAAGCATAAAGACTCCCTCAACAGAGCAAACTGGAGATGACAACAATCAATGGACAATAGTGAGAAGGAATAAGAAATTAGTAGGAAATGAGAAATTAAAGATGACTCTGCGCTCCCATGTTAAGATGGGCAAGCTTGAATCTAAATTCTTTACCTAGATGTTCTCATGCACCCCTTTTTTAGGGCATACAATTTTATTTGTTCTATTTTGTTCTCTTTTAATGGAATGGGAGCTACCCCACTGGTAGTGCTTAACTATTAACAAAAAAAAAAAACTCTTGAGCAAATAAAATAGTTCCAAACATTTTTCTATATAGATGTATTTAAAATACTATACTAGTAAATAAAATAGTTCTAAAGTAAAATAAAATAACTCTTAACTAAATAAATAGCTTGAAATTGATATTTTCCATATTTGTTAGATAGATGTATTTAAACTAGTATATTTATATTTAAAAAAATATATCTATAGTATGCCGAGAGATATCTTCTAGAGGTTATGTACTTGTTTGCCATACTTTTGTAATTTTCTCCACCTTTTTTTCAATTGTTTACAGTTTTTTTTTTTTAATTTATTTTGATTTTTGATTTTTTCTATTTTCTTTTCTTTGGTTCTATATTTTTTGTGATTTTCTCCACCTTTCTATCTTTCATGCTTTTCATTTTTTATTTTCTCCAATTTTTTTTTTTTTTTCAATTTCTTTTTTATTTTTTATTTTTTATTTTATTTTTGCTATATATTTACACGGAAAAAATGAATGCTCTCATCTCCACCCTGCTATGACTGTAGAATGCCTCTAGGCATAAATATCTATTCTATACTAGTTTCCATCCACAATAAAATTATAAAATATTTATGGTTGAAGGAAAGGATTAACCCAAAAACACTCCCAAAAGTGTAAAGCATTTGAAGATAAACATCATTTCCTTCTAACAATCCCTATAATAATGTAACAATCAAATTCATTCCACCGTATAACTCAAATAATTTCTAATCTCATTTAAATAAGAAATGCAACTCCAATTTTTATATGCAAGTTGGTTTTCGAAGAAAGGAAAAAATTAGATGGTTGAAAATTATTGTAAACATCTAAGAGACATTACACTCCACCAACACCACCCTGGATTGTAGATGTAACTTAGTCCTCTAAGAACAACAAACTTTTGAGCAAATATGTAGATATTCTTCAATAGAACATTGACTCTTTGGAATAAACAAATAAGGCAATCTTATATTAGGTTTAAAACAATTTCAATTCAATGTAAATGTATTCAAATATGTTAAACAAAAGAATGGAACATTTATCCTCTATAATTTTTTTATTTATTTACTATATATATAAAAAGAACTCAATAAACTTATACTCAAATTCCAATATAAAGATCAAGAATAATTTTTCATAAAATTATATGAGAGATATAAGATGAAAACATTTCATAATTAAAATTTACTGCTGATGCAATATAAGCTCTTATTTAGTGGCCATACAATTAAAAAAAATCACTGTTGTGAAGTTAGCCCTTATACCTGCCAATTTGATCTGCTTAAAATATTTAATATGCCCATATCTGTTGGATACCCATGGTTGAGATGAGTTAGGCTTGGGTTGCATACTAGAACCCAAAAATTTTAATCAGGTGGCCTATTTTTCCAGGCGCAACAGACATATCATGGCCATTCTACTTAAATATGGTCCATTTCAATGGTCAAACAGTCAATAGCAATTTTACATCTCATTCACAATAAAAAATGGTAAATATTTGTCCTATTTAACTTATTAAATGAGATTATTGCAGTTTTCTTTGACAACTATTGCATAAGGAGACGCTAACAATAATAGATGAGTAGGGTGTAACCCATATATATATATATATATTCGTATTGCTTCATGATCGTAATAAAATGGAATAGAACATTTATTATCTCCATGATCATTCGACGTTTAGACAGCGTAAAATCTTTATTTTCACCTCATTTTAATTGCTGCTTTAACATCCATGAAATGTTTGCGCCACTGTGCTGTAACGTTGTAACTTGCCAAATCAAGGGAAAGGGCAGTTCCCAACGTAGCTTTTGTTACATGTTTGGATCAAGTTGCGGATGCCCAATCTCTTGGGAGACAAAAGATATGACAATGTGGGTTGGGAGACAAAAGATAAGACAGTGTGGGTTTGTCAAGGAAGCAACTTGTATTTCATACAGATTGTTCACTTTCTTATTCACTTCATCAATCTTTGCATATAGGGTAGGGTATGGGATAGGAACATGGGATGGATTAGGATTTTGATGGGTATATGCATACTATTTAAGGGGGATAGATCCAATAATTTGAGTTAAAAGGAATAGAATAATGAAGGTTTTAAGGGTATTATAGGCTTGGGAAATAATATAGATGGATGTGGCTTGACTAAGGAATGGGGTGATGGGATTGATAGTGGAAAATGAAGATGTATGGCGAAAGAATTGGTTGTAATGGTGCTATGTGGAATGCTAGTAGTGGATGAAGCAATGTTATATGTAGGGTTTATGGTAGAGGTAAGGATAGATGCACCGACTTTAAGAGATGATGCAAGATTAACATAAATTGCTTCTAGTGTTTCTTTTCCATACTCATGATTTTCAAACAATTTGTGCCGTATATCACCAAGATTCTCAAAATTCTTTGCATCAGCCAAACTAGCAAGTTGTGTAGCAAAGTATTTTCTTGAATATGAGTCTCATGATCATAATCATCACCCATGTTTATCTCAATCTAATCTAACCACCATTGAATATGTCACTATCATTAGAATGAAGGCTTCTTCTCAATTGAGTACAATGATTGCATGGAGCCTTCGACATAAACAATAATATGAATGGGATCATAATATGAAAGATAACTCATATATGAAAATATGCTAAAAATGTAAACCCTAGGTCAAATCAAGGGTGGGGAGGGTGGGTATAAGGATAAGCAACAATTTCAATCACCAAACCCCAGAAAAAGATAAATCAATGAAGAACTAAAAATTAATGACAACTCAAATATGAAAAATTAGAATATTAGAGTTAAACAACCAATTTAGAAACCTAATAATTAGGGTTTTAAGGCTGGGTAAGTTTGTAGGATTCATCAAAATGAAACTTGAAAAAATAAGGTTCCTTGAGTTTCCTTAGGCCAATTTGGTAGATAAACACAGTTCAACACAAATTAACCTAAGGACATAAATTTGTAGATAAACACAGTTCAACACAAATTAACCTAAGGATATAAAGTGGGGTGTAAATAGAGTGGAATAGAATGGATCATATCAGATAGTATTAGACAATAAGCATGATCACACCATAAATAGAAATTAATGAGAGAGAATACTTAGCTCTATAACTAAAGATTGAGTGTTTATTGATCAAGACAATGAAGTTGATGTGCGTTGGAATTTGGAAATGTGCTAGATAGTTTGTGTATGGATGAGAATTATAATATTCTTCCTTGTTAGATGTGCTCGATCACTTTCATAGTTTTCGATCTAGTTTGTGGTTGTGAACACACCATGTGTTTGCAATCTTGATCTATAATAATATCTAGATTTTGCCCTATGAATTCTATGAAAAGTAAATTGCTAGATCATCATATTCTTAGGGTTTTTTCTATCGAGCTAGTCTGGTATCTAAAAATACCTTAATAGACAACAAGCTTCAAACATGTACATGAATTCTAAAATGATTGCTAGGTGATTCACATGCACTAAGATGTTTGTGTGATCAAATATGATAGATGCAAATGATTATTCTTTTGATTCCTTAGATGTATAGGTGAATGAAAGCAATGCTTTTCCAATGACAAAGTGATTAGAATGCATGTCTTTTTATACATAAATATAACACCAAATTACAGATATTTGTGCATAGTTAGCCTCAAACCAAAATGTAAGATGGAGCCAATTGGCTAAATGTTTGATTTTGATTTTATAATTAAGTAGATCAAGATTATGGCCACGAGGATGATCTCACACTTATAGACAAAACCTAGGGTAGATAGGTAAGTTGGATTTATGTTGGAGATGGATTAGATTGGATAATGATTAGATTAATAATCAAAATTAGACAAATAAGCTAAGTGAATTGAGATTACATGTACATAAATATTGAGATAAGCAATAAACATAAGACTAAATACAAACAAAACTAAATATACAAGTTTAACTATACACAAAAATTATCACTTAAAACTATATAAATACATTAAAATGTTACTTCAAACTAGACACAAAACTAAATAGAGCATCAAACCATTACAACAATCCATATTCTAACAATAGCACTTCCTCCACTGGTTTATGATTGGTTCCCTGATTTCATAATAACAATAATAATGGTATTAACATTATAGGCCTAACTCAACTTTTTGAGTTGGGCTTTGTAAAGTTTCTAGGGTGATGCGTTCGTTGGAGATCATATGAAGTTTTTAAAGATCCAATCCTTGGAGATTGGAAACATGTTATGCCATTATTGTTTAGCTAATAAAACATGTGAAACACCTCTAACCAACCTCATAGAGACCTTACTTTGACTTTTGCCACGAAATATTAATCACTTAAACTCCATAAACGTGAGGGCACATGGTTTTCATTTTTCCTTGAAACTTGTATCTAGGAGAACCCCCACTCTATCGTGCATTTATATTATGCTAAAGAATTAGTTACTATATTATACATTGTTTAGTGGGAAGCCACATTTGCTTGGGTTGTCCTAAGGAATGCAGACAAGAACGTTCGTCATGTGAATGTAGAGACAATTTAAATTTTAAATGCTCCGTCTACCTCTATTTTAAGGTGCTATTAAATGGTTGATATGTGTAGATGTTTATAGTTTTGTAGGTTATTATTATAGGTATTGTTTAGCGGGAGTTATAAAATATATATATATATATATATATATATATATATATGAATAAAACTTATATTTCATCAAGTCTTGTTATTAGGTTAGAAGTTGGTACTTCTATTTAGTATTGAATATGTTGAGGAGGTTTGCTTAGTTTGGGTTTGAATGTCATATTGAAATTATGTTGATTTTTGAATTGTAGGAATAAATTGGAAATATTTTGTATGGGTTCATTCTGTGATTTTAAATTTGGGTCCTATTTAGAAAGAAAAATTAGCCACATTCATCACTTTTGTCATTTCTAATAATAAATTGGTTTTGACTGTATATGTTGTAAACAATTAATAATAAGTATAAGAATGTAATAATGTTTCTCCAAATATATTATATAATTTTTCCTTTTCTAATTTAATTTTTCTATGTTGTAAGATTGGTTGTTTTTCATGTCATCGATTTCACCTTCTCTCAAGCCAAAATGATAGGTTTTAGAAGATGCAAATGCTTTTTGAAGTTTATAAATTCAACAAATATAATAAGTTCTAAACCACTATATATACATAAAAAGCATGTATCATTTTATGGCCTTTAATCCAACTATATCTAGGTGTTCTTTGTTTTCACACAACATTAAAGTATTTGCAATCCTCATCCACTAAACCTTTTTGGTTGCATGCTAGTAAAAAACAGTAAACCTTACAAAATCATATTGGATTCCAAAGTGTTTCATTAGTTTAATGAGCTTGAGAGCATCCTCACCAAAGCTAGTTTGGGCATATCCTGTGATCATAGTGATCTATGAGATCACATTTATTTAAGACAACTTGTCAAACATTTCACATGACATTTGCAACTACTATGTTATAAAAAAATCTCCTTTCCTTTATGATTTGATGGATGTCCATACCTTATTCTAAATGGTCATTTTTGAATAGGCTTGGAATATGCTAGCAAATGTTATGGAGATTGGCCTTATACCTTCTAATTACATTTTATTAAAAGTTTCCAATCCCTTTTCAACTAAACTATTTTGTACATATACAACAACCATCATATCCCATGAGACCACATTTCTTTGGGACATTTCATTGAAAAGCCTTAAAGGCTCATAAAGAACACCATTTTGTGCATATCACACAATTATGGCATTCCATGAGACCACACCTTTTTTAGGTACTTATCAAATAGTTCAAGTGCCTTTTGTATTCTCTCACACTTTGAATACATATCTACCAAGGTATTTGCAACTACAACATCCAACAAAAATCCACTTTCCATTATGCTTTCATGGATGTCCATACCTTGTTCTAAAGCTCTCATTTTGCCAAAGATTATGGAATTTGGCTTTACACTTCCCCATTCCCTTTTCTCAAAAGTTTCCAATGCCTTTTCAACAAAAGTAGAGAAGTGGTGCAAGTGGTTGTTTAATTTTTTCCTACAATTATTTCTATTTAACCTTTTTATGGAACTTCATGAATGCATGACCATGACACACTTCACTTGTTTACCTTAAATAATTTGCAAGCCCATTATTCACTTGTGTAAGCATGTATTAGAAATTTAGAAGGAAATACTAATATAATAATGTCTTCTCTCAATTATATCATATACTCTATCAAAACGATAAAATAAAAGAAAAGGTTGGATTAATTTAACTCCTACAACATCTAGATTTTGCCTTGTATAATCCTCAAAATTGGAATTTTAAAGATTCTAATGTGTTGAGTGGTAAACTTTAGATTGATCATGCACAAGTAGTATACCAGTGGCTTTTGACAAGAAAAATACATGTGGATTTTGGATCGGTGTCTACTATGCTAGTTGTTTATACATCCCCACTCCAAAATCAAATCAATCTTGGTTATCCCCATTTACTACTTGTTGAAATTAGTAACTACATTTGAATCAAGTCATAGGGTTTGCTATTTTAGGTAGTTTGTTGAGAACAAAGTCTTCTTTTCCTCCTTAGAGATGTCAAAAGTGTGGAAACCAAGAACTATGTGGAAGATTGTGAGTATCGGCATGAGTCACGAGAGATCAACAATCACACACTCAACACTATCAAAGACATAAGCAATATGCAAAGCAAAACCGGATAATGAATTAGCTCAATGAATATAGGCATCCAGTCTCTAAGAATAGACGTTCCAGAAATAGGAAAGCAAGCCTAATAATAGTAGTGGCCTAAAGATAGGCATGTAACTACTTAACTTAGGATAAGCTAATTTAGACACCTAGCTAATCATAGACATGCTAATAAAAGCACAAGAACACCTAATTTTAGAATGTGCCCAATTAAGGAGCACAACTAAATATAGTCATACCTAAGTGAGCTTAATTATACTAACACCCCCCTTAAGCAAAGCTTAGGCGAGGAAATGAAGATGGGTCCCGACAACTAGGCCTGATCAGGTACCCATGTACAATGCAATCTCTCATAAAGCAGAGAAAGGGAGAAAACCTCATGGGAAAAACTCCCCCCCAAAAGAGAGAAAAAAGAAAGTGGATAAGATAGAAAGCCCCCTTGAGGATGATGTTGCTGATGAAGTGGATCATACCCCAAAGAGAGCTCACAAATGAATGAGCTTGCTCTTAGTGAAGGGTTTGGTGAAGATGTCAGCAACCTGCTCCGATGATTGGCAAAAGACTAAGTCAATGATCTCTGCATGAATAAGCTCTCAAATGAAATGCATATGAATCTCAATGTGCTTGGTCTGCTGATGCTGGACTAGATTCTTGCATATCTGAATGGTTGTCTAGTTGTCACAATAAATGACTGTGAGTTGTCAGAATGGAATGCCAAACTCAATGAGAATGCCTTGAAGCCAAAGAGCCTCAGTAGTTACATTAACAACTCCGGTGTACTCTACCTCTATGGATGATAAAGCAATAGCATTCTACTTTTTTCTAGACCAACTAATATGACCAGAACCAAGTGAGAAACTATAATCGGAAGTGGACTTGCGATTCTGAGTATCACAAGCCCAATATGAATATGTGTATCCAACTAAGTTAGCCTTAGTTCCATATGTGTAATGAATCCTAAAGTTGAGAGTCCCCTAAAGTTAGTGAAGGATCCTCTTAGCTGCTTTCCAGTGTAGCTCATGAGGCTCTTGCATGAATCTCAAAACCATGCCAAATGCATATGAAATAGTTGGCTTGGTGTGGGTCAAATAGATGAGACTGCCAACTAGTTGTCAATACAAGGTAGCATCGACCAATGGTGTAGCACAATCAGCCTCAAGCTTAACTCTAGATAGAAAAGGATTATTGGATGACTTACAGTCAGTCATGTGAAACCAAGCAAGAAGATCAAGATTATACTTAGGATGTGCTAAAGTGATCCTTGAGTCTGTCTATGAAATCTCAATGCCAAGGAAGTAATGTAGTAAGCCTAAGTCTGTCATGTCAAACCTCTCCTAAAGAGTTGTCTTCACTGCTTCAATAGCTGATGTAGAACTCCCAGTGATCAAAAGATCATCAACATAAAGTACCAATATTAGTAATGAATCATCCTGTCACATAAGATAAATGTTGGGATTTGAGTGGCACCTAGTAAAACCTGAAGATAGGAGGAAGGAATCCATCTTGGCATACCAAGCCCGAGGCGCTTGTTTGAGGCCGTAGAGAGATTTCCTAAGTCTACATACTAAGGAGGAATCCTGAAGATACCCTGGTGGTTGTTCCATCTAGATCTCCTCCTCAAGGTCTCCATGAAGAAAGCACTCTTCACATTCATTTGGTGCACTTCCCAACCATGTTCTATGGCAATAACAAGTATGAGTCATATGGAAGTCATCTTGGCCATGGGTGCAAAGGTCTTTGTGTAGTCAATACTAGCAACTTGTGAAAACCCTTCAGCTACCAAATGTTCCTTGTACTTATCAACTGACCCATCTACTGCATTTTTGGTCTGATAGATCCATTTGCATCAAACCATCTTTCTTCCCTTAGGAAGATGTGTCAAATCCAAAGTGTGATTTCTCATTAAGGAATCATATTCCTCATTCATAGCATCATCCCACTCAAGTATGCTTGAAACCTCTCTGAAAGTCTATGGATCAGAGGCTAAGGCAAAGTAAGCATGTGGACCACTTTGATAATCTAACCATGTACGTATCCCATCTACTGGATTTCCTGCCCATGTCCCTACACTCTGAAGTGTGGGTGAATCAGGTGCCGAGAGATCAACCTCCAAAGTAAGCCCATAAGAAGATGAAGATGAAACCCCATCATGGTCCTCATTGTTAGAACTGGAAGAAGGGATCTCTATCTCAAGAATCGGTTGTGGATGGTTTGTCAGAAGATGCATCATCAAAGTCGAATGAGTCCACAAAAGGAGTAATGTCAAGTGAAGAGTCAGTGGGACTTTCCTAGAACTTAACACTCCTCTCAATGAACAACTCATGTGTGGTCAGATGTAGGAAATGATAACCTTTAACACCTTCTGGATACATGTTGACCTATTTTTCCCCTTCCTAGAGTCAAATTGCCCAGTCTTAATGTTGAGAATCTTGTTGAAGTTCTTTAGGTGCCCAATGTTCTTCATGTAAGGTGTTTTCCTTGTAAAAATCCCTAAAAATCTTGAGTATAAAACCCCTAAAAAAACCCAGAAATTTCCAAGTTTTACCTTAGTTTTTTCAACCTTAGTCGACAAAAGTTCAAGTTCGCGAACCCACTGGTTCAACGACTAAGGGAATGTTCAAAAGAAGCCAAAAAGTTGTTAAGGCAAAAGAAAGACAAAAGGTTGCCTTTATCAAAAAATTATGTGGTTCAAGAACCCATTGGTTTGTTGACCGACAGGTTAGTCGATCGGTGAATTCACTGACAAAGAAAGGGAGGCCAAAGGAAGACTTGAAAAATGACTAAGGAAAAGAAGAAGAAAAGCTTTATCGGCAAACCAGAGGAAACTCGAACTTGCCTAGGTTCATTGATAAAGAGAATCGCGGATAAAGGAAGATAGAGAGAAAGAAGCTAAGGCAAAGAGGTTCATGGAAGTGAAACTTTGCCGACAAAGAGAGAAAAGAATAAAAGGCTAAGGTAAGGAAAAGAGAATCTTTATCAGCAAATCAGAGGAAACTTGAACTCGCCAAATAGTTTGAAATTTCCTAGGTTCACTGATAATGCGAATCACTGATAAAGAAGAAAAGTAACAAAGGAGGCGTAGTTCGCAAAAATGGAATTTCACCGACTAAAGGGCAGAAAAGGATGAAACAAGTAAAGTTCATGAAAAGGTGATTCAAGGCTGACTAAAGAGAAAGAGAGAAAGATAGAGGCAAGACAAAAGTTCACAAAAAGGTGATTTCACTGACTGAAGTAAAAAGTAAGGTTAAAAGCAAAGACAAAATGGTTTGTAAAAAAGAGATTTTGTCGATAAGACAAAATAAAAGCCAAAATTATAAAAAAGTGAAATAAAATGAAAATAAAGCTTGGAATTTAATGTAAAGCTTTAAAATATTTTTTAAAATTAAAATATTTTAAAGTATTGTAAAAGCTTTGCACAAGGATTTTGGCAGGAATATATATTTGAAATATCTATCTTCTCCAACCGCCATTAGTGCAAAATTAGATCAGCCCAGTTGGAGGTAGTTGTGCATTTAATTGTTGCAGGTAGATGAATCAACTGTTTATATTTAAGAGGCAACAGATATTTCCAAGCTACTTCATCCTCAAGAAATTTTTTGCATTTATGTTTTGAAGACAGATGTACATAGACATTCCCTTTGCAGAAATGTCTTTTGACATGCCCATGGGGAGAATTTATTGTAGTAGGTGACTTAGGTCGGTGAATGAAATGGTATAAATATATGAAAAATCAATGTAATGAGGGTTAGATACAGAGACTTATTTTTGTGTTCGAAACAAAACCCTCTTCTATTGTAACCTAGTGAGAAACGGTGCCTCAAATGTACTGGCGTTTAGGTGAAGTTACATTGGTGTGACAGTTCCGTTTTGTTGGGACATGGAGTGTAGTCTCCTCAATGAGCTGATGAGTTTGGCATTGTGTATTCTGTTGGAGGGAGATGGTCATGTAGTTGGGACTTTGACTGGTGTCTCCTCGACATCTGATGTCTTGTGGTTTCATCGGTGAGACAGTTATATGTCATTGTGAATCGTCACACCGTCTCCCTGATATCCCAATAGAGTGGAACCCATCGTGAGCTGTTAAAGTGGGACCATTCGAGCTAAGCGATAAGTGTCATCAGAAGGACTCCCTCGTATCAGATGGAGGCAGTACATAGTCTCCTTGATACCCTGAGTCTGCAGTGCATAGGCGGTATGTTCTTCATCAGAGTGACTTGGGATATCGGTGGGACTCTATTTTGGGTCTCTTCGATATGCCGATATGGTATTCCTCGCAGCCTCACGGTGCCTTGGTGGGACCCAAAAAGTATTAAATGAGGATTGGATGGAGAATGTATGACTCGATGAGTTGGCGGTAATACAGTTGTCGAAGGGACTTTGAGAGTTCGGAGAGATGTATTTGGTGTCTCTTCGATGGCTCAAAATGTCTGTAACAATTAAACTGTATTGTAACTGTTTGCTGAGGAAGTTGAACTGAACCATTCACTAGGATCGCTTGGAATGTAAAGAATAGTCTGTAATGCTATAAAGGAACATTGAATGTTCTGCAAGTGAGAGTTTGATTGAAGCTGATTAGAGAAATGTTTTGTTGTTAGATATCTCTAGATGGATTAGGATGTTAATCTCCATGAAAGGCTTAGTCCCTGAATTGTATTGTAACTATATTTTCTGGTTGCTGAATAATACAACGGGTCTGAGATTTTGGAGTGTGGGGTTTTTTTTACCTGAAAGGGTTTTCCCCACGTAAATCTGTGTGTTCATATCTTCTATCCTTTCATGCTTTGTGATTCTTCTTATTGAATCTGTTTAATAATGCTACTGAAACTGGTTTGTTATCTAAATTGTAATTACTTCTTTCTAAGGATTAATGGTGGGAAATAAACTATGTCTGATTATGCTTTGTGGAATAGTTATGCATGTTTTTGAGGCAATCTAAAGAAATTTAGAGCTGCCTAAGATATTGTTGTTTTTAGATGTTCTTTATGAGATGTATTCAATTTCCCTACATAACCATACCTTTTGATCAATATATGTTGATTGCTTTACCTTTTCATGCTACTTTTAGCTCTGTGTAGATCTAGAATTGGTTATTGTTTGTGAATATTTAATTCCTTAGAATCCTTTTCTTATCTTTTACCTCTGATAAGATCTGCAAGATTTGTGTGAGTTTATCAGTTGTATTCAATTATTCTATGCATTTTAGCTTTGTGGGTGTTATTCATTCAAACCTGGTGTATCACCTTTCTATTCTTAGTTTCTCTTTCTTTCCCTTTTCTCAAAAGTGATTAGATTAGGTTTAGTCTTAGTCTACTCTGAATTGCATATTTAGAGGAAGGAACCAGCCTTCTCTGGAGGTTTAATTTCCTTTGTAGGGTCCCACACCTGGAAATCACTCCAATGTTTCATTAGATTGTTGCAGCAAAACCGCTTCAACATAGGATGCAAATCCAAGTGACAATAGTTTGTGGCATGCTCGGTGGGACCACACTTTACTCTGAATGAAGAGTTAAGTTGAGAAATTGGTGTTGTTCTCAGTATTCTACAGTTTGGCAAACAAATTCTATGCACCTGGCGACTCTATAAGCTCCTAGTTTTAGATTAGTCCAACAGTATATGGCTAGAGTGCAGATGAGAGTTTCTTCAAGAGGTAATAATTATCAATTTCTTGAATTACCTATTGTTACTTCAAGGAGAAGAACTAGGTTATCTAGGTCTCCTGCAATAAGGAATAATAGTGTTGTTCCTCCTCACCCAAGAGCTCAATCTACACCTCCTCCTATTAGGTTTCAATACTCAAGAAAGGGCTTGCACATACCTACAAAAAATCTAAACATTCCCAATATGGAAAGAAATCTGCCTTTTGTAACCTTCAATGGAGGTAGCCCTTTAGCCCTGGCTACACATAATGATATATCTACCTCAGCCCTAAAGATTATTTCATCCTTTATGGGTGATGGTTCTACTACACCTGCTGAACATATCAAAGAAATATCAAATGTATGTTCAGTTCACCATATTCAAAATGAAGATGCGGTTGTTTGGCTCATGGTTTTATCCTTCAAGGAGAGAGCTCTTCAATGGTTTAGGAGTTTAACCCCTACTTCAATACATGATTGGGATGAGCTAGGAGAAGCACTCAATAAGTATTTTAGAGAAATAACAGACAATGTTTATCTGCTAGAACAACTGACAACCATAAAGAGGGCTCCCAATGAGATGATGGTTGATTTCAACTTCAGATTTCAAAGGGCGTGGGAAAGAATCCTAGCTCTCCTTAGACCGTCTCCTTAAGGTGCTTTCTTATATTTTTTGAGAGCTTTAAATTCTAATATTGTTGTTATGATGCAATCTATGGGTGCTCAAACTTTATCAGATGCATATGAGATGACTTTAAGAGCCAAAAATTATTTATACAGGCTGGGATAATTGCTCCTAGACCTCATGTACCTATCTTCCTAGAATTGCATTCACAGGTTCAACAACCTACTATTTACCCCATCCCAGAGCCTAAATCCTCTACATCCGCTCTTTTACAAGAAGAGAACGACCTCAAAACCCTAGTGACCAATTTGACTAACAAAGTTAATAGCATAGCTATTCAAACTACCCCTAAACCCCATCAAAATTATAACCAGGGGTGGTCTTCAAATCAGAACTGGAATTAGGGTTATAATACCAATAGAAATTAAAAACTGAAACCAAGATTATCGACTAAATAGGTACCAAAATAATAACCTTGCTTAGCCCTTGAAAATAGCTAGACCCATCCAACATATACCAACTATCAATCTAGTTAGGGCCTTGGTTCATACTCAAAACAATCTAGCCTAAGAGGCAGATTGGTGTTATCCTTGTAACCAATCTCACAATCAGTCTACTTGTGCATTTGGGGCACAAGAATGAGCGCTAATGGTGTAAAAATTTTACACTAAAAAAGCATCATTGGTGGAAACAGCCAACAATAACCCTGAGGTACCAAATGAGGCTGCTTCTAATTCTAATTTAATGATTTGGACTCTTGAGGATTTATGTGTTGTTAACCAGCCTATGGACAGTATGATAATGTCAATAAGAAGTGTTGCAAACAACACAAGATCCAAGAAGAGACAATTGGAGGATAACCCCATGCCTGCTATATTACAAAAGGAACCTATCCCAAAAGCAAAAGGGGCTAGTGCTTTGAATTCAACTTAGAGCAACACGCTTGCTACTACAAAGGAGGTTTCGTAATCTCCAAAAGTGTTTGAACAAGCTACAAAGCAGTCAAAGAGGGGAACATGGATTCCTTCCATGCACAAAACAACATTTCCCCTGAATATTATAGAATAAATGAAAAATACAAATTTGAATGTGTTAATGTGGGAGGTATTATCAATCCCCTCTCAAAGGGATTTGTTGCAAGATGCCTTAAGGCAATTCCCAACAGTTGAATCAGCAGTCCAGAGGGAAAAAGACCTAGTCAATCTTGTACAACCAAGTGAAGAGAAAGGGGGTCCAACAAAGAAGACATCCCCATTCTACTTGTCTCTAATCATTGGGAAATTCCTGGTACATAATTGCATGATTGATTTAGGGGCTAGTATTTCAGTTATGCCAAAGAAGATAGTAGATGCATTAGGCATCAAATATACCCCTGTTTCATCAAGTGTGTTGTAGTTGGATGGTACTTCTATCAATATTGTTGGGGTGATCAAAGGACTGGATTTGACCTTACATGATTGTCCAAACTTGACTATTAGTCAAGATATTTCAGTTATTGATCTTCCTCCTTTCTTTGCTATTTGCTTGTCAAGAGACTTCACAGCTAAGGTATGTGGCTACCTCTCCTCTGATTGGACTCACATGTTGCTGAGGACAAGATATGGCACAAGGTTCACCATTAAGGCTGAACTAGTTTCAAATTATCATGTAGAAAATTATGATCATAGCCTAGTGAACCCTCATTGTATGATTCAGGGTGAGGAAGTGCATGATTCAGGGTCTCTTGAAACAATATCCTCGCCCCTTCCAACCCAAATCTTTTCCTTGATGAATGGGAAGAACATAATTTTGATTTTGATCCCTATGACACCACTAGGACAATTGGGCTAGGCACCTACATGATTCATGAGGAGAATACCTCAGTCCCCTCTATATTAAAACCAGATGATGATTCTAATGGCCAATGGAAAATGTTCTTTGATGGTGCAAAGAGAAGAAATGGAGCTAGTGCAGGAGTACTACCGATCTCTCTGACCGGTAAGGGACTACATTTTTCTCATTGGGTGCATTTTTCATGCACAAATAATGTTGCAGAGTATGAAGCATTGGTACATGGTTTGTTGATTGCTAAAAAGAAGAAAATCAGACATTTGGAGATATTGGAGATACTGAGCTGGTGGTCAACCAATTCAGGGAAAGATGTGCAACAAAGAATTAGCTCTTAAGAGCTTATAGACATAGAGTTTGGGGCCTGTTTGAGAGTTTTTATGCTCTCAACGTATAGGCGATCCCAAGGAAATTAAATGCTAAGGCAGACCAATTGGCAATAGTTGGTGCTTAGTTTTCTCCCCCCACAGACCTCTTTCAAGGACCTAATCAACATGTCAAGATAATGGTCAGGTCCTCAGTCCTAGATAATGATGTGAACTGGCATATTTTTTACAGTAATGAGCAAATTGTAAATTTCATCCAAAATGAAACTGAGTTCTCATCGATTGCATAGTCTCGACTACAAGAAGGGTATGGTGATTAGATTATTCAATTGAAAATAAACAAGCTACCCAAGGGTTTAGTCACTCTTGAGGCTATTTTCAGCCATGATGATGAATTCAAGGGCGAGAAGAAGAACATCACATTAAAAAAAGATGACTATAAAAATGTTGCTATTGTGCAGGACAAAGATTTATTGCTGGGAAAGGTATGTTGTGATGATGAACACAAACATTTTATTTACCTTTCTCAGAAATACAGTGATGTTTTTACATAGAACTATGAGGGCCTAAAGGGTTTTGACCCTAATATTGCCCAACATGTCATAGACCTTGAACCAAACACTAAACCTTTCCGCCAAAGGTAGCAACTTGTAAATCCTAAAATCGATCCCTTTATGAGGAAGGAGCTTGCCAAGCTCATTCAAGCCAAAATCATTTTCCCATCAAGTATTCCACCTAGGTAGCTAATTTAGTGCTAGTGAGGATGAAAAATGGCAAGATAAGGTTGTGTGTGGATTTTTCATGATTTGAATCGAGATTCCCTAAAAGATCACTATCCTCTATCACCCATGGACCAAATCTTATAGACTATTGCAGGGGTAGAGAGGTTCTCATTGCTTGATGGTTTTTCTGGTTATAACCAGATTTTGTGAGGGAAGAGGATAGTTTCAAGATGACATTCACCACTAAGTGGGGAACCATGGTGTATGCAAAAATGCCATTTGGGCTCTCTAATGTTGGCACCACTTTTCAAAAGGCAATGGACATTGTGTTCAAGGGATTGATCAACAAGTTCATCCTAATTTATCTAGATGATACTAGAAGTCTTTTCCAAGATAAGAGAAAATCACATGGAGCATCTAGAGAAGGTTTTCAAAGATGTAAGGAGTTTGGGGTGTCTCTGAACTCCAAAAAGTATGTTTTTGTTGTCTCTCAGGGAAAGCTTCTGGGCCATTTAGTGTCCAAAGATGGAATCTCCATAGACCCAGAAAGAACTTCAACCCTTCTTTCTCTTCCTCTACCTACTCATAAAAAGGCTCTGCAGTCTTTTCTAGGGTAGATCAATTTTGTTAGGAAATTTATTCCTAACTATACTAGTTTGGTCAAACCTCTGACCCTAATGCTTAAAAAGGATGTTGTTTTTAGGTGGACCAATGAGGGGAAGGATGGCTTTGAGAAGATAAAGGAAGAAAATTCTCAAGCTCCTACTCTCATGAATCCTAATTATGAGAAGGACTTTGTCCTTTATGCCCATGGAGGAGAGAGTAGCGTTGCAGCTGTCCTGATGCAGCAAAATGACCAAGGTATGGAACAACCCCTGGCCTTTTTTAGTCAAACATTGAAGGACTATGAGGTCAGGTATAGTCCCATGGACAAACAAGTTTTTTCCATTGTAAGAGCATTGAAATTTTTTAGATATATGCTGGCAAATAACCATATCAAAGTATTAGTTTCTCATCCTAGTGTGAGAGACTATATAATAGGAATTGAGATTAGTGAAATGAGAGCAAGCTAGGTCACTAAGATCCTGGTATATGATATTATCAAAGCCACTAAGATGATTAGAGGTAGAGGAGTATGTGAACACTTATCTCAAACTACTATGGATGAAGTGAACTCATCTTATCACTTGAATGAAACAGAACCTATAGCTGAACCAACGATTGTAAGTTCCTGGACAACATACATGGTTAGGTTCCTATCTATTGGTGAGTATCCTTATGGATTGGATAAAACTAAGAAAATATATTTTAGGTTGCAAGATGGGTTCTCTTTAAAATAAATTTGGATGGAGTCTCGCTGAGATGCATTGAAGAAGATTAGATGGACATATTGCTCAATGAGTTTCATGTTGGTCCAGTTGGAGGCCACTTCTTTGCAAGAGCTACAACAATGAAGATAATGAGGGCAGGTTACTTTTGGCCCACATTATTCAATGATGCCAATGTGTGGATAAGAAAATGCAAAGAGTGTGCTCTCTTTGCTAGGAAGAAAAGATTGGTAGCCCTTCCACTTCATCCTAGTCAAGTAGATCAAACTTTCTCACAGTGGGGTCTGGATTTCATTGGCATGATCAACCCTACATCCAGTGTTGGCCATAAGGGGTTCTAACTGCAATGGACTACTTCACCAGGTGGGTTGAAGCAGTCCCACTCAAAGAGGCTACAGAATCAACAATCATGGATTTCTTGGAAGAAATCATGACAAAGTTTGGAGCTCCCCACACTATCATTTCTGATAATGCAAGAGCTTTTACTAGTTTTAGGATAGATGATTAGAATTTGAAGTATAATGTGTTCTTGAAGACTTCATCTAACTATTACCCCAAGGTAATGGGTTAGTTGAATCTACTAATAAGAACCTGATCCGAATCCTAAAGAAGACCATGGAAACAAATCAGAGAAATGGCATAATAAGATCAAAATGACTCTTTGGGTTGATAAGATCACCTATAAAAGAGCCATTGGTAACTCTCCTTTTGTTCTTATTTATGGAAAAGAGGCTATATTGCCCTTATCTTTGGAGTTTACTTCATTGGAATTGGCCCAACAGTTGGAGTTAGAAGGTGAAGAAACTAGGTCTATAAGGATGGCTGAATTAACTGAGTTAAAAGAACAGAGATAGTTAGGCATGGCTACATTAGAAGAACACCAGAAGCAAACCAAGAAATACTTTGACAGGAAAGCCAAGGATCAAATTTTCAAGGAAGGAGATCTTGTTTTGAAATGGAATGCTGACAGAGCCAAACTTGGAGGCCATACTAAGTTTGATGCAATTTGGAGTGGCTCGCATATCATCACTCGTTGTAAACAAGCCAATGCTTTCAAACTTTTAAGGCTAGATGGTGAAGTTCTATAGATCTCAATGAATGGGATCCATCTCAAACCTTACTTCTAGGGTTGGTCTAAGATTTTGTATATACTATTTTGTTTTGTTCTTGCTTTAGTTTTTCCTTTTCCCTAAGTGTCGTTGCACATGCTACACTCTCATTAGGAGAATGCAGGCCTCGTTTTCCCTTTTGATGTTGTTTTGAAGGCAAGGTTTTAGTTGTTTTCAACCTATTGTAGTCTCTTTTGACCCTATGCCCAATGGATGCTTAAGGCCATTGGTTCATTTGTTTAGCAGGCAAACATCCTTGAGAGGTCGCCAGAATGTTGACCTATTTTTCCCCTTCCTAGAGTTAAACAACCTGATCTTAATGTTGAGAATCTTGTTGAAGACTCATTAGGTGCCCAATGTTCGTCATGTAAGGGTATTTTCCTTGTAAAAATCTCCAAAAATCTCAAGTATAAAACCCCTAAAAAACCTAGAAATTTCCAAGTTTTACCTTAGTTTTTTCAGCTTTAGTCAGCAAAAGTTCAAGTTCGTGAACCCGCTAGTTCGCCAACCAGCTGGTTCACCAACTAAGGGAAGGTTCAAAATAAGTTGAAAAGTTGTTAAGGTAAAATCAAGACAAAAGGTTGCCTTTATCAGTGAATTATGTGGTTTGTGAACCCATTGGTTCACCGACTGATAGGTTCATCGATTGGTGAATTCACCGACAAAGAAAGGGAGGCCAAAGGAAGACTTGAAAAATGACTAATGCAAAGAAGAAAAAAAGCTTTATCGGCAAACCAAAGGAAACTTGAACTCGCCAAATAGTTCAAAATTTCCTAGGTTCGTTGATAAAGTGAATCGCTGATAAAGGAAGATAAAGAGAAAGAAGCTAAGGCAAAGAGGTTTGTGGTGAAACTTTGCCGACAAAGAGAGAAAAGAATAAAAGGCTAAGGTAAGGAAAAGAGAAGCTTTATCGACAAACTGGAGGGAACTTGAACTCACCAAATAGTTCAAAATTTCCTAGGTTCGTCGATAATGCGAATCACCGATAAAGAAGAAAAGTAACAAAGAAGGAGGTGTAGTTCACGAAAATGGAATTTTGTTGACTAAAGGGTAGAAAAGGATGAAACAAGTAAAGTTCATGAAAAGGTTATTCAAGGCCGACTAAAGAGAAAGAGAGAAAGATAGAGGCAAGCCAAAATTTCATGAAAAAGTGTTTTCACCAACTGAAGGAAAAAATAAGGGAAAAAGCAAAGACAAAATGGTTTGTAAAAAAGAGATTTTGCCGATAAGGCAAAATAAAAGCCAGAATTATAGAGTGAAATAAAATGAAAATAAAGCTTGGAATTTAATGTAAATATTTTTTAAAAAAATTAAAATTAAAATATTTTAAAGTGTTGTAAAAGCTTTGCATAGGGATTTTGACAAGAATATATATTTGAAATATCTATCTTCTCTAGCTACCTTTATTGCAGAACCAGATCAGCTCGGATGGAGGTAGTTGTGCATTTAATTATTGCAGGTAGATGAATTAGTTGTTTGTATTCAAGGTAGTAGATATTTTCCAACTACTTCATCCTTAGGATATTTTCTAAATTTATGTTTTGAAGACAGATGTACATAGACATTTCCTTTGCAGAAATGTCTTCTGACAGGCCCATGGGGCGAATTTATTTTAGTATGTGACTTAGGTCAATGAATGAAATGGTATAAATATATGAAAAATCAATGTAATGAGGGTTGCATATAGAGACTTATTTTTGTGTTCCAAATAAAACCCTCTTCTGCTATAACCGTGCCTTTTGATCAATACATGCTGATTGTTTTACCTTTTCATGCTACTTTTAGCTCTGTGTAGATCTAGATCTGGTTATTGTTTGTGAATGTTTAATTCCTTGAAATCCTTTTCTTATCTTTTACCTCTGATAAGATCTGCATGATTTGTGTGAGTTTATTAGTTGTATTCAATTATTTTGTGCATTTTATCTTTGTGGACGTTCTTCATTCAAACTTGGTGTATCGGCTTTCTATTTTCAGTTTCTCTTTCTTCCCCTTTTCCCAACGGTGATTAGATTAGGTTTAGTCTTAGTCTACTCTGAATTACATATTTAGAGGAAGGAACCATCCTTCTCTGGAGGTTTGATTTCCTTTGTAGGGTCCCACACCTGGAAATCACTCCAATGTTTCACTGGATTGTTGTAGCAAAACCACTTCAACACAAGGTGCAAATCCAAGTGATAACAATAACCTACAAAGATGCAATGTTTGGACTGATGTTCCATTGCCTTGAGATTTTGAGAAGGTATTCTTGCCATAGTTGGGGATTTGAATACCCTGAAGTGCTCAACTAAAGGTTTCCTTCCTTTCCAAGCTTCAAAGGGTGTGATACCATTCAAGACTTTGTGAGGTACTCTGTTTTGAATGTAACATGCACAGTTGATTGCTTCTTGCTAGTACTATGGTGTAAGGTTCTTGGAGTGTATCATACAATTTGGTATCTCTTTCAAGGTTTTGTTCTTACATTCTACAACTCCATTCTGTTGAGGAGTCTAAGGAACTATGTGCTGCAAGTTTATTCCCTTTGTTGTGCAAAACTACTCAAACCTAGTATTAACATACTCTCCTCCATTATCTATTCGAAGAACTTTGTTGACTTTCCCTGATTGTTTCTCAACAAGAGCCTTGTAATCTCAAAAGTGGTCAAAAAATTTAGACTTCTTCCAAAGGAAGTAGACCCATGTGTACCTAGAGAAGTCATCTATGAAGGTGAGGACATATCTAGCCTTAGTAAAAGATAGATGGGGAAAAGCCCAGATACATCTCTGTGAACAAGCTCCAAGATTTGTGTCACTCTCCATGATTTGCCTTTGTCAAATCTCTCTTTAGGATGCTTCCCAAGGGCACATACCTCACAAAGACCCTTAGAGAATCTTACTCTAGGAAATCATGTAACCATATCATGTTGTCTAAGCTACTCAAGATAGCGGTAGTTGAGATAGCCAAACCGCTCGTGCCATAGTTTACTAACCCCATCTAAACATGAGTAAGCAATGCAGTAGGAGAAACATCAAGGGAAAAATGTGAGAAGGTATACAACTTGGCTTGGTAATCTGCCCTTCCCAATGCTACTAAGCTGTTGTTGTGCAACTCTCTGATCTCAACTAAATCTGGTGTAACCTGTACTCTCATGCCCTTTCCTATGTGAGTGATCTGGTACACATATAGGAGATTAGCTAAAAGTGAAGGTACATTGAGAACATTAGTGAATGTCCCCCCCTCAATTTCAATAGACCCTCTCCTAACAACTACTACTGGAGTGTCATCACCTAGCATAATGGTGGACATGCTATGGGGTTCTAAGGAAGTGAACTCAAACTCTGAAGAACACATATGGTGTGAGGCATCGGAGTTAATGATCCATGAAGATGCTGAAGAGACAACTACAACAAAAGCCTTGCCCTTGAAGTTTCTGGGGTGGATGAGGATTCTTTGAAGGATTCAGGTACACCTATGTTGTTCTTCTCTAAGAGATGAGTGAGATGATCGACCTTCTTCTTCATACACTTGTGCTCATAATGCCTGTTTTCTTATAATAGACACACTTTACTTTGTCCTTTTTAGGTTGCCCTTGTTTGGATGAAGTTTTTGTGTGACTTTTAAAATGTCTTGGGTTTTTTGTTCTTTCTTTGTCTCCTATTCCTTTGATGCTTGAAGCCTATTGGTGTTTACCATTTCTAGCTACTAGGGCTTGAGGTTTTGAGGACTTCACAGTGCCCATGTGGATTAACTTGTCTTTCTCTCTGGTTAGATCATTAATGAAGTCATCTAGAGATGGCATTTTCCAAGTGGCTCCAAGAGCTCTCTTGGTGGAATATAATGTAGACACAAATACAAAGTATTCAAGACCTAGTTTGGAGAGAATTAAGAGAACTAGTTGGTCATCTTTTTTTATCAATTCCACATTCTTTTAACTTCAACTTGATAGATTTAAACTTGGTGAAAAAATATTCTAATGTGTTAAATGTGCTCATACCCAAACTAATTAACTCATTTTCTAGTTCATGATCTCTCATCTCATCTACCTTCCCAAAGAGCTTCTCAAGGGTGAGCCATACCTCGTTGGGGATTGACAAAGATTCTACATGAAAGAGTAATTCTGGAGAGATGTTGAGACATAAACAACTGAAGGACTAGTCACACTTGTTAAACCATTTAACTTTAGTATCATCATCAAATGGTTTTGTTTTAGTGCCCATTGTAAGCCTGTATAAACCTTTGTTCTTTAACATGAGCTGAATTTTAGATTTCCAGTTGTGATAAGTAAATGGGGTTAACAGAGAAATAGACTGATTAGACTCCATGTTGCAAGAAATATAAGAAAAGAAGACAAGACAACCCAATAAAATGCCCTGTGATTATTCTGAATATCCCCCCATAGTTGTGGCACTTTTTAAGTAGTGCGTGGGCAAAAATTGTCTATTACACAATTTTAAATGCTCTTTTAGTTTAATTAGACAAAGAATATTTAGGCAAAATTAAACTTTACAAGGAGAACTTTGCTTTAAAAAAAAAGCTTTTTAAATCAAGTTTAAATATAGCTTTTCTAAAAAAAGCCCTAAATTTTTAGAAAAAAAGAACAAGGTTGGGCAAAAGTTTGAAAAACTAGCAAAATAAACATGTCAAAATACCTCTATTGCTATTTGCAGGGGTGATTTTGTGATCTGCAGGGCGAATTAGCAGGTGATGGGTGAATTTAGACCTCTGGTATGTGCCTGTGGTGAAGTTAAACGCCTAGAGATGCCACTACAACAACTCAACACCTCAAAAAATAGGTCAAAAGCTTATGTGAAGGGTGATTTGGTGTAGAGCCAGACCAAAGAGGAATAAATGTAGGTAAAGCACAGGCTATGCATGCCTTAAAAGGCAAGCCGCAACCTTTTAAAGGCCTTGTGTGCCTGTTGGAATAGGTTGCAACCTTTTGTAGGCCCTGCATGCCTATTTAAACAGGTCGCGAGCTACAATAAGGCAGTGCGTGCCTTTAAAAATAGGTCACAACTTTTTTTGAGATGGCCTGCATGCCAAAAAAACTTTTGGAACAGGTTTGACCACTTAAAAATGCCTTTGGAACAATAAAAAAAGCTCCTCCAGAATAGAAAAATGCCTCTTCGTGAAGTAAAATGCCTCTCTATGAAGTAAAATGCCTTTGAATGGTGAAAAACACCCTCCAATTGAACCAATAATGAATAAATTGAATGCTATGCTCAAAGGAATTTGATAGAATACCATATTCGCCACCTTACCATTCCCGTTCTGATACCATGTGGAAACCAAGAACTATCGTGGAAGATTGCGAGTATCAGCATATGAGTCACGAGAGATCAACAATTGCACACTCAACATTGTTAAAGACATAAGAAATATGCAAAGAAAAATTGGATAATGAATTAGCTCAGTGATCAAATACATATAGGCATCTAGTTTGTAAGAATAGACATGCTAGAAATAGGAAAGCAAGCCTAAGAATAGTAGTGGCCTAAAGATAGGCATGTAACTACTTAACTTAGGATAAGCTAATTTAGACACCTAGATAATCATAGATGTACTAATAAAAGAACAATCTAACACCAAATTTTAGCATGTGCCCAATTAAGGAGCACAACTAAATATAATCATACCTAATTAAGCTTAATTTACACTAACAAGAAGAGCACTATTAAAGCCAATGGCAGAATTCAAGATAAATGCATAAACATTAGAAATTATAGTCAATAGTTTGAATGGTGGACATTGAGAGTTGAATCATAAACACAACTTCTAACATTTTACAAGTCATTGTGTTTAGATGGGGATTTTGCACAAGGCACATAATACCCATTATTAGAACTGTGTTGAACACAATGTGATTTCTCAACTACAAAATGGTTGATTCATTATTTATAGATAGTTGATAAAAGAGACATTTTATTTAAAAATAACACATCCATTAAAGAAAACTACCAAACTTCAAATTCCATTGTTCATTGAAATGTGACACCCATTAAAGAAAATTACAAAGATTCAATTTTCTCAATAACGAGTGTCAAGAAACTATGGTTACTTGCAAGAGTCTTGGTTAGATCTATAAAATATAGCCTCCAAATTCAAATATTATATGGTCATCACCCATCTTTGAGATACTCCCTTGGGACCCTCTAGATTATAAGTGTATGTACCTTCACAACCATTATATTATCATAAAAACTAAATAGTATACTTAGGCTAGGTGAATGTATTATCTAAATCTTGAAGAGATCCTCCAATGAAAGGAGCTTGAGGATTTGGGTGACTTGTAATCCACCATCCCATAGGAATTATAATGACACTTATTTCTTTTGAGAAAGAAAACCAAAATCACTCTTGGATGACAATATTTTGATGATCCCAATTAACTAAATTAGATATATAAAATCAACAAAACTTTCTAATGCCAATTAGAGATATAAGTATGATAAAAATAAAGGATGTTGAGGGAAATGGAGAGTACACAGAGGACTTGTGGTGCTTTTTTAGTTTGAGGCTATTTTCAAGCCAATTCTTGCCATGTAATCCTTTGATAATAGTAATCTCAAATGTTGTAGCATTGTTGTCAAACTCTAGCTCACCTTGGAAGTCAATAGTTAACTGATCTTTAGATGTGGCAAATACAAAATACCAATTAATTTACATGTCTCTTATTGTAGGAATAAAGAAACATTGGGCCCTAAAGATTTTAGATTTTCACAATAAAACATAACATGTTATATTTGGATAACATTGTGCAATTGCACAAGAGCAAGCATAGGAGCGAGTTTTTTTTTTACTGTAATTTCTTACCGGGGGTTTTTTACTGTAATTTCTTCTTGGTTTTCTACCCTATTTTTACCTAGGGTTCTTGGAGGGTGTTTTGTCCTCTTTGAGCATGGAGGGTGCTACTGATGGCAGTACCTCAGAACCCCCACCCATACAGGGTGCTGTTCAACAGCCCCACTGGAAAAATGCCCTAATGGGCACTGTTGCTTCTCATTCCTCCATCGCTCAGCCAGCGGACTGTCAGCTTAAGGAATCATCAGAGGGTTCATCCCTGGTCATCCCTGATAACCTCGTGGATAGGATTGTCTCCTCTATGGATCTTACCCTAGTGGGTAAATTCTTTTCCCTTCGCTTGAGCATTGACATGGTTTGAAAATGGATTTCCACCCATTGGCATCTTAAAGGCAGCGTTTCGACAATGGCAATGGCATGCGGGATGTTCTTGTTTAGATTCACGAGCAAGGAGGACATGCTATCCATTCTATCTGGAGGGCCTTCGCTTTATGGCTCTCATTCCCTCTCTGTTTGTTGCTGGAAACCTGGATTGGACCCAGCTGCAAATCTCAACCGCTACGCCCCTGTTTGGATAAGATTACCTGGTTTCCCCCTTGAGTTTTGGGATGAGTCTGTTTTCAAAACTATCGGTAATTCCTTTGGGCATTTTGTCACTTTAGACATACCTACTAGTACCAAGACTCGCTTTGTTTACGCGAGATTCTGTGTGAATGTAGAAATTTATAAAACTTTACCCTCCTCCATTGAGCTTACCTCCAAGTTTGGTATATGGACCCAACCCATTTCTTATGAGAACTCTACTCTTTTTTGTCAGTTCTGCAAGAGGAAGGGGCACCTCATTTCCCATTGTAAGTCCAAGAGATATGAGGAAGGTAGGGATAGAGGTAAAAACAAGTTGATAGAGGAATGCTCAATCAAGCCTTCAGATAATGGGATAGTGGCGGATAAGGATTTTATTCCCCAATTAGGGGTACCAAACCCCACTCCCAGCTTTAGGAATGTGGATTCTGAGTCAACCTCTTTATTAGAAGAAGGAGAGATTTTGGAAACGGTTAAAGAGACCCAACACCTAGATATTACTGATGCTTAGTTGGATGAAGATTTAATACAGAAGAAGGTTAGTCCAGTGAAGGACAAGATCCCCTCGATGCAAGAAGAGGATAATGTATTTTAGATCCAAAGGGATCCTGTAGTTGCTCAGGTAGCCCCTTCTCTGATTGATAAGAATTTTTCTGTCAAAGAAAACATCCCGCCCCTTCTCAGGTCCTAGATCATATTTCCCCTGTTAAGCTGGGCCAAAATTCTTTAAAAGGGATCTCATCCCCTGGGTAGAAAGCTTCCATAGTGAGTTCACCTGGAGCAAGCATGAGTGTTGCGTTAAGTGACCATGGGGAATGGACATCTTAGAAGAAAAGAGGAAGGAAACCTAAAAAGACTGCTGATGTTGGTATAGATCTAGCAAAGGGCAGGCCCTCCATGCAGGAAACTAGACAAAGAGAGGCAGTGCGGGAGATTGCCAATGGACGACAGCAAACTCTGGAGACTCACTCCAGGAAGATTTTTACATAAAGATTCTCTCTTGGAATATGAGGGGTCTCAACAACCCCTCAAAATAGTTCAAGGTTAGAAATTGTATTTTGGATTACAAAGTTGACATTTTGCTACTCCAAGAAGTCAAAATGATAGAGGATAATTTCAAGACTGTTGCTAACAATATCTGGCCCAATGCTTCCTTCCTCGTTAGCCTGACGATTGGAGCCTTTGGTGGCATTATCACTATGTGGAATGCTTCAAAGATCAAAGGTTTGCTTGTTCACCTTAATAAGCATTGTTTAGCTATTGAGTTCTCTTTGCCTTCGTTCAGTTGGTGCCTTATCAATGTGTATGCCCCTAATACCCGTGTTTTGAGGAAGAACCTCTGGGAGGATCTTTCTGGGAAACTTGATTCTCACATAGCCTCACACTGGATGTTGGCTGGGGATTTTAATACCCCTCTATACCCTTCTGAGAAATCTGGAGGTATTGTGGATTACTCAGATAGTATGATGGATTTAGCAGACTTCATCAACACCTGTGGTCTTACGGATATTGATTTGACTAATCAGCAATTCACTTGGTCCAATAGAAGGAATGGAGAACACTTAATTCAAGTCAAACTGGACAGGGTTTTAATCTCTAATAATTGGCCCCTCAATTTCACTCTCTCTCTTAGAGCGCTCCCCAGAACGGTTTCAGATCATAACCCCATTGTTTTGGAGTGGGCTGATGATATAAGAAAAGGACCTTTTCCTTTTAGATTTGAAGCAATGTGGATCAAGCACCCTGACTTTAGAAATCTCCTTTCTAGCTGGTGGCAAATTAAGGTGGTTGGTACTCCTATGTTCCGTCTTCACAAGAAACTCCTCCACATTCGACATCAGGTTAATGGCTGGAACAGGTACAGCTTTGGTAATATCTTTTCTAAGAAGAAATTCATCTTTGATAATCTTGAGGACATACAGCTTAGGATTGCCCAGGGAGATAGGTCTGTGTCCTTGGCTACTTCCGAAGACAACCTCATTAAGGATTGGAAGGATATCATGTACAAGGAAGAAATTTTTTGGAAACAAAAGTCTCGCATCCAATGGCTCAAAGAAGGGGATCGGAACACGGCCTTCTTCCATAAATCCGCCCTTAAACATAGAAAATTCAATACTATATCCTCTATTAAATTGGAGGATGGTAGTCTTATTACTGGAGATGAGGAGATTGGAGATAATGCTGTTAGTTTTTTTCACAACTTGCTATTGGAGCCTGGGCCAATTGCTGACAATTCGCTGTCTGTCTCTCAACTGTTAGAAGAGTTACCTTCGGTTTTGACTATGGAAGATAATGTTGACATTTTGAAAACTGTTACTGAGGATGAGGTCAGGGCTGTTGTCTTTTCTATGGGCCCTTATAAAGCTCCTGGTCCCGATGGTTTTCCTCCGGTGTTTTTCCAAGAATTTTGGGAAATCATTCGGTTTGAGGTCACTACTGCTGTTGAAGACTTTTTCAGGACTGGTAAGCTCCTTAGACAATTTAATAACACCTATATTGCTTTGATTCCTAAAAAAACCAACCCTGATATGTTCAAGGATTTCTGGCCTATAAGCCTCTGTAACACCTTTTATAAAATTTGCACTAAGTTGTTGGTTTTCACATTGCAACCTTATTTGGATAAGATCATTTCTCCCATGCAAAAAGGTTTTGTTCCTGGTAGACAGATTTTGGATGCTGTTCTGGCTACTCATGAGACAATCCATTCCATGGAAAAAAGTCGGATACCTAGCATGGCTCTCAAACTTGACATCTCTAAAGCTTACGACTGGGTTTCCTGGTAGTTTTTGTTTAAAATTCTTCACAAAATTGGTTTTAATGATAAACTCCTCACTCTTGTCAAGGAAGTTGTTACTACTGCTAAATATTCGGTCCTTGTGAATGGTATCCCAAGAGGGTTTTTCTCCCCTTCTAGGGGGATTAGATAGGGAGACCCTCTCTCGCCCTACCTTTTTATTATGATTGCTGAGGCGCTAGGTAGATCCTTTCTAAACAAAGTCTCTTCTAAAGTTATCATTGGGATTAAACTTGCCACCTCCCTTACTCCTATGACGATTCAATAGTTTGTGGATGATACTATTCTTTTTGGCATTTCTTCCGTGGTGGAGGCTTCTGCTTGCAAAAGGGTTCTGAATGAGTATGCTAAGGCTTCTGGACAACATATTAATTTTCAGAAGAGTAATGTTTTTTTCTTCAATACTCCTGATAATCTTCAGAGAAAAATTGTTAAGATTCTTGGTTGTGCTGCTGCTAATTTCCCTTTTGTCTATTTGGGCCTACCCCTCATTGTTAAAGATGTCACTCCTGCCTTTTGGCACAACATTATTGAAAGAACTCAGAGGAAGCTCATGGGCTAGAAAGGCAAACTTCTTAGCAATGCTGGGAAACTTCAACTTTTACGTGCCTCCCTTCAAGGTATTCCCACGTACTTCCTCTCTCTTTTTAAGATGCCTAGATACTTAGCTGAAAAACAGGAATAGATTCAAAGGACTTTTTTATGGACTGATATGGAGGAAAAGAAGAGGATTTCTTTGGTCAAGTGGGAGCAGGTTTGTTGTCCTAAATCTCATGGGGGTCTTAACATTAGGATTGTCCAAAGCATGAATAAAGCTCTGTTATCCAAGGTTATGTGGAACTTCATCAACAAAAATAAAGATTGGGGAGACATAATGAAGGCCAAATATCTCAAAGATTCTGATAGCTACTCGGTTCTTCATCATGAAGGTATTCCGTCTGGTTCTGCCATCTGGAATAAAATGCTAAAAACTAGGAGCATCATTAGAAAAGGAATGAGATGGAAATTAGGGGAAGGTTCTCTCATTAACTTCTGGGATGACCCCTGGTTAAATAATCAGGCTCTCTCAGCCCAAGTTGATAATAAATTTATTGTTGATTTGGCCAAGCAATTTTTTGGCTCTAAAGTTAGTAACTACCTTACCCAAGATCATGGGCTTAAAAGGTGGAAGAATCTACTGCAATGCACCAGGAATAGCCCTGAGTTTCATTAGAAACTGAATATGGTTCAACAATTACTGATGGATATCAGACTCCCTTTATTCCCTTGGAAGGATGAACTCATGTGGCATGCTGACAAAAGAGGGAGGTTCTCGGTAAAATCTGCTTACCTTCTGCTGGTGGAGGATGTTAACAAAGATGAGATATGGGAGAAAGTCTAGAATTGTAAAATTCTTCCTAAAATCAACTTCTTTTGGTGGACTGCCACCCATAATAAAATTTTGACTCAAGATAACCTCCAAAGTAGAGGGTTGCAGCTTGTTAACAGATGTGTTCTTTGCGGCAATCAAGAAGAAACTATGGCACATTTCCTCATTCATTGTGACTTTGCCCATGAGGTATGGAGTAGAATTATGGAAAAATTTGGTATACAATGGGTTTTTAACAGAGAGATCCGTGATTGTATCACTAGTTGGAATGTTCCCCTTAGTCACCCTTGGTTGCGGGAACTGTGGAAGCAGACCCTTCCTTCTCTTGGGTGGGCCCTGTGGAAAAAAAGAAACAATAGGATCTTCAGGGACACTCATAAGTCTCCGATGCAGGTTTGGATCTCTTTATTTAAGACTATTGTTGAAAATGTTTCTAATGCTAACATCAAACCTGCAGCTCAACCTTTGACCAAACAGGATTCTTGGGTGGCTTCTAACTGGGGTTTGCTGAACCAAATCCTAGATTTTAATGATACGAGACTTCAGAAAAGACTTAACACTATTTGGACCCCGCCAGAGATGGGGTGGTTGAAATTTAATTTTGATGGTGCTGCTAAAGCTAATGGTTGCGCCAGCGGAGGAGGTATATTTAGGGATGAACATGGGGATCTTGTTGCGGCTTATGCCGGAGGTCTTGGAAAGCATTCTAACAACTTTGTTGAGGCTATGGCCCTCCTCTGGGGTCTCAAAGTGGTGATCTCTATGGGGATTAGCCATCTACACATACAAGGTGACTCTAAAATCATTCTGGATGCGGTTACCGGTCTCTCTACTTGTGGGTGGAAGCTGAGTGACATTATTTCTGATATTCAAACCATTCTCCATGGCATCCCCAATGTCTCTTTCTCCCATACTTATAGGGAAGGCAACTCGGTTGCTGATGGTCTTGCCAACTTTGGGCAGGAATTTCAATTATGGCGGGTCTGGCACCAAATTAGTAGCATCCCTGGTCACATTGGAATGCTTATTCAAAAGGAGAAGAATGCTATTATTAATGATGTCCAATCAAGTGTTGAGTGATGAGGTGGCGTGTTCTCCCACTCTGTCTAGGCTTATGCACGAGTCCTGTGTGAATTGGCAGCGGTGCCTGTACTCCCTCCAGGCGAACTTAATATTCATTATTTCACTTGCGCTTTAGAACTTAATGTTTCATGATTGGCGTCGGTTGGGTTTTAATCATATGAATACCGCTTGTTGGACTCCTCTGAAGGGTATTCTACAAATTAATTATCTTCTTCTGCTAGGTATTACGACGTGGGCTTTCATCAAGGGCGGTGAAAGAATTCGCACTGAACCTAACACTTGCAATGATTTCAAAGATAATGCCATTGTCTGGCATTATTGTAAGGAAGGGGGCATAATTCCATTCCTGGAATGCCTTAACGGGCATGATGAATCATTATCCATCCAGTGTGCTTCTTTGTGGGTTGACAGACGGGTCACTATTGGCAGTGTTAGCTTTGAGTTTTCTGAGAAAAGTATTGCTGAAGTGACGAGCTTATCCCTCAAAGGCATTAAGTTGCCGAGAAAGAAGAGGGTTTCTGAAGCGCAGAACCTAAAGCTTTTCTTGGGTGACGACGAAGAGTTGGTTCCCTACCAGGGAGGGTTCGAGAGGGTGAAGCTTCCTCAGCCTTGGGCAGACATGTGCTTTTTAATTATGAAGTATTTTACTTTGGAAGGCCACTATGCCAGGTTTTATTACTACTATCTTCCCCTGCTCAATCATTTTCATAGAAACTCAGCTATTTGTTTTCCTTTTTACTTGCTTTCTTCTCTAGAGCACTCGGTTAAAATGGTTCATAAGACTTTAACCTCCAGGCCGTTGGAGAAGCCTGTGCCCCTTCACCAAGGCCTCATTCATAGGCTCTACCAGTTTCACTTGGCCCTGATGCCCCCTACCACTCTCCATTACCTGGCTGTGGAACCCTCCCCCAATACTGCGTCGGCTTCTATCAAATGTGATCCTCTCCACACTCCTGTGACTAATAGCCATGATGGCCCGACTTCGGCCTCTGTGAAAACCAATACTCCCACTCTTGGGTCTACCTCTACCCCGAAGAAGAAGGGCTCTATTAAGTCTAGGAAGTGGCTTCATCGCCTCTCTGAGCTAGCTGAGGAAGCGGCCATTCTTAGCTCCCTCAAAGATAGTCAGGAGACCCCCAAAGGTGTTAACTTGTCTACTGAGAACCCTACTAAAAAGACTAGGAAGGGCAAAGAGAAAAGCATTTCCACTAGTGTCAGATGCTCTACCAGAATTGCTGGGAAGCCGGCCCCCATGGTTAAACTCATAGACTACTCAGAAAGTAATTCTAAGGTTTCTTCTCACGATAAGGAGGCCGATAGTGATGAATTGCAGGAAATTTACATGGAGGATCCTGTTTCTGGGGGGCAGTTTGATGACCACGACTCTCTGCAGAATGTTTATAGGGACAGCCCTGAGAATGTGATGGATACTAGTAGTGATAAGGATGAGGTTGACCACCAGAGGCCTGTGGATGCCTAGTATGATACTGGCAAAGGAGAGGAGAACTTTAATGACCAGAACCCTGTCGGTGCTGAAGAGGTGGAAGCGAACAGTCAGTTTGTCCCTGAAGAGGATGATGTCAGGGCCACTGCTGAGAATGACAATGAGAATGAGGGCAGCGACAGTAGCTCTCTCTATGCTGAAGTGACTCAGTTAAAGGACAAGATGGTAGCTCTACAACTCAAGATGTCTACTCTTTGCAAGTTCATTACTCGCATGCTGTGCAGATCTACCATGAACAACTTAACCCTTTTGCAGGATTTTCAACTTCTCTTCCAAGGAACCAACAATGACAGAACTCAGGAGCTGGACAGAATCTTTGAACTACTTGCTAATGAATGGGAGGACTCTCTGCCCTAGTGTGCCTTCTGTTGCCTGGTTGCTGGTTTTTTGTTGTTGCTTACTTTCTGCTGTTTGTTAGCTGGTGTTTCTTGGGTTTAGTTTCTAGGCTCTTTTTGTTGTCTGAGCCTGCACTTTTTCTTATGTTATCTTTGTAATGGGTTCGGCCCCTTATTTTTCCGCCCTGATGTAATAAAAAACATTATGCAATTTTTTTTTAATTTTTAATTTTGGATTCTCCTTGGAGACTCCTTTGAAGGAATTATGAGATTAGATATATATCATTGAACATTACAAAAATCTTGAATGACTATGCATGCCTACATATACATTCCATTTAGAACTTTTATATGTACTCTATTTAGATTGGAAGGGTTCTTTATGGTTTAAAATGTTTTACAAACCTAATGGGTATTATTCTAAATCCATTCATTATGCCGAGAGGCATTTCTATAGTCATAGAGAAGAGATGAAAGATTCTAATTCTAGTAAACAAAAATAAAAAAATTCCAGTAAACAAAAATCCAAAAATTCAAAAACTAATTTAAATCAAAATATTAATAGGTTATGGTAAGGAGTTACATTGTATTGTTAGGATCCACGTCAATGGAGAAGGTGAAACAAATGGGTGTTTCAATTGCTTCTTGACAAATTTAATATATGAAAGAAAATAATTCAGGTGAGCATATCAAATTGCAATATTTGAGGTGATTTGAAGGGGAGTGAGAATAGAAATAAAAGAATCACCTTCCCAGGAATCGATCCAAGGTCGTGGAGGAAATTGTTTTGTTTTTTAAAGGTATTTGCATTGGTTATTTTTTTTTTGGTTATTTTCATGGTTTGAAATATTTTTAAGCAGATTGTACTTCGTTACATAATAGGATTTAGTTGTCTATTGTGATGTATTTAGATAATTATGTGCAAAATAATTGGTATTGATTTGTATGAACTTCTGTGTGCAAATCTCAATATCTTTAAACCTGAAAGATCTTTGTACTTTAATCCAAACCTAGCTTGTCATTTTATTGTGCCCTTGGACTTGATTCATCTCTATGTTGATTGGGATTTCTTTTCATTTGGTTTTACATCCTATTTTTAAATGAAATTTTTGTGCCAGTAATGGCTCAGCTATACCTTGCATCTTCTTAGGTATAAATGAATAACTTTTTCTTGTAACTGTATCTTTTAAACCAAATATTTGAGTTATCTTCTGCGCCCCTTTTGGTAGAGTATTATCATAAATGTGTGATATGCATTTCAGCACTCTTTGTATGGCGCCTTTACCAAACTTCCTTGGCACCATATGTAAGAGATTTTAGTAATTTTTCTTTGTTTAAAAGTTGCACCTTTTATCCAAATCATGGCATCCAGATTCAAAGATATTAACACTTAAATATGGAATCTTTTTAGCTCCTTTAAGCGTCATTATCCCATCTTTTAAAACTTCATCAGATGTCTTCTTGCATGTGAATACCTATACTAGATCTATTAATTAACTCTAAATCAACAAAGATTTCAGTGCAATCTATATATGTTTATTACTCACTAAAATTTTGAGTGATGTTGTTTTAAAACGCCTTAAAATGCGCCCTTTTGGGGCTGAGAATAACTCTAAATCAAATACTTATGATATTGAATCCTAGTTCGCTATTTCTTCTCTCTTGGGCGCCCCTTTCTGCATACCTTAGACTTGCTTTTGCATTGATTTTTTAAAACCTGATGTAAATTAGAACTCTGACGCCTTCTCATAGCTGACCCCTATAACTTCTTTATTCTAAACTTGGTGCCTTGGATCAAGAACAAAAATCTTTAAAATATGGTAACTGAATATGTTTGATGCAACATATCTCTTCCTCTCTAGTACAACCTGCAAATATATTTCTTCTTTTACTAAGAATTTGCTATCTTAAACCCTGCTAGGCATTTAAAATCTTGCCATCTATCTTTTTCTATTCTTAAATTGAGAGTTGCTTTTACATGCTTTAGTTGCAATTAGAAAAGTTTCTTTTAATTTTCTAATTGTTGCATAAATTAGTTCCTAAGATGTAGGGGTTGTTTAAATTATTTTAAATTTTATAAATGTATGCATGTAGTTCTAAATCTTGGTGAGTGCTAAATTAAAATTAGGATTTAAAATTACTATATCTTAATGAATTTAATTTATTTAACTCATGTATTTAATCAAATCTAAATTAAATTTGTTTAATATTTAGATATGAATCATTCTAATGTATTCCAATTTATTTTAATTTAACATTTAGTTCTATTAAAATAAATCTATTAGTTTGATTTAGTTTGGTTTTATTTAAATTGTTTGTATATTTATTTTAATTATAATTATAATTATAATTTTTGATACAAGTTGGTTTCATTATTTTATATTTTATGTTATCTATTAATATTTAAATAGACTTTATATTGCAAATATTTTGAATTATCTAATACCCATTTTAGAATTATTTAATAATTATTATATTAAATAATAAAAATTATTAATGCAAAGATTAAAAAATGTTCTTAAAATTAAATATATATATATTTTTTTGCGAAAAAAAGGGGTTAAAAAATTATTGATCAGAAAGGCACAAAAGTATAATCAACAGCCACAACAAGAAGGGGAAAAGGCCCCAAAGGCTAAAGAAATAGAAACAAAATTAGAAATATAAAGATCCAAGATAAAATTCGCCCACCCAAGGGCCAAGTCCCCAAAACCCTTAACCCTGCATACCCACATGAACCAACCTTTGCGATTTACCCACCAAAGCCTCAGGAAGCTGCTCCCATTCACTAACCTGCCAACCACTCTGGCCCTCCAAAGCCCATTTGGAAGGCAATCGGAAACCCTGTTCCATTCCCTCAGGATATGAACAAAGGAAACCTCCTCTAGAAAATTGCTCACCCTTAGTCTTTGTCTAGCCACTGAAACTAATTTGCCAGTTCACCCCTTCAAAACTTTGCTTATTCAACATATTAACAAAAATCATAGAGCTAGATTCATAAGCAACCTTGCGCCATCCCAAAGCATAGGCCTTCTCCAAGGCAATAAGGATAGCCAGAGCCTCCATCAGATTATTAGTCTGATGCCCCTTATAAATGGAAAAGAAAAACATAACCGAGCCTAATTTATCTCTGCCAACTCCTCCAACACCAGCCTGTCCCAGGTTACCCCTAGACAATCCATCCGTTTTGATCTTCAAGACACCATCAACAGGGGGAGACCATTTGCTGCCCCATTGAATTTTCCTTTTGGGCTTCCTACCCTTTGAAGATAGGGAGTCCTTCCTCCTTTGCCAATTAATCTTAACCTCAACATCACCTCAGCTTCCCCATGATCAACAGAAGGAGTCACCTCACACTTAGCTTGAATAATCTCCTGAATCAAAGCCATGACTCCCTACCATATCTGTTGAACCGCCAAAGCCTAAGCTTGGAAAATCCTTTGATTCCTCTCAAGCTAAGATTGCCAAAGGATACAAGAGGGCCCCAAATTCTAGGCCACCTGAAGACTCAAATCCTTGGCTGGTGGTCTCCCCAAACTATGCCAAAACTCCACCAGAGAAGAAGCATGAATACAAGCATGATTCAAGGCCTCCCACCACTGGTGCCACATAAACCTAACAAGAGGACACTAGAAAAAAAAGATATGAGGAGGTCTCCTCATTGCAGCAGCACAAAACATAGATCGAGGGCCCTTGAAATCCCTACTTCCTCAAATTCTCCCAAGTGAGACACCAATCTTGAGCCACAAGCCACAAAAATAAATTGCATTTGGGCTAGGCAAACTTGTTCCAAGTATTCTTTCACCAAGAAACTTCCCCACCACCATACTCCTGTCTGCCAAGAACCTGGTAACCAATAGCCACTGAGTACACCCCCTGCGGGGCAGGGTTCCACACAATGGTGTCCTCCAAAGAGAGGGAGTTGCATTCCCTTGCATCCAATATCTGAGATAGCTCCTCTCGATCCTCAACTGAACCCCCTGGTGGCCATTCATGGGGCACTTTCCATCTAAATCTCACCATATGACCCACCCTCTCGCTGTATTTAAAATCTTCAACCTTGGCCCACCCAACATCCAAAAATATGTGTACAAGGTTCAAAATTAAATATTATTAATAGAAAGGTGTAAAGCACATAAAATATCTTATTAGGGTTATGGTTTATAATTTTATTTTTAGAAATAATTTGACGATATATTTTTTGTAGTGCTTATTGTTGTGTGGTTACACAACACGCCCCATTTTGACTTGGCAAAATAGGGACCCAACTTTTTGGGCTTGGCTTGTGTTGTCTGCTTTCTGGCGGTTTGGTAAAAGTAAGACATGTGCATCATCATGAAGAGTCATGATGAGATAAGTCATCATCATGAGGTCAGTTTGTCAAAATTCGTATTTCATTTCTGTGACCTCATATTTAGAAAGAGCATTAAAATGCATGCAGGTTTGTCTTTTACATCACCCTGATATTCATCAGGATGTGAGAGTTATGAACAGTCAAAGTTTTGGTCAAACCTGATATTCGCAAGAGGAGGATCATATTTTTATAACCTTAGTCATGTTGTCGAAGATCATCCTGATCTCAGTACATCACCCGATAAGTCATGCGGTCCAAATATCCAGATGTCAATTTTAAGTGGTAGTAAATCTTCCCCGACAAACAGGCTTATATATCGCGAGTGTCATGTTTCTGAATGTAACCCGATATTTCTTAATATCCTCCTGCCACGAAATATCACCCTAAGCCAATATCCTGATGACGTCATCCGAGTCCGATAAACGAAGAAATAAACATGACGATGACATCATCATCATATTTACCTTTCGGCAGGATATTTTCTAAACATGATCATGTTCGCATAATATGACAATGACGTCATGATGCCTTTCCGATACAAAGAACGAATATCAGGATGACGTCATCCTGATATTCCGAAAGAGAGACATGTAAGTTGGTCTCGTCATCATCATATTTGAAACATCACTCGATACATCAAAATATCCTCCTGATGTACTAAACATAACCAAAAGGTGCTTTCGTAACCTGAATCTTGTCGCGATAACTATTCCAACTTGAGGGAGGAGGATGACATTGAAACTCGACCCGATATTTGCGAATATCATCCTGCCTTCACGATATCCTGTCATATGGATATCCCCCCGCTCCCCTTGCCACCATTATCATTTAATGCGCACAGACATGGTAGGTGGTTCCCGCCGACCCCGGAACCCAATGAAACACCTGGAGAGATCCTGCATTTTCACATGGATAATCAATGAATAAAATCCCATCTGTTAGAGTTGCCCTAAATTTACCCTAATTATAAGGTTAAAAGGTAATTCAACCGTCATTTTTACATTTACCTTGCGATAAAATTATTTTTACAGAGCACCAGCTTCCATATCCTCATACACGCGATAGTTGCACGACTTGAAATCACAGACCGAAGAAAGGAAGTGATCATCAGCTGAATTAAGAATGTTGTTAGCAGTTCACTGGTATAAAAGAGGTCTGCATAACCAGGTATGTAAATGAAACCCTCATCCTGTTGTGTCTGTAATACCCAGGTATGGGTGGCCAAGCTGAAGTTCTAGTTTATGCATCCATATGATTAAGTAATGTTGAACAGATACAGTAGGCATGGTGATTTATAAAGTTAATTGCAATATGCATGCATGTGTATACCCATTGTGAGATAGGATTTTGTTGATTGCAGGTACTCATGGCCGACAAGAGGTTAATTAAGTGTCAGGAAGAATTTAGTAAGCCTATGTTCTCATCCCAGAGGGGCGTCCTGTTCAAATATGGCGCCATTACAGATACCCATCAGGGGGATACTAATCTGGAGGCCTGGTTAGCTAAACTAAATGATGGAAAAAATAGAAGTCCTGTGCTGGATGTAGTTTTCGTATCCAGGATGTGGAATGCCGCCGGTTTCCCATACTCCATGGAGTCTCCGGAGCTAGTCATAAAGTGTGCTAAGAATTATAATCCAGAGACCAGGCAGGTAATGAAGCATGGGAGGGTATATGCAGACCTGTCCATCAAAGGTCTTTCCAGAACATTTGGGCTGCCATTGGGCAAAAATGTCAAGAGTGTAGACCTGAAGAAATCAGAGAAAGAGTATGAGAGTAACAAAAAACAAGCCAGGAAGAACATGTACCACTGGAGGGCTGAGAACAGCATGTATTCGGCAGCTGCCAAACTTCTTGTGCACTTGTTTAAATATGATTTTGCTGATGAATATCAGTATATGATTGCACTGCTGAACAGATTAACAGGCTAGCCTGATGCTGGTAGCTTTAGGGATTGGATGTATGGTATAATAATGATGTGCATATATTCAGACATCAAGCCATTGTGGGGCCAATTAATAGGTGATGCTCTACATGAGCAGTTGATGAACCTAGGAGGTTCAAATTGTGCTTTCTACATGACATCTTACATTGTCTATTCCTGTGCATACCAAGGCACATTTGATGCACTAGTTACCGATGGGAAGCTTACAGGTACAAATGCTGTGCATATCTGGGATCATCATCCCCAGCTACAAAGAGCTAACTACCTCAAGGACTACAAACTGGTCAATGATGCATTTTCCATGCATCTGGTGAGGACCATGGAGGAGGACAGAACAAAGAGACTGAGCATGGAGGCTTAAGAGATAGTTTACAGGCATGGAGCCTGGTATATATAGTTTGCCACCTTCTCTTACATAAGGATTGAGGGTTTTGAAGGACCTCCCCTCATGCTGCCTAGGTATCCCACTGATGTATTGGTACTTATGGAGTTCATCAGGCAAAGCTCCACTATGATAAAAGCATACAAAGATGCTAAGAAGCTGCCACCAATTTTGTTTCCAGTTAGCATTGGCTGCTACATGTGCCCAAATTTTGAACACATAAAGAAGGTGATGGTCACCTTAAATAAAATGAGCTTGCAGCCGTTTCCATTAATCAGACCATATGATCCTTACGGTAGAATGCAGAAGATAATAGGAAAGCCTATTCATCAGAGGCACCTAGAGGACTTCTGGGCCGACTGTGACGATGAAGTAGAGGCAAGAAGAAGAAGGTATAAAAGGTTAACTCTAAACCAAATTAGAACCTTTGATTGCATCCCCATCCCCCAACACTTGAAGAAGGATGATGGCAAGATAATTGCAGATGAGTATGAGCAAAAGAAGATATATAACGACACCATCTCTGCACCTGACCTCACCATGCAGGAGGACATATCCTTGAACCCCTTCATTGCCAGGACCATACAACTAACCCAAGCTTGGGTTGATAAGCAGGTAGAGGCACTGAAGAAGAAAGGTGTTGCCATTACGGTGGACAACAAGAAGAAGGAGAAGGATGTTCCCGGGGATGAGTATGATGACTTCCTAAATGAAAAGAGGAAGACTAAGGGAGACAGACTCCCTCCACCACAACAACAGAGCAAAAGACCCCCAAGGGGCAAGAAGGTGGATAAAGAACCCAAAGGGGTTATTATCGAAAGGACAGTATTTTCAGCTGAGGAGGCAGCAGCATCAGGATCTAGATCAGAATCAGCATCCCCTCCAAGAAAAGGAAAATCCAAGAAGAGTTAGACAGCAGAGGCTGGAATCATTGAGACCCTAGAAGAGGGTCAATCCTCAAGAAAACCAGGAGAAGAGGATATCCCCATGGAGGAGGAGCCTAAAGAAGAAGAGGCTCCATTAATAATAAAGAGGAAGAGAAAAGCTCCTTAGGTGCTGGTATCCACCCCACTTAAGAAACAAAGAACCTCTATGAGAGGGGAAATAAGACAACCCCGTACATTGTTACAAGGGGCAGGTAGTGAAGTGCCTAAGGAAATTTAGCATAATGTTCCACTTCCTACCATCATCAAGTTCAAAACTGAACTTGCAGAGGAACAAATAAAAGAAACTGCTCAAATGCAATCAGGGCATGTCTCGCTAGATGAGACAATAAACTTGTTTGATGATGAGGTTGTGCAGGATGTGGCTGCACAAAAGATGGAAACACTTGCTACTGGTACAAGCATGACTCCTCATAAGCCCCCACTAGTTCAAACTGTACTAGAGGAGATGAAACAAGCGGAGGTAGAACTAGAAAAGAGCCCAGAGCAGGTAGCTCAGGAAATAGGGCTAGATACATTAATTACAGAGGTGACAAGTCCTGCAATAGTGGACTTAACAGGGAAACAGGACGCAAGTCTTGAACATCCAGCAGGATCACCTGATCGGGGACACCTAGCAGAAGAAATAAAGATGACAGAATCAGAAGGCCATACTCTAGAATTGGGCCAACAAAGTCCGTAGGATACATCGGAGGAGCCTGCTACCAAAGCCTAGGAGGTTGATAGTACAGGTGCAGAACAAATAATGGCTTCAGAACAAACGCCAGCACCTCAGGCAGAATCCACAGTATCCAGTGCAATGGATACACAACAAGGGGAAGAGTTGAACTTAGATGAAATAATGACAAAGAAAGATCATGATCATCATGATCAACATATAGATGCACCGGAAGGTTCCCCACACCAAGAAGATGCTCCTCCGGAGAAGGAAATTTCTCAACAAGAGGATGTGCCGCAGGATCAACAACAAGGTGAGCATCAGGAAGAAGAAATGAGAAAATCACCATCTCCACCACATTTGCTAACAGAAACGGGAGATATGGGTGAACATCATGATGATGCTGAGAAACATGATCAGGTGCCTCTGTGGCTGGAGAAAGAGGTAAATGAAGAAGAAGAATTGGAAATCCAAGAATTTGATGTCTCCACCTTGTTCTCTGAGGACATAATGAAACCTAAAAGGAAGGCCAGGATGACCTCGGCCATCAAGAGAGATCCAACGACTGGGAGGAGAACTGCATAAATTGCAGTACCTACTATGGAGAAAGAAAAGGGTAAAATCACCTTGGATGAATTTCAAATTAGCACAGTGGATCTCGGCTTTGCCAATGAGGACCAAGAAGGTCAAGAGGGCAAGGACATTATTGATTCTTTGATTCTAAAGGTGAAAAGAGAAAAGGAGAAAAATTAGCAACATAAAGAGCACATTGCTTAGTTGCATGCCTACATAAGGAGGCTGATTAGTCCTGATGATACTTCAACTGAACATGCAGTCCCATTGACTGCTATTTCTCAAGAGGAGGTAAATAAGTTAGACCTCATGAAGCATGAGGCATTTGTGATAAGAAAATGGATGTCATCCACATTGGATGATACGGAAGAAATAGTAAAGGCCTCTTTGAAGAGGTGGAGCATTCTGAGTGACTCCAGGACCAAGGTGGATAAATTGCAGATGCAGACCGGGAAAAGGTCTTACAAACTGGAAAAGGTCCTAAGCATCCTGGGACAAATAAAGAGGATAAACCCTCAGCTACTTATCAGTAAGCAGGTCTTGAACAACCATACCACATTATTGGTGGACATCTGGTATAAGGACATTCAATTTGAATATGGAGTGCTCAGAAGATGCAATAATAAGCTGAGAGGTATCAGCATGAAGTTACATGATTTGATGGCTGAAGAGGCAGAAATATTAGAAATATTGGAAGGAAAAGTGGAAGAAAAAATAGAAAATCAAGATGAAGAGTCTGCCATCTAAGCTCTACACAGCAACTTCCAATTAGAGGCAGATGGTCCATTTGTCCACTTGATAGAAGAACTTATAGATAAAATAATGAGGATCAAGGTCAAGATGGAGAAATACAATGAGACATTGCAGGATAGGAAAGACAAGCTGGATAGCAGCAGAGATAAATATGAGGCACACAAACATGCCATCATCAAAGCAAAAACTTAGGACGGCGGAGCAATAGACCCAATTGTGCAGTCATATGAAGAAGTCCAGAGCACCCAGCCGCATATGCGACATCATCATCATCAGGATAGTGAAAGTTTAGGAAGTGATGCACATGATGATGATTCACATGAATCGGATGAGGAGCATGATGGAGACACATCATAAGGGGACAGTGTGAGTAATCCAGATAGTTACCAGCTGGCAACTTGTGCCATTTTGTAAAGTTTGACAAAGTCAAGAGGAATGATGACTGTAGATGTGCATTGGTAAATCAAGATCATGGATCTTTTGTAAAAGATTCCTCACCTTATTCTATAAAAGGTGATGGAATGCCTTATTATAAACATTCAAAACTTAATTGAAATTCATCTGTTGAAACATTCAGAGCTCATTTCAAAGTTTTTGTAAACATCTATATTTTTGCATGCTTAATGAATGAGAAGACTGTGTTGATTACAATTCATAGTAAATCTTGAGTAATCAGTGTATGAATTCTGGACATATGTGGTGATCTGCTGCGTCCCTTGGAGTGCATGTCTACTTACATATGTTGTCTTTGTACAAATTTCCCTTTGAAGTTAGCATCAACTATATCTAGCTGTGGAATGTCCTGGTGAAAATATGGTTTGGTTTTCTTCTCTTCATGACAGTATCTAATATACATGTGGTTCAAAAGCTAAAGGTTCAACTTTAATTAGAAGCATTTTTTCAATTTCTTTTAAATTTCAGAGCATTTCATCCTCATAATTGCAAATAATTGACGATCTTAAGCAAATAACACAAATATGTGGAATCTCGAAGATAACTTGCAAATATTTAGCATATTTGAATACAAAGCATGCACAATTGAAAATATCATGCAAAGATTGAAGTATTTCTGTATTATTTCATCTAATAATGGTACAGTATAACCTCTCTGTAAAGAATTTCTGTAGGAGAATCATGATGATGATAAACTTTCACATAAGGCCCCAAAATGGAAACAACAACTCACATTAACCTCTGAGTAACATCAGAAGATTAAGATCTAATCACCGGAGACTTGGGATTGTGAATTCCCTGAATTCATCGTATCTTTCAAGATGAATAAATGTTAATGTGTACTTTTATTCTATGCTTGTTTATGACTAACATCATGACCAACATAAATTGGCGCTAGAAGGTGGGCCCGATTTGGAATACTACGCTCATCTTCATTATTTTCAGGTTTGATGATGCAGAGAGTAAGGTAACGTCAAACCATCTGTGAATTTCAAATATTACGCAAATATTTACGGTAGCAAGCTCATAGATGCTCATTCTGTGTAAAGACTTTCAGATTTAACATAAATATTGCAATCTTTATAGTAGATCATTCTAAATTCACAAATATCAGCCAAAGATACATAAATTTGTTCAAGCTTTGAAGAATTTAGGCCTTAGAAACTTGAGATCTCGTGCTAGGAGGCATTATACCTCAAATATCCTTTCGTATTTACAGTATCTTTGCAAATATTTCATAAATATCTAGTCTGATCAGCCATCTGACCGCAAATATCACCTCATCTGGTGAAATCCAGCCAATATTTGCAAAGTTTCAGCCAATTCACCTCAAAATTGAGAAATCCTAGCTCACAGGATAAATACCAGGTCTAGACCTAGTGGAATTTTTGAAGAATTGCCTGTTAGAGGTTTCAGGCCTAGAACTGTGGACATTCATCATACTCTAGGGTCTAGTGCATCAGGGGCTTCACCAAAACCTCCTCCTGTAACTCCTGTTGGTTTGCAAATACCTTCTGGGATATCTGTGACACCTCCTATTCAAACTCAGGGTGTACCTTTAGTCCAACCTTAGCCAGTTGCACCACCCGTTCAACCCCCTCTGGTTGCAATGTCTTTCTTTGTAGCAGAGTCACCTTTGACCTTTACTGCATATCATGAGTTACCAAAGAATCTGGACAAACTTTGTCCAAAATATCATCCTTATCAAGATGCTGAAGATCATATCAGGACCTTTAAGGAAGCTTGCTATAGGGCCAGAATAGAGCATCAAGATGTGGTGTGCAGATTATTCCCTTTTTCCTTAGGGGAAGAGGCCTATAACTGGTTCATTAGTCTTGGTCAGGGTTCTATTAATTCATGGGCCTTACTAGAGAAATCTTTTCTTGATAGATTCAAGGTTCCTGTCGATCCCTCAATAAACTATCACTTATTTGCTACTATTAAGAGATTTGAGAATGAGCCTATTACAAATTTCAATGCTAGGTTTCAGAAAATGTTGTCCAGAGTGGTCACTCCTTATATTGTGTCTGATGAAGCTACAAGGAGCATTTACTATTCGGCTTTAGATCCTTTGACTTCCATGTTCATAAGGAGAATGCATCCCCGAATCACAACTTTAGCCTTAGCTTTTCAAGAAGCCATATAGGTAAATCAACAGTTGATACCTGCTCCTACTCCAAATATAGTATTCCCTGCCTCGCTTGGCATTCATCCACAATATCCTGTACAGTATCCTACACAATATCCTAATGGAGCAGTGATACCTCCAGCAGTCATGCCTGCACCTTTGCAAGTACCTCCACTAAGCATTATGCCTCCTCCTAATGGAAATGGCCAATTGCCACAATATCCTGCACAAGCTCAGGCACCTCAGGGTGCTAACCTGCCCAACAATAACCATGGACCCTCTTTCTTCAAGCCTCAAACTGAAAATGTGGTGGCCAAAGTTCAAGAAGAAAAAGAGGAAATTAAAGAAATCTCTGCTCAATTAAGAAAACTCACCACAGAAGTGACGCATTTGAGAAATCAAGGTTTTTATTCCCAGTCAAACTAGAATAGAAATTATCCCAATGATAGACCAAATTATCCTGACGGAGGATATAACACCAATAATTTCAATAATAGTGGTGGAAATAACAATAATCCTTAGAGACAACCCAGAGTATGGAACTCTAGGCCAAATAATGGCTCATTACCATCACCCTTGGACAATCAGCCCCCAGGTGAAGCCAAACAGACTACTAGAGTCAATCTTGCTAAGGCAGCCCTTACTAATTGGTGTAGGATCCACAATACAAATGCACATGCAGAATTAGACTGTCCACAATTTAGAATTGCTGCCAGTATCTTTCAGACTGAAGTATCTAACACTTTTGGGAATCCACCTCAGGCAGAAGGAAATGAGATTGTTCCATGTGGATATGACTCAGCTTTTGTACTGGAAGCTTATACAAATCAACCTCATCAGAGCTATAACCAGGCATGTGAAGAATCTGCCCTAACCTTTGAAACAAATTATGTTTTCCCTTTTGAGGATAAAAATGAGCCTGCAAGAGAACATGAGGAAGTGCATGCATACCAGCAGCAATATCCTGGTAAGCATAATTATAATTTGAGGAGTAATGCCAACAGACCTGCTGGTCCATTGACATCATCTCTACCTCCAAATAACTTCAATACACCTCCTGATCCTAAAGCTAGTAATAACCTTGGGTTCCCCAAGGTAAATGCTCAGTACTTGTCACCTCAAAACACAGGATCAAAGGTTGTAAGTGCACCTCATGAATTTGACAAGTTGGTCAATTATCTGACTGATGAAATGAAGAAAATTAAGATCAGCCTGTCCTCGTCTAAGTTACAAAAAACTCTTGCCATAAAAAGGGCATTCATGAAGTCACTAGACGATCCTGCTCCTAAAGAGGATGGTCATCTTTCAAGTCAATCCAATAGTAAAGATCATGTTGCTAGGGATAATACTATCAAGCCTAAAGTGTTAGCTACAGTCCAAGCTGCAGAAACCTCCCACATGACTTTGTATAAGGATAAAACTGAATCACCTCCGTTCCTCCTCACCATAAGAATGTTCAGCAAGAACCTGCACAACTATTTGGTTGATTCAGGGGCCTCCACGAATGTTATGCCCTTGTCAATATGCAATGCCTTAGGACTACATCCTGCTAAATCCCTAAAAAAGGTGACACATCTAGACAAAACAGAAGTAAGTGTAGTAGGAGAGTTAACTCATATCCACATGCAACTAGCATCTGATCCTAGGATCCAGTATTACATTGATATTCAGGTAGTTGACATACCTGATACTTATGGGATGTTGCTTAGCCAAGACTAGTCCAAAACGCTTAATGGATATATGTCCACAGATTTCAGTCACATGTGGTTACCATGGAAGGGTATACCTAATCAGATCAGGATTGATGCTGAGCCTAGAATGAAACATATGATCACTGAGTACAATTGAATAAATGAGATCATGTACATAGACGTAGAACCTAGAGTTTACTGCATCAAGCCACAGACGGTAAAAATAGAAGAGATCTTGATACTCGATCTTCATCATCATCATCATCATGATCATCAAGAGGACATGCCAGTTGTAGAACCTGATAATAATCCTGATAATGAGAACGAAATAGATCACTTCAGAGACTTTGAGATACATCTAAATAATCAGGTAAAACATTGTCAATTGTTAAATATACCTGCTAATGATATTTTGATTGATGGATGGTGCAGATTACACGATGAAGCACATTCAGAAAAGACTTGTGAAACATGCTTAGATATGATGATGCTGGAGCAAACATGCAGTGAGGCATCATCATCATATTCTGAGGTAAATGCTACATCCTATGATGATGATGATACTAATTCTTATCTGTCTTCTACAGAAACAGAGGAGTCGACAGATCATGCTGAGGATCATATCCTGAAAATAGAAGAAGTTATGGTGTCTGACCAGATAAATGATGTGAGGAAAGAAAAGATCACTCCTGGGAGTGATTGTTTTATGGAACCAGATTATGAATTGTCTGATGAAGACAAAGGTAGTGACCTGACTAAGTTCGAAGAATTTCTAGTAAAAGAAATAGAGAAGATGACATTACCACATAGATCTCCCCAGGAGGTCTTAATTAAAGGTTGGTGTAGGTTGCATGAGGCACCTCACTCAGAAACAACTTGTTCGCTATGTTTACACATTTTAAAAAAGCATACAGCTGCAGATCCAGAGGGTCATCCTCCTGCTGACGTAAAAGAGAAAATAGAAAAGCCATCAAGCTCACAAAATAAAAAAAAGAAGAAACTTGAAAATGATGACATCCCTAAGTTAAAGTGGATATCAGGCGGAGCAGCAGCCAGAGCTGTAAAGAAGAAAGAAAGTTTAGCTAAATATCCTGCTGAAGATAAACCCTGGATCCTAAGGTTTGATGGATCTAAATCCAAACAAGGTGCTGGGGTAGGAATTGATCTCATTGATCCAACAGGTAAATCCCATCTGGCAGCCTACAGATTACAGTTCCGCTATACTAACAATGTAACAGAGTATGAGGCTCTGATTCATGGGATACTGTTTGCTCATAAGAAAAAAGTAAAGATTCTACATGTCTTTGGAGATTCAGAACTAGTTGTGAGGCGAGTAAGAGGAATTTACTCATGTAACTATAGAAAGCTATCCAACTACAGACATCGTCTGTGGGACCTGATTGAGGACTTTGATGCCTTTAATATCACTCACGTGCCAAGAGAACAAAACCATAGGGCAGATGCACTTGCCCGAGCCGCTAGTACATTGGAGCCACTATCTATATTAGGTCTAAAGAAATTTTCTGTAGAACTGGTGTCAATACCTTCAGTACCTGATAATGTGACCAACCTCCAGGTGTTTGATGATGATCAACACATTTTGGATTTCATCTCAAACAGAGATGTATTTGACACCCAAATTATAGATGAGAGTGGTATAGAAGATCATGCCTAGGAGGAAGATGAGATATTGGAGTTGCCTAGCAATAGGATCCCCAAGGGTATGATTGAATTGGAAAGAGCTTTTGATTTGGATAATATGCTTAAACAGAAGGATCTGCCCAAGGCAGATGGGGGACAATATTCACAAGTGAATATTGGACAGGATGATGACAAGAAAAATGTCTTGATAGGTAAGGTTTGCACATCAGAAGAGTTAGAAGGAATAACTCAGGCCCTCAAAGATTACATACATGTAATTGCATGGACTTATGATGAGTTGAGGACATATGACACCTCTGTCATAACTCACACTATACCTCTCAAGCCAGATGCTAAACCTTTCAGACAGAAGTAAAGGCCAGTCAATGCTTTGCTTGAACCAATAATTCTTGAAGAAGTCAAGAAGTTGTTAAGTGCCCGGATAATCTTTCCTGTGAGGCACTCCACCTGGGTTGCTAATCTAGTCCCGATCAGAAAGAAGAATAGAGACATTAGGTTATGTGTAGATTTCAGGAATCTGAATAGAGCATCAGAAAAAGATAATTATCCTTTACCCTCATTAGAAGTTCTAGAGATTGTAAATGGAGCCAAAATGATGTCCTTTCTGGATGGCTTTTCAGGATACAACCAAGTAATGGTTGACAAAATTGATAGATTGAAAACTGCCTTCACCACAAAGTGGGGGATATTTGCATATAGACGTATGCCATTTGGACTCATAAATGCTGGAGCTACATTCTAGCGAGCAACGGACATAGCCTTCAGAGGCTTAATAGGAAAATGTATAGTTATCTACATGGATGACTTGACAGTATTCTCCAAGGAAAGGGGGAATCATGTCGCTGATCTCAGAAGTGTACTGAAGAAGTGCAAAGAGTACGAAATATCTTTGAATCCCAAGAAGTGCATATTTGGGGTGACAACAGGAAAGTTACTAGGCCACCTGATCACAGAAGATGGAATTATCATTGATCCTGACAGGGTGGAATCTATTATGAAGTTACAACTTCCGGGAAGCAAAAAGGAACTTAAGTCTTACTTTGGTAAGATAAACTTTGTGAGGAAGTTCATCACCGGCTTTGCTGAGATTGTCAGACCATTAAATGCCATGTTGAAAAAAGATGCACAAATTGAGTGGACACTAGAGGCCAAAGTTGCATTTGAAGATATAAAGAAAGCCATTTCAGATCCTCCAGTCCTTATCAGTCCAGACTACACAAAAGATTTCTACATCTATTCATTTGCTTCAGAACATACCTCTGCAGCAATGTTAACTCAAAGAAATGAAGAGAAAGAAGAGAAACCAATTGCTTTCATGAGCTGTCCTTTCAGGGATGCTGAATTGAGATATGTAGATGTTGAGAGACAGGCACTTGCATTAGTCAGAGCAGTAAAGAAATTTAGACACTACATACTAAGAAGCAAAGTGATTGCCGTAGTACCTGATGCAGCAGTAAAGATGCTACTGATGCAGAGTGAGCCCAGAGAAAAAAGAGCTAAATGGATTACTGTATTACAAGAGTATGACATGGAAATTATACCATTGAAGCTGGTAAGAGGACAAGCTCTGAGTCAAATGATATCTGAAATTGACCCAAACATCACTAGTCAACAATATGTGATTAATGAGAAAGACCCTAAAGAGTGGTATGCAGTTATCAGGCACATCCTGATTACTGGGAAATGTCCATCAAGGATGCAAGCTTCATGGAGAAGAGACTTAAAGATAAGATCCCAAAAATACATGATGAAGGGAGGAACCTTATTCAAGAAGAATTATGAAGGAATATACCTAAGATGCTTAGAAAAGCCAGAAGCAAATAAAGTCCTGTCAGAACTACATGACAAGTTTGGAATGGCACATGGATCAGCCTTGGCCACAACACATGCAATCCTCAGAGCAGGCTATTACTGGCCTACAATTTTTAAAGACACAGCGGATCATGTTAAATGTTGTCATGTTTCTCAGGTTGCTGCCAACAGAGAGAGATATGTTGCACAACCCTTGCAGCCAGTGATGGAAGAGCGCCATTTGCACAGTGGGGCATGGACTTTATAGGGCCAATCAATCCTCCATCCTCCTCAGGTCATAGATATGTCTTAACTATTATTGACTATTGTACCAGATGGATTGAGGCTGTCAGCAGCAAGACTTGTACTGCAGATGATGTTATTAGATTTCTGGAAACCAACATTGTCACTAGGTATGGGACTCCTTATGCTTTGGTAAGTGATAATGGTTCTGCTTTCACTTCCACCAAGTTATCAAGTTGGGCTTTTGATCATGGAATTATACTTAAGTTTTCATCTAGAATGGATTAGCAGAATCCACCAATAAAAATTTGCTGAGTATCATAAGAAAATTAATAGAGAAAAACACTAGGGAATGGAACTCATTTCTGAAGTATGCCTTATGGGTAGACAGAACTAGAATGAAAACTGCATTAGGAAACTCACCTTTCCAATTAGTATATGGGGTAGATCCTAACCTCCCTGTAAACTTAAAGATTCCTACTCTGCAGTTTGCCCAAGAATACCTAGGCATTGACAATAAGCAAGAAGTCAGGTTGCTCCAATTGATGCACCTGGAAGAAAAAATGAGTCAAGCAATTGACCAATTTGCAAAACATCAGGCTGTTGTCAAATGCTGGTTTGACAAGAGCCAGAGTTAAAGCTTTCAGGATATCAGATTTAGTCCTGATGTGGGATAAAGCCCATGAGAGGAAAGGCAACCATGGTAAGTTTGATAGATTATGGATAGGTCCCTTCCAAATTTCTGAGATACTAGGAGATAGCACTTATAGGCTTAAGAACCTGACAGGTGAGGATGTCCCATTGCCAGTCAATGGACAATTCCTCAAACATTATTTCCAGGCCTAACTAATTTTATGACAGTCATATGTATCATAGTGTATATTCGTATAGTTGTTTGTACAGTTTGTTTGTTTTGCTTGTTTTGTTTGTTAGTTGGGACCTTGTTCTGGTAAGTCAGGATGATGCACTTCATCACCAAAGAAAATAACTAAATTGTTAGGATTCAAGTGATGAGATCAAATTTAGATATAGGTTATGATTCATTCTAAGAAGTAATCATGATCAGGTTTGTGATATCTTTTCATCAGGGTGCCTTTTCTTGGTCAAAGTGAATCAATCACAATGAAACACCTAACAGCCTTGGGTTTGTTGAACACACCAGTATAGGTGTTAAGTGAAAAATCTAAAGAGACTCCCTTGCTACCAATACAATCTCCAACCTAAAGCTGCAAGTGACTGTGCCTTGTACAAATGAGCTGACATGATGATATCAGATACTAATTTTAAAGAGAAAATCAGAAAAGAAATAAAATTTAGGCCATCTAAGTAACTCTACTGGGGCTATAGACGCCTGCTGGCAGTGGGGTTCTACTTAGGGAGATTGTATAGATAACCTTGCTGGGGCTATAAACGCCTGCTGGCAGCAAGGCTCTATCCAGGTTGGCTATGAGGGATGATCTCCAACTATGTAGTTTAACACCAGTTACTTATGTTTTCAACTTGCTTTCAAGATGAGGATAATTAATCATATGCACATACATGATCCTTTGTTAGCATTGTTGCCATGAGGAAATTTTATCATTCAAAAGATCATGATGCTTATGTTTAGACAGAATTAGAATACTATAGATGAATGTGATCACATCACTTGAATCATTGGAATTTGTTTGTTTTCTTTGGTGGCAAGTTATTGTGTGGTTACACAACATGCCCCATTTTGACTTGGCAAAACAGGAACCCAACTTTTTGGGCTTGGCTTGTGTTGTCTGCTTTCTGGTGGTTTGGTAAAAGTAAGTCATGTGCATCATCATGAAGAGTCATGATGAGATAAGTCATCATCATGAGGTCAGTTTGTCAAAATTTGTATTTCATTTCTGTGACCTCATATTTAGAAAGAGCATTAAAATGCATGCAGGTTTGTCTTTTACATCACCCTGATATTCATCAGGATGTGAGAGTTATGAACAGTCAAAGTTTTGGTCAAACCTGATATTCATAAGAGAAGGATCATATTTTTATAACCTCAGTCATGTTGTTGAAGATCATCCTGATCTCGGTACATCACCCGATAAGTCATGCGGTCCAAATATCCAGACGTCAATTTTAAGTGGTAGTAAATCTTCCCTGACAAACAAGCTTATATATCGCGAGCGTCATGTTTCTGAATGTAACCCGATATTTCTTAATATCCTCCTGCCGTGAAATATCACCCTAAGCCAATATTCTGATGATGTCATCCGAGTCTGATAAACGAAGAAATAAACATGATGATGACATCATCATCATATTTACCTTTCGGCAGGATATTTTCTAAACATGATCATGTTCGCATAATATGACGATGACATCATGATGCCTTTCCGATACAAAGAATGAATATCAGGATGATGTCATCCTGATATTCCGAAAGAGAGACATGTAAGTTGGTCTCGTCATCATCATATTTGAAACATCACCCGATACATCGAAATATCCTCCTGATGTACTAAACATAACCAAAAGGTGCTTTCGTAACCTGAATCTTGTCGCGACAACTATTCCAACTTGAGGGAGGAGGATGACATTGAAACTCGACCCGATATTTGCGAATATCATCCTGCCTTCACGATATCCTGTCATATGGATATCCCCTAGCTCCCATTGCCACCATTATCATTTAATGCGCGCGCAGACATGGTAGGTGGTTCCCACCAACCCCGGAACCTGATGAAACACCTGGCGAGATCCTACATTTTCGTGCAGATAATCAATGAATAAAATCCCATCTGTCAGAGTTGCCCTAAATTTACCCTAATTACAAGGTTAAAAGGTAATTCAACCGTCATTTTTACATTTACCTTGTGATAAAATTGTTTTTACAGAGCACCAGCTTCCATATCCTCATACACGCGATAGTTGCATGACTTGAACTCATAGAACGAAGAAAGGAAGTGATCATCAGCTGAATTAAGAACGTTGTTAGCAGTTCACTGGTATAAAAGAGGTCTGCATAACCAGGTATGTAAATGAAACCCTCATCTTGTTGTGTCTATAATAGCCAGGTATGGCTGGCCAAGCTGAAGTTCTGGTTTATGCATCCATATGATTAAGTAATGTTGAATAGATACAGTAGGCATGGTGATTTATAAAGTTAATTGCAATATGCATGCATGTGTATACCCATTGTGAGATAGGATTTTGTTGATTGCAGGTACTCATGGCCGACAAGAGGTTAATTAAGTGTTAGGAAGAATTCAGTAAGCCTATGTTCTCATCCCAGAGGGGTGTCCTGTTCAAATATGGTGCCATTATAGATACCCATCAGGGGGATGCTAATTTGGAGGCCTGGTCAGCTAAACTGAATGACAGGAAAAATAGAAGTCCTATGCTGGATGTAGTTTTTGTATCCAGGATGTGGAATGCCACCAGTTTCCCGTACTCCATGGAGTCTCCGAAGCTGGTCATAGAGTGTGCTAAGAATTATAATCTAGAGACCAGGCAGGTAATGAAGCATGGGAGGGTATATGCAGACCTGTCCATCAAAGGTCTTTCTAGAACATTTGGGCTGCCATTGGGCAAAAAGGTCAAGAGTGTAGACCTGAAGAAATCAGAGAAAGAGTATGAGAGTAACAAAAAACAAGCCAGGAAGAACATGTACCACTGGAGGGCTGAGAACAGCACGTATTCAGCAGCTGTAAAACTTCTTGTGCACTTGTTTAAATATGATTTTGCTGATGAATATTAGTATATGATTACACTGCTGAACAGATTAACAGGCCAGCCTGATGCTGGTAGCTTTAGGGATTGGATGTATGGTATAATAATGATGTGCATATATTCAGACATCAAGCCATTATGGGGCCAATTAATAGGTGATGCTCTACATGAGCAGTTGATGAACCTAGGAGGTTCAAATTGTGCTTTCTACATGACATCTTACATTGTCTATTCCTGTGCATACCAAGGCACATTTGATGCACTAGTTACTGATGGGAAGCTTACAGGTACAAATGCTATGCATATCTAGGATCATCATCCCCAGCTGCAAAGAGCTAACTACCTCTAGGACTACAAACTGGTCAATGATGCATTTTCCATGCATCTGGTGAGGACCATGGTGGAGGACAGAACAAAGAGATTGAGCATGGAGGCTCAAGAGATAGTTTACAGGCATCGAGCCTGGTATATACAGTTTGCCACATTCTCTTACATAAGGATTGAGGGTTTTGAAGGATCTCCCCTCATGCTGCCTAGGTATCCCACTGATGTAGTGGTACTTATGGAGTTCATCAGGCAGGGCTCCACTATGATAAAAGCATACAAAGATGCTAAGAAGCTACCACCAATTTTGTTTCCAGTCAGCATTGGCTGCTACATGTGCCCAGATTCTGAACACATAAAGAAGGTGATGGTCACCTTAAATAAAATGAGCTTGCAGCTGTTTCCATTAATCAGACCATATGATCGTTACGATAGAATGCAGAATATAGTAGGAAAGCCTATTGATCAGAGGCACCTAGAGGACTTCTGGGCCGACTGTGAGGATGAAGCAGAGGCAAGAAGAAGAAGGTATAAAAGGTTAACTCTAAACCAAATTAGAACCTTTGATTGCATCCCCATCCCCCAACAATTGAAGAAGGATGATGGCAGGGTAATTGCAGATGAGTATGAGCAAAAGAAGATATATAATGGCACCATCTCTGCACCTGACCTCACCATGCAGGAGGACATATCCTTGGACCCCTTCATTGCCAGGACCATACAACTAACCCAAGCTTGGGTTGATGAGCAAGTAGAGGCACTGAAGAAGAAAGGTGTTGCCATTACGGTGGACAACAAGAAGAAGGGGCAGGATGTTCCCAGGGATGAGTATGATGACTTCCTAAATGAAAAGAGGAAGACTAAGGGAGATAGACTCCCTCCACCACAACAACATAGCAAAAGACCCCCAAGGGGCAAGAAGGTGGATAAAGAACCCAAAGGGGTTATTATTGAAAGGACAGTATTTACAGCTGAGGAGGCATCAGCATCAGGTTTTGGATCAGAATCAGCATCCCCTCCAAGAAAAGGAAAATCTAAGAAGAGTTAGATAGCAGAGGCTGGAATCACTGAGACCCTAGAAGAGGGTCAATCCTCAAGAAAACTAGGAGAAGAGGATATCCCCATGGAGGAGAAGCCTAAAGAAGAAGAGGCTCCATTAATAATAAAGAGGAAGAGAAAAGCTCCATAGGTGTTGGTATCCACCCCACCTAAGAAACAAAGAACCTCTATGAGAGGGGAAATAAGACAACCTCGTACATTGTTACAAGGGGCAGGTAGTGAAGTGCCTAAGGAACTTCAGCATAATGTTCCACTTCCTACCATCGCCAAGTTCAAAACTGAACTTGTAGAGCAACAAATAAAAGAAACTGCTCAAATGCAATCAGGGCATGTCTCGCTAGATGAGACAATAAACTTGTCTGATGATGAGGTTGTGCAGGATGTGGCTGCACAAAAGATGGAAACACTTGCTGCTGGTACAAGCATGACTCCTCATAAGCCCCCACCAGTTCAAACTATACTAGAGGAGATGAAACAAGCGGAGGCAGAACTAGAAAAGAGCCTAGAGCAGGTAGCTCTGGAAATAGGGCTAGATACATTAATTACAGAGGTGACAAATCCTGCAGTAGTGGACTTAACAGGGAAACAAGATGCAAGTCTTGAACATCCAGCAGGATCACCTGATAGGGGACACCCAGCAGAAGAAATAAAGATGACAGAATCAAAAGGCCATACTCCAGAATTGGGCCAGCAAAGTCTACAGGATACATCGGAGGAGCCTGCTACCAAAGCCTAGGAGGTTGATAGTACAGGTGCAGAACAAATAATGGCTTCAGAACAAACGCCAGCACCTCAGGCAGAATCCATAGTATCCAGTGCAATGGATGTTGGCAAGAGACACTATATGGATTCATGGTTGTTGTCATTGATGGCAACAAAGGTCATCCCACATATCCGCAAGTCATGATATGTCTCTACCGGAAGTCAGATTGAAGATTGTGGTGGTCCGGTGAACAAGAACAGAGCATGTGGCAAGGTCCGACAGATTGGTCCGGATCTCTCAGAGGAAGTGTCTTGGTGCAGTGCGGATCTGGGGAAGTCAAGAGGACTATCTTGAGTAGTATATTCCAAGGATTTAGCCTCCGGAGATGGACAAGGAAAAAGATATGAATAGTTGAGTACCGGATTCCTGAGAGACAGTGAAAACAGAGGAAGAACTGACTGACTGAGTATCAAACTACTTTCCGGATGTGTTACAGATGATGATAAAGGTTGCGGAGGCATGAATCATGTTTGGCCGACATAATTGATGATATCTACAAGTATATGCTTGATCCGCATTGCTTGGTGAGCAAGGATTCAGCCGACAGAACTAAGTTTGTAAGAAACTAGACTGTTCCGGATGCCGACTAGAAAGATGATGAAAGTACTTGTGCGGATATATATAGAGGATGGATTTAGTGGTAAAAGGTGTGAATGTATGTGAGGATATGCGAACAAGTCCAGAGTAGAGCAGAAGTAACAAGAAAGATCCGGTATGTGAAAGGACAGCAGACTAAAGAACAGAGGAAAGATGAAGTGCAGCAGATCAGTATACTGAACCTAACCGGAACTGAACTCCAGCATATGCAGATGCTTCCAATCAGTTCAAGACTGTGATTCTAATCACTTTGTAAGACAGTGTGTCTTCTTGTAGGCAGTGAGCCTCTTGTGAGCAGTGTGCTCGGGCAGTGAGCCCTAATTGGCAAGTGCCATTTTTGTAATTTCCTATTCTTCTAACAGAGAATAATTCTTGGGTTAATCACCCCGTGGTTTTCTCCCTTAACAGGGTTTCCACGTCAAAAATACTGTGTCATGTGTTTCTTATTTCATGGTTTATGTTTTGTGTTTGATTTTATGCTGCTTCAATTAAAAGGAAAGTTTAATAAGGGAAATAATTAGGATAACTGATTCACCCCCCCCTCTCAGTTATCAACAATTGGTATCAGAGCCAAGTTCCTCCTAATAGAGCCTAACAGCTTGAGGAAGATCTGGGATTTCAAATGGATGCATATGGTTTAAGGGAGCAACTCAAGACTGCCCTTGAGGATCTTGAACAGTCAAATTCTGAAGTCAGTGAATTAAAGGAAAGACTCAAACAGGCTGATGAATTCATGAGAGAATTAAAAGACAAATTAAGTCTCTCTATGAAAAAGAGAAAGGAGCTGCTTCAACAGTTGGCAAGACAAAGTGAAGAAAGCAATACAAGTGAGGAATTGACTGAGCAAACCAAGTTATGTGAAAAGTTATCAAAAGAAGTCATTATGTTAAGACATGAAATGGAATCAGGAACTATAAAGTTTACTCAAGAGATTGAAGAAAAAAGAAAGGCTGAAGACAATCTAAGACAATCTCTTAAAGAAAAATCAGAAGAATGCCACCAGATGGACAGGATTATCAGACACCTTGAATCTGATCTTGAAGATTCCAAAGATAATGAAGGAAAACTTGAGGATCAAATTGCCTCTCTCAAAAGAGACCTTCAAACAGCAAATGAATATAAAGAGAAATTCAAGATAAGTTCTGCTCAACTTGAAGTTCTTCTTGGAAGTCAAAAGAGGACAGATGACAAGTATGGCTTGGGATATGAGAAAGGAGAAAGCTCCGGATCCGGTCAGAAGAATCTTGGATCAGAAAATCCAAGGAGCAGGCCTAGAAGACCTCCGGTAAGACAGCCAAATGCTCAAAAATATCCATCCTTCAATGGATACTGCCACAGCTGCAACCATTTTGGTCACAAAGCTAATCAGTGCAGAATGAGAATGAATCAGATTAATTCATCCTTCTCCGGACAGTGCTTCAACTGCAAAAGGTATGGACACAAATCCCATGAATGCAGAATTATGCAAGTAAACAAATCATTCAAAGGTAGATGCTTTACATGCAATAGAGTAGGTCATATGGCTAATCAATGCAGATCAAGGGGATATCAGTTAAATATGCAAAGAAATGTTATTTGTCAAATCTGCAATAGGTCCGGTCATAATGCTAAAGTCTGCAGAAACAAGAATCAGGACAAAAGAGGTCCGATGTATAATCAGAATCAAGACAAGGGTAAACAAAAGATGAATGCGGATGAAGTTAGGAATCAGATGAGCAAGATTTGGGTGAAGAAAAGCTCAGAGAATGTAGAGGTTGGATCCGCACCAGATTCTGGTGCTGATATTTCTTCCGGAAATTAAAAAGTGAGCTCAGGCTCAGGGGGAGACTCAAAGAAGATTCTGTTCCCCCAGCCAAACAAGTTGTGCCGGATGTGGCACAAGATGCGGATTAAAGGGTTTGTAGATATAAGTCCTGAGATGCTTCAGTCAAGTTTTCAAAGGTCCGCATGGAGTTATGAAGAAGCTGTGTTCGATTAAGTTAGACCTGTTCAGGGAGGTGCTCCGGTATGATAAAGGATTACAAAAAGGTCCGGAGAGATCCGGAAGTGCACGATCTTGTCTTGCGGATTGGACAGAGTGTTTGGGATGTTCTTGTAATATGTTACCTAGATTTATTCATGATTTAAAGATCCGGATGATATTCAGTGATCAGGACTAATCCGGGATACTCCAAGCTGTCCAGACATGGTAAACCGGAATAATGCAGGTGAAGCATTTATTGCAGACAGATATTAGGGTTTGCGGAGCAATATAAGGGATTTCTCAAAAGTTATCTGCTCATTCTACACTTGAGAAGAAGCGAATAGTGGAGCTCTGCAACAAGGTTCATCAAGCACACCAAGGATCTCCTGCCGAAGCTATTGCATAAAGAAATCAATCCAACCACTCCGTGCAAACCGAAGGCGCATAAGGTATTCTTCGTTTTTCATTGCCTCACTGCAAATCTTTGAAGAATGGCTACTCCAAACATAGTTAAGATCTCTGATAGACCTCGCCCCTCATTCAAGAAACATCCCTACAAATCGTTGGAGGTAGATCCACTAGGAGCCTTCTCTAGTGTTCCCCACGGAGTCTTACATACTGAAGATATTAGGGTTTACATACACGCAAACATTGAGGAATTTGGGGAATTCAAATTAAGAGACCTCTATCACAAGCAACTGATAGACAATGCTTTTGAGCTCAAACCAGAGTATAAGGGTATCCAGAAGAAACAATTTGAGCAATTCATTCATTTCCCTAGCTTTGAAGAAGATGAATGGGTCCGGTATGTACTGAGCAGGATGCATGACAACTTCCTTTGGCTAGATAGACCCTGCAAGATCACAAAAGAAGCAATTAGAGCAGTAACTGGTCTATACTCTTCCGGGGGGGTACCTATCCTCAAATCTGTCAAGAACAACGTTGTAACTGAGGCCACCGGATCAAAATATGATAAGAGAGCAATGACCATTGAAGATATTTCGGATCCGGATATCAAATATGCATCAATGATAATAGGATACAAGATCTATCACTCCAGCAGGGAGAATTCTGTATCCGGAACTGCAATATACACAGCATATGAAATGCTAAGAAAGAATGCAGATTATGATCTTTGTGAACTACTACTAAGCCAATTGATGGAAAATGTACAGAAAATCAAGAAAGACAAGAAGAACTCCTTTAAGTATGGTACTCTCATTGTATGTCTCTTCTTTTACTTCATGAATGAGCTACCCGGAACAAGTGGATGGGTATGGCAGAATGACAAACCTGTTGCAGTCCAGATAAGAGACTATTTGCATGGACTTGGGGATGCAAAAGCGAGAAATACAGCTCTATGGGGATACTTCAAAAACTTTCAGAGCATGATGCAAGCAAGAGAGAGAATTCCCCAGTCACTCATTGAGAAATACAAGGACTCAGTATGTTTTATGGTTGACACTGATCAGTGCCTAATGGAGGCAGTGGAGCCAAGGACTGTCTGGATCATGCCCATGGGGTATGAAGTTGATGAACAGATAGTAGAGCTGCATGTTCAACACATGCTAAGTCAGCCCAAAGATCCTAAGGCAGAAAGGTTTGGAACCTTTGAGGAGCTGAGCGTGAAATTACATGTAGAACTCAGGGAACCTGAGATTAAAAGAAAAGTGAGAAAAGAAGTAGAGCACATTGCTCAAGGCCTAGGCATCTCAAAAGAGGCACTTGATGCCAGCCGGGAAAAGAGGAGAAAGGCTGAGGAAGAAGAGAAAAGCAAAGAAAGTGCTCCGGTTGAAACCCCCACCCGGACCAGATCATCAAAGAGATCTGCACCTTCCACAACCAAAAGCTCAAAACTGGAAGTCCAGGCATCCGGTAAAAGATCCAAGACAAAAGCATCAAGGGCTTATGAAAGCCAAAAGGATGAAGAGGAGACAGAATCAGATGAAGGAGTAAGAGAAGTAAAGAAACAGAAAAAGAAAGGATCCGGTAAGCCCTCCACAGGCCAAGACAAGGAGGAAATGGCAGAGGTAACTGTTGAAAAGCCCACTCTGTCACTAGAGAGCATAATCAAGTCGGTCACGGTGGATGGAAACCTTCAACCAATGACTGAATCCTATGATGACTTCAGTGAGGCAGACCAAAAGACTCTGCAGGAAGCCACAGTTAAATATCTGAACACATACAATAAGGCTTTCATTGAGATCATATCTCTCATTCCTAAAAGCCTAGAGAAGGAAATGGAAGTAAGAAAGAATAATGCGCATGCCAAAGATCTTGAGATCCGGGAGCAGATAGCTATTCAGCTATATCCTCAAATTGATCCCAAGACAATGAACATGATCTTCAAGGACTGCAGAGATGAGTTCAGAAGTAAAGCCAGGATGAATCAGCTCATGCTTGGTGAGACTGACAAAGTGGCACAAGAGACAGAAGAGATCCTCCGGAAGGCCTTCAAAAGGTTCAATCTTCCTGTTGTAGAGGACTTAGGTGCAGAAACAGCTGCTGACTTGGAATCTTCTGTTCCGGAAGAAGTGAGCCCTGAACAGACAAGTGAGGACTTGGGACCCTCTGCTCCAGAAGAAGTGACCCATGAACAAGCAAGCATCTCTCCTCCGGTTTCCCCTACAGTCTCCGGATCCAAAGAAGAAGAGCAATTGCAGGAGAAGGAAGCAGTGGTGACAGACAAAGAGGTTGACAGTTCTAAGACTGCAGAAGAAAAGAAACATCTGTCTCCGGCAAGAGACACTGCACAAACTGTTCAACAATTTTTGAGCAAAGAAACTCTAGAGATTGATGAACCGGAGCTTCTAAAAGGTCCATTTGATTTTGACTCTCTCTCTCCGGTACAAACAATGAAGATAGCTTCATTTGCAAATGCCAAGGCAAATGAAAAGCTCCTAAAGTCTCATATGGAGGACTGTGAGTTGATAGAGGCTGCTTCCGGAGTACTTGTAAAGATCATGCCATCAATCCAAATAGATCCGACTGCCTCCACTTCCGGTAATCTAAAAACCTTAGTCAGCAGTATTGATACACATTTTAATTCTCTAGAAAAATCAGCTGAAGACAAGGTCCGGAAGGAATTTTTGGATAAGAGATTTTCTGAAATATTAGAATTAATCTCTAAGGATAGGAAGATTGTAAGCATTGGAATAAAGAGCTTAGAAAATGCTCTTAAGGATGGCGGTGACATCTACAAATTTTGTATATCTTGGTCAAAGGCAACAACAGCAATTGACAAGAAAATAAAAGAAGAACAGGACAAGCTTCAAAGCTTATCTCAAAGTTTTGATCCTCTCTCTTCCTCTATAATAAATCAAGAATGTCAGACTATTGCAGTCTTGAATGAAATAAAGAATCTTGAGAAGGAGAGGAAGAACATTACCAACCGGATGGGAGAACTTAGAAGGATTATAGTCCCTAAGTTGGAAACGATGCATGAGGCCATCAGTGATGCCCAGACCACCGCCCATACAAAAGATCCGACAGATCTCAGGCGGGCAGAAGCTTTTGCATTTTTGCTGAGTGGTCACATTTCAATCCTGGACAGAATGAAGCTTAGTTGGGCTACTGAAATGGTTCAACTGCAGACATCCTTTGCAGACATTCTGCAGTATATGTGAGTATGTAAATATGCGGCTATATATAGAAAATTTTTGAAAATTTTGGTGTGCGGACCCTACCCTTTGCCATTGATGTCAAAGGGGGAGTGAGGAGCAGTGAAAAATGAGGAATCCAACTCAGGGGGAGTTCCGGAAATTGTATATAAAGACAGAGCATCAGCAAAGGGGGAGCATAGTGTAAACACTTAGTCATTTTTCACTAAGTGTTGCCATCAATGCCAAAGGGGGAGATTGTTGGCAAGAGACACTATATGGATTCATGGTTGTTGTCATTGATGGCAACAAAGGTCATCCCACATATCCGCAAGTCATGATATGTCTCTACCGGAAGTCAGATTGAAGATTGTGGTGGTCCGGTGAACAAGAACAGAGCATGTGGCAAGGTCCGACAGATTGGTCTGGATCTCTCAGAGGAAGTGTCTTGGTGCAGTGCGGATCTGGGGAAGTCAAGAGGACTATCTTGAGTAGTATATTCCAAGGATTTAGCCTCCGGAGATGGACAAGGAAAAAGATATGAATAGTTGAGTACCGGATTCCTGAGAGACAGTGAAAACAGAGGAAGAACTGACTGACTGAGTATCAAACTACTTTCCGGATGTGTTACAGATGATGATAAAGGTTGCGGAGGCATGAATCATGTTTGGCCGACATAATTGATGATATCTACAAGTATATGCTTGATCCGCATTGCTTGGTGAGCAAGGATTCAGCCGACAGAACTAAGTTTGTAAGAAACTAGACTGTTCCGGATGCCGACTAGAAAGATGATGAAAGTACTTGTGCGGATATATATAGAGGATGGATTTAGTGGTAAAAGGTGTGAATGTATGTGAGGATATGCGAACAAGTCCAGAGTAGAGCAGAAGTAACAAGAAAGATCCGGTATGTGAAAGGACAGCAGACTAAAGAACAGAGGAAAGATGAAGTGCAGCAGATCAGTATACTGAACCTAACCGGAACTGAACTCCAGCATATGCAGATGCTTCCAATCAGTTCAAGACTGTGATTCTAATCACTTTGTAAGACAGTGTGTCTTCTTGTAGGCAGTGAGCCTCTTGTGAGCAGTGTGCTCGGGCAGTGAGCCCTAATTGGCAAGTGCCATTTTTGTAATTTCCTATTCTTCTAACAGAGAATAATTCTTGGGTTAATCACCCCGTGGTTTTCTCCCTTAACAGGGTTTCCACGTCAAAAATACTGTGTCATGTGTTTCTTATTTCATGGTTTATGTTTTGTGTTTGATTTTATGCTGCTTCAATTAAAAGGAAAGTTTAATAAGGGAAATAATTAGGATAACTGATTCACCCCCCCCTCTCAGTTATCAACAATGGATACACAACAAGGGGAAGAGTTGAAATTAGATGAAATAATGATAGAGAAAGATCATGATCATCATGATCAACATATAGATGCACCGCAAGGTTCCCCACACCAAGAAGATGCTCCTCCGGAGAAGGAAATTCCTCAACAAGAGGATGTGCCGTAGGATCAACAAGGTGAGCATCAGGAAGAAGAAATGAGAAAATCACCATCTCCACCACATTTGCTGACAGAAACGGGAGATACCGGTGAACATCATGATGATGCCGAGAAACATGATTAGGTGCCTCCGTGGCTGGAGAAAGAGGTAAATGAAGAAGAAGAATTGGAAATCCAAGAATTTGATGTCTCCACCTTGTTCTCCGAGGAGATAATGAAACCTAAAAGGAAGGCCAGGATGACCTCGGCCATCAAGAGAGATCCAACGACTGGGAGGAGAACTGCACAAATTGCAGTACCTACTATGGAGAAAGAAAAGGGTAAAATTACCCTGGATGAATTTTAAATTAGCACAGTGGATCTCAGCTTTTCCAATGAGGACCAAGAAGGTCAAGAGGGCAAGGACATTATTGATTCTTTGATTCGAAAGGTGAAAAGAGAAAAGGATAAATATAAGCAACATAAAGAGCACATTGCTCAGTTGCATGCCTACATAAGGAGGCTGATTAGTCCTGATGATACTTCAACTGAACATGCAGTCCCATTGACTGCTATTTCTAAAGAGGAGGTAAATAGGTTAAACCTCATGAAGCATGAGGCATCTGTGATAAGAAAATGGATGTCATCCACATTGGATGATGCGGAAGAAATAGTAAAGGCCTCTTTGAAGAGGTGGAGCATTCTGAGTGACTCCAGGACCAAGGTGGATAAATTGCAGATGCAGACTGAGAAAAGGTCTTACAAACTGGAAAAGGTCCTAAGCATCCTGGGAGAAATAAGAGGATAAACCCTCAGCTGCTTATCAGTAAGCAGGTCTTGAACAACCATACCGCATTATTGGTGGACATCTGGTATAAGGACATTCAATTTGAATGTGGAGTGCTCAGAAGATGCAATAATAAGCTGAGAGGTATCAGCATGAAGTTACATGATTTGATGGCTGAAGAGGCAGAAATATTAGAAATATTGGAAGGAAAAGTGGAAGAAAAAATAGAAAATCAAGATGAAGAGTCTGCCATCAAAGCTCTACACAGCAACTTCCAATTAGAGGCAGATGGTCCATTTGTCCACTTGATAGAAGAACTTATAGATAAAATAATGAGGATCAAGGTCAAGATGGAGAAATATAATGAGACATTGTAGGACAGGAAAGACAAGCTGGATAGCAGCAGAGATAAATATGAGGCACACAAACACGCCATCATCAAAGCAAAAACTCAGGACGGTGGAGTAATAGACCCAATTGTGCAGTCATATGAACAAGTCTGGAGCACCATGCAGCCGCATATGTGACATCATCATCAGGAGGATAGTGAAAGTTTAGGAAGTGATGCACATGATGATGATCCACATGAATTGCATGAGGAGCATGATGAAGACACATCATAAGGGGACAGCGTGAGTAATCCAGATAGTTGCCAGCTAGCAACTTGTGCCATTTTGTAAAGTTTGACAAAGTCAAGAGGAATGATGACCGTAGATGTGCATTGGTAAATCAAGATCGTGGATCTTTTGTAACAGATTCCTCACCTTATTCTATAAAAGGTGATGGAATGTCTTATTGTAAACATTCAAAGCTTAATTGAAATTCGTCTGCTGAAACATTCAGAGCTCATTTCAAAGTTTTTGTAAACATCTATATTTTTGGATGCTTAATGAATGAGAAGACTGTGTTGATTACAATTCATAGTAAATCTTGAGTAATCAGTGTATGAATTCTGGACATATGTGGTGATTTGCTACGTCCCTTGGAGTGCATGTCTACTTACATATGTTGTCTTTGTACAAATTTCCCTTTGAAGTTAGCATCAACTATATCTAGTTGTGGAATGTCCTGGTGAAAATATGGTTTGGTTTTCTTCTCTTCATGACAGTATCTAATATACATGTGGTTCAAAAGCTAAAGGTTCAACTTTAATTAGAAGCATTTCTTCAATTTCTTTTAAATTTCAGAGCATTTCATCCTCATAATTGCAAACAATTGACGATCTTAAGCAAATAACACAAATATGTGGACATCTCGAAGATAACTTGCAAATATTTAGCATATTTGAATACAAAGCATGCACAATTGAAAATATCATGCAAAGATTGAAGTATTTCTGCATTATTTCATCTAATAATGGTACAATATAACCTCTCTGTAAAGAATTTCTGCAGGAGAATCATGATGATGATAAAATTTCACGTAAGGCCCCAAAATGGAAACAGCAACTCACATTAATCTCTGAGTAACATCAGAAGATTAAGATCTAATCACCGGAGACTTGGGATCGTGAATTCCCTAAATTCATCGTATCTTTCAAGATGAATAAAGGTTAATGTGTACTTTTATTCTATGCTTGTTTATGACTAACATCATGACCAACACTTATCGATGGCAAAAAGGATAGAGAAGAAGTTCATTGTGGAGGAAAAGGAGGTCATGACTGAGAAATCCATAGAAAAAAAGAAGGTTTGTAAGGCTAAAAAGAAGGTACCTAGAAAAGCTCAAGATGAGAAAAGTACAAAAATAAATAAAAAGAACAAGCGGATCTTTAAGATCTACTTATTTAAAATTCTCAAGCAAGTGCACCTAGATATCAATATTTTGAGAAAAGCTATGGGAATTATTGACAAGTTTATCAATGAGATATTTGAGAAAATTGTGAGCGATGAAACCAACTTTTCTCACCACAACAAAAAGAATGTCATCGACATACGAGAGATTCAGACAATTGTGAGGGTCTGTCTTCCTTAGGAGCTTGCAAAGCATGCAATCGCTCATTGTTCAAAGATTGTTATTGAGTTCATCAAGGTTTGATCTTTTTATCTCTATTTTGAATTAGGTTTTATTAAATGTTTTAATGTTAGGGCATTTAGTTTGTGTAAAGGGTTCTAATCCTTAACGTTTGTATAAGGGAAGTCTCCATTAATTTTTATGTTCTATGATGGTTTGAAATAGCAATAAGAGGATAAATAGTTGTACATTTATTTAATCCCTAATCATAAGCATTATTTATGAAGGATTTTTTTGTTTTAGATTATTAAATTTTGATATTAAAAATTCATATTAATCTTTCAGATTATGTCTTACTTTTTAAAAATAGAACTATAATTATTTATATTTCCATTTTAAAATTAAATTATATGTAGGTTTGTCACTTAACACATGATTGTTTTATTTTTAAATAATAATGTATATAAAAAATATAATTTACACCAAAACTATAATTTTCTATAATTTAAAAATTATTAAAAATATTTTAATTTATTAATAAATTAAAAGATGTCTACCCTTGATAGATTAAGATTTTTTAATAAATGCTCATAAAAGCACTGTGTTCCATTACATTTTTCCAAGTATATGGTTTATGTTGTTGTGTTCATGCTTTATTTCAAAATGTTCTTTTGTATAGATAGGAATAGATTGTACGATGGAAAGGAATCATTAAAAGCATATATTGTTCTGAATATTAAGTATTTCTAGGTTTAGAGAAGATCTAGGGGTAGTTTCATGCTTAATGGAATTATTTTATGCTAAGTATGCATCTCTCTTATATCTAATCTGATTCATGGAATTAGAGAGTTGGGGCACATTTTCTAGGCATAGAAGAATTCAAAGGTTTAGGTTTTGTTATCCTTTCAAGACCCATTTATTTTCTGGTAGATCTCTCTATTACACAGTTCTTATCATTTTATTACAGTGTTTGGGAAAGGTGAGGTGTGTAGGACTATTACCAAACATGTAACTCTCCTTTCCATCTTTTGTAATTTAATAATTATTGTATGCTAAACTCAAATGTCACCCCCATGGATGCTACACGATAATATTTTAACATAAATTTTTATTAAAAGCCATAATCTTTGGAAATTAATGTCATTGTTATAACTTTAGACATAAATATTTGTTTTCAACTATTATGTAGGTATGACTCGACCTAGGATGAATTTTGAGTTTGAGGAGCAATGAAAAAAATACTGAAGGGAATATCAGAGAGAATATCGAAGACAACAACATGAAGTAATGACAAACATAGAAAGAGAAGAACAAAGGATACAACAAAATAAAGTCGAGAGACAAAGATATCGTAGATGTGAAACTAAATTAACAGTTGAAGAATTGGAATTAGAAAATAAAAAACAACCAAATATAGAGTAAACCTACATATAAATTATGTCCTTTGTATTAAAATGGGTGTTCATTATTTTTCTTAAAAAGCTTGCATTATAATATCTTGACTTAAACTCATGTACTTCAGTAATTATTCTTTAATTTTTTAGTAATTCAGCTCCATGAATCATTTGAGATTATAATAACTAGATGAGGATATGATGAACTATGATCACTTGAAATCAAATTAAACATACCCATTTTGTGTGAGAATCCCCTCTATGTATGTATTACAAATAAATGAATAAGAAGGTTAAGGGAAGAGCTTACCCTTTAGTTTTAATTGAAATAAAATCAATTTTAATTAAATTAAAACAACAAAGGTCCTTTACATTTATATCTATATATAGAACTATGGTTAGAACTAGGGTTGGGGTTAGGGTTAGATTTAATAATAGAATTAGGGTTAGTATTGGCCTAAATGTTAGGGTTAGGGTTACAGTTAGAATCAGTGTTAGAATTAGGGTTAGGGTTAGGCTTATATTTTTTAGAATTTGGGTTTGAATTAGAAGTTAGGGCTACAATTAGGGTTAGGGTTATGGTTTAGGTTGGAATTAGGGTTTGATCTATGACTATAATTAGGGTTATAGTTTGTTTAAAATTAGGGTTAGGGTTACAATTAAAATAGACTTAGAATAAGGTTTAGGGTTAGAATTAAGGTTAGAATTGGAGTTAGGGTTGGGTTAGGATTAGAATTAGGGTTAGGGTTGGGATTAGGGTTGGAATTAGGAATAGAATTAGGTTAAGTAAATCTAGGGGAAGAATTAGGGTTAAGGTTAGAATACTATTATAATTAACATTAGGGTTAGGGTTATATTTACAATTTGGGTTCAGATTAGAAGTTAGGACTACAATTAGGGTTAGGGTTATTGTTAGGGTTAGAATTAGAGTTAAAATTAGAAATGTGGTTACAGATAGAATTTGTCTTAGGCTTAGGGTTTAATTAGAATTAGAGTTTTAGTTAGAATCAAAGGTAGAGATAGAATTAAAATTAGGGTTATAGTTAGAGTTAGGGATACAATTATGGTTAGAATTATATTTAGGGTTAGAACTGTTAGAATTTGTAAAATAGATTATAACCTAGAATCAATTGAAAGAGTTAGAAACATAAACTGTAAATGCAAAAGCATAACAACAATACCAAGAGATTGATGTGAAATGCTCGAATGGTAAAATAGCATCAGATAACTATCTCCAATATCGAATGAAAATACAAGCTAGGTAGCATGCTTATATAGACCAGGGAGAGGGAGGAGGTAGCAACACCAACTAATGAGGAGAAACCATCTATCAGACTAAAGATAGAAAAGTATCTTCCCAAGATAGCTAATGGATGCTCACATGTAGGAAGGTGACACCTCATAATCCTCTCACCTAATAAAACATGCTCTATTAACCTAAGCAAGGTTAAATAAATGTGTAGGAAAAACCTTATGAAAAGGAATAAAAAACCTACACTAACACCCCCCCTTAAGCATAGCTTAGGTGGGTAAAGAGATGGGTCCCAGAAAATGAAGCCTGATGAGGTACCCATGTACAATGAATTCCCCCCAAAAGAGAGTATGCCCCCCAGAATAGAGAGAGAAGAAAAGGGGCTAAGAAGCACCCTCAATGGAGAACACCTGCCACACCCCAAGCAAAGCTCAGAAATGAATGAACTTTCTTTCAGTGAAGGGTTTGGTGAAGAGGTCTGTAGTCTGATCTAATGTCGAACAGTACTGAAGATCAAGAACCTACTCATGAATAAGCTCTCGAATGTAGTGCATGTGAATCTCAATGTGTTTGGTCTGTTGATGATGGACCGGATTGCGAGAGATCTGAATAGCACTCTGGTTGTCACAAAAGATGACTATAGGCTTCCTGAAGGAAATGCCAAACTCAGTGAGAATGTGCTGAAGCCAAATGGCCTTAGTAGCAACATTAACTGCTCCTCACTACTCAACCTCTATAGATGAAAGAGCAATAGCAGAATGCTTGCTCAACCAAGAAATCAGACCAGAACCAAGAGAGAAGTAATACCCTGAAGTAGACTTACGATCCTGAGAATCACCTGCCCATTCTAAATCTTTGTATCCCACCAAGTCAATATCCACGCTCGTTGCATAATGAATCCCATAACTATGATGCCTTGTACATAGTGAAGAATCTACTTAGCTACTTTCAAATGCATCTCATGTGGCTCCTGCATGAACCTGGAGAGCTGGCCCACGACATATGAAATATCAGGCCTCGTGTGAGTCAAGTATATGAGACTCCCAACCAATTAGCAATACAAGGTAGCATCTACCAAATCTGAAGAACAAGAAGCCTCAAGTTTGACCCTTGACAGAAATGGAGTCAGTGCAGGCTTACAGTCAGCCATACGAAATCTAGAGAGCATATCAAGAGCATACTTGGACTGAGAAAGAAAGATACCAGTTGAAGGCTATGTGATCTCAATACCCAAGAAGTAATGAAGAAGACCCAAGTTAGACATAAAAAACTGATCATGAAGGATAGTTTTCATTGCCTTGATGGTCGATGAGGAACTCCTTGTAATCAACAAGTCATCAACATAAAGAATAAGGAAAGTGAGAGTATCATCTTGCTACAAAATGTAGATGTTTGGAATAGAATGGCACCGAGTGAACCCAATTGATAGAAGAAAGGAGTCCATCTTGGCATACCAGGCTTGATGGGCCTGTTTAAGCCCATAGAGAGACTTCTGAAGTCAGCAGACAAGTGAAGGATCCTGGACAAACCCCTATGGTTGCTCCATATATATCTCCTCCTGAAGGTCACCATGAAGAAAAGTACTCTTCACATCCATCTGATGAACTTCCTAGCGATGTGTTGTAGCAATGGCAAGGACAAGTCAGATTGAATTCATCTTAGCAACTGGTAGAAAAGTCTCAAAGTAGTCAATCCTAGGAATCTGGGAGAATCTTTTTGCGACCAAGCGAGCCTTATGTTTATCAACCGACCCATCTGCAACAAATTTTCTTTGATAGACCCACTTGCATCGAACAAGTTTTCTTCCCTTAGGAAGTGGGACTAAATCCCAAGTATGGTTCCTTTCCAAGGAACTAAACTCTTTCTACATAGCAGCATCCCACTCAGGGACACCAGAAGCTTTCTAGAAGGACTATGGATTAGAAGCTGAAGTAAAGAAGAGATGAGGAGCCTGCTCGAACTGTGACCTTGTTCTTCTCGCATCTAAAGGATCACTAACCCAATCACCTGCTGAATCCAAAGTTTGACGAGCCCAAAGAGGCCTAGTGGTAGGAGAATCTGGAGGAGAATAAACATCCTCTAAATGATGACTAAGAGAGGAGGAAGATGAACCCTCATCATCGCCATCTGAAGTGGAGGAAGAAGACTCCTAGGGAGGATTAAGATCCTCAAAAGAACTATCATCATGAAGTCACAGTGTCTCCATGGGAATGAGTGATGGAGAAGTGGCAGAAGAAGTATCCTCCTCAAAATGAACACTCCTCTCAATGAAGAGCTCATGTGTGGTAGGGTGGAGTAGCATGTAGCCTTTGACACCATTTGGATAGCCAACAAATATGCAAGGATGCAGGGTCTACTCTACGGATCCATAGCCTTGTGTTTCTCTGCTGGAATGTGGGCCCATGCAGGAGACCCAAACACCCAGAAGTGCTTGACTGTGGGTTTCTGACCAGTCCAAGATTGGAAAGGAGTTACCCCCTTCATAGCTTAGTGAGGAACCCAGTTTTGGATATAACACATATAGTTGATGGCTTTTGCCTAATACTAAGGTGCCAATGATTTGGAGTGAATCATGCAATTGGCCATTTCCTTCAATGACCGGTTCTTATGTTCTGCAACTCCATTTTGATGTGGACTATAGGGAATTGTGTGCTGAAGATCAATGCCTTCTGAGGAACAAAACTACTCAAACCTCTGGTTGACATATTCCCTGCCATTATCGGTGTGCAGAATCTTGACAACCTTCCCAGTTTGTTTCTCTGCAAAAGCTTTAAAGTCTTGAAAAGACTCAAAGACTTCAGACTTTTGTTTGAGAAAGTATACAAAGGTGTATTGGGAAAGATCATCAATGAAGGTCAATACATATGTAGATCTACTGAATGAAGGATGCTGAAATGGACCAACCAAATCACTGTGTACTAACTCCAAGAGTTGTGTGGCTCTCCATGCTTTGCCTTTATCAAATTTTCCTTTGGGATGCTTGCCAAGAATGCAGCCTTGCAAAGTCCATCAGAAAATTGAATAGAAGACAACCCTATAACCATGTCATGTTGACTAAGCTGCTACAAGTAGTGATAGTTCAAGTGGCCAAACCGGTGATGCCACAAACGGCTCACCTCATCTGAGTAAGTGAGCAATGCTAGTGAAGGAGAATTAGGAACAAAATGAGAAAATTGATAGAGCCATGAACAGTTATCAACTTTTCCTACAACAATTGTAGATCCACTATGCAGATCACTGATAACCACTAAGTCAGGTGTGAATTCAACTTTCTTGCCGGAACCTGTATGGGTGATCTAGTAGACAGATAGGAGATTAGTTGACAAAGAAGGCACACAAAGAACATCATGGAATGTCCCATCACCAATGTCAATAGACCCTCTCCCAAGAACTTTTTTGGTGTATCATTACCCATAAGAATATCAGGCACAGAACATGACTCCAAGGATGAGAAAATTTCCTTTGTATTGGCCATGTGGTGAGAAGAACCTGAGTCAATTACCCAACTATCTGGTAGTGTAGCAACTGCAACAAGGGCCTTGCCCTTCCCCTTACTATTTTTTGTGTTTTTTGAAGATTCAGAAGAATCTTCCTTAGCTGAATCTGGCACTTTGATATTATTCTTTTCAAGAAGATAAGTGAGATGAGCTATTTGCTTTTTCAAACACTTATACTCATCATGACTAGATTTCTTACAAAAGGCACACTTTGTCTTCTCATTTTTAGACTTGTTGGTGCAGGAGCACCCCTTCAACAAGCCAACTATACATCTGAGGGAGAAGACTAAGGTCTTGATATATTGTTATGTTTTATGCATTTCTATGTTTGTTCATGTTGTCATGTAGTTCTTGTTGTTGTGATTTCATGTTTGTAATAAAGACCCCAACATGTGAATCAATGTCACAAATTTGGCATCTTGATAAGCCAATTTGGACATCTTGGACAATTGGGGTATGTGGATGATCAAATCAAGTGTGTCATGTTGTTAGGTGTTTTGTTGATGTGTTTAAATCATGTCTTGTGCTAAACATGTGTCGTGTGATTAGTTAGTGTTTTGGCTTATAATCTTGGTTAAGCAAAATCTGAAATATGGAAGTTGTAATGACTCCAACCTCTGGTATTCCAGTTGGAACTGGATGGGAAGAGACTATAAACACATTTTTGGAAGAGGAGATTAGGGACGAAAATTTGATTGAAGAAATAGAAATTCTGTCAGTTTGTGTTTACAAGTTCTGTGTTCTATGTAAATTTTCTGTGTATCAAATTGTTCTGTGTATATTATTTGTATCAAATTATTCTGTACATAATCTAGTTTTCTATTGTTGAGATGCAAGATTGAAACCATTCCACTGGTGGATTTCTTTGAAATCAGTGGAATAGACTTTGTACATAGTTTTCTATTTTGTTTTCTTTTTGTTCGTGGTCATGGCAGAATGGAACTGATGATCTGAACTGTGGAAGAGATGTCACAGTAGGTAGCCTAGCATCTCTATGTGCTAGGGTTCAATGGAATAGAGACTGCGAGAGTGGTTGCAGAGGAGTCCATCAGTGAGATTTCTACTAGCGGAGAAGCAGAGAACAATCAGGCTAATGAGCATCATTTGGCCGATAGAAGGAGTTTGGATGTTTGGTATCGGTGTAACCATTGAATGAGTCTCACCAAACAAGGTTCTTGTTGATCTTCGGAGTGACTTTAAGTGTCAGGGTGAAGCATATCGGGGGAGCCGATGGTGCAAAGTGTTGCTGATAGTATATATTTGTCGGTGGTTGAATCGATTCAAAGGTTTAACTGGTTCAACGGAATCAAAGCGAAGTGATAGGCATATCGGTGTGAGGTTTGATATCGGGAGACATGGAGAGGATTACACCAATAGTCCAAGTTGTACTAACAAAGGATAATTTGAAGGGTCATCAGAATAACTGGTGTATCAACAGAAGAAATCTTGAAGTTGCTGACATCATTAAGTCTGTACGTTGAAAGTATGTTGAACCGACAGTTGAACATTCATGAGTTCAATGGTTCACGAGTTTAATGGTTCATGTGGTTCCACGGTTCATGTGGTTCAACAGTTGAATAACCATAGGTTCAATGAGTTCATTTGGTTCAAGTGGTTCAAAGGTTCAACCACATCAATAGTTTTGTATTTTGATCTATTTTCACCGCTTCGTTGCGTGCTCTGCATCAAGTGGTATCAGAGCTAAAGGAATGTTCTTTGGGTAGAAGAAGAAGACAAGATGTCAGATGAAGAGGGGTCACAAGAGTACCCAGCAAAGATGACCAATGCTGAGTTGGTTGTCTTAGTGAAGAAACAAATGGCAGAGAGCAGAGCAGCTTGGGCTCAGAATCAGGCCTTGAAAGAAGAGTTAGAAAGTTGAGGGATAGAATAGAGAAGGGAGAAGAAGATTCTAGTGAGCGAGAAGACTGGGATGAAGAGGAGATCCCTAGGTAGGAAGAGATGGAGGTTCTTCAATCAATGCCCTCAAATCCATGGAGAGAAGGACCATGGATATGAAAATAGACCTACCAGTGTTTGCAGGCAAAATGGATCCTGATTCAGTGATGGAGTGGATAGACTCCTTGAATAACTTCTTTGAGACCGAGGAAATACCAGACCACCAAAAGGTGAAGATGGCCCAATCCAAAATGAAAGGGCCTGCACTAACTTAGTGGACTTTCATCCAAGATGACAGGGTGAAAGAAGGCAAGAACAGAGTTGCTACTTGGAAGTAGATGGCGGCTTGATTGAAGGAAACCTATGTTCTGTTGGATTACAACATCCAACTACATAAGAGGAGACAAAACTTGAAGCAGAAGGAGTTAGATGTTAGTTCATACACAGAAGAGTTCATGAAACTATGTGTCAAGACAAAGGTAAAGGAGAGTGAGGAAGAGAAGGTGGCAAGGTACCTCAATGGATTGAGGTTTAACATCCAAGAAGACATAAATCTGCATACCCCAGAGACAGTCCAAAAATGTTACCAATTGGCACTCAAAGTGGAAGAGAAATTAAAGAGAAGACAAGAGTAGAATAGTAGAGGAAGAGGGAGACAACAAAGAGGGGGAATAAGTCCTTTCAGAGGCAGAGGAAATGGATTTGGACACTAAGGTGAATCCAATCAAGAGAACAACAAAGGAAACTACAGTCAAACTCAAGGGGGAAGTTACAATCAACAAGGAAACTTTAGAGGTAAAAGACCACCATTTAGAGGGAGATCTCAGGGCAGAGGACCTCTCAGATGTTACAATTGCAATCAAGAAGGCCACATAGCTAGCAGATGTCTAGAAAAGGCAACAAGTTCAATGGCAGAAAGGAGGATAAATCTAATCCAAGAATCTGATTGTCAAATTGTGACAAGCTCAAGCACTTATCAAAGTGTGAATGTTCTTGACAGTTATGGATATCCTAAGAGTGGAGAAGCTTTGATGATTAGGAGAGCAATGACCACCACGAAGGTGCCTGATAAAGAACCCCCACAAAGGAAGTCTCTCTTCAAAACTACTTGCAGGGCAAGAGGAAAGGTATGTAAAATTCTAATTGACTTCGGATCCACTAAAAATTATGTGTCCACTGAAATGGTAGAAAATCTTAAGCTTAGAAAACTGCCACATCCTTGCCCATACAAGGTCTCATGGCTCACACAAGGTCAGCAGATAGTTGTGGAAGAGTAGGCTTGGGTGGAATTTCAAATTGGACCATACAAGGACAGATTATTGTTTGACATTGCACAGATGGATGCTTGCCATCTCCTATTTGGAAGACCATGGCAATATGACTTGAAAGCACACCATGATGGAGTTAGAAACACATATTCAATCACCAAGGATGGTAAGGTGATAGAGTTGCTACCATTGATGGAGAATGAGGTAGAATCAAAAGGGAAAGAAGTCAAGGTGATGATGGTAGAAGGTAAACAATTCATGAAAGAGATAGTAGAAGAAGGTGTAGTTGCATATGCTCTAATTCCATGCCTAAAGGTGAACAAGGAGTAGTAGCAGGAAGTTAAGGGAGAGAAGAGGCAAAGGTTCATAGATCCGACTATCCAAGAACTATTGGACAAGTACAAAGGCATCATCTCTGATGGAATGCCAAGGTCCCTACCACCTATAAGGGACATCAGCCATTGCATAGATCTAATCCCAAGATCTACACTTTCAAACAAAGCAACATACAAGCTTACCCCAGAGCAGAATGTAGAAGTAGCAAGGCCGATTGAGGAGTTGTTGGAGATAGGCCTAATTGGCAAGAGTTTAAGCCCATGTGTAGTACCGACGGTCCTAGCACCAAAGAAGGAAGGCACTTGGAGACTTTGTACTGATTCAAGGGCTATCAACAAGATAACAATCAGGTATATGTTCCCAATCCCTAGGATAGAAGATTTGCTTGATTGCTTGGGGGGTGCTAAATATTTCATAAAATAGATCTAAAGAGTGGCTATCATCAGATTAGGATTAGGCCACGAGATGAATTGAAAACTACATTTAAGACCAATGAGGGGTTATATGAGTGGAAGGTCATGCCTTTTGGTTTGTCCAATGCCCCTAGTACCTTTATGAGGTTGATGAATGAGGTCTTGAGGGAGTTCATAGGCAAATTTGTCATAGCATATCTAGATGACATCCTGATTTTCAGTAATACAAGGGAAGAACAGCTCAAACATATAGACTTGGTCCTCAAAAGGTTACATGAAGAGCAACTAATGATCAACTTAGATAAGTGTTTGTTCATGCCGGAGGAGATCATCTACTTGGGTTTTGTCATCTCACATGGCAAATTGAAAATGGATCAAGAGAAGGTAAGTGCCATATTGTCTTGGCCACCTCCTAGAACCATGAATGATGTTAGAAGTTTCCATGGGTTAGAAACCTTCTATAGGAAGTTTATAAATGGGTTTAGTCATGTTTGTGCACCCATGCTTGACACCATAAAAGGAGGATAGAAGTGCAGATTCACTTGGACAAAGGAGGCAGATGATTCATTTGAAACATTGAAGAAGAAGGTGGCAGAGCAGCCAGTCCTTGCACTTCCTAACTTCAACAAGATTTTCCAAGTAGAATGTGATGCAAGCCACATGGAAATTGGAGTAGTACTTAGTCAAGAAGGTAGGCCTATTGCATTTTTCAGTGAGAAACTAAATGACGCAAAGAAGAGATACTCATCCTATGACTTGGAGATGTAAGCTCTAGTACAGTCACTCAAAAAGTGGAGGCATTACTTGATGCCAAAAGAATTCATAGTGTTCACAGATAATCAGGCCCTTAGCTTCATAAACAGTCAAGAGAAGCTGAACCATAGGCACATGAAGTGGGTGGAGACCTTGCAAGCTTTCACCTTCACACTCAAGCACAAGAAAGGGGTTAAGAACAAGGTGGCAGATGCTTTAAGCAGGAGGGCTCTAACCATAAATCAGATCCAATTGGAGAGTATTGGTATTGACTCTTTGAAGGCCATGTATGATGCTAATGAGGACTTTGGAGAGATCTACAAGGTATGTATTTCCTTTGGTGACAAATATCATGTTGAGTTCTCTAAATTTCTGATCCAAGATGGATTACTTTTCAAGGGCAGACAGTTGTGCATTCCATGGTGTTCTATGAGACTGAATATCATTAGGGAGAAACATTGTGGGGCCATGGCAGGACATTTTGGTCTGGATAAGACTCTTGATCTTGGGAAGAGACATTACTATTGGCCCAAGTTATAGTCAGATGTGAGGAGATTTGTGGAGGCATATGTGATCCACTAATGTAGGTTTGTACCAACCACTACCCATTCCTTCTAGGCCTTGGGAGAGCATAAGCATGGACTTTGTATTGGGTTTGTCTAGGACAAGGAAGGGGTATGATAGTGTTTTTGTTGTAGTAGACAGATTTAGTAAAATGGCACAATTCTTGCCATGCAAAACCACTTGTGATGCTTCATATGTTGCAGATCTATTTTTCAAAGAGATAGTAAGGATACGTGGTTTTCCATTGAGCATAGTGTCAGATAGAGATGTGAGATTTATTGGCCACTTTTGGAGGACTCTTTGGAAGAAGCTTGGAACCAACTTATCCTTCTCATCAGCCTACCATCCTCAAACGAATGGGCAAACTGAAGTGGTTAACCGTTCATTGGGAAATCTGCTAAGGTGTTTGACAAGGCAGCATGGAGAGAAGTGGGATAACATCCTACCACAAGCATATGGCATTCATCCAAGGGGTATTTTGGAGTTGAGAGATCTACCTATAGGAGAGTCTATTAGTGTAGATGGAGAAGCCTTTGCATCAGCCATTAAGGAGGTGCATGATCAAGTCAAGACCCAACTCCAACAAACTACATTGAAGTACAAAGCATATGCTGACAAGAAGAAGAGGGATGTACAATTTGATGTTGGAGATTTGGTGTGGGTTAATCTGAAGAAGGAGAGGCTTCCAAAAGGTAAACATACCAAGCTAATGCAGAGGAAGATTGGACCATTTCAGATTTTGAAGAAGTGTGGGCAGAATGCTTATGATATCCAACTTCCTCTTGACCTTGGATTATCACCCATCTTCAATGTATGTGATTTAACTCCATGCAAGCATAACACAGATGTAGAACATGAACCATTGTAGGGTACAACAGATGATGATATTCCTAAGCATGATCCACCAAAATTGTAGAAGATCTTAGACTCAAGAGTGGCAAAGAAAACAAGGAACAAAGAGTACAAGGAGTACTTGGTGGCTTGGCAGGGGAAACTTGATTCAGAGGTAGTTTGGATGACTAAAGATTAGACCACAAATCATGGTGCAGACCTTCAAACTCTCATCTCAAGTGGGCTTGAGATCTCTTCTCCCAGGGAGTATGGTGCAGGAGCACCCCTCCAACAAGCCAACTATACATCTGAGGGAGAAGACTAAGGTCTTGATATATTGTTATGTTTTATGTATTTCTATGTTTGTTCATGTTGTCATGTAGTTCTTGTTGTTGTGATTTCATGTTTGTAATAAAGACCCCAACATGTGAACCAGTGTCACAAATTTGGCATCCTGATAAGCCAATTTGGACATCTTGGGCAATTGGGGTATGTGGATGATCAAATCAAGTGTGTCGTGTTGTTAGGTGTTTTGTTGATGTGTTTAAATCATGTCTTGTGCTAAACATGTGTCGTGTGATTAGTTAGTGTTTTGGCTTATAATCTTGGTTAAGCAAAATCTAAAATATGGAAGTTGTAACGACTCCAACCTCTGGTATTCTGGTTGGAACTAGATGGGAAGAGACTATAAACACATTTTTGGAAGAGGAGATCAGGGACAAAAATTTGATTGAAGAAATAGAAATTCTGTCAGTTTGTGTTTACAAATTCTGTGTTCTATGTAAATTCTCTGTGTATCGAATTGTTCTGTGTATATTCTCTGTATCAAATTTTTCTGTACATAATCTAATTTTCTGTTGTCGAGATGCAAGATTGAAACCATTCCACTGGTGGATTTCTTTGAAATAAGTGGAATGGACTTTGTACATAGTTTTCTATTTTGTTTTCTTTTTGTTCATGGTCATGGCAGAATGGAACTGAGGATCTAAACTGTGGAAGAGATGTCACAGTAGGGAGCCTAGCATCTCTATGTGCTAGGGTTCAACGGAATAGAGATTGCGAGATTGGCTGCAGAGGAGTCCATCGGTGAGATTTCTACTAGTAGAGAAGTAGAGAACAATCAGGCCAACGAGCATTGTTTGGCCGATAGAAGGAGTTTGGATGTTTGGTATCGGTGTAACCATTGAATGAGTCTCACCGAACAAGGTTCTCATTGATCTTCTGAGTGACTTTAAGCATCAGGGTGAAGAATATTGGGGGAGCCGATAGTGCAAAGTGTTGCCGATGGTATATGTTTGCCGGTGGTTGAATCGATTCAAAGGCTCAACAGGTTCATTTGGTTCAATGGAGTCAAAGCAAAGTGATCAGTATATCGGTGTGAGGTTTGTTATCAGGCGATGAGGAGAGGATTACGCCGATAGTCCAAGTCGTACCGACGGAGGATAATTTGAAGGGTCATCAGAATAACTAGTGTATCGGCGTAAGAAATCTTGAAGTTGCCGACAACATTAAGTCTGTGTGATGAAAGTATGTTGAACTAATAGTTGAAGGTTCATGAGTTCAATGGTTCATGAGTTCAATGGTTCATGTGGTTCCACAGTTCATGTGGTTCAACGGTTCAGTAATCGTAGGTTTAACGAGTTCATTTGGTTCAAGTGGTTCAAAGGTTCAACCACAACAATAGTTCCGTATTTTGATCTGTTTTCACCGCTTTGTTGCTTGCTCTGCATCACTTGTTGTCTTTAGAGGAAGACTCAGGAGCTGCATTAGTTGCAGCTTGTTTTGGACCTTGTTTCTTCTCTCCTTGATCCTTTTGTTTCTTATTTTGCTTGCCATTGTCTTTCTGATCTTTAGTGCCCTGATTTGCAGCCAAGGCATGAGACTTAGAAGGCTTAATAGTGCCCATGTGAACCAATTTATCTTGTTCTTTAGTGAGTTCAGCAGCAAATTCATCTAAAGAAGGCATTTTGTAGGTAGCCCCAAGAGCACTTTTAGTGGCATAAAATGTAGAAACAAACACTGAGTAGTTAGGACCAAGCTTAGAAAGAATACTTAAGATCAATTGTGTGTCTTTCTTCTCAATCCCACATTGTTTCAACTGTAATCTAATGGCCTTTAGCTTTGTGAAGAAGTCTTGTATTGTATCAAAATTACATGGATTTAACCCTATTAGCTCATTCTCCAATTGATGTCCCCTTAATTCATCTTGTTTACCAAAGAGATTTTCCAAAGTAGTCCATACATCATTTGGTGTTGTAGAAGATTCAACATGAAAAAGAAGATCAGGAGATACAAACCTGCATAGAGTTCCAAAAGCTTCATCTAGCCTGTTATGAAATTTAGGCCTTTCCGCAATTAAGGTTGGTTCAGTTTCTAAACCCATAGTTACTCTATATCGTCCTAACTTCTTAAGTTGGATAGTCATCTTGAACTTCCACTCATAGTAGTTGTAGGGTGTTAGAACAGGCACTATTAATTGATCTATCTTAAATGCAGAAATAGATTGTTGTTGTTGTTGTGAAGAAAGAAAAGATGCAAGAAGGAACACACAAGACACCCCCCTTTTCCACTCAATCAAAGAACCCCCCAAAGAAAATTTTATTTGGCACTTTATATTTAGTGTGTTTACAATTGCCACCAACAAAAAATATTGAGTGGACTTGATCTCAATGTTATTACAAATCCTCAAAAAAGAGCATATGCTAAAAATACAACTTTGATACAATACCCAATGAAATAAACAACACTACTACAAGCTATACAAAAAAAATCCACTTTCAAAAAAAGAATCACCTCGATCCAAGCTTTTATGCAAAAGTGATCTCTTCGAAGTTCCCAAAACAAGAACTGTGCAGTGTCACGATTGAGAATCTACAATTTCTAGAAATTCTCTACATCAAAATAAAAAAATGTTTGCACTAGTGCATAGAGCACAAAAAATAGCCAAAATAAAAAAAAATTGTGAGAAACGGAGTCCATATGAGCAAGAATGGAGCATATGAAAACTACCTTCAAATCTGCAACTACCAACGGAGAGGGGTACTGCTGTAGTTTTTTGAGTTTGTTTTTATAAAGTATATAGACTACATGAAAAAAATAAAAGATACCCAGATGGTGTTTTGATGCTGCGAACAAAACCTAGAAGGCATTTTTCTTGCTGATGTACAGAAGATGTAGATCTAGTGTAAAACAAACACCTTTAACAACAAAAAATGACCCCAACAACCAAAAAAGGGCATGCAAAGGCAAAATCAACTACCTAAGATAGGCAATGGCATGCTGGAACCTAAAATATTGATGAAAACACAAAATATGCAAGCTTCAAAACCCTTGTTTGTAGGTATGGCCAACGATCTCCAAAATGAGTGAAATGAAAGCCAAAAATGACTTTCAAGAGCCTCCTAGATGCAATGCAACAATCAAAAATGTTGCCAGACTACCTAAAGATGCTGTAATCACCTAGATCTCATACATGTAGAAACAAGATTACTGATCTTCATAAATCCTTTCTGATTCTCCAGATCGTTTGAAAACGCAAGAGAAGAGCATACGGGATTTTGCAAGATCTCTAGATAGAATCTAACCTTACAAAACTTGCTCTGATACCATGTTAGAATCCATAAAATAGATTATAACTCAGAATCAATTGAAAGAGTTAGAAACATAAACTGTATATGCAAAAACATAACAACAATACCAAGAGATTGATGTGAAATGCTTGAATGGCAAAATAGCATCAGATAACTATCTCCAATATCGAATGAAAATACAAGCTAGGTAGCATGCTTATATAGACTAAGGAGAGGGAGGAGGTGGCAACACTGACCAATGAGGAGCAACCATCTATCGCACTAAAGATAGCAAAGTATCTTCCCACCATAGCTAATGGATGCTCACATATAGGTAGGTGACACCTCATAATCCTCTCACCTAATAAAACATGCTTTATTAACCTAAGCAAGATTAAATAAATGTATAGGAAAAACCTTATGAAAAGGAATAAAAAACCTACACTAACAAGAACTAGGGTTCCATATAGGCTTATGATTAGGGTTAGAAGTAGGGTCAAGGTTTAGGTTAGGATTAGAACTATAATTAGAGTTAGAATTAGAATCAGGGTTAGTATTAGAGTTATTGCAAAAATTAGGGTTAGGGTTAAAATTAATGTGGGTCACTATTAGAATTAGGTAAGAATTAGAGTTATAGTTAGGTTTAGGGTTAAAAAATGAGTTAGGGTTAGAGTTACAATTAGAGTTAAGGTTAGTATTATGGTTAGGGTTAGGGTTTGAATTACGGTCAAGGTTAGGGTTAAGGCAAGGGTTAGATATATGCTTAGCATTAGAATAAGGGTTAGGGTTAAGGTTAGGGTTAGAATTAGGGTTAGGGTTAGGGTTACAATTAGGGTTGGGGTTAGGGTTACAATTAGAATTAGGGTTATGACTATAATTAGGGTTAATGGTAGAATTATAGTTAGGGTTAGGGTTACAATTGTGGTTAAGCTTAGTATTAAGGTTAGGGTTAGGGTTTGAATTATGATCACTATTAGGATTAAAATTACAACTATGTTTAGGGTTAGAATAAAGGTTAGGGTTAGGATTAGAATTAGGGTTAGGGTTAGGGTGAGGGTTAGAATTAGAATTAGGGTTACATTACATTTATGGTTGGGGTTAGGGTTAGTGTTACAATTAGGGTTAATGTTAGAATTAGGATTAGGGTTATGGTTGGAACTGTTGTAAGAATTAGGGGCTAGAATTACAATTAGAATTAGGGTTACAACTACAAATAAAGTGACAAGTATAATGAGAATTAGGGCTAGGGTTAGGGTTAGAATTAGAGTTACGGTTAGGATTAGGGTTAGAATTAGGGTTATAACTATAATTAGGTTAGGGCTAGGGTTAAGATTAGTATTAATGTTAGGGTTAGGGTTTAAATTATGATTAGGGTTGGGGTTATAATTATAGCTATGTTTAGGGTTAGAATAAGGGTTAGGGCTAGGGTTAGAATAATGGTTAGGGTTAGGGTCAAAATTAGACTTAGGGTTAGGATTACAATTAGGGTTAGAATTAGGTTCAAGTTTCACATTAGGATTATAATTATAATTGGGGTTAGAATTAAAATCAGGGTTAGTATTAGAGTTACAATAGTTGTTACAATTTGGGTTAGGGTTATTGCTACAATTAGGGTTAGGGTTAGGGTTAGAATTAGGCTTATGGTTATAATAAGGGTTAGGGTTAGGTTTAAAATTAGAATTGGGGTAAGAATTAGGGTCAGGGTTAGAATTAGAGATAGGGTTAGAGTTACAATTAGGGTTAATGTTAGTATTAAGGTTAGGGTTTGAATTATGACCAGGGTCAAGATTAGAGTTAGGGTTAGGGTTAAAATTAGATCTATGTTTAGGGTTAGAATAAGGGTTAGGGTTAGGATTAGGATTAGGGTTACAATTAGAGTTAGGGTTAGTATTACAATTGCAGTTGGGGTTAGGGTTAGGGTTAGAATTAGGGTTAACATTGGAATTATAGTTGTGGTAAAGGGTTACAATTAGAGTTAAGGTTAGTTTTTAGGTTAGGGTTAGTGTTTGAATTACGATCAGAGTTAGGGTGAAAATTAGAGCTATTTTTATGGTTAGAATAAGGGTTAGGTTTAGGGTTAGAGTTAGGGTTAGAGTTAGGGTTAGGGTTTGAAGTAGAGTTAAGGTTAGGACTAAAATTAGGGTTGGAGTTAGGGTTAAAATTAGGGTTAAAACTATAATTAGGGTTAATGTTAGAATTAGGATTAGTGTTAAAATTAGGTTTAGGGTTGGAATTGTAGTTAGAATTAGGGTTAGAATTGTTGGTGTGAATAGGGTTATCACCTAACTGGTTTACCCTAGTGTGGATAATTCATCTTATTTAACTATTTAATGGTTAAATAATATTCACACATCACACTAAATTACACATATTAAGTTGACTTAGTGAGTCTACTAGATGTCTAGTTGTGTCTAGTTGAGTCTAGTTGTGTGTTGAGTTGTTGATAGTTGGAGTGAGTTGTCTTATCCTCCACATGTGCAATTAGTTATCATCCTCTAATTGGCACATGTTGTAGGAATATCTCCACTTTCCACTCCACCTTTCTAGCTCTAACCTTGCCTTTATAAGCAAGGCATATCATGTACATTATAACAACAATAATCCTTCTTTTGCATTCATTAATAGAATAGCATTATTCTCTCAATTGATCTCTCTTGTGCTTTCATGAAGTCCTAGATCCTGGGTGGCTCCAATCATAGCCAACTCTAACATGGTATCCGAGCTCCAGGAAGAATCACTTTGTGTTAGTCAATTTTGAGAGATCTTAAGTGCAAATTCATGGTGGATCTTGATAGTTGAGTATGCTCTTCTCTTGCATCGAATGATGACCTGGAGAATCAGAAAGACTTGATAGAAACATTAGATTTGTGATAGTTTCCCTACTTTCCCTTGTATTACAGGTACATTTTAGTGTGTGTTGTTGCAAATTAGACTTCACCATTGCCTTTGGAGTAGCTGAAATAGTCAAGATCACCTTTCATTTCGTCTAAATCAGACATCGGAGGCAAAATTGACAAGGGTTTCAATTTGAGGCTCTTTAGCGTGATCCGGGTGGTACCAGCAATTTTAGAGCATTTTGCCCCAAATCAGACACTGTCCTTGCATCCGGAGCGGCCAAATTAGTAAGGATTGACTGTAAATTTATCCAAATCAGACAAAGTTGTTGCAAAAGGCAAAAAAAATTACCTTTGACCTCCGCCATAAGGATCTGTCATAGAGAATATTCCTTGCACAGCAGTATATTCCAAAATCTTTATTGCAGAGTGCTTACGCAAGCGGATCACTTTTTTATCCATCACGTAAAAAAATTCCATCACTGGTTAATAGCGTTATCTGTAGTTTTAATTCTTTGTCTGTGGAGTTTTGTTTTGTCTCAGGGTACAGTTGTACCCTATCTGTAGGGCAACCTGCATAGAGGCAACCAATCATGGGGCACCTTTATTGGCATAGGCCCCTGCAAATCTTCCATCAATCATCGGCGGGCATTTAATCAACCATCACACAGCTCAGGCACAGGAACTCAACGGCCACGTCCATATTCCGCCTTAAGAAATTCATGCCAGAATAATTTTCTAAGCTCATTTGTTAGACCTATCAGCATATGTCTTGATCTGCCTGCAGGTGAGATCTTCATATTCCATGCGGAGATCATAACTCCAGCGGATATCTCTGTCTTCACATACACTGCGAAGGTTACCATTGGTGGCAAAGCATTCAGTAAGCAGTTAATAAAACAACTCAGATCATGATCTCTAAACTACCAACGACATTCAAACTATCAGCGGTGGAATCCACACCTATCGGCGTCCTCTTCAAACAAATCGACAGATTCATTGAACTTCCTGTGTAAATCATCGGCCTAATAGTTATTCGGTGGTCTCTGTAGTCTATTTCACGCCAGAACTCTTCTAAAACTTGTCAAAACCTATCATTGACAGTAGTTCCAATCATCAGTGAATCCATGGCATCATCACAGGGGATGTTCTCTTCATTCAAGTCATGTACTTCACCACCTATCTTGATTGGTAACAATACATACATGCATGCATCTAGAAAAGGGACTATTGATGTTGGAGAGAATACATTCAACAATGTGTTGTGTGTACCTTCCTTAACAACAAATCTCCTTTCCATCTACCAAATTACTCATTGTGGTGTAGGCAAGATAGTTGAGTTCACTCTTGATTCAGTGATCATACGAGACTTGGAGAGCAGAGATATCATTGTTGTTGGGATGGTTGATCATGCATCTCACTTGTATTCTTTCTCCCATTTTGTTTCTTCTGATGATGTAGATCCATTGATGGATATTCACACTCATGCATCAAGTGTGAATCATGTTTTTGAGGTGAAGTTTGGTCACTTGAACCTTGGTGTTCTTTCATCCACTTCGGTTCATGAGACTAGTGCTGAGCTTCCATCACCTCATCCTCCTGCTACTTCAGAGATCGACATCGACATGGTTTCTTCAGTTGAGCAGGATACTAAAGGTCTTTTAGACACAGCTTTGTGGGATACTCTCTTGGCAGGTATATCAGACTTGTTTTGTGAATCTCATATTGTAGATTTGGAGGACACACTTGAGGGGATATCTCTCCTCTTTGATGACAGTTACAACACAACTGTTATCCCATCTACTTCATCTTTGGAGGTGTTCTTCATTAGTCTACACAGGATTTTGGATTGGACACCTCATTGCATTGTGGCATTCCTTGATTCTGACATGTGGACATTTGAGCAGTTTTCAAAGACAACATCCTTCATGAGACTTTATCCCTCATTCCTTGAGATAGAGTTTCTTCGACATTAGGCATTCACCATTGGCACAAGAGCTACTTCATTGTGGGGGGGGACCTATAGTCTCACACTTGCTCTCCTATGGGGGGTATTTGATTGTACATATGTGATAGAAGTTGTCCTTGAGGGGTCATGTTGAGTCCTCCTACTATCACTTCTTTCACTTTCATGTTTCATGCATTCTCACTTTTGGAGGGGAGTTTTATCCCATGAGGTTTTCTCCTTTTCTCCACTTGAGATTTGTTGTACATACGTACCTAACATGGCCTAGTAGCTGGGACCCATCCATCTTTCCATCTTGCTTTAGTCAGCTACTCCCTAAGTTGCACTTAAGGGGGGTGTTGGTGTGAATAGGGTTATCACCTAACCGGTTTACCCTAGTGTGGATAATTCATCTTATTTAACTATTTACTGGTTAAATAATACTCACATATCACACTAAAACACACATATTAAGTTGACTTAGTGAGTCTACTAGATGTCTAGTTGTGTCTAGTTGAGTCTAGTTGTGTGTTGAGTTGTTGATAGTTGGAGTGAGTTGTCTTATCCTCCACATGTGCAATTAGCTATCATCCTCTAAGGCACATGTTGTAGGAATATCTCCACTTTCCACTCCACCTTTCTAGCTCTCACCTTTCCTTTATAAGCAAGGCATATCATGTACATTATAACAACAATAATCCTTCTTTTGCATTCATTGATAGAATAACATTATTCTCTCAATTGATCTCTCTTGTGCTTTCATGAAGTCCTAGATCCTGGGTGGCTCCAATCATAGCCAACTCTAACAAGAATAAGGGTTAAAATTATAACTATAATTAGGGTTATAATTAGATATAGGGTGAGGATTACAATGAGAATTAGGGTTAGGGTCATAATTAGAGTTAGAGTTAGGAGTACAATTATGATTAAGGTTTGTGTTAGAATTTGAATTATGGCTAAAATTAGGGTTAGGGTTAGAATTATGATTAAAAGTAGGGTTAGAATTAGGGTTAGGGTTAGTATTATAGTTAGGGAAAGAATTAGGGTACAATTAAGGTAAGAATTAGAGTTGGGGTTAGGGTTAGGGTTAAGGTTATAATTAAGGTTGGGGTTAGGGTTAGGGTTAGGGTTACGGTTACGGTTAAAATAATGTTGTTTAAATGTTGTAACTATAGTTGGAATAATCAAGTTAGGGTTAGGGTTAGGAATAGAATTAGAGTTATTGTAATCATAATTCTATATCTAACCCTAACTCTATATCTGACCCTTATTCTAACCTTAATCATAAGATTACACTTAGCATTGATTTATAAGCCTAATGCTTTATCTAACCCTATTTATAAGCCTAATCCTAACCCAATCCCTAAACAAAACCCTAATTCTAAATGTAATCTTCATTTGAATCCTAACTCTAACTTTAATTCTGACAAGTTGTGCTAACATTACACTTAACATATATTTCTGTAAAGATAAATATGCTAACCTTAACACTAATTTAAATCATAACTATAACCCTAACTATACATGGAACCCTAAGCCTAACCACACTTTGGTACATAACCATAACCCTAATATTATAATATAGGCTAGATATATTATTATAATTATTTTATATTATATTATAATTAATATTATATATTATAATATAGGTATATTATATATTTTTTGATATAATATAATATATAATTATAATTAATATATAATATATTATAATAATATATCTAAACTCTATTAGAATATTATATATAATTTATTATTATAAAATATTATAATAATATATCTAACCTATATTATAATATTATATAATTATAATAATTCTTAAGATATTTAATATAGTTAGAATTAGGCTTTCCGCTCTAGATGCTACTAGCATACCTATATTTAAAAATATATTTAAAGTACGCCAAGAGATATCCTTCTCGAGGTGCCTAATGTTAGGATTAGTGATTAAAAAATAGGTGCCTTGAGAAGGATATCTCTCGGTGTACTTTAGATATAATTTTTAAATATAAGTATGCTAGTAGTTACTCTTCATCCATTATTGGCTCCAATGAACTACTTATTGAACACCTCTAAGACCTATCCCAAACATATTTGTCAACATTTACATACAAATACATACATCATATTTCATAGATCATATACTATCTACAATTGTAAGCTTTAATATTCTATCTAGATCACAAAATGGTAATGTAGAATTGGGATATGTTCACATTACATATTGTTGACAGAAAAACTTAGACTATGGTCTAAGGATTTATACTCTGTTATATGTAGTAAACCTCAGTGTGATGCAATTAAAAGAGAGAACTTAGATGTGTAATAAGTATAAACCAAATTATAAGAAATTATATATATTCATATATATACACCCATATGTACATAAAATCATATATTAATATACTTTAATATCATACACGTCTTATAATTCATTCCTCTTACGTATTATCTTCCTTCTTCTCACACATATTTAATCCATATGATCCATGCTCTTATCTCCCCCTTTCCTCTTCCTTATATAGCCCCTTAATACCTTTTCATGGTGTCTTTCCCTTATGTCCTTTCATAAACACTCTTAACTATCTTCTTCCCATGAATTCACCCTTTCCTTTATGATATGTATCCTTATTATTGCTTATTTAGGTGTGTTATGATGTGTTTACAACTATTTAAGGCCTATATAATGGATATATGGATCTAGAAATGACCCAAATGACATTTGTGGTGTCTCAAAACCTTCTAGATCCTTCCAACATTCTCCCCAGACCTAAAACATTGTCTTGTCCTCAAGACAACCTGGTGAAACCACTTGTATCCTTTATGATTTCCTTTCTTGCCATGGTTCTTCCTCAGTAGCAACCCTCTTGGTGTGCTTAGTAGCACCCTCATTGGCATGCTCTAACTTCATCTTCTTTAGCTGCAGCCCTTTTGGCATGGTCTATTTCAACTCCCTCAGCAGTAGCCCCTTTGGCGCACTCTATTTCAACTCCCTCATCAACAACTCTATTTCTTCTTTCTTCATAATTAAATAGATTATTGTTATCTTTTTAAGGATCCCTTTAGGATCCCCCCTTTCCATTCATCATTCCTTAGGTGCCTAACCCCTTCTCACAAGGCTAGGGCCTAAAAGAATCTTTCACGAATCATAATTTTTTTATGTCCTGTTTATATAATTTCCTTTAATACTATTTTTATTCCACACTTCTTCCTTTTAATGATCTTGACTTATTCTTACATAATTTATTTTTTGTTCGACACAAGAATGCTTATGCCTATACAACACTTTAAACATACTTGTAACTTATTTCCAATTTGATTCAGCAATTCATCTATAATTCATTTGCATACAATCTGACATAGATTTGTTTTTCCACTCTTTGTCCCAACACATCTTTTCATAATGATTCTTCAATCCACAAATAGTACAATGATGAAGATCCCAACATTTTTCCTTCCTATGTCCTAGCATGTGACAATAAGAACACTTGATTTCTTGAATTGACTTGTTTGCACTCACATTACTTGTAACATGATTTGTAGTTTCTTTACCTCTATATCCAAGACCTTCCTTCATTGGCCTCACTTTTGGTTTGATGGGTTCTTTAATTCCTTGTTCATACTTTACCAAACCTTTTCTTGTATATCATATTCTTTTCATCATTTTGAAACCAACATTCTTTAAAGAACTTCCTGTGTCATTATCATCACAACTACAAAATTTTGCAAATTCAATCTCCTTGTTATCTTCAACTTTACATTCATTTCCTAAAAAAGCTTTAGCTATATCACATGAAACATCACAAAGTAATGGTTTAGATCTTAGACATTCATTTTCCTTTATGCATGTTGCAAGTGATTGATCTAACTAATTATTTTGTTCTTTCAATTTTAATATCTCATCCTTTTGTAGACTATTTTCCTCTTCTAAACTTTTCAACTTTTCTTCTAGTTCTTCATTTTTATCTTGAACTTTTTCCAATTGTTTTTCTAGATTATAATTTTCACATAAATATTCATAATTATCCTTTCTTAACTCCTTTATCCTTTCTATCAATGCTTTATTATCCTTTTTAACTTTCATCAATTCTTCTTCCAAAAAATCCTTTTCACACATCAAATTTTCATTTTCCTTCTCAACTCTTTTACCAAATTTTCCCATTGAAACAAATAATTTATTTATTTGATTGAAAAAATAAAAAAAATTTCATTTCTCCTCAAGTTTTTTTAACACTAATTTCTTCTTTGGTATGATCTCCCTTCTTATGCAACAATAACTGAGGTTCTTGTAATGGAACCAAATATTAACAGAAAAAACTAGACCAGAGTCCAAGAGGGTGACTAAGTTTACACCATTTGAACTTGTATATGGGATGGACACAACTTTACCAATTAATTTCATAATCCCTAATCTATGTACCACATTAGCTTTGTGGTTGAATGAGGAGGAATCCCTATCTCATAGAGTGATTGACCTAGAAAAATTAGATGAAAACAAACTCTTAGTGGTATACTTGATCAAAATTTGGAAAGGAAGTGATAAAAAGCATGGCATGATAGGAATTTGTGATTAAAAACATTTAAGAAAGGAGACTTAGTACTTATCTATAATAGTAAATTTAAAAAGCAAGGGAAGCTTAAGGCTAGATGTCTAGGGCCCTATCATATACATGAAATTGTGGAGTTAGGGGCAGTAAGACTTAAGTCTATGGATGGAAAAACCCTAACAGGTTATGTTAACACAACTCGATTGAAATATTACCATCAAATGGTGGAATAGGGAAAGGCCTCGAAATTCATAAAGTGTACTATATGTAACATAAGATTAAAAAAATACCATTAAAAGGAAAAAGCTGTGGAAAAGCTAATGGCTAGAAAATCCTAGTAAAACGTAAATGGAAACATGCATTAAATGCAAAATGGTATCATTACATAGTATATAGCATCTGTTGAACCAACACTTCACAACTTTGCATTCTAAATTTATTGTGAGCTACTCACACATTGCAAGGAATGAAGTAAACCATAGCTACAAACTCAGGAAAAATGGAAACTCCCACATTGGTAGACATCTCGGATAATCCAAGGCCAAAATACAAGAAGTATCTGTATAAAACAATGGAGGTTGACCAAGACGGGGCTTTCTCCACAGTCCCACCTGAAGTTATTTATACAGAGAATGTCTAGAAATATATACATGCAACTATTTTAGAAATTGACCATACCAAGTTTGAGGAGCTTCACAGAAAGCTCCTACAATCGTATCAAATGAACTATTTACCACAATACCAGGAGGTAGAGAAGAAAAAGTTAGATATATAGAAGGAATTTTCTAAGTTTTATGCGGAACATGGCTAGGTAAAGATAGTGTTGAGAAGAATCCATGATGATTTTATCTAGCTAGATAAACCATATAGAATCACGAAGCAAGACATTTAAGAAGTAATGGGGTTGAGTGCGATAGGAGAGCTACCTTTTGAAAAGGTAATAAAAATGAGAGTTACAAAATTGATGGGAGCTGCATACGATGGACACAGCCTAAATGTGAAGGAGATCACAAGACTTGCAGTAAAATATGCAACAATGGGCATAGCATACAAAATCTATTACGCCAACCGGGAAGATTTTGTAATTGGTACAACAATCCATACCACCTATAAGATGGTGGTAGAAGGGAAAGATTTTGACCTATGTTAGGTGCTCTGGGAATAGTTAATGGAAAATATCCAGAAAACAAAGAACTCATAATATAATTTCTGGTATGGTACATTAATCATTGGCCTCGTTTCTATTTTATGAATGCACTCCCCAATTTTCCTAGTAAAGCATGGCAATCCCACATTTCAGTTGCAGCATAAATAAACTATCATGTGAGACAATTCAAGGATAAATAGTCTTACACTATTGCATATTAGGGCTTCTTCAAAGCCCTTCAACAACAAATGTAAAATAGGGAGAGAATTCCATATGAAATGTTTAAGAAATATGTTGCAAGTATGTGCCTAGTCGATGTTGTCATTGATGTCAACATATCTATGTTGTCATTGGTGTCAACTATGCTCTTAGTTAGTTGAGGATATTAAGAAAAATAGCCCCTCCGGAGATAATAATGTGTTGCAGTTGAAACAGTGCATTACATGTAGAAGAATAGTCCAGAAGAATGCTCCACATTTCTTGAAGAATGAATATCTTTGCCTGCAGATTGGAAGTTATTTAGAATCATGTTTGAAGATGTTATATTTCAAGTTTGAGCCTCCGATATGAAGAATTGAGTGAGATATGCTCACTAGAGTGAAAACAACTTTTTTTGTGTTTGGTGGTGACAGGGAGAAAGTGTTTTACTCCACATTCCTCTGCATTGAATTATTTTGGTTTGTGGTTCTGGAAGTAAGTCTTTGATGATGATAAATGCCTTTGAGTATAATGGTTCATGATTTGGTGTTCCACAAACTATCTTTTACTCATGACAGTGGCTAGCAGTGTTGTTCTTGTGCTCCAGTTTGAAGAATTTTGTTGATAGAGTTGTTAGAGATCATGTGGTTGTTCCTGGTGATTATAATGTGCTTGTGGATGTCTCTTGATCATGTTCCTATATTCGGATTGGTCTGCAAGGTGTAATTCAGATTGTGCATGAAGCGTGTTCTTGAGAATACTTGTGTTCACATCAGTCTTGGCTGACCTAGTTGAATTCATCACTTGCGAAGATGCATCAAAGATTGTAATAGCATGTTGTAGTGTGGAATATTGTGTTTGAGTCCCAGCTAAGGTGTGGTGTGATCCACATACATTCTTACATCTTTTCCTTAGCTAAATTGGTATTAGGTCTAGACCTATTTTATGTATGTTTGTAATGCTGACCTTGGAGATTGTTCCAACAATTGATGATTGCAATGTCGACCTTGATGATCATTCCAAGGTTGATGTAGTGTATAAATACTTGTAATTGAGTTGTGAAAATGTATCCAAGTGCGAAGATATGAAGATAAAGTGAAATAAGGTAGCAGAGAAGAGCAGAGGTGTTTAAGCTTCAATGGAACTAAACTCTAGCATGAAGTAGATGTTGTTATCTCAGTTCAACCCTTTGGCAGTGAGGCTTCTTTTGGCAGTGAGCCATCTATAGGAAGTGAGCCTTTCTTTGCAGTGAGCAATTTGGGTAGTGAGCCCTATAGGTAGTGCACATCTATTTTTTAGTATTGATATAACTTATATATTTCTGTGGGCTAACACCCACCATGGTTTTTCCCTTTTAGGGTTTTCCACATAAAAATCTGGTGTCTCCTATGTTGTTCATGCTTTTGTGTTGAGCTTCTCATTTAATGCTTTCATGGTTATATTTGAATATAAGTAATTGACAAGTTAATGATCATATTTGGTTAAAAGTTTTAGGACAATTGATTCACCCCCATCTTAGTTGTCCGGTGCAGTCCAACAATTGGTATCAGAGCCAAGTTTCCTTTGAAGAAAGCCTAACAACTTGAGGAAGATCCAGGATGTCTTATAAGAAGGAAGCTCCACATTTTGATGGGACAAATTATGCTCTTTGGAAGGCACGAATGAAAAGCCATCTTCTTTGTATTGGTTATAAAGTATGGAAAGCTACAGAAGCAAAATATACTATGCCTACAAATGCTTTGACGACTAAAGATGAAATCAAAGAATATCAGGTGGATGTCAAAGCAAAGGATGCTCTGCTAAGTTCCTTAAGTCACTCTGTGCTGACAAAATCTGTGGACCTTGAAACTGCAAATGAGGTATGGGATAAGCTGAAAAATCTATATGAAGGATATGATTATGTAAGAGAAGCCAAGTTGCAAAGTTTGAAGATGAAAACATAACAACTTTTATGCAAAGAGTCGATGAACTTGTCACTGGGAATAAAGGATATGGGATGAAATCTAGGTGATAAGGAAGTTGTGATGAAAATTCTCAGATCACTACCAGAGTCATATAATCACAAGGTGAATGCAATTGAAAAATTCATGACTATGAAAACTATTAACAGAGATCAGTTACTTGGAAAGCTTACAGCCTTTGAGATGAGAGAATTTGGTGATGCCCTACCTAAAGTTGAATCAACTTTTAAAGCCAGTACTTCAGCATAGATCTCCAAATCTAAAAAATACAAGGTGGATGATGACTTTGATGAAATTGAAGCTAACTTTGTTGATAGGATACAAAGAGGCTCTAACAAGTTCAAAGGTAAATTACCTTTCAAATATTTCTCTTGTGGTAAAGTAGGTCATTATGCTTCCAGATGTCCTAAAAGAATTGAAAGAAATAAGAAGAAATATGAGAGCAGGCCTAGAGTTCCAAAGAAATGCTACTATGTCAGAGATTTTGATGATGAAGGGGTGACTGATGATGAATCTGATGATGTTAATACTGGTGCAAATGAATGCATGTTTATTTCTATTAAAGAAGATCCTATGTCTGCTAATTCTGCTAGTTGTGTGAAGGATGAAAAACTAGTAGAAGAAAGTGCTTTGGCTGCTCAGGTTGAGAAAGATAAGGATGAATGGATTATTGATAGTGGTTTCTCACATCACATGACTAGTGACAAAAGTAAGTTTCTAAGTTTGGAAAAGTATGATGGAGGATTGGTTAGGTTTGGAGATAAAGTAGCTGGTAAGATTTGTGGAAAAGGATCTATTTCATTTGATGGAAAGCATAATACTGATAATGTTTTGTATGTGAAGGGTTTGAAGCATAATCTTTTAAGTGTTGGTTAGATGTGTGATAAAGGATTTGATCTAAGATTCAAATATAATGGGTGCAAGATCATGGAAAGTTCCAGAACTGTGATTGCTATCGGTAAGAAGACAAAAGGTAACATCTATCAATTGAGAGGAACTAATGATTATTGTTTATTGGCTCAAGCAGATGAAGGTTGGTTGTGGCATAGAAGGATGTGTCATATAAATTTTGATAGTTTGGTAAAGTTAAGCTCAAGTCAAGCTTTGAGAGATTTACCGAAACTTGTGAAACCCTCCAACTCAATTTGTAAGGAATGTTAGTTGGGAAAGTAGATAAGGACAAGTTTCAAGAGAAGAGAACAATTTTCTACCGGTTTGCTGGATCTAGTGCATACAAATCTTTGTGGTCCTACAAGGGTGAGAAGTCTACAAGGTGACAGGTACTTCATGTTGCTTATTGATGATTATTCTAGAATGACTTGGGTTACTTTTCTAAGAGATAAATCAAAAGCCCTACAGAAGTTCAAATCTTTTAAGGCAATGATTGAGAATTGAATAGATATGAAGATCAAATTCTTGAGGTCTAATAGAGGAGGTGAGTTCACATCAAATGAATTCAACATTTTCTGTGAAGAGCATGGGATAAAGAGACAGTTGTCTGCACCTAGGACTCCTCAATAGAATGGAGTTGTGGAAAGGAAGAACAGGATAGTTCAAGAGGCTGCTAGGACAATGATGAAGGAAGAAGGTCTGTCGAAAGTCTTTTGGAAAGAAGCTATTCACATTGTTGTCTACATTCAAAATAGAGTTCAAGTGAAAGGTAATGGTACTAAAACCCCCTATGAATTGTGGTATGGAAGAATTCCTACAGTACAATATTTTAAAGTCTATGGAAGCAAATGTTATATCAGGAGAGATGACGATCTAGGAAAGTTTGATGCAAGATGTGATGAAGGAATCTTTCTTGGATACTCTACCAAGAGTAAGGCTTGCCGGTGCTACAACAAAAGGATTAAAAAAATTGTTGAGAGTACAAATGTGAAGGTAGATGAAGGCAAAGAAAGAATATCAAACTTGAGTTGTTATGAACTAGATGAACCTGTGACTATAGAAATTGAAGAGAGAGATAAGCAAGTAGATAGCCATGATGAAGAAGAGGCTCCAGAAAGTGTTGTCAAGACTCCCAGGTATGTAAGGATCAATCATTCTAAAGATCATATTATAGGTGACAAGAACAAAGGTGTGCTAACAAGAAAAAGAGTTGTAGAGGAACAAATCAATTACTGTTTGCTTTCAAAAATTGAACCAAAAACTGTGAATGAAGCATGCAATGATGAAAATTGGGTAAAGGCAATGGAGGAAGAACTACTGCAGATAGAGAAGAATGAAACTTGGGAATTAGTTCCTAGACCTACTAAAAAAAATGTTGTTGGAACTAAATGGATCTTCAGGGACAAGCTGAATGAAAATGGAGAAGTTGTAAGGAATAAGGCAAGACTTGTATGTAAAGGATATTCTCAAATTGAAGGAATAGATTTTGAAGAAACCTTTGCCCCAGTAGCTCAGATTGAAGCAATCAGAATGTTTCTGGTGTTCGCAACTCACAAAGATTTTAAGGTATATCAGATGGATGTGAAAGCTGCATTCCTAAATGGTGAATTAGAAGAGGAAGTATACATTGAGCAACCAAAGGGATTCCAATTGTCAAATCAAGGTGATATGGTATGTGTTGTGCCTCACACACACGCCCATTTCACAAACGGGGACCCCCTCTTCAGAATTTTGGCCTAGAATGTCAATTTAGCTGATTTATTCCTAAGGTGTCAAAAAGATGATCAAAATTGCATTTTTGCTATGATAGAAGACATAGATGTTATTGATGCTTCCAAAAACCACTAAGTCAACTATTAGCCTTCATTGAAACCAAGTCTGATAACCCTTTGCACTAAATCCATGGTCTGCTGACTTTTGTGCTAGATTTCCACTCAACCGACCTTAGCGTTAGATTCCTTATCAACTGATTTAGTGCCAAAATCTTTGTTTGATGACCTTTGCACTAAAATCTCCCATCTCTGACTTGCGCCAAATTACCACACCATTGACTTAAGTTGGAGGATGATTAAAACCATGCATAGGTTGGATAACATAAAAATTCACACAAAGTATGAAGGTTCTCAAACTCGTGCAAAGCCAAAAAAGTTAAATTTCCTTCAAAATATGCTGAGTTTCCACTCATACCTCCGCATTAATGGAGGAATAAACTGAGGAAATATAAGGTTTTAATCTCATTTTTTAGCTCATTTTAACACCAAAGTGAACGATTTGAGAGCTCTGCAAGTTCTTTGTTGACCGAGAGTGATTTCGAGCTAGGAGGGATTTCAATCCAGAGCGCAGTCAATCATTTTCAAGACATTCATAGCCACATTCAAAACCAGGTTGGTGCTTATCTCCTCTAGTTAATTTAAATTGCAAAGGTTAAAGTCTTGTGTGGTCTTAAGTGTCACAATCGGTTAGTGTTTCATAAAAAAAATTAAGACATTCTTTGTTTAAATCTGTAGAAGACATTCTAGGGTTCTTTGTTCTGCACATAACGGTTAAAATAAAAGAACCCTCATTCGAGACCCTAGGGCTGAAGTAGAAAAATGGTAAAATAGGCTGTCGAAATGCATTTTTCCATACTTGCAAGATCATTCACAAAACTCACCAAAATTCCCTTTGAGGTCCTGATTCGGTTTACATTAAAATGTAACTGACTAACCTCTTGAAATAATGCACAAATTTTAAGTCAGTCGGCAGCTAAGAAGTTCCTTGTAATCCAAAGATGAAGTACTTGCACTGAAATTTCCCCCTATGGACTTTGCACTAAAAGCATTCTCAACTGACCCAATGGAGTAAAGTCAGTCGGGTGCCTCGAAGAAGCCCGTTAAAACCCAAAATCCATTTAGTGCTAAAAGCTTGATCCACTGATTGAGCACGAGAATTTGCCTTCTCTGACTTTGGTCGGGCACCACCAAAACCTCCACTAAGTCACTAGACCTAGAGTCCTTGCCAATTGCTAACCTTGATCTTGTGCTGAATTTCCACTCCATCGACTTGCCCGAAATTACCCTTCTATCAACTTTAGTCAGTCACCCTTAAAACCCACATTAGGTCTGCCATCTCCAAAACATGCGCTAAACCCTACGCCCATCTTTAGTGTTGGATCTTAGCCTGACTGACTTGCGCCAAATTGACTCCCAACTGACTTCCAAAATGCAAAGGGGTCAGTCATCCTTAAAACCCACACAAGGTCAGATAGACCTTAAAATCATGCCAGGTCAAACCAAACCCAAATCAACACTTTTCTATTAGACGGGTCTGAGACCCCCAAAAACTACGCAAAGTGCTTTTTATGATGTTCTTCTTTAACCATTCCAAATCAGAATGATTAGTTAAGGCAAAATGGATGTTGCAGAAGTAATTGTATCATGATTTGCATGTTTTCATTTAAAATTTCAAGTATTCATTGCATGGTTAGTGGATTTCAAATGCTTTCTTGTTTACTTATGCCATGTAATAAGTAGTGTAAATCATTTAAGTCTACAAGTTTTTACTTCTGCATTTGAATTCAAGGGACTTGGTAGCAATTGCATCTTGACTTAGTAGCTTAGATAAACAAGTTAATGGCTTATCCAAATTGGACTTAAGAATCAAGAAACTATCAAAACAACCATAACTTATAAGGTCCGTTCATGCAGGTTAAATGACTGCAAGAGCTCAAAAAATGAATTACGAGTTTAAAGGCATTCCCCCTGAGACTAGAATCACCTCTAGGTGGAAACACGTAGGGGATATTGATCTAGGTCACATTGACTTAGATAATTTCAGAACTAGGACATTTGGACCCAACCCAACTCCAATGGCCAAGAAGATAAAGGACAGTGGGATTGTAGAGGCTACTGCCTTCCCTATTTCAGCTCAATGTGCAGAATTGATAGTTGCTTGTGCTGAGAGATATGACCCACTAACTAGAACCATACAAACCCCCAATGGAGAAGTATTAGCAGACTTAAGGCCACCATCATTAGCAGAGACCTTTGGTATTCTGTGGTACCCAGTGCTGACTATGCCATCTAAAGAAGGTGCAGGAGAAACATTCAAGAAAGATTTGGATACTTGTAAGAAGCACATAAATTATCACTAGATGAAAACTAAGAGGTCAACCATCATCAAGCTTCCCCATACATTGTACAAGAGTGACTTTCATGATGGAATTGGAGACCTAGTGACCTTGCTTAGTAGAATATATAGATTGGCCACTGCCTCAAATTTTGAAGGATGGATGTTCATGATGATTGAAGAGATAATTAGGAAAGGAACCAAGTTTCACTGGGCTTGAATATTGAGTGATAACATGCATGAGGCATTTGGAAATTTAAGAGATAAGCAAGTATTCAGGTGGACCTCCTACGTGGTGTATTCACTGGCCAGGAGGAATGAATATGTTGGGTTGTCTAAAATTAGAGAAGTTGGCAATGGTGAACACCATGTTAAGTATATGAATGCTACGATCAATTGGTGTTGTCCCAATCCCTCATTCATTATAAGAGGGTGAATGATGCATTCATGATGTATATCACTAGATTGCTACAAGGTACCATAGCTCTCAGGATAAGTACTAAAGCAATGAATGAAATTATGCAATATAGGAGATGGTACATCCAATTTCAGAAGTTCACCTACTTGAGAATCCAAGGCTTCACTGGTCTGCCATATAGACTACCTCGTTACCTAACAGACAAGGTGGTACTTCTGGAGTTGTCAAGACAGCTGATCACTTGTGTAGAAAGATTGAAACATCTTCATAGAACAAATGTCAAGTTTCCAATCCTATTTGGTAGAGGTAACTATGCATATGTCTCTCTTGGAGTAGCTGAGCATTCTGATAAGGAGTTGCAGTTACTTAACCTTCATTTGTACACAAAGAGTAATGGAGAGATATGTAAGCAAAAGGCTATTTCATAAAATGCACTTAGAATATTTTTGGGCAAATTGTGTAGATGACTAAGAAGTGCTGAAGAGAACCCATTCAAGGCTGGCCCTTGGGTTCATAAGGAAATTTCATATAATAGAAGCCCCAAATTAGTTGAATGATGATGAAGATGGGTGCAAAAAGGAAGTTGGGAAGCCCAATATCAACAACCTATCCCTCTACCTAATTGGGCTAATGCAGAGGAAAGCTCTTTGGATGCAGTAATGAAAGAACTAATAAGGTTGAGTAAAATATGGGTGAGGAATCAAGCTGCAGTGTTGGAGAGACAAGGAGTGCAAATTACTTATACAACACTAGAATCTGAAAATAAATTTGGAGATGAGGAAGACACACCCATAGAAGTACCGGATGATGCAGAACAAGCTCAAGCACCCCCAAGAAACTCTGATAGTGAAGAGCATGTACCCTTGGCAAAGAAGGGAAAGGCAAAGAAGGCTATTTCAAAGGCTCAAAAGAAGGATATACCTCCTACCACAAGGACAAGGGCATCCAAGAAGAAAAGTATGCCAAGTGTTCTAGGAGAAGGGTCCAAAACTAAAAGGTAAACTAGAAGCCCTGACTGCTGCAGCATCAGATAATACAAAGCATTCTTGTGATTTCTTCACCTCTTACTACTCCAACCACCAGTGCTTCCCCACTTTCTCCTACTGTTGCTACCATTATTCAACAAACTACCTCTACTCCTTCCCTAGTAGCAGCCACAGTCTCTATGGCCTCATCTTCATTAATGGTTGACTCAAGTAACCCCATTGGCCCCACTCCTAACTCTGCCTCCTCATTCCCTCCTATTTCCACCATATCCATTCCTTCCATTTCCTCTATTTCATTTTCAACCTCCTTCTCCCTACCACCCATTTCTTCCATTAATTCACCCTCTTCCTCTATGCCTTCTTCTATTGCTTCACCAATTGTCATTTCCTCCGTACTGACTACTCCTTGCAGTCCACCTCCTTGGGGGTTTACTCCATTTTCCAATTTAACACATGTCAATTTATCTTCATTTTTTGCACATTCATTGACTTCAACTACCAATTCTTTGGCCCCATCAAGTGTACAAGACTCCATCCCTTTGGTTGTTCCTTCACTAATAGGAATTGAGAAGGTGTTAGAACAAATTGAATCCCAAGAGAAGGAGAAAATAACAGAAGTGTCTGATGAACCTCCTCTTGCACCTTCCATAGAGGTTGAGATAATTGAAATTCGTGAAAGCCCAGCTAGTGAAGAGACCACAGAAATAGTTTTACAAATGGCACAACAAGCCATGCAAGAAAACCTCCAACACCTTGGGCAAGCCACAGAAGTAGAGGAAGCTGATAAGGGAGAAGAGGAGAATATTCATGATAAACCCCTAGACAAGGAAGATGCCCATGATAATACCCTTGAGATTTCTTCCACTGCACCAAATTGGCTCCAGCAAAGACTCATAGAAAAGGAACCTCAGGTGGAGGCAATGCAGTTGGATTTGTGCACACTACTGGGACAAGCAGAAAGGTCCAAGAAGCCAAAAAGGGCAAAGATTTAATCCCAAATATACAAAAATGCATCAAGCTCAAGAATCTAGCAGAAGTTGTTCTCCCTCCTGCTGATATGAACATAATAAAAGTAAGAGCTGAAGATTATATTGTCTCTACTATAAACTTGGGTTTGAGATCAAGAGAGCAAATAATTGATGACTTCAAAGGTTTAGTGTCCTTAATCATGGAGCAGTTAAACAAAGATGAAATGACTAAGTAGGAACTGAGGAAACAAAATGAGGAGTTAAGACCTACATAATATCCCTAGTGAGGCCATTGAATTCAGAAGGGGAACCAAAGTCAGCTCTTACCCTGCCATCCAAAGAAGAGATGGCCAGATTTGATGACATCAAAACAAATACTACTGGCATGCAGGAATGGTTCAATAAAGTGTATAATGATGGACGAGAGGTGATTACTTTTGCAGTGATGTTTCATCAAGACTTCCAATTATTGAAGGAAGGTTGGGATGAATTATATGAGGAGTGTGAACCCTATGAAGAATATTACTCTGATATGTTCCTGAGAGTACAAGCAATCAAAAAGCTAGGCCCAACCAAACTTCGCTATCAAAGAACATTCTTACATTGGAAAGGCTACATAAGTCCTCTAAATGGTATCAAAAAATGAGCTTGAGGAAGGAATCTTTCAATAAGGTTAAAGAGGCGTACAAGGAAGCAAATGACTAGATACTTTCTGTTATCTATGAGATAAATGATACTTTCAGAGAGTGTTTAGATCCCGATTTCGATGACCTCGCCCCATTAGATGAACAACGTTGTAAAGATAGACTATCTCAAGTTATTTATGGGTAGTCTCCATTGAGTATAGTGGGAAAATTAGAAAAGGTCAGTGATCTTCGAGCTTCTTTTGTCGCATTCCAGAAAAATAGAAGATCAATAGAAGATGTGTACACTCAGTATTACTAAGACCTTGAGAATCTCTGACTCAGAACATTAAAGATTCAAAGCCTACAGATATAAATCTAGCATTAACAGCTTGGGTAGCCTACGTCAACAAGAAAGTTGAAGAAGACAAGATAGATTTATAAGGAGATGCATAAAATGTTAAATTATTTGAAATAAAAAATGCAAATACTGTCACTTGTAAATAATGCTATATTTAGAAGGTCATGTGATGCTATTTTTTCTCTATTATGCTTTAAAAATTGTCTTTTCCCAATATATAGCTAAATGGGTACTCAATTTGTCTAGGTTCAATGTATCCAAAGGTCATTTTTCATCCTTTTCCTACATGACAAATTGTAATCCAAGAATGCAAAATACTATCATGAATGTATTTAATGTTGTTAAATCTACACCGTCGGTGTTGAGTTAATCTCCACTGTACATTCAAAAACTTAGTATGGTGCCTCTCCTATATAAAGGGCCATCATTCTCTCATTTGTAAGACTCTTGATGTTGAGTTGTTGACACTTTTCTGAATTTCTAAATAATGTAATGCAAGTTACTGCAGGTTTTTTTGGGAATTTGTCTCTTGTATTGTCAATTTGGTTTCATGGTTCACATCCTGATCTGCATTAGTTAAATTGTGCTTTGCAATGTTATTGATCTGTTAGAGGTATTTGATGAGCATTCAAGTCCATACTATTAGTTGCTTGCTGATTGTAAGTGACTGTGCATAGTTATCCTAGGCTATTCAACTAAGTTAAGTCCAATTGCATTATAGTAGTTAAATCATGCCAACACTTGGGTATTTAATGAATGTATGTAATCTAAAAATCTAGAAATCCATAGAAGATAGCATTATTTTTTGTAGCACTGTAGCACAGTTTTATCTTGGTAAAACATAAAATTGGTTTAAATCTAAATGTTTGTCTACTTGTAGCAATCTTTACTTTGAGAATGTCACTTAGGATCTCTCTAAACCCTATATCCTTTTACATTTTCTTATTTATCAGTTATTAGAGTTAGATTTCAACAATATTTTATATTGTCATATCAACTGAAAGTTATAAGGGTTTGCATGTATCGCTATCCTGATCTGTCAAATCTGTCATACTGCATGTAAGACCCATTGTAGGAACAACTAGAACATCCAACTAATAAATTCTAAGAAATCTAAGACCTAGTTGTATTATCCTTTGGGTAGTCCTATCTTGGATAGGATACCTTTCTCAAGAGAGGTGTGATCCTAGCAGTCATACCTGTGTTGTTGCGTGCTAAAAACACCATCAATAGTATGCAGGTTGAAGAAAGCATTGTATGGACTCAAACAAGCTCCTAGAGCCTGGTATGCAAGGTTAGACAGAAAGAGTACAAGTGGAAGTGCCTTCTTCTTGGGTAATAGATTGGTCTCATGGCTGAGCAAGAAACAAGATTCAATATCTAAATGTCAACTACATAAACTGAGTATATTGCAACAACATATTGTTGCACTCAAGTATTATGGATGAAGCAGACTTTGAAGGATATAAGAGTTGTGTATGAAGATCCAATTGCAATCTTTTGTGACAATAAAAGTGCCATAAACATTTCAAAGAATCCAATAATGCACTAAAAAACAAAGCACATATCAATAAGATATCACTTATTGAGAGAGAAGGTGACAAAGAATGAAGTAAAGTTGGAATATATATCTACAAAGGATCAAATTGTAGACATTTTCACTAAGCCTCTGCCTAAAGATACCTTTGAGTATTTTTGTCTCTCAAAATTACACCCTTGCTAAGTTGTAGAACTTAGCATTCTGGAGAAACATAAGATTTTTCCAGGCTTGTGGGTCACCTATGATGGAAAGAACCTCCGGAGAAGGCCAGCTTCTTATTGATTCTTCACCTATAACTACTTGTACTAATACCTTTGCAAAGAAAAGAGTAAGAAGGATTGCATGAAAATAAAACCTACTATCTAAGGTGATGCACCAAAAGATTGTCTGAGACTACACAAAACTGACACACTATAGAACTACTAATATCAAGGCTCTCATACACAACCCAATAAATCATAATCTTTGCATCAATTTGTAAGAAGTGTTAGATTTCTACCCAAGAATCAATTGATTGAGAGAAAGCAAAATAGAAATCACATATGAGCTAAATAAACTATATTCAACTCAAGAGAATGCAAAGCAATACAATAGAATGGGGTTGCTCATATGAGAGCAAGAGGTGGATATATAAAGGACATTCCACCCAAGAGATTCAATACACAACAAATGTGGGATAAAGTGAAAAAGTCCCTAAGTAAACTTAACCTAGTGTGAAAAGAGATAAAACAGAGAACAAGCTAAGAAAGAGCTAGATAGCAAAGTAACCCTATTCACACTAACACCCCCCCTTAAGTGCAACTTAGGAGAGAAGATTATTATGCAAAGATGGGTCCCGACAACAAGGCATGATGAGGTACCCATGTACAAAAGATCTCAAGTGGAGTAAAGGAGAAAACCTCATGGTAAAAAACTCCTCCCCAAAAGTGAGAATGCAAGAAGTGTGGAAAGGTAGGATCAACATGAATCATATGCTTCTGATTCTACCACAAATACAATGAATAACCCCCCCTAAAGAGAGGAAAAGAAGAGAGCCCAAATAGCCCTCCCTTAATGTAGAGTGTCCTGCATTGATGGTAGATGCCTAAAAATGAATGTTGAAGATGATCCATGATCACTAAACAACGTTCCTCCCCTTAGGAAGAAACAAGAAAAATAATGTATGTATGATTTCTTCCCATTCCTGAAAGGAATATGAAGGAAGAAGGATAAACGTCTTTGAACTTTGCACATGATCTAAAGACAACAATGATGCTCCTAAAAATTACTCAAATGTCTCCAATCCACTACCAAATTGTGACTGAATAGGAGGATGAAGAACAATCTCAAAAGATGATATCTTTTCTGAAGACAAGGAAGCCTTATCCAAATGTTGCCCAATGATCTCTAAGACAATGCCAAATTGTGACAAATACTGATATGGATCAGGTATCATAGAAGATTCAGGTACAATAACCATGGATGTATGGTGCTCACCATCGGTAAGACAACTGGACCAATGAGAATTTGGTACTTCTGCAGAGGATGTCAACATGAATGATGACTGAGTCAAATATGTAGACTCATGAATATCTGTAGATATTGTCACTATAGAAGCAAATGTAGACAAAGAAGGAACAAGAGGGTCTAAATGTGCCCTTGAAACATCTAAAGAAGAATCAACTCCATCAAAGAGAAGATAAATGAAATCAGTATTGTCTCCCAAATCTGTAATGTGGGACTCCATAAACAAGGATGATATGTCTAGTAGGAATATGTCCCAAAAAATTGCTTCTGGAAGACCGATATGAGCCTACTACATAGAATCACTGGAAGCCATGAAAGGAGCTACACTGGACTTAGATAGAGCAACAGGTAACGAAGGAGATGAGATCTCAATGCATGCCATAGGACTACATTGTTCATCGCCAAATGATATGTCCACACAAGATGGCTTAGTATGAACATGTGAAATATTTGCTAATGCTAGATCGCATGAAGTCTCTGAAGGAGGAGTATTAGCAAAACTCTCTATGTCATCTAGACATTCAAGTGCTTTCCATTCATCAAGCTTCATAGCTATTTTAAAATCGTATGGTAGAAAAACATCAAGTGGTTTTAAACAATCTGCAATAGGATCCTCAGGAAATGGAGACTCATCCAAGTCACCATACATCTCCCAATGTTTAGTCCAATGAGCATGAGGGGAAGAAACCCATGTTAATGTACTCATTGTGTCAAAATCGACATTTGAACCAAGAAATGCTACTACATAACCATTCTTTTGATGCCATACAATGCTTTTCTGAAATGATACAGGTTGAGGAACAAGTTCATAGAGATAGAGTGGAAGATTAAGCCATTTGAAATGTTTCAGCATACCATCTCACCAAGACTTATAGTTACCTCTTTTTAGTTCAATTATAGCTGGATGCTTTGTGATACCCATGATTAATCCTTAAATTTAATCATAAGAGACTAAATCCAACAAAAGAAAGAACACCAAGAGATCCCCCTGAATTACTCAATGAAGAAGCTGACCCCCAAGAAAAATGATTTGGAACTTTATAAGTAGTGCAGTTACAATGGCCACTAGCAAGAGAACGCTGAGTGGACTTGACTTCAATGCTTTTACAAATCCTCACAAAATAAACATATACTAAAATTACAATTTTGGAACAAACCCAAATGAAATTAGTAGTACCACTGCAAAGTACATGAAAAAACATGCACTTTCAAAAAAATAATCGCTTCGATCTGAGGCCATATGCAAAAGTTATGCACTTTTGAAAGTCCCAAAACAGGAACTACGTAGAGTCACGTGTGAGCTTCTAAGATTTTTAGAAAATTCGTACACTAAAATCAGAAACTATCTACACTAGCACGTAGATCACAAAAAATTAGCCAAAAAAAAAAAAGCTCGCAAATAAGAGGTCGGAGCCCGAGTTATAGCCTTTGGATGTTGAACTACAATTTCCAAAATGCTAATGGAGAGGGGGTCTGTTGTAGCTTTTTGATGTCGTTTCTGCAAAATATATAAGTTACATAAAAAAACTAACAGATACCCAGATGATTTTTTGATGCTGCGAACAAAACCCAAAAGGTGTTTTTCTTTTTTATGTACAGAAGATGTGACTCTAATGTAAAAAAAATACTTTTGGCACCAAAAAATGACCCCAACAACCAAACAATGGCATGCAAAGACTGAATAAGCTACCTAAGACAAGCAAAGGCATGTTGCAACCTACAAGATTGATCAAAATACATAAAATGCAAGCTGATTGTTAGATTTGAGCTCAGAGAGTCTCCAGGAAGCTCTAAAAAAACTTGCAACTGGCAAGTCAAAATTTGAACCCCCGTAGAAACTAGAGTTTTCTCTACACTTTTATGATTCTCCAGATCATCTGAAGATTTAAGAAAAGAGCATACTCATGTGCTTCGAAAAATAACTCTGCACTCTCATATTTCTAAAAAAAATGCTAACCCACAACTCACCACCGCTCTAATACCATGTTAGATTTCTACCTTAGAATGCAAGTGATTGAGAGAGCGCAAAATAGAAATCACATATAAGCCAAATAAACAGTATTCAACTTAAGAGAATGCAACACAATAGAATAGAATGGGGTTGTTGATATGAGAGCAAGAGGTGGATATATAAAGGATATTCCACCCAAGAGACTCAATACACAACAAATGTGGGATAAAGTGAAAAAGTCCCTAAGTAAACTTAACCTAGTGTGAAAAGAGGTAAAGCAGAGAACACGCTAAGAAAGAGCTAGATGGCAAAGTAATCCTATTTACAGTAACAAGAAGGCTAAATAACCACAGTCCTTTAAAGGATAAAGATGTTTTCTCACCACTTAAGACTGATTGTTATTACTAGCACATCTCACACCCTGCAAAAATGTATGTATTCCTACATAAATGCACCAACATGAAATACAGCTCCAAGGACAAAGAACATCACAAAGATCTGTACTAACACTAAGGACACACAATATCAGAAGAAATGGGAAGGGATAAACTACTTGTTACTGCTAAAAAGGTGTTACAATAATGTGTTACTCTCAAAATGAGTTACAAAATTGTTCATGTCTGCAAAAGAACTTAGAAAATTACAATATGGCACAAGTGAAAAGCCAGAACTCATTGAATAATGAACAAGAGAGAAGACTAAATACTTCTCCAAGCAGTTGTCATAGGATAAGGACAAGAAACCTCCTTGGTCGTGCATATCATAAAAGCCCTCAAAATATTTGTCCAAAACCCTCCAAAGTGAGTTCCCAATGAAGAAAAAGTCAAGGCATGTCATCACCCACCATAAAAGCCCCAAAACTAGCCTCTTAATGCCCTTAAATGCTACTAAAAACAAGTCAAACCACCACAATAACTCCTCCATTAGTTGCCCAACCTCTCCTGCAACATCATAAATGTTTGGCATTTGCATAATAAATGATAGCCACATCCCTTTGACCACATCTTGAAAGCCTCCTCAACTTGTCCCTTGCACAATAAATGACACAATTACATTTATTTTTGCATCTAATTAACATTAACTAAGTGGTTTATAGTCACACCGCTTTAGCTTAATGTTTTACATTTCAAATTTATTTCAAAACTATGTAGAAAAGAAAGTACTTAGACATAAACATTCAATCTCCTAATTTTTTCATGGTTTGGATATGAATAAAACATTGTGAAAAAATGATAAAGTAATCAATGAGATTTACTTTGTTACTTGTTATGGATTTGTCTATCTTTGCTTTTCGCATTTTTACGACAAGTGATAAAGTAATTTATAATCCATTACTTTATCATTCGTTTACACTATTGCGTATCCATTTCTAAATCATGCAAAAGAAAATAAAACCCCTTATATCTCCCATGCACTTGCAAACCCCATGCATCATACTACTCATGCCATGCATATTTATCCCATACATCATGCATTTATACATAATACTTAATCCTCCATGCAAAAATAGGCATTATTCTTCATAGCTTAATACCACCTTATATATCCCTTGCATCACTATGCCTCATGCATTATTACCCCCTTGACTTAAACATTTTCAACCTTAGAAAAATCAAACAAATAATTACAACCCCACAGGCTCACTTTGCATCATTGAGTTGACACACTTTGTGGAGTATTGACCACGATAGGAAAAAGGGATAATAATGCACAAAAGAAAGTCAAAAAAAAGGAAAGAATCCCATCATGACATAGGCATTCGACCAAAAGGAGATGAAGAAACCCTAAACATCATTTGCATTTTGTTCTTTGTTTGTTGTTATGCTCAACCCGCCACCATAGAGGAAGGGTTTGAAGCAAAGCTTCATCATTTTCTACTATTTCTAAGGGGTTTCCATGCATTTTTTGAGGGATTCGATGAATCCAAACTAAAAATGAAAGGTAAAAACAATCTCTGTAAAAAGTTTGATCCATTTCTTTCATTTTGGAGGTAAAACTTGGCTCTTTTTAGTGCCGCGACTGTGCACAACTAATGCATTCCTTTTGTATCTCTTGGTTGTCCACTCTTCCATTTGTCTTTGATTGCGTTTGAGGAACGGTTCAAGCTTTTCACAGAGATTTTGATGCATGATCTTCAGCAAGCAAAGAATTAAGTTTTTTATTTGTTGATCTACTTTTATTTCCTGATTCTTACTGTGTATTTCATTGCCAAAGGTCGCAATTTGATGGCATTTCTAAGTATTTTATTTTTGTCTAAGCTCAAAACTCTCGTTTTCCCTTTGTATCTCAATTTTTGCTCAAAACAAGCTCAACCCATGATCAAAAAACTTGTAACAGAAAATTTCTTGTGCATTCACTGTGGGTTTGAATTTGTATGGAGAAAACATATTTTCTTTCTATTGTTGTTGTGACCATTAAAAACATTTTGAATTTGAGTTCTTTTTTAAAAAAGAGACCACAAGAATCCTTCACATAGCCCACATATTGTAATGGGTTAAGCTCTGTATGTTGTTTTGAAAAAGGTAACTAGAACTGGTTTCTACAGGCCGCAACCTCTTCACTTGGGTCTGCATTTGGAAGATCATTTTTCCCACATACTTCTAAGACCTGTCTCCATGCTCATTCTTGCCAGTCCTGATGTATTCCCAGCAAGACCATGGTCCATGTCAAGAGAACTGCTGAAGTTTCCTAACTAACTATATAGAAAGTTAGGCATTCTAAAATTATTTCATCCATAGTAATCATTTTACTTCCTCCATCCTGTTTCTTATTAGAAGTCATCATTAGTCCAAGTAGATCACTACCATAGCCCTCAGAATTTTCAATGCCAGCAGTTCTCTCCCTGCACTCAATCACCTGTCTCATACATCTATTAATTTCTCTTTCCAACCACCATCATTGCCAAATCTTTCTTGTAGGAAGAAATCTTGAACCTAGAATATAAACACTGTGAAATGCTTCAATCATGGTAAGGATTCGTTGTTTCAGTAAATGGAAAATATGATTTCCCTCTGCCTGGTGATCTTCTTTATGCATTTTGAAGTTATTTGATACTATCCATATGAGACAACCACTTGATGAATGATAGCATCTTCTTTTAAACTTGCACCTTTTACATTGTTGTTCCAAAACTTCACACATGATGTGGCATATATGCTTTTCCATTATTCATTCCTTAGGCATATGGTTGTGTTTGATCATGGTTTGCATTTGAATATGGATTATGCCAATGTTGTAGCAAATCTTTTTGTGTGACTTATCTCATGTATAGAGGGCACTCTACAGAAAGCATACTTATTTCATGATAAGGTCATACTGTCTTTCTATCATGTAGCAAGTTGTTCCCTCTTGTTGTTTTGCACTTTTTTCTCCTTATGCTGCTTAATTTTGAAGTAATTTTTGTATATCTCAGCATGAGGCATCTTTCTATATTGCTCTTTCATATGCATATGGCTTATGATGACATGATGACATGATAGCAGATACTTGCTACTGCATACATATTATCTCTGTAACTTTCTCTTTATGTGATCACTTTATTGATAGGATTGTTCCTTACTCTTGCTATCATGATGGCAATCTTGAGGCATACTATATGTCCTCAATGGCAACTTTGCTATGATCCAATATATAGTTGTTATATCTATGAGGTGCATATGGATAGTGTTATGGGGAAAATTGGATAATGTTAAAATGAATCATAAACCCAATAACTCAATGGAATATGCAAATAATAAGATAGAAAAAGAAAAGAGAAATGTACTTACAAAACTTGTTACCTTGCGGCTTCCATTGTTTTCCTAGTCTCGATTGATCTTTTGTGATGAATGTAGCCCTTAGGAAGCTTGCTTCCTTGCCTTGTTTCCGCAAGATGACAATGGAGAAATGGCTAGGATATTTGTTGTATCGAAGATGAGCTTCAATACAATATAGGATGGATAATGAATAATGCGAGAGTGGGGGTGCCAAAGGCACGCTATGGATTTTGTAGAGTGATCTTACTTGAAAGCTTCTTGATATGAAATGGAAGAATAGAGGGGTATTTATAGACTTGTGAGAAAAGATCAATAGTGTAGAAGGAATAAGAAGATCAATGGTAGAGGATGTTTGAGAGAATGTGCACGAATAGAAAGAAGACATGTGTCATTCAAAAAGTTTCTTTGTTTGAGTTAACTCTTTCTTGATGAGGATGAGCTTTGATTTCATAAATTAGAATATATTTTTCTAATTTAAGAGTTTGTTGATAAAAACAAGGTTGCTTTAAATTAGTTAACTCAGCCTTTTGCTTTTGTATTACAAGGAAGATTTATTCTTAGAAGATTTGGAAGATTTTTTAAAAGATAAGAAAGTGAATTAAATAAATAAATTTATTTAATTATTTGTGCAAGATTTAGAGGAATAAATAAAATATTTGATTATATTTTATTTTTGGAGGCAGAGATTTAATTTAAATAGATTTGTATTTTATTTAAATTTGGGAGAATGAATGATTTAATTAAATAATTAAAATTGTTTAATTGTTTAGAAGAATAAAGTTGATATTGATGAAATTAATTAAATAAATGTAATTTATTCAATTAATGGGAGGAAAATGAATCAAATAAATAAATTGATTTATTTATTGATAGAGAAATATTAAGATGAAATAAATATTTAAAATATTTATTTAGATAGAGTCATGTCATTTTTAGGCGTATACATTTTGCCCCTCTTTGATGCAATGTGTTTTATCACATTGCCTCAAAGAATATTCTGATAATGATACATGCCCCAGTTTGCCCCTAGTTTAGGTTTGCGACGATAGGATGCCCCCTTGGGAGATTGGACGGGAAGAAGGCAGAAGGTGTGAGATGGACAATCTCACGATGAAGAAAGTGAAAAGAATAGTAGGTTATGTGGAAGAAGAAATTGGTAGACGAAAAAAGAAGAAATGGATGAATAGCCAAGCACGCAAGATAAATTGATAACACACAAAAGAAAGAAAGCAACTATGCACAAATGGTACAAAAACAAACAAGGTGTTGCCCCTATCAAGTGGTAAACCACTGATTAAATGATATAGATTGACGATGTCTGGTTTCAGGAATGAAACATGTCGTATAAGATGCCAGGTCTTGTTTCAACAATGTAACATCCTGTCTAAGACTATTGATATGATAATGATATACAACAGTGTTGTCATGGTAGGGAACGATAGATCCCTAGAGCAACATGAAGGATAGTTACGATTGATTGATATGGTTTATGACAAGATTATGATCAAGACCGCTGATTGTGATTGGATAATTTGACAAGATTGACTTCACTTGATTTGTATGGATTGAGGATGACTTGCAAGTGGATCACTGCTTTGATTGATTGGATTGATTAGAAGTGATTTCATTAGAGAATTGAGGCCCTAGTCATGCAAAAGTGAGGGTGAAAAGGAAAGAAAATATTTGATGAAAGATATGATGATAGACAAAAATTTGATTGAAAAGATAGAATGAAAGAGAATGAATGAAAAGACAAGCTTTTATCTGTAAACTTTGACACTCTACAGGATCTTTATTATGAATGGTAGGCGAAATGTATGTGGATATGGATGGTGTATGGAATGCAATGGGATATGGATGTTGTTGTTGGATGCGAATGGATTATGGATGCGAATGGTTTTGCCATCTTGAAATTGCAAGTATTTGAAGTGCTTTGTTTCACCATCGGGCGTTTATTATGTTGTAAGAAAATACAAGCATCTAGGTATAATTAAACCGAGATGACCTGAGTATTACTTACATGGATTTTGATATAGCAAGATGATACAAGCATCTAGTCAAAATTAAATCTAGATGACCTGAGTACTTCTTGCATTTCAATAGATAAGGATTGCCCCTTTTCATGTTTAGACTTTAGAAGTCCTCGATGATCTTTTTTCTGATCATGTCGTTAGATAAAAGTAGTCACACTACTAAAGATAAACCCACATGCAGCAAACAAAGAAAATAATCATGCCCCCATCTTAACATCTCTAGCTTTTGGCATCCTTGAGTAGCATAGGAAACATGATAACAAAAAGTGAAGACTTCAAGACGCAACTAATTGAAACAAAACATTCTTGCATTAGATGTATCTTTCTTGCCATAATTTAGAGAATCCATTTGAATGTGTTAGGTTCATGTTTGCTTTGTGCTAGATAGGTTGATGTCTTGCATCAATATTTTTGTTTGAAAGTGGGTCTTGCTTGTGCTTGCATGCATGCTTGGTAAAACGGACCCAAAGGGACTGACCTAGTGCCTTAGGGGCACATTGATAATGGCCTTGCCTATGTGACAATGCAGAGGCAATGTAGTTCGGGACTTGGACCATGGACCTAAGATATGGATTGGATGAGACATGATATGAAATAGATATGGGTCAGAAATGGAACAGATATGGATCAGATATGGATTGGATGATACTGATGACAAGGAAACACCACGAATAAGTAGATGCATTGGTGATAAGGAATGAAATGCACGCAGAAGAGGGAAAGGATGTGATCGCCAAGGACTAAGTCGCATAGGAATAACATGCCCCATTATAGGTAGAGTACTTAGGATTTTTCATGGCAATATTTATGACGATAGGAGGATAAGAGGATAATGAAGGATTGGTGTGGCTTGGAGGGATAAGGTATGTCAAGAGCCATCTAAAACATTTGTCTACATTGTACCCCTAATCTTTATAAAGATCAAAGAAATAGAGGAATGGAAGATTAGGATGGATGGATTTGACAGTATAGGTATGTAATGGATAGAAAGATAGGATAGGAAATGGTAAGGAAGGAAACTGATAGGAGAGGAGTGATATGCCAATGAGACAAGGTGCCCCCAAGTGTAGGTGACGTAGATGATCAACTTACACATGATGCCTGTTTGCTAGGTTTTCATCATGGTACTTATCCAAGGCGCCTGTTTGCCAGATTTTCACCGTTGGATGAAGGGATTTATCTTTTGATTTTTTTTTTGAATATTTGGATAGGATAGGTCGATACGGACAAGAGGGCCTCAAGTGCCCGGCTCCATGAAAGGTGATAGTCCCATTAGATGGATGTTGTCACATGGACTATGTCACGTGTTCTCATAGATGTTGGTAGGGGATTGCACGAAAGTGAGATGGAGAAGGTAGATAGCAGATTATGGAAGGTACGATAGTGGATTATGTAGGACTTATGAAAGGATGGAGGGAAGGCTTATGCAAAAGTATGGACAATAGGGATAGGATGGGGAAGATATGTAGGATAATAGTGGAAGAAAGGCAAGATGGAGTTATGTGTAAGTGTCGTGGAATGGAAGGGAACCATGAACAATGATTGCACACACCGTAATAAACATTGAAGCTTATGATGGGAAGGTGGTGTAGGAAGCAATGAAGATTTTTTCTTGGTGGATGAGTGATTTAGGTATTTAGGGACCCACATAGATTGAGTATTTTTTTTAATTTTTGCTTGTCATGTGGGATGGAAGATTTGATACTTTTGGATGGAAAAGGAGAAAGGGGATGGTTGGGATTCTTGATAGGTGGATGCCTCATTTAACTTGATGGCTTTTTGCTTGGGTACCCAAAACATTTTGCTTTTAGACTTCTCTTGTGAAGGTATGGGATTGGGTATATGTAGCCTTTGTGCAGCTTCTGAGGTAATTACTTGATGCTTGGGGACCCACACCTTTTTCAATTTTGCTTTGAGGTGTGTGGGTGTATACAACGCTTGAGATGGATGTTTCTTTGATTCTTGACTTTTGTACCTGTAGGCATGAGGACCTTTAGGATTTTTGACTTTATAGGTAGAGGCATCCAAATTTTTGTGGCTAAATTCCCTTGGGATGGTGGAAGTGGAGTTGGTGGAAGCTCTTTGTTTAGACATGTGCATTTGTTGGCCATGGTTGGGATTTTTAGATGATTTATGGATGGATGTACAAGGTGTTGGAAGAAGTGATGGTAAAATGCATGGAGGGATGTTAGGATTTGGAAGTAGCGGAGGTAGATTAGATGGCGGAAGGTGTATGGTCACATGCTTTTGGGACATATATGATAAGGGAGGTGGAATGGCGACATATGTTTTGGGAATATGATAGGATTTGCGATGGACAGTGGTGGATTTAGAAGGCATGGAGAAAGTACCAACATCTTGAGATTGTTTACCTTGGGGAATGTATCCAAGGCCATATGAGTGCGGAGGGACTTTGACATGGATAGGCTCCAAAACACCTTGTTCATGAAGGCTTAGTCCTTTACCTTGATAGTTCATATTCTAGAGTATGCGGTGGACCATGGGATTATATATAGGTGGAACACTAGTAGTGAGCTCATTATTTGATAAGGAAGGTGAAGAGGTAGATAACATTTGTTGTTCTCCCAATGAAGAACATTCATGCATGAAGGTAGTGAGATCAAGGATATAGGATAATGGATTTGTAGCATGGTCAATAACAGATGGTGCGGGATTATCAGGATCTTGATCATCATTATACTCTTTAGGTTCCAAGTTATTGGGTTGATCATCCATGTGAACTTGGGAGGCAATTGTCTCATCAAGGGAAGTGGAAGTTGTCAGATCATAGATAGGACTAGATGGGAGATGGATAGAAATAATGGATTTTTCTTGCTCAAGGATGGGTATGGGATCAAGTTGTTCATGGACAACTTCTTCATAGTGAATATCTTGATTATGGAAGAGATAAAGGTTATGAATGGGTTGAATGGGGATTTCTTGATCATGCAGAGTTGTTGGGAGATGGATAGGATCAAGTGGCTCATGGAGAGGTTTAGTATTATGGATATCATCTTGATCATGGAAAAGATACATGGTATGCATAGGTTACATAAAAGTGATTTGGTCTTGACTTGGACTATGGCTTAATGTTTCCACATGCTTAGGATTAAACTCTTGACATACATCTTGGGTTGTTTGAATGGAAGTGGATAGCTCTTGACTTGGGTCCATGGTAGGAGACTCTTTGATAAGCTCGAGGGGTTGTGGATTACATGAAGGGGTTGTAGGATTTGACATGGCATTGGAAGAATCTTTGCTAAGGTCGAGGACCAAAATTTAAGGACATGGTTGACTCTTTGCTAATAGTCCTTGGATCACATCCTTTGTAGGTGTAGGAGTACATGGATGAGGAGAGGATTTGGATTTCTCCATAGCTTTTCTTTTGTTGTATAAATTTGGAAAACATTTTTCCCAAAACTCATCTGAGGTTTTTTTGGTTTTTCATTTAGAGCTTGAGGAACTAGATGGCGGTGTTGGTGTAGGACTGGTGTGCTTTGGGATATGTGTCTTAGAAGATGGTGAAGGAGGACCAGTAGATGGAGTGGTATACGATTTCCAACTTGAGGTGGTTCTTGCCTTATCATGAGTATTATTAAGACAGGAAAATGATGTATGAGTTTGGGGCAAGGCGTAGCTATTACTGGCCTGTTCAGCTTGCAGGATTGCCATTTCTTATTGTAGGACTTGGAGTTCTTCAGCAATTGCTATATGATCTTGGGGCGAGGGACCTAAGTTTATTTGTAATTGTAGGTATTGGAGTTTTTGAGCAATATATTTTGATTGGTTTGTCATCTCCACAGAAATTTGACACAAGACCAGAAAGGCTTACTGTTGTGGATACGCAGCTTCAGATGTGCTGAAACAGAGGATATATGTGCAACAAGTCAATTTAAATGTGCAACAAGTTGATATAAATGTGTAGCTTTGGTGCAGGATAAATGCGCAGGAACAAATCTCAAATGCACAGGAATTCGCAGTGAAAATGCAGTAAGTCGAAATATATGCACAACTTCAGATGGTATATGCACAACTCTAGTTTCTTTGAATGATTTTGCAATGTTTTTGACACGTTTTACAATTTTTTTTTTTTTGGTTTCTTGGTTTGCAGGTTGGTCTTTTGAATATGATTTTATCAATTATAGCAAGAAGACACAGCAAACACATAGAATGATTTCATGATTTTTTGGATTTTATTGTAAATTTTGGACTCTTTTTGACACAAGAACAATTACAATCCTATGATGGAAAATACAGTATTTGTTGAGTCCCCTAGTTGTGCATATTCAAAGCGGATAGCTTTAGGATCTTGGTAGCACCGACTCCCCTCCATGGCACTTACTTCTCATGCATACCAAGATCCAGGTTTCCTTAGGCTCATCCCCCCAGTGAACCTTAGGATTGTCCCTACTATCTCTACTAAGAACCACATGAATCGGGGCCGCTTCAAAGGTCCCACCTTTTATGCCAACAAATAGAAGGATTTTGGTATACTAGACAATGGCTAAGTAGTCAGGGCAACCGTTCGAGTGGTTATATGTGCGGCAACGCTACTCTCTGTTATGGATTCTCTCAGCCTTCAAGGGTTAGGCCTTGAAGGGTTTTGGGGGAGGTTGGTTGCAGTATAACACAGCGGCACTCGTTGCAGGAAGCTTTTGCCTCAAGCATAATTTATTTATAGTGGATTGGTAGGTCTTGGCTTTAGCCTGTTACCACTTAGGGTCATTCCCACTTGGACAGATGTGTATCCAAGGGCAGGCCCTTGTAAAGGTTATACATGCAAAATGACAAGTTTGGTGTTCTGGTCACCCAATAAAGGGGAGAGCATAAGCCTATTGTCATTCTGAAGACATGGTAAAAAGTGGTTTATCCAATCCTATTTAAAATGAGAAAAACTATACGTGTTACTCTACTTGGGCACACACATAGTTGTTAACTTTGAAGTGACTAAAAGATAGCAATGGTTCTTTCATTTGCAAGATAGCAATATTCTTAACTTAAAGAGATAGCAATATGGCAAAGATAGCAATGATTTCGTTACTATCGTCCTAGTTAAAAACTATGTGAGATTTGCATGCATATCTTTACTTTTCTTTCTAGTTAGCCTATGATGTGTGTTTTAAGCAAACAAAACTATCTAACTCTTAACCCTGCATGAAAATCAGAGAATCAATCCTACAAGACAAGTGTTAGCATTAGAAAGCCATCAAGAAATCCTAAACTACTGCTCAAGACATATGCGCCGCTTAAGAGACTGAATGCACAGAAACAGTGCTCAGGAGCGCAGTAATTATAAATGCACAGGAGAATAGGTTATAAGCACAGATTTAAAGGATAAATGCATAGGATAGTCAAAAGCACCGAATCAGATGCCAGATGTGTAGAATCTGAGGATAGATACATAGTAAAATTATATGTGCTAGAACAGGTGGTACATGCGCAGCCTTGGAGGATGTATGCACCAAAAGGTAGTATGCATTGGAACAATGACCAGATGCACACCAGGATTGCTCAGATGTGCCGAATGAACCTATATAGAGACTATGTGGAGTTTGTACAAAACCTGTCACTCAAGAACTCAGTTTTGGATTAGATTTTGGGGCAAAGGCCCCACGGTGGGCGCCAAAAATGTTATGGGGAAAATTGGATAATGTTAAAATGAATCATAAACCCAATAACTCAATAAATATGCAAATAACAAGATAGAAAAAGAAAAGTGAAATGTACTTACAAAACTTGTTACCTCGCGGCTTCCATTGTTCGTCTAGTCTCGATCGATCTTTTGTGATGAATGTAGCCCTCAGGAAGCTTGCTTCCTTGCTTTGTTTCCTCAAGATGACGATGGAGAAATGGCTAGGATACTTGTTGTATCGAAGATGAGCTTCAATACAATGTAGGATGGATAATGAATAATGCGAGAGTGGGGGTGCCAAAGGCGCGCTATGGATTCTACAGAGTAATCTTACTTGAAAGCTTATTGATATGAAATAGAAGAATAGAGGGGTATTTATAGACTTGTGAGAGAAGATCAACGGTGTAGAACGAATAAGAAGATCAATGGTAGAGGATGTTTGAGAGAATGTGCATGAATAGAAAGAAGACATGTGTCATTCAAAAAGTTTCTTTGTTTGAGTTAACTGCTTTCTTGATGAGGATGAGCTTTGATTTCATAAATTAGAATATATTTTTCTAATTTAAGAGTTTGTTGATAAAAACAAGGTTGCTTTAAATTAGTTAACTCAGCCTTTTGCTTTTGCATGACAAGGAAGATTTATTCTTAGAAGATTTGGAAGATTTTTAGAAGATAAGAAAGTGAATTAAATAAATAAATTTATTTAATTATTTGTGCAAGATTTAGAGGAATAAATAAAATATTTGATTATATTTTATTTTTGGAGGCAGAGATTTAATTTAAATAGATTTGTATTTTATTTACATTTGGGAGAATGAATGATTTAATTAAATAATTAAAATTATTTAATTGTTTAGAAGAATAAAGTTGATATTGATGAAATTAATTAAATAAATGTAATTTATTCAATTAATGGGAGGAAAATGAATCAAATAAATAAATTGATTTATTATTGATAGAGGAATATTAAGATGAAATAAATATTTAAAATATTTATTTAGACAGAGTCGTGTCATTTTGTAGGCATATACAAATAGCAAATTGATGCTTCAATCACAATAGAAAGATGGAAAAAGTACTTCTATGGCTGTACTTATGTCCTAGAATGATGTGTTAGACCAAAACTTCCATGTTGGCACATGATAACGCACTTTTCATCAGCACAAAGGTGTTGTCATGTAATCATAAACATTTTCAATTGATGAATTGCAAAATGATCTTTAATTGGATATATTTCTTCATTTGAAAGGCTTTCACAAAATCTGACTATTGTCTCTAAACTTCCTAATTGCATGAAAATGAGAAAAACATTTGCATTATATTTGAAATTCACTCACTCAGATAATTGAGCAGCCTATTTGCTGATGTGTGGTTGTCACTCCATCCTCTCTTGGACTGTCAATCATAGATGAGCTTTCGCTACTCCATGGTATAGATGTCACTTTTGACTGTTGTAGTTGCCACCTTGCCTGATATTGTAGTTCTATTACTGTTCCATGATAAAGACTTGAAGGAACCACTTGGAAAATTGTACCTAATATGTCTTACATTCATGGAATATGAATTTTTGTGATATGCAGAAGGTATTAAGATAGATATGATCTTTGTTGACCTTTGATGTGAATTGTCTCTTCTTAGACAGTGTTGTGAGTAGCATCTCCTTAATAAATAGTATTGTAACATCTCTTTATTTAGTTGGAATCACGTCATTTGTTGTTTCACCTATGTATCTCTACTTGATTCATCAAAGAAGACCAGAAAAGGCTATTCTTCATGACTGTGTATCTTATGGCTAAACTTGTATGATATGGGACTGTTCACTTTGATAGTATGATCAATAACTTGATACTTCATAAAAGCTGTAGACACCTAAAAATGTCTTCTACCATCAAACCGACTCCCAACATCCCTAATCATGTCAATTTCCCTCCTAACCAATTAATTAAATTTTTATTTAATTAATTATCCTTTCATTACCCTATTTTTCATCATTTTATCCCATCAATTGAATTAATTTCATTAATTCAATAGTCCCAACCTTAGCCAATTGATTTAATAAATATGCAATATTTATTAAATCAATTTCCCCCTTTTCACTAAATCTAATTAATTAGTTAAAACCATGTTAACTAATTAATCCAGCCTACTAATTAACCTATCCCTACCCTAGATAATTAAATAGCTATTATTTAATTGCCTACCCTAGCCTACCTCATCCTAGCCCTAGGATTAATTAAATAAAACATATGTTTAATTAATCCTAACCTTTCATTTGGGTGGTCAAACTTAGTTTAACACCCTTCCCCACATCCTCCAAATAAAAAATTGGAATAATTTCATCTAAGTCAATTTTTTATTTAAAAACATCCCACATCACATTTAATTTTCCTTACAACCCCTTACCTCACCCATACTCATTTATTTCCACTTATCCCCAAATAAATTTTTAATTCATTTACATTCCCCCATATGAATTTTTAATTCAAAAATAATCCTTCACCACCCATGCTCATTTAATACCCCTTTTCCCAAAATGAATAAAAGATTCACTTTTATTCCTAGCCCTCCATTCATTCAAGATTGAATCTAGGCCCTCCACATCACCTTCATCCTCCACCATTGATCTTCCAAATCAATCTCCACCCTTGGATCAAAATCCCTCCAAAAAGTCTATAAATACATCTCCCAACCCATTCAAGGATCTAAGTTTTATGCAAAGTTATTATGCCAAAATACTAATTGAGCTAGTCTTTAGTGAGTTGCAATTTGAGTAGCATTTCACATTTGAATCACTTGTCTAGGGATCATCATGTCTTAGGAGTTGTTTTGGGTGCAAATGCTTCTTACTCCCTTAATGAGATTGGATTTGCATGTGAAGTATAGCTTTTTTGTGTTTTTATGCATATTAGTTTGTGTTTCCTCCTCATTTTGTTTATCCAATCTACATTAGCACACCTGGTGGGAGCCACAAGGTCCAAGTCTAATCTATTTTGTGTGATTTTTGTGCAAGGGACATGTGTTTACTGGTGCAGCGCTATCCTACCTGCGCAGTGGCGCTATCACTGGCACCTTTTAGTGCTATCCTCTATTTTAGCGCTATTTTGTGCAGCACGTTTCCATTCTATAGACCCACTCACATCTCTCTTCTCTTAAATGATCTCCCTACTACTTTTATATCTTGATGCACTTTGTTTCTGCAAGAATATCGATTGAACAAGGGGAGTTCATGCCAAAATTTGCATAAAATCTAAACATGCATGCTATCTTTTATTTTGGCTTTTTTTTTGTTTGTCAATCACTAACAATGCTAATGGGACATCTTGTGTGTGACCATAAAACTCTATTTTTGTAAGGAGGTCTCCATTTTGCAGATCAGACACATTAAGCTCTGTATCGACGCTATCCACCCAGATTGGCACTATTCGCAGGTGTAACCAGATTGTCTAACAAGTCGCGCAGTGGCGCATTCATAAACCTATTTTAGCGCTATTTTCTCCTTTAGCGCTTTCTCTATATTGTATTCATGCTATTAACTATATTAGTGCCTTCTGTATAACTCTGTAGCATAATAGTCTGGTTTGGCACCTTCTGGGTCTTGTATTAGCACTATCTGTTTAATTAGCACCATCAATATAGGTTGTTAGGTTCTCAGTCTACTGTCTGTCAGTGTCTCCATTTTTTTGTCCGCAGTGGCACCATTGTACCTTTGTTTTAGCACTATTTTGAAACTAACTTTTCTATCTGTGCAGGTGCTAACAAGTGTTTTTGTAGGTCTTTACTATCATTTTGCGAATACTAAAAAACTTTTGCAGGATGTTTTTATCTCTAGTCTAGCAAAAACACTTCAATTGGAAATCTAAAAATTAACCCTTTTGCATGTTAGTTACACAACATTTTGATTTGGTGCTATAAAATTAAACAACAAACAAATCTTTATGTGGCTGTGTGTGTCAAACATTTGAAATTGGTGTTTTAAAATTGACAATTGTGTGCCAACAACTATCAAACACTTCAATTTTGAGCTTTAAAAAGAACCACGAATTGCATCAATTGAAAGCATTAGATTAAAAAGAACAACAATCTGCATTCTTCACACATATAATCAAGAAAATCAATCTAATTTTGTGTGAAGTATTTTTGTGGTTTATGTTTGTAGAGTGAAAAGTGTATGCTCTTCCCTCGCACCATTTGGTGACCTTGGGAATCAAAAGCTTTTCACAAAACTTACATTAATCACCCCCAACATAAATCCCAAGAACTAAAATGAACCATGCTTAGTGTGATGCAAACACAAGGAATACGTATGCTCTCCCCTCGCATCTTTGTATGAACTTGGGGATCAAAAGTATTTTTGTGCTTGTATTGCTTTTGTTAATCCTTAGAGGGCATGCCACCCCACTTCGAAAGGTGGGAACGACCCAAGTGGCATCAAGCTAAAGCCAAGCTCTTCCAAGCTGCTATATAAAATAAGGTGTTTGTGATGAAAGTCATAGACAATAGGTGTTGTTTTGTTATACCAATAGCCAAACTCCCCCAAAACCCTCCAAGGCATAACCCTTGGAGGCTAGGAGACTCCATAACGGAGAGTAGCACTGCCGTAGGTATAACCACCTGAACGGATGCCCTTACTACAAACCCTTGTTTAGCAAGCCAAAATCCTTCTATTTGTTGATGCAGAAGGGAAACCTTTGAAGCAGCCCCGATTCATGCGGTTCTTAGCCGAGGTAGCAGGGATAATTTAAAGGTTTGGTGAGGGACAAGCCTTATAAGAAACCCAGATCTTGGTATGCGTGAGAAGTGTGTACAATTGTAAGGAGGAGCCAGTGCTACCAAGATCTTGGAGCTACCTACTTTGAATAGGCACAGCTAGGGGATTCAACAAATACTGTCATATCTTCGCCTTAGGTTGTGCAAAGTGCTTGTTTAACAAAATCCCATGTCATTTTACAAACAAAAATCTTGGTTATTGTGTGTTCATGTTCTTAAATTGTGTGTGTTAATATGCTTAAATCAATTTCAAACATCTGCCATGAGACATTGAAAACCATTTGATCAAATTCCAAATCAAAACAAATCCAAAATCTATCTTTTTTAGGACCTTGACCAACACTGCCCTGTTTCAGCGCCATATCTGTCTGATTTTAGCGCCATTTCACTCGTGGATTGATACTATTTTTAGATTGATTTTCCTGAGACTAAGACCTATTCAGTTGTGATCTTCACCATCTGCTCTGCCATAATCCATATTTACATTCCAAAAAACCATCTGTACCTCGTCCATTTTCTCCTCAAAATTTTCCAAAAACATACCATCATTTTGACCTTAGAGAATCCACCATCATCATTATTGGACCCTTTGCTACATCATAATCTACCCAAATCCATCCATCCCCTTTAAATCTTTTTGCATATCTCCTTGGACCAAAAAACAAATCATTTCAAAAATTCCAAATCCAAATCAAGATACCCATCAACAAATCATCAACCCAAGCTTGTCATCCTTTTGAGCCAAAGTTAGATCTAGATCTCATCATTAACATCATATTTTCTTTGAGAATTCATTAGTCTACCTTTCAAGAAAAATGATCACCCCTCTTTGCATAAGGTCATTAGTCTACCCTAAATAAAGAGAAACATCCCTTTGTGCCAACACAAAATCTAGATCTTACCTAGAGCTCAAACTTGTTGACCATCAAAGTCCTTCACAAAAACATCATCCTAATCATCCTAATTAGTCAAAATCAACATCAAAATCAAAAACCCCTGCCATCAAAATCATCCTCAAAACATCCATCTTTGGTCCAAAATTTGTGCAAAAAATTAATATTGTCCATTCATATCACCCTTAGGTTAAAACCCTTAGAAAGACATATCGATCTTCCACCACATCCTCTCTTCTACTCCATCATCCATCTTTGGGTCCAACACAATCAATCAGATTCTCTAAGGTCTCCATCCTCATCTCACTCTACTTCTAGAAATCAACTCCATATACGTGCATGCCCATCACAAGATCACAACACAAAAAGAATCAAAAAATGGCAAAATCTTGGCTATATGGTAGCATAGGAATGCCTAACACCAACAGCAGCAACATACCCATCAATCAAAACCCACCCACATACTCTTACATCCCCCCATACGATCCCAATGAAAATTCCTTCCATTACTTACAACAACGACCACCACCACCACCGCCACCAACACAAAACCTCCCCACCATATCCCAAGATGATCTAGATGTTTTGACCTTCACACAAGATGCAGATAACATGGACATGCTTGACAAAGTCCTAAGGTCAAATCCAAATAGATTTCTAGATTATCTCCTCAAGATTGGTGCTCAACCACCCTATAAGACAACCTGATCACAACCATCCACCTCTACAATCGTTCCTACAACATCAAATACCCAACATATCATCTCAAAAACATCAACACCTACCATATCTACCACCTCCACAAGCTCTACCGCTGCCACATCTACAATCCCCACAAGTGCCGCCATCCCTACCACTTCCCAACCCGTCATCACATCTACTACCACAACTACCATAAACCCTTCCATTCCACAACTCATCTTGGGCATACAAGGAAACATCACACATGCAAGTACCTCCATGAGTGTGCCTCCACCCAACCCCCAAACCATAGCATACCTATGACAATTATTCTCATAACCACCTCACAATACATCCAACATCCACCTATCCAACATCAATTCGTCCAATATCATGTATCCACATAGCCCCATAACCTCATCAACACAACATCAAACCAATCCCCAAATACCACCACACATTCTCCAACAACTCCATGCCTATCAACAACAACAAGCACAAATCAACCAAAACACCAACCCACAATACCAAAACCTTAATCAAACAAATCCCCAACATCAAATCCCAGCCCACCTCCAACATCTCACCAACCAACAGGCCTACACATTCCAACCACCACAACCACAGGATCTCACAACCATTGTACAATCCTTAATCCAAAAGGTAGATGACATGCAAACTGGGGGCAAACGCAAACACTACTCCTTTGAGGACATTTGCCCCTATCCATTTGATCGCACATTGTACATGCCCCCTTTCCCCAAGAACTTTGAAACGCCAAAATTTGACAAATACAAGGGGAAGGGAGACCCTAGGGATCACCTTAGGGAGTTTTACATTGCTTGCTTAGAAGTCTCAAATAATGATACATATCTTATGAGACTCTTCCCAAGAAGCCTCAGCGGTCAAGCTGCTGAATGGTTCGCACAACTTCCCCCAGGCATTAGGACTTTCCCTAAGCTTGCGAAAAAATTTGTAAACCACTTCTCCTACAACTTTGAGCATGAAATATCTATGATAGACCTTTGCAACACCAAACAAAAGAATGAAGAAGCCTTCGCTTCCTTCTTACAAAGATGGAGAGACTTAGCAAGCAAACTCCCATGGCCAATTCCTAAAAAACAACTTGTCACCATGTTCATGGCTAACCTCAATCAGGAATTAGGATTCCATTTACAAATTCTTTTTGCGTCTCCCATTGAAGAGGTCATCGACAAAGGTACCACTATCAAACAAGCCCTCATTGCCAAGGGCTCCATCAAACTGTACGACTACAAATCCAACAACAACAACTACTACAATCCAATAACAACACCCCCAATACAAACAACAACACCAACATGCAATCAAACGACAAATCATACTATTGGGGGAAGAACAAGAACACTTTGAACGACCACGTCATAGATGTGAAACCCATCTAACATGTATAGAACCAAACACCTACGCATACATATGCAACAAATGTAAATAACCAGAGGGGTCAAACTAAACCACGCAAACCTCGAAGGCAATTTACACCCTTAGGGGAACCCATCAAAGACATCCTTGATAGATGTCTCAAGCAAAGTTTGATCACGCTCCCACTTGTTAGACCCCGTCAAGAGAATGAACTCAAAGCTGCATGGTATAATGAAAATGACTATTGTGAATACCACCACATTACAGATCATAAAATAGCTGGCTGCATGCAACTAAAACATTGCATACAAGACCTTATAGATCAAAATCTAGTCAACCTCGATCAAAGCACTCAACCATCACCAAATGCCAACCTCAGAGCTTACAAAGATCCCCTGCCCAACCATCATAAAGCCTCCTCATCCAACCAAGCATACAACGTCACCCACCACTCGCATCCTATGACTCTATCGTAGGGCGGATAGAACCATCATCCCACCATGTCAACACAGTCACCATTCAGGCACAAGCACCTGATTGCACTGTTACAACCCGTCGTGGCCTTGTATCCATCCGTACAGCCCCTCCCACTAAACAAACACCTACATCCACATCTGATCCCCTACCTCCTCATCCAACCACATGCCCATCACCTACCCATCAGTATAACCTCCTAGAGCATCTAGGAAAGACACCTGCACAAATCTCCATACTTGAGTTGCTCTGCATATCACCCCTTCACAAGGACGTCCTTGACAAAGCACTCTTGCAAACTCAAGTCCCCGCCAACTTGAATGTAACTCAATTCGAAGCCATGGTAGGACATATTGCTGCACCTCATCATCTCACATTTTCATAAAAGGACCTTCCCGCTTATGAACACTTACATAACGACGCCCTGCACATCAAAGTCCATATCCACAAACACACCATTAAAAGAGTCTTAATAGATGGTGGCTTCAACCTAAACATATGCACTCTAAAACTACTAAAACACTTGGGGTACTCCGATGTGGTTGTAGACACCAATGAGTGCATCACAATCAAAGGCTATGATGACACCGAACGACTCTCTGAAGGCACCATCAAGCTCCCTATTCAAGTGGGACAGAAAATACTGGAAACAAAATGTTAGGTCCTTGATCTTGACCTCCCCTACAACATTCTCCTCGGCTGACCATGGATCCATGCCATGCAAGCCGTCCCATCCACCTTCCATTCCCTCACAACGGCACAAAAGTCACTATCTATGCCAACCCCCGCCCCTTCCAATACTGCAGTTTTATGGAAGGCCACAACCAAACCTTCTGCCCATACAATAAAGCCACCACTGAAGCCAATCTAACAGCATCAAACTCATATGTTGACCCCACAAACATTGCCACCACTTCATCCCAAGCATCTCCACCACCCGAGGTCAAGATCAAGCTAAGCGACATGGGATGTGGGGAATATGACCTGCACAGTACCTTTTGTGTGGGCACATTACCCAATCCTAAGACATTTGGCATCCCAAAAATAGAGGCAGCCAACACAGTCATCATCAAGTGCAAACCGTCGCCCATCTTTGAGAAGAAACACCTTCTAGATCAGGATGTACTCGAAGATATCTCATCCTGGCTATACAAGGATGAAGAGCCCGAACAAGAAACCCCCACCATCCCAATAGAAATCTATGGCAAAGGGTCTAAAATTGTCAAAAGCATGGGTTACAAAGGACAAGGCGGTATAGGCCTTCGTGAACAGGGGATCATAGAATCGCTGCAAGCAAAAAGAAACCCCTATACTCAAGGGTTAGGGTATGGTCAACCACAACACATCCTCACTACCAGCGAATGTATCTTAGCTGAGGTTGCTACGGTCTCCTTAGAAGTCGACAATGTTAACGAAACAAGCCTTTAAGACTCCTTTAGTGACTTTGCCAACGTCTTTGACTCATCCATATGCACCATCCACACAATCACCACCCTCACCTCGTCCTCCAATGACTTACCACTGGTATACCCAAAACTTATAGATTGGGACCAACGGGGACCTCCTATCTTCGACATCACACCTAACGATGAGGCCATTGTTGAAATGATGGGAGTTAGAGAACACTTCCCCTTGGGAGACCACAGAGCAGGATACATCATGGAGCTTGATTTGCATGCCTATTTCGAGGAGACAACCCTTGCTTCCAGTCGTAAAAACATAAAAATAAAAAATGGATTTGATGGTGAAAACTGTTCTGCGGCAGTGTCAGATCCTAAAAAAGTAAAAACAAAAGACGTATCTCCTGGTGAAAACCTCCACAAGGTGCTAGGAGATGGAAGCATGGGCCTTCTCGAGGTAGATAGGGTTTATCCAGATAGATCACCTATCCTAGTTGAGCCAGCCCAAGAAATGAATCTTGGGACAGAAGAAGAGCCGAAAATCACTTTCAGGACAAAATCTCTCAGCATACAGGAACAGGAAAACTTCTTGGCAATCTTCACATGAAAAAATCATAATTTTGCATGGACCTACGCAAACATGCCAGGGCTAGATCCCTCCTTGGTCCTTCATCATCTTGCAGTACGCCCTGATGCGAAACCAGTAAAGTAGAAACTCAGAAAAATGAATCCCCAGGTGGCCCTCCTTGTCAAAGTAGAGCTAAAGAAACTACTGGATGTTGGGTTCATTCACCCAATTGATTATCCTGAATGGGTTTCAAACCTAGTACTAGTAGCCAAACCAGATGGCCGAATCCACTGCTGCACTGACTTAAGAGACCTCAACAAAGCTTGCCCAAAAGACAACTTCCCACTACCAAACATCGACATGATAGTGGATCTCATGGCAGGACATGAAATGTTATCCCTCATGGATGGTTTCTCAAGATATAACCAAATCAAAATCGCCGAAGAGGATCAGTATAAGACAACCTTCATATGCCCATGGGGAACATACTACTGGGTTGTAATGCCATTTGGCCTGAAAAATGTAGGAGCTACGTATCAAAGAGCTATGACTGTCATCTTCCATGACCTGTTTCACCACATCATGGAAGACTATGTGGATGATTTGCTAGGGAAATCAAACACCAGAGAAGAACACCTAGATGTGTTGGCCAAGATCTTCGACCGGTTAGAGCAATACAATGTTCGCCTAAATCCAAAGAAGTGTGTCTTCGGAGTCACCTTCGGAAAACTCCCGGGATACATAGTCTCGAGAAGAGGAATCAAATTTGATCCCGCAAAAGTCAAGGCCATCACCGAAATGCCACCTCCAAAAACATTGAAACAACTAAGAAGTCTGCAAGGAAAACTCCAGTCTATCCGTCGATTCATTGCCCAACTTGCCGATAAGTGCCAACCATTCCAACATCTACTGCAAAAAGATATAGCCTTTGTCTGGAACACTTAGTTTTAGGATGCCTTTGATCAACTAAAGAATACCTGGCCAATCCCCCTCTTCTAACTCCACCAAAGCAAGGAGAACCCCTCCTTCTAGACATCTTCACCACAGAGATAGCTATCAGAGCCCTGTTAGCATAGCACGATGAGAATGGAAAAGAAAGAGCCATCTACTACATTAGCCGCACCTTGATCTCATATGAGCTCAACTACACACAAATCGAACGAGCATGTCTAGCCCTTGTCTTTACTTCACAAAAGCTAAAACATTATATGCTCAATCACAAGACCAAGCTCATCGCCAAGATTGACCCACTCAAGTATCTGCTAAACAGAGCTGCTCTTACTGGTAGAATGGCAAAATGGGTCATGATTCTAACTGAATTTGACAATGAATACATAGAGAGAAAGGCCATCAAAGGACAGGTTATAGCCGATCAGCTGAATGAAGCACCTATTCTGACAGATCATCCTACACTAGCAGAGTTTCCTGATGAAGCTATCCTGACAATCACACCAGCCACAGAAACATGGAAGATGTACTTTGATGGATCGTACACACACAGAGGCTCGGGGGCAGGTGTCCTGTTTATTACCCCACAGGGCGACACCATCCCTAAGTCCTTCAAAATCACATTTCCATGTACCAATAACGTGGCAGAATATGAGGCTCTCATCATAGGTCTCCGCATGGCAATAAAATGGAAAATTGAGAAGTTGACTGTGTATGGAGATTCTCAACTAGTCATCTGGCAAGTAAATAATGAATACAAAACCAAAGATGATAAGCTCCTACCCTACAAAAAGATGGTCGACAATTTCAAAGATTACTTTAACCACATCCATTTCGAGCAAATCCCAAGGCTCAACAATAAAGCTGCAGACGCCATGGCTACCATCAAATCTCTGGTCGACATGAAGAAAAATAGCAAGAAATGTGAGTTCCTGATAGAACTCCCCATCCTAGAATATGATGTTCCTCAATCCAAACTAGTGTGTGAAGTCATTGGTCCCTTATCCCCGTGGTATCAAGAAACCTACCTATACCTTCATGATAATATCCTCCCCCTAACCTATCCACATCACAGAGAAAATCATTCATCCGTCGAGTCTCCTGCTTCATCCTTGTAGGTGACACCCTATACAAAAGGAGTCTTAATGGCACGCTTCTACGATGTTTAGACTCTAGGGAAGCTAAGGTAGCCTTGGAAGAGGTACACGTAGGTATTTGTGGGGTGCATTCAAGTGGACCCGCCCTCTCTAAAAAGATTCTGAGGACTGGATATTATTGGCCAACCATAGACCGAGATGCCTATCGATTCATCAAAAAATGCCTCCCATGTCAATAGCATGGCGATCTCATCCACGCACCAGCACAGGAGCTGCAACCCATCACAACACCGTGGCCTTTCTCACAGTGGGGACTCGACCTCATAGGGAAAATACATCCCCCATCCTCAAATGGCCATAAGTTCATAATCACTGCTACTGAGTACTTCACCAATTGAGTGGAAGCAATACCACTCACCTTTACCACTGGCACCCAAATCTCCAAATTCATCCTTCACTACATCATTTGCCGCTATGGTATCCCTCATTTCATTATCACTGACAATGGAAAGCCATTCAAGAAGCAAGAAGTTTGCACCTTGTGCAAAAAATTTGATATCAAACACCATTTCTCCACGCCGTTTTACCCTCAAGGAAATGGTCAAGCAGAGGCTTCTAATAAAACTATCCTCTACATTCTCAAGAAGATAGTCAATGAAGCTGGCCGTGATTGGTACCTCCAACTCAACCCCGTCCTATGGGCATACCGCACAAGCATCCGTAGTCCCACAGGAGCCACTCCATTCTCACTAGTATTCAGATTTGAAGCCATTTTACCTATCGAGGTCGAGTTCCCATCCTTACGAGTATCCCTACAAAACATAATCTCTGATGAGGAATACAGAATCGCAAGGTTGCATCAACTAGAACTACTGGATGAGAAATGCCTGAATGTGTTGAACCACTTGCAGGCATATCAGAACCACCTTCGAAGAAGCTACAACAAGAGGATTAGAACCTAAAAATTTGAAATAGGTGACCTTGTCCTTATGGAAAATTAGAAGAACCTGCAAGAGCGTCCTAAGCAAGGCAAGTTTGAACCCAATTGGCTAGGACCTTATGTCATCACCACCGATTATGGGTTAGGAGCCTATCAGCTTGCAACACCTGAGGGGTAGCCTCTAGATGAGCCAATGAACATCCTACATCTCAAGAAATTTTATACATAACCCATCTGGTACCCCAAGTCAAAAAATCAAAAAAATAGAAAAATAAAAAAAAATCAAAAATAAAAAAATCAGCAAAAAACCTGAGTGCAATAAAAACTTCCAATGGTGAAAATCACTTCGGTGACACCTTGGATATGTGCCATGGTAAAAATCTATTTCAGGCGCCATGCGTAGTGGCTGGTTTCACCATCTAATAAGTCCTCATGAAGTTACACCACTCCATATCCCACGCATCCCATGGCTTGGAATTGAGAAACATCAAACCCTATTGCCCAACCCACATTGTCCCATCCCAAGGCTGACTCATGGAACGGGGACCCTTGCAAGTTCCCCTCTATACATACAAAATCAAAAAATCTAAAAACAATACAAAATCAAAAAATCCAAAAATAATAGAAAAACACAGAAAATCCAAAAAATAAAAAATAAATTAAAAAAATAAAAAATAAAAAAATCACCCCATCGATCTTGCTACAAATCACAATCATCAAAACATACATCAAATCCCCACCATCACAAACATCCCAAACTATTCCCACATCATCAAGTCATACCAGAACTACATATTCATTTCGCCCGCATCTTGACAGTACCTTGATCCCGTGGATACAGGGTACGTAGGCAGTCTGGAATACGAAGGACGTTTCCAGTACTTAGGTACATAAGATGCGCCCATCCAACTCGTTTGGATGACCCCCATTCACTGAGCTTTCTGGATCTAATAAATGATGCACATGCTACGTATATGCTTGAAACATGGTCCCTAGTGCAAAAAATCATCAATCAACATACCAACTATAATCCTACACCTGGCCAAACTGTTCTTTTGCCCATCTTACAAAAATTTTCCAATCAAAACCAATTGATCTGGGTCCTAGGATATATCTTTCCTACAATGGACAAAAATATGTCATTCTATCATCACGTCTCTTGGCAAGAGCACACAAAGGTTATTTGTATCTTTCCGTTGTTCTTTTTGATTATTGATTTTTATCTTTTTGTCTCACTCTAGGTTACCTCCAAAGCTACCTTGATCTCATTATATCATGGTAAGTAGCAGGCAGCACCTAGAGTAGACATGGTCAACTGTTTCTGTATGCTATGCTTGTGGGTTGGTTCCATTACTCCAGGAATAGTATTCATATCTTGAAGTCTGGGTCAGTTCTAGCATGATGTGTCCCATTTACATATATAGGCATCAAAACCTTATATGTATTATTCGCACTCATCATTATGAGTCCCCTTCCTAGGCTAGGCAAGATTATACTACCTTGGGCACGCATGAAATCAACTTGTTGTTTGTGGGTCTAGTCCATGCAATCATAGGATATACATCATCACCTAGGTCATTTCATATCTTTGTGAACTGTATCCTACATTTCTATAATAAACTAAGAAATGCTCTCAATTAATCTTATGCAACTACTATTACTAGCTCAAAATCACCATCCTAATCACTCATTTAACTATCCTATCTCGGCCTAGATTTGATAAATCACTTCCCCCCTCCCCAACCTATCCAATCCCCTCGCTAATCCCATTTCCCCACCATATCTCCACTCAACACATCTTGAACCAAACCAAATCCCCCCTCAATGACGTGGCATCTTATGACCTAAACAATCCTCTCGTCCCCCCACCCCCATTCTCTAGACGTTCCTTATCCTATCCATACCCCATCCAAACACCCCTATCCTCTCCCCAACCGATCCCCTTTCCCACAACCTCACCACTCAGGGTCAAACAAAGGACATCACGTGTACCAGGACTTTATCACCTTACCTATCACCTAGTTTGCATCTCACATATCACCTAGTTTGCATCTCACCTATCACCTAGTTTGCACCTCACCTATCACCTAGTTTGCATCTTGCATGTCATTTAGCCTGTATAATCATTTAGATTCATTTTAATCCTTTAATTTGCATATTATATTAGATTCATTTAGCCTGCATAATCATTTAGATTCATTTTAATCCTTTAATTTGCATATTATATTAGATTCATTTAGCCTGCATAATCATTTAGATTTATTTAAATCCTTTAATTTGCATATCATATTAGGTTCATTTTAAATAATTTAAGATTGCATAGTCATGTAGATTCAAATTACATATCATATTAGATTCATGCTAAATCATTAAACTTGCATAATCATTTAGATTCAAAATTGCATATCATTTAGGTTCATTTTAGAAACATTTAAAATTGCATATCATTTAGGTTCATTTTAGAATTAGTTTAAATTGCATATCATATCATTAGGTTCATTATAGAATCATTTAGTTGCACATATACATCATTGCAAATTATATCATACTCATTTATGTTGTCATCACATAGGTGCATGTTAAAATTAAAATTAGTATCATCCCATTGTATTCCATATATCATCTCATAAACATTTAGTTACATTACATCATCACAATCATAATCATTGAAACTGCATTTAAACAAATCATCTAGTAGGCATATACATATTTCCATACATAACATGTGTTTATTTCAGTAAACATACATTGCATCACATTGTTGCATCCAGAATAAATGTTTATTAGTCTAAACATTCATTTGCATCATATAGTCCATAAAATCACAAACACCATGCATATATCACAATAAATCCATCACAAATACATCCATAAAATCAAAAACATAATTACATACACATAACACATCCATAGCATATAAATCTATAGAGAATACTGCATTCATCACATAGGCATCATCATAATAGGGCATCATAAACCATCAAAAAGCATCATATCATATATAATCACAGCAAAAAAATGTACACCACTCATATCATCAAAAATTACCAAGTCCTGATACAATGCCTTTGAGGGATAACATGATAAAGCTATCACATGGAGAATCCTCTCTCTGAAGGAGTGGGAGACTCTGATCCTGGTCATGGCTGTGCTCCTATCTGTGGTTGTGGCTGCGGCTGCACTTGAACCTGCAGAACCTGCTGGGGCATGTACGAGGGAGGGGGCATAGTCTGTTGAACTGACTGCACTGATCTCGATCTATAAGACCTAGAGGCCCCCGATCTACTGACTTGACTATAGCTTGGGGCACGCTACGCTGTTGGCACGGCCGCGTAATACAAGTCCCGATATTACTCAACCCATGCTCTGGCCTCTGTCAAATCCCCCTGTACTTGGGTCAGCTGTCCCTGTAACTGATACGACTGTGTCTGTGCCTGAGACAACTGAGCCTGCATCCCTATCAACACTAGGGCAAGTCCACCACCTGAAGCCTGTAGGCTACCCAATGATGTCTCTACCTACTGGCCCTTGGCGAGCACTGTATCCCGCTCTCTGGTCAACACCTCTATATCACCCCGCACCTGGGCTAACTGTGCTGGCAACGCGACCACCTGTCCATCTGCCCCATCTAATAAGGCCAATGCCCCCCGCAACTACACCAACTCTGCATCACGGCTCTCTAGTGCCTCCTCCAGGCTGGCCACTTGTGCCCGTAGGGTCTCCATCTCCTCCTCACCCCGAGGCCGTCAACAAGGTGTAAGCCTCTCAACCTCACCCTCTCCAGCTGTCCCTGAGGGGCCTGCCTACTGTCCTATTGTCTGTTGCCTTGTACCCTGCTCCTGCCCTACCTGTGGTGGGGGTAGATCTCCCATATCCACCCTCGGCTATCCCCCATGCCGCTGAGGTCCTCTCTCCTGTCACCCAACTCTCGTCTGCACCTGCTCAGCTAGCACCTGTTGTGCAGGTACCTGCTACTCCACCTACCCCTGTCCTGCTGCCACAGCCACCAGCACATCTATCAGCTAACCATCCCTACCAATCAACCTCTCCTATCCATCATCTCCAACCTCCATGAGGTCATCCTCAATGATCTCCTCCCCCTCCTCCACACAGTCATCTCCATCACCATCTGAATCATCCCCCCCTGAGCCTGTTGCCTCCTCTGTGGGGTCCGTCAATTGAGTGGGTCGATGCATCTGCCACCATATACATATGCAAGCGTAGTACTTGCATCTCTAACAGTGCTCCCCCAATCCCACCGCACCGGCCGTAGAGCTACAAAATTAGCTAAGGCGACCTGTGGCTGTATGGCTGCAGGCCAGAAGGTTGCATCTCGAGGAGTCTGTGCAAATATGGCCATCTACTGAGGAGTGTCCTATCTCAGACCAAACTGCCGCATGACCCGCGAGGGTAGATACATCTCTATAGTATGGTCTCCTCGACCCATCAGGTATTGCTGCTAAAACGCAAATGGTAGATGAATATCATCATCTGGCCATGGCTCTATGATGATATACGGTCGCCAGGTCACACTAATAACATCATCTAGCATCCTCCTCTAGTATCAGACCTGTCTAGTATATGTGTACTCTGCATCCCGATATAAAAATACAAAGGCCTCAAAAGGCCGCCGATAATACCCACATGTCAGCCGGGTAACATGATGTGCTCCCAAATCCATACATGAAGCAGAGTAACCCTAGCTGACAATGTTGAATCATGCAGATATACGACTGTATGCATCTCATGGTATAACTACCCTAGCATTGTTGGTCCCTAGGCATAGATGGTCTCATGCCTCACCATCCCCTCTATCACCCCCCCAGCCAACTGGAAAACCCCTACCTCGCCTATCAGGCATCACAACACCTCCAATCAACGCACATAGGAATAAGGAAAAGGGATCTGCACTCGCAGCCAATGTCCCCTCATAGTCCATCTCTCTCCCATCCGCTGAGAGAACAATGTGGTCCTCTCCAAACACTTTGATCAGGGCACTCTGCCTCCTCCTCGTGTCATATCTAACACACCGGCCTCGAATAGGTAGCTTGAGGATGCGATAGACATCCTCAAGTGTGATCGTAATCTCATTAGTTGGCAGCAAGAATGAACAAGTCTCTGAGCAGTACCGCTCCACTACCGCTATCATCAAAGCTCGATGAGCTCATAAAACGGGCATCGACGCGACTGTCAAAAGCTCCAACCTAGCTAGTTTAGCCCGCATAGCATCATCAAAATGGTTGAACAATGCCATCACAGATGGCATGCGTCGCTCCCACAAGTACACTATAAATCAGCGTGTATCCTGCATCCACAACTTTCTGGTCAAATAGCAACCTATCTTTTTCTAAACCAACCCCTTTCTTCTAATGTCTAAAAAACTAGACACATTTGGAGCCAAAATAGACAACACTTTGCGTCATTTTTAATATGGCACTGCTACTTCCTCCAAATAGCACTATTCTAGAGAATAGTGCCACTGCGCAAACCTTTTTGCGCTAATCCCAATCATAGCTCTACTGCGCACTAAATGTAGCATCATTTTATGAAATGGCACCACCCTACAATTTTGCGCTAATCTAGAGAATAGTGCTAATTCTGCAAAGAGTGCTAATTTCCTACATTGCGCTAAACCCCTATATAGCGCTAGAATTCTAAATAGCGCTACTCCTCTAAATGGCGCTATTCCAGAAAATAGCGCTACCATAAAGCCAGTATGGTTCTAAAATGCCAAACCCTAATCTTTTCTGACATTGTGCTAATCTAAATGATAGCGCTAAAATATCAGCTAAATGGCGACAAATCGCCCTAACCCTACCCTAGCGGATAGTGCCAATCCATAGGATGGTGCTAATCCGCCTTACTGTTGGCGCTACGCACTCCAATCTAAAATCCTGAACCCAAAAAAATGCACGTAAATCAAAAATTCACAAAGCAAGGGTTAGGCCCTACTAGGGGTCTAGCCTCCGATGCCCAGCCAAACTCTCGGAACCACTCTGAAAGGTGTGGAAGTCGCAGGAACTGGGGGTTGCGATCAACCATCTCTCATTCGCTTCTTCTTTTCTAAAGTCAAAGTGTGCAAATGTGGCACTCTTAGGGCCCACTTTTCCTAATATAGTGGGCCATGTCATCCTTCCACCCCCTCTTTTTTTTCCTCCAGGGTGCAGATCTTAGCCTTTTTCCTCCGTTTTTCTTCCTGCCATCTTCTTTTTCCATCGCCCATCCAACTTTCACTTTTGTCACATCCTTTTGAGAACTCACCTGGAAAATTTTCTATTTTCCCACCGACCTCTCGAGGGGGCATCCCTTATCCATCTTATTCCTTCCTGACAGCTGGGGCATATTTTTCTTCAACCTAACGCCACTTCCCTCCTAGGTCCGGATGCCACGTCAAAGAGGGGCAAATGTAGACACCTAAAAATGTCTTCTACCATCAAACTGACTCCCAACATCCCTAATCATGTCAATTTCCCTCCTAACCAATTAATTAAATTTTTATTTAATTAATTATCCTTTCATTACCCTATTTTCCATCATTTTATCCCAACAATTGAATTAATTTCATTAATTCAATAGTCCCAACCTTTGCCAATTGATTTAATAAATATGCAATATTTATTAAATCAATTTCCCCCTTTTCAGTAAATCCAATTAATTAGTTAAAACCATGTTAACTAATTAATCTAGCCTACTAATTGACCTATCCCTACCCTAGACAATTAAATAGCTATTATTTAATTGCCTACCCTAGCCTACCTCATCCTAGCCCTAGGATTAATTAAATAAAACATATGTTTAATTAATCCTAACTTCTCATTTGGGTGGTCAAACCTAGTTTAACACCCTTCCCCACATCCTCCAAATAAAAAATTGAAATAATTCCACCTAAGTCAATTTTTTATTTAAAAACATCCCACATCACATTTAATTTTCCTTACAACCCCTTACCTCACCCATACGCATTTATTTCCACTTATCCCCAAATAAATTTTTAATTCATTTACATTCCCCCATATGAATCTTTAATTCAAAAATAATCCTTCACCACCCATGCTCATTTAATACCCCTTTTCCCAAAATGAATAAAAGATTCACTTTTTATTCCTAGCCCTCCATTCATTCAAGATTGAATCTAGGCCCTCCACATCACCTTCATCCTCCACCATTGATATTCCAAATCAATCTCCACCCTTGGATCAAAATCCCTCCAAAAAGTCTATAAATACAACATCTCCCAACCCATTCATGGATCTAAGTTTTATGCAAAGTTATTATGCCAAAATACTAATTGAGCTAGTCTTTAGTGAGTTGCAATTTGAGTAGCATTTCACATTTGAATCACTTGTCTAGGGATCATCATGTATTAGGAGTTGTTTTGGGTGCAAATGCTTCTTACTCCCTTGATGAGATTGGATTTGCATGTGAGGTATAGCTTTTTTGTGTTTTTATGCATATTAGTTTGTGTTTCCTCCTCATTTTGTTTATCTAATCTACAAAAGCAAAAGGAAAATACTTGCTTCTTTGTGCATTGCTGTCCTCTTTCCATGACAATGATTTTTCCTTTCATATGAGATAGTTGTTCTACTACCATCCATTTTCATGGCTGCACCTATATTCCTTATTGCACACATCTTGACTGTCCAAGAATGAGTTGTTCTATGGCCTTTTGTTGCTCTGTATATGATCATAATCATATTGTCTTGATTTAGCTATATGAACAAGGAAATACACTATTATAGTTTCAAATTATTTTCAATCTCTTGTAGATGAACAAGAATATGCCCTCTATTGTTCCATTCTTATGGGTTGTTCCTCGATTGTTTATGATCATGTTGACTGCACTTGTATATGCTATTCTACTATGACTAAAACCTCTATTTCTTTGATGGCATCATGGGCTCTTAATGACAGTAACACATAGCATTTGACTTGGTTGTCCCACATGGCATTTGTTCCAACTTGACTATTACTCTCTTAGTATATTGAATACCCTACTATAGCTTTATGATGACTATCCACGAATGTTCTTATAACAACATTATGTGTCACTGTTTGTCATCCAGTAGCATTTCTTTAACTCCAATGCTGATTTCTTTGACTGAATTGACACTGGCTTGCTTGTAGTGAGATTGAAAATCAATTCCTCCTTGTATAAAAAATAACAGTATGCCGAGCTCAACCCTTATGGGAGCCCACTTTACCCCACATACTACAATATAATATGAAGTAATCAACAATGAAACTTTACCTGTATTTACACATTGGACAAATTTGTTAGACAAAAATATACCTTTGTTTATGATGTGAGGTGATTTGTATGATCTCTCTTTCTGATATGGCACTTGTATATGTTCATTATGATTTCTCTTATGCTGATATTTGATTACTGATTACTGCTACATAAAAGTGAATGGTACTTTTGAAGTTCTAATTGTGTATGAAAAAACTTGGTACCCTGAGCATTAACAAAATTTGCTTTCTAGGTATATTGGAGCTCAAACGGATGGAGGAAGATAGCAACCAGTGCAACCATGGGATTCGTCATTCACAGGCAATGATAGGTCCCTCTTCTTTTCCTATGCATTTCTTTTCTTTTAAAAGTAAAATTTACTTTTATATTGCGTATTTCAGTTACTCCTATGACTTGTGTGGGACACTTTTATACATTCTTTTGAATACAATTAGCTATCTCATTCTATGCAATGACTTATGTATATTTCACTTTATGAATCAAATACATAGCATAAAACAACTGATCTTTCTTTGAAACTCATGTATAAATCACGATGTATAATTAACAGTTATAAATACCTATTTTTCTTGCACTGAAACATAATGAATAATCAGCAACTTGAAACATGAACTCCATCAATTCTCTTCATTCTTTGAATGCCTGTTTTCTAGTCTGTAGATGATTTCATTTACTAGGATGATGTAACAGCTCAACTTGAGTTGTTACATGATTTTGATAAGTGATTTTGCACTTGTCTTATGTCAAGACATTAGACATTGACTGGATGATCCTGCATAAGAAAAAAAAATTGTACTCCCTCTAAACAACTGATGTTTAGGCCTTGGTAAATTAGGTGTGATCATATTTTAATAACAAGTATCTCAAAGAAAAGTTAGGGCGCATTACCGCTCCTATCTTGAACTAAGATGCATAGGAATGCATCAATCCAGTGGAGCTCAAAGTGTCATCCCTTGATTTGGATTGATGTTCTGAAGGCTACCTCTCAAGCAGAGTAGCTACGTGTTTTTGGTAAAGTAAATGGATTAGAGCAATAACATGCAAGTATGTGCCCTTTGCCATTGATGTCAAAGGGGGAGAGAAATCATGTGAAAAACTTAGGGGGAGAAAGAATGCAGTTGTGTAAAGAGAAAGGGGGAGAATCTTGTCTTGATGGTCTTTTCAGTTTTTCACATCATATTTTGCCATCAATGACAAAGGGGGAGATTGTTGCAAGTATGTGCCTAATCGGTATTGTCATTGATGTCAACATATTTGTGTTGTCATTGGTGTCAATTGTGCTCTTAATTTGTTGAGAATATTGAGAAAATTAGCCCCTCCAGAGATAATAATGTGTTGTAGTTGAAACAGTGCATTACATGCAGAAGAACAGTTTAGAAGAATGCTTCGCATTTCTTGAAGAATGAATATCTTTACTTGCAGATTGAAATTTATTTAGAATCCTATCTGAAGATGCTATATTCTAAGTTTGAGCCTCCGGTATGAAGAATTGAGTGAGATATGTTCACCAGAGTGAAAACAACTATTTTTGTGTGTTTGGTGGTGACATGGAGAAAGTGTTTTGCTCCGTATTCCTCCGCATTGAAGTATTTTGGTCTGCAGTTTTGGAAGTAAGTTTGTGATGATGATAAATACCTTCAAGTGTAATGGTTCATGATTTGGTGGTCCGCAAGCTATCTTTTACTCATAACAGTGGCTAGCAGTGTTGTTCTTGTGCTTCGGTTTAAAGAATCTTGTTGATAGAGATGTTAGAGATCATGTAGTTGTTCTTGGTGATTATAATGTACTTGTGGATGTCTTCTGATGATGCTCCTACATTTAGATTGGTCTATAATGTGTAATTCAGATCGTGCATGAAGCATGTTCTTGAGAAAACTTGTGTTAACATCATTCTTGGCTGACCTGGTTGAATTCATCACTTGCAAAGATGCATCGAAGATTGTGATAGTGTGTTGTAGTGTGGAAGATTGTGTTTGAGTCCCAACCAAGGCATGGTGTGATCTGCATTCATTCTTACATCTTTTCCTTAGCTAAATTTGTATTAGGTCCAGACCTATTTTATGTATGTTTGTAATGCCGACCTTGATCATTCCAAGGTTGATGTAGTGTATAAATACTTGTAATTGAGTTGTGAAAATGTATCCAAGTGCAAAGATATGAATATAAAGTGAAGTAAGGTAGTAGAGCAGAGCAGAAGTGTTTGTGCTTCAATGGAACTAAACTCTGGCATGAAGTAGATGTTGTTATCTCAGTTCAACCCTTTGGCAGTGAAGCTTCTTTTGGCAGTGAGCCACCCTTTGGCAGTGAGCCATCCATAGGCAGTGAGCCTTTCTTTGCAGTGAGCAATTTGGGTAGTGAGCCTCTATTTTTTAGTATTGATATAACTTATATATTTATGTGCGCTAACACCCACCACAGTTTTTCCCTTTTAGGGTTTTCCATATAAAAATCTGGTGTCTCATGTGTTGTTCATGCTTTTGTGTTGAGCTTCTGATTTAATGCTTTCATGGTTATATCTAAATATAAGTAATTGACAAGTTGATGATCATATTTGTTTAAAAGTTTTAGGACAACTAATTCACCCCCCTCTCAGTTGTCCAGTGTAGTTCAACAAAATATAGTAATGACATAGCCTTCTTAGTAGATAAGGACTATACACTTATGCAAGAGGCAGAACCCAGAACCTCATGGATACCAAAGCTCCCATATGAAATAACAAAAGAAGAAGTGGATTCACATGCCCAAAACCTACTAAAACAACCTAAGGATACAAATGTAGAAAGGTTTGGGATATATAGGGAGTTTATGGACAAACAACAAAAGAAAGATGTAGAAGAAAAAGCAAAGAAAAATAAGGAGAAACTACATGAAAAATGGGGATTCCCATCAAAGTAAGCACTACAACCTAGATCTATAGCACCACTACACCTCAAACACGAAGATATGGGAGCTTGCATGCTGGCACCCCAAGTTCATAGGCTGTGGCAGGGTTTGCCACTTCATCACAAACCCAATCAATATCTACTTTGCAACCCTTGGAGAAAGACCCAGATGTAGAGGAGATCTTCAAAATTTTGTTACAAATGAGTGCAGAGAAAAAGAAGAACCCAACTAGGAGAAAGGAAGAGGTGAAAAGAAACATCATACAAGATTTCAAAGGAGGAGAAAAAATAGAGGAGGAGGATGTACAAGAAGTGAGGAAACCTCTGTTAGAATAAATTAAGGTTTACATTTATTAGTTTAGTTTAGTATTAATAAATAAATGTTAGTTTTATAATTTAAATAAATGTTAGTTTTATAAGTTAGGGAATTAGTTATTCATGTAGTAGTTTTTAAGAAGTTACTTGTACGGGAATACTTGTGGCTTTATAAGACAATGTAGTCAAATGTAAAATCACCAAGAAATCATCAATATATCATTTATGTTATTTTGTTGTGCATCATGGTTTGATTAATTCTCTCTGTATTTGCTCAACCATTTCAACATGGTATCAAAGCAAACTTTATTCTGGTGCCTGTGTGTCTAAAAGAAGAATCTATGGGCATCTAAACATTCATATTAGAGGTTGTTAAAGTTTATATAAATTTGTTGATTCAGTGATAAGGTTTGTTGTGTTGAAGTTTGAATAATGACATGAGATAAACAAAAAATGTTATGTGTGTGAGTAGAAAAGAAGCCTTCCCAAGACTTTGCAACCAATTTGTTTTCTAGAACACTTCAAAGCGAAATTTCATTCTAAGAAGACATCACTACAATTGAAGCGGCACAATATTGTAGATATGCAAGCAAGAGGATTCAATGTTGGAGAATAGTGTAGTGTAGATATCAAAGTTGATGTAGATTTGAGAAGTTTCAAAACAGGCTTGAAGATTTGGACTGCACTTCCAAACTCTCGTACTAGGAAGAGGAGTTTCTTGTGCAAATGTGTGGATTTATGCTGAAGTAAGATTTGTTAATTGAACAATGATATCATTGTCAATGTAGTGTTGTTGTATGCATAAAAGATTGGAATGTGTTGCATTTCAATCCACTCTTTAACCGTAGGCATCATGCGTGTAGAATGAGACCGTGTGGAGGAGATGAAATAATGTTCGTGCCTTCAATCTATATTTTTTAATTGCCTCTGGTGCAAAACTCATGAACTCGTATGGAAGAATACACGCAAGAAAAAATAGGAGTGAATAAAGTTAGAAGTGCACTTTCTTCCCTATTATGCTTGTGGAAATCAAATATATTATGTAGAAATATACTCGATATGAATGGCAAAATGACAAGTGATAGATGGAAGAGTATATTATGTACTTTATGATTTGATCTATATCTGAGTTTGGACATATATTATCAGAATTGGGACGGAGTGTCTGGTATTTTGATCAACTATAGAAGCACTTGGAACTATTCTTTGCTTATTGAGTTTGAAAGCATAAGCATGTGAGGATTTGTGTAAAACAAGGAGGTGGTTGATCAATATGGATTAGGGTTTAAGGGAGGTACGCATTTTAGGTTGGTGATTTGAATAGAGAGCAGTAATTTTTATTTTAAGCATTGTTATTACTTATTTCTCATTGCATAGTTGGTTTCTAACTTTTAAATTAAAATTATGCAATTATTTTTCAAGTGGAGTTATAAGGTGTGTAAAGAGAAGTAGTTGATTTATTTAATACATATGATGTTTTGTTGAAATTGCATTTGGAGGAATAAGGTTAATGTGTTTTGATATAAAATCTTCTCCTTTTGAAGTTATAAGGTGATTAGGGATGGTTTGAATCTGTAAGACATATAAGGAGTTATAAGTGTTATTATAAAAATAAAGGTGCATTATCAGTCCCAAAATATCTTCATATGGATTTTATTTTGCACTGCAAGTAATTCTTAAAGAAACAGAGCCTTTGAACTTTGATTATCTGGTAGAGTGAGGAATTTTAGATTACATTATATTTGATACCAAATGTTGCATGCGACATGAAAAGAGAAAACTTGAACAAGGTTACAAGGCAGATGTAGAAGATAATGACAAAGTTAAAAGGAGAAAAATGTAAAAACTAAGCATAGTGAATTGAAGGCAAGAGGCAATGGAGGTAGGAGGATCTTCATCATCCCAAGTTACCTTCTTGCTCAAGTATGATTCATTACATGAGGAGCACCCATTTTTTGATTTGTGTCCCTTCATGGAGCAAGGTGGGCTTGGCAGTTTGTGGCAGTATGTGTGGATAGTGTAACTTCTGAAATAGGTGGAGTTAGTGTATCTGCATTTACCAAGTTTGTGGATAGTGTAATCTCTGAAATAGGTGGGATTAGTGTAGTCATAGTGGAGTTTGTGGATAGTGTAATCTTTGAAATAGGTGGGATTAGTGTATTCACAGTGCTTCAATTTTTTTGTACAGTAGAGGAGGGATTGTTTCCACAGCATTGGAGGAGGGATACTGACACACTTAAAGGAGATGTGGACCTCAAAGGAGAGTTTTTATCTCATGTGTAGTACTAGAGGAGACATTTTGACACACTCGGAGGAGATGTGGACTTTCAGAGGAAAGTTCTTGTCTCATTGTGTAAGGAGGTTGGGGACACTTTCTGTTCTCTCATGTTGTGCTGATATTTGTAGTTCCTATAGTTAGGAGATCAATGGCATTATTATGGTGTTTGCTAGGTGAGCGAGGAGGATTTGTGAAGGTGCTTCATCAAAGTCTCCAGAAGGGCTGCTATGTTCAGTCCTTACAATGTTCTGTCCTTTGTTCAAGATAATGTAATAAGGGGGAATTTTGGTTTTATTACATGTAAACCTTAAGGGGGGGTGTTAGAATAAATTAAGGTTTACATTTATTAGTTTAGTTTAAAATATAATAAATAAATGTTAGTTTTATAAGTTAGGGAATTAGATATTCCTGTAGTAGTTTTTAAGAAGTTACTTGTACGAGAATAATTGTGGCTTTATAAGCCAATGTACTCAAATGTAAAATCATCGAGAAATCATCAATATATCATTTATGTTATTTTGTTGTGTATCATGGTTTGATTAATTGTCTTTGTATTTGATCAACCATTTCAATAGCCTCCACAAAAGTGGACAACAAGAAGTACCACAATACACATAGGGGAACCAATGACAAAAGAAACAACACAAAAGAAAGAGACAATAATGGATGTATACATCCTTACTACGGAAATAAACAATAAGGGTGTATTGAAGGTAAATACAAACATCTATACCCAAGTAGGTCCATAAAAAAAGCCATAATAGTAAGATCCATTCTAAGATACATAAGGGTATTTGAAGATACAGTAGAGAATATAATAGGAAGTTTTTTGGAGGAGTTGGCCAATGTGATAAAGAAAAAGAGGGAACAAGCAATGGAGTTGGAGAAAGAAATGAGGAAACATGCCCTGGGTTAAATAAATCCAACTCTCTCCTCCGCACAAAAAGAGAAGTTGGTGCAAATGCAAGCCACAAAATTGTGGACAAACAAAAGGGTGGATACCTTGATGCGAATGACAAAATAAGAGAAAAATAAAATTCAACAAGAAACTGAGGCAGTAATAAAGAGGGTATATGAAGCAATTAGAGAAGAGGTGAAAATGAATAAGAACAAGAAACACACTCTCCAACCAGCCCTTAACAAAGTCCTCAACAGAGCCCCTAGTAGAGTGAATAGGAGGAAGGGTCACAACAACAATAACAACCATATCCACACAAGGCATCCTCCTCTGCCACATTTCCCAAGCAATCCATTAAGGATTTCCTAGCACAATAGAAGCAAATCCAACCTGTGCCAACACCCCAACTACTGCAGATTCCACTGTTGGGGTCACAAGTGAATTTGGCAGGCATGTCCCCTATTCAAAAGTTTCAGTTGGGGGACATCTTCCACAGTACCACACGAGAAGAAATTTTGAAACAAATGTAGAGGGAATAGAAAAATTGGAAGATGCAATAGCTACAATACATAGCAACATGCCACAACTACAGAGGGATACATCACTACCACTACCACAACAACTAAAATAATTGATAGATGTTATACAAGTTGAAATGTAGTATCATGATACAAAAATAAGACAAGTAATAGCAGAGATGACAAATAATAGGATGGATGATGCAAGGAAAAAGTGTACCGCAACACACAGACAATTGGAAAATCAAATCTAAAATCTGCAATAGACCATCAATGATGTGAACATTCTGTATCAATTTTGTTTATAGTGTCCAACAATAGTAAAGAGCATCAAAGATTAGATTGATCAATTGGAAGCACACATTGTATAGGTAGCAGGTACATATGACCCCATGAAAGAGATGGATGGGTCAGTCATGGCACAAATAAAGATAGTCCACACCCAACTCCAACAACTACAGGATCAAAGGGAGTAGATCAAAGGACAAATCAAACAGCTAAGGGAGGCAATAAGCCTAAGGTTAGCTCACATGACTAGAATATTAGGGGAAGCAAAGAAAAATGCATAAACAATGCAAATCCCAACTAGTCTAGCAGAGGAAGAGACTATGATGATCCAAACTTAGGGCCATATACAAGTGCTACAATAGGCCAAGACTCATTGGGACACTACTTTGGTGCAACTAAAGATCATCTACAAGAACATCCTCCAAACTAATTGAATTTGCATGTCTTGAGGACAAGACAATCTAAAAAGGGGGGATGATGTTGGTAGGGAACATAGTATAAAGGAAAATCCACTGCAACTCACTGCAAAAGGAGTGCGGAGCACAAGGTTGTCCAAGACTAGTGGAAATAGGACTATTTTGTAAGGTACACATCCTATCATACTATAATGTATAAGAATGGGGAGTTAAGAAGTTAGAAAGTAAGTGATAGAAGACATATTATATGATAGAACAGAGACTCAGACCTATCTGTGTTAATAAAGACTGATTATATATATAATGGAGATATGATGATTATAGGATAATATTTGAATGTTTTATGATTATGTAATGTCATGTGTATGATGTAATAGTATGGTAGTATGGTACTTCTTACCATATTTACTATTATTTTGTCACTGTCTAATCTGGGGTATACACAGACTACATAAGAGTAACTTAGATTCAAATCTCTGGATTGTGTTTGTCACAGCCCAAATTTTTAATACTATCATAGAAACTAGTGAACATGTGTAAATATTTGAATAAATATGTTGTATGACTTTTGATATAACCAGTAAACTGATTATCTTGATGTGCATGATGGCATTTAATTTTAAATTTAATGTTATCATAATGTAGAATTAATATTGCAATGCTTTGATTTTACTTGAATTTTATCAGGAAAAGACCAGGTTGTGATGTGTGAGAGGAACCTCCTGCAACAATATAATGAAAAATACATGAAATAATAGAAATAGCAGAACACAGAAGGAATTTATTGATCGCAGACCACCTCAAGGGGGCAACCTCCTTTGAGCAAGCTCAATACAATAAACTTGTGGATGCCTTCATTGGCCTCAACACGTACTTATATACTAAGTCTAATCTAAACAACTATTACTCCCCATGAATGTGGGATAATAAAATATACTCACGGGATGACTTACAAAGCGTATGTGTCCAACAACAATATACTAACAAAGTAAAGAGAAGGGTTAAACATGGGTTCCTAACAATGTGTGAGTGTGACAGGTAAAAGGATGATACTCTCACCAAGCGAGTATCATTGGGAAGAGGTGCCTAGCTTCCGAAGGTTGACATGTGTGAAACCACTTGCACACAATCACATAGTCGCATATAGAGTAGTTACATTCATAATAGAGGAAATAGCGTTTGTGCTTGTTGAGTATGTGTTTGTGAGTAAATAAAATAGTCATTTATTTTATTTAATTATGGAAAATGAGTTAGATTATTTGGTTAAATCTTCCTTAATTTTTTAGTTTAAGCCATAAATTAGTTTTTAAAAAAAAGGAGAAATGAGTAAGAGAAAATTACTTTTTGTCTTGATTATTTAAAAAAGAAAATGAAAAATACTTGTATTGATTTTAATATAATTTTGTTTTAGTAACAGTGATTTGTCTGGTAAGTACTCTGTTTCTACGGGTTATGGAGAGTTGGTTAGGCAAATGTTTGGGAATACTGAGGTTCCTTGGTAGAAACACGTGTGAAACAAATTTTCTTGGCCTAAGTGCAATTTTTTTATGTGGTTGGTGGTCCAGAATCAGTGTCTTACTTGGGATAACTTATGCAAGTGTGGGTTCCAGGGTCCCTCGATGTGTGTTTTGTGTTGTAATAGTGAGGAGATTGTCTCTCATCTCTTCTTCCAATGTTCCTTCTTGAGGGAGATATGGCACTTTTGGTGGGGTGTGTGGAACCAGGCTTGTTGGCATGTTTCCTCTTTGGCTGAGTTCTTTGCTCTGTGGGGCAAGGCCCCTATTAAGACTTATTTTCTTCAAGTTACTTGGGATCTTGGTCTGACCTTTATTATCTAGCATATTTGGTTGGAGAGGAATTGTAGGATTTTTCAAGATGTGTCGAAGTTGATTGTCTAACACTTGCAGTGGCAAATTCTTCATTCTTTGGGAGAAACTGTTTCAGCTAAGTGTGACTTGGCTGAGGGTGTGGATCTAGGAGATGTTGCCTATTGTAATCGTCTCAATCTTCCTCTTCAGAGTGGCGCTGTGAAGGGTACTGGCTAGATCATGAGAAATAGATGTAGGCATCCTCTTCAGAAGATAAATAGGGAGGGGCGTTGGTGTCCTCCTCCACAGGGTGCATTGAAAATCAACACGGATGGTTCTTCTCAGGGAAATCCTAGTCATGCTGGTATTGGGGGTGTTGGGTAGAATAGTTTTGGGACTGTTCAGTTTATCTTTTCTATTTATAAGGGTCTTCATAGTAACAATGTGATGGAGGCTCTTGCCATTTTATATGTTGTGGAGCGTGGTTGCGCTCTTGGGTGGAGAAGGATCATTTGTGAGTCTGATTCTCAAGTGGTGGTGACTTTGTTGAAGAGGCAACAATTAGAAGATGTCAATTGGCATTCAGCTTTGATTATAAAACAGATTCTTAATCTATGTGCTTCCTTGGAATCTGTTACTTTCTGTCACATTCCTAGATAATGGAATGAAGTTGTGGATTGTTTGGCCAAATGGGCCTCCGATCATCTATATAATTGGAACATTGTGGATAGGGGTCAATTACCCCCAGATTTGTCTCAAAAGTTGGACCACTTAGTGGAGATTGATAGGGGTGTGTAATGCCCTTGCTTTGTACTTCTTTGTTTTAGTTGGAATAAATTTTTACCCTCTTTTAGTAAATTTTGTTTTAGTTCTTTTAAATTTCAATTATGTAAACCTATATACTATTCTTTATTCAAATGTGATTTATATTCATTTTTTAATCTTGGGGAAAGTTAAATTCGTAGAATTATTTTATAGAATTAAAATAAAACTATGTTTTTGCCTATCATTTTTTGGAGAAATAAGAGGTAGGAAGGACAAGTGTTTGCAAGAAGGAGACACATGTTTAAACAATGAAATTCCCCTCCATTATATTTGGAGGTTTCCATGAAATGGAAAAGTGGAAAAAAATATTGAAAAGACAAGAAAGGTTTGGGTTTTTTGTTTTTCATAGGAAAATGGACAAGGAAAGTTAGGAAAGAACGACAAAGACATTTTGGAAAAATAAGGGAGATTTATTCTGTAGCAATCCTTCTCTAAAATAGTAAAGTGGATCAAGAGTTGTTCAATCCTTCATCTTAGAGGTATGCAATTTGTTATTCCTCTCTATCTAGCAAATATGAAATCGTTTGAAAATTTGATGTCACTAGAGAAGGAAAATATTTCTCTGTATGTTATAAATTTTACCTCAAATCATGTTATAGTTGCATAGACTATTACAACTCTTTATCTTTCAGTTTGGTTATGGGTAAAAGAAAATTTAACCAATAGTGTGATTTAATTTTTTTGAGAGATAATATTAGGCATTGCCCATGAAACCATGCTCGGTCTGGTTCAAAAAAAAATTCCTTCAATTACACTCACTATTGATTAAATTTAAGAATACCCATTTCTTATACTTGGATTTTCTCAATTCCTTGCTCAAATTTATAGAGATTTATAGAGATTTCAAGCCATAGTTTTACTAGCAAACTAGAAACCCCAATAAATGTCCATCTTAGTACTGGAAATAGGAAAACCCATCTTTTGCTGGCTGAGTGATTGAATAGGAATCAAATTCAAACTATTTCACAAACTTAAGAGTTTGAGGTATTTTGTTTTCTTGCAACAAATTGAATTTATACAGAGGTCAATATGGGGCAAGATTTAAATATCATGCTTGTTTATGAGCAATTTTTGAAGTGGTTGAACAGAAATTGGATTGCCTGTGATTCGTGGATATTAAATTCCTTTGGAATTTTCTTGCAAAATTAATTATTATAGTGTGAAATTACTTTTAGTATGTTGGATGTTTATTGACAAGCTAGAAACATTATGGTGCTTGTAAAAAAATGAATTATGCTTGAATATGAGCTTTATATTGAGTTTTAAATTGCATGCCTAAAATGAGTAAAAATTTAGAGAAATTGAACTTCATGCTTGTTGAAAGATCTTGCCTGGATTGAGTGAGTTTTAGTTATTAAATTAAAAATTTCATTGTAAGAATTTAATTTACTACTACTTGAAAATACTCCCATTTTGTTGTATGCATATTGACATACTTGTAACTTGATGACTATATAATCTGCATGATTATATTATATTGTAAAATAAAATTGTGTGTAATATAGTCATGCATGATAGGTGATGATTGTTCGAAAGAGAGACTGGTAGGCATGATAGGTGTTGTCATTGATGGCAACTAAGATCATCCCAATCATCCGCCTAACACAATTTGTTCACACCAGAAGTCAGAATCAGATTTTGTCTAAGTCTAGCAGTCAGGAACAGAGCAGGTGACAAGGTCCGGTATCTTGGTCCGGACCTCTCCAGTGGAAAGGCATGGTTTGTTGCGGATCTAAGGTAGCTGTAAGAATTGTCAAAACACTATAAATCCATAGTTTTGTCCTCCAAAGATGAAGGACTCAAAAGATATTAGCTTATGAGTATCGAGTTTCAATTTGACAGAACAGACAAAAGAACAGGCCAACCTTGTGAATGATCTTAATTTTAGATGTATAAAAGTTGTTTATTGGGAAATTTGTGATGATCAGTGATAGTAGCCGACATGATTGATGATTTGTGAATGCAATTTTTGATCTGCATCTCATATTATGTATGGATCTAGCTGACAGAGCAGAGTACTCAACTAAATTCTAAATGTCCTTGAAGCCGACTGGTAAAATGATTGTAGATCATGTTGCGGATATATATAGCCAATAGAATTGGATGATTTTAAAAAGTGTGTGAATAAGGTGTAAATGTGAGAAGAGTAGAAAATCTAAGGTGCAAATGAAGGTAGAGTAGTAAAGAAGAGCAAGTAAAGATGAAATGTGTAAGATTAGTTTTTGCACTTAACTAGAACTAAAACTCTTGCATAGGTAGATACTATTTATCAGTTCAAAATCTCTGTTATTCTCTTGTAATCTTTCTATAGGCAGTGAGCCTCCATTTGAGTAGTGAGCCCGAATGCATGTGCATTCCCATTTGTAAAAATACTTTTAACAGGGTATTAATCTTTGTGGGTTAACCCCCATCGTGGTTTTTCCCTTAACTGGGTTTCCACATCAAAAATCTTGGTGTCAAGTGTGTTATTTATGTTTCTACTCATGTGTTATTGATTGATGTTGAAATGTTTATATTATTAATTTGATTATAATTTGTAAAGGAAGACTAAAGGTAGAAAAGATTAAAATATGTGACAACTGATTCACCCCCACCTCTCAGTTGTCTGGACCTAAACCAACAATTGGTATCAGAGCAAGGTTCCTTTTGAAAAGTTTAACAACGTAAGGAAGATCTGGGAAGTTAGTAAAAATGGATGAATATAACCTTCAAGGGCAACTAAATCTCACCCTAGATGATCTTGAGCAGTCCAAGGAAAAAGTCCAAGATCTGCAAGATAACCTCAAAAAGGCTAAAAACTTCATTGAGATTTTAAAAGAAAAATTGAGCAAATCCAATACAAAAGGAAAGGAGCAACCTCTTCAACTGGAAGACAGTCCCTAAAAGAGAAGACAAAGGAATGTGAAAAGTTAGCTAAAGAAGTTGTTGTCCTAAAACATGAGGTGGAAACTGGGGTGATGAGACTAACCAAGGAAATTAAAGATAAGAAGAAAACTGAAGAAGAAATGAAGCAAAATCTGAAGGAGAGAACTGAAGAATGCTACAGATTGGAGGGAATAGTTGGTCTCCTAGAATCAAATCTACAAGAAAGTAGAAACAATGAGAGAAAACTTGAGAGACAGATTATCACTCTCAGACATGACCTAGAAATTGCCAATGAGTATAAGGAGAAGTTCAAGATAAGCTCAGCTAAACTTGAAGCACTAATTGAAGAACAGAAAAAGGATGATGACAAGCATGATCTTAGATATGAGAAAGGTGAAAGCTCTGGATCCAGACAAAGAAATTTTCAACCAAGGAATAAAAGAAACATAACTAGAAAACCTTCGGTAAGACAGCCTAATGCTCAAAGATATCTATCATTCAATGGAAATTGTTTCAATTGCAATAAATTTGGTCATAGAGCTACTTAGTGCAGAAGTAGAGTGAATCAAAATGGTCCATCCTTCTCTGGTCAATGCTTCAAGTGTAAGAGGTATGGTCATAGATCAAATGAATGCAAAAGTATGATAATGAATAATGCTAATAGTAGAGGAATTGGAAATTCTTTCAATGGTTACTATTTTTCTTGCAATGGGTTTGGACACATGGCTAATCAATACAGATCAAGAGGAAATCAAGTTCATAACCAAGTAAATGTTGTGTGCTTTAAATGCAATAAATCTGGTCATATTGCAAGATTCTACAGAAGTAGGAACAATGAAACAAGAGGTCTGGTAAACAGAAAACTAGATGAACAGAGACAAGACAAAGGCAAAAGAAAAATTGATGTGAATGAGATATGGAGTGAAATGAACAAGATCTAGGTAAAGAGAGATACAATAAGCAACGGTGATGGGTCTGCACTAGAATCAGGTGTTGACAATTCCTCTGGGAATTAAGTCAGGAGCTCTGGCTCAGGGGGAGCTGCATTGAACATCATTCCCCTAGTCGGTAAGTGGGTGCCTGAATGTGGCACAATAAAAGAGATTATTTTGAATTGGTTCAGAACCTTTGGAAGGATCTCTAGAAGAAAAGATGTTGATATGAAAACTTGCGGAGTGATTCATGAAGAAATGTAAAAAATAGAGTAACAGGATATAGTTAGGGCAACACATTTATTACAATGCCAAATTAGGTTTTGCAAAAGATAAAAGGTCACTTGGTCACTCATTTGAATCACTTTGCATTCAGAGGAAACAAGAAGAAGAGCATTCAAGTTGCAAATCCAGAGACTGAGGCAAAGAACAAATTCAATTGGCAACTGATCAACCCTAACCTCGCGAAAGAAAAAGGTACCTCTCTGTAAAGCTTTGAATCTGAAATCTATTGAGATGGTTACTCCTTATGTTGTTAACATTACTGAAAGCCCTCAACCCAAATTTAAGAAGCATCCTCACAAATCAATTGAAGTTGACCTATTAGGCACTTTTTCAAGTGTTCTGTATGGTGTGCTGCATGTTGAAGACATTAGGATTTATATTCATGCAAACATAGCTGAGTTTGGAGATTCAAGGTATGTAGACTTGTTTGAGAAACAACTCAGGGATGAAAATCACGAAATCAAACCTGAGTATAAGGCACTATAGGATAAACACTTTATTCAGATTATGGGATTTCCAACATTTGATGAGGATGAATGGGTCTGATATGTTTTGAGTCAAATGCATGATGAATTCATTTGGTTGTTAAAACCATTCAAGATTACCAAAGATGCTATCATAATTGTAACTGGCTTAAACTACACTGGAGGATTGCCCATGCTGAAAGCCATGAAAAACTAGACAGTGACTGATGCTACCGATGCTAAGTTTGATAGAAGGGTAATGAACATTAATGATATTATAGAACCGGATGTCAAATTTGCCTCCATGGTGATTGGGTACAAGATTTACCACTCGAGCAAAGAAAATTCTGTTTCTGGAATAGCCATATATGTTGCATACAAGATGCTAAAGGAAAATACTGATTAGGACTTGTGTGAATTACTACAGAATCAACTGATTAAAAATTTAAACAAAATCAAGAAAGATAAGAAAAACACTTTCAAGTATGGTACATTGGTTCTATGTTTGTTCTTTTAATTTATGAATGAGGTACTTGGGTAAAAGGTGTGCATTGGACTAAGGATGAGCCAGTTGCCATTCAGATCAGAGATCATCTTCGCAACATAGGTGATTTCAAGCTTAGAAAACTGCAATATGGGGTTACTTCAAGAATTTTCAGAGTATGATGCACTTAAGGGAAAGAATCTCTAAATCAATTATTGAGAAGTACAAAAATGATATATGCTTCATGGTTGCTACTGATCAATGTCTAATGGAAGCAGTGGAACCCAGAACTGCTTGGATCATGTCCATGGGGTATGAAGTAGATGAAAAAATCTTGAATGTGTATGCTCAACATCTTCGAAGCAAGCCTAAAGACACAATGGTTGAAAGATTTGGAACTTATGAGGAGCTGAATTTAAAACTACATACTGAATTCAAAGAACCTAAAACCAATAGGAGAGTAAGAAAAGAAGTTGAGCAGTTAGTTGAAAAATTTGGGCCTAACTAAGGAGGTTGTGAGGAAACTCAGAGAAAGAACACAGAGAAAAGTAAAGCAGAGAAAGGGGATGAAAAAGGAAAGAAAGATAAAGCAGAAGAAGATGGTGCAAATCTTGATACACCTAAAACAGATACTGAGAAATCTAATGAACAAAAGGATGGTTCAGAAAATGTTGCAAGAGACACTGCAGATGTAGTGAAAAGTCTTCTTGAAAAAGAGATGATTGAGCTTGATGAGCCTGAACTACTCCAAGGTCTATCCAATCCAGATGCTCTCTCTCTAATTCAATTGATGAAAATTGCATCATTCACCCAAGTAAAGGCTAGAGAAAAGATGTTAAAGTTCCACATGGAGGATAATGAGCTACTGGGGCTTACAACCGAGATTTTGGAAAAATTAATGCCTTCCTACTAGAAGAGTCCATCCGATTCCCCCTCCAAAGATTTGAAAAATCTTGTAAGTTCTGTAAATACTCATTTTGAGTCCTTTGAGAAGTCTGCAGAGACAAAAGTCAGAAATGAGTTTTTAGATAAGAGATTTAGTGAAATTAAGAGTCTAATAGGGTATGATAGGACTATACTTGCTATCAGTATAAAGAGTGTTCAAAATGCTCTAAGTGATGGAAGTGATGTATATAAATTTTGTCTATCCTAGCCCAAAGTAAATGAGGATATTGAGAAGAAGATAAAGGAACAAGAACTGAAATTATCAAATCTATCCAATAATTTTAATCCTCTAACTATTTCATCCATACATCAAGAATTTCAATTAATTAGCTTGACTAATGAGATAAAGGGACTTGTTAAAGAGAAAAGCAACTTTATGAAGAGAATGTGTGAGCTCCGGGGATTGATTGCCCCTAAGTTAGAGACAATGTATAATGCCCTTTCTGAAGCTCAGATTGTAGTTCATACTAGTGATCCATCAGATCTATCAAAGGTAGAAGCATATTCATTTTTGTTAAGTGGGCACATCTCTATTTTGGATGGAATGAAGAGTACTTAGGCCTCTGAACTTGTGGAAATAAAAACTAGCTTTGCAGACATTCTCAAGTTCATGTAAATAGAACTTAATGATTAGTTGTACATATACGGTCCTATATACAAAGTTTTCAAAAAAATTGGCTTGTGAACCCCACCCTTTGCCATTGATGTCAAAGGGGGAGTGAAGATAAGTGAAAAATGAAGAATCCTGCTAAGGGGGAGTACCAGAAAGTAGTATGAACAACAGCATGAAGCACAAGCTAAGGAGGAGCTATTCCAACACTTAGTCATTTTTCACTAAGTGTTGCCATCAATGCCAAAGGGGGAGATTGTTGGCAAGAGACACTGCTATGCATGATAGGTGTTGTCATTGATGGCAACTAAGATCATCCCAATCATCCACATAACATAATTTGTTCACACCAGAAGTCAAAATTAGATTTTGTCTAAGTCCGGGCAGTCAGGAATAGAGCAGGTGACAGGGTCCAGTATCTTGGTCCGGATCTCTCCAGTGGAAAGGCATGGTTTGTTGCAAATCTGAGGTAGTTGTAAGCATTTTCAAAACACTCTAAATCCAGAGTTTTGTCCTCCAGAGATGAAGGACTCAAAAGATATTAGCTTCTGAGTATCAGGTTTCAGTTTGACAGAACAGACAGAAGAAGAACAGGTCGACCTTGTGAATGATCTTAATTTTGGATGTATAAAAGTTGTTTATTGGGCAATTTGTGATGATCAGTGATGGTAGCTGACATGATTGATGATTTGCAAATGCAATTTTTGATCCGCATCTCATATTATGTATGGATCTAGCTAACAGAGCAGAGTACTCAACTAAATTCTAAATGTCCTTGAAGTTGACTGGTAAAATGATTGTAGATCATGTTGCCGATATATATAGCCAATAGAATTGGATGATTTTAAAGTGTGTGAATAAGGTGTAAATGTGAGAAGAACAGAAAATCTAAGGTACGAATGAAGGCAGAGCAGTAAAGAAGAGCAAGTAAAGATGAAATGTGTAAGATCACTTTTTGCACTTAACTAGAACTGAAACTCTTGCATAGGTAGATGTTATTTATCAGTTCAAAATCTCTATTATTCTCTTGTAATCTTTTTGTAGGTAGTGAACCTCCATTTGAGCAGTGAGCTCTGGGAAGTGATCCCGAATGTATGTTCATTTCCATTTGTAAAAATACTTTTAACAGGGTATTAATCTTTGTGGGTTAACCCCCACCATGGTTTTTCCCTTAACCAGGTTTCCACATCAAAAATATTGGTGTCAAGTGTGTTATTTATGTTTCTTCTCATGTGTTATTGATTGGTGCTGAAATTTTTATATCATTAATGATTATAAGTTGTAAAGGAAGATTAAAGGTAGAAAAGATTAAAATATGTGACAACTAATTCACCCCCCCTCTCAGTTGTTCGGACCTAAACCAACAATGATGTGGTTTAAAATGCTTTGCCAAGCTGAAACTCATTGGCTATGATTTTGGTTGTTGAGTTTATTTGCTACTTCCTATGTTATGGGCATTGCATTTCTATATGTTTTTGAGATAGGCATTAGGTAGAATGCAATCATGTCAGAACACTAGGACTTCATGGGATTTCATGGATGTTGGCCATGGTGGGCTAGGGTCTTCGTGATTGGTCGGGCTCCTCATGTGGTAGCACGGGGAAGCCTATGGCTTTGTGGCAGGGTGGAAGTCATCCCAATGATGCTCTCTCTTCTTGGGGTACGAGAAAAAGGCTTGAGGATGAGAGATTCCACTTGGATATCTTCTTATATTGATATATTTTGTATAACTATTTTACAACATGATATGGATGTTGAAAGGCACAAGACAACTGAGAGGGGGGGTGAATAAGTTGTATCAAAAACTTTAACTTCTTTAAATAAAGTCACTTTCACATTCACTTATTTTAACTCCTTATTTTGTCATGAAGATTAAACATGAATAGTAGAATCAAAACATAAACAGATCAACACTATACACACATGAACACTAGATTTTTACGTGGAAAACCCTAAAAAAGGGAAAAACTATGGTCAGTGTTAGCTCACAATATAATGTAGTAATAATATCAAATAACAAAAGAGCCCCACTGTCAAAGGGCTCACTGCTCAGGGCTCACTATCCAAATGAAAGGCTCTTTGCCAAAGGGTGGCTCACTACCAGGGGTGGATCACTGCCAGGGGTTGCTCACTACTAGGGATGGCTCACTGCTAGGGGTGGCTCACTTCCATGAACTAATATAGTAGCATCTACAACATGCCTGAGTTCAATTCCATTGAAGTGCAATATATCTCCTCTTCTCTGCTCTACATTTACAATTCACACTTTATCTTCACATCACACCTCCTCACTCACGAATTCATTACATACATTTATACCAATCATCAACCTTGGAATGTAGATCAAGGTTGGCATTACATTCTACAATCATTGGAACTATCTCCAAGGTTGGCATACATACATAAATCAAATTAGGACTAGACCTAAACAAACTTACAGAGCAAATGAATGAAGGATGAACACTTCATGGATTAACTTGGATCCAAATACATCTTCACATGCTACAACATGATTCCACAATCCATGAATCACCTCCGTAACAAGTGTAACTAACCAGGTCGACCAAAACTAGTGCACACATCAAGAATACTTAGATACATATTTCTAAGAACTTCATTGTAGCTTGTGGATCAAACACACGCCTTCAATACATTCTAGAGACATCCACAAAAAACATAAAATCACTTGGGAGCCAACAAATCCAACCGCAACAGATCTCACTTGAAGACAACAAATATCACTTGAAGACACATCACAGACTACTTCTCAACAGACACTGTCAAACTCTATTAATCAATAACTTGCTTTTCGGAGCACCAAATAACAAATCCTTTGGAATGAAGATAGATAAGGACATTCTAAGCTTAAGTCCAGAACTACAAGATCAAAATCCAACTTGCAAAGAAATGTAGAGAAAAACACTATCTCCATGTCACTTTGCAAACATTGTCAGGCACAGTCTTCAAATTGGTGAATAGAATTGTTTCTGCACAACGATCCGAACCATCAAATTTTGGATTTAGCATCTTCAAAAACTTATCTAAAACATATCCAAATCTCATACTCTGATCTTCAACATAGAGAAAATGTAGAGCAATATACTCAGATAGTGTTCTTAACATGACAACTCAATCAATCAACAAACAACAATATCAGAAGATACAGTTGGCACTAATGACAACACAAACATGTTGACATAAATGAAAACACCAGTTAGCACATACTTGCAACAATCTCCCCCTTTGTCATTCATGGCAACATATGATGTGAAAAAATGAATAACATGTTCCTCCATCAAGACACAATTTTGCTTTAGGACTCCCTTTTTCTTTTTACACATTTGAACTCTTTCTTCCCCTGAGTTTTTCACATGATCTTTCTCCCCCTTTGACATCAATGGAAAAGGGCATCACATCTCTTCTATTGCACATACTTGCACACTACTACTCTGATCAGTCTGAAATCATTCTTTACTCCTCCTGAATGCAACAATCATCTCAAACCACTACCTGCTCCCCCTGTGAGGCAGCCTCCAACATCAGTCCAAAAGGAGAAATATACTTTGAAGCACACCAGACTGATGCATCTTCTTATGCATCTAGTTCAAGGAAGGATGGGCAATAGCCCCTAATTTTTCTTGGAGATACTCAAATGTGTCTTTTGGAACAGCCTTAGTGAATATATCAACAACTTGATCTTTTGTAGGCACATACTCAAGCTTCACCTCATTCTCTGCAACTTTCTCTCTCAAAAAGTGATACTTAATTGAAATGTGCTTTGTCTTGGAATGCATCACTAGATTCTTTGAAATATTTATGGCACTTATGTTATCACAAAGAATAGGAATTGGCTCATCATACTCAACTTTGATATCCTTCAAGGTCTGTTTCATCCATAGCACCTGAGTGCAGCATGATACTACAACAATATATTACGCCTCTGTAGTAGACAAGGAGATTGATTCTTGTTTCTTGCTATGCCAGGACACTTCCCTATCTCCAAGGAAGAATGCACCTCCACTTGTGCTTTTCATGTCATCAGTGCATCTAGCCCAATCTGCATCTGTATAGGAACTTAAATAAAAATCATTATTCTTAGGATACCACAAGCCATGATCTAGAGTGCCCTTCAAATACTTGAATATCCTCTTTACTACCAGCACATGTGATTCTCTAGGATTTGATTGAAATTTGGCCACAAGACATATTGCATGCATGATATCTGGTCTGGTAGCAGTCAGGTAAAGCAGTCCTCCAATCATTGATCTGTACTTACTTTGATCAACCTTAGGAGATTCATCATTCTTTCTCAGTTCATATCTAGTAACCATAGGAGTGCACACTAATTTAGAGTCCTCCATTCCAAACTTCTTTAACAATTCCCTGACATACTTTGATTAAGAAATAAAAATGCCTTTATCAATCTGATTGATTTGCAATCCAAGAAAGAAGTTCATCTCACCACACATAAACATGTCAAATTCTTTTTGCATTTCATTTGCAAAATTCTTGTACATCTCTTCATTTCCACCAAATATGATATCATCCACAGAGACTTCAATAATCAATATTTGATCTTTGCATACCTTGATATACAAATTACTATCTGCGGACCCTTTACTGAAACCCTGCTGCAACAGATACTTATCTAGTATTGCATACCAAGCTTTGGGAGCTTGCTTCAATCCATACAAATCCTTCTTCAAGTTGCATACCATGTCTGGTTTGTCTGATAACTGGAACCCATCTAGTTGCTCTATGTAGACTTCTTCTTCTAGCTCACCATTCAAGAAGGCAAATTTCAAATCCATCTAATATACCTTGAAATTTTTATGTGCTACAAATGCCAAAAACAATCTAATAGCTTCCATTATTGCCACCAGAGCATGGGTTTCTTCATAGTCAATTCCTTCCACTTGTGAGTAGCCTTTACACACAAGTCTTGCCTTGTTTCTCACAACTTCTCCAACTTCATTCAGTTTGTTCTGGAAAACCCACTTTGTTCCAATCACATTTTTATTTGCAGGTCTGGGGACAAGTTCCCAAGTCTTATTCTTCTCAATATACATTAATTCTTCTTCCATTGCCTTAACCCAATATTCATTATTGCATGCTTCATTTACCATTTTAGGTTCCACCTTTGAAAGTAGATAGAGATTTACTTGTTCTTCTACAGTTCTGCTTCTTGTCATCACACCTTTCCTTTTCTCAGCAATAATCTAATCTTTAGAATGATCTCTTTGCACATACCTAGGATTTTTAGGAATTCTTACTGGAGCTTCAGCTTGAACTTCTTCTTCTTCTAGAGCAACTTGCACTTCAGTCTGAACTTCCTTTTCTTTTTCTTTTTCAGCGTTTTATGTATCAACAAATCCATCTGGCTCATATCCATCTAGTTGAATATCTCCATCTACCTTGACATTTGCACTTTCAATGATCTTTCTCATTCTTTTGTTATAGCACAGGTAAGCCTTGCTCTTAGTAGAGTATCCAAGGAATATGCCTTCAGCACATCTAGCATCAAACTTTCCTAATTCTTCATCTCTTCTGATGTAGCATTTGCTTTCAAAAACTTTGAAGTATTTGATAGTAGGAGTTCTACCATACCACAACTCATAAGGTGTCTTTGTTTCTTTGGCTCTAATTTACACTCTATTTTGAATGTATACATCAGTGTGTATTGCTTCTTTCCAATATATTTCTAAGAGGTCTACTTCCTTGATCATTGTTCAGGCAACTTCTTGAACAGTTCTATTCTCCCTTTCAACTACTCTATTTTGTTGAGGAGTCCAGGGGGCAAACAAATGTCTCTTTATTCCATGTTCTTCACAAAAAAGCATTAAGCTCACTTGAAGTAAACTCACCACCTCTATCAGACCTTAAACACTTGATTCTCAAATCCAACTCATTTTCAACCATAGATTTGAATACCTTGAACTTATCTAGTGCTTATGCTTTTTCTCTAAGGAAAGTAACCCAAGTCATTCTTGAAAAATCATCAACAAGAAGCATGCAATACCTTTCACCTTGTAGACTTCTTGTTCTTGTAGGACCACACAGGTTTGTATGCACCAACTTCAGAAAACTAGTAGAAGATTGTTCTTTGCTCTTGAAAGTAGTCTTTGTCATCTTCCCAAACTAACATTCTTTGCATATAACATTGGTAGGCTTCACAATCTTAGGCAGGTCTCTTACAACTTGAACAATGCTTATTCTCACCAGATTATTAAATTTAATGTGACACATTCTCCTATGTCATAGCCAACTTTCATCTATCTTAGCTAATAAACAACAATTTTTTAATATCTTTCAAATGATAGACATTACCATGAGTCTTCTTACTAGCAGCAATTAAGGTTTCAGATCTTTCCCTTATATCACACCCATTGCCCTTGAACACAAGATTATACCCTTTGTCACACATTTGTCCAACACTTAAAAGATGATGCTTTAAGCCCTTGACATAAAGAACATCATCTGTATTATGCTTGCCATTAAAAGTAATTGATCCTTTTCCACAAATCTTACCAGCTACATCATCACCAAGCCCAAATAGTCCATCATATTTTCAAACTTAACAAACTTACTCTTATCTCTTGTCATATGATTTGAACATATGCTGTCAATGATCCATTCATCTTCCTTTTCAGCATGAAATGTAGATAAGTCTCCTAGACTTCCTTCCTTCACACAGCTTGCAAGATTAGCAGAAATAGGTTCTTCTCTAAGTGCAATAAACAAGCATTCACTACTATTACCATCATCAGAATTAGGTTCATCATCAGTTACACCATCATCATCTCTAACATAGTAACTCTTTCTTACCATCTTTCCTTTACTTTCATTGATTTTCAACACTCTGTCAGGACATCTTGAAGCATAGTCACCAATTTTACCACAATTGAAACATTTGAAAGGTAACTTACCTTTGAACTTTCCTCTACTGCCTCTTTTTATTCTTCTTGCAAATTTTGCCTCAAGCTCTGCAAAATCTTCTTCATCTGATTCCACAGTATATTTATCTGATCTAGCAATCTTTTCTTCCTTGGCCTTAAAGGCAGTCTCAATTTTCACAGGGCCATCAGCAGTACCAAATTCTCTCATCTCAAAAGTAGTCATTTTACCAAGCAATTGATCTTTTGAAAGCTTTCCCATATCAAACAATTCTTCAATGGCAGATACCTTGTGACTATAATATTTGGGAAGAGTTATGAGTATCTTATCCACAACATCCCCATCCTCTAACTTTCCACCAAGACCCTTGATGCTATTGACAACTTCATCAATCTTTTGTATGTAATTTGTTATGTTCTCATCTTCAAACATTCACATGGTTTCATATGTGGTCTTCAAGTTCTGCAACTTAGCCTTCTTGATAGATGCATCACCTTCATAGATGTTTTTCAATTTGTCCCAGATCTCATGAGCAGTCTTCAGATCCACAACTTTCACCATTTCAGTGTTAGACAAGACATTTAATAGAGTATTTTTAGCTTTGTGATTAGTCTCATAATCCTTAAACACTTCATCAGTCTTTGGACCATGTTCAGGTACAGTATATTTATCTTTAACCATTGTCTAAACATTATAACCAATAGAAATAAGATAAATTTGCATTCGTACCTTCCAATAGGCACAGTTAGATCCATCAAACTAAGGAATGTCTTTCTTGTGTGCCATCCCGGATCTACCTTAAGTTGTTAGGCTTTATTCCAAGGAACCTCACTTTGATACCAATTGTTGAAAGGCACAAGACAACTGAGAGGGGGAGTGAATCAGTTGTATCAAAATCTTTAACTTCTTTAAACAAAGTCACTTTCACATTCACTTATTCTAACTCCTTATTTTGTCATGAAGATTAAACATGAATAGCAGAATCAAAACATAAACACATCCACACCATACACACATGAACACCAAATTTTTACATGGAAACCCCTAAAAAAGGGAAAAACCATAGTGAGTGTTAGCTCACAATATAATGTAGTAACAATACTAAATAACAAAAGAGCCTCACTGCCAAAGGGCTCACTACCCAAATGAAAGGCTCATTGCCAAAGGGTGGCTCACTGCCATGAACTAATATAGTAGCATCTACAACATGCCTGAGTTCAGTTCCATTGAAGCACAATATATCTCCTCTACTATGCTCTTCTTTTATAATTCACACTTTATCTTCACATCTTCACATCACACCTCCTCACTCACGAATTCATTACATACATTTATACCAATCATCAACCTTGGAATGTACATCAAGGTCGGCATTACATTCTACAACCATTGGAACTATCTCCAAGGTCAGCATGCATACATAAATCAAATTAGGACTAGACCTAAACAAACTTGTGGAGCAAATGAATGAAGGATGAACACTTCATGGCTTAAGTTGGATCCAAATACATCTTCACATGCTACAAAATGCTTCCAGAATCCACAAATCACCTCTGCAACAAGTGTAACTAACCAGGTCGGCCAAAACTAGTGCACACATCAAGAACACTTAGATACATGCTTCTAAGAACTTCATTGTAGCTTGCAGATCAAGCACACACCTTCAATACATTCTGGAGACATCCATGAACAACATAGAATCACTTGAGAGCTGACAAATCCAACCACAACAAATATCACTTGAAGACATATCATAGACTGCTTCTCAACAGACACTATCAAACTCTGTTAATCAATAACTTGCTTTTTGGAGTACCAAATAACAAATCCTTTAGAATCAAGATAGCTAAGGACATTATAATCTTAAGTCCAGAACCGCAAGATGAAAATCCAATCTTTAGAGAAATGCAGAGCAAAACACTATCTCCATGTCACTCTGTAAACATTGCCAGGCACAGTCTTAAAACTGGTGAATAGAACTTTTTTTGCATAGTGATCCGGACCACCAAATTATGGATTTAGCATCTTCAAACACTTATCTAAAACATTCAAATCTCATACTCTGATCTTCAACATAGAGAAAATGTGGAGCAAAATACTCAGACAGTGTTCTTAACATGACAACTCAGTCAATCAATAAACAAAAGTATCAGAAGATACAGTTGGCACTAATGACAACACAAACATGTTGACATCAATGACAACACCATTTAGCACATACTTGCAACAATGGAATCATGTATGAACAACTTGATCCTCTTATTGTAATTGATATAAATTGTAAACATTTGATTATGTGTATTTGATTAAGCATTGAAAGCTATGAAAGAGGATTTCATATGCTAGGTTTTGATGATGTAAGAAAGATGTTGTGGTGTAATCGTGCTTCCATAATTTATGAATAATTGAGTTATTCATTATCATATATGATACTATTGAATTATTGATGAGATTTCAATTTATGACTTAATTACTACAAGTTAGTTTTTCGACATTATTTTATACCAAAATGTGTCATTTGTGTGACATTTATATTTCAAGGAATATTCCTTGATATCCTGATGATGAAGGATATTTGTGGATGTAAATCATTCTTTTATCTATGACATTTTCATGAAATTATAAATATTTATTATGATAATTGTGTGATATTTGGAGTGTCTTTACAGTGTCCTAATTCCTCTTGCCAACATATACCCTAAAAAATCCTCTCATCTTATTGCATGAAGAGCTTTAAGTAGAATATGTCTAATTTTCTAGATTCATGTGCAATCACTTAAATAGAAGTGGGCCTTGGTCTAGTTGGTGAATTGCAATATTCATCATATCCTAAAAGTTAAGTTTGGAGGTTTCATGGAATCAAAGAATTTGAAGTAGGACTCTTCCTTCCTAAGTAAATTGGATAAAATTAGGAGGGATGACATTTCTAATCATATCAATGAAATTATTTCCACTACAAATTATTAAATAAGTATAGGTTTAATGCCATAAATCATGAAACCTAATGCATGTGAAATAGTGCTATGATGAGTATGTTTTGTTAGATTAGAAAGCTATTGCAGAAAGCATAGGCCAACCAGAGTGGGCATTTTCAAATTATTAAATAAGTATAGGTTTAATGCCATAAATCATGAAACCTAATGCATGTGAAATAGTCCTATGATGAGTATCTTTTGTTAGATTAGAAAGCTATTGCAGAAAGCATAGGCCAACCAGAGTGGGCATTTTCAACTCATAACAATGTAGGGAAATAAAATGACCAACCAAATTCTTTAGTTTACTTTCATGATCATAGTTTTGAGATAATATACGGTGGAAATTTTTTTCTCACTTGGTACTCAAATATGCTTTTGAGACATGGAGACTGAATCCTTGAAGTTGCCTCTAAAATCTTTGAAGGTTTCCCTATCAAGTTGGTAACTAAGGTGAGTTTATGAAAGAAATGAATATAGACCTATTGCTAGGATGACAGGAAGGCACATGGTTGTATTGAATTTCACTTTCATTGAAATGTAGGATGAAGAACAACCCTTAGAATCTAGTTGTGGGCCAAAAGCTCTTGTGAAATAGGTGAGTGAACAAATTCAAATTGATATCTTAAGGGACTAGATTCTATAGAATGAAACAATTAATGCTCCTTACAAATATATTTGTGTTGTAAAGTGAAAGTTCAAGTTGTGGGGTTTTTTATTTGGTCTTGATTAAATATATTCAACTTGATAGATTAAGGGGCTTGCTAAATACACCAATTAGGTAGATTAAAATATTTTTATTTCATAGTGAAAGGAATGATGTGGAAAGTTATTAATTGTCTGGGTGAAAAGATTCAACTTGATAGACACAAAGACCTAGTTTTTCAAAATGAATCAATTAAGTCCTAATATATTTGCAATGCATATTGAAAGGTTAATGGTGTGGCTAGTTTTTTTATCTTCTATTAAGAATCTAACACTAGTATATATTTTCCCTAGGTCTTGAATGTAGGACGGGAAGAATAGATTAAGGTCTTATGTGAAAGTGCTTTACCTAAATATGATAAAGAAGGATATGACTAGATGATAAGGCAATCCAAACCAAATGGAATAAACATAGAGGGATGACCCATGAGGCACATATATGCTTTAACGTATCTAAGTCTATTCCATGAGCTAATACAAGAAAACTCATGGAACAAATTGAAGAGATATGCATAGAGAATGCATGTTAAGATGGTACGTGCCTTGTTTGTTTATGGTGGTGGGCTTGATCTTTTTGTGAAATATTTTAAATATTTACATTTTTCATTTTTTTCTTTCAAGATTACCAACCAAAGCCTAAAAAAGTACTTCAGTCCAAGAAGGCATATGCAATGTTCAAATCCCAAACAAGAGATAAGAGAGTTCCTTGATGCAACAATACCATTGGAGCCTTTCCCTATGTGAATTATGTTTCTAGTGATTTGGATGCATTATGCGCAAATGAGGAGGATTTTGAAAAGGATGAGGCCCCTTTTATTTATCAAATATTTGAAATCTCCTCTCTTGGTTCCAAAGTTTTGTTTAGATTTACTACCCTATTGAAGTTGCAACTTTAAATTACAAGATATGTTAAGTCTAGTCTTGTCCAATTGTATCTATATTTATGATTGAGTGTTTAAATTATCTAAGGAATTCCTATATTTGAAGACAGAGAAAATGAAAAGGTTGCTAATATCATCTATAAAGGTTAATGTTTCTTAGTATATAATTATATGAAAAAAAAAGTAGTTGATTTGAAACATTTTCTACAACAAAAGAAAAATACAAGTAAAATCTTACAAGTGTAGTCTTATACACTAAAAATTTAAAAAAACCATGAAACCATAAAGTAGTCTTATACAAGTGCATAATCAATCTAACTAAAAATAGATTACAATAGTATGATGTAAGAACATATTAAAAGCATTTAGACAATCCTCTTTCAATACCATCTAAGATCCCTCCCTATTCCAACCAAGACATGAAAAAATGCCTAGAAAGGTTATTTGTCACAACTTACCACAAACATAGAAAATTGATGGTTCTTTTGCACTAATAAGGGTTAAAGAGTAAAAACATGTAACATACAAGTTATAACTCCCCACTACATGAGATCTAGTCATCACCCAATGTTCATTAATGGATCAAAGTTTGTACATGATAAACATCACAAGAAGCATGAAATTTCTAATATTAGCAATCTATCTATAGACAAGATGCTTTCCTCTATAAACTATGATAATATCAATCACTCTGCTACAATCCTACTATAAATTAAGACTATAGATCCTAGTGCTCCTTTGCTTGTTTAACTCTATTTGCTCTTTACATGAAATTTTTCCTTCCAATAGCCTTTGCACTTGCACAATTATACACAATATATATGTGCTTGGGATTGAATATAAAGATTCAACAATCAACCAACAAACACCCATCATTTTAATACATGCATCCACCCTCAATCTCCTCAAATTTTATATTTGTTTGGTCTATAATTTAACAAAGCTTCTCCTATAATTGTCTTTAATGCCAACCTTTTTAAAGTAATTATTGATTGTGTAGAAAAATCTCTTCCACAAACCCTAAAACAAGGGTAGACTATAATGGTGTCGACGAGCGTGAAGTGCTAGGACCAACACCATTTCCTCTAGGCTTTCTAGCACTGACTTCAGCTACCAAGTGGTTAAGTTTTTTGAGAGCATACTCAAAGCTCCTAATGTTGAGACCACTTCTCATTGGTGAATGGGTGCATGAATAGAGGGTGAAGAAGGAGAAACAATGGGTGGATGGGGCACATGTCAATTTGGATCAATATGTGCCCTTGGTCTATGTTGCAGCATGCTACCAACCACACCTTGGAATGATCTCATGTCAAAATAATTGGGCTTTAAGCCCATTTCAAACTCAACCCATAATTTTCTCAAATAATATAAAGGCACCTCCAAATTGGCATGTGGTGGATTGTCAAAGACCATACACCACCACTCCCAAAAGTTAGCTGTTATTTGAGGATGTGTACACCATTTAATTGAAATTCTTTTTTATTTGGAGCTATAGGTTGGTTTGTTGAGGGGTTTGTTGGTTCCCAAAATAAATCCAACACAAAACTCTAAAACATTCCTAAAACACCTAGGCCAGGGATTGTCGTCAAGGTGGAAGGAAGAGGTTTATCAACAAGTAAAGGGGAATTTTGGCCAACTATAGGAGTGGGTAAACTCCTCTGCTCTTCAGGCTCAGCTAGACCTAGGAGGGATATTCCTAGAGGCATGAAATGAAATTCATATTAACATACACAGCCATACCCAATGTACACTTGACTCCCAAAGCTATCACTAAGTCAAGACAAACTGGCTGCACAAGCCTCTCATTAAGTTGATTCAATTGTGTGAATGTACATGCATAGGAAAGATAGTTTTTACCCTGAACCACAAATGAAAGATTTGTTTGATTTATAAAAAGTGTTTGATCCCTCTCCAATATGGACCAGTGCCTACTCCATTGGGCAACTGAGTCATAAGTATTAAAGAGGGAAGAAAGAATTGAACCAGCATCAACAGAAGACTAAAATGTATTTACATACATTCCTCAGATTATGTTTCATACATTGGACATACTTAATAATCCAGAACCAAACTACAATGACCCACTTGCAATAAAGAGAAGACTCAAAACAAAGCTTGTATTGATTTAAATGTTGTCACACATCATCAAATCTCTATTACAATCACACCAGCAAATGTGTTGAAGGAAAACATATAACTGCGATTACACACTCCCCTGAATCATTACAAATGGCCATGGAGACATGCAATGCATAAAATATACTTTACAATTCATTCCTACACTGCATCAAAACATGTTCCTCCATTTAACACCCAGAATTGCTTGATTTGAAGCCCTAAAACTATCCTAAGGCACTGTACACTAGACAATTGGCTTAGTGACCAACGCCAAATACATCTTTTACACATGCATATATAACATTTCATCTTTACTATAGAAACAATGGTGTGGAAGGGGAGAAGTCAACAAGAAGGGACATTGACCATGTTGCATTAACTCGAACTGGCATCCTTTGAAGCATGCCCTAGTGCATATCCACGAAATCTGCCATAAAAGGAATGCTCGCCCATGCCCAAAGGTACATAGATTAATCAAATGGAGTCACATTGACATGGGGAGGTGGGAAAACCATCTGTTACATGAAAACAAGCCCTTATGGAGCATTAATGGTGACTAAGAGGGTCGCTGGCCAGTCAAATCATGCTTTCACTATGAAGAATGAAGCTGTCAGAGCTTTAGAGATCAGGATTCCATCCCTCTGGCTTATTGCTTGCAGAAGAAAGAAGGTGGAAGGTGAAAACCCTGATCTCCAACATAATAACACTTGAACATTTTTTGCCTCTATGGAGACCGGGCCTCAGATCTATGACATTTGGCCTTCCACCATGACGTCATCGCCACGTGGCATCATTTCCTCATTCCGTGAATGGGTGAGGTGCCCACCAAAAGAGCATGGTGAAAAGGCAGAATGCCACGATGTGGCCATCAATAGGCTTCGAAGTTTCAGCGTTTAGCCTTCCAAGAGGAAAGGTGGAAGAGAAAAACTTTGAAGTCTGACAGCTAAATTCTTAACTAGATTTACAAAGAAAAGGATCGGAGCTTGGGCTCCGGTCCTTCTAGCCTTCACAAAAGAATTTAAAAGAGCATAAACCTGATCCCCAATATCCCATAGAATTTCCACACTTCACCAAATTTGTAAAAGGAAAAAATTGAAGCTCGGGCCCTAATCCTTCCATCCTCCTATGGAAGAAGGGAGAAGAGGAGAACCCCAACCTCTGGTGATAAAACACTTAGCCACTTTGCAAAGGGAAAAGGTTAGAGTTTGGCCCTCAGGCCTTCCACCCTTCTCCTTCCAAGGAAAAGAAGGAAGAAGAAGGAAGGTCTGAACTCCGACCTCTGAAAAACATTGAACACTTAGAGAAATTTGCCAAGAATAAGGCAGAGTTCAGAGACGATGGGGATGGAAGGATGAGGGATAGAACTCCGAACTCTGAAACACTGAAAACACAAGGCAAACTTAGGATTTTTGGGACTTAGCCAAATTTTTGGGCTTTTATACCTTGCATTTTCAAATGGCAAACACAAATGTAAACCCATAGAAGATGTCTTTGATCAGATATAACTGATGGGTTCAACAAAGAGGGCACAAAGTGGGACTTAGATGGAAACTAGGGGAAAAAATGAGACATTTGGGGACTGGTAATTTTGGGTGTCAATAGGGTTAATAAAGTATAGGGCTATAATATGTTTGGAAATATGCAAATCAAGGATCTATCTATACGATAGTCCATCTACATAGAATTTCCTCCTCTCCTCCCACCAAATATGGAATGTATCTAGATTAGCATCAATGGATCTGGCATAATCAATAATGGTTTGCAACATGTGGGGGCGTATGTATCTCATTTTGAATAAAATGATTTTTTTCTTGTAAAACATTTATGTTCTCATTAATGGTTGCTCACAAGTGAGCCTCATCAAATCGAGGGGGTGGGGGGTTTTGTGGGTTCAGGTTTTGGGGGGTCTTCAGGTGGGGGGATTTGGGGTGGGGGGATTTGGGTAGGATTATGGACGGGGGTGCTTAAGGGGGGTTTCGGGGTGGGGGTTCATTTCTTAGGGCTTGTTCTAACAAGAACTCATAATTTGGTAACTGATCCATATATCAATGCTAGAACTAGAGCTGCAATTACAGAAAAATAATTGAATTAAGAACTAAAAATTTATATATTAAATGCACACAATGTTTATACATATATCAAACTTGGAAATATAAAGTTACATGGTTTAAACTATACGTTTAAACATTTAATTAAACATTGCATAAATAAAATATTTAAGTTCATAACAATACATGTGTTTAAAATATCTATACACTTAAAGATGACAAATATATAAATACATGCTTCAAATTAATACATTCATATATTCTTCTTATATACATTCATCAATAGTAAAATTTTATGCATGCAATTAGTGATATACCTTGACTTGGATGGAGCTAAACAATGGATTCTACTATATCATATTTATTATGTACATCCTTCCATGATTTTTCATGTTCTTTCATAGATTACAAGTTACTAAATTGGTCCTAGACAATGTATTACTAATGATTTGATATGTGTTTGTAGATGATGGGCCCACAAGATTTGATATTGAAGGGATTGTGAATGGATGATATGTAGTAATATTTCATAGGTCTTGATAGCTAAAGTACTCCTAGAGAATTATTGAGCAATGACCATTAGATCTTGCTCACCATTGCCACTAGTTGTCTAAACTTCATTGGTTGTATGATAGTTACATTTATATAATATGTGAGAGATCGTTTCAATATATGACCTGATGGAATATGACTTATGTGTTGCATATCTCCTCATTGGGCTATGTTTAATGGTGTCCAATGCCTTAGGTAGGAACAAATTGGGATTTTGAGAACTAGGGTTCCAAGTTTAGGGTTCATGTTTAATGGTTTGGTTTCAAGATGTAAGTTTAGGTTTCAATTTTGAAGACCTTTATGGTTGGAGTTTTGATTTTAAGCACCAAGTAGAGGTTGTAGTAATATTTCATAGGTCTTGATAGCTAAAGTACATCTAGTGAATGATTGAGAAATGACCATTAGATCTTGCTCACCATTGCCACTAGTTGTCTAAAATTTATTGGTTGTGTGATAGTTACATTTATATAATATGTGATGATCATTTCAATATATGACCTGGTGGCATATGACTTATGTGTTGCATGTCTCCTCATTGGGCCATGTTTAATGGCGTTCAATGTTCTAGGTAGGACCAAATTGTAAGGGTTTAGGACCAAATTGGGATTTTGGGTTAGGGTTTTAGGATTAGGGGTTCCAAGTTTAGGGTTAATGTTTAATGGTTTGGTTTCAAGATGGGAGTTTAGGGTTCAAGTTTGAAGACTTTTATGGTTGGGGTTTTGATTTTAAGCACCAAGTTAGAGGTTGTAGTAATACTTCATAGTTCTTAATAGCTAAAGTACTCCTAGCGAATGATTGAGCAATGACCATTAGATCTTGCTCAACATTACCACTAGTTGTCTAAACTTCATTGGTTGTATGATAGTTACATTTATATAATATGTGAGGGGTCATTTCAATATATGACTTGCTGGCATATGACTTATGTGTTTCATGTCTCCTCATTGGGCCACGTTTAATGGTGTTCAATGGCTTAGGTAGGACCAAATTATGTGGGTTTAGGACCAAATTGGGATTTTGAGTTAGGGTTCCAGGATTAGGGGTTCCAAGTTTAGGGTTCATGTTTAATGGTTTGGTTTCAAGATGTGAGTTTAGGGTTCAAGTTTGAAGACCTTTATGGCTGGGGTTTTGATTTTAAGCACCAAGTATGGGGTTTTGTATGAGTGGATTTCAATGTTAAAGGTTGGTGGTTTGAGGTTATGAGCATAGGGTTCATTTTTTAATGTTTGGTATTTTGAGTTAGATTTTGGGATTAGGGTTTTGAAGTTTAGGGTCCACGTTTGACTATTTGGTTTGGGGATGTGTGTTTAGTGTTCAAGAAATTGAAGGTTTGGGGTTGGCAATTCTAAGTTCAAGTACCAAGTTTGAGGTTTTATATAAGTGGGTTCAATGTTTATGGTTCAAGATTGAGGGCTTTGGGTTTGATGTTTTGAGCTTAGGGTTCATGTTTTTTCAATGTTTGGCATTTCAAGTTAGGGTTGGGATTAGGGATTCCATGTTTAAGGGCTTGGTTTAGGTATGTGATTTTAGGGTTCAAGTTTGAAATTTTGGGGCTAGGGGTTCTAAGTTCATGGACGATGTGTGAGGTCTTGTATGAATGTGTTCAATGTTGAGGGTTTGAAGTTTCAATCTTAGCATTCAAGTTTAAGGGCTTAGGTTTTTGAGTTAGGGTTTAAAGTTTGAAGGTTTGTAGTTCTGAGTTATAGTTTTCAACCAATATTTCCAAGTTTATGGTTTATGGTTTAGGGTTTGGGATCAGGTGTTAAAATTTAAACATTTAGGACTTTGAACAAGAACTAACAAAGTTCACAAATAAAATATATAAATTGATCAACTAATATGAACACATAGTAATATACTAAATTAAATAGTAATCAAAACACATTTATTAACTACAAATTAAAAACACACTAACCTATATTTCAATGTAGTTGTAGATAGATAACAATCCATATCACATTTCTAAAAAAAACTAGAGGTCCTGCACTATTCCATGTAACTGCTACATGTTCGTAAAGTTATCCCTAATAACTACTGGCTCCTCTTCCTTAATGCTAGTGAGCATTGTTTTTTTGTTCAAATTATTTTGTTTGTTTTTTGTTTTCTTTTATTTAGTTTTGTTTCATGTTTAAACTTGTCCTACGGTTTTATTTTTTAGGTTACAAATCCTAAACCCTAAATTTTAGGTTTACAAATTTAAATTTAAATGCCCTAGGGTTTCAAATACATTCTAGGGTTTATACTATGTCCTACAGTTTATACTACATCCTAGGGTTTAGGTTTTTACTAAATAAAATATATTTTACAATTTTAGTTTTCAAAACTAAATATAAATTAAAAATAGTAAAAAACATCAAACAAAAAACCACTTACCCAAAAACATTCGAAGGCAGTTCTTGTGAAAGAAGGAGATCATAGAGGCATATTGGGGAGCTCAATCGTTGTGGGTATGCGTTCTGGTAACCATTTTTTTCTCGGTCCCACCATATAAAAAGAGAAAAATTAAAGTCACATGGAAGAAAAATAAAAAAATACATTTCCTAAATGGGTGCCCATTTATAAAATTGGCACCTATTTTATAAACGAGTACTCATTTATAATGAGGACCTGTTTGGGGTTAGGCACCTGATCCTAAACCTTTTCAAAATGAGTGCCCGTTTCCGTTAGGGTTTTTTTTCTGCACGACTTCCATGAAAAGTGGACTCATCTTCTTGCATTTACCTAGCTTAGCCTTGAGGTATGTCAAACCCTATTGAATCCATGGTAGGTACCGTAGAAGGTTTGGAAAAAGTTTTCTTACCACCAAGTCTGATCTTGTCTAGAGTGCTATTAGCCACTACTAGAGTGTGTGTGACATCTATAGAAGATAGATGGATGATCCTAGTGTTACCTCAAGAATCTAGAAGGTGCTATAGTGTACCACAAGCCATGGAAATGTTATCACATTTATTGTAAGCCATGAGAACAGTTTTGGCATTACCATGGGAACCATTATTGGTAGATCCTCCTATATCAAGGGTAGGTTTGTATTGATAGGGATGCCATATAATTCAAGATAGATCAATTGGGATGTAGAGCTATCATATGTGGAGGTGAGGGAAGGTATGCCCACCACAAGAGGACATGTAGTTACCATAGTCATTTTACAGTAGTTGGCATAGTCACGGGTGAAGGTGGTGAACCTTTGGGAGGAGATTATAAGGATAAGAGGAGTGACCATGTCATTGTAGGAGAGATCTCAATATAGATCTAGGTCAAGGAAACATACACACAATAGTGTTAGGAGTGAGATAGGAGAGGACTCATCAAGATAACCTCCCCCTGAGTGAGCATGATGAGTTATGTATAGTTATGACATTTCTTATTGTGAGACTTTGATATATTGTTGAACTCTTATTTTAATGTTATTCATGATATAGACCATGTTAATCTTAGATAAGTATGTTTATTTATATATGTGTGTGTGTATGTGAATAATGTATCATGAGTAATCAATACACGCATTTTATCTTTGGTAATCAATGAACCACATATGACATTATGGAATCCTTATAAAATTTATCGATCAATGAAGTAAGATGAATCCCATAATCACATGTAATAAATAAACAACATGCATCATTTACTTCAAGTTTTTTTCCTTCATGTTTATTCTCTTTTAACCATTGGTTCATTTCTTTAGATTGATAAACAATCTCATGATGTTGTTTGTTCTCTTGTGGTTCAATTAATCTATGTCGACATTGTTCATGTTTTCCAACTCCTCTATCCTTATAACTAAGTTTTTGTATTTTATATCCAAAACCATAAATTTGTTTAAGTGATGGAGGAGAAAATGGTTCAATAGTAGTATTAGTGCTCTTTGAATCACTATCACATACACAAGCTTCTTTCTCCTCATTATATACCTTATGTGGTTTCCCATATATAGATGGATCCATGTAAAGATATGGTCTATTATAATCTTTTGGATTCACATGATACTCACCAATACCGCAAATTGTAAAATTAAATGGACCCCAATCATCATAATATTAACATCACTAGATCATGAATTAGGAGATCATGTTTGATGACATTCTTGTCAAGCAGATGGTTTTGTGTAACATAATTCTTAGAACTATCCAAAATTTGACAAAGGATAAACAATTGAGGATTGGTGGATATTTGACAACTCTTGTCATTATATCAAAACTTAACACATATATGCCAAGTAGATTGTATGTCTCTCATGGCATGTGATAAAGGATGTCCTAAAATAACATTATATGGTAATTTTCTAGGCATCTAGAACAATGTATCTAATGTGCATGGTTTGGCCCTAATTGGAAGAGTAATGGAACTTATACAAGGTCTAGCCACATTATCAAATCCTCTAATGGTAAGTTTGTATGGTTGTAACTTTGACATACCTATATCCAACTTCTTTAAATAATCCTTCGTGTATATGTTTAAGTTGGATCCATTGTCAACTAATGACTGTTTAATGTTCAATTTATCATATCTCACCATATTGTGTAAAGGTAATGCTTCATTAATAATATCCACCAATCCTCAATTGTTTATCCTTTGTTAAATGTTGGATAGTTCTAATAATTATGTTACACAAAGCCATCTACTTGACAAGAATGTCATCAAACACGATCTAATTCATGATAGTGATGTTAATCTTATGATGATTGGGGTCCATTTAATTTTACAACTTGTGGTATTGGTGAGTATCATGTGAATCCAAAAGATTATAATAGACCATACCTTTACATGGAACCATCTATATATGGGAAACCATGTAAGGTATATAATGAGGAGAAAGAAGCTTGTGTATGTGATAGTGATTTAAAGAGCACTAATACTACTATTGAACCAGTCCTGCCCTATTTCAGGCATGTCCCAAATTTGAATGTCGTTTTTGTGACCATTAATTAGGTCCCAAGCCGACATCTTAAGTTTGAATTATGAAATTCTTAGCGGGAATGTGTGTAGTTGCATATATAAGCATGTTTAGTGTTTCATTTGTAAACTAGAAGATGATTGTGAACTTTTGGCTAACTTGTGATTTTAGAGCATTCAAGATATTCATTGTTGTAGAGCATAGCATTGTTATTGTGTTTGTGATTGCAGATTGAGTTTCATCTTCTCATGTGTTGGAGAGCCTTCAGCTATGTGATATCTACACCTCTGAGGTGATATCTATTTGTGTTTGAATCATTTATCAATTTATTTTGCTTCTATCCCGTAGGGATACGCACTCTTTATTTGACAACGGTGTTTGAAAGACTTGAATGTCTCTCCAAGGATTGACTGAGACAAGCCTCTAAACACCATAACCCCCAACCACTCTCCTTGTGATTGTAGGTTACAGGTGTCATGCATCTTGATGGAGTGGGGTTGCAGGGAACAGTAAGACAGTGTGTAGATTCCAGATCCCTGAAGAAAAGGATTGCTCGGACTCAAGTGCCAATGCCAGTGTCCTCTAAGGTTGAAAACACATAAATGATTTGGACAGTGACAATCAACATTTGAAGAGCTTCTGGCATCTTGAAAATCACCCTGCCTTGGACTCGGGCTCGAGTGCCAATGTCCTCTGCATCTCCCGGGATAGAAACAGAAAGTATAGTGAATATCAGTGTTGGAAGGAGAACAGGATTCCGCAAAGAAAACACCACCTTGGACAGGGGTGCTAATGCTAGTGTCCCTAAACATTTTGCATCCTGAACTTCAAAAAATAGCCAGTTATTAATCTCTGCCTACTACCTTAGTCTGCAAGCATTTGTCATAATTCATCATCTTACTTATTGTTTTGCATAATTAGGTTTCAAGGGTATTTGAGCATTAAATTGACATATTAGTTGATAATATTTGAGCTTCCACTTCGTTCCAAGTGACAGCCTAACCTGCAGGTGAATCCTCTTGCAAAAGTGTGATTCAACTCAGTTGATATGTCCTTGAATTTTTGTTGAGAAAGGAGGATTTAACCCACACATCCATTGAAATTGAAAACACCTCCTTTTTCCCACTAAACAATAAGTAATTATAAAAACAAAATCTAAAAATCATAATGAAGGTTAAGAAACCCTAGGTCATGTGTAAGAAAATGTTAGGTTCACCATAAAATGTAAGGGTAAAAATACCTCTACATGGATTATCTAAGTTAATTAATTAAACAAAACCAACTAGCACAAATTAACCTAGATAAACATAGTTAGGACTGATAATTGAAAAGTATACTCAAAAATTAAATGTGAGGAATGGAGGAGCTTAGCACTAGAACCTATGCTGGGGAAATGTTATTGACATCATATTGAATTGATTCTGCATAGTTTAGAAATTAATGCACATGGTCTAATCAATGTCTTCATGTCTATATAGTCTTTAAAAAGTTTGTGGTTCAATCATCATCCCTTGGGTTCAAACTTGAGCATAGTAGACTTGATTTTTCATGTGAAACTCAAATAAGCTAGACAAGAATGACTTGATAGAATTTATGCTCTAAAAACTTGTTCAACTTTGCCTTCCTCATACCTAAACTTATCAAGGTAATGTTTAAAAACACCTTTGAGGAGATTGTTGACTTGATAGATGATCACATTCTCGTAGGTCAACCCCCTTGGCAAGGCAAAATAATGACAATGGAAAGATCAAAGACAACATTCACTAGTTCATGCAAATGGCTTACATATAGATGTGGTTCTTCTGTCCTTTATAAAATCAAAGTCTGCTCTAATGATTTCTCATTGACAATTGATATGAATTTATTGCACAATGAATGTCTTTAAATACCAAAACATAGCAACATGTTGCTCAAACATGTTTCAAGTCAGCTCATAATAGCTAGTAGGAAGGGGCGGAAATTTTAGAATTTTAAATTTTAAACTTAAAATGGGGTTTGTTCATAGGATCAATCTTAAATAATGTCAAAATGAACTATGTGGATAAATGTTAGTCTCAAGGTAGGGAGCGAATATATAGAAGTGAGTGTGAATAGGGGTACAATAACGAGGAGTAAATGACAAACGTAAGTGAATATGTATAAATAGGGAAGAAACAAATAGGTATAGGAGTCAAGCTATAAGCCACACCTAACACAAAAGTATCTCAGTTGTCAATATATTATTACATTAAGACATTCCCATCAAAGTGAGTCCAAAACTAAATGGAATATGACATGGGTAATGCTAATTTCACCATTACAAATATCAAGATTCTTATAAGTCTCCTCTCTTAGAATGCCCCCTTACATGTTTTAATACTAAGATTCGAGACCTAAATTTCATAGTCAACTTTACTTACCCTTCAAATACTAAGACATATCTTATTTTAAAATAGTTAGATATAAATTTTAACTTAATCTATTTAAAACTTCTTTTAATACAATCTTCCTAAAATTTTGATTATATTTTATGACAAAAACACATAAATACAATCATATAACCATCACATCTAGACACTCCTAAGAGTGCATTATCTTCTGTAATTTCTTCCACAGCCTAATTTGCCTTGAGGGCTCTCACCATGTGAATTACTACTAGAAGAAGTATTCAACGTGGGGTCCAACTAAAAACCTTTCACGTGGGGATGGAAATTAGGCGCAATTAAGAAAACCAAACCCTAATGTCCTTGTCGTACGTTGTCTAATTGAAACCCTAATCTAATATTCTCCAAATTGGAAGTATTCTAATTTGACCACCGATCTGCGTCGTTATCAACAAACGAGCAATTTAACAAGCCGTCACAGAATCTGACGCCAATGAAGCAATTTTGTCCATGGCGAACTGCGCTAGAAATGATGTATTTCACATGCAGATATATATATATATATATATATATATATAGCCCTACAAATGCCGCTTACAGTCAACGCTAAGAACCACTTCAGTCTGCAGACTGCTTTTAATGTTCCTGCACTGCTACGCTTAATACAATTTTTAATAGTCATTTTGTTCATGCCATCGTTTTGTTGTAAGATTAATTAGAAGAAGAACGTGGCAAAGTGTTTTAAGGTCTTCCAACGTCAGATATTGTTTACAATGAATTCGTGTGATGTCATATAATATTGAGAGCTGATGCCTTCCTCGCTTCACGATCAGAAACATGCCATCATTTGTTCACCAAATAAAACATGTGATGCAGGAATCACTCCACTTGATAAAAGTGCTCTTCACATGATTTTGCTTTTTGTCATGAAATATGTGAACCCCCCTAATTTCATAAAGTGCTTGCACATGGCTTTGGTTTCTTCACAAAAGGGCTACCCCACTAGCATGTGTGAGAGTTGCCCTTCCATTTTGAAGTTATATTATGGGAAGGTAACAATGTATTATATTCTTCTCATCTGTTAAGAATAAGTTTGTATGGTTTTAAAAAAAAATATAGTATAAGGATAACAATGCACTATATATATTGTTATATAATTTACAGTCAAACATATTTAATCTGTCAACTTAAATCCACTTAAACTTACATATTTAATCTGTCAACTTAAATACACTTAAACTTACATAATACTTACAGACATATTTAATCTATCGACTTAAATCCACTTAAACTTACATGATACACCTTTTTTCCTTGTGGAAGTTGAGAATAGTTTGACTTTTGAATGTAATGAGCCGATCCCTTGTTCAGCCTTTTGAATATGAAATAACCTTCGTTTGTTTAGCTCTGGATGTATCATGGAGTCAATCAGAAATGAATGTTTACAGGAGAAAGAATCACCTCTGTATAAATGAAGTTTTTTATGAAAATCTTATATTAAAATATTGTCTTTTCTAAATATTCTCTGTATTACAAAATATATTACTATCAGTTGAAAGATTCCCAATAACATTTTGGTACTTTTTCTTACTCAAATGGTTCCTGAAGAATTTAAATGGCAGGTCTCTGTGGCTATTTAAGTTGAAAGAAGTACCACTTAAAATAGAATGCGCAACGGTTTATTTTTAGTCAATGTTTATTTGGAAATGGCTTTTGCTTTATTGATGGAGCTGTTTGGTTTGAAAAAACAGCAGAAATTAAATTTGGTCAGTGCATTAGGAGAGAGGATCCAGTTGTTGAGTATGTTTCAATAGCTGTGATAGTATTTGTGGGTTTAGTCTCTAATATTTTTAAAAGTATAGTACTACTTAGTAGTTTGGATTAAAAAGTTGTTAATGTTGAACATAAGTACTTATAATTGAATGAAATGTGTTCTTTAGATCTAAAAAGCAATAAATTATGTGATGTTATATTGGTGCATGGACAAAACATGACTCACTGCACAACTATCCATCTACCTTTTTTTGGAGTCTTTTTTGACACCAACAAAATGTACGCTAATGTGGCATCATATATGATGATGTGGCCCTGAAACCTTAGTTATAAGCAGGGCTCTTGCCAAGTAAGCTACTGCAAAATTTTTAGAGTAATTTGAAATTGCCACGTATGATTTTGATAGGCACGAAGTTAGGGTGCTCAACTACTATGTCCTCTCCCCTAGTTGATCTTGAAAATTGTAAGAAATAAAGTCAAGATTGTGCCCCAAACTTAATGACCACTTTAGTTTATGAAGTAGAAACTAAGAGCTGGGGCTTGTCCAAACAAACTACTTTTAGTGAAGTAACAATATTCCTTCAAAATGGTAGAAGTTATTCTCGAGACAAAAGCAACAATACTTCTTGAAAATGGTGTTAGTTATTCTCCAGATAAAATGTATTTATGGCTATCAAATATACATGTATGTCTATCATGCATATATTCATATCATGTATGGTTAGTCAAAAAAAGGGTCAAAATATCGTTTATTTTCAAATAAATGATACCATTACATAATGCAAGTCATTTGTAAAACACAAAAACACATTATCATGCAAATAAATTGTAATTGGAACCTGCGACCTGCATTGTTGTTAAAAATTACACTATTTCTCAACACGCTTTAAAAATATTCTAAATATTTTCTATATGTATTTGACGGCCATAGGGGCACCGGCATACTGTATAGAGAATAGCCCCTTCTCCTGGAGTCCAGTGATAAATTCTGATGGCTTACAACATGTTTCCATGTAGTCATTTAGTTATATTTTCTAAGTAGAGTGACTTCAAAAATTTTAGGAGTTTTTCCAGATCAGTTGTTTCTTGATTTTCTTTTTATTTATTTTTATGGAAATAATTGGATTACATAAATATCAGCATCTCTGTCGTCGTTACATTAAACCAATTACAACATGATAAGTAAGCATATATTTAAAATAAGTCATCTTTTGGTTAGGCTGTCACAAGTAAGGAGAACCAGTTTTTCCAGATGATGGATCACGGATCCGAAACGTTGAGACAAAAAAAGCAACACAATTTTTCCAGAAGCACTAAAATCTATCATCATGGACTGTGGAAATATCATATCTACAAGAACCAGTTTTATCAAAATCACCCAATGGTTAAACCTGGCCCAATCCTACCTCTGAGAGTTCGAACCTTAGTGGATGGTATAATCAAAGAACATACCATCATCTTCACCAGTTGATCTGCAACCTTTCAATGTGTCACCATTTTTTTTAAAAAAAATTGAAAAGAAATGTTTAAAAATAAAGGAAGGAAAAATATGCAGTCATATTGACATATTTTTTATTAAACAAACTGATTGCATAATTTTAACTTCCCTGTTCACTTACAGCTAAAATTCTAATTCTTAAACTATAACTACTCCACCATTTAAAAAACATTTTATATTATATATTATGTTTATTTTTATTTTCTTCATAAAACCACCTATTTCTCCTATAAAAAAACAGCAGCAAGCAAATCCATACTACAGAGGTTATTCATGACAAGTTTCTATATTTTTAAACTTTTCATGGCTTCATTGAATATGCACAAAACAATTCCATTCCATGTGATTCTTTTTCTTTTTTCTTTTGGAGATCATCCACAAGATCATTTTTGCTACTTGATAGGGAGTTGGAGCCTTAGACTGAACCTCTTCTACTGAGAGCCAAAGACTAAGGGGTATCCATTCCATGTGCATTTTCAGTTGCATTGTCCATTTGAAACTTCTTGTAGACAGTAATATCTAAACAAAATTAAAAAACAAAATATAATGCAAGCCATATTTGGTTACACAGACTCCCAGCTTTGTACAAATTGAAGTGCCCAACACAAAAATCCATGGATCAATCTAACAAGCAAAACAAGGAAAGATTTGCAAACGAGTATACATTGATCAAAAAGGAAAGTTATGCATCCGAATAACCCAAGAACAAAGTAGTTATTTAAAAAATTACAAACTTTCTCATGTACATTAGATCATTGCAAGGACTGCTAGCTTCCCAGATCTATCTATACATGAGAAACTACTTGAAGGGCACTAGTTTTATGAAACTCTCCTTCCACACATCGATCTGGATACTCAATGGAGCAAAAATCTGCAAGAGCTTGCATGGTATGCACTTGCATTTTAAGATTCACAATATAATCAGCAGTCTCCTGGAAAAGAAGATCAATATTCCTCATCTCCCGCCCACCTGGAACCAGCCTCTGCAATGCTCTCACCTTCACCTCCACAGCACTAGCACTAACACTAACACTAACATTCTTGGGCTTGAGGGAAACCACTCTCAGCCTACGCACAAGGGCAGATGCACAGCGTTTCTTCATGGGCTTAGACCGAGATCTAACAGAAGATAATGCCTGCTTCATGATCTTTCTGTGCAGGCTCAGGTTCAGGGCTCGACTCCACCCAGACCCACTGATTTCATTAGCAGTCTGGGCCAGGCACAAATCTGCTGCAAATTGTATGGCTTGCTTTCTCTTCAAAGCAGATTTCCTGTGCACATTCTTGTGCACATTCTTCAGGGCAGGAATAAGATGAGCTAGGAAGACTCGAGCTCTATCTGTCTCCATGTCTAAATTAGGGCAGATGGGTATGTGTCTCCACGGATGAAGTATATATATAGAAAGTCTTTCAGCCTATTTAGGGGTCACAGAACAGAGTCTGAAGCACTACTACTACTACTTCTGGGAAGTTTCTGGGTACAGCGCAGAGTCACATGGACGACCAGGCGGGATTGTGGAAATCCTGTTCACGATGCATCGGCTGCGGAAAGGTAGGCAGTGGCAGAGCCAGCTCATAGCCCTCAAATGCCCAATGAAATGCCCACAGCCCTGCTAGTTTATGGCCGCCTAGAAAGATTTTTTTTTTTTTTTTTTCCTCTTTGCACATGCTCCTGTCCAACCGACCATGTGCCTGCTTCTATTACAATCGCTTATTTAGCCCCTAAAAGCGGCTGGACAATTTTCCTGACCATTTTAACATTAGCTGGCTGCCTCAGCTGCCACAATTTAGCCCAACTCCATTAAAAACTAATCCATGGTTTCATAAAATTATAGATATGCCCACGAGCGTATTCCAGATTTTTCGATCGATGCAGTGAACGACTGAGCTGCTCTGACAGTATTGTTTATTATACTTGTGAAAAATGCTTTGGTGTTGGAAGTTCCACAACAGCAAGGTTTGGTGTTTGTGTACCATGGGGACAGAAAGTGAGAGCATGTGAGATCCGTTCATGTTTTCCTGTTGGCCAGTCTTCAGATTAACTATTTTAATCTCCTCCTGCATGAATTTACTACTTTATGTGAATCATCTCTGCCCTTTTTAAGGGAGAACAGGACAGGTATTATTATTAAACTCCCATAATTGAAAAGTGGATTAATGGATTTGGATTAAGGGGTAATCAATCTTTCTGGCTTTTTGCATTACTTATTCTCTTATCCTCCTTGACTGTGTCTGTAATGCATTTTTAAATCACCCATCTCCGTAGAATCAATTCCCAAATCGAGATCTTCTTTGAGATATTGAAATGAATAGAATATGCAGGTGAACCAGTGACAGGGTAACAGATGGAGGGTTAGTTGTATTATGCAGGGTACGAAGGAGACATTGTGTAATGGTCGTACACAGATGGATGAGTCATCACCGTATAAGGATAGAAGGAATTTCATCTCTTCTCACACCAAATTTGCTCGCCAAAAGGGTAGATGGACTAAGTTCAACTCTGACTAAAATCTACTTTTTAAGATACTGTAGGGGTGGAAGGAAATGAAAAAAAGATCTTTTCAATGAGCTTTAGGGTACAGAATTGAATTATCAATAAGAAGTAAATTACTTAAGAATTAAGGAGTTCACATAGGGGAGAGGACCCAGTAGTTGAGCATCTTAGAGCACTCTAATTTGAAACTTCTCAAAATCATACGTGGCAATTTCGAATCAGTTCAAAAATTTTACAGTACTTTACTTGACAAGGCCCCTGCTTATAACTAAGGTTTTAGGGCCACATTAGCATGCTTTTTGTTGAGGTGTCAAATAGTTCCCCCCCAAAAGGGTGGACCAATAGGTGTGCATTAAGTCACATTTTGTTGGTGGGCTGATGTGGCATCACATGATTGGTTGCCTTTTAAATCTAAAGGGCACATTTCATTCAATTATTAGTACTTATAGTCAACACTAACAACCTTGAAGTTGCAACTACTAGTGCTAAACTTTTAAAAATATTGGACCTTAAATGCACAAATACTATCTCAGTGATTGGAACTATCTCACCTATTGGGTCTTTTCCCCTAGTAATTAAATACTAGCAATTGGACCCATAGGTTCAATGGGCACACTGATTCAAAAAATATTGTAGAATTTGTTAGATACTTTGTGAAAAATGGTCTTGTCATTCTCCACTTCACTATCAATATCTTCATGGGATTCGTGAACTTCAAAACTTGTGGTTCATACTAAAAATTCAATTGAATAGTAGCAGAAAGTCTCTTCTATATATTTAATTCATGGTAAACACAATCATTTTAGGAGCAATAGTAAAGTTAGCATAGATGTTGGTAAAGTTAGTACGAATGGTGGTAAAAATATTTATTTTTCTTTTTGATAAATAGTTCTATTATGTTATAATTGATTTGAAGCAATCGATCATGGGAACACACCACAGTCTTGAATGAGATAAAAAAACATCCTCTTTTCTTTTTAATATATTTAGAAGACTGAAAGAGAAAAGTTAAACTATAAAAAATCAACAAATAGGAAGTGAGAAATGACACAAAAAATGAATGGTTTGCTTATTTTATAATTATATTATGTTATTCTTAAGGTACAATTTTTTTCCAAATTTAAAATATATAATAATATTCTAAGTAGAAAGGTAATAGCATTGACAAGAAAAACAAAACAATTGAGCGAAATCTTATTCTAAAACAAACTAAGAAAAAAGCAACTTTGTATGCTTACATAGTTGATTCAATTTGCATGTTTACATAGTTGATTCAATTTCCTCCTCAATTTTACTAAAAAAATGTTTGTAATTGTGAAAATTACATACCCATGTGTTTATCCCTTATGTTTTGGGCCCCTAACAATTAGGTAAGATTGCATATTTTGCATGGAAGTTAAAAAATAACCTTATCCTACTGTATCCCTATAATCACTGATCCCTAGGATGTAGATTTGATTTTAACATCTAATCATTCATTACTCTAATTTAGACTCATTAGTGTCTCCAAGGTGAGGTCATATTTGTTAATGTTTTAAGACCCCCACTCACTGCTAGAATTTGAAGGGACCTTTTTATTACTAGATAGTTAGAGAACATGACTATTAGAAGAGACTAAGTTAGTGTGTTCTTTAGCTACAAAAACAATTACCAACCAAAATTCTTTTAGAAAGACATATACCTAGATCTGCTAGTTTATTGTATGCAACATAAAACTTTTAATGACATCACATAGTAAAATCCATTCTATTTTGGCACTCAACTTGAAATATACATTGCATCATTTGTGGTTCACACTATAACATGTCAAAAGTAAATGTATGTTGATCAAAAAATATGAATTTTGAGATTGCAATTCAAAGTCAATTTGATTATAGTAACTACAATGGTATCACTCTCATCTCTATTCATTGGAGGCATGGCTTAAATTTGACAGCTTTATAGTGTATTTAAAGATTTTAATTGTAACATACAATAAAAATAAATATTTGACTGTATTAACATAATGTAATTTATTATAGAAATTGTAGAAAAAATAATTAATATGAAAATCTAACTGTATGTATATATGCATACATACACATATATATTATTTTTAAATTTTTAATAGAAACTTTATTGTTTAAAAAAAATCCGAAAATTTTAGATTTTTTTAAGTTCTCAATATTTTTCAAGTTTATAAATTCTTTAATAGAATTTTTATTTTTTAATAGAAACTTTTATTATTAAAAAAATCTCAAATTTTTAGATTTTTTTAAGAATAAGAGCCTGGCACAATTATTAAAAATAGAAAGAATTGGAATGCATACATTATTTGAAATACCTTGATATGAATATATTAAAACTATTTGTAAATTATTTTTATATTTCTTATATAAAATTTGACTTGCATTTAAAAAAATTAATTGTCATGCGAAAGGCAATAATGAAGACTAAATTGTAGGAAAATTTTTTCTTGATAGGCAAGGTGGACTGTGAAATTTAAGCCTTAATTGGAGGGGATTGTCTCTCTTTCTTTGTGGGGATACATGGGTACTTAACACAATGTTATTTTGTTAGGACCCATTACACCCACTTAAGTTGCATTTTAAAGGGTATTGTTGTATTTATGCATTTATTACATCTTAAGATATTAATCTTACTTAGACCTAGAATACTATGTATATATTTCTTATGTAAATATCTCTACATATTTCACACTTTCATTCCTATTTTATTTGTTCTTTTATAAAAAAAATTTGTGAGAGTTCTCTTCATATTTTGAAGTGTGATTTCATTACATTTATTATAAACATTTATTGAAAGAAATAATTAGAATTTTTTTTAACTAAATTATTAGTTTGTAACTATAATTCATTAGTTTCTAAATAATAATTTGGAACATTTATCTTCATACAAATTCTTAGTAATTTTACCATTATAAAATTGTAAGTATACATAAGGCAACAAACATAATAATTTTTATTTATCATTCTTTTAAATCTTTTCCTTACTAATTTATTATTCAATGTATCATATATTATAAGCCACTTATAAACCCAAAATCAAGTCACCCCTAATTGTGGACTATAAAAGGATTTCATTTCCATTTCCATCATTATAATATTTTCAACATAATCTTTAATTGTTGTAATACAATTAGACAAGCAATATTGTTGTAATGTAATTTATAAAATCTTTGTTGTTAGGTAAATAATATCCAAATTAAAAAACTTGGGAACCGTTTTTGAAGATAAAAATGCTCTCATTAATGAAATATATTTATATAGTGTCAACTTATATAAACAATCAAGTCAAAAATAGGTGCCTTTAGAATGATATTTTTGGGATTCTTTTACATAGATTTTTCTAAATATTATTGATTTATTTAAAATTGAAGATTAAGGAAAAAAAAGGAACATAAGAATAAAATAAAATTAAAAAAAGGAAAGTTAAAATATAAATGAAATGTAAAATTTAAAATGAAAAAGCCATGTTAACATGGAACCAAAAGGCCTTTATTGTCGTGTTTGAAAAGGAGACTTCAATTCCATTGACAACAAATTTGTGGAACCAGTCCTCTCAAAAAAATATTTTGTTTGAACCAGTCCTTAACAAATTTGGGGTTTAAGGGAGACTTCAATTCAAACTTCCAGATCTGAATTATTCTATGCAATCATGTAGCAATGTAATTATTTTGTTTGTCCTCTCCCATCAAATATATTCTTCTTTCCAACACTTTCCATCAATTATAATCTTTCTTTCCAGCACTTTCTAGACAATGTCAAGATTGCATTAAGTCGATAACTGTAATTGCATTCAAAGGCAAATAGCATTTATTTTAATGGGAAGATTACACCACCTAAAATTACAGAGATGGTAGTAGCTCTGCTGAACAGTATTTTGCCACCAAGTTTAGGTAATTATAATAGCCCAAGACTTAACTCACATAGATTCAAATTCTTAAGGCCAAAAATTTCCATGTGACATAACTAATAATAATTAATGCCCTCTCACAGGAAATTCCTTGCAAATGTTAAATAAAGTGACAGCAGCCATGGAAAAGCAATACACAAATATAAAAGAGTTCATAGCGTTTGAAGAGTGCCAATTTAATTGATGTTCCACCTTAACCAAAAGAGCCTCATAAGTCCAAGTTGTTTGTTAAAAATGTTATCTTCACTATTCCATTGATGTGCATCCTCCAGTCTATAGCTTGGATATCCCTGTTGACTGGACTTACTACACTTGCAGCGCATAACTTTGGTATTTCTAGCACTTGTTCCTCTACCTACACTTGAGAATTTGGCTCTGATTTTTCTGAAGATGAATGTTGTTCACTATTATCTCCTTGTTTCCTCCCAAGAAATGAACCCACAACTTTAGTAACACGGTCCACAATACCTTTCCCTCTAGAAGGATCACTTGAAGTACTCTAGTTATTGCTTCCAGAGGCACCTATGTTTGTATCAGTTGTAGACTGGAAGGCGGATGAGGACTTCAAGAGCTTTATGGGTAACCCCTCCATTGAAACAATAGTTAATCTGGAGAAACAAAGAGCTGAAAGGAGGTTGAAGGAATTGGCAAAGGATGCCTTGGGGAATGTCTTTCAGAAATTCATTTCAAATTTGCTCAGAAGCACAATAGCTCTAGAAAAGGAGAGGTTGGAGAAGGCAGAAGAAAAGTTTAAGGCTCTTGATCTCAACAAAGTAAGATTTGCTCTGATTGCTGATCCTTACTTATGATAGAGAAGACAAATAAGTGCTCAAGCATACCCATTCATCCAGAAAAATGTGGTGCTAGAGAAGAAAGCGTTGCATCTGGTTATGATCTCCATAGGCTATGGTTGATAAAGACTGAATCCAACGTTAACCCTGATGGAAAGCATGCAACCAAACGTGTACAGTGACCATCTCCACTACCAGAGCATGGTTAACTAAGATCTATGTCAAATTAGATAGGACACTGAATCTGATCGCAATCATATATTAGATTTGGATAGTCTTGCCTCATTAAAGAGAAGCTTCCTCATTGTGGTTGTGTGATATGGTCAAAAGAAAAACCCACCACATCATTCCAAATTCAACAAACGAGATTATTTTCATCGTAGTCCTTTTCATTTGAGCCGTTCATCTACCTAATTCATGTAGTGCTGCTCACTACAAGAATGCTTATCAGCGTAATTAAGTATGTTCTTTTAAATAACAAAGAGGAGTTGAGGATATAATTTTCGGTGTGATTTGAATATTTTGTTGTTGTAGATTATGTTTCTAGTCATTAGGTATGGGATTTGAGGTTTTGTTAGACTTCTGAATGATGCATTCTTTGCTCTAGGTCAATTGTGTATTTGTAGAAATGATCTCCACATCTATGTATCTGACCTCTAACACATGGATTCAACCAATGCCTATGAAAATGACCTACACTCTCTTAATCTCCTAAGACTTGCTCACATCGGGTATTTGAACCTATAAATGAAGACTTGGAAGTATCTATAGATGTTGTTAGAGTTTGTTGTTCAAGGGTTATCCTCCTTAGTCAAACCCCTTGAGTTGATTCAATGGTTTGAACAAGGATTGAAGACATGCCAAGAAACTATGCAATATGCCTAGTTTGTCCTTATAATGTGGATATTGATGTTAGTTGATGATGCAATGATAATGTGATGATCGGAAAAAAGAGATGATGGATCTAGGTCCTTTATAAAATGAAATAGGGTTTGTCCTTTATACAACACTCTAGCATAGAATTTTAAACATTCCACACTCAAGTTGGCAAGTAACAACTAGTAAGAATGGGATTGGCTTAGGCCTAGTATTAAATTTGAATGTGTAAGTTTATGGGTCAAATTCATACTCGAGGGTTTAACCTTGGATAAGGTATGGGAAAGATGAAGATCAATTCTAGACTCATAGGATGTGTGAAGGTAGGTTCAAGTTATTTTGTTAACTTTCACATAGAAATATGTCATTTGTACACTAGTCATTGCATTTGGAACAATTATGTCAAAGTGAGTCTCGAACAGATAGGGAAAAGTGCAAGGTATGCAATTTTCATCCTTACATTTTGCCCCCACTTTGGCTCACATGCGATCTACTATGAATCATGCATGTCAAAGTACAACAAACAATCAACATAAAAGTTACAAGTAATAGATAATCATTAAAAGGGTATAGATATGGATGAAGATTTTATGTGTGTTCCTTGTAATGAACACTCCATATTGAAACTTGCAAGAACAAAGTTCCATGAGTAGCATCCTACTAACATTTGAAATAGGCATGATCAACAACTGCTAATGTGAGGCCCACCCTTGTGTGATTGGATTAGTTGCACTTTTAGACCATGCAGTTTTTGCTTCATCAAGCTAAGGGTTTGATCTATGGGAGGGTGACTCTATCTTCGAGATAATGTAGTGTAGAGGTGGAATATCACCTGTTGTGTTTAAACTGGAACCTTTAGTGTTGTAATGCGAGGCTACCATGTGTTGTACTTCTTGTTTTATTTTATGAGACTTGTTATTCAGGGTATCTTTGGCATGTGGACATGTGGGACTACTGATCTCGTTATTCAGACTTTCTTGACTCTATCCCTATGTTTTGATTTGTTAGATAGAGTATGTTGTGATGTGGTTATATCTTACTTGTTAGATTTCACTGACAATTATATGATATGTGACATTCATTTTGATGCTAATTGGGATATTAGTTGTTGAGTTAAGGAATGGATTACTATGCAAGTTTGAGCTTGAATTGATGTTTAGAAAAATAGTAAATTATGAATCTTGTCAATAATGCTATGTGTTGCTATTGAGGATTTAGATGATTATGCGACATTGTGTGTGTGTGCATTTTCTTTCACTTCAGCTATGATGAACATGTGCTATTAATCTATTTGTGTAAGTGTGTAGGCAATTTTCCATGCCCATGGAAAATCGGAGGTCGTCCCGTAACCCTATGTGAAATCCGTGTTTAAGCTGATCTAGTCCCAAGAGGGACAAAGGTCACATGTGTTGGTGCATGATGCTTTCATGATGTCTGCATTTATGTTATTTTTTATTAAGGTTCACCCTTTTTATTTATTTTATTAAGGTGTTGTAAATATGTATTGTTTAGTTTGCACCATTTGGTGTCATTTATTTTTATGGGCCTTTACTAGTGATTTTATGCACCATATGATGTTTATTTTGGCCTAAAAATAACCCTAGGTCATACTTCTAGGGTCTAGGGCCAACTTGGACATGTTAAACCTTAGTTATACCTCCATGGAGTCACTTTAACTTTACCCCAAGGTAAATTGACGAATTTTTGAATTTGGTTATGGGGTTGACAAGTCAAGGGTCCACCTTGACCATCCCCACTACCCTTGGTTTGGTCTACCTTATCTTGAAGGCTTGGGAAGCCGCCAAGACCTTCAAGTGTGAGAGGATCCCATCCCTATGCTCTCACACATGTGTGAGACCATCTTGGAGGGAATGGGATTGACTTGATGGACAAGGTGTGGACATGTGTCCCATTCTTACCCTCATGGAGTCTCCAAGTTGGACTCACATCTCCACTATGCTCTCACACACTTGTGTGAGAATGTGAGGCCTTGAGGGATAGGAGTGTGACATGTGTCATCTCCTCATCCCTTGGAGATGGTGAGTGGGATTGTGAGGAGGAAGGAGAAGGTGACATGTGTCACCTTCTCATTCCTCAAGGTTATGGTGTGTAGCTTATTAAACTCCCTCTTTGAGAGAGGGAGAGGGTTCTTTTTTTGCCTTATTTTCTTGATTATGGTTGTAGGGAGAGAGTTAGCTAGTGTTTTGGGAGAAATTGCGAAGGCAAGAGGCTTGGAGGGAGATTTGGAGGAGCTTTCCATCAACTCTCACCATTTTTAGGGCTTTAAAAGGTAAGCTTCAAGGCTATAAGCCTTCCCTTTGTTTTACATTTCATGGTGATGGTGATTGTTTGTGTTGTTTGATTTTTTGTGTTGTTGTGTGGGTTTCTTTGTGGGAGTTTGGATGAAGCTCTCCATTTTGGAGAGAGCTCATCATGTTTGGGGTGGGAGAGGAGTGAACCTCCTCGAGGTCACCCTCACCATTTGTATTGATATATTGATGGCCATGAGGTGTTTGGGGAGAAATGGAAAATTTGTGAAGGCATGAGTGCCTTGGAAATGTGATAATTGAGAAAGTTTAAGGCTAGAGGCCTTGTGTTATGAGAAACAAGAGTATTGAGATTTTTTTTTTGGTGCACCTCTAGAATCGAGAACAATCCACTCTCCTACCCCCTAATATCCATGCAAATGGATTTGTATTGTGCAAGCCTTTGGTGGGTTGTTCTTACTTGCGTGAGGGTATTTTGTGGTGTTTTGTTGTTGTTTTGGTTTGAACCCGGTTGCTTGGGTGACCTCTAAGCTTGGGGGCGATTCTTCTTGAGTCTATGGTTGGAAGGCGAGCATCCCCATGGGCATGTGAAGGCTTTGTTTAGTTTGTTGCAGGTTTGAGGACTTTGAAGTTTTGGGAGCTTTGGAGGAAGTTGTAATTTTGTGATTTTTGTTAAGTTGGATTTATGACAGCCATGGGCCTTGTTGGCCTTGTTGTAACCTTATAAGAGAGTGAGCTCTCTTTATAATTGTTGTAAACAAAAAGAGGAAAATGTTTCTAAGTATTCAAGTTATTTTTAACATATGAGGTTGCTATTTATTTCTTGCAATAGTTTCAAAGAAAATATTATGTGTGAGTTAAAGGATAATCTTCCTCCTACTCTCTTGCATTTAAATGAAATATTGCTGTTGGAAAAGAAGGAGAAACTTAGGTTATTGCAGTTTATGAAAGGAAATATAAATGTAACTATGTAGTTTGAAAAAGGAAAATAAGTTTATTATAGTTTGCATGTGGATAAATTATCTTGTTGTTCCTTTCCATATATACTTTAAAAAAAAAATTAGACAGTAGGAAAAATGGGTTGCAAAGTTGATGTAATATATATATATATATATATATATATAACTGATTTAATAATACTGTGTTTTTTTCCCTCTTCTTTTACCACAACAAAGTTATTTAACAGAGATGAATGATATATATATATATATATAAAATATTGTATACATATTTCACAGTTTTCAGAATAGAAAATACTTTAAAAAAAAAGATATCAAAATAGTATTGAATGTAGGGTAGAAAGCCCTAAGTGAGGCCGAAGGCCAGGTTTGTGGCAAGGAGGGTGGCGCTGCCATTTTTATAGTTTTTGCAGTGCTTTTGGGGGAGGGGTTGGACCCCCCCATCCACCCTCTGTGGAGGGTGTGCGGGAAGGCTGCTCCACCCCCCCATGGTCTCTTTGTACCTTTGGTGCCCAGCGCCCCCAAATCTGATCTGCCATTGTGCATTCCATTGGCCGCTGACTGCCTTCCTGTAACTTGCAACTTCATGCATTGATATATATATTTAAACCCCTCTCAGTATGCCAAAACAAAATAAATAAATACATATTTTGATCTCTGCAACTTAACAATTTGCAAAACAAAAATATATAACTGGTATTTAATCTTCTGGGGTCTCTCTCTCTCTCTCTCTCTCTCTCTCTATATATATATATATATATATATATATATATATATATATATATATATATATATATATAGTTTGCAAAACAAAAATATATAACTGGTATTTAATCTTTTGGTCTCTCTCTGTGTGTGTGTGTGTGTGTGTGTGTGTGTGTGTGTGTGTGTGTGTGTGTGTGTGCTGCTCTACGAAACTAAAACAATAAGAGTATATTTTAAACCTCTATGTATACCTTTCCCAATAGCAGTGGCCTCCATGAAATAACCTTCAAACCTATTCAACTTGGGAAATTGAAAGGAAAACAAAAAACAAAATAGAGCATAACAATATGGAGAATAGAAGAAAAGAAAAAGAATGGGGTTATGGTTTCATTGGAGAAGAATAGAAAATAATAAGAGGGAAATAGAGAATAAAAAATAGGATTAGGGTTACATAGGAGAAGATAAATGAGATTAGGGTTATGGAAAAAAAAAATAATGGAAAAAGATTTTTAGGGTTGGGGGTGCATAAGGAAATAAATATATTTGGAAAATTTGTGTGCATAGGAATATTTTATTTCCCTCTTCTCATTCCTTTTAGCTTTGATTGTGGGAAGGATATTTTAATGGACTTAACGACCTTTGTTTTGTAAACTTAGATTTTTTTCCTTTATTTTTATTGCTTTTGGTTTATTTAGCTAGGCGGGTTTATTTAAACTTAGGCTTTGTAATTATTTTTAGTGGGCTTTTTAGAGGGAATTTTTAATAATGGGAATAACTATTTTTGGGGTAAATGAGTTGTACATGAGTTTTTTTTTAATTTCCATTTCTTACCCCACATGTGTCTTTTCAATGTTAGAAAAAAAAACAATATAGTGGATTTTATGACTTTGAGTTTTAAATTTAAAGTTTATCTCTTAAAATCTAATTTTACTTTATTCCATTGTTTTTTTATTAAGTTAGTGGGATTAAATTTTACTCTAAGCTTTTAAATTAATTTTAGTGGAATATTTCAAAGGGGATTTTAGAGGTGAAAAATAATGTTAGGAGTTTCATTTAATTTAAAACCATTTTATTCCTCATTTTAATGATTTTGATTTGTTGGGTTAAGTGGGAAATAATGTTATAAAATTATTTATTTTACCTTTTTAAATTTATTTTTGAGCTAGTGTTTAGCTTTAAGGGGATTTATAATTAACTGTTTACTTGGAGATTGTAAATAAATTATTTAATTTTATCACCTTGGCCAAATAAGGAATGTTGGAGAAAATTAGGTTTAAGAGTATATTTAGTTTTAAATTATTTTCTTTTATAAATGGTTTTAGCAAGGGTGCTATTTTTTTTAAATAATCCCCATTTTTAGTGAGGTGGCGTTATGCTACCGGATTTTCCCTGGGTTAGGAAGGGATAATTAAGTGGTTAATTTATGTGTTAATTTATCATTTTTATTGTTATTGAGCATTTAATTTTTGACTTGGCTGAAATTAATTAATCTTATTTATGTTATAGTTTCTTAGGGCTGGGTTTTAATACCTAACGAAATCACTTCACCTCATCTAGGAAATCTAGGGTTAGTTCCCATTTCGAAATCTACCCTCTTAGCGACGCTCCTCAAGTCACATAACCCCCTTAGTAGGCTTACATTTTGTAGGGGTTGCGAAAAGTGTTCACATTACCCCGACATTTGATTGATGTTATGCGCCTTTGTGCATATGCCACCGAGCGTGCATGTTGCGCACGAGGGGGTTCTAGAGTCGTGGAAATTTTTTTGACATTTCATGTCATGACCACATGACAAATGTGGACATGACATGTATGTTGTGTGTTGTGACCACATGGGAAATGTGGGCATGACAGCTAAACAATGTCAACAAGTAAAGAAAAAGAAAAAGAGGGCTACAAAGGCACCAAAAAAGTGATATGGGTGGTTGTAAAGGAGCCTGCACAGAAGGTGATGTAGGTGGCTATGAAGGAGTGTGCATAAAGAGCGTGAAGTTGAAATGACATAAAGACATGATGGGCATGGAGTTGTTATGGCATGAAGCCATGATGGACATGAAATCGTAAGGAGTGAAGTTCTCATTATAATCATAATCATCAAGGAATGTTAGTGATAATATATACACCTTCAATTGGTTTCATATAAAGGATGCAAGGAATTGAAGGGGAAAAAAAAGTGATGCATACAATATATGATCACATAAGCATAATAACCATGTAACAAATAATATGTGAAAGGTATGTGTTGGTTAGCTCTTTAGCATAATGTAATAATTTCAAGATATCAAATGTTAGCTAAGCAATATATAAGAGAACAAGATGTAATCATATAAGCATGTGTAATAAGAGGAAACAAGATGCCCCTAATGTTGAGGACAATGAAAAGTGATAAGCACCAAAGTGCCAATTATGAAATATGTAATCATAGAGAAATATAGGACATGTAGTCCTGATAAAGATATATGTAATAAGGGGACCAAGATTGCCCCCAATGTCGAGGACAATGATCAAGCATATATAAATGTAAGATGTAGTGTGAACTCATAAATTTATCTCATGTAAAATCTAGGCATGATAAAGCATGACATATAAAGTGTATCATAAGGCATAAATATGAGAAGCATAAGATCATGTAAACAAGTAATCATCATTAGATAACCTTGTGGAAGCATCATACTACAAGAGCATGTAACCATGCAAGCATCATAAGGTAAGAGCACGTAAATGTAACATGACAAGCATAAGATAACAACATAAAATTGTGACATCATCAATACAAGTAACCTAAAAGGGGATGCACCCCAAGTGGGGAATAATAACATGTGAGAGACATGAAATAAAACACAAGACATACTATTCAATGTGAAATGAGAATGAGAACATCACATCAATGACACAAGACATAATATGGAAGGTAAAATGATAATGAAAACATTACATTAATGACATAAAGCATAATATAGAAGATATGAGAAAGGAGAATCATAACATGCATGGCTCAATCAAAACAACCAAAGTCAAAACACAAAACAAATCAAGTTATGTTATTTGTCAACATGGTGAGAGTGGGTACCAATCACTCCATGCTTTACACCATCCCAAACCCAAAGGGAGAGCACAAGATAAACAAATACACGACACAAGAAATAAGTGACATGAACCACACAACATGCATTCATAGTCACTTGTGTCAACAAGCACAACTAAAGATGTCTTTTCATCATCAACATGCTAACTAAGTTAATTCAATTAATGCATTTATGTCCACAGAAGACCAAAATTGGTCTATGCGACTAAAAGAGATGCAATGTAGATAGGGTCCAAAGGGAGTGTAGGGGCACATCACAAGAAAAATATAAAGTAAAATTTGCTCTAAATATCAAGGTCTCAACCAATAATTTGAGAATAATCATTAAAAAGATCACATTCCTCCCAATCATAAAAGTGTATATCCTTATATTGAAGTTGTGAATCATCTATATCATGTAGATCATGTATATAGTGTGTATGTTGTATCATATGATCCTCATCACTATGCAATGTAGAATTATAATGAATGTATGTGAAAGAGGCACCAAGTCTAATTTCGATTTCCCCTCCCACTATTCTTGTTTTCGTGAAAATGCTTCTTCTTTTAAATTTTGTACTTTTTATGTATTATATCTTTATTTCATATCCAAGTAGTTGAAGGACCCTTTGAAGATGAAGCAATTTTATATCTTTCATTTACAATTAATTTATTCTTATTCTCTTTCCTTGGTACACTTAGAGGCAGTTCTTCATATGTATCATCTGTAGGCCAACGTATATCATATAACCTTTATGCTTAGGTGGAATATAATGTGACTCTTGTGGACTTTAAGACTTGATTCTATATCTTCTTAAAGTTCTTTATATTATGAAGGTAACTTTTGTTTTACCCTTATAGGTTCTTGTGGCCTCATATATTGCTCATTTTCCTACTTTTATCCTAATGCATTTTTATAAAAATCATGTATAAGATCTTGTTGCTCATATGGAGGATCCTTGGGTGTTTTCACATATATGTTCAAAGTGAAATAACTTGATTATGATATGGACTCATATGGGTCTCTAAGAATGGTAACAACCTCACCTTTATGAGCATATTTAATATTAATAAATTACTAATAATCCTTAGAGAAGAAAAATGTTTAATAGGTTACAAAATCCAAAACTAGTACAATAGAATGACAAATCAAAATAGAGACACATACTCCAAGAAGCTCTTTAAGGAAAAAACAACAAGAAGCATAACACCGCTCTAATATATTATCTAAAGAACAAGTTTATGTAATATATAAAGTATTCACTTGTGCTCAAACAACTTCTTTGCCTTGTCAAATTTGACAACATGCACCTTCAAAGAACCTTGTCAACACCCTAAAATTCAAGCCTAAAAATATTTGTAAGTGCTAAAACAAAGTGGTTTGAGCTCTTCTTAGATGTTTAAATTTAGGTTCCTAATTATCCAAATGAAATGCTTAAGTAAATTCAAATGTCTCACTTTCATTTTTCATTCCATTAATATCATTTTAAAACTCCAATTAGTATTTACAAGTTTGAATATTCATACCTTCTATTAGTAATTCTTCTTCCTCATATAACTATATTAAAAATTGAGTTACTTGAGCAAATTTTAGTGACTCAACTCTAACATTCATTGGTACACCTAATGCCATTAGTGCCATGCAATTAGAACCCCATGGTTTCCACTCTAAATTATGATGTTAATTAGATGTTAAGTAAAAGATCGTGATGTCTAAACAAGCGACATAATAGCATAGTGACCATGCTAAGCAATTTCACAATGCCACCTTCTAGCATACTAGGAAGAAGCTTTCTTGAAGGTTAGGATTGCCTAAATTAGAAAGGGGTTATATTATTAAGATTCTAATGTAGAGATTAAAATTTAGAAATTATTCATTTATCTCTCATATGCATCATATGATTTAATTTCCTTTCTTTATTCTACTTGGTATAAATTTTTTAGTTGTTCAATTAAAGCCCATTATTGCTTTTATTATATTTTTAGTTAACATTATTCATTTTAATTTCACATGGCTATCACCACACATTTCTATCTCAATATGAATATATACAGTTCATTAGAACTTGCTAGATTGAAGTAGAGTAACTAATACTTACTGGTAAGTTCTTATTTGTTGCCCAAGTAAAGATCTTATGATAATCCAATCATTCTAACATTCTAGTCATTATATCATTAATTATGCACTTAGAGATACAAGTTCTTCTCTATGAGCTTGCGGATGTACATTTATACTACCATTTTTAGAAAATAACTAATTTAAAAGAATTATAATTTAAATCCTCTAATTCATAAATCTAATTCATATATCAATCAATCAATCTCATTAATACAAGCACCTAATTTCACCACAAGTACCCAATTATTACAATTTAATCAATCTAAATAGAACTCTTCCAAAAATTATACATCTCCTATGCATAATAATCATCTACATAATCCATAATGTCCTAATACAAAGGGTTATACTTACAATAATAGGCCTCCTTGAAGTCAGGGCTAATATCTTGCATCTAATCAAACATGTGACTACAACAAGATCTAAGACTTGCCCCATAGCGAGTCTAATGAACTGCAATTGTAGTCGATTTATTGACTCCAAGACACTTCCTACATCAAACTCTAAATTTCTAGTGCAACTTATGCTAGACATTGTGCATCAAGTTTCTGAACTCTAACCCTAATGCATTTAAGGGTTCAGACTCTGATTGTAAACAACCCCCTACCTTTTCTTGTTTGTAGTTGTTTGCTAACTTACTCCCCTACCCTCCTATCCTTAGTTTTTCATTCCCCTTGAACCACTCCCCCTATTTTTTTAAGGTCAAGTCTGCAATCCAATTCATTATACTCCTCTTCCTAATGATGGATCACTGAGTGTGATCTAAAATGTCAATGAAAAAAGATACATAGTCAAATCCAAAAATATTCAACATAACTTCATGGACTATGGAAAACTCGTGCCAACTATTGTAAACTACAACTTTAGCCTGGAAACCCCTATTTACAATGCAGTTTAGACTATATTTCTGACCTACAAAACAAAGTGTTGGAAAATATCTAAGGCAAGGAAATAACATGTTTTCCCTTCAATCTCTAAGGCATAATTTCCTTTCTTTAAGAGTTGTTTACAAATAGTCTTGGGGATACATTCATGAGGGTGTGAGCCCTGAATTAGCCACACAAAAAACCACTTGAAGTACATAGATCCCCAGATATTGGAAGATTATTACATTTCACTATAAAAACTAGTTACACATGAAGTATAATTTAATTAAAACTAAGTTAAATATATTAATACTACATACTCACCAAACCAATGAGATGTACAAGCTCTAGGCACACAATCCAAGAATCCTAGAGATCTTTGAATCCCCAATGGTGCTATAGTGTCACCCAACCATGTGGTACCCTTAGGCCCACCCCTCTAAACTGAGAGACAAATGTAAGGACATAAGCACACTCACACAATGCAAGAATATGGATACACTCACACCAAGAAACATGCATAACATAGTGCTATAACATTTGAATACACCAAATGCAATAATCACAAGGTATAATAGTATACTACTCATGATCATGTCAAACACAAAATTTGATTGCAAGAAAGGATGAGAATCCTAGATTCAGATGAGGAGTGTCAACACAGTGCCTCAATGGCCATGAGGGTTTTGGGAGTCAAATTCCTTCATGAAGTCACTCAACAACAATCACCAACTACTATGAGTTGTGACATGTCCTTCACAACTAAACTAAATCCATCCAAGGCATTCAATATGACATAGGTATCTTATTTAATATGTTTTAATTACCCAAATGAATTTTGAGTTATTACTTGATTAAACTCTCCCCTACTCTATCCTCACATCACTCTAGATCATGGTGAGCAGTGAGAGCCACTTCTCTCCTAATCTAGACCTCAATCCTAAAGGTCCATCACTCCAATTCTACAAATTTGGTGTGGCATAGAAAACAAAGCAACATCTTCTACAATAATATGCTAAAAGGTGCATGTTTCCAATTCATAATAAATGACATTCTTTTCACAACTCAATTCAATCAAACAAGCCTTAAATTGAAATTTTACCATTTTCACATGAAGTTGCAAAACCATAAAATTCTCTATGCCTCCATTAATGGAATAGCATGATGTTGGATTTAGGACAAACAACAGAGATGGGGGGGGGGTGAATCAGTTGTTCAAAACTTTTTTGCAATTAACCACTTAAATCCTTTTCTTAATTCAGCATTACAATAATAAATCAATCATGAAACTTAATGCAACAATTCAAGAGTAGAAACACATTCACACATATGACACCAAGATTTTTGACGTGGAAAACCCGGTTAATGGAAAAACCACGGGGTGATTAACCCAAGATTGTATTCTCTGTTAGAAGAATAGAAAGAACAAAATGGCACATGCCAATTAGGGCTCATTGCCCAAGCACACTACTCACAAGAGGCCCGCTGCCTATAGGAGACACATTGTCTACAAAATAATAAGTATTGCATACTTGAACTGAAGAATAGCATCATCACCATGCTTGATTCAGTTCCATTTAAGCCCAATACCTCTACTCTACCTTTCACACTCCTCCTCTCTACCACACTCTCATCTCCACAAGATGCTCTTTGAAATGACTTTACAATTCCTCATTTATACAAGACATTGACTTAGGAAAGATCATCTAAATCGGCAATCATTACAGAGCAAATATACAAATACAACATGACTAATTACAAAAGACTTCATGTAGATCAACACACTATCGGCCACACAGAACTGAGACTTCAATCTTCTTCTAGGAACACGCTAATCTTCACATAACATCTTCAAGATCATCCACAGGAGGTAAAACTCATCCGGTTGGCCTGACTTAAGAAGAACATCACCATCCGAAAGTATTTCTTCAATTGTGAGCTCAAACTTCAATGCAGACCACCAACACAAATTGGACATGATCCAAAGACTCTCACAAGCTTGCCTAAATCACCAAGAACATCCGCACTACATTTGCTTACTAGAATCATTCTCTCCTTCATTCAGAACCTCAAGAACTCAGTCTGTCATCACTGTCATATTGGAATAGATGCTTATGGACCTCCAGATCATGATCCAATTGGGTTGTCAATTCACATTATCTTCCTACACACTCCACCAAATCTGCAGAACAAGATATTTCATTTTTGGATCTCACCGGACCTTTTTGTATCACTTTGTCACCTCTGAACTTATGCCAGAACTGGTTTTACTTGAGTGGCCACAACTTCTTCAGATCTTCATGCGGACCTCTAAAATCTTTACTGGATCATCTTAAGACACATATCTACAAACTCTTTGAACTGCATCCTCTGATCTTTATCTTAGCTAGGATCTTTAGCTCACTGTCTTCACTGTTCTTCTCTGTTCTTGATTAGAACTAATTTTCTCAATATCCTCAGCACACAACTCATCCAAACCTTATCATTAATGCAACAGGAGTATGTTGATATCAATGACAACACTAGTTAGGCCCATACTTGGAACAATCTCCCCCTTTATCATTGATGGCAACATAAGATGTGAAAAACTATTTTAACCATCAAGACAAGAACTTTTCTTTACTGACACAACTCCCCCTATCAATCACATGTCTTCTCTTCCTTTACTGCTCCCCCTTTGATCAGCAACCACTTATTTTTCACATGTCTTCTCTCCCCCTTTGACATTAATGGCAAAGGGCACATACATGCAACTCCACCACTTCAGAATCATACTAGCTGCTCCCCCTGAGTAGCAGCTCCCCAACATCAATCCGGACCACAACATATGACTTTGATATCCACCAGACTAATGCACATCAGTGCACCTTAGTTCACCATCAAAGGGTAATAACCCCTAACTTCTCCCTAAGATACTCAAAAGAGTCCTTAGGTAGAGGTTTTGTAAAGATATCTGCAATCTGATCCTTGGAAGGCACAAACTCCAATCTGACTTCATTCTTGTTCACTTGCTCTCTCAAAAAGTGGAACTTGATTGATATATGTTTAGTCTTTGAATGCAACACTGGATTCTTTGATATATTTATTGCACTTGAATTATCACAGAAGATTGTGATAGGTTCCTCATACTCCACTCTGATATCTCTTAACATTTGCTTCATCCACAATACTTGAGTGCAACTACTTGCTGCTGTAATATATTCTGCTTCTGCATTGGATAGAGATATTGCCTCTTATTTCTTTCCCAGCCAAGAAACCAATTTCTTTCCCAAAAATAATGCTCCACCACTGGTACTCTTCCGGTCATCCACATCTCCTACCCAATCCACATCTGTATATGCATGAAGAGAGAAATCATGATTTCTAGGATACCACAAACCATACTCAACTGTCCCTTTTAGATAGCTAAAAATCCTATTGATTGCCATGACATGAGATTCTCTAGGATCAACTTAGAATCTAGCAACAAGACCAACAACATTCATAATGTCAGGTCTAGTTTGAGTGAGATACAACAATCTTCCAATCATTGACCTGCACTTTTCTGATCAGCCTTAGGAGAGTCATCATCTTTGCTCAATTTACATCTGGTTGCCATGGGAGTACTCATTAGTTTTGAGTCTTCCATTCTTCAACAATTCTTTCACATATTTGGTCTGAGAAATGAAGATTCCTTTCTTTGTTTGAGTGATTTACAGACCCAAGAAGAAATTCATTTCCCCAAACATGGACATCTCAAATTCACTTCTCATTTGATTTGCAAAAGTTTTGCAAATACTATCTCTTCCTCCAAAAATGATATCATCAACAAATACTTCAACAATTAAGATATTTTCATGATCAATTTTGAAGTACAAATTACTGTCAGCAGTACCTTTGTTGAAACTAATCTTCAAAAGATACTTATCTAGTCTTTTATACCAGGCTCTTGGGGCTTGTTTAAGTCCATACAGTGCTTTCTTCAACTTGCAGACCATATCACCATGATCAGACAATTTAAATCCATCAGGTTGCTCAATGTATACTTCTTCTTCTAAGTCTCCATTCAGGAAGGAAGACTTGACATCCATTTGATATACTTTGAAGTCTTTGAAGGTAGCAAAGGCAAGAAATAACCTAACTGCTTCAATTCTTGCCATCGGAGCAAAAGTTTCTTCAAAATCAACTCCTACTTGAGAGTAACCCTTGCAGATCAATCTGGCTTTGTTTCTGACTACTTCACCAACTTCATTCAGTTTATTCCGGAATACTCATTTGGTTCCAATCACATTCTTATTTCTAGGTCTAGGAACTGTTGACCTATTTTTCCTCTAGCAGGAGTCAAAATAATTCAAGCAGGATCAGTTAGTATGCATACCCCCATGAAAGCCATATTTGTGATCCTGAGGTCTTAACCCAAATTTCAAAATCCGAAGCTTGCCTGAAGAGGCTTACCATGTGAAAGAGCTTGAAAAGATAGGTAGGTTTGCTTAAAACATCACCCTAAAATTTGCCAAAGTGAGGAAGTTATGTGGGGTCATCATCTGGTCAAGCCCTGATGTTCTAATATCATGTCATATTTTAAACATCAGGTGATCTTCCGAATATCACCCGATCTTCCGAATATCATCCTTCCTTCCAAATATCACCCTGATGTGATGATGATGTCACCATCATCACCCTATCTTCCAACTTGTTGGTTTTTTCCCAGACTGGATGCTTACTCCCAGATTTCCCTACAAGGTAGCCATCAATGATCAATAGGATCTCTGGGCCAGGGACCAACAGTATAGGAGATAGACTCTATTTTTATCTCCTCTTCTTCTTCAGGCTCTACAAAACCTAGGGGGGTATTCCCTACTCAACATCCATGAGAATATGCATACAAAGGCTGGGATGCTGACATGAAGCAGATAAGTCCTCCTGTAAGTAGACCAAAACTGCAAGATAAGAGCAAAGGGGCTAGCTTTGGGCCTATTTTTAGTTGTAGACAGAGGACTTGGGATCCTAAAACTAATTCTACTATCCTAATGGTTGTTTTGGAGTTTGATTTTGATTTTGTGTTTGGATGCAGAGCTGGACCTGGTGTATAACCTCAACACAGAACTAGATTGGTGCCTATCCAGGGCTTGGAGTCAGTAGCCATACACCTGTGAATGGTCAGCATGAACAACTGAAACTGGATTTCAAGGGGATTTATGTGATATCTACCTTACAAATATCTCCCAATACAGAGTGTTAAGCTATCTATACTTATGGCATCCCTAATGCAGTATACCCTTCCCAATATTCAATCTGAAAACAATTTAATCTACCCCTTGAGCAGAAGTTAAAAGATCAAACATTCAATATAGGAATTATGTATTCTAGAAAACCAGACACCCCTTAGATATCTAGACTCAGAAGAAGGACACATGCAACACTGGAGACAGAATTAACAAAACACATGCAAAACAACATTATTCATATAAGATTAATCATGAAATCAGCAGGTTCATGCAAGAAACATACAACAGGAGATACATAAACTCACAAGGCTTCCTACACAAAGCGAACCAAAACCAGTCATATTGTATTATAGAGCCAAAATGTCTAACTTTTCAACAACAACCTCAAAAGAGTGACACAGTCTGCCTTTTATAGCAAAACTATGCACTGAACGAATTAATTACAAGGGAAGCCAAAAATTTGCCAGATGCAATGCATTGAGAAATGGCGCTCCAACATAAATGCAGTCGGTGGAGGAGAAGACAGGAAGGGGCCTCGAGCCATGTACCATCGCCTGGGATTGATATCTCAAATCACACCGTAGATCTGTCCACATTCTTGCAACAACCGCCATTACTGCCTCACCAACCCGCAGCCTCTGGAAATGTAGCAACAGTGCGCTCATGGAATTTCTCCCACCAAAACAGTCGCAGACGCTCAGGAGAAAATCCCCACTGCAGGTCCAAAATGTGGCCGTTGATCAAAAATACATCGCAGAAATCAATGGCCCCAAAAAACATTGAAAAGTCACCACCAACCAAATCGTGCCACGTAGGCACCTTAAGTTTCTATCGCCGGGTCCTTTTCCTTTATCTTCCCCGCCAAGAGTCAACAGCCGGAACCTCACGCGGAAATCACCACTTGGCAAGCTCCATGGCACCCTTGGAATGCAAGGGACACTCCGTGAAACTCCATGGAAGCTAACATGTGTCGAGCTCCGCAGCATCTCTTGAAACACAAAAAAACATCCCAGAAACTTCGGCTGAAGCAGCCACACAGCGCCTTCCGTGATACTTTACAAAATTGTGTCGAGAGATTGAAGTGGCCCCTGCTCGTGACACTTGTCGCAATCCACAACTTTGAAACCTGAGGCACATTAAGGAATGGGGCCCACAACCTCCCACTCATCCTTGAAGCAAGAAGAAACAACACGGAGGTCAACACATATCGGCCTCCGCAGCAACTGCAAGGGACACGCGGCGCTATCCGCGCAAATAGAAACTTTATAAAGGGGCTCCTGAAACACAGGCGGAGGTTGCCACTTGGCAACATCTATGGCAACAACTGTTAACTGGGACCCATTTCAAAACACTCAAAAACTTTAAAAGGGTCCCTCGAAACTCAGGCGGAGGTTGCCACTTGGCAACATCCGTAGTAGCAACTCCTTTTACTGGGACCCACCATGTCTGCGCCACACCTTGAAACAATAAAGAAACCAACACGGAAGCTGACACTTGTCATCGTCTGCCCCTACTTAGAAACTCAGAAGAAACTTTTTGAAACATGGGTGGAGCCCGACACTTGGCATGGTCCGCGGGGCTTTGAGTTACTTTTCTTGTGTCCCTCGGGTGCCTCCACGTGGAGCCTTCCGTGTCACTCAAAACACGAAACCCTCGTAGCCACTTTCGGAAACATTCAGACACAGAAACAGTGACCCGAAGCAATGACCCGATATGCATTCGACCCATATTTTTATCATTTTTCAGGGGCCGATAGTCTCTTCTGACTCACAGATGCAAACTTTCAATTGCAGAGGCTGAAAGTGTTGGAACTTTTTGGATTTTTGGGAAGGGGCCTGCATATTTAAATTTTTGAAATTTGAATGCTTATGCAGGCACCACCAGTGGCTCTGTCTGGGGACGTATGCCTCTTGCAGGCATGGCGAGAACCTCAGAATCTCTGGTTTCACAGATTGGGCCTTGTCTATTGGGCAATAGAGTCAAACATTGCACCAACCTGCATCACCAAACACATTATTTCAAAAAAAAATTTGGCAGCCCAAGGCAGCCAAAAAGGAAGAACCATAATTTTTTCTTGTCAAATGCCTAATTCCACACTGAAAGATCCCAATCTCAACTGAAAAGATTGGCAGAATCTGCCCATAATGTCATCTGCTCAATTAGACATTCCACCAGTTTTGAAAACTTGCCACTTGTAGTATTGCCTCTGTCACTCTAGATTTCAAAATTAGACATATAACCATACACATAATATTCCTCAACATTTGGCAACACATGTATGTTACGTCCCTCAGACAGTACATCATATTGCTCTTGGCATTCTTCATCATCTATCTGGTTGCTGCACACCATCAGGCACTCATCCAGCTGATCCAAAAACTGAAGACATTCAAAATAAATGAGACCCCTAGTATCTACTGATATTGAAAACAAATCCTAATCCACACACCCAATGCTGCACATGGCTGAATCAAGTGATGATGAACATTCATTATTCGGAGTTTGTAAATCAGCATCATCTTCAAACAAAGGGTTAATCATGCACCAACGAAGGTCATGACTCACAACAATAAATGTATCCAGAGGCTCATCATAAAGGGGATTCACACTCAATGCAAAGGTCTCTGCTTCTTCTTCATGACAATCCAATTCTTCTTCATTACTATCAGATCCAGAGTCATAAGAAAAACAAACCTGATCCATGAATTGATCATGGATATCATTTTTATCATCTGATTGCCCCACATACAAGATCGCTGCTGTTTCAATGCACTCTGAAGTTGAACAATCCACATCATTTTCCAGCCCTCTAATGCTTCTTGATGAAACTGATATTGACTCTTGATCCATATAATCACTACTTTGCACAACTGGATCATTTAAACATGAATGCTCTTAGTTTAGGACTAGCATGCAAATACTACTTGAAAAATCATTATTTTCAACTTCATTTTCTAGGCAAAATGGGACATCCTCCTCTATAACAGAAACATCATCAACTTGGGATGATGCAAAAACTGGGACAGCAGGGGTGTGAGTACTTTGACATTCATTGCCAACTCCTGACTTAAATCTTTCATTATCATTGGGGGCTGCAGGACAACAATTTTTTTTAGAAAAATAACCCTTTTGAATTCCATATCTCCAATTGTTTTCAATATCAATTACAACTGTCGAGCCTGATGCAATGTGGTGGGCTCCTTATCTCTCAATCTATAACTCATTTTCTTATCAAATGCTCCCAAATAGACAACTAGGCACAATGCATCATTAGGTCTCATGCATTCTAGTATTCTATTCAATGCCCTCATAAATCTGAGGTTAAAGGCTGGGATCAACTCATCTTCTTCAATATGGATGTACATAAAATTACTAATAACTACATATTCAGAAATTCTTTCACCATATTGCACTAGAAATGCAGATTTAAATTCTTGCCAAGAGCTAACAGAGAAAGCTGGAAGATAGGAGAACCAATCCCTTGCATCTTCATCTAGAGATTGAACAAATAGCCTCATAACTACATCTTCATGGTCAATCTCACAATCATCTATAACATTTAGGAACTGCTGCAAGTGTCTCTTAGCTGATTCATCCTTTATACCATTGAATTTAGGCAAATACCTTCTGATTTTAGGTGGAAAAGCATTTGGGTAGCCGCAAATGCCACTGAAATCTATGGGCTTATATCTATCTATGTTGAAACTCCTTTTATTACATGATTGGGACTGACTACTATACATTTTTGCATTTGACACTTCACAAGGGTGCATGGGCTGACAATACATCTTTTTATGCTTTTGCAACCCTCCTCTCTACTCAGGTTTTCAATCACAATATGACCTTAGGCCCTTAAAATATAAACTGCTATTTCAACCTGCCTAAAGTCCTCTATATGAGTCTCTTGAACAACATTGCATGCCCTTTTGAAATACAGAGTAGGTTTTATCAAAAGCTTGCAAGCTCTGCTTTCACCAATGTTTCCCTTTTAACCAGTGCTATTTCACCAAATAGGGAACTTTTCAAAAACTTGTACAAATACCTAGATATGTTGTAGCTGCTAATAGGTTCATTCAACAGAGTCGCCACCTCCTTGGCAGAGGAATGAGCTTCAAACAGGCTGAAGCTAAAAATTGATTTCTTTCTTTCTGGGTCATCCACCAGCAGAGCCACAGATGAAACTTTTTCTTTTGCTGCAACAAGGCACTTCCAGGCCTAATTCTTCAATTCTTTAGACTCAAGCTTATGGATATGACATTGTCTCCCCAGCGGAGTCGCCAATTTCTATTGGTTTTTTCCCAGACTAGATGCTTACTCCCAGATTTCCCTACAAGGTAGCCATCAATGATCAACAGGATCTCTGGGCCAGGGGCCAACAGTATAGGAGATAGACTCTATTTTTATCTCCTCTTCTTCTTTAGGCTCTGCAAAACCTAGGGGGGTATTCCCTACTCAACATCCATGAGAATATGCATACAAAGGCTGGGATGCTGACATGAAGCAGATAAGTCCCCCTGTAAGTAGACCAAAACTGCAAGATAAGAGCAAAGGGGCTAGCTTTGGGCCTATTTTCAGTTGTAGACAGAGGACTTGGGATCCTAAAACTAATTCTACTATCCTAATGGTTGTTTTGGAGTTTGATTTTGATTTTGTGTTTGGATGCAGAGCTGGACCTGGTGTATAACCTCAACACAGAACTAGATTGTGCCTATCTAGGGCTTGGAGTCAGTAGCCATACACCTGTGAATGGTTAGCATGAACAACTGAAACTGGATTTCAAGGGGATTTATGTGATATCTACCTTACAAATATCTCCCAATACAGAAGGTTAAGCTATCTATACTTATGGCATCCCTACTGTAGTATACCCTTCCCAATATTCAATCTAAAAACAATTTAATCTACCCCTTGAGCAGAAGTTAAAAGATCAAACATTCAATATAGGAATTCTGTATTCTAGAAAACTAGACACCCCTTAGATATCTAGACTTAGAAGGACACATGCAACACTAGAGACATAATTAACAAAACACATGCAAAACAACATTATTCATATAAGATTAATCATGAAACCAGTAGGTTCATGAAAGAAACATACAACAGGAGATACATAAACTCAAAAGGCTTCCTGCACAGAGCAAACCAAAACCAGTCATATTGTATTATAGAGCTAAAATGTCCAACTTTTCAACAACAACCTCAAAAGAGTGACACAGTCTGCCTTTTATATCAAAACTATGCACTGAACGAATTAATTACAAGGGAAGCAAAATTTGGAAGATGCAATGCATTGAGAAATGGCGCTCCAACATAAATGCAGTTAGTGGAGGAGAAGACAGGAAGGGGCCTCGAGCCATGTGCCACCGCCTGGGATTGATATCTCAAATCACACTGTAGATCTGTCCACATTCCTGCAACAACCGCCATTACTGCCTCACCAACCCGTAGCCTCTAGAAATGTAGCAACAATGCACTCATGGAATATCTCCTGCCAAAATAGTCATAGATGCTCAGGAGAAAACCCCTGCTGTAGGTTCAAAATGTGGCCGTTGATCAAAAATACATCTCAGAAATCAACGGCCCCAAAAAACATTGAAAAGTCACCACCAACCAGATCGTGCCACGTAGGCACCTTAAGTTTCTATCGCCGGGTACTTTTCCTTTATCTTCCCCACCAAGAGTCAACAGCCGGAACCTCACGCGGAAATCACCACGTGGCAAGCTCCGCAGCACCCTTGGAACGCAAGGGACACTCTGTGAAACTCTGCGGAAGCTAACATGTGTCGAGCTCCGCAACATCTCTTGAAACACAAAGAAACATCCCAGAAACTTTGGCGGAAGCAACCACGTGGCGCCTTCCGTGATACTTTACAAAACTGTGTCGAAAGATTGAAGTGGCCCCTGCTCGTGACACTTGTCACAATTCGTGGCTTTGAAACTTGAGGCACATTAAGGAACAGGGCCCACAACCCCCCGCTCATCCTTGAAGCAAGAAGAAACAACGCGGAGGTCGACACGTGTCGGCCTTCGCAGCAACCGCAAGGGACACGCGGCGCTATCTGCGCAAATAGAAACTTTATAAAGGGGCTTCTGAAACACAGGCAGAGGTTGCCACTTGGCAACATCCGCGGCAACAACTGTTAACTGGGACCCACTTCGAAACACTCAGAAACTTTGAAAGGGTCCCTCGAAACTCAGGTGGAGGTTGCTACTTGGCAACATCCGCAGTAGGAATTCCTTTTACTAGGACCCACCATGTCTGCACCACACCTTGAAACAAAAAAGAAACCAACGCGGAAGCTGACACCTGTCACACTCCGCAACAACCAAAAGGGGTACGTGGCATCCTCCGCCCCTACTTAGAAACTCAGAAGAAACTTTTTGAAACATGGGCGGAGCTCGACACTTGGTATGGTCCGCGGGGCTTTGAGTTACTTTTCTTGTGTCCCTCGGGTGCCTCCATGTGGTGCCTTCTGTGCCACTCGAAACATGAAACCCTCGTAGCCACTTTTGGAAACATTTAGACACAGAAACAGTGACCTGAAGCAGTGACCCGATATGCATTCGACCCATATTTTCATCATTTTTCAGGGGCTGATAGTCTCTTCTGACCCACAGATGCAAACTTTCAATTGCAGAGGCTAAAAGTGTTGGAACTTTTTGGATTTTCGGGAAGGGGCCTACATATTTAAATTTTTGAAATTTGAATGCTTATGCAAGCACCACCACAACTATCCCCCCCCTCCGATAGCATGACGATGACATCATGGTAATTGCAGCGATAAACCAAGTCATATGCCGCTGACGTCATCCAGATCTATTCCAGGGGAAGATCATCTTTCTTGCGAAGGTCATCATATTTATGCCAACCTGATCTTTCACATCAGGATGATATTTTAACATCAGGTGATCTTAGTTGAAGATCATCCTGATGTTGGTGCTACTAAGTTTTCTAAGTATGCCCCAATCTTCTGAGGGGTCATCACATTTGAATATTGGGTGATCTTTGAAGATCATCCTGATGTTATTTCTCACTTCATGTTTGCTGGATCGCCCAACATGTTGCTGACGTCATTCTTATGTCAGGGCGATATTTGCTTGTTTCACAGCTTCATGCATATTCTTGCCGGGGGTGATATTTCCAAATATCAGTCATATTCCAAGATCACCCCGATCTTACGATGAAGCTACAGTGCAACCTGATATTTTGCGGGGATGATATTTCTGAATATCATCCTGCCCCAATATCATGATGATGCCGTCAAGGCCCTAAAGGGGTCATATTTTCCTTAACATCAGTTATCACTCAGAGATCATCCTGATATCCCAACATGATGGTGACATCATCAGGATAATTGCGGATATGATCATCTAGATCATCGGTGAGACATATGGTGTCAGAAAAGTAGGAGGATCTTCCTCCGATGCATCAGGTTGTGCCGATGAGGTTGAATATCATCATCAGGTTTCTTCAGGATAAGGATGATATTTCTCAATATCAGGTACCTTACAAATATCGCTCTTGCTTCTGAATATCACCCTACTCTAACATGCTGATGACGTCACTTGGATATGAAGAGGTATGTTGTATGAACATGATCAGGAGGATCTTTCCTCCCCGACATCCCGCTGACGTCATCCTGATATTCATACATCAGGGTGATATTTTTTTATCAGGTGATGAGGTCCGGATATGCTTTACCGTAGGGTGATATTTTCTGCGGGGTGATATTTCACATCAGGATGATATGAATTATCAGGAGGATATTTCCATCAGGAGGATATTTCGTGGGTCTTGAAGATGATGATGAGGTCACCGCGGGGTGCATGTGGGATAAATCATTGCTTGTGGAAATTTAAAAATATCAGGATGATGACCTTTTGGCGGGAATTCTTCTGGAGGGTTCCCACTTCCATTTTTGATCTGGATCTTCATGTCAGTCAGGTGGACTTTTTGAGCAGCAACTTTCTCAAGTTGGTGAAGATATTTTTTGCATTTATTGCTGCATAGGAGGGCACAGCTCGCATTGATGGCCCAAAATATCCCGCCACCGCTTCATCTCCAGTCTTACCTCCACCACCTGATTGTCGAGAAGGATTAGATCGATGACGCAACTGCTTGCATTAAAGACTCAGAAATATCTTCCATCTGCCCCAGTTCCAGGTTTCAATGCCATAACTCCTGTCAGTTGGATGTCCTTTCAAGGATATTTTCTGATTACAGCTCCCTGAGCGAATTTTGTAACTGACCTAGGTTAGTTTTGAAATGCTATATAAGCTGAGGCTTATGATGTAAGAAGGGTTAGAAAACTTTTTGGAGCATCTTGTCCTCCCTGTTTCCAAACAGAACTTTTCACATGCTGTAACCTTACCATTCATTAGATATATGCAAGCTATCATGCCTTTTGCTGATTTTTCTATCTCTGTGTGAATCTGCATATGGTTGTCTATGAATATCTCTTGTTCTTCTCAATCATCTTGCTTCTTACCTCTGTTAGAATCATCTATTCTGTGTATATTTGCTTGTTGTATCTAGTTGTGCTGTGCATGCTTCAGTTTTGCAAAGGTTCTTTAAATCTGTCTGGTGCATCACCGTTTCATGTTTTAAGTGTTGTTGCTTTATCTTTCATTTCAGCACATTTCTTCCCATTTTCACCCCAAAATACAGTAGTTTTAGGCGATAACTAGACAAGGAAGCCAGCCTTCTTCAGAGGTTTGATTTCATTTAGCAAGGTCCCACACTTAGAGATCATCCCCATTGTGTCATTGGAATGCTTGGAGTCCCATTCAAGTAGGGTGCAAGTTTATGTGACAACAGTTTCTGGCACGCCCGGTGGGACCGTACAAACTCTTATTACTGGTTTTGATGTGCAAGCAGTGATTTTCTAACCTATAGGAGGTTAAAAATGGCATATCTGGTGACTCATACTGAGGAAGATCAGACAAACCAGTTCTGCTGATCTACTTTTATGAAAAGGATACAAACTAGGAGTTCAAGTTCAAGCTCATTTGATTATCTATAGCTTTCTCCACCTAAGAGGCAAAGTAGAACTATAGTAAGAACTCCCTATTCTAAGAGGACATTGTTAACTCCACCAAATTTCAGACCAATTACCTCCGTAGTCCTTGTAGCAACTCAAGCAAACCCACCTCCAGCTGCTCAGATGGCAAGAAATCAGCCATTTGTGGCTTTTGATGGGGGAAGCCCTTTGAACTTGGCAGTACATGATGACATACCTATGGCAGCCTTGAAGAGCCTGCCCTATTTCATAGGGGAAACCCAAACTACACCTATTAAACACATAAGAGATGTGGCTTCTCTATGTGGAGTACATCATGTAACACAAGAGAATGTAGCCATCAGATTACTAGCTGCCTCATTCAAAGGAAAGGCATTACAATGGCTCAGAAGTCTACCAGTACAGACTATAGGAACCTGGGATGACTTAGGAGACAAGTTGAATAAGCAGTTCCAGGATAAATCAGATAATCTATCATTGGTGGAACAGATGACCACCATAAAGAGAGCTCCTCAGGAACCAATGATGGACTTCAACTTCAGATTTCAAAAGACATGGGACAGAATCCCTGCCACAGTAAGACCTCCAGCTGAGTATGCATTCTTATATTTCTTGAAAGCTTTAAATAGTGATATTTTAGTGATGATACAATCACTAGGAGGTGTAAGCCTACCTAATGCTTATGAAATAGCCATTAGAGCAGAGAACAGTCTAATTCAGGCTGAAAAAATAGCACCTAGGCCCCCTATGCCCATCTTCCCTGATATCCAAGCTTCTATGCCTTTACCCACCCCATATTTTGTCCCTACACCTGTTGTTGCAGCATTACCAAGTACCTCCACTTCTGAACTTGTTGCCTCTAGTTCATCTCAAGAGCTAAAGGAGATAAAAAGTAGCCAGCAGAAAATAAAAAATCTTCTGTAGACTTTTGGGAATGATCTAGTAAACATTAAGAAGCAACAGTCTCAAGGTAGGCAGCCTTATCAACAACAACATTAGGGGTAGAACCAAGCATATTAGGGGCAGGGTCAACCTTACCAGGCCAATAGGCCACCTTATCAGAACAACTACCAAGGTGTCAGGCAAAACATGAATCAAAGGCCTTTTCAGCCTTACAATCCAGTACCTGTTAATGCAGCAAGGGACCTTGTCCTTGCTCAAACTAACATTACAATTGATTATGATTGGTGTGTCCCATGCCATATGCCACACAATCAAGCAGCCTGTTCAAGTGGAGTCTTAAATCAAGCTCTGATGGCACAAAATGTGGTAGCTACATAGCCATACACACCAAATGATGGAGCTGCACAACAACAAGAGCAACCTCAGAATGATTCTGCTTTCATGAATTGGTAGGAAGGAGAATTCTGTGGGGTAAGCAGTGATAGTAATCCAGTTACTGCCAATACAAGGGCTAAGAAGAGGGGTTATGAAGTTAAGCTAGCAGCAAGCAAAGGTAGAGGACATACTGATGCTTCCACATCCCATATTCCTCACATCTTGCAAAGAAGTACTCCAGCAATAGTAGGGGAGATGCCTCATTTGCAGGCTGATACTGCTGCTACAAAGTCAAGTCAGAAGGTAGGTGCCTCTTCACCTTTCAATATTATTGAAAACATGAAAAAGATGAATGTAACCATGTCTATGTGGGATTCCTTAGCAATCCCTGGCCAAAAGAGGATGTTGCAGTCTACCTTGTCTGATTTGAAGGTATCCAATGATACCACTATTGAGTTAAATAGGACTGTCCTTGCTAATTCATCCCAAGATGACATCAAGCAGCCTAACCAAGGTGCCAAACCTCTTCCCTTTTATGTATCACTGATAATTGGGGACAAACTAGTGCACAATTGCATGGTGGATAGTGGAGCAAGCAGTTCTGTCATGCCTAAGCAGATTGCAGATCCGTTAGGGCTTAGATACCAGCCACTTGAGAAAGGTGTACTCTAGTTGGATGGTACATCTATTAATACTGTGGGTATCATAAGAGACCTAGGTCTCACCCTACACATCTGCCCCAATGTTTCTATTTCACAAGAGGTGTTCATAATAGATTTGCCTCCTCATTTTGCCATGTGCTTATCAAGGGAATTTACAGCCAAAATAGGAGGATATCTATCTTCTGACTGGTCCCACGTGTTTTTCAGGACTAGATATGACACCAAAGTAACTTTGAAATCTGAGCTACTTTCAGACTATCACATAGAGCCTTAAACACCCAGTGTTGTTATTACAAATTACATTATCTCTGATGACCCTGAACTAGTTGCTACTCAGGAACTACAAGCTAAGAGCATACTAGAGGTACTCTTGAAGGAGTGGGCCTCTAAAAATGTTGTGGATGATCCTGAGGGACATATCCAAGAAACTGGCCTGGGAGTGTACATATTGCATGAGCATGAAACAACAATACCAAGTCTTCTGAAGAAAGCAGAGCAGTAGGTAGAGCAACATGATGAGGTATGGAAAATGTATTTTGATGGCTCTAGGGGCAGAAATGGATCTGGTGGTGGTGTAATGCTTGTGTCACCACAAGGTGAAAATTATTATGCTGCTTTTTGTTTTACCTTTTCTTGTACTAACAACACTGCTGAGTATGAAGGGTTGATCCAAGGTCTGCAGTGGGCAAGAAGGAGGAAGATTGGCTGTCTACAGGTGTTTGGAGATAGTGAGCTCATTATGAATCAGGTGAGGGGACTGTACCTTACAAAAAGTGATGCCTTGAAGTGCTACAAACACAGGGTATGGAATTTGATTGAAGAGTTTGATGCTTTCAATCTGATCTCCATTCCAAGGAGTCAGAACCATCATGCTGACAGATTATCTTCAATTGGGGCTCAATTTGACATCCCTAGTGATATTCAAAGGGAGAAGGTTCAGCCTCATGTAAAGATAATTTTTAGGCCTTTTATCCCTGATAATAATATTCACTGACAAGTTTTTGACAGTGATGAACAGATCCTAAGGTTCCTATTAGAGGAAGATGAGTTTTCCATAATGAATCAGGATAAACTCAAACAATAGTATGACAATGATCAAATAATTCAGCTGAGAACAAATAAGCTACCTAAGGGATTGGTCACCTTGGAATCTATTTTTGGCACTGATGACCAAAAGAAGAAGACAAAAACTAGTATGCAGGTAAAGGAGGAGCATTATGAAGAGCTAGAAGTTTTTAAGGGTAGACTCCTCAAAATTGGTAAAATCTGCTCAGCTGGATACAGAAGATCTTTCATTGCTCTTTGTAAGGAATTTGAAGAGGTGTTTTCTTGGGATTATGTAGACTTAAAGGGATTTGATCCTCATATTGTCCAACACACCATAGAGTTAGAACCAGGTATAAAACCGGTGAGTCAGAAACAGAGACCTCTGAATCCAAAGCTAGAACCCCTGATGATCAAAGAGCTAACCAAGCTGATTGAGGGGAAGATCATCTTTCCAATCAAACACACTTCTTGGGTTTCTAACCTTGTGCCTGTGAGGAAGAAAAATGGGGAGGTCAGGCTATGTGTTGACTTCAGAGACCTCAACAGAGCCTCCCTAAAAGACCACTACCCATTGCCTTCAATGGAGCAACTTCTGCAGGTGGTGGCTGGCTTAGAAAGGTTTTCTTTGCTTGATAGATTTTCTGGTTATAACCAGGTGCTAGTCAAGGAAGAAGACCAATTCAAGACTGCTTTCACAACCAAGTGGGGTACTATGGCCTACAAGAGGATGCCTTTTGTCCTCTCAAATGCTGGCTCTACTTTTCAAAGAGCCATGGACATGGCCTTTAAGGGTCTGATGTATAAACTAGTGCTGTTTTACCTAGATGACATAACAGTCTTCTCTAAGAATGCATCTGAGCATTTATCCCACCTAAGACTAGTCTTTGAAAGATGCAGAGAGTTTGGGATATCCCTCAATCCAAAGAAATGCATTTTTGCTGTACATGAGGGCAAGTTGTTGGGGCATATTGTGTCAAAGGAGGGTATTACCATTGATAAGGAGAGAATAAAGGCCATTTTGCAGTTGCCCTTACCCAGTCATAAGAAGGGATTGCAGTGCTTCATTGGTAGAATTAACTTTCTGAGAAGGTTCATACCTGATATTGCAAATCTCTTAAAACCCTTGACGTCTATGTTGAAAAAGGACATAACTTTCAGTTGGACGTCAGAGGCCAGACTTAGCTTCCAGTCCATAAAGGAGGCATTAGTAACTGCACCAACCCTGATCGATCCTGATTTCTCTAAGGACTTTATCATGTATGCTTATAGCGGCCTGGATACCATCTCCGTGATTCTGGTGCAGCGACAAAGTGAGGGTTTTGAACAACCAATCGCCTTCTTTAGCCAAGGGTTGGAGGAGTATGAGCAGAAGTATAGCTTCATTGAAAAGCATGTCCTGGTAGTAGTCAGGAGCCTAAAAAAATTTAGGCATCTTATTTCAAATAACAAGATACACCTGATGGTGGCTCATCCTAGTGTGAAGGAGTTCCTGCTGAGTAAAGATGTTAATGAGAAAAGGGCTGGTTGGATCACTAAGGTCATGGAATATGATGTGGAGATCAAGATAACCAAGCTGGTCAGAGGCAGAGGACTCAGTGAGCAGCTTGTCACTAGTTCTAGTTCTAAGGATGAGGTAGAGGAAGAAGAAGAGGTGCTCCTGACCATAGAAGAGGAGCATCAAGATGATACAACAGCAGTAGGTACTAGTTGGGTTAATGATATGACCCAATTTTTGCAAACTGGTAGATGTACTGCAGGCTTAGATAAAGCTAAAAGAAGACACTTCAAGCTGCAATCCATTCCATATGTTTTAATAGAAGGCATCCTTTTCAGAAAGGACTTTAATGGTGTATTGCTTAGATGTGTTGATACTGATCAAACTGACAGGGTGCTACATGAATTCCATGATGGAACAGTAGGGGGTCATTTTGCCCCAAGGACTACTGCTTGGAAAGTAATGAGAGCTGGCTATTATTGGCCTAGCTTATTTAAGGATGCCCATGCATGGGCTAGAAAGTGTGTCAAGTGTGCCCTTTTTGCAGGAAAAGAGAGGCTGCTAGCTTTGCCTCTACACCCAATCCAGGTAGAGCAGCCCTTTATGAGATGGGGCATTGATTTTATTGGCCCTATCAACCCACCATCAAGTGCAGGCCACAGGTGGATACTCACAGCCACAGACTACTTCACAAGATGGACTGAAGCAGTGGCTCTGAAAGAATCTAATGAGAGTGCTGTTTTAAATTTTTATTGTGATTTGGTCTCCAGATTTGGAGTGCCTGAATCAATCATCTCTGATAATGCTCTAGCTTTTGTTGGCCTAAGAATAACTGACTGGGCTATCAAGAATGGGATTTATTTGAATACTTCGTCAAATTATTATCCCCAGGGTAATGGTTTGGCTAAATCCACAAACAAAAATCTCATCAGGATTATTAAGAGGGCAATGGAGAATAATTAGAGGACCTGGCACACTGATTTGAAGTTTGCTTTGTGGGCTGATAGGATAACTCCTAAGAGGTCTATTGGGAACTCCCTTTATCTACTAGTGTATGGAAAGGAGGCAAGGTTGCCTATGTCTATGGAACTGCTAGCACTAGACATCATGCATCATCTAGAAATGCTTGAAGCAGAAAGCCCCATGGCTGTAAGATATGCTTAGCTTATGGAGCTGGAGGAAAGCAGAAATAAAGCTATGGCAGCCATGGAACATCATCAGCTGCAAACAAAAATAAATTTTGATAAGAAGGCCACCCCCAGACATTTTAGAATGGGTGATATGGTGCTCAAATGGGATGAGTTGAAGAGTAGACCACGGAAGCATTCCAAATTTGACAGCATGTGGAGTGGCCCCTTTCTCATCATTGAATGCAAGGAGCACAATGCATTTCAGTTGTCAAATATGAATGGAGAAAATCTGCATATCCCAGTCAATGGGATACACTTGAAAAGGTGTTTTGCGGTATGAGACCCTGTAAATTAGTAGGTTAGACTTCTTGTTTTCAATAAGTGTTATTGCACAATAGTTTAGATCCTTTTACTTCCCTAAGTGCTTCTGTATAGGCTGCTTTGTCATTAGGAGAAAGCAGGCCTTCTCCCCTTTTTGTGTTTTGAGAGGTAGGTCCTAGTTTCCCAGCATATTTTAAACTTGACTCCATGCCCAATGGATGCTTAAGGCCACTGATCTCATGTTTAGTAAGCAAACATCCCATAGAGGTCACCAAATTGTTGACCTATTTTTCCTCTAGCAGGAGTCAAAATAATTCAAGCAGGATCAGTCAGTATGCATACCCCCATGAAAGACATATTTTGTGATCCTGAGGTCTTAACCCAAATTTCAAAATCTGAAGCTTGCCTGAAGAGGCTTACCATGTGAAAGAGCTTGAAAAGATAGGCAGGTTTGCTTAAAACATCACCTTGAAATTTGCTAAAGTGAGGAAGTTATGTGGGGTCATCATCTGGTCAAGCTCTGATGTTATAATATCGGGTCATATTTTGAACATCAGGTGATCTTCTAAATATCACCCGATCTTCTGAATATCACCTGATCTTCCAAATATCATCCTTCCTTCCAAATATCACCCTGATGTGATGATGACGTCACCATCATCACCCTATCTTCCAACTATCCCCCCCCATTTTATAACATGACGATGACATCATGGTAACTGCAGCGATAAACCAAGTCATATGCCGTTGACGTCATCTAGATCCATTTCGGGGGAAGATCATCTTTCTTGCGAAGGTCATCATATTTATGTCAACCTGATCTTTCACATTAGGATGATATTTTAACATCGGGTGATCTTAGTTCACGATCATCCTGATGTTGGTGCTACTAAGTTTTCTAAGTATGACCCGATCTTCTGAGGGGTCATCACATTTGAATATCGGGTGATCTTTGAAGATCATCCTGATGTTATTTTTCACTTCATGTTCGCTGGATCACCCAACATGCTGCTGACATCATTCCTATGTCAGGGTGATATCTGCTTGTTTCACAGCTTCATGCATATTCTTGCCAGGGGTGATATTTCCAAATATCAGTCATATTCCAAGATCACCCCGATCTTACGATGAAGCTATAGTGCAACCTGATATTTTGCGGGGATGATATTTCCGAATATCATCCTGCCCCAATATCATGATGATGCCATCAAGGCCCGAAAGGGGTCATATTTTCCTTAACATCAGTTATCACTTAGAGATCATCTTGATATCCCAACATGATGGTGACATCATCAGGATAATTGTGGATATGATCATCTGGATCATCGGCGAGACATATGGTGTCGGCAAAGCAGGAGGATCTTCCTCCGATGCATCAGGTTGTGCCGATGAGGTTGAATATCATCATCAGGTTTCTTCAGGATAAGGATGATATTTCTCAATATCAGGTACCTTACAAATATCACTCTTGCTTCCGAATATCACCCTACTCTAACATGTTGATGACGTCACCTGGATATGAAGAGGTATGTTGTATGAACATGATCAGGAGGATCTTTCCTCCCTGACATCCTACTAACGTCATCCTGATATTCATACATCAGGGTGATATTTTTTTATCAGGTGATGAGGTCCGGATATGCTTTCCCATAGGGTGATATTTTTTGCAGGGTGATATTTCACATTAGGATGATATGAATTATCAAGAGGATATTTTCATCAGGAGGATATTTCGCGGGTCTTGAAGATGATGATGAGGTCACCGTGGGGTGCATGTGGGATAAATCATTGCTTGTGGAAATTTGAAAATATCAAGATGATGACCTTTTGGCGGGAATTCTTCTGGAGGGTTGCCACTTCCATTTTTGATCCGGATCTTCATGTCTGTCGGGTGGACTTTTTCAGCAGCAACTTTCTCGAGTTGGTGAAGATGTTTTTTGCATTTATTGCTGCACAGGAGGGCACAACTCGCATTGATGGCCCAAAATATCCTGCCACCGCTTCATCTCTTGTCTTTCCTCTGCCGCTTGATTGTCGAGAAGGATCAAATCGATGACGCAGTTGCTTGCATTAAAGACTCAAAAATATCTTCCATCTGCCCCAGTTCCAAGTTTCAATGCCATAACTCCTGTCAACTGGATGTCCTTTCAAGGTATTTTCTGATTACAGCTCCTTGAGTAGATTTTGTAATCGACCTAGGTTAGTTTTGAAATGCTATATAAGCTGAGGCTTATGATGTAAGAAGGGTTGGAAAACTTTTTGGAGCATCTTGTCCTCCTTGTTTCCAAACATAACTTTTCACATGCTGTAACCTTGCATTTCATTAGATATATGCAAGCTATCATGCCTTTTGCTGATTTTTCTATCTCTGTGTGAATCTGCATATGGTTGTCTATGAATATCTCTTGTTCTTCTCAATCATCTTGCTTCTTACCTTTGTTAGAATCATCTATTCTATGTATATTTGCTTGCTGTATCTAGTTGTGTTGTGCATGCTTTAGTTTTGCAAAGGTTCTTTAAATCTGTCTAGTGCATCACCCTTTCATGTTTTAAGTGTTGTTGCTTTATCTTTCATTTCAGCACATTTCTTCCCCTTTACACCCCAAAATACAGTAGTTTTAGGTGATAACTAGACAAGGAAGCCGGCCTTCTCTAGAGGTTTGATCTCATTTAGCAAGGTCCCACACTTAGAGATCATCCCCATTGTGTCATTGGAATGCTTGGAGTCCCATTCAAGCAGGGTGTAATTTCATGTGACAACAGGAACAAGATCCCAAGTGTGATTTTTCTCAATTTGCATAAGCTCTTCCTCCATTGCTTTAGTCCAACTTTCATCATTGCATGTTTCATTTACTGACTTTGGTTCAATCTTAGAAATCAGACAATACTCTTCTGATTCTTGAGTAATCTTTCTTCTTGTTTGAACACCTTTGCTTTTATCACCTATGATCTGATCTTCAGAGTGATTCGGTCTTACATACTTGAGAATTTTGGGACTTTCTTGCACTTCTATCTCTTGAATAGGTTCATTCAAACTCATCTCTTCTTCTCGATTTATTGAATTAGTCTGAATCTAAATTTCAGAAGGGGCTTGGACTCCCTGGATCAAAACATCATTCTGATCATCTTCATCATATTCATAAAACCTTGAGGGTTTCTCAATACCTTCATCAACTTTCACATTTGTACTTTCTATAATCTTTCTCAATCTCTTGATATAACACCGGTATGCTTTGCTTTGGGTAGAATAACCCAAGAATATTCCTTCATCACTTCTAGCATCAAACTTGCCTAGATCTTCATCTCTTTTAATGTAACATTTGCTACCAAAAACTCTGAAATACCTCATAGTGGGAGTGATTCCAAACCAAAGTTCATAAGGAGTCTTACCGATATTGCTTTTGATTTGTACTCGATTGAGAGAATAGACTGCAGTGCTTACAACTTCTCTCCAATAGATCTGAGAAACATTTGCTTCCATCATCATGGTTCTAGATGCTTCCTGGATGGTCTGGTTCTTTCTCTCCACTACTCCATTCTGTTGTGGAGTCCTAGGAGCAGACAACTGTCTTTTTATTCCATGTTTCTCACAAAATTTTATGAACTCACCAGATGTGAATTCTCCACCTCTATCAGACCTTAGACATTTCAATTTTAATCTAGTTTCATTCTCTACCATAGCCTTGAATATTTTGAATTTCTCAAGAGCTTCAGATTTCTCTTTCAGAAAAGTTACCCACATCATCTGGGAGTAGTCATTAATTAATAGCATGAAGTATCTATCACCTTGCACACTCCTGATTCTTGCTGGACCACATAGGTCATTATGGACTAAGTCCAATAATCTCGTAGAAGATTGTTCTTTGCTTTTGGATGAGATTCTACTCTATTTACCCAACTGACACTCTTTGCACAAGCTATTTGTAGGTTTCACCAATGTTGGAAGATCTCTTACATCCCGAGTGTTGCTTATCTTCATGATGTTATCAAAATTCACATGACACATTCTCCTATGCCATAACCAACTCTGATCAATTTGAACAAATAGACAACTTTTACCAGTACCAACCAAATGGAAGATATTACCTTTTGTTTGAGTACCAGATGCAATCTCTATTCCGGAGCTTTCAAAGATCTTGCATTTTCCATTCTTGAATTGAAGATCATAGCCTTTGTCCACCAACTATCCAACATTGAGAAGATTGTGCTTTAATCCTTCAACATACAGTACATTACTGGTTTTGTTCTTTCCATCAAAAGAAATAGTTCCTCTACCTCTGATTCTACTAGCAGAATTATCACCAAACTTTACAACTCCTCCTTCATACCTTTCCAAATCTATAAACTTGTTTTTGTCACCTATCATATGGTGGGAGCATCCACTGTCAATGACCCAATCATCCTTTTCTTCAACTTGGGCTGCCAGAGCTCTTTCCACAATTTTATGATTGACAGATTCAGAGGGCATTGGATCTTCTTCCTTGATGGCAATAAATACCCAGTTACTTCTGGATTTGTTTCCTATCTCTTATTCATCATCTGTTACTCCTTCATCATCATCATCTTCATGAACATAGTAGAAATTCTTTTAGAACCTTGATTTGTTAGGGTTTGGCCTTGAAAATATTTACAGACACCTTGAGGCAAAATGACCAATCTTATTGCAGTTAAAACACTTAAAAGGCAATTTCCCTTCATACTTACTAGATCCTCTTGGTAGTCTTTTTGCAATAAGGGCTTCAAGTTGAGTAGTTTCAGCTTCTTCTTCTTCCAGGTCTTTTCTTGCTTTTTCATACCATGATAGCTTCCTTGAAGAGTTCTCACCCAGATCAAACCTTTGTTTGCCTTTAACAGATGCACTAGCTTTGAATGTAGATTCAGTCTTGGGGGGCATCTCCAAACTCGGTCAATTTGAATGCAACCAATTTACCAACTAATTGATCTCTTGTGACACCTGAATGGGCTTTGAATTCTTTAATGATAGCAACCTTGTATTTGTAAGAATCAGGAAGGGATCTGAGAACTTTGCCAACAATCTCATCTTCATCCAAGACTCCACCAGCACATCTAATGCCGCAAACAAGCTCATTTACTCTTGGCATAAAAGTAGTGATATTTTCATCATCTCTCATCTTCAGATTTTTGAATTTTCCTTTTAGACTCTGTAGCCTGACACATTTAACATACTTGTCTCCTTCATGCAGAAGTTCCAGTTTTTCCCAAATCTCAAAAGCAGTTTGTAGGTCAACAACATTTGACAGCTCTGGATCAGACAGGGCACTTAGAAGAGCTTCTTTAGTCCATAGGTTGTTTTCAGCATTTGTGATTTCATTTGCACTTTTTGGACCACCCTGTGGAGGAGTGTACTTTGTTGAAGCCATGGACCAATACTGCATTCCCATACATTGCAAGTGACATTGCATGCGACTTTTCCAAAGATAAAAATTGGTTCCATCAAACTTCAGACTATCCTTCTTATAGGACGACATCCTGGATCACCTCAAGCGGTTAAGCTCTTTTAGAGAAACTTAGCTCTGATACCAATTGTTGGATTCAGGATAAACAACTGAGAGGGGGGGGTGAATCAATTGTTTAAAACTTTCTTGCAATTAACCACTTAAATCCTTTTCTTAATTCAGCATTACAATAATAAATCAATCATGAAACTTAATGCACCAATTCAAGAGTAGAAACACATTCACACATATGACACCAAGATTTTTGACGTGGAAAACCCGGTTAAGGGAAAAACCACAGGGTGATTAACCCAAGATTGTATTCTCTGTTAGAAGAATAGAAAGAACAAAATGGCACATGCCAATTAGGGCTCACTGCTCGAGCACACTGCTCACAAGAGGCCCACTACCTATAGGAGACACACTGTCTACAAAATAATAAGTATTACATACTTGAACTGAAGAGTAGCATCATCACCATGCTTGAGTCAATTCCATTTAAGGCAAATGCCTCTACTCTGCCTTTTGCACTCTTCCTCTCTACCACACTCTCATCTCCACAAGATGCTCTTTGAAATGATTTACAATTCCTCATTTATACAAGACATCGACTTAGGAAAGATCATCTAAGTCGGCAATCATTACAAAGCAAATACACAAATACAACATGACTAATTACAAAATACTTCACGTGGATCAACACACTGTCGGCCACATAGAACTGAGACTTCAATCTTCTTCTAGGAACACGCCAATCTTCACATAACATCTTCAAGATCATCCGTAGGAGGTAAAACTCATGCGGTTGGCCTAACTTAAGAAGAACATCATCATCTGGAAGTATTTCTTCAATTGTGAGCTCAAACTTCAATGCGGACCACCAACACGAACTAGACATGATCCAAAGACTCTCACAAGCTTGCCTGAATGACCAAGAACATTCGCACTACATCTGCTTACTGGAATCATTTTCTCCTTCATCCAGAACCTCAGAAGCTCAGTCTGTCATCACTGTCATATTGGAATAGATGCTTGCAGACCTCCAGACCACGATCCAATTGGGTTGTCAATTCACATTGACTTCCTACACACTCCACCAAATCCGCAGAACAAGATATTTCATTTTTGGATCTCATCAGACCTTTTTGTATCACTTTGTCACCTCTGAACTTCTGCCAGAACTGGTTTTACTTGAGTGGCCACAACTTCTTTAGATCTTCATTCAAACCTTTGAAACTTTACTGGATCATCTTAAGACACATATCTACAAACCCTTTGAATCACATCCTCTGATCTTTATCTTAGCTAGGATCTTTAGCTCACTGTTCTTCTCTGTTCCTGATTAGAACTAATTTTCTCAATATCCTCAGCACATAGCTCATCAAAACCTTATCATTAATGCAACAAGAGTATGTTGACATTAATGACAACACCGGTTAGGCTCATACTTGCAACACATGCTACCTTCAAATTTTCCCTATTTTGATTTTGAAAAAGAAATTACAAACTAAGACTAACCATTGATGCATAATTCACCCAACATCAACAATCTCACTTCAAATTAAAAGAAGGGAATTCTAGGAAAATTTTTCCATAATAATGGCTCTAAAATGAACATTTTCCAAATTTTCAAACATACAATTAAAAATCATGAAATTACAAACAAACTTGCAATTCAATGAATCTCCTACTAGAGGAACTCAAATGCAATCATTCACTATAGCCTAGATTATTGCAATTTTCATTTCAAACAATTTTAAGAAAATAATACAAAGGGGAAAAATACCTCCAACAAGAACTCAAACAATGGAAGAATTCCTCCTTCAACTGCAATCACACTCCAAGAAATCCTTCTCCAAGAATACAAAAATCTAATCCAAACAACTCCACTTCACTAAGAAACTCCCATCTTTTCCAAATTTTCTTTTTCAAAAATGCATGAAGAGGGTTTGAGAGAGTTTTTTTGGAAGAGGAAAATGAATGATGCATTTCAAATCCATCTTCCCCTTTTATACTTTTCATTTTCTTTTTTCCCATTTTCTAATTAGTTACAATTAAATATTTTTAAAAAATGACCTTTGGAAATAAACTAATTCCCCAGAGATAATTTCCCAATCACATTTAGAATTAAGGCCAATATATTAAAATCACCACATTCATAATGTTTCCCAAAGAAAATAAAAATAATATATTTCGCATAATTAAAATGAATCCATCTTCTTCACAGAATATATTTAATTCCCTAAGGTATTTAAATTCAGTGAATATTTTCTATTTTTTTGTGGAATAATAAAATGATAGAATTTCTTTCTAGAAAGTATATAAATAAATATCTTTATTGCAAACATGTCATGCACATATTTCAAGATAATTTTAAATGAAAAGTGCCAAAATATAAATAAACACACTTAAATGATTTCCACATACTTTACGGGTTTTCACAACATGCATATTCTAGAATCACCTCTGATTCAAATTTGGGTTAACACATGGATACACAGGATCCATCTCATACTTGAATTGAGCAAGATACCAGTTAGAACATACATATAATCCAATAGGAATGTCTCATTTATAACCACTGTTGAGAAATAACCTTGTACCTACACACTCAAGTCAAACATCAAGCATACCTACTCATGTACATATAGCTGAAACAAAGCATAAACACCCAACGTGGCATAATATCATAAATTAATAAACATTACATCTAACATGAATCATCAACTATAATCATAAAGATGCAATAATTGATAATAATCAGCATATTGATCCATGTACGTTTATATATATATATTTATCATTGAAAGATTCAACATACAACATATACATCCAAAGGTAGACGCCTAGGTGACAATAGAAAACTCCATCAGAAAGCACCTCGATGGCATAACATGGCATCATTGATAATAAAAGTACCAAAATCTAAACTAAATAAGAAGATAACAAGGCACAAGCACCAAAGGTATTTCACTATCTCTCCCTCTCTATCTAGATCTCTCCTCTCTCTATCTCTATCTCTCTATCTCTCCCTCTCTTTCTCCGTCTCTCTCTCTATCTATTGCTCCCTTTATCTCTTTATCTATCTATCCTTCTATTAAGGGGTGTTTTGACACACTCATCAACATGCAGGTAGAACACAAAAATGTACCACCTCTCCTGAAAGGAAACCAACCTCAAGAGATTAATAACCCCAAGGTCCTTGGTTGTCAGATCATGATTGTGTTGGGTAGTTCAGTGGCCTATGCAGTTGTACTTGTAAAAGGGGCTACTGGTAATCAAGTAAACAAGTGGTTAATTGCACAAGGAGGTTAGCAAATGAGATAAATAGTACATAAATAGATTGCTCCAATCACCTAAATTGCTCACAAAATAAACATCTTCAACATTATAACAGCAATAGGACAACTTGCAAACATAAGGAATCTAATTTATAACAAGTTGTTAGTATTAAGATCTTAATCTAACCCTAACCTACTCCCAAACTAACCGGATTTGTAAATAAAGAACAAAAGATGAGGGTTTAAAGAGTAAATAAACTAAGAATAAAGAGGGTCAACTTTGCATCTAATTTACAGTCCTTTATCTTGGAAGATTTAATGAAATCTAACCAATCTACAATGATATAACAAGTATTTCACACAATTATAAACATCATAGATGCAAAATCCTAAGGAATTTTGTGAAAATTGCATAAAACTACCATATTACATGCGCAAGTATTACACAATCTTTGAAAATTCCACCATGAAAGATATGACATTCAACACTTTATTGAGTTTCACCAAATAATCCAAGTTTTATAACAACAAATGCAAATGCATCACTACCCAAAGTGGAGAACTAGCTTGCCATTGGCATGTGACAACTTCTAGTAGAAATCCATACTATAAATTGCCTTTTTTCCTTGTCCTTGTGTGCTCAAAATTTCTCTCCTAGATTTCCCCAAAAACCAAATGACACTTCTTTTTATAGAGGTGATATTTCATTTCATTCCTTGATTAAGTTGGCTTAATCTCAAATTTAGAACCCCTTATAGGGTAGGACCTAATTCAAATTTATAGGTTACATGTTTTCTCAATGAGCAAGATAGGTCCTATTTACACACCCTATAAAAGAAACTCAAACTCAGCTCAAGAATCATTTCTTAATTTTATTATAGGTAGTTGTAGCTCATCATTTTCCAATTGCAAGCAACACTAAACAACTGTAGGTGATCAATTTCTTCATTAAAAGTCCATATCCAACCTTCTTATCTTCATGATTTCTTCATTTTCAGTCCTAGCTCTTGCATATTAGATTTTTAATAGTGAATATAGGGCTCATGGAAGGCTACAACAGTCATGTATTTGGCTACAAATCATGAAAATGATCATGCACTCCATCTTTAATCAGCTACATAACCTTTTTTACATCATTCTTCATCATTTTTGGCTCCAAATATGCATGTATATCAGTAGCTTGTGTTGTCCCAGTTTCTCATACCTGAAATAAAACAATAAGAGCATAAAATTTATTAAATACATATCATTTACATCATGTTCCATCCTTAGATTCATCATTTTTATAACAAATATAAAAATTGTCAAAATTAGTGACATTGTCAAATTTGTTGCCATTGGCAACTTCACAAATTTGCTATCATTTCTTATTCTTATTTTTCCTTGGATATTCTTCATTTTCTTATTGTTTCTCATTATCACCTTCATCTTATCAAGTTTCCATGACCATTGGGTTCACCATGTAGCAAATATGGAAAAATCTTACTTACGACAGCCCCAGGAAAATGTTGACCATGACTATCATATGATTGTCTTTTCACCCTTTAACCTTCATGGTCATCCTCCTCTTACTTCATGGATCTCAAGGGAGTTAGGGATTTCATATAGGGTCAATAATTCATGACTATTTCAAAATAAATCCCTTACATTAGCTCCTTAATTTCATTGTCCCTTGACTATGATGATTGTTGTTTTAGGACACCAAGGAGATGACTATCATAATGTCGATTTCAGACTATTTTATGGTGTTTTTAAGTGAAATAACAGATGTAACTTTGTGTTTAAACCCATAGATACTCCTCTCCTTCAACTACATTGGAAAATGGTCAAATTTTCGTCATGTTTTAATGGTTTTTGTGGATTGTCATAAAGGTTATGTGTGGCTGATCTAGGATAGCCATGTGACAATTTGACAACATTTTATGACAGCAATGTAGTACTTCTTTTGGGCATTCTAAAAGGTCATGTAAGACTAATATAGATAGTGTTCTCACCTTGTTAAAACCCTAGGATAGTCAAGTACAATGATCTCTTGATGATAATCATGAAAAACTAGATCATTAAGAAAGTGTACGACAACCATACAAAGGAGAGGATGGTCCTAATTTTGTTGACAATCTACTTTTGGGTGTATGTTAGCCTTCATTTGTATAAAATCAGTTCTTTTCATGATATACCATCTCTTACTTCATGTTGCAGTCCTATTTGTTTGACATGATCCATTAATGCTCCTTTAATTGACTAATATTTTAGAAGGATTGTTAACAATCCATGGCTTTAGCTAACATACTTGAACCCATAAAAATAGCCCTACAATACCAAAAAAATGTTAGATGTTAATTTAATCATGAATATATCAAGAATTTACATCAATTAGAATCAATAAAAATATCCCTCAAACAAATATGATCCTAGGGTTTGGTGAGTTGACATTGGCAACCAAACCCTAGGTCTGATTTAAGGCCATACCAAATGGATTTTTTGGAAGAATCCTGCTATGAAACCCTTGGATTGTATCCTTTGATATAATGAATATCTTAAAATAGGACTAAAACAATGAGGTTTTTATCCAATTTGGATTTTCACCATGACTACGACTAAAAACAACAACTTTCTCCTCTTTCCTCACCAAAAATCATGCATAATGAACCTCTGAATCTTACAAAATGAATCATAAACACCCTTTCACATCTCTCACATGTGTGAAGTCCAAATCATGGGAAAGGAGGCATGATAATAGGTCTTACAAAAAATGTTTTCATCAACAGGCAGTTTTAAATGGCAAAAACAATAAAATTTGATTTTATTCTTATTTTTTATCCTTAGGAAGGGTCTCCATTTGCATGTGTTCATGTGGGTCATCTAATAAATTATGTTATCTCACTAATTAACCTGTTTTGTGTGCTTTATTCCTTTAAAACATGTATAGGAGGGTTTAGAATAGTCAAACAAGGGTTTTGTCTTTATTAGCAAACCATCAATTTTAAGCTCAAAAGTAATGACAAATTAGAATTTAAAACCCTTTCCCTCCTTTTTAATTCAAACTTTGGCACCCAAAACCTATTGAATGATTTTCAAAGACATGTGACCTTAAATGAAAGCCTCTAAAGCTTATGAACTAATCCATAACCTATGCAACCTTGAAAAATACCAACTAAAGGTTATTAGGAATCAAGAGTCGGGGATGTCGTCGAACCCATGCCAAGCATCAGGGTTTTGGAGATTCTTTTATGGTCATGCTTGGATGACCAACTCTAAAAATATGATGAAGGTGACACACAAACCCAATGCTATCCTATGGGAGTTGGGATGTCTAGGTATTGATGTTTCGAAGATTCCTTTACGATCATGTTGAGATGACCAACTCTGACAAATTGACAGGCACAAAGGTAAACAAGAAAAGGCAAAGAAGGCAATGTTGAGGTTTCAGGGATGTTTCTACTATCATGTTATCATGACAAACCCTGAAATATTGACAAGGTAGCAAAGCATCAAAACACTAAGGGTAAACACACAAACAAATAAATCATGCCCAAGTGAATGGAAAAACATCAAACTAACCCCAAATAAAACATATCATAGCATAGGAAGGCATCTAGATCATGTAAGTCAACTAGGACCTAGGAAGATCAAATCAACTCACCACATGACCTATGCCATCTAGACAAGCTATGAAATTGAAAGAGAGTGGAGACTCACTTGAAAGCTCAAGCCAAAAAGGGGGGCCCCTACTTTTCTATGGGCAAAGTGGAGCATGTGTGTAGAGCACAACAAATGCCAACCAAAATAGAAAAATTCTCTAGAGCATTTCAAGGTGGGAAGACCAATCAAGGACTTGGAATCTCTGTTCAACCAATCACAATAGAAGGGTGAGTGCTAGAGAAAACCTAGAGTAATAATGCTTAAAGTACAAGATCCAATTCTTCTAAAAACCAAGTGTGTGCATGTGATTCTTTTACCTTTCCTTAAGCATGCAAGAACTTGCCATCACAAACTAGAGATTGGTCTACCTGAAATGGAGTTTTTTTTTAAATGATCACCTAAACATAACTCTATTGCCAGCCAAGCATCCATATCCTTGACAAATATATCATTAACCCTACTCAATGCCTTGCTCTACTGCTAGCCAAGCATCCATAGCCCTATTAGAGATTGCTCAAATCACCTAGATAGTTGAGTTCTTTAAGTATATCGTTCTTTTCCTCTTTTGTTTTATCTTTTGATTTTTCTTTTTCTCTCTTCTTTTGATTTTCTTTTTATGGTCATTTTTTCTCTTTTTGATTTTCAATTTTGTCTCATTCTCTTTATGAACCTTTCTCAACTTGCAAGCAATGAAGCTTGCTTCTGGGTTGGGAGTTAAGGCTAACCTATAAGGAGAAAACCACTCCTAGGTTAAACCATGTCGGTGATCTAGAAAGAAAAATACTTAGATTTTTCACCCAATAACCATATGCAACAACTCATTCCAACAAGCATTAGGAAGAATTAGTATGTGAAGATAAATAAGATTTTGAGAAAACAATATCACAAGTACCAAAAATCACCTTAACTCTTGTGTTGCAAGTATGTGCAATCGGTGTTGTCATTGATGTCAATATGCTTGTGTTGTCATTGGTGTCTGTATACGCCTAAAAATGACACAATTCAGTCTAAATAAATATTCTTAATATTTATTTCATTCTAATTCTTCTATCAATAAATAAATAAACAAATTTATTTATTTGATTCATATTCTTCTAAGTTAATTAAATATCAAAATATTTAATTATCTCTTCTAAAGTCAAAATAAAATAAAATCCTTTCTTTAATTAAATTCTTCCAAACAATTAAATAATTCTTAATCATTTAATTAAATCAAATCATTCTTTCAAATTTGAATAAATCAAATCAAATTTATTTAAATCCTCTCTATCTCTAAAAATAAAATATAATCAAATATTTTATTTATTCTTCCAAATCATGCACAACAATTAAATAAATTTATTTATTTAATTTGCTTCTAATTCTTCAAATATCTTCCAAATCTTTTAAAAACAAGTCTTCCTCTTCATGCACACAAAATTAAATAATTTCTCTCAAATCATGCAAAAGCAAATCACAAGTTGAGTTAACTGACTCAATCAACCTTGTTTTTGACAATATCTCTTAAATTAGAAAAAAACTTTCTAATTTATGAAAAGCATCTCTTATCTTTAGAAAAGAAAGTAGTTAACTCAAATAAAATAGCTTTTGGGTGACACTTGTCTTCTTCTTATTCGCGCACATTCCTCAAGGTTTCTCAATCGTTGATCTTCTCATTCTTTCTATACCGTTGATCTTCTTTCTCTCAAGTCTATAAATTGAACCCTATTCTTCCATTTCATTCATCTAAGCTTTAAGTATTGTTACTCTGCAGGAATTACAACGCGCTTTTGGCACCAATTCCTTCATTGCTTGCAATCACACTCATTACTACATACTACTATCATTGTTGTGAAGCTCATGTTCATGGCGAAACTATCATAGCCATTCTCCATTGACAATCTTGGAATAGCAAGGAAGTGCACTCTCTGAGGGCCTTATTCATACATGCAAGATCGATTGAGATAGGCAACCAACGGAAGCTATGAAGCTTTGAGGTTTGCAAAGGTTTTTGAAGTTCTTTTGTTTGATTGATCTCTTTGTTTCTGTATTTCATTGAGTTTTGGGTATTATTGATATATTATATTGATTATTCATGTTTACACCAATTTTCCCTTAACATTTTTAGCGTCCAGCGTGGAGCCTAGCCCCAATTTGACTCAAAAACTAAGTTTTTGTGGTTTAGAAAGCCGTACATAGGAGGAAACCGTGCATCTGCTATCTGTTCTGGTGCATACATCATTTTGGCGCATACAGTCTCTGATTCAGCGCATCTACTGTCTGTTCTGGTGCATACATCCTTTCAGCGCACCTAGACTCCGTTCCGGCGCATATATCCTTTGATACGGTGCACCTATCTATTCAGCGCATATATATTATTTTCTTACTCTTTTGACCTCTGTCTTAGTGCATATGTACTGCGGTGTTTATGAGCTTTGTTTTTGTGCATTCAAGCTCTGAAGCTGTGCATTTGATCTAGGCAGTGATTTTTAGGGTTTCCTTGAAATTTTCGCTAACGCTAACGTCTTTTTGCAGGAACACTCTTGATCTGTTTGCAGGCTAGGTACTAGTTTAGAATCATATAGTTGCACTTGTTAAATCACACTTCAATTTCTAACAGGAAAGTAAATGGTTGCTCATGCAAATCTCACATAGTCTTAACTAGGAAGGCAGAAATTGAATCATTGCTATCTTGCATATCATTGAATCATTGCTATAATGCTATCCTTCAAAGTTAACAACTCATTGCTATTTGGGTAAAAATTGAACCATTGCTATCTTATTATCACTTCAAAGTTAACAAATCACTGCTATTTGGATAAAATTGGACACATCATTGCTATCTAGGTAAAATTGAACCATTGCTATCTTGTTATCACTTCAACGTTAATAAATTTCTGTGCTTGCCCAAGTAGATAGCTCATCTAGTTTTTCTCATTTTAACTAGGGGAAAAGAACCACTATCTTCTATGTTTTGGGAATGATACCAGGCCCATGCTCTCCCCTATCTTGGGTGACCAAAATGCCAGACATATCATTTTTGCATGTGTTTTTCCTTTAGAGGGGCCTACTCTTGGATACCATTCATCCAAGTAGGAATGACCCTAAGTGGTAACAGGCTTGACGCCAAGCCCTACCAATCCACTATAAATAAATTATGTTTAGAGCGAAAACTTCAAACAACGAGTGCAGTTGTGTTATACCAACAACCAACCTCCCCCAAAACCCTCCAAGGCGCAACCCTTGCAGGCTGGGAGACTCTATAATGGAGAATAGTGCTGCTACATGTATAACCACTCAAACGGTTGCCTTTATTAATCACCCTTTGTCTTAGTAGCCAAAAACCCCTATAATCTAGTGCAAGGAAGGGCGATTATCACCTCCTAAAGATGCTTCACTAGAGTTAGTGAGAATTCGGTTTTATACTATCCTTTGAAACCTAGGATTGTACTTGCTTTCTTTTAGTCCAAAAAAGAGTAAAAAAATCACAAAAAAATAAAAAACCATAAAAACATTCTTTGTGTTTGCTATGTCTTCTTTCCATAATTTCAGAAAATCAGATCAAAAAGACCTTGCAGCCAAAGATACCAAAAGCATCATAAAATTACCAAACACTTGTAAAAAACATTGAAAAACCAGAGCGGTGCATTCATTCTTTTTTGCTGTGCATTTATACTGACTTTCTGTGCATCTATATTGACTTATTGCACTTCTGCAACCTGTTACGTCGCATTTTAAATTTACCAGTGTTGCGCTTCTATACTAAATTTTTGCACATTTACCAGTTTTTGCGACGCGCATTTGTTCCAGCGCATGCGTGACAATGAGCACTTCCACAGTCTTTGAGAGGAAAATTTACATTTTTTGGGTACCCATTTCAGCCTAGTTCCAAGTTTCGAGATCAGATCTTACCTTGCAGTCACTTTTTCATCCATTCTATAGCATACCCCCTCTTTCGTTGGTCATCTCATTCACCTTCTATCATGTCTCCCTAGTCCAAAGTCAAAGTATCCCATATCAGATTAGCATAGGCTCCTTTTTCAGATCATTTTGGATTCAAGTAACCCTAGTAAGTCACAGAACTTCGCTAGTGGTCTTGGTGCATGACTAGTCCCTACACAGTAAGACAGGTATCAAGTACCCTTACTAGTGGCTATTGTCTTGTATCAGCCGTCTTACTTGGAATCATTGATTGAGAGAGTCCCTTGTCCAAATCTTGTCATAAGTATCCTATGCTCAGCAGTCTCCACCGGTATCTTGCCAAAATCTCTAGTTTCATCCCACCGCATCCCACATCACCTTGCATGGTTCTTATTACATCTCAATACCAAAAGCAACTTGAAATGGCCAGATCATCTGACCATATTGTCACCCCTCATGATAGTGATGAGGAAATCTCTCACGAAGATTATCAAGGACACCTCCAAGATCAAAAATTCCAATGCTTGCTAGAGAAAGTGCTCCATGAGGACCCTCACAAGTATTTTTATCATCTTGCAAATCTTTGAATTAAGCTCCTTACTAATTTCAATCTAAGCAAACTCAAAGAGACCGTAGAGGATAATCATGAACACCACACTGGTGAGGACAAAGGAAAGAAAGTCATAGACCCAAACACACCTATGGAAGAAATGAGGAAACAAATCGAGGGTCTAACACAACAAATGACATATCTCAAGACGGGTACAAACACTAAAACATACTCCTTGGAAGATATTGCACTGTACCCCTTTGATAAAAGTTTGAACATGGTACCTTTCCCCTTTCGATTCGAAGTTCCTAAGTTTGACAAGTACAAAGGGAAAGGGGACCCTAGAGATCACATTAGGGAATTCAACGCCGCATGCATGGAAGTAGCTGATAATGAGACTTTCTTAATGAGCCTATTCCCTAAATATTTAGGTAGTCAAGCCATGGAGTGGTTCTCATGGCTTCCACTAGGCATCAAAACTTTTGATGAGTTAGTCAACAAATTCATCGCACACTTCTCGTACAATATTGAACACGAAGTCTCCATGCTTGATCTATGCAATACCAAGCAAAAGAGTGGCGAATCATTCGCCTCCTTCTCACAAAGGTGGAGACAACTAGCAAGCAAATGCTCATATGATGTACTCGAGAAGCAATTAATGGAGATGTTTGTCCACAACCTCCACTCCGATCTAAGCTATCAAAAAAAAATTCAGTGCCCTACCTCATTTTCGAAGGTCATTGAAATGAGATTGTTCATCGAGAAAGCTATGATCGCTAAGGGACAAATCAAGTTATACAAGGACACACCTACCTCCAACTACACAACTGACAAATCAAAGTTTTGGACTAAGAATAAAAATGTCGTCAATGATGGAGTAGTTGATGCCAAGGTGGTAGCTCCCAAAAAACCAATATTCATTCTCAAAGGAGAGACAAGCAATGTTACGCCCAACAAAACATTCTCTCGGGAGCCAAGACCATGGTTCAACTGAAATCCAAGGTGAAAGTTCACACCGCTAGGTGAGTCCCAAGAATCCGCATTAAGGAAGCTATTGGCCAACAATGAAATCTCTCTACCGCTAACAAGCTATTATGAACCTCAAATAAAACCTCACTATTGGAAAGACATTGACTTTTGTGAGTATCATAGAGGAAGAGGACATACAACCAACAATTGTATTTGTCTCAAATATGTTATTCAAGACATACTTGATCAAAATCAAGGAGGTACTCAACAACATACTTCTAATGAGACACATGTGGCTTACAAAGATCCACTTCTCAATCACGACAAGCCATACAACAACAACAACAACAACAACAACAATGGCAACAACAACAACAACCGCAATAGGTAAAATTAGAATAATGGGAATAATAATGCTAGTTACGCAAGTGTACCATTTGATTATACCATCAATTGCATAACAGAGCACATACCACAAATCAATGTGGTCACGCCCAACCAACAATCAGAGACCAACAGAACTGATTGTAGTATCATCACCCGCATTGGTAAGGTCACGTTAAATACCATTCCTCCACGGTCATCACCTTCTCAGTCCAACTCCCATTAGTATAGTATCATAGAACAACTGCGGAAGACTCCTGCCCACATTTCTATCTTAGAGTTGTTGCATCTATCTCCTTCCCACAAGGAGATTCTTGATAAAGCCTTAGTGGAAATGATAGTACCTACTAACTTGGCCCAAGAGAAGTTTCAAGCCATGGTAGGTAATCTAACCTCCTCAAGTACCATATCATTTATTGAATAAGATGACCTCTCAGTGTCTCAACCTCATAACACCCCTTTACATATTGTTGCCTTCATCCACAAACACCGCATCAAGAGGGTTCTCATTGATGGGGGAGCCGGTTTAAATATTTGCACACTGAAGCTAGTCCTTACATTGGGGTTCTCTAAAAATGTAGTTGATCCAAGGAAGAAGATTACTATCAAATCCTATGATGAAGAACAGAGAACTACCAAAGGAACAGTGGTATTACTGATACAAGTGTGACCGGTGATAAAAGACGTGTGCCAAGTCTTAGATAGGGAGCTAGCTTATAATATTCTTCTAGGTAGACCATGGATTCATGCCATGAAAGCTGTGCCTTCTACCTATCACCAATGGATAAAATTCCCTCATAATGACAAGCAAGTCACCATCCAAGGTGATCCCGACCCCTTTCAACATTGCAACTCTGTCCTTTCAAAACCTGATTGCATCATACCCAATAATAGAGCATCTACATCCCCTACCCCACAACATGATTCTACCTCCGAAGCTTCCTCATCCAAGCCCAAGGAGCAAAAAATTACCATCAAAGAAACAGGAGTAGGGGAATATTCCATCAAACACAACCTCAATCTAGCCAAAATGCCTCTATCTCCTAGATCCTTTGGGCGACCCAAGCATTTTCCAAAGCCATCTGCTCCTCCTACACCTCCCATAGCTCCCTTTGTAAAATGAGGGACCCTATTAGATGAAATAGAGGAAATAGATGTCTTACAATGGCTCTACACTGAAGAAGAAGAGAACACATAACAGGAACCACCCAAGCTCCTAACATAAATCTATGGGTGAGGTGAGTCTATCCTACACAGAATGGGTTATGAAGGATAAGGCCCCATTAGCCTAAGAAAAGAAAGAATTATAGAACCCATTCAACCTTCTTAATCCTCATTGGCTAGAACTACAAAAGGTCTAGGATATAAAGATAAGGGCAAAGCTAAAGCAAATGCTTGTCTTGTGGAAATGATGGATACCCTCCAAGAGGACAGTGACACATATTCCAACGAGTATGAGTGGGATGAACTGACAGAGCATTCCTATGACGACAAAGAGGTTGACACCATTCAAACTTATAGCCCCTGTCGTGAGGTACAAACGCTACTGCATAGACCTTTAGAGTGTGATTTGCTTATCCCTGAGAATATGACTTTCGAGGAAGGTTTGAGTTCTATCACAATAAACAATTTGGAGGAAAGTACCATCCCGAACACTTTCCCTACCAATACTCCTAGCATATCCATTCAAACTATCAACGAATCAGATCTATCCTCTGACTCCCTCCCCCTTGTGCATCCTGATCTTATTGACTGGGATTTACAAGAAACCCCGCAACTAGATATGTTCCAAAATGATGATGCCTATATTGACTACATGGAACTTAGGGACCACCTACCTATAGGAGATCATAAAACTAGCTTCGTCATTGAACTTAATAATGTGGCTTATTTTAGAGAGGGTGCCAAGTCTTCTAATCGCAAAAATATCAAAGTAAAAATTAGATCTGATGGTGAAAACTACTCCGCAGTAGTGTCAAATCCCAAAATAGTAAAAAGAAAGGATGCATCCAATGGTGAAAACCTAACTATGGCACCTGATGGAAGAAGGCTTGACACTCTCCCCGATGACATGCACCAAGAGAAGTCTTAGATTGTGGTGGAACCTACAAAACCTATTAACATTGGAACAAAGGAACAACCTAAGATCATTCACTTTGCTAAATCTCTAACTCCACTAGAGAAGACTAAGTTTGTACCATTCTTCAAGAAAAAACAAGTCAATTTTGCTTGGTCATATGCAGATATGCCAAGGTTAGATCTAGACCTAATTCTACATCATCTTCCACTAGATCCAAGAGTGAAACGAGTGAAACAAAAGCTTAGAAAGATGCATCCACACATTGCACTACTTGTAAAAGAAGAACTCAAGAAACTATTGGATGTAGGGTTCATCAAGGCTATAGACTATTTGGAATGGGTCTCCAACATAGTTCTAGTATCCAAACTTGATGGCCGAGTTAGACTATGCAATGATTTTAGAGATCTAAACAAAGCTTGCCGCAAGGATGATTTTCCATTGCTAAATATAGATATCATAGTCGACTTAATAGCAGGGCATACCATGTTATCTCTCAAGGATGGCTTCTTAGGATACAATCAGATTAGGATAGCACCAAAAGACCAGCATAAGATAGCTTTTACTTGTCCATGGGACACTTTCTACTAGAATGTTATGGCATTTGGGCTAAAGAATGCAGGTGCCACATATCAACGTGCTATGACCACTATATTCCATTATATGATGCACGTCACCATGGAAGACTATGTAGATGATATCCTTACAAAGTCACTCACAAGAGAATCATACCTGGATGTGTTAGAGAAAGTCTTTCAGAGACTAGAACAATTCAAAGTCAGGTTGAACCCAAAGAAATGTGTGTTTGGAGTCACCTCAAGCAAGCTCTTAGGTTTTATTGTATCAGCAAATGGAATAGAAGTGGACCTCGCCAAAGTCAAGGCTATTATGGACATGCCACCACCCAAGAATCTTACTCAACTAAGATCTCTACAGGGCAAGCTACAAGCATTCCGTAGGTTCATATCACAACTGGCAGACAAGTGTCAACCCTTAAGTCATCTCCTACATAAGAACATTCCATTCAGATGGGATGAGAAATGCAAAGAGGCATTTGACAAACTAAAAGAGTATCTTATGAATCCACCTATTCTTATGCCTCCTATCTAAGAGAAGCCATTGTTACTATACATATTTTCTACACCAATAGCTCTTGGGGCCCTTCTAGCACAACAAGATTATGAAGGTAAAGAAAGAGTCGTCTACTACATCAGTTGTACATTGGTGGGCTATGAGTTGCAATACTCTCAAATAAAAAAGATCATGTCTTGTGGTATTTTTTGCTTCCCAAAAACTCTGACATTATATGTTAGCACATCCAGTCAAACTTATTGCAAAAATAGATCCACTAAAGTACCTACTAAGCAAAGCAGCTCTAACAGGTTGCTTAGCCAAATGGGTAATGCTCCTAAGTGAATACAACATTGAGTATGTAGATAGAAAGGCTATCAAGGGGCAAGTCATTGCTGATCAGTTAGCGGATGCACCACTACAGGACACCACACTAATGCAATTTGAATTTCCAGATGAATCCTTATTCAATATATCAACACATTCCTGGAAACTTTACTTTGATGGGTCCTATACAAACCATGGATCGGGGGTAGGAATCCTATTTGTAACTCCTCATGGTGACACCATACTAAAGTCTTACTGCCTATTATTCCCATGTACTAACAACATAGCAGAATATGAAGCCTTGGTCATTGGCCTCAAAATGGCAACATAGTGGAAAATCAAAGAGCTACATGTCTATGGTGATTCTCAACTAGTAATCAATTAGGTCAATGACGATTACCAAACGAAGGATGAGAAGCTTGTCCCATGCAAGCGGATGGTCGAGGACTTTAAGGAATACTTTGTGATCATCTCTTTTGAGTAGATACCTCACATTGAAAACAAAGCAGCAGATGCCATGGTAACCATTGCCTCTCTTCTTAAAATCCCACAGAATGAGTCACAGTACGAGTTCTTAGTGGAATCAATTCAACAACCAGCTTATGATCTTCCTAAAACCCATTCCATATGCCTATTAGTTGGATTTGGTTCACCTTGGTACGGTAAGGTTTACACTTACCCCAAGGATAATACCCTCCCACCTGACTTATCTTCAAACCAACGATGAACCTTTATACACCAAACCTCTCGTTATACCATTATTGCGGACACCCTATATTGACGTGGTCTTGATGGTACTTTACTCAATTGTTTAGAATGAGAAGAATCCCAAACTGCCTTACAAGACATACACAAAGGGATCTGCGGAACACACTCTAGCAGTCCTTCCTTAGCTAAGAAACTCATGTGTTTGGGTTATTATTGGCCGAACATGGAAACAGATTCATATCAGTTTGTAAAGAAGTGCAAGCAGTGCCAGATACATGGGAACCTAATACATGCACCAGCTCAAGAGTTAAGACCTTTAACAACACCTTGGCCCTTTTATCAATGGGGACTTGACCTTGTGGGTAAAATCCATCCTCCATCATCCAATGGCCACAAATTCATAATAACTGCCACTGAGTACTTTACCAAGTGGATTGAAGCCATCCCCCTCACCACCATCACAAATAAACAAATCTCCTCATTCATCCTAAATTATCTTATCTGTAGATACAGAATTCCCTCATCCATTATCACGGATAATGGAAGACCCTTCAAAAACTAGGATGTTCAAGAACTCTATGACCGATTTACAATCCAACACTATTTCTCCACACCCTATTACCCCCAAGGCAATGGCCAAGCAGAAGCATCCAACAAGACCATCTTGAAACTCCTCAAGAAGATAGTCAATGCTGCTCGCTGTGATTGGCACATCCAACTCAATCCCACTCTATGGGCCTACAAAACCAGTATACGCACTCCCACAGGTGCTACCTCTTACGCCCTTATCTATGACTCAGAATATATCCTCCCCATTGAGGTTGAGTTACCATCTCTCAGGGTGTCATTAAAAGGTCTCATAACAGATGAAGAATACAAAGTTTCCAGATTGCAAGAACTAGAGTTGCTAGAGGAAAGGAGACAAAAAGCCTTTGATCATCTCAAAGCATACCAGCAAATGATGTCACAAAGCTACAACCACAGAGTCCACCCAAGAGTCTTTAAAGTTAGAGATCTAGTACTTAAGGAGAACCCCCGCAATCAACATGATCAGGAAAAGAAAGGCAAATTTGAGCCCAACTGGCTTGGGCCATATGTGATTGTAGCTGCTTATGGATCAGGGGCATATCAGTTAGCAACATCAGAGGGTGAGTTGTTCGATGACCCAATCAATAGTATGCATCTTTGATGGTTCTATACCTAGGATAACCCCAATGTAAGGGGGGCACAAAATACAAAAAAATAAAAAAAAAGAAAAATACAAAAAAAAATAAAAAAAATACAAAAAAAATTAAAAAAAATTAGAAAAGTACAAAAAAATCATCATTTGGTGAAAACCTGGCAAGCAAGTGCCTTGGATAGGTATCATGATGAAAACCTGGCAAACAGGCATCATGCATACTTTCTAGCTTTCGTGCAAATAAAAGCAAGTGGTGAAAACCTGGTAAACATGTGTTACTTGTGATAAACCGCTTCCTCCATCTTTGGGAAACCAATCACCTTGTGTCCATTCTTCCTTCACTCGTGTCCCATTTGATCCATATCTATTCCATAATAAAATCCTAACGATAACCTATCATGGCTTGGTACTCTATCTCTTTGTTGCCTTGTCAACCAAGGTCTTATCCAGTATCCAATCCACAATGTTAGCCTAGCTTAGCATCTGTCATTAGTATCCACGTGGTCCAAGCCCATGAACTACATTGCCTCTGTGTCATCACGTAGGCAAGGCCATTTTCAGTGCACCCCCGAGGGTTCCCTGTCCATCCCATATCTTGTCATCTATCCTCTAGTCCATCCATGGTCCAAGTCCATGAACTACGTTGCCTTTGCGTTGTCATGTAGGCAAGGCCATTTCTCAAATGCACCCCCGAGGCTCCACTATTCCATCCGTCACATGTCTAGTCCTTCTATCTATCTAAGTCCACACCACTTTCTATCACCTAGGTCTTAGGTCCATTAGGGTTCACCTCAAACTACGTTGCCTCTACGTCGTGACGTAGGCAAGGCTATTTAGCAATGAGCCCCCAAGGCACTAGGTCAGTCCCTTAGGATTTGTCTCACCAATAAGGATTGTGGAATCTTTCACTAGGCAAGCGCGAGCAAGCAAAAACCCACTTTTTAAGCAGAAATTTTGATGCAGGACTTCAACCTAGCCAAAGCAAAGCAAGCAAGTACCCAAAGCATTCTAAACTAATTTTACCTAAATTATGACAAGAAACAAACACATCTAAATGCAAAAATGTTTTGTGATTGGAATGAAGGTTAAGTTGCAGTGTCTTGATTTCTATTATCATGTCTTTCTATGCTACTCAAGGATGCCAAAAGCTAGAGATGCTATCATGGGGGAATGATTATTTTCTTTGTTTGTTGTTTGTAGATTAAACTTTAGTAATGTGAAGCCTTGTCTAAAGACATGATTGACAAAAGATCATCGAGGACATCAGAGGTCTAACATGAAAAGGGGCAATCCTTGTCTGTTGATTCACAAGAAATACTCAGGTCGTCTAGGTTCAATTATATCTAGATGCTTGTATTAACTTGCTAAATCAAAATCCATGTAAGCAATACTCGGGTCAGCTCGGTTCAATTATACTTAGATGCTTGTATTAACTTACAACATTCAGAAAAAGTACCAAAAAAAATCACCCAATGATGAAATAAGCACTTCAAAATACTTGCACCATCAAGATGTCAAAAGCAAAGCATCCATTATACATTCATACATCCGTATCCCATGCAATACAAGATCTAAACAATGCAAAGTAGCAATACAAATTAAATCTTGTGAGTCCTTCTATCGAGTCTTTCTTCTATCAATCAGATTTATGTCTATCATCACATCTTTCATCCTTGTCCAGTCAATTTGGGCAATGATCCACATGAAGGTCCATCCTTAATCCATACCAATCACGTCAAGTCAATCTTGTCATATGATCCAATCACAATCAGTGGTCTTGATCCTTGTCTAGTTGTAAACCAACTCGATCAGTTAATCAATCAATTGTCTTATATAGGATATTGCATTGTTGAAATCAGACCAATACATGCGTCTTACATGACATGTTTCATTTCTTGAAACCAGACACTATCCTTCATGTTGCTCTAGGGTTCCATCATTCCCTGCCATGACAACACGCCTGCCGTGTTGGTCTAGGGATATATCATTCCCCGCCATGACAACACTGTCATATATCATTATAAGTATATCATTGGTTTACCGTTTGACAAGGGAAATACCTTGCTTGTTCTTATATCATTTGTGCATACTTGCTTACTTGCTTGTGTGTGTTATTATTTTATCTTGCATCGCATATCATTCGGCTCTTTCTTCAACCATTTTCTTCACCTTAACCCTATTTTTCACCTTCTTCTTCATGAGATTCTCCATCTCACGTCCTTCTGCCTTCTTCCCATCCAATCTCCCGAGGGGGCATCCTATCATCATAACCTATACTAGGGGCAAACTGGGGCATGTATCATTATCAGAGTATTTATTCTTTGAAGCAACGCTGTAAACTGCATTGCATCAAAGAGGGGCAAAATGTATACGCCTAAAAATGACACGATTCAATCTAAATAAATATTCTTAATATTTATTTCATTCTAATTCTTCTATCAATAAATAAATAAACAAATTTATTTATTTGATTCATATTCTTCTAAGTTAATTAAATATCAAAATATTTAATTATCTCTTCTAAAGTCAAAATTAAATAAAATCCTTTATTTAATTAAATTCTTCCAAACAATTAAATAATTATTTAATTAAATCAAATCATTCTTCCAAATGTGAATAAATCAAATCAAATTTATTTAAATCCTCTCTATCTCTAAAAATAAAATATAATCAAATATTTTATTTATTTTTCCAAATCATGCACAACAATTAAATAAATTTATTTATTTAATTTGCTTCTAATTCTTCAAATATCTTCCAAATCTTCTAAAAATAAGTCTTCCTCTTCATGCACACAAAATTAAATAATTTTTCTCAAATCATGCAAAAGCAAATCACAAGTTGAGTTAACTGACTCAATCAACCTTGTTTTTATCAATATCTCTTAAATTAGAAAAAAACTTTCTAATTTATGAAAAGCATCTCTTATCTTTAGAAAAGAAAGTAGTTAACTCAAATAAAACAGCTTTTGGGTGACACTTGTCTTCTTCTTATTCGCGCACATTCCTCAAGGTTTCTCAACCGTTGATCTTCTCATTCTTTCTATACCATTGATCTTCTTTCTCTCAAGTCTATAAATTGAACTCTGTTCTTCCATTTCATTCATCCAAGCTTTAAGTATTGTTACTCTGCAAGAATTATAGTGCGCCTTTGGCACCAATTCCTTCATTTCTTGCGATCACACTCATTACTACATACTACTATCATTGTTGTGAATCTCATCTTCATGGTGAAACTATCATAGCCATTCTCCATTAACAATCTTGGAATAGCAAGGAAGTGCACTCTCTGAGGGCCTTATTCATACATGCAAGATTGATTGAGATAGGCAACCAATGGAAGCTATGAAGCTTTGAGGTTTGCAAAGGTTTTTGAAGTTCTTTTGTTTGATTGATCTCTTTGTTTCTGTATTTCATTGAGTTTTGGGTATTATTGATATGCTATATTGATTATTCATGTTTACACCAATTTTCCCTTAACATTGTCAATTGTATGAGTAAGAAATGTTGCAAGAGTATGAGTAGTTGGTGTTGAGTGGATGTTTTCTCTGATGATGAGGAAGTGCTGAAGATGGTGATAATATGTTCCTAATGTTTGTTTTCTAAGTGCTTTTGAGAAAATTTGATAAAATAAGAAAATAGTGTGTGGTCGTGACATTCTGTGTTACAGAGTAATGTTCTGGTTTTTCTCCACATTTCTTTTATTTTGAAGATATGTTTATGTGCTTTGGATATGTTGTTTAGAGGTGTTTATAGATGCTACATTCAGGATTTGGCATGCTAGATTTCTGTGTAGAGGGAGGTGTGTTCACCAGTATGAAGATTGTGATTTGTAGAGGTTTGCATAGGTGTCTGGGAGAAATGTCTTTGCTCCGTATTTCTCCGCAAAGTGGTTTTAGGTCTTGCGGTTCTGGAAGTGTGCTTATAAGGTTCATATCTTTCTCCAATTGAAGTTGCTCATGGTTTGGTATGTGAAAGAAGAATTATTGAGTTGCAGTGCATGACAAAGATAGTTAAGCATGCTGAATAAATATGATGAAGTTGTGCGGTAGGTGAAAGTTGGTGTGGAGGAATTTTTTGGGTTTCAAGATGTTTCAGGATATTCATGGAATACTCTAGATATTGTTAAAGCTTGGTATATGGTTTACAAAGTTGTATTTTGTCTTGAGGAAGTGTATACTTAAAAGTTCATTGTGTTAACATAGGTTTGGCCGACCTTGGGTGTTTACACTAATTGCAGAGTTGCTTCGGTGATTGTGGAAGTGTGGAGTAGTGTGCTTGGATAAATTTAGGTCTGAGCTAAGGTGTGTTGTGGTCTGCCTTCATTCCTTTCCACTGCAGGAATGTTTTAGGTCTAACCTAATTTGAATTTGTGAACTTAAGGAAGCCTTGTTGACATTGGAGAATGTTCTTGAGATTGAAGATGATATAAATAAGTGTTAAGTTGTTGAAAGATGACAAGATAGATGAGAATCATGTGTATGGTGTGAATTACTGAATCATAGAATGCGAATCTACAGTGCAGTACAACACTTCATGTGTTAGGCTACTAAATGCAGTGAGCAGAAGGTGTCTACAATTCTTTAGTGAGATTGTGGAGGTGATGTTGGCATTGTGGTGGACTTCTCTATTGCATTGAGATAGTTTTCTCTTTGTAACAATCTTCTCTATCTTTTTCTTTATTCTGGTAGTGAGCCTTTCTTTTGGGCAGTGAGCCCTTTTGTAGTGAGCCTTCTAGTAGTGAGCCTATTGTTTTTCAATGTTGATATTACTTTAGACTGTGAGGTAATCCTCACCGTGGTTTTTCCCTTGGGTTTTCCATGTAAATCTGGTGTTCTCTTATGTTTGATGTTGATTTGATTGAGTTTTTGTTATTTGCTTTCATGCTTAATCATCATTATAGTTTAAGGGTTAATTTAATTAATGTGGATCTAAATGTGTTTGAGGGTTTTGGAATTATAAGTTACAACTGATTCACCCCCCCTCTCAGTTGTCTTGTGCATTCAACATCTTGTTGGACCAGCAAACACCCAAACTAATATGAATGATGCAAAACTAAAAAATCTGGGAAAATGACTTATTTCTTGTCAAGAGGTGATTAAAAACATCTCACTAGTAGTGGTTCCATCTTTTACACTTACAAACATTCCATTTACCATAAAAAATGTGCACCCAATTGGCCAAGTTGGACCTTAGGACTTAAGATATGAAGGCAAAACAACAAAAATCTTAAAACTAAACTCAAAAACAAACCAAAATAAATGGAAGTAAACTAGAATAGAAAGCTAACATCATCAACAAACCAACTAACAAGCAATAATAATTCAAAAAATACAACTAGCTTCTAAAAAACAAATGAAAAACTAGCTAACTAGGCACCTACACACAAAAAACTCAACTATGCACTAAAATTAAGAAAAAAATATGCACAAAAAATAGAAAAACAAGCACATGGGTTCCTTCTTAATTTATTTTTCATTCTATACAACAGAAATAAACCACCCCATATGGTCCTAAGGAAAGAAAACTCATCCTTGTATTCAAAAAAATAAAAACTAGGCAAGTTTGGCTCAAATTCTAGGTACAAGTTGTGCAAAATCAGAAGTTGGGGCAACTCTCCTTGTTCATGATTAATCCATAAGAATGTTTTACTACCCCTAGAATCATATTCAAACTAAAAATTATCAATATGCAAAGGAGAATGGAAAGATACCACCTGAATTAATGAATTTCCAGATGTAGGTACATGCTCATGCAATGTGATTTCTCTTTCCAAGGGTCTTAAATCATGGTACACCACTCCATTTTTCTCAAGTACATGCATATCATGAGAAAAATATTCATTAATGATGTACTATAGATCCATTGAGAATATTACAACAAGGTTCAAGAGGTAAAACACCAAGCATCTCATCCTTGTTATAATAATCATTAGTCATAGACAATAAATCAACGTGTTTAACCTTATTAGGGCTAACAAATTCAATCATAAACATGTGTTTTGAAGTATATGAAGTATTAATATCATCAATAAAATCATCATCTTGCTCAACAATCAAAGAAACATGCTCAAAATCAATCTTACCTTCCATTGCAATTTCCCAGGCTAACAAGAAATCAGGGCAACTTACTTCCAGATGTGGATCAAATGGATGAACTATACATGAATCAAGTGATGTAAGGTATGATATGTGCATGTAATAACCATGAATTTACATGTCTTCACTCAACTTTGACACTAGATCAAGCAACTTGTTGGTCTCATCTAATGAAGAAGGTGGCAAGAGATCTTGCTTGCTGCTTTATATGGTTTCAAAGTCCTTTACCTCATGAGATAAGTTGTTGTATTCATCAAGCCCATGTATATCATCATCAAAGATATGTGAATCTAGTTAAATATCATCATTAATAAGTTTAGAACCATCAATACATGATAAACATAAATCTACCCTAGATAACTCATGCAAAAACATTGGATCAACACTACTAAAACTACAAAGGTACTCCCTTATTTCACTTTTCTGGTCATGTTGAAGTTATCTAAGGCCTAAGACAACCTATTTATATTCCTTTTGATCATTTTTTACCTCCTCAATTTGAGTTCATCCTACATTTCCAACTGCACCAAAAGGTTACATTCATTTTTATCAATACATGCATATACATCAACACTTAACTCACTTGTAACTCTACCTTCTTAACTGATATAAGTCTGATATGACTGATTACCAGAGGGTATGTGACTAATATGAACACTCATTTGACCATTTTCCTCTACAAAATAGTTTCTAATTCATATTCTTTGCTTACACAACAAGATCTATCTACTATTCCAAAGTCTGATTGACACCCCAACTTGTCCAATTCATCTTCATGGCTGTTACAGGTCTGATACAATTGATTTTCTTGAGCCACTAAGTTGTCCCAGCCATGAATAAGTTTCTTAACTTCCCAAAAATCAGTTTTTGGATCATTTTCTTGACTTATAGCAAAAGATCTATCCGTTGTCCCATCACTTGGAAGAGAGAAAAGATCACCCACTATCTCATCTATAAACATGTTACTTGCTTTTTTATCATGACTTGCATTCAAATAAAAAAGGTTTTCATTACTCATGAGTTCATGGGAAGAGTATTTATCATTATCACATTTCATGAAGGCATCTATGACTTCATCTATAAACTCACTTTCTTCATCTAGTGGATCTAAACAAGATTGAAACTCTTTGCTAGACAATGAATCCATTTCAACATTTCATGTGTAGGATTATCATGACTATGGTAATGGATTATATGTTACCTCATGAATGTTCTCATAATTTAAGTGATGGTTTGGAACAAGCTTATCACCACTTTCTTGTATGCCAGTCATTTCATACACTTCATTAGGTTATTGCAAAACCTCTTGTGTCTCATCTTGGTGAAGTCGATCATGTTCATTTTCTTCCTTGTTTGATTAGATCTAGTCCAATGATCTACTTCAAGAATGAATACTTCCTCCATAGTGATGATGCGTTTCAAATACAAATCCATCTTTCCAAGGAAAGTAGTGCAATTTACCTCACAATGTTGATTTGTGAGATTTATCCTACATCCATCTTGTAATGTAAAATTTGATAATGACATATGAATACCTAACTCTTACAATCTCTTTTCAATTCATTTTGTATAAGTGGAATATCTATCTCAAGTGAACCATGTATGGGCATGTACCTTCATTATGTAAATTTTTCTCACCTCCATAAGAGTCATAAAAAGTGCTTTGTGAAGATGAGGAAAACTCCTTGCTCGTTGATTTCTCATGACAACAATCCTGGGACAACATTGTAGACACTTCATTTTATTTGATTTTTCCATCATTTATTAGTGTTTCATGATTAATCTTTGTAGCTAAGTCACATGGGAACTTTATTTCTTGATTGTGATTAGCTTTTGAATCCATTTCATCTTCATTTTTGAACAAACTATCAAGATGATATGATTGATCAAAAATATCTCGACTTGAAACTTCATCATAGTTTGATGTATTAAGTGTTGGAGTATGCATAAAAAATGATGGTATAACCATGGAAACATATATCATTAGAAGGTGAAATACTTACACTCATGGTTGCATCTTGTGTATTTTGACCCCAACATTGACCTTGCATTGATTTGGCATGATTTGATATGATTGATTAGCATAACCTTTACTTGAAGAATCATCATCATATGAAGAATTTAACCCCCATGGTGTTGTATTCCATGTATATTTGGATGATGTATTTATAGATAGGCTTTTCTTAGGTAGGACATTTGCACACATGACTGAATTTGAGCTCAATTGGTTGAAATTTTACCCATGGAAGTAGCTAATATGATTTATTACATTGGTTGATTGTGTGCTTTGAGGATGGGGCACACTATAGTTGATTGACTAGAATGGTTGCAGCTGAGTATACATATTGAATGGGGTGACATAAAGCTATAGTGGTTGGAAACTTGCAAGCAATTGTGTATTACAACTCCCACCTTGACTATTTGTACCATTTGTGATGTCATATCCATATTGTGCCAATAAAAGAGGTTTGTTGAATGCATCATTTATGGTAATAACCTCACTAAATTGTCTAATACTTCCCACAAATAAGACAACTAAACCCCAAAGATAATTCTCTTTCAACATTAAATCACTTACCATCCGATTTGAAGCTTGAGCCCTTTGATACATGAGAAGAAACCTATGATTGAATTGAGAAATAAACAGATTGTCCATCCTAGCCCCTTGTTGAGTTAGCAGGGCGAGGATTTGATCCAATCTCTGGCTTTGGTCACCGTGGGACCCTCCACTTCGATTAGTGTGCTTTGTATCCATCTTGATCAATCTGCACACATTCGCATCTTTAGCGTAAATAGGTGAAGGTCCTAGAGTTTAACCTAGACACTCTGATACCAAATGTAAAGTCCAAAAATTCCACTTACTAAAAGTAACCAACGAAAAGAAAACTCAATCCAAATAAAGAAAGTGAATCATTCCATTAATAGGGATTCCATATTTGTACAATGACTTGCAAGAGCCTACAATAAGTAAAGTGCATCTACAAGCATAAGAAGAGAAGTATCATTACATCTCTTACAATTGTTCCAAGTACATCAATGATACATCAAAACTACATCAATGAAAAGTATAGTTACATATTTGGCTAAACAAGCCATACAATGATCAATACAATTATATATCCATTTTGAGTTACATAACATATAAAGTTTGTCTTCAGCCACTATGACCCACCAGTCTTCCGCAAGCTAAAGGTCAAGAGCATGGTTAAGGTGTTTTTTCCACCTAACCACGAAGCACTACACTTCCCTGAGTTTCTTCCTACTCGAAGAATCCCTGACCCTGCATGAGGCGCCTTGTAACCTAGAATGGATGGGCAGGAGGGAAACTCTTGATGCAAGACAAATGCCTATATGCACTCTAAACTAGAATGAGCATATTTCTTGCATGCAAGATGTGGATTCATACATAATGGAGACCTTCGTAGCTCAAGCAATCATAAAAGTGACTCTGCTAACATTAGCCACAGGCTAGAATAGATCTAAACATTGAATGCTATCATCATAGAAGAAGCAGAGACGCCCACACAGGGTGTTGTGTTGAGTTCAGTCTTGAGATTAGAATATTCAGAAAGGGGTGACGCCCCAGGAAACTAAAATTTATATGTTCCGAATTAGAGAAATCATACAACTTAAGTGGTTGATTTCTTATGAAGTCAACGCTCCTGATTCTGTTATATCAGCAATGAGATTTGAATGGAATTTTTCTTCAATCCAAAGCCGATTTAATATATACATAATTACTAGTGAAGAAGCTAACTTCTCCCTAAAAGATTTGATGATGAAACGCATGACAAGCTAGATTGTGGCCTCATAATGCAACAATATATGTATTCCTATGAAATAGTCTAAAAGACATAGTGACCAGGTACTTAGGAATTTTAGAAAAGTTTTTAAGGAATCGATCATGCTTAACTGAGCAACACCAAAGGGTTCATACTATCAAAAGAGTTTTAACAAAGCTGATTTCAACTAATAAAGTTGAGGCATAAATAAAATATGTGGGAAGGTACAGGTATGAGCTGTAGAAGTTAAAGGCATCTAATCTAGAGGCCGAGTCTTCAAGTTTGAAAGGAAATAAAACAAAACTAAAGAAAGAAATAAGGAGGCTAAATGCCAAGTCAGGCGATTGAAAGGTCAGATGGTCTATGCCAATATACGGTCATGCAAAGCAATGATAACGGCCACTCCATTGAGACAAACCATTGGTATAAGAATAACAATTTACACAGTCTGAAGAGGTGATAAAACAACAGCAAAAAGGTTGGATGAATAGGGGCCGATAGAAGGTAACAAATCAAACTCAAACACTTCAACAACAAAATAGATAAAAGAGCAAGGAACTCTCAATTAGATTAGTCTTGTAGAAAGCATGAATGAACAAGAACTTACCTGATATCCTGCGTTTAGTTGTGAAAATCCTCTTCATTCTCCCTTCTACGCGATGAACTTCCTTACCTTCTATTCTATGCATGCCTCCTTTCTCAAGAGCTTTCCTCTCTTTTATTGCAATTTCTGTCATTTTCATCCTTTGATTTTTTTGCTTTTATTTTGTTTTCTTTTTCTATTTCTTGTTTTCTTTCTTGATTTTTGTTTTCTTTCTTTTTAAAACTTCGTATTATCTAAAATAAAGAATTCATTTTTGCATTCATGGATTAACACTAAAACATATTTTATTTTATCATTTATAATTTAGCACATAGTATCCAAAATGAATAATATTAAAAAGAAAACCATTTTCTTTACAAGTACAATTTAAATAAAAGAGTACACGACTTTCAAATTTATTCTATTTCAAGTAAAAAGACATTTGAATTTAACCAACAATTCATTAGTTACACATCCACTGAAAGCAAAACAGAGATAATTTGACATGTGCAATAAATCAATTCGACATAAGATCATTCATGCAATGATAATATGCAAATGAAATGCAAACTAAGTGCTTGTGTGTGTTCAATATAGAGTCTCTCCATCCCATCCCTACCACATGGCTAAGTCACCTCTACCTTAACCATACTCTTGTCTTCAACAACCTGCTGTCATTAAACTCAATTCTCCATTAATAGGTTAGTATCCCAAATCAATAGTTGAAGCACTTTACATTATAATTGAATCATTCACTTACTTTCATAACAGTTATCCATTTATAACATAATCATAAATAACATTTAACATTTCTATTTATAGCCAATATTCAGAAGGTCTAACAGTTTGAGATGAGACATCATGGTTGCAAAATGAAGTAAAGGATCTTGTACACCCACATTAGGATCAAACTTAATCAAGAATAAACTTTCTAATTCATCCCATGAACAAATTATATTAGGTGGAAGATTCGCATACTAGTGAAGCATTGCACCTTGGAGTGTTTTTACAAATAAATGACAAATAGCATCCTCATGCCAGATCTGAAGTAAATGTAGCATATTCTTGTAAGCCTTCACATGATCTAAAGAATTTTGTCCATTGTTGGGGGATAATAAAGGAATCCTATTGTGTGCATGAAAAGGAACCTCATGGGGACTGCTTGGTATACACAAAGGGTTGCCCATTAAAGCTAAATCTCCCCAGAATCTAACTCAATCAAAGTATGAAAGTAACCATGAATACTCTTTGTTCATGCCCTCCTAGTACCATTTCCTGTTGAGGCATTTTCTGACACACTCATCAATATGTAGGTAGAAGACAAAAATGCACCACTTCTCCTGAAAGGAAACCAACCTCAAGAGATTGATAACCCCACTGTCCTTGATTGTCTGATCATGACTATGTTGGGTAGTTCAGTGCCTATGTAGTTGTACCTATACAAGGGGCTTATGGTAATCAAGTAAACAAGTGGTTAATTGCACAAGGAAGTTAGAAAATGAGATAAACAATGCATAAATAGGCTGCTCCAATCACCTATTGGTCAAAAAATAAACATCTTCAACATTATAACATCAATAGGACAACTTCCAAACATAAGGAATCTGATTTATAACAGCAATTTGTTAGTATTAACATCTTAATCTAACCCTAACCTACTCCTAAACTAACCATATTTATAAAAAAAAGAACAAAAGATGAGGGTTTAAAGAGTAAATAAACTAAGAATAAAGAGGGTCAGATTTGCATATGATTTAAAGTCCTTTATCTTGGAAGATTCAATGAAATCTAATCAACCTACAATGCTATAACCAATATTTCACATAATGATAAACATCATAGATGCAAAATCCTAAGGAATTTTGTGAAAATTGCAAAGCAATTGCATAAAACTACCATATTACATGTGCAAGTATTACACAATCTTTGACAATTCCACCATGAAATAGATTACATTCAACACTTCAGAGTTTCAACAAACAATCCAAGTTTTAGAATAGAAAATACAAATGTATCACCACCCAAAGTGGAGAACTAGCTTGACATTGGCATGTGACAACTTCCAATAGAAATCCACATTGTAAATTGCCTTTTTTTCTTGTCCTTGTGCACTCAAAATTGCTCTCCTAGATTCTCCCCAAAACCAAATGACATTCCTCCTTTTAATATAGGCGATCTTTCATTTGATTCCTTGATTAAGTAAACTTAATCTCAAGTTTAGGACCTAATTCAAATTTATAAGTTACATGTTTGTTCAATGTCAATGGGAAAGATAGGTCCTATTTGCACACCCTATAAAAGAAACTCAAAATCAGCTCAAGAATCATTTATTAATTTCATTATAGGCAGTTGTAGCTCATTATTTTTTAAGTGCATGCAACACTAAATAGTTATAGGTGAAGTTCATATTTAGCCTTCTTATCTTCATGATTTCTTCATTTTCAGTCCTAGCTCTTGCATCTTAGATTTGGAACAATGAATATAGGCCTCATGGAAGGCTGAAATAGTCACATATTTGGCTGAAAATCATGAAAAGGATCATGTACTCCATATTTAATCAACTATAGATCCTTGTTTCCTTTATTTCCCATCATTTTTGGCTTCAAATATGCATGTACAATAGTATATTGTGTTGTCCCAGTCTCTTAGACTTTCAAGAAACCAAGAAGAGAATCAAATTCCTTAAAAAGGTATCATTTACATCATTTTCCATCCTTAAATTCATCATTTTAATAAAAAATGCAAAAAATTGTCAAAATTAGTGACATTGTCAAATTTGTTGCCATTGGTAACTTCATAAATTTGTTGTCATTTCCCCTTCTTTTTCCTTGGATATTCTCTCTCCCTCTCTCCTCCCTCTCTATATGTTTCCATCTCTCTATCTCACACTCTTCCTCTCTCCTCCCTCCCTATATGTTTCTATCTCTCTATCTCACACTCTTCCTCTCTCTACCTGAGCCCTATGATTATCTATTTTTTCTTAAAACTCTAATATAATATGCTCATGAGCATTACATAAAATGCTCATGAGTGTCACATAACATGGTCATGTTATATAAAATGAATGCATTATAAAATGTGTTCATGTTATAAAATGCACTTGTGTTATAAAACACACTCATGTTATAAAATGTGCTTGTATTATGGCTTGGTAATTACCAATCCAAAACATGAGTGCATTATGTGAACTTTTACATAACACACATTTTCTTAGATTTTTTTTGGATACTTTTTTGTCCCTTAATTTGATGCACTTGCCTAGTGATTACAATCTTCTAGAAAGTGATTGACATTGAAGGATCAATGCTGAGCATACATTCACAACCACGAGGTGAAATGTGTAATGCAATAGGATCTGTAGTGACTAGAAAATGAATACATGCGAACAAATAAAGTAAAAGAAAATATTTTTTGGTAATACAAGATTGATCTTACACCCTAGGATGTTGTTGCATCATATTTATGTCATGTCTGTCCTTCATAATAGTTGTATCATGATGTATATCATGTGAACATTAAAGGGATGGTGCTCAAAGGTAATACAACTAGAATCAAGCACACTACTATAACTCCCCATAGACAAAGTGCGCAACATATGATAATCATGGAGTGAAGTAAGAATGTGAAATATGGAATAAAAAGTGACGAGATAATCTCTAGATGAATAAAAAGAGCATATGTGGTGATTATAAGTACTAAAAAGTGCATGAGCCTACATGGTAATTTGATGATGAGATTTATTCCTAAACACATACATTTAAGCATGTAAATATGATTTGTTAGGAGTATTCCTCTTGGCGACATGTGGATTGATGTTCTTCACTTTGTTTGTACCTCCCCTGTCCCCTAGCTAACCTTCTAAGGTCCCACATCTTCATCAATTACCCTAGGTCAACAATTCATTTCTATCACTTTCTAGCCCTATTAACATAACATACCTACATCATAAGATGAGAAATTCACTTTACATAAGCCTGATGTAGAGAAAACATAGTGATAGCACTTAAAACAGGTTAAAAACCCATTAAACCCACAAAACGAATAGTACAAATAGGATAATATTCAAAATGCTTTTAAAACTCTTCACTTATTCTCCGATATCCATATCACCCCGAAATGCATAACACTAAACTTTGACTTTGCATATACAATGCATGACCTTCTATGGCCAGTTCTCCTTTACCACTCTTACCGGTCACTACTTGCATCTTTTGACATGCACATTTGCTTATGCAACAACGATATACTTTTGTAGGATACACACAAACTGCTCTCTCATACAAATGCAGTATATACACAAACTGTTCTGACATACAAATGCAGGATATACATGAAATGCTTTCACATACAACTGAGGTATACACATACATTGTCTGCGACATACAATTGATAGATACTCACAATTTGTATCTTCTCAACATGCAACGGCAGGATGTACACATACATCTATGATATACACAGGAAATGTTCTTGACATGCGACTGTCATATATTCATAAAATGTATAACTCCAACATACAAAACCAACGTGCATTTACCATATACATTCAATAAACCCAATAACTTCCTCAACAATTTCTGTAACCGAACAACACACAGGAAACAACAAAAATTTAACATAATAGAAAATAAACTAAATACACGGAGGTCATTCCACTGATTTCATAGAAATCCACTAGTGGAATGACCCCAATCTACATTTCTGTAATTAGGCCAAAACACCCAATCTAGTTTTTTCCTCTTTCTCAGAATTATACAAAAAAACAGATCCATTCTTTCTTCTCTTCCTCGCTTTTAAATCCGATTGTCTACTACTTCTAATAAATACAGACTTTAGCTATTTTAAAGACACCTATCTAGCCAGTTACACATGTGGTGGAAGGTGAACCACCAACAACCACCGATTATAATACCAAATAGTTTGGTTACATTCTTTTTAATCTTTCTTGACACATATAAACTTAAGATTACTCGGCTAATGACATTTAGACAAAATAGAATATGTAAGGGAATCTTTTAGATTCGTTATGTTTTGAGGTGCTCTTGCACCATACAACCAACCAACAAAATTTCCAAGTCCCTTGGAAATGTACCTTCAATATAAAACTTCTTTTTCTGCATCTCTTTTTGGCTTCAGCTTCTGTCTCTTCAACTTCAGACTTCAAATCTGCACATCAGTGACCAACCAACCAACAAAATCAAACTACCATCTTTAGATCCTTCTACTCCCATCAATGGAGTACTCTTCAGGCTGTAACTTCAAGTGCTTCTTTAGTCAGGTATCCATCTTTCTACTGCTTCACAACACCAACTCATCAAACCATTCATCTTACCCAACAGCAGATTCTAGTGATGCACCTACCACTCTTTCCTCAGTGGTTTCTCTCTGCACCCTTATCTAGCCTAATCTCCATTGGAGAATGGTCACGACAGACGTCATCTTGTTTGCCCACACACACAACCTTAGAAACCTCCTTCTGCAGCTAGATGGAACAAGCACCTGCAACAGTCTAACAACTTTGTCAGCCTTTAAAATACCTTCTGCAATCTCTGACTTTAAAAATGGTCACCAACAAAACTTTAACTCTTCATTTGCCTTCAGAAATCAAAATACAGAACACCTCCTCCCAGAGCTTTCGCTAGCTCTGATGCCAATTTGATGCAGAGCAAACACAGTGATAGCACTTAAAACAGGTTAAAACCCCATTAAACCCACAAAACCAATAGTACAAATAGGATAATATTCAAAATGCTTTTAAAACTCTTTTCTTATTCTCCAATATCCACCCCGAAATGCATAACACTAAACTTTGACTTTGCATATACAATGCATGACCTTCTATGGCCTGTTCTCCTTTACCACTCTTACCGGTCACTACTTGCATCTTTTGACATGCACATTTGCTTATGCAACAACGATATACTTTTGCAGGATACACACAAACTGCTCTCTCATACAAATGCAGTATATACACAAATTGTTCTGACATACAAATGCAGGATATACATGAAATGCTTTCACATACAATTGAGGTATACACATACACTATCTACGACATACAATTGACGGATACTCACAATTTGTATCTTCTCAACATGCAACGACAGGATGTACACATACATCTACGATATACACAGGAAATGTTCCTGACATGCGACCGTCATATATTCATAAAATGCATAACTCCAACATACAAAACCAATGTGCATTTACCATATACATTCAATAAATCCAATAACTTCCTCAACAATTTCTGTAACTGAACAACACACAGGAAACAATGAAAATTTAACATAATAGAAAATAAACTAAATACACAGAGGTCATTCCACTGATTTCATAGAAATCCACCAGTGGAATGACCCCAATCTACATTTCTGTAATTAGGCCAAAACACCCAATCTAGTTTTTTCCTCTTTCTCATAATTATACAAAAAAATAGATCCATTCTTTCTTCTCTTCCTCGCTTTTAAATCTTACTATCTACTACTTCTAATAAATACAGACTTTAGCTATTTTAAAGACACCTATATAGCCAGTTACACATGTGGTGGAAGGTGAACCACCAACAACCACCGATTATAATACCAAATAGTTTGGTTACATTCTTTTTAATCTTTCTTGACACATATAAACTTAAGATTACTCGGCTAATGACATTTGGACAAAATAGAATATGTAAGGGAATCTTTCAAATTCATTATGTTTTGAGGTGCTCCTGCACCAAAGCCCCTTTCAACCATTTCAATCCTCTATAGGCCTCCAATTGACCTCCTAGACCATCTCCAATAATTAGTTTGAACACCCATTTCTATAATTTTTGGTCACCCCCTTTCACTCCAGGTCTCTCGGGGGTGACCCTACAACTAAAGTGGATCCCTCGAGGGTGACCTACCTTGGTGAACTAGGTGACCCACTTTCTTGAAGTTTGATGACTTGTCTTTGGGCCCTGAGGTCATCTTTAGCCCCCTAGGTCCAATCTTGAAACCACTTGTAGAACCTATTCCCTGTGGGTCACCCACTTTGACTTTTGGATCTCCCAAGGGTGACCCTACATTTTAAGTGGATCCCCTGAGGAAAACCTACCCTAGAAAACTGGGTGACCCTATTGTGTTTCAATGACGTGTGTTTCTCTTTAGTTAGGGCCCAAAATAGCTCTATTTTTGCTCCATTTTGCATGGTTGTTTTGACCCTAACTAAACCTAATCTATTTCTAACTCATTCTTAACTCTCAATCACTCCATTTTTAGCTCCCATTGAGCTATTATTATCTCCCTATCCATCTCATGCTAACTCCATTATTCCTCCAATGATAAACTTTCAAAGCTTGTTCACTCTCTAATCAACCTAATTCATTGTCCAATCAACATTGTTAACTCCCCAATCAAGAGAGTTAACTCTCCAATCAATTCCACCATTCATGATCTTCTCAAACCTAAAAATACCCCTGGTGCAGGAGCACCCCTTCACCAAGCTGATTCTACATTGGAGGGAGGAGGTTAAGGTCTTAACAAGTTGTTATGCTTTATGCATTTTCTATAGTCAATGTAATAAGGCCAATTTGACCAATGCATCTCATTGTGGTTGGCATTTAGATTCTTAGGACACTTGTCAATTTGTTATGACAAGGTGGTTAGTTGTTAGCAGCTGTTAATTGTTTGTTATCTCCAAGCCGTTTGGAATTGTCTCCCAGCCACTGGGAATCAAGTCAGTACTACTCATAGTAAGTAGATAAATACCCTAGATCAGGTCATTATCAGGGATAGAGAACAAACATTAGATAGAGCAGAAAAAAGCAAACTGTAAAATCAGGTATTTGTATCCATTTCTGAAAGTAATAAGGAGATCCTATTTTGTGTCATCTTTCTGATTTGCGAATTCACTATGTGATCGATTTTCTATTTTGAAATTGGATGGAATCTTACACCCATTCCACTGGTGAGATTCTTTGAATCGGTGGAATGGTTGTATATGGTAATTTAGGGCTTTTGTTTTATTTGGTAATGGTCAGGTTTGCAGGATCAGTTATGGGAAATGCATTGACAGAATCCTAGCGTGTGCATATGCTAGGTTAGCAAAGTGCAGAGAGCTGCATATACGGAGGAGAAATAGTTCTGCATAGTCGTTAAGTAGAAAGTTGATTAAAATTGTGAAAATCTGCGTAAGTTGAAAGATATACAAATTGTGTGTATATCACTTTTGGTTATCAGGTTCAATTCCTGGGTATATTGCAGTTGCATGGTTGTGGGTATCTATCAAATGCATTTTGAGTCACATGTTGAAAATATACAAGGCCATATATACAATTCCTGTATATACTGCAAATGTATATCAGATGCAGTGAATGTGTATGTCCCTCTTGTATGTGAAGACAGTTCCTGTGTATCCGTCGGTTGCATGTCCAGGTTGTATGTGATGAATGTACATTTCAAATGTACATCGGTTGATACAAGTGGGTCAGCGCCAGTCAAAGGGTTTTGATTGTATGTTTAAATTGTATCTTGCGATTGTATAAGGTAAATGTACAAAGCGCGTATACATTGTGCGGAGATACAAGTGATAACCGGTAGGAACAGTAAACAGAACCAACAGTAGAAGGTTATCGAATGCATATTCAAGGTTGTGTATTTCGGGGAGAGAAAAGACATCGGCGAAGGATTTTTTGGTTTCTCATGAGTTAAGTCTCATCGATGGTAGCAGACATCAAGAGCATCGATGTAAGGAGGTATATCGGCGGAGGAGTTCGAAGCTAGGCTGATGGCTTGTATGTTTCCGATAGGCAACCAATGACGAAGTTATGTCGAAGCTCATCGCTATGAAGTCTACTATCGGACAATGAGGATTTGTTTATGCCGATGGTCACAAGTTTGGCTGATGGAGTATGCCAAGAGAACAATAGTTTTCTCTCGCCGATAGAAGCAAGCATTTTAACTGTGGAGTTTCGAGGGTTTTGGGGATCAATCCCTTGTAGCTTTGCATCATAGTGGTATCAGAGCTAAGAAGTATCCTTTGGGAAGAAGAAGAAAATAAAATGTCAGATGGAGAGGGATCTAAAGAGTTCCCAGCAAGGATGACCAACGTTGAATTGGCTATCCTGGTAAAGAAGCAAATTGTAGAGAGCAAAGCAATTAGTGCTTAGAATCAGGCATTGAAAGATGAGTTGGAAAAATTGAGGGACAGAGTCAGAAGGGGAAAAGATTCTGGTGAATGAGAAGATAGGGATGAAGAGGATATCCCTAGGTAGGAAGAGATAGAGGTTCCTCCAGACTAGAGACCCTTACTTAATGCCCTCAAATCTATGGAGCGAAGGATCATGGATATGAAAATAGACCTGCCAGTGTTTGCAGGAAAAATGGAACCTGATTCAGTAATGGAGTGGATAGACTCCTTAAACAATTTCTTTGAAACAAAGGAAATACCAGACCATCAAAGAGTGAAGATGGCTCAGTCCAAAATGAAAGGGGCTGCACTAACTTGGTGGAATTTCATCCAAGATGACAGGGTGAAAAAAGGAAAGAACAGAGTTGCTATGTGGAAGAAGATGAGGGCTTTGGTGAAGGAAGCCTATGTTCCATTGGATTATAACATCCAGTTACATAAGAGGAGACAAAATCTGAAGCAGAAGGAGTTAGATGTCAGTGCATACATTGAAGAGTTTATGAAGCTCTGTCTCAAGACAAAGGTGAAGGAGAATGAGGAAGAAAAGGTAGCAAGGTATCTCAATGGGTTAAGATTCGCCATCCAAGAGGACCTAAATCTGCATAGTCTAGATACAGTTTTGAAGTGCTATCAGTTGGCACTTAAAGTGGAAGAGAAGCTAAAGAGAAAACAAGAGCAGAACAATAGAGGAAGAGGAAGACAGCAAAGAGGGGCAAGAAGTTCATTCAGAGGTAGAGGAAATGGATTTGGACAGCAAGGAGACCCAAATTAGGAGAACAACAAAGGAGACAGTAGTCAATCCCAAAAGGGAAGTTATGATCAAAGAGGAAACTTTAGGGGTAGAAGACCACCATTCAGAGGGAGATCTTAGGGTAGAGGAGCTATTAGATGTTACAATTGCAATCAGGAAGTCCACATAGCCAGTAGATGTCCAGAAAAAGCAACAAGTTCAGGGGGAGAAAGGAGAACTAATCTAATCCAAGAATCTGATTGTCAAAGTGCAACAAGTTCAAACACTTATCAAAGTGGGAATGCCCCTGAAAGCTATGGATATCCTAAGCAAGGAGAATCTCTGATGATTAGGAGAGCAATGACCACCATGAAGGTGCTTGACAGAGAACCCCCACAAAGGAAGTCTCTTTTCAAAACTACTTGCAAGGCAGGAGGAAAGGTATGTAAAGTTCTGATTGATTCTGGATCTACTAAAATTTTTGTGTCTGTTGAAATGGTAGAAAAACTTAAGCTTAGAAGACTACCACACCCTTGCCCATACAAAATTTCATGGCTCACTCAAGGTCAGCAAACAGTTGTGGAAGAGCAGGCTTGGGTGGAATTTCAGAATGGAACATACAAGGACAGGTTACTGTTTGAATTGCTAAGATGGATGCTTGCCATCTCCTATTTGGAAGACCATGGCAGTATGACTTGAAATCTCACCATGATGGAGTTAGGAACACCTATTCAATCACCAAGGATGGTAAGATGATAGAGTTACTACCATCGATAGAAATGGGGGTAGAATCAAAAGGAAAAGAAGTCAAGGTAATGATGATAGAGGGTAAACAATTCATGAAGGAGATAGCAGATGAAGGTGCAGTTGCATATGCCCTCATTCCATGCCTAAAGGTAAACAAGGAGCAGCACCAAGAAGTCAAGGGAGAGAAGAAGCAAAGGTTCATAGACCCTGCTGTCCAAGAACTATTGGACAAGTACAAAGGCATCATCTTTGACGGAATGCCAAGGTCCCTACCACCTGTGAGAGATATCAGTCATTGCATAGATCTAATCCCTGGATCTACACTTCCAAACAAGGCAGCATATAAGCTCACTCTAGAACAGAATGCAGAGGTCGCAAGGCAAATTGAGGAATTGTTGGAGATAGGTTTAATTGGCAAGAGTTTAAGCCCATTTGTAGTACCGACTGTATTAGCACCAAAGAAGGAAGGTACTTGGAGACTTTGCATGGATTCAAGGGCTATCAACAAGATCACAATCAGGTATAGGTTTCCAATTCCTAGGATAGAAGATTTACTTGATTGCTTGGGAAGTGCTAAATATTTCACAAAAATAGATTTGAAAAGTGGCTATCATCAGATCAGGATTAGGCCAGGAGATGAATGGAAAATTGCATTTAAGACCAATGAAGGGTTATATGAGTGGAAGGTCATGCCTTTTGGTTTTTCCAACGCCCCTAGTACCTTTATGAGGTTGATGAATGAGGTCTTGAGAGAATTTATAGGTAAATTCATCATAGTATATCTAGATGACATTCTAATTTTTAGTAATACAAGGGAAGAACACCTCAGACACATAGATTTGGTTCTCAAAAGGTTACATGAAGAGCAGTTAATGATCAATTTGGACAAGTGTTTGTTCATGTAGGAGGAGATCATCTACTTGGGTTTTGTCATTTCACATGGCAAACTGAAAATGGATCAAGAAAAAGTAAGTGCCATATTGTCTTGGCCAACTCCTAGAACCATGAATGATGTCAGAAGTTTCCATGGGTTAGCAACCTTTTATAGGAAGTTTATAAGAGGGTTTAGTCATGTCTGTGCACCCATGCTTGACACCATAAAAGGAGGACAGAAGTGTAGATTTGCTTGGACAAAAGAAGCAGATGATTCATTTGAGACATTGAAGAAGAAGGTGGCACAGCAGCCAATCCTTGTGCTTCCTAATTTCAATAAAAATTTTCAAGTAGAATGTGATGCAAGTCACATGGCAATTGGAGTAGTACTCAGTCAAGAAGGAAGGCCTATTACCTTTTTTAGTGAAAAACTTAATGATGCTAAGAAGAGATACTCATCCTATGATTTGGAAATGTATGCTCTAGTCCAATCACTCAAAAAGTGGAGGCATTACTTGATGCCAAAATAATTCATAGTTTTCACAGATAATCAGGCCCTTAGCTTTATAAATAGTCAAGAAAAGCTGAACCATAGGCACATGAAGTGGGTGGAGACTTTGCAAGCTTTCACCTTCACACTCAAGCACAAGAAAGGGGTCAAGAACAAGGTAGCAGATGCTTTGAGCAGGAGGGTTCTAACAATAAATCAGATACAGTTGGAAAGTGTTGGTATTGATTCCTTAAAGACTATGTATGATACTGATGAAGACTTTGGGGAGATCTACAAAGTATGTACTTCCTTTGGAGACAAATATCATGTTGAATACTTTGAATTTTTGATACAAGATGGATTACTTTTCAAAGGTGGACAGTTGTGCATTCCCCGGTGTTCTATGAGACTGAACATAATTAGGGAGAAACATTGTGGCGCCATGGCAGGACATTTTGGTCTGGATAAGACTCTTGATCTGGTGAAGAGGCATTACTTTTGGCCAAAGCTACAGTCAGATGTCAGAAAATTTGTGGAGACATGTGTGATATTTCAGAAAGCAAAAGGGAGATCCACTAATGCAGGTTTGTATCATCCACTAGCCATTCCTTCTAGGCCATGGGAGAGCATAAGCATGGATTTTGTGTTAGGTTTACCTAGAACAAGGAAGGGATATGACAGTGTTTTTGTGGTAGTAGACAGATTCAGTAAAATGGCACATTTCTTGCCATGCAAAACTACTTGTGATGCTTCTTATGTTGCAGACCTATTTTTCAAGGAAATAGTGAGGATTCGTGGATTGCCATTAAGCATAGTCTTAGACAGAGATGTGAAATTTATTGGCCATTTTTGGAGGACTCTTTGGAAGAAACTTGGAACCAATTTATCCTTCTCATCAGCCTATCATCCTCAAACAGACGGATAGACTAAAGTGGTCAACCGTTCCTTAGGAAATCTACTCAGGTGTTTGACAAGGCAGCATGGAGAGAAGTGGGACAACATCCTCCCACAAGCAGAATTTTCCTATAATGACACCATCAATAGGAGTACAGGGAAATCACCTTTTTAGGTGGTATATGGAATTCATCCAAGAGGTATTTTGGAGCTACGAGATCTGCCTGCAGGAGAACTTATCAGTGCAGATGGAGAAACTTTTGCATCAGCCATCAAAGAGGTGCATGACCAAGTCAAGACCCAACTCCAACAGGCCACATTGAAGTATAAAGCCTATGCTAATCAGAAGAAGCGAGATGTACAGTTTGAGGTTGGAGATTTGGTGTGGGTAAATTTGAAAAAGGAGAGGCTCCCAAAAGGTAAATATACCAAGCTAATGCAGAGGAAGATTGGACCATGTCAGATTTTGAAGAAATGTGGACAGAATGCTTATGAGATCCAACTTCCTTCTGATCTTGGATTATTCCCTATTTTCAATGTATGTGATTTGACTCCATACAAGCATAACCCAGATATTGACCAAGAACCATTCCAGGGTGTAGCGGATGATGATATCCCTAAGCATGATCTACCACATTTGCAGAAGATTTTAGACTCAAGAGTGGCAAAGAAAACAAGGAACAAAGAATATATGGAATATTTGGTGGCTTGGCAAGGGAAACCGGATTCAAAGGTAGTGTAGATGACTAAAAAATAGATCAAAGAACATGGTATAGACCTTCAAACCCTCATCTCAAGTGGGCTTGAGATTTCTTCTCCTGGGGAGTATGGTGCAGGAGCACCCCTTCACCAAGCTGATTCTATATCGGAGGGAGGAGGTTAAGGTCTTAACAAGTTATGCTTTATGCATTTTCTATAGTCAATGTAATAAGGTCAATTTGACCAATGCATCTCATTGTAGTTGGCATTTAGATTCTTAGGACACTTGTCAATCTATTATGACAAGGTGGTTAGTTTTTAGCGGCTGTTAATTGTTTGTTATCTCCCAGCCGTTTGGAATTGTCTCCCAGCCGCTGGGAATCAAGTCATTACTACTCATAGTAAGTAGATAAATACCCTAGATTGGGTCATTTTCAGGGATAGAGAACAGACATTAGACAGAGCAGAAAAAAGCAAACTATAAAATCAGGTGTTTGTATCCATTTCTAAAAGTAATAAGGAGATCCTATTTTGTGTCATCTTTCTGATTTGCGAATTCACTATGTGATCTATTTTCTATTTTGAAATCGGATGGACTCTTACACCCATTCCACCAGTGAGATTCTTTGAATCAGTGGAATGGTTGTATATGGTAGTTTAGGGTTTTTGTTTTATTTGGTAATGTTTAGGTTTGCAGGATCAGTTACGAGAAATGCATTGACAGAATCCTAGCGTGTGCATATGCTAGGTTAGCAAAGTGCAGAGAGCTGCATATATGGAGGAGAAATAGTTCTGCACAGTCACTAAGTATAAAGTTGATTAAAATTGTGAAAATCTACGTAAGTTGAAAGATATACAAATTGTGTGTATATCGCTTTTGTATGCGATATACAATCCATGTATATATCACTTTTGGTTATCGGGTTCAATTCTTGGGTATACTGCAGTTGCATGGTTGTGGGTATCTATCAAATGCATGTTTGAGTCGCATGTTGAAAATATACAAGGCCATATATACAATTCCTGTATATACTGCAAATGTATATCGGATGCAGTGAATGTGTATGTCCCTCTTGTATGTGAAGATAGTTCCTGTGTATCCGTCGGTTGCATGTTTGGGTTGTATGTGAGGAATGTACATTTCAAATGTACATTGGTTGATACAAGTGGGTTAGCACCAGCCAAAGGGTTTTGATTGTATGTTTAAATTGTATCTTGCGATTGTATAAGGTAAATGTACAATGCTCGTATACATTGTGCGAAGATACAAGTGATAACCGGTAGGAATGGTAAACAGAACCGACAGTAGAAGGTTATCGAATGCATATTCAAGGTTGTGTATTTCGGGGAGAGAAAAGACATCGGCAAAGGATTTTTTGGTTTCTCCTGATGAGTTAAGTCTCATCGATGGTAGTAGACATCAAGAGCATCGGTGTAAGGAGGTATATCGGTAGAGGAGTTCAAAGCTAGGCCGATGGCTTGTATGTTGCCGATAGGCAACCAATGACGAAGTTATGTCGAAGCTCATCGCTATGAAGTCTACTATTGGACGACAAGGATTTGTTTATGCCAATGGTCACAAGTTTGGCCGATGGAGTATGTCGGGAGAACAATAGTTTTCTCTCGCCGATAGAATGAAGCGTTTTAACTGTGGAGTTTCGAGGGTTTTGGGGATCAATCCCTTGTAGCTCTGCATCAACCCCCCTCCTATATGCATTATGGGAGGCAAATTCATTGTTGCGCATTCATTCAACCTTTACTTTTTGCTCTCCACAACATTTATATGCTCATTACAAGACTTTGTGAGCCTTTTATTTTATTCTTCGGTTAGTCCCAAGCTTCAATAGATTCATAGCATCATTATGCTCTCCAATTTCTTTCAAAATCCCAGCCACAATGCTTCCATATCTCTCATAGCTCAATTTATCTCATCATAGTGTAGACACCCAAAAATGACCATTGCATTATCACCTTGCATACACATCGTTCTTCTAGCATCAATTCTTCTAATTCACCTTAATTCAACATTGATTAAATGATTCTAAATTATTTAATTAATTTCATCATTTCACCATATTATTCTTCTATTTTCCCATTAATTAAATAAACCAATTATTTAATTAATTCAACACATCTTATTCCTCCTATCCACACAAATAAATAATTTTAATTAAATTTAATTGGATAATCATTCCTCCAAAATTAAATAAATTATTCTAATTTATTTAAGTTGACTTTTCTTATCTTCTCAATAAATAAAATCATTATTTTATTTATTTTCCTCCATCATGCACCACAAATTAAATAAATTTATTTATTTAATTTCTAATTATCCTCTCATCTTTCAAAATTATCTTTTTATTCCAAAAATCTTCCATGCACACAAATTAAATAATTTATTATTTAATTTTATCCTTTGCATGTTAAAAAACAAATCAAAAGTTGAGTTCACTTGGCTTTAAAACTTTGTTTTTCTCAATCAATTCATAAAATAGAAAAAACATTCTATTTTTATGAAAATAAGTCCTATCTTTAGTCAACAAAGTAGTTAACTCAAAAACATAGCTTTTTGCATGTACACTTGTCATGTGCACATTCAATCATGATTCCTCAATTTATCTCCTTTGTCGATTTCATCTAATTTCCTCCACCGTTGATCGATCTTCTCTGAAAGCTATAAATACGCCCATTCACCTCTTCATAAACCCTTCACAATTTTGAGCAATTGGCATCCATATCTCCCAGCGCTTTTGAGCATTTGTTGAAGCAATCATGCATCATTCCATCCATCAATATTATCATGGTTATGCTTTTAGTATTTTGAGCAATCCATGTTCACAAAATACACCAAGGAATTACACTCAATGGGTAATAGTTAGATTTTAATGATTTTATCTTATCTTTGTTATATCATTGTTGATTTCTTGAAGGTTGTGATGAATTTTGGTAACTAATCCTTGTTGCATTGATGTTCCTAAGTATTCCAAATCTCACCATACACACATAGCATTATTTCTCAATTCATACTCAAATCCATTACTTCTATCATTGTCCTTGCTACCAAGAGGAGGTCCTCATTGCTACAAAGGATATGAGGTTTCCATGTGTGAAGGAAAATTTACACCTTGATTAAAATGTATTAATCAAGGGAGCTTTTTACTAGAACCACACTAGGGTCCTACTTAGTTTTTTGCTATCTACTTATCTAGATAGACTAACGTGAATAGAGCCACTTTGCACTAAGAGAAATGAAAATGAACTAAACTAACTGCTTAGAAAATGAAGAAATGATAGAATGCTAGAAATGAACTACTATAGACAATTATAAAATTTCAAGTATAGAATGGAAAAGAGAGGTCACAGAGGAACTTGACACCAGAGAACAAAGGCCACTTCCAGGGATGCCAGTGTGTCATGAGGATGTCTACGTGTTGCATTGTAGTCCATAAAGTTTTAAAAATAAAAAGATTCAACCTAGTTCGATTCCCTATCACCTACACACTACAACACCAAATAAAAAACCAACCAGTAATCTCCAGGTGATGAGAAATACACAAAACCAGAGAGAGATATATATGATAAACTTTAAATAGATGGAATGAATAACAAGGAAGTACAGGAGATTTGAGTAAAAGAGCACAAAACTAGAAATGAAGGATGAAGCTCTCCACTCAAATCTTTCACCTGCAGGGAAATGAGGAAAATGGTTTAGGTTGTTTGGGATCTTGCCTTCAGGTTAAGCTCCTATTTTGATCTTTCTACCTCCACGAGAAACCAAGATAAAGAAATCTTGAAAAATAAACAAGTGTTTCTACTTTCTATGAAAATAGAATGGAATAGCAACAATAACAAAAATTTAATTGTAAATAAACTAATCTACTCAAAGTTGGATGAGCAAACTAGTGCAATCATTATGAAGAAAGAAAGGGAAATGAGAGGTAACCACACAATGCAAAGAGCAAAAATGGGTTACACTATAGCAAGGAAACAAAAGAGAGTATTATGGAACTTAATCACCTATGTGGATGAATCACAAACTAGTTAGATGGAGTAGGCTATCCAACAAGCAATAGTTTCATAAAACCCTATGGATGAAAACACAAAACCCTCCAAGAACTCACATGAACATGCACCAAAAGAGCATAGCTACAAAGGAAACATGAAGGAGAATAATAAAATTCTATAGAAGATCACCAAGAGAGCCAAGCTTCATGAAACTTCACAAAAGTTGCAGCCAAGAGATAATTCACCCAAATTGCATGAGAATCAAAGATGGAATTCAAAAATTGCATTGTGAGAGGGAAAAACAAAGAGATAGGGTCAAATATAGATATTCTGGGTGGCATAGAGGTGTTACTTGAATCTTGAATAATCGTTGGAGGTGGCTAGTAATGCCTAGAAGCGGTCACTTGTCACCACATAGGCATAGGACACTAACATGGCATGCATATGTCCTTGCTAAGAACTCACATCTAGGAAACTCTAGTTCATGGTCTCATGGAACACCTTCAAACAATGAGATATGCAAAACACTAAACAAAATTTTACAAAAATAAACACAAAGGTCTAAAACATAACACAAGAGCATATATGTGTTAATGGGAAAAGGCCAAGGCAAGGCTAAAGTGGACCTAAAAACATGCTAGGGGAGCAGATGCCAAAGTGAGCACAAAACGTAGCATGAAATTGCAAGGGTAAGCAATTTTTGATGTTACACAATGAAAGGAATTTTCAAGATATGCCAGATTCATTGTCATGTCCCCATTTCTGGCATGATCACTAGACAAGAGATTGAGTTAGCTGATCCTCATTCCCATAGGCTAATTCATCAAAACAAGGGAATATTCTGATTGAGCTAAGGCTTGGAAAAGATAATGTTGTTCAGAGGCTTAGAGAATGGAACGTTGGTTAACATAGCTCATCTAATTTTCATAACACCAGCGAAGATGGGAAAATAAATTAAAGTATTTTTTTACATTAATTATCAAAAAGAGAAAAATAATAAAATACTGATATTGGGTGAATCAATTGAAGGTGGTGGAAATAAAATAATATTAAATAATAATAATTTATTATTATTTAATGAGTACGCCCAAGTTGGAAAAAATAAATTAAATAAAATATTATTCTTTGGTGTGGAGCACTCACCTTGGAGAAAGAAAAGGAAAACAATAATATTTTATTCTTTGGATCTTGGCACCCACCTTGGTAGAAGACTAGATTAATAAAATAATATTATTTTATTAATTTGGGTGACCTTCTTTGGAGAATTAAAATAATAAAATATTGGGTATATGGCTGACAAGGAGGGAAAAGTAATTCAAATCTTTAATTTGAATTTGTCAGCCTATTTCAAAGGAGAAAGAAGATCCAAGTATAAATTGAGGTTGACGGAGCTCATTTGGCATCATGAATACTTTGGCAACTTTCACATTTTGCTTATCAATTGTTTTGTTTGATCTTCCAAGGATGAAAACCCTTGTGGAGGTAGTGTGTTGGATGAAAACCCAATCACATCTTGGAGGTAGATTCATACGAAGTTCACATTTGCACTTCATTAGAGATTCAAAGAGTTGTTTGAGCTTCATCGATTCATCATTTGAATATTTGGTCGAAGACCATTGTTGGATCTTTCATTGAAGATCTTTCTGGAAGAATTGTTGATAGATTGGAAACCATTTGGATATCACTGAAGACTTGATCAAGACCTTGAAGATTCATACTATGAATATTGAGTGCCAATTTAGAAGAGGACATATTGCTAGCTGTGCGCCGATTTTAGGTCATTGTACATGCCAATTCACCAGTATTGAAGACCTTACATCAAAAAAATCCATATCAGATCTAAGTGAATATTCCTAGCCGTTGCTATAGACATTCTTTAGAGCTAATCTATACAACCCTTGGCAACGATTTCACTTTGGAGCTGATTTCATTAACAATGATTTCACTTTGGAGTTGATTTCATTAACAGTGATTTCATACAAGGAGTTTGCCTAGTGTTTCATCAACATTATTCATTGAAGACAGATCTATAGTAATCTTTAAAGTAGTGATCAGTATTTGTACTTCACCTTTTGACATCTTCATACCAACGAACTGTCTTGGCTAATTAGCGATCAATTTTTAGAGGGTGATTTGCATTCCTTGCCAACTAATTGGTATGTAGAAAACAATTGTCTATAGCTAATTTATAACAACATATCATACTTTTGTATTTGGGCTGCCATGAGTCTTTTATTGATGTAATATAATCCATGAGAATTCTGATTTCTATAGCAGTATGATCAATTTGATTTTGATCATCATTTGTAATCAGCCTAGTGTGTATTTCATTATGTAATCCAACTAGGGTTTTGATTGTATAACTGCAAGCATTGATGTTTATGATGTAACTACCATGAAATTGGATGATATAAGTGTGTATTTAGATCCAAAAGAATAAATTTAGATTTTAATCCTAGGGTTTCATTTTGAAATTGCAAGATTCAGAGATTTGCTTCAAAAACCTAGAATGAGACATGATAGTGGTATCAGAGCTTGGATCTTGCCAGCCTAGAGGGTATATTTGGTATTAATGAAAGCCAAGTCTTATCCAATAGCATTCTTGAGCATAAGATTCAAAGTTAGATCCACCTATAATTGGGTTGAGATTTGGTTAGATCTTATCCAGGTGTTATGAGTGAAAAGATTGACCTAGTCAGGAGTTAGTTACTATGCATACATCAGGAGATCAATCTCCATTCAGTCAACACTATAGAATGTAATGTGCCCTTTTTGGGATTACCCTAAACCTTTCCCTAGAATCACAAGTTAGGGTTACAACTTACCAATCAAATTTTGTAAGCAAGATAAATCCTAGTTTATGTAATGTCCTTAATAAGAATTATACTAATTTTATCCCAAACTATCAACTTTCCAAGCAAATAATGGATTTAGAAGGTACCTTGGCCTAATTTAATCCCTGCATTAGTAAGTCCATAACAAATTAGTTAACTCAATTAAACCTTACCTTGGGAAGCTCAACCATGGGGGAGCATGGAAGAGAGTGACTGGATGGGGTGTCTTCATCCTTATGTGGTGCATGCCATTCATAAAAGGTGCCCTTGATCTCATGTGTGCCATTCATAAGAGATCACCTAGGCCTCATGTGGCTCATGCCATTCATATGAGGTCACCCTAGACTCATGTGGCACATGCCATTCATATGAAGTCTGTTATCCCCTCATCTTGCCATCTTTTCCCATTTCCCCATGATTGATCTCCCTATATTGTTACACCATGATAGGAGAGTGAGGTTACGAAGGGTGTCCTAGTAGCGAAACTCTCTAGGTCCAAAGGCAGTATCCTTAATGCTAAATGCAATACCCCTTTAGCCCATGTGGGCTTATTTGTCCCCCCTGGGTGGGGTACCTAGATGAGGGCCCTCTCGTTGTTCCCCTTTAAACTTCTCCCTTCTCCCATCATGGTGAAGGTATGTGTAGAAATCAAATTCACATTTACAAATAATCACATCAGCAATAATAATTTATGAATATGCTACCATATGATAATAACAAGCATAAACTTTAACCATATTTAAATTATACATTAGACTCCTATATGAGTATCCTACCACTAATAGATTAATGGACCATTCCTCAATTTAATGCCTTTTCTATATATCTTTATTGGCAGATCTGTATTATGTTTTCTCCTCTTGATCCTTGTTGTTGTATATCATATATGCAATTTATTGTTGTTATACTCTAAATATATAAAACATATATCTTTTACTCCCTTATATCTTCTGAAATCTGAATTATATTCCCTATATATTCCCCTTACCTCTCTCACACTAATCTAATTTTATACCTTATACCTTCTATGAAGAGAGGCATCCCTTCACATAATGATTGTTGTCTCTCACATAAAATCATAACCATTAATATACTAAGTGTTGCCCTTCTATTCCTTATCTGCTATCTTTATATTAACAATTGCTACCTTTAAGTTTGTTTACAACCTCTAACATATGAATCCTTGTCTAGTAATAATCACTACTTATCATTAAACATATAATCTTTGCTACTATTTAAAACAACTCTTTATAAATTGTGTTCCATCATATTTCATAATTTCCTAATCACATGTTATTATGACTTATATATATATATATATATATATATATATATATATAATGTCTTTATCAATATAAAATCTTATATTATATAATATCTTTAATACTATATATATATATAGCATATGTAAATATATTTATTTTTTATATCTATTTATAGTATTAATATATTATATTGTAATGATTATAAATTATAATAATATTTAAATTGTTAATATTTATATTTATATTTTTTATTTATAAATATAATAATATAGATATATTATATATTAATTATATTAAATATTACGTATTAATAATATATGTTTAATTAAATATTAATACATACACATTTATCTCTATCAATCAAATTGACTAAACACCGTATTTCATGAAAGCAACTTCACTGTCTTTTATCATGATGTTTAAATCTTTAATTTAAACAATTCCTTAATATCGGGATATCATAGTCCACCCACCCAAGATTGCTTGTCCTCAAGCATTCACAACTAGGATGCTTTTAAAACTATCAAGATCCTAAATTGATCTCTTCGAAGAATTGTTGTTAGAATTCTTGTCTCAATCCATTGCCAACATTCGCATTCTCTAAAGTATGAGGGCAATTTGTCATCCCATTCTTTTGGTTCATGTACTTGTATTTCCCGATACTCTCAACAACAAGAGTTGGTAAATAGTGATGTTCGTAACTTAAGACAAGTTTTCTCTCATTCTTAGAGTGAAGAACCCAAAAGACATCTTGATCCTTGATCACGAGATTCATTCTTGTACTTGTTATCTGTAGTTTACTTTTTGATATGTTATTGACCTCAAAGTTGAGAAGAGTCATGTTCTTGAGGAGTAATTGATTATATGATGACATGGAGAGAAAATTTGTGATCAAAGAAGATTTGGTAAGCCTTTATTTGATTTTGAATAGCAATGTGATTGAGGTAATACAAGTGTCATAGGTGAAGATATAGTTTTAGTCAATAAAAAACATTTTCAATGCTAAAGAAGATTTTGAGAGTATTGAGATTCCAAGATTACACAAGATGAAGCAATATTGATGAAAAGAATATGATGAAGACAACTTGAAAATTTGAATCTAATGATGTTGTAGAGAAGGTAAATTCAAGTAAGACTTTGATTATTTCACAAGTCGTAGAAGTGTGGGGTCATCCCACAATAATGGGTTACACTTTTTGGCCAAACTTGACATTGAAATCAATATTTTGAACTAAATCTTCACTTTCTAACACCTATAGCCACTAAACCATTAGGAATTTGAAGATGATGCAAACTAGCAATTTGTGAGATTTTGTTTGTAGATTCTTAATATATTTAAAAAAAAAAATTGGAGTTAAATTGTAAATTTTTTTGTGTCTCCTTTGATAACTAGTTTTTAATAGTAAACAACATTTTTTTAAAGTGATGTGTATTATGTAGCACATAACTTCTTTTATACAAAGGATAAAATTCTGATTCTTTTGAATTTAGATTGGTAACACTGATATATAGGGCATGCATTTGGTTTCATAATGTTTTGTTGAATATTTTTTTTAATTAAGTTTTGAAGTCAAACCAATTATAATTTAGACATAGGCGTATTCCGTAAAACATAACTTTTTCTGTATGTATTGAAATTCAATTTTTTTTTGTTGAAACAAGGACATCAATACCTAGGGCATAGATATTTTTTAGATTTTTTTTTTTCACTAATTTACTAATTTTCCATGTGTGTAGAACATTGAACTTGATGTTTGGTGAAAAACCTGCATTCACAAGAAATAAAAAATAAATATAATAATCAAATTAGATATATTTAAAATTATACTTTTTGGGAAGCTTATAATAAGGACTACATACTTACAAAAGATAAATTTTAAATGAATTCATTTGATCCCCCAAAAGGTAAATCAAAAGTGGTTTTTTATCAGCATTTCTATAGGTGTAGAGAAGACTCCATTATAGGTATGGTTAAAAACTAGTAGGGTTCTATCCAAGGGGGTTTGATCAAACCCTCTTTAATTAAAATCCTTTAAATGGAACCTTTCAAGGCTTAAATCATTCTATTTTCTAAAAATATGTGATTTCAGCAAAAAATTAGGATGTCCCAGAAAGTGTAACCCATTATTGTGGCAGCACCCTATGTAATAAATGATGATAAGATAACGTGGAGACAATCAATGACAAATAAGATTATTAGAAGAGAGAAGATCTATGTTGTTGAAGATGAAACAAATCAGCAAGTGTATTAGAATTGAAGAAAATGTAGTTGATGAAGGATGCAATCAAGAATCTGAATTATATTTCAGTAATTGAATCCACATTGTCTCTTATAGATCTACATGCTCCATTTCCTTATGGTTTTATTTCTACTTTTCCTTGTATGCTGATTTCTTGTGTTACTTATGAACTTCCTATGATTGTATTGCTTTGTATATTATATTCATCTCTACTTCTTCCATGCTATTTTCCTTGCGATTTACTTCATGTAACTTCTAAATGTGTTTTACCTTAGTACATTCCTCCAATAATTTACTTCTTCTAACAGTCAACCCCATGCCTCCTATAGTCCTTATAATGACCACACTTCTTACACTAGTTTCCTTTTGTTAATGCTTGTTTAGGTTTTCTAATTCCTTGCTATAAATTAACTCTAATCAAAGAACCTTAGTCATTTATTGTTCTCAAATTCTAAATTTTTGGAATTTTAACTATCTTTGATCCCCAGGATGGTAGGATCAATGCTCTGATACCACTTGTAATGTTCCTTTTTAGTGTAAAAAGAGGAGGTTTTCAATTTCAATGAATATGTAGGTTAAATCCTCCTTTCACACCTTACATTCAAGGACATAAACTGAGTCAAGCCACAATCTTTGCAAGAGGGCTTTGCTATAGATTTAGTGTCACTTGGAATGAAGAGGAAACTTGGAATTTGCTGATTAATTGATTAATTAAAGCCCAATTATGCTTAAAACCCTAATTTCATAAAATTATAAATAAACAGACAAAACATGATAAATGTTCATAGATAAAGATATAATATTTAGAGTAAATACATACCAAACTTTGAGATTCTGGATGTGGGAAATTTGGGGACTAATGAGCAGGCGCCCAAGTCCAAGGTGTTGTTTTATGTCAGGATCTCTGAAAGTTGTTTGTAACATGTTTCTGTTGTTCCAGAGATTTCTGTCTCGAGATCCAGAGGACACTAGTGCAGGTGCCCAAGTCCAGGTCCTTCTTTTCTTCTCAGATTTGTAATTTTGACACTCTGTTATACCTCCCTGTAACTGAGCCACTTCTTCTGCTTCTACACCTGTAACTTGTAATCACATAAAAAGGGGGTTGGGGGTTGTGGTGTCTAGGAGCTTGCCTCAGTCAAGCCTTGGAAGGACATTCAAGTCTTCCAAATACTGTTGTCAGATAGAGAGTGTGTATCCCTATGGGATAGAGGTAAAAACCAATTGATAAATGATTGTAAACACAAATAAATGTCACCTGAGAGGTGTAGCTTGCATATAGATGAAAATATTTCACATCATGAGAAGTTGAAGCCAAATTTGCATAACAAACACAATAACAAGACAAGTCTACTTTGCAACAATGAATATTTTGAATGCTCTCAAATCATAAGTGCACCAAAAGTTCATAATCATCTTCTAGTTTACAAATTAATCCCTAAACATGCTTATATATGCAACTAAACACATTCTCGCTTTAATTTCATAATTCAAACTTGAGATGTCGGCAATAGACACTTCTAACGATCACATAACTGACATTTAAAAATTGGGACCCTGCTAAATAGGACTAGGGCGCGGGCGCCCAAGTCCTTGGCCCCTATTTTAGTTAGGGTTAAGCTCACAAGAGTCCCTTAGGTCCATTTTGACATGGGTTTTCAGGGATTTCCATCAGGAGTTAAAATGAACATGCATGATTACACTAAAAGGACCCAGGAGCTAAACTTAGGAGGGAAAAAGTCCTAGGGAGACATTTTTTGATGCAACAGTCCCCTTTTTAGGATTACCCTAAGTCTTGCCCTAGAATCACAAGTTAGGGTTACAACTTACCAATCAAATGTTGTAAGCAACATAAATCCTAGTTTATGTAATGTCCTTAATAAGAATTATACTAATTTTATCCTAAACTATCAACTTTCCAAGAAAATAATGGATTTAGAAGGTACTTTGGCTTGATTTAATCCCTGCATCAGTAAGTCCATAACAAATTAGTTAACTCAATTAAACCTTACCTTGGGAATCTCAACCATGGGGGAGCATGGAAGAGAGTAACTTAATGGGGTGTCTTAATCCTTATGTGGCACATGCCATTCATATAAGGTGCCCTTGATCTTATGTGGCACATGTCATTCATAAGAGATTGCCTCGGCCTCATGTGGCACATGTCATTCATATGAGGTCACCCCGGACTCATGTGGTGCATGCCATTCATATGAGTCAGTTATCCCCTCATCTTGCCATCTTTTCCCCATGATTGATCTCCCTATATTGTTACATCATGATAGGAGAGTGAGGTTACGAAGGGTGTCTTGGTAGCCAAACTCTTTAGGCCCAAATGCAGTATCCTTAATGCTAAAGGCAATACCCCTCTGGCCCATGTGGTCTCATCTTGTCCCCTTGGATGGCATACCTAGATGAGGGTCCTCTCGCCATTCCCCTTCATAATTCTCCCTTCTCCTATCATGGTGAAGGTATGTGCAAAAATCAAATTCACATTTACAAATAATCACATCAGTAATGGTAATTTATGAATATGCTACCATATGATAATAACAAGCATAACCTTGAACCATATTTAAATTATACATTATACTCCTATATGAGTATCCTACCACTAATAGATTAATGGACCATTCCTCAATTTAATGCCTTTTCTATATATCTTGATTGGTAGATCTGTATTATGTTTTCTCCTCTTGATCCTTGCTGCTGTATATCATATATGCAATTTCTTGCTGTTATACTCTGAATATATAAAACACATATCTTTTACTCCCTTATATCTGCTCAAATCTGAATTATATTCCTTGTATATTCCCCTTATCTCTCTCACACTAATCTAATTTTATACCTTATACCTTCTATGAAGAGAGGCATCCATTCACATAATGATCGTTGCCTCTCACATAGAATCGTAACCTTTAATATACTAAGTGTTGCCCTTCTATTCCTTATCAACTATCTTTATATTAACAATCTCTACCTTTAAGTTTGTTCGTAGCCTCTGCCATATGAATCCTTGTCTAGTAATAATCACTGCTTATCATTAAACATATATTAATCTTTGCTGCTATTTAAAATAACTCTTTATAAATTGAGTTCCATCCATCATATTCATAGTCTCCTAATCGCATGTTATTATGACTATATATATATATATATAATGTCTTTATCAATAGAATATCTTATATTATATATCTTTATTACTGTTGGAATAAGGTGCCATTAACCTTGTAAATTCCAATATTGTATTTTATTCCATTTATTATTTGTTATTTGTAATTACCCATAAGAGAATGAGGTAGTCTCATTCACAGTTGTAATTTCAGAGTGACTTTTACTATTGGCAAATGTAAAAAATCAAAGTAAATGAGGGTAGGCATGCTCACTTGGAGAATGTACTATTTTTGGCATGTATAACAACTGTCATAATATTTGGTAAGTGAATCTATGATAGCTGCAAGTTGTCAAAAGATTCTGAGATTCTATGATGCATATGACGGATATGTTAGTTGTATATTTGCTATATTTAGCCCAAGGTTCCTATCTTGGAAAGATACTCTTTTGTGGAATCTGTTGGTGCCTGCATGAGCAGTCAGTTTTCAAGCATATAAACATGCAGGCACCTTCCCAAAAAATCCAAAAATGTTCTAAGTGTTGGACCTCCTCAGCATTTTTCAGCTGCATCATCATATTTTCTTTGAGGAGGAGATCATCATCATCATATTGTGTTCGATGAAAGTCAGCATCATCATGTTTTCTGTCGACTTGTTTCTCATCAGGATCATCATGTTTCGATATCGGGTGATGTTTTGATATCATCCTGATCCTGCTGATGAGCTACAGTGCGCCCTGATTTGCTTGCGGGGGTGATTTTTCAAGTATCCGGTGATCTTCCAATTATCACCTTGCCCAAACATGATGATGATGTTGCCCCGATATTCTGAAGGGGTTATTCTTTGAGTTGTTCGACCTGACTTGTTTTTTCTTAAAGGGTCGTCATCATCATCATCATATTTCCGGTTATCACCGTGTTGCTTGCGAGGGTCATCATATTTTCTGCCAGCATGATCTTTCGCCGGGGTGATATTTTAACATCGGGTGACCTTGGTTATGATCATCCTGATGATGTTGTTGAAGAGTTCTAAGTATGACCCGATATTCACTGGGGGTCATCATATTTTGGACGTCAGGATGATCTTAGTCAATATCATCCTGATGATGTTGTATCACTTCATGTTCGTTGTTTTGTCATCCTGATGATGCTGACGTCATTCTTGTGTCGGGGTGATATCTATTTTTCTGCTTGTCTGCATCATGATATTTCCGAAGGGAGATATCCGCCTGCCGGCTTCGTGCATTATCTAGTGGGGGGTGATCTTTTCAAGCATCATCATATTCATCTATCGCCCCGATCTTATAGTGGAGCTACAGTACAACATGATATTTGTGCATCAGGATGATATTTCCAAATATCCGGTTATCTTCCGAATATCATCCTGATGTCGATATGATGATGACGTCATCAAGGTCCGGGGGGGTCATATTTCTAACACTGATCATCTTGTGGAGATCCCCTGATATTTGCAAATATGATGATGACGTCATTCGGATACGAGGAGGTGCGCAGTAGGCAGATATGATGATGACGTCAGCATGATATGATGATGATGTCATCAGGATGTTCATCGGCCAGACTTTTGGTATAGGCTCAGCAGGAGGATGTTCCTCCGATGGATCAGGTTGTACCGATGAAGGCGATTATCATGCAGGTTATATTGCGATATGATGCTGACGTCAGGGTGATATTTCAAGCAACAGGATATCATGCTGCTGGAGGATGATGATGATGAAGTCTTATACTAGTGTCGTCAGGAGCAAAAGCACCGACATCATATATGCTCATGACCTAGTATATAAAGTGTTAAAGAGGTCATCGCGGGGTGCATGTGGGATAATTGATATCCTGCATATTTTCAAATATCATGATGATGAATCTCGGTGGGAAATGGTTGCGATGCAGAATTGACGTTTTCCCGAGGCCGCGGGTTGGTGCGCCATTAATGGCGAAGGTTGCAGAGGTATGGGCGATGGCGTGGACGGATGCAGTACCCGATTGAAGATGTGGATCCCTAGGCGGCAGCGCAAGGCTCGAGTTTTCTTCCTGTCTCCTCCCCTACCTACTGCATTCATGTTTGAGCGCCATTTTACTGATACTGTGTATCTGGCAGGATTTTTCGGTCAACCATGTAATTAATTGCTGAGCACCTACCTGGCTGTTATAAGCAGGTTGTGTTGCTCATTTGTAGGTTGTTGAAAACTGGACATTTTGGCTCTGTAATAAGATACAACTGGTTTTGGTTGCTCTGTGCAGCAAACTTGTGAGTTTATGTATCTCCTGTTGTACGATTTGGCATGAATCCACTGATTTCATGGTTAATCTTATATGAGTAATGCTATGTTTGCATGTGTTATGCTGATTCTGTCTCCAGTTTTGCATGTATCTTTCTTACTGCAATAGGGATGCCATAAGTATAGACAGCTTAACACTCTTTATTGGGAGATATCTGTAAGACAGATATCATGTATATCCCCCTGAAATCCAGTTTTAGCTATTCATGCTGATCATTCACAGGTGTATGTCTACCGACTCCAAGCCCTGGATAGGCACCAATCTAGCTCTGTGTTGAGGTTATACACCAGGTCCAGGTTTGCATCCAAACACCATTTCAAACCATCTCATCCTTCCACCTGTTAGTTGTAGGAGTAGGATTAGGAACCCCCTGCATGCTCTCATACCCAACCAGACATCATGTCCAAGAATGTTGCCAGCCTTGTGATCTATCATACAGATCTTGGTCCATACATGAGAGTATTCTGCCTGTTGTTGTCAAGTTAGATCTTCCTATCTTTGAGCTAGTCAAGGTTACATCTTGAGTTATAGGGATACCCCCCTTGGTGCGGCAGAACCAGAAGTGAAGGGGAGGAGCTCACGCAACCTCCTGTATTAGTTGGCTGAATCTGCCTGTGCATTAGAAGTGGCAAACCCTAATGCTGATTCAGAAGAAAAACCAACAGAATCTATGATGGTTATGATGCGTCATAAGATGATGTAAGAGGCCAGATTTAGTCTTGGGCCCCCAACCTTTGCATGGCCATTTTTGGACAAGTGTAAGGTGCTTGTAAGATGGTAATTAATGCTTATAGGTTGGAGAATCTTAGGAGAGATAAGGTGAACACTTAGGATGAGTTGGAAAATATTTTCTATAAGTATTTGCCATGTATTTTTTGCTACAATACAGATTTTAGGTACTCAAGTGCTACCAGAATGCTGTCGGATTGAAGACTTGTGGAGAGAGTTGTGTAGTTGATGTATTGTACAATCTTGTTGAGATTAATACAAACTTGTGCGTCTTTTCTGGTGGAGTTTTTTTACCCACAAGGGTTTTCTCCACATAAACACTGTGTCATTGTGTTGAGTTATTCATGTTTGACATCTTTTCTGTAGTGGGTTTTATGTTTTGTTACAATCTCCATTGTTAATGCACACTTAAGATTATTGAAATTTATCTTGAATCAGATTTCCATTGAAGTAGTGTTGCTTTCATTTCTAACATTTGGTATTAGAGCCTGACTAGATTTGACTCTTGGGTGGTAGTGTGGAAGCTGTAGTTACAATGGGAGATTTGGTTGTGTTTGTTTTGCAGATCTTGTTTTGTTATTATGGTTGCATCCACCGTTGCATCAACCTCTTGATTGGATATTGAGAAGTTCAACGGAATGGGGTATGAGTTGTGGAAGCTGAAAATGGAAGATTTATTGGAAGAAAGAAATCAATGGTTGGCTATTCAAAAAGAGAAGAAACCTGACGATGTCACTCAAGATGAGTGGGATAGACTTGATAAGAAGGCATGGGGAACCATCCGGTTGTGTCTTTCAGACTCTGTCCTATTGAATATCTCAAAGGAGGAAATTGCACACAAGTTGTGGAATCAGTTGGGTGAGATCTATCAAGCCAAGAGTATCATAAACAAACTTTATTTAGAAAGAAAATTGTTTTCCTTAAAAATACGAGAAGGTGAATCAGTTGCAGAGCATTTAAATTCTTTTAATTTGTTATTGAGTCAGCTTGATTCAGTAGATGTTGAGGTTAGTGAGGAAGATAAGTGTATCTTACTTATTTGTTCTTTACCTAATTCTTGGGAGAATGTTATCCTTGCTATCACTGCTAACCTTGCAGATCCGAAGTTGGATGCTGTTGTTTCAGTGCTACTATCACAAGAATTTAGGAAAAAGAGTTCAGATAGTTCAAGGGATGCTCTTAATGTCAGGGGAAGGTCTAAAGAAAGGGAACCTAAAGGAGATAAAAAAGGGGCTAATGACAAGTCCAAGGGCTAATCTAAGACTCCTAGTAAAAAGAACAGAGTTAAGTGTTGGAATTGCGGTAAAAGGGGACATGTGAAGGAGTACAGAAACCCCAAGAAATAGTGGGAGAGTGCTTCAGATAAGTCCTCGAATGTAGGTGAAGATGTTTTACTTTCTGCATGTAATCTTGTTTCTAATGATCACTAGTTGGTTGAATTAGGATGCTCGTTTCATATGACCCCACATAAGGAATGGTTCTCCACATATGAAGAATATGATGGATGTAATATCTATCTTGGTGACAACTCTTCATATCCGATTGTTGGGAAAGGAAAGGTATTGTTGTGTTTCAGTGATGGGAGGATTAAAACCCTCCCTAGTGTTTTACATGTTCCTGGATTAGCTATAAATCTAATTTCAGTTTCGAAGTTGAATGATTTAGGAATGCATGTGACATTTGACAAGCATGGCTACAGATTGGTAAGAGGGAACTTGGTGGTAGCAAAGGGGAAGAGATTGGGAAACTTGTTCAAGCTTGAAGCTACTATAGTTTGTAATGTCTCCTATGTATCTGAGGCTACTATTGAAAATACATGTATGTTGTGGCACCGTAGATTGGGCCACACAAGCAATAATGTATTGAAAACTATTAAGAATAAAAATTTGTTGGATGGTTTCTCCTATTCTGATGAGCACTTTGATTTCTGTGAGCACTATGTGTTTGGTAAACAAAATAGAAAATTATTTCCTTCAGGAAGTAATAGAGCAAAAGAGAAGTTAGAAATTATTCACACGGATGTATTTGGACCTGTGGATAATGAATCTATTCAAAAATCTCGTTATTTTGTCACCTTCATTGATGATGTATCCAGATTTATATGGATTTATTTTATGAAACATAAATATGAAGTTTTCACTAAGTTTAAGGAATTCAAAGTCTTAGTAGAGAACCAATCAGGTTTAAAGATAAAAATATTAAGATCTGACAATGTAGGAGAATATTGCTCTAAGGAATTTGATGAGTTTTGTAAGCATGTAGGTATAATCAGACAAAAGACAACTCCGTATACACCACAACAGAATGGTGTTGCAGAAAGGATGAACTGAACAATTATGGAAAGGGCCAAAAGTATGCTGAGTGATGCACAGTTGGATAAATGCTTTTGGGCAGAGGTTGTGTGTACTGCTTGCTACTTGATAAACAGATCTCCTTGTAAGTCTCTTGATTTGACACCTTATGAAGTGTGGACAGGTAAGAAACCTTTTGTTTCACATTTAAGGGTTTTTGGCTGTGAGGCTTTTGTTCATGTGCCTAAGGAAAAGTGATCTAAGTTAGATCCAAAGGTTGAAAAGTGTACATTCATTGGATATGGTGATAATGTCAAAGGTTATAAGCTTTGGAATCCACTAACCCGCAAGATTATCTTTTTTAGAGATGTTATTTTCAGGGAACTTATAGCTATTTCTGAACTTGAGCAGCCAAAAGAAAAAGAAGAAAAGGTAAAAAAGGTGCACTTTGATTTAGAGTAGCAAGATGCACCTCAGGAAGAACAAAATGATGGATTGGGGGTGAAGAAGAAGAAGAAGAAGATTTAAGTAGTTCTAATGAAGATGAATTTGTTGTGATAGAAGAAGTTGGTGTAGATGATCATGCAGAAGAATGAGTAGAGATCCACAAGACAACAAAATCCAATTGACAGGTATAGCCCACCAGATTTTCATTGTGTATATGCTTTATTGAGTACTAATGATGAACCTAGATTCTATAGGGAAGCTATTTTTGCAGATGATAGTGAGTCTTGGCAATTAGCCATGCATGAGGAGATGATGGCTTTAGACTCTTGTAACACCTGGGATCTTGTTCATTTTCCTAAAGGAAGAAAGGCCATAGGTTGTAAGTGGGTCTTCAAGAAGTTATTTGGAGCAGACAGGTCATTGGAGAGGTACAAAGCTAGACTGGTAGCCAAGGGCTACTCCCAGAGAGAGGGAGTTGATTTTGGTGAGATATTCTCTCCTATTGCTAAATTGACTTCTATTAGATTTCTCTTATCCATTGCTGCAGCTTATGATTGGGAAATTGAGCAAATGGATGTTAAGACTGCATTCTTACATGGAGATCTTGAAGAAGACATTTATATGCAACAACCTACAGGTTTTGAGGTATAAGGAAAAGAACATTGGGTTTGCAGGTTAAAGAGATATCTTTATGATCTGAAATAGTCCCCTAGAATGTGGTATCAAAAGTTTGATTCATTTGTTTTGAAATTGGGTTTTGTTAGAAGTGAGGAGGATCATTGTGTTTACATTCATTGTATTGGTGATTCTATCCTAGTTATTGCTTTGTATGTTGATGACATATTTTTCAGCAATACTAAGGGTATGATCAGTGAGCTTAAAGCCCAACTTTCAGGTGCATTTGAGATGAAGGATCTTGGTGCTGCAAGGTATATTTTGGGAATGGAGATTAGGAGGGATAGAGTTAATAGAAATCTTTGGTTGTCACAAAGTAAGTATGTGAATACTATTTTGCAGAGGTTTAGTTTGCAAGACTATAACCCTGTTAGAGTTCCTTTACCCATTGGTACTAAGCTTTCATTAGATATGTGTCCAAAGACTGAGGATGATCTTGAGGATATGTCTAATGTGCCATATGCTAGTGCTGTAGGGAGTTTGATATATGCAATGGTTTGCACTAGACCAAATATTGCCCAAGCAATGGGAGTTTTGAGCAAATTTATGTCTAACCCTGGCAGACAGCATTGGAACTATGCAAAGAGGGTGTTTGCATATCTTGTAGGTACTGCTGATCATTTTTTGGTTTATTTTGGAACTGAGAGTGCTGATAAATCTTTGGACATACAGGGTTTTGTTGATGTAGATTAGGCAGGTGACTTGGATAGTCGAAGGTCCACTAGTGGCTGTGTTTACTCTGTTTGGTGGAGCAGTGAGTTGGATGAGTAAGAGGCAACATACAATTGCTTTGTCCACCACATAAGTAGACTATATGGCTGCTACTCGTGTCTCTAAGGAGGTAATTTGGTTGAGAAGACTGTGTACAGGTATTGGTTTTGATTGTAGGATCATTCAGATTGGTTGTGATAGCCAGAGTGCTATCTGTTTGGCCAAGAATCCCATGTATCATGCTTGTACTAAGCATGTTGATGTTTAGTATCACTTTGTTTGAGAGTTGGTTGCAAATGGAGAGATTGAGTTGAAGAAGATAGACACTCAGGAGAATGTTGTAGATTCATCGACCAAACCTGTGAGCATAGAGAAATTCGTGTGGTGCAGAGAGGCCATGGGCCTTGTTTCTAGTGCCTGATTATTTTTCATATGATTTCCTATGGGTAGATTTACAATGTATAATGTCAAGTGGGAGAATGTTGGAATAAGGTTGCATTAACCTTGTAAATTCCAATATTGTATTTTATTCCATTTATTATTTGTTATTTGTAATTACCTATAAGGGAATGAGGTAGTCTCATTGACAGTTGTAATTTTAGAGTAACCAGAGGTAATTACAGAGTGACTTTTACTGTTGGTAAATGTAAAAACTCAAAGTAAATGAGGGTAGGTGTGCTCCCTTGGAGAATATACTATTTTTAGCATGTATGACAACTATCATAATGTTTGGTAAGTGGATCTATGACAGCTGCAAGTTGTCATAAGATTTTGAGATTCTATGACGGATATGACAGATATGTTAGTTGTATATTTGCTATATTTAGCCCAAGGTTCCTATCTTGGAAAGATACTATTTTGTGGAATCTATGGCGATTATGACACGTCATAAGATGTTGTAAGAGGTTAGATTTAGTCTTGGGCCCCCAACCTTTGCATGGTTGTTTTTGGACAAGTGTAAGGTGCTTGTAAGATGGTAATTAATGCTTACAGGTTGGAGAATCTTAAGAGAGATAAGGTGAATGCCTAGGATGAGTTGGAAAATATTTTCTATAAGTATTTTCCATGTATTTGTTGTTTCAATACAGATTTTAGGTACTCAGGTGCTGCCGAAATGCTGTCAGATTGAAGACTTGTGGAGAGAGTTGTGTAGTTGATGTATTGTACAATCTTGTTGAGATTAATACAAACTTGTGCCTCTTTTCTGGTGGAGTTTTTTACCTGCAAGGGTTTTCTCCATGTAAACACTATGTCATTGGGTTTAGTTCTTCATGTTTGACATCTTTTCTGTAGTGGGTTTTATGTTTTGTTACAATCTCCATTGTTAATGCACACTTAAGATTGCTGAAATTTATCTTGAATCAGATTTCCATTGAAGTAGTGTTGCTTTCATTTCTAACAATTACTGTATATTATTTTATATTTATATATTATATACAACATATGTCAATATATTTATTTTTTCTATCTCTTTATAGTATTAATATATTATATTGTAATGATTATAAATTATAATAATATTTAAATTGTTAATATTCATATTTATATTTGTTATTTATAAATATAATAATATAAATATATTATAAATATTTATATAATAATATTATTTAATATTATTTATTAAATATTACATATTAATAATATATGTTTATTTAAATATTAATACATATACAATTATCTCTATCATTCAAATTGACTAAACACCACATTTCATGAAAGCAACTTCATTGTCTTTTATCATGATGTTTAAATCTTTAATTTAAACAATGCCTTAATATTGGGATATCACATAGAAGAATTACAGAAATGGATAGAAATAGAAGAGTTGGAAGTCCACCAAGGAATGTTATGGATAAGTGTTTGAGGGAACTACAATAAACAAATAGGAATTTGGAACAAATGATGGCTTCTCGAAATCATATGATACATGGGTACGTGCAAAAAGATGGGGGGCTAAAAAGGGGTCTTAAGTGGCCACTTTTTTTTTTCCTGAAATTAGGAAATGCTGGCCTTGGATGAGAAATTAAGCTTAGTTACACTCAAAATTTGGAGATGCAACCAAAACAATGTTCATAATACTCTAAGTCTACTTTCTAAACTACTATTTTTTTTGAAAATGGTATAGATTAAGAGGTTCAAAAGAGGGAGTGATAGAAATTGGTGTTGTTTCTGTCAAAAAACATAACATAGCATGTTTTGTGGCTCCCTCAAAAGGTCAACTTTTTTTTGGTATTTTTAAAATCATTTCGGTGAGAAATTAGCTAATAGCATGTAGTTTATGCTTGATTTTTTTGATAATTTTTTAATAAATATTTGATTTTTTACTAATTTTTAAAGTGGACACATCCTAAAAAATAGAATTTTGGTTGTGCTACCCCTATAAATTTTGAAAACTAATTGAAAATCATTTTTTTCTTTTTTTAATATGTGTAGAATGGAGTCTAGTTTCTAAATATGTAATTTTTTAAAAATTTCAATGAATAGTTAATTTACAATGAAAAAAAGCCCAAACAGTGGTTTTTGCCCAATAACAGACACACAAACAAAAAAAATTAAATATGAAAGTCTTAACATTGTTAAAATGTGAAAAAAATCACATCGTCAAATAGATAAGAGAAAGCCTAACATTACCCAGGTGTTTGATTTGTTTGACCTTGAAACACGTACAAATTTGAGGGTTAGCACGAATGAAATAATGTGAAATCCTGTAGAATATGGAAAAACACATCTCTGGACATTGGGAAGGCACTCCATGCCTTTGGGTTGGAAATCCAAAGCAAATCCAAAGCCCAAGGCTTGGGATTCCCAAAGCAAAACATACAAGCGCGTTATAATGCACTCGCATTATTTTTTGCTTTGCATTTTTCCTTTTCTGCAAAAGTTTGTGCATTGTTTGTCATGTTTGAAATAACGCAAGCACATTATAATGCGCTCGTGTTATGTTCCCCTTAATTTTTTTTATGTTCAAGGTTATTAATCATGTATGTATGTATGTATGCCTATATGTATGTATGTATCTATGTATGCCTATATGTATGTATGTATAGTGTCGAGGGTAGAGAAGGGTAGAGATGGGAGTGAGCTAGATAGGGGAGGAGAGGGGTGGATAAGGATTGAGTGATTAAGGTTTAAGGTTGAGGGTTTAGGTATAGGATTTAGAGTTTAGGGATAAGGGATTAGAGTTTAGGACCTTGAGGGATTAGGGTTTAGGGTTGAGGCTTCAAGGATAGTATTTAGGGTTAAGGGTCGAGGGATTAGGGTTAAGGTAGAGTGTTGAGGGTAGAGAGATTAGGGATAGGGTTTAGGGTTGAAAGTTTAGGGTTGAGGGATTAGGGTTTAAGGTATAGTTTTGAGGGTTGAGGGTTTAGGGATAGGGTTTAGGATTTAAGGTTTAAGTGTTGAGGGTTGAGGATTTAGGGATAGGGCTTATGGTTTAGGGATAAGGGATTAGGGTTTAGGGTTTAGGGATTAGGGTTTATGGTTTAGGGACTTGGGATTAGGGTTTAGGGTTAAGGGATTAGGGTTTATGGTTTAGGGATGTACAATTAAGGGGTACCATAAATAAATTAGAATTTAGGAAGGGTTGGGAAAATTTTGTGAATCATCATGGGCTAGAGATTAGAGATTTTGTTGTGTTCAAGTACATATCCAAGTCATAATTTAAGGTTAAGATATTTCAAAGAATAGGGTGTGTGAAAAACATCAATGCTCTTCAGCTTATGAATACCAACATTGATATAGATAAAAGATGCCCTTCTAATAGAGTATGCAGTTCAAGTCAACCGATGGGCAACAAGTTGTCGAATGAGTTGGTTTAATGGGTGTGCCTCCTTCTTCAAGGCCCAAGTGGTTAGGAGTGGGATGTACAATTAAGGGGTGCCATAAATTAACTAGAATTTAGGCAGGGTTGGGAAAATTTTGTGAATCATCATGGGTTGGAGATTGGAGATTTCGTTGTGTTCAAGTACATATCCAAGTCATATTTTAAGGTTAAGATATTTCAAAGAACAGGGTGTGTGAAAAATATCAATGCTCTTCAACTTATGAATACCAACATTGATACAGATAAAAGATGCCCTTCTTCTAATAGAGTATGCAGTTCAAGTCAACCAATGGGCAACAAGTTGTCGAATGAGTTGGTTTAATGGGTGTGCCTCCTTCTTCAAGGCCTAGGTAGGCAGGAGTGGGATGTACAATTAAGGGGTACCATACAAATAAAGTGGAATTTAGGCAGGGTTGGGAAAATTTTGTGAATCATCATGGGCTGGAGATTGGAGATTTCATTGTGTTCAAGTACATATCCAAGTCATATTTTAAGGTTAAGATATTTCAAAGAATAGGATGTGTGAAAAACATCAATGCTCTTCAGCTTATGAATACCAACATAAATACAAATAAAAGATGCCCTTCTTCTAACAGAGAATGCAGTTCAAGTCAACCGATGGGCAACAAGTTGTCGAATGAGTTGGTTTAATGGGCATGCCTCCTTCTTCAAGGCCTAGGTGGGTAGAAGTGGTATGTGCAATTAAGGGGTACCATAAATAAACTAAAATTTAGGCAGGTTTGGGAAAATTTTGTGAATCATCATGGGCTGGAGATTGGAGATTTCGTTGTGTTCAAGTACATATCCAAGTCATATTTTAAGGTTAAGATATTTCAAAGAACAGGGTGTGTGAAAAATATCAATGCTCTTTAGCTTATGAATACCAACATTGATATAGATAAAAAATACCCTTCTTCTAACAGAGGATGCAATTCAAGTCAACCAATGGGCAGCAAGTTGCTGATCTTGAATTGGTTTCTGATGAAGAAAACATTGATGTTGTTGAAGCAATGGAAGACAATCAAAATTGTAAGTCTAATTTAATTTATTTCAACTTTCAAAGTAGGCATTTGAATTGTAGCTTTACCTAGAGGATTGGTATAACAAAAACTTAATTATGTTACAAGCCTTTCTTTGAAGAACCCTGGACATTATGGACCCTATCATCTAGAAAAGCACATGACAGTGAACTCTGCCCCACCTTTCAAATCAGATATTTACCTTTTTATTCAATGAAAATGAAGTCACGAAATGTAAACTGACCATGCATACTAGGAAGATCAAATTCTCTACCTTCTATTCTTATTACTCTTACTTTATTAAGAGAAGAGTGTCAAAAATAATGGGTTTAATTGTAAGCTAACATAAGGCAAAGTAGTTTTGTTATTACATTTTTTTGAGGGAACTCTAATAGTCTAATATAATGTAGTCTTCTATAATATGAACATCTGCATTTGTGTGAATGCTAAGCTTTAATATAGTAGAGTATTAAATCAATGCAATCAACTATTTATTGGGTTAAAATAACTTAGTTTTTGTAATGGTTTGGGAATGCAGGAGTTGCCAAAAATAGGTGAATGTCCTCTACAATTACCAAGAGAAAAAAGTTTAGTAGTTCTTGTGGATAGAGCCAGTAAATAATGGGAGATTATTTGCCTGTTTCATAACAATATACCTACCCTAAGTGAGGGGTGGACATCAAGAAACATAGATGTACCCCAATGCAAAGCTTTTCTCATAATGATCATCCTTCTAATTTCAACTATTAATTACTCACTATGGATGTACCATATGCAAAACTTTTCTCATAGTGTGTACACCTATTGGCATAATGAACCCCAGATGGGCCAGAAAAATATGCCATATAACATTGCTAACATTAAAAAAGTTCATAGCCATTTTTTTGACATATTCTTGCAACTCAGATATCTTTAAGAGAAGAGTGTCAAAAATGATTGGTTTAATAAACCTAACATAATGAAAAGCAATTTTGTTGGGTTTAGGGATAGGGTTTAGGGTTTAGGGTTGAGGGATTATGGTTTAAGGTATAGTGTTGAGGGTTGAGGATTTAGGGATAGGGTTTAGGGTTGCGGGATTAGGGTTTAGGGTTGACGGATCAGGGTTTAGGGTTGACAGATTAGGGTTTAATGTTGAGAGTTGAGGGTTGAGGGTTGAGGGTTGAGGGTTTAGGGATAGGGTTGATGGTCAAGGGATTAGGGTTAAAGTAGAGTGTTGAGGGTAGAGGGATTAGGGATAGGGTTTAGGGTTGAAGGTTTAATGATTGAGGGTTGAGGCTTTAGGGTTGAGGGTTAAGGGATTGGGGTTTAAAATATAGTGTTGAGCGTCGAGGGTTTATGGATAGGTTTTAGGGTTTATTTTTAAGGGTTAAGGGTTGAGGGATAGGGTTTAGGGTTTAGGGATAAGGGATTAGGGTTTAAGGTATAGTGTTGAGGGTTGAGGGTTTAGGAATAGGGATAGTGTTTAGGGTTTAGGGACGAGGGATTAGGGTTGAGGGTTGAGGGATTAGGGTTTAAGGTATAGTGTCAAGGGTTGAGGGTTTATTGATAGTGTTTAGGGTTGAGGGTTGATGGATTAGGGTTTAAGGTATAGTGTTGAGGGTTGAGGGTTTGGGGATAGGGTTTAGGGTTGACGGATTAGTGATTAATGTCGAGGTTAGGGTTAGAGTGTCAAGGGTAGATGGATTAGGGATAGGGTTGAAAGTTTAAGGATTGAGCATTGAGGCTTTAGGGATGAGGGTTTAAGGCTTAAGGTATAGTGTCAAGTGTTGAGGGTGTAGGGATAGGGTTTAAGTTTTAAGGGTTAAGGGTTGAGGGATAGGGATTAGGGTTTAAGGTATAGTGTTGAGGGTTGATGGTTTAGGGATAGGGTTTAGGTTTGAGGGATTAGGGTTTAGGGTTGATGATTTAGGGTTTAATCTTGAGAGTTGAGGGTTGAGGGTTTAGGGATAGGGTTGATGGTCAAGGGATTAGGGTTAAAGAAGAGTGTCGAGGGTAGAAGGATTAGGGATAGGGTTTAGGGTTGAAGGTTTAAGGATTTAGGGTTGAGGCTTTAGGGATGAGGGTTTAAGATATAGTGTCGAGTGTCAAGCATGTAGGGATAGGTTTTAGGGTTCAAGTTTAAAGGGTTAAGGGTCTAGGGATCAGAGTTAAGGGTTGAGGGATTAGGGTTTGACGTTGAGGGTTGAGTACATTGAGGTTCGAGGGTTGAGGGTTTCGGGATAGGGTTGAGGGTCGGGGGATTAGGGTTAAAGTAGAGTGTCAAGGGTATAAGGATTAGGGATAGGGTTAGAGGGTTTAGGGATAAGGGATTAGGGTTTAAGGTATAGTATCGAGCCCGTTGAGGGTTTAGGAATAGGATAGCATTTAGGGTTTAGGGATGAGGGATTAGAGTTGAGGGATGACGGATTAAGGTTGAGGGTTGAGGGATTAGAGTGAAGGGTTGAGGGATTAGGATTTGATGTTGAGGGTTGAGGCTTGAGGCTTTAGGGTTTAGGGTTTAGGGATAGGGTTGAGGGTCGAGGGATTAGAGTTAAGGGTTGAAGGATTAGGGTTTGACGTTGAGGGTTGAAGGTTGAGGATTGAGGGTCGAGGGTTTAGGGATAGGGTTGAGGGTTGAGGGATTAGGGTTAAAGTAGAGTGTTAAGGGTATAAGGATTAGGGATAGGGTTGGAGGGTTTAGGGATAAGGGATTAGGGTTTAAGTTATAGTATCGAGCCCATTGAGGGTTTAGGAATAGGGATAGTGTTTATGGTTTAGGGATAGGCTTTAGGGTTTAGGGATTAGAGTTAAGGGTTGAGGGATTAGGATTTGACGTTGAGGGTTAAGGGTTGAGGCTTTAGGATTTAGGGTTTAGGGATAGGGTTAAGGGATTAGGGTTTGATGTTGAGGGTTGAGTACATTAAGGTTTGAGGGTTGAGGGATAGGGTTGAGGGTTGAGGGATTAGGGTTAAAGTAGAGTGTCGAGGGTATAAGGATTAGGGATAGGGTTGGAGGGTTTAGGGATAAGGGATTAGGGTTTAAGGTATAGTGTCGAGCCCATTGAGGGTTTAGTAATAGGGATAGTGTTTAGGGTTTAGGGATGAGGGATTAGAGTTGAGGGTTGAGGGATTAGGGTTTAGGGATAAGGTTTAGGGTTGAAGTAGACAAGGAGCGACTGAGAGACATAGAGAGGGGAGAGGTAGAGAGGTAGAGAGGTGAGGGGGAGAGATAAGTGAGATATAGAACATGAGCTAATGGAACTAGAGGTGAGATATTGTAAAGGTGCTATCGAAGGTGAGATAGGCACAAATATTTATGGATCAATCTATAGCAGGACAAAATGTGAGCACGTTATAACGCGCTCACATTTTGTCTTGCTATAGAAATGGTAAAAAAGTGTTGACCCCCATGATCCAGGCCCACATGCTCTATTTTCATGTTGATTATGCGCATGCTCCGACAAAAAAAAAGTGCTTTCATGTTGTTGGGAAGTTCACATGCACATTTTACACATTCTACCACCTTTGCATGATCTTTCCACCACCTTTTCTGCTTTGCCAACTTGAGAAGGAGGAAATAACATAGTTTTCATACCAAGTTTGATATATATCTATTCAAGTTTCAATTTTTGTAGTGTTGCAATGTTAATTGTGATTCAATTTTAGGAATTTAACATTATAGATTGGTTAATAGTATTGTTGTTAGTAATTATATTTGAGTGTTATTCAATTTAACATTGAAAAGGAAGCAAGTGGTGAAAAACTCAAATTGTTGAGGAGTTTGATGTAAGAAGAAAAAAACACTACATAATTGGGTACTCTCCATTCAAATCTTCATTTTTTAGGTATGTCAAGTCTTTACATGCATGTTCTTTACATTTTCCTTAATTCTATTTGAATTACTTTATCATGTTTTATCATACATGTTTAAAATAGACACATTTCCAATCAAGAAAGCAGCCTATAATCTCACATGATGCCATGTATATTTTCTACACTTGGGCTCTTTAATAATTATGTGTAATAAATAGACCTTAACACACCATGATGTTAAACTATACAAGAATAAATCCTTACAACATAATAAAAATACAATCCCACTGTTATCTTGTATTCATTTCTTAGGAACTAATATTGGTCTCTTTATCATGCTATAGACAAATTTTCTGTCATGCTGAGGAAACGATCAAGAATTAAACCAACACAGGAAGAGATAGAAGCTAAGAATGCAAAGAAAGCAGTGGCTATGAGGGAACTTCGTGAGAAGAGGAAATTGGAAATGATAAATGAAGACATACCAATTGAAGAGGAACCACAACCATCACAAAGAGATATGGTATTGGCAGCACAAAGAGAATGAATGTAAAAATTTTGTGCTACGAGAGATTTGAATACCATAGTTGGAGACACGTCCTCTACCACAAGTCAGCATGTAGGGACACCATCTACCACATCTCAAGTTGAGAGTACATCATCACTCACATCTGATGAAGGAGGTACGCCATCATTCCCACCTCAACCTCAAGGTATGTCATCTATTCCATCTTCGATCGAAGGTATGCCATCTAGCCCATCTCATTTAAATATTGATGAAATTCCTAATGTTGAGACGAATTTACCTAACTTAACACCACCTAGAATTTTGCATAGAAAGCCAAAGTATTTGATTGATATTGATGAGAATATTTTGCAGCCAATGGAAGGTAATATTCCAAAATGCACTTGTAGAAGATATGCTCATAAGATTTGGAGATTGTTCTTTGAAAAGTTAAATGAGATTGCAAGATGTCAACTATTCATTGAAATGATGCAAAGTATAAAGTATAGGTCCATCATGAAGATTCTTGGGCTGAGAACATCAGAGGATTCAAGTGAAAAATCTATTGTCAAGAATCTAATGGGTGCGTATGAGAGTGTGGGTAACACCTCATGCACAAAAGATAGTAATGCAACACGGCGTGTGATTACATTGACTATAGTAAGTAGTCAAATGAGGAAAGCTCGTCTCATTAGAAAGACTAGTCAAGAATTGAGAATTAATAGGAAAACTTTATCAAGAGCTATTGGAAGACGCCAAAGAATTGAGGACACTAATGCCAATGAATCATGGGCATTCTTGGGGAGACTACCATGAAAAGATAAACCAATTGTTGAAGCATTGAGATCACTAATTGAAGACTTTTGGAAGAATTACACAAGGGTATCTCTGAATCAAAGGGATGTGGTAAGAAGGAGAATCAATAGTCAGAACCATATGCCACATCCAAAGCATTTTTTGGATGAGACTCAAACACAGTTTTATGGTAAATTTCTAGAGAAGTATCCTCAAATTAAAATTTGTCAAAGATATTTTGAAATGCTAAAACCTTTCTATGTCAAGATAAATCACACATGCACTACTTGTTGTTGTAGATTACATATTGAATTTTCTAACCATTTTGATGTTTATAGGTCTATATGTTTAGATATGCATACTAACAATGTTTTGTAGGGTTGTGCCATACGTGCCCCACCAACATCTTGAATAGACTTCATATCAAGAATTTTATGTGAAAGAGAGGAAGGTCAAATATTCTACAAGAAATTATGCTTGGATGGCAAATGTCATCATTGCGGTGGCTTACAACATTTGCCAATATGTGAACATATGGAAAGAACACATGCGGTTGGAAATGAACTAGTAGAGTTTGGCAAGTATAAAATAGTGGCATACAATACAAAAGATGGTAAAGAAGCAAAGAGGTGTGAATTGGTTATTGAAAAGATTCCAGTGTATGAGTTTATGCCTATATTTTGTGATAGCATAGTGTATGAGTATACAAGACATGCCCATAGAGCTTGAATGTTGGACTTACAATTCAAGTTATGCAAGGACACATTTCTGGTTGGTAGCATTGTTTCAGTCGTTGACTTTGTAGAGAACTATAGTCTATAGCCACAGCGTGAGGTGCAATCACAATATTACAACTCCACACAGGTTTCTATATTTGTGCGCATCGCATTCATTCATGCGAATGATAGTATAGAGGATGACAGAAAGATCATAAGGGAGTATAATTTCTATATTAGCAATGATTGCACACATTCTACAAAGTTTGTGTAAGGTTGCTTTCAGGTGTTCGACAATGATTTGGCTAGAAGGGGAATATCGTTCAGTTAGCATATCATATGGTCGGATAACTGTGTGTCACAATTCAAGAACTCATAGAATTTCTATTGGCTGATTAGGAGGCATAATTTTACAGATATTCAACATATGTGGAACTTTTGTGAGGCTAGGCATGGAAAGGGGGAGCATGATGGTGCAGGAGCATGTATCAAAAGAGCCATAGTACGAGAAGAGTTAAAGTATAAAGACAATGCAAAGTTGATAGATGCAAAATCGATTATCGAGTGGTGTAATGCTTCCATGGGTCCAGGTAATGAAGGTAAGTCTTTAGTTCATAGATTTTTTTGGTTGATATATGATACTAACATTGCACCATATGAGGACTGTTCTACACTGATAGGATCAAATGAGATGCACTCTTTCAAAAGCTCAATTGCAGGTTCATGGAGTATCCATACGCAAAAGATGTCATGCTTTTGTTCTTCCTGTACAATTCAAGCCTAGGATGAGTGCAAGTCAAAGGAGTAGGTTAATGAATGACAGTTAAGTTATCTTAGCCCACTTGACACGTATCGACTCTCGACGGCACTGGAACTAACACAAATGGAATCATCAGTTGACTTTGACCACATATCAGATCTAGTTCAACCAGGTAATATATCTATTTGCATAGTTTTTGAAATTCCTAATGTCATCTTGCTTTGTAGTGTTTTTGTAATGTTGACTAATTTCATCTAATTTGCTACACATATTAATGTAGGGCATGTATATGTAGTTATTACAGATGAAGATAATGAAGAGGGAATAGATTATTACTTATGTCGTTATGTTGAGGCCAAAAAGAAATTGGAGGCCCCAGTTACAGATGGAGAAAACATCGAATACCCTACAAGCTCAGTCGTTATTACTGGAACATGGCTTAGAAGGTACCCACATAAGAGTGTTAATGTTTGGTTGTTTCAGGACTTTGACACGCATCAGAAGATTCTTCATTACTCGAACCTTGTCATGGCATCCAATGCTCAATTGATACAGTATCGGGGTAGACCTTTGAACAAAATCTTGTCGAAGGTACGTGAGTTTGACCATGAAGCAATACTTGACACAATAAAGAGTAGAGCAGACACAAATGGTTCATTGGATTAATTTGTAAGTATTCACATTGATTTTGTAAAGTCATGTTACATTGAGTTGTAAGTATGCACATTAATTTGTAAGGTTTGTCTTTTTTTATTTCCTGCTACATTTTTACACATATGCACATTTTTACATCATCATGTTATGCTTCATGGGATTAGACCTAAGTGATGGATGAAGTTGATCTTGAGAATAATGTATAAAATCTAGGTAATGTATAAAATATAGGTGTCTCTAGGTGTTTTGGTTTCTAACTAGAGGGGTCAAAAAATAAAACTTTATTTTGATTGAGTTAATTGTATGTAATAAGGTCTTCTAAGACCATTTCATTTGTTTTTAAGTCACTTTGAGTCATTTGGGGTCAGTTTGAGTCTTTGAGTCCTATTGCAAAAAAGTGTCAATGTTGTCAAGTTGCATAAAGCAACTTTTACATTTTTGGTGTCCTTCTCCTGATGCGACCAAACTGATAGTTCCAACACGTCCAGATGGGTACATTTATGCTCGTCATGGTCTTATTTTTCACCTAAACATGTTGAAACAGTCCGAGCTACATTGTACCAACGATATCCCTGAAGAGTCCAAAATGCAAAAAGGCAACAATCTTTGACGAGATGTTACTTGAAAACCATGTCACTTAGAAAGATTCTGTCTGAGGAAACACGATCATGTAGAGTGCATATACAATAACCTCTCTCAAATTTTTATATCTCAGAGGCATTTGCCCATGGTGAAAAGTTTTCTGCTGCCCCAAAAATCATCAGAAGGAGGCAGTGTAAAGTTGCAAAGGGGTGTAAATTTTGTCCTACTCCTGATGCATCCAAACTGACTATTCCAACACATCTAGATGGGTACATTTACACTAGGCATGGTCCTGTTTTTCACCCAAATATGTCGAAACAGTCTGAGCTACATTGTAGTGATGATATCCTTGAAGAGTCCAAAGTGCAAAAAGGCAGCTATCTTTGACGAGATGTTACTCAAAAACTATGTCACTTAGAAACATTCCATCTAATCTAAAATGATCATGTAGACTGCCTCTACAATAACCTCTCTCATTTTTTTATATCTCTGAGGCATTTGCTTGTGGTGAAAGGTTTTCTGCTGCCCCAAAAATTGTCAAAAGGAGGCAGTGTAAAGTTGCAAAGGGGTGTAACTTTCATCCTGCTCCTAATGCGACCAAACTGATTGTTCCAACGCATCTGGATGGGTACATTTATGCTAGGCATGGTCCTATTTTTCACCCAAACATGTTGAAACAGTTTGAGCTACATTCTACCGACGATATCCCTGAAGAGTCGAAAGTGCAACAAGGCAGCAATCTTTGACGAGATGTTACTTGAAAAATGTGTCACTTAGAAAAATTTTGTCTAAGGGAAAATGATCATGTAGAGTGGCTCTACAATAACCTCTCTCAGTTTTTTGTATCTCTGAGGCATTTACTCGTGGTGAAAGGTTTTCTGCTGCCCCAAAAATCGTCAGAAGGAGGCAGTGTAAAGTTGCAAAGGGGTGTAACTTTCGTCCTGCTCCTGATGCGACCAAACTGACTATTCCAACACATCTAAATGGGTATATTTATGCTAGGCATGGTCCTATTTTTCACCCAAACATGTCGAAACAATCCAAGCTACATTGTACCGACGATATCCATGAAGAGTCCAAAGTGCAAAAAGGCATCAATCTTTGACGAGATGTTACTCAAAAACCATGTCACTTAGAAACATTCTATCTAAGGCAACATGATCATGTAGAGTGCCTCTACAATAACCTCTCTCAGTTTTTTATATCTCTGAGGTATTTGCCCGTGGTGAAAGGTTTTCTGCTGCCCCAAAAATCGTTAGGAGGCAGTGTAAAGTTGCAAAGGGGTGTAACTTTCATCCTGCTCCTGATGTGACGAAATTGACTATTCCAATGCATCTAGATGGGTACATTTACGTTAGGTATGGTCCTATTTTTTGCCCAAACATGTCGAAACAGTCCAAGTTACATTGTACCAATGATATCCCTGAAGAGTCTAAAGTGCAAAATGACAACAATCTTTGACGAGATGTTACTCAAAAATCGTGCCACTTAGAAACATTCTGTCTTAGGCAACACAATCATGTAGAGTGCCTCTACAATAACCTCTCTCAGTGTTTTATATCTCTGAGGTGTTTGCCTGTGGTGAAAGGTTTTCTACTGCCCCAAAAATCGTCAGGAGGCAGTGTAAAGTTGCAAAGGGGTGTAACTTTTGTTCTTCTCCTCGTGTGGCCAAACTGACAGTTCCAACACATCTGGATGGGTACGTTTAGGCTAGGCATGGTCCTGTTTTGCACCCAAACATCCTGAAATAGTCCGAGCTACATTGTACCAGCATATTAAATTATTGACAAATATTGAATCATATAAACACATAGAAATTATTTTAAATCATAAACTAACTCTTCCAAGTCAAGGCGTAGATTAAGGTATGTGAAAGTTGAAATATGTACCTAGCAAAAGATAGCCTCATATTTGTCATTTTAATGACCTCAATCAATTGTAGATGTCTTAGTGTGCCTAGATGAACTTAGCCCATTCCTTAGCCTTTCAACACTTTCAAACAAGGTGAGGTCTTTTATCCCTGATTCTTGCCTCCTTCACAAGACTAGGCACTAGTTGAAGGTTGGTCAAGTGACAATATGTGCCTAGATTCTTTGGCTTATTTTCTTCATTTTTGAATCAAAGTAACATCAGATTTCATAGTTTAAGCTTCCTCATGTTTAGGCGCTGATATGTGATGTTCTGAGCATGAAATAGCACCTTGATGCTAATAGGTGTTCTCTCCAAGTTAAACACTCATCAAAGGTAAAATGAGTTGAAAAATGTGCCTAAGGTTTTCATGTTTGTTAATCAATGCTTAAATATTTAAGAAAGTCCCCTTCATCTTAGGCGCAAATGTAAGGTTGTTCAGAGTTGAATGGGCGCCCAAGCTAGATGAAGACTTTTTACCCACCTCATCCTTCAATCATTATAATTGTTCTCAAAAGACATCATCAAAACATGAAAAAACTCCAAGACTTGTAGTTTTAAGTTGATTTCCTCCAAGGCGCCAATGTGAGGTTGTTTTGATGGCAAAGGGTGCCTTGATTCATGATGTTGAATCTCCTTCCTCCTATGCGCCAAAATGGATAGTTTAGATATGAAAAGGTGCCTTAGTATACTTAGCTCATTTCTTGGCAATTTGATGGCTTCAATCACTTGTTCAAACCTATAGGAGACCATTTTACACTTAGGTGCTAGATCTTAGGATTTAGAACATCTTCCTTCAAGGCACCAAAATGAGGTTATTTAGACACAAAAGTGCACCTCCATACAAGATGCTTATTCTCCTTCCACTTAGGCGCTCATTCATGATGATCCAAGTGACAATAGGCACCTAGACTTCCTTTGGTAAGATTTAGTCATTTTGAAGGTTCTAACACTAGGCGCTACAGTTGGAAGTGATTTGAAGTTCATTTTCCTCTAGGTGCCCAAAATGGATGGTGGAGACAAGAAAAGGCACCTAGGCTTCTTTTGATGATTTTCAAAGTCTTCCTAAGTTATATTATGTTATATTGACCCTTAGGCGCAAATGGATTATCTAGGAGGACTCTAGGTGCATATCTAAGGTGATATCTTTCTAGGCACAATCTTCACTAAGTTTAGACTTCACTTTACATCAAGGCACCAAAATGGATAGTTTAGATAGAGGCAAAAATGCGCCTAGAGGTATGATGCTCAGTTTGATGTGTTTGATCCAATCCTTTTTCCCACCCTCATATCAATTAAATATGACCTTTGATTATGATATGGCGTTTAATCTTATGAGAGTTTACTAGAGATGCTGGTTGAGTTAGGTTGAAGGGCCAATGAACTAATGACTTAAATACCCTTTAGTAGGTTGATTTAAGTGATAGTAACTTCTAATTATAAGTCAATATTAAATTAAAATAAAAGTGCACTTTACACATGACAAGCAATTGAGGGTTTTAAAGTCTTAAGAAAAGTAGATTCTTTTTAGGGTTTAATGCCCAATATGCAAACCCTAACTATCGATAAGATTGATTATGAAAGCTTGTGTCTTCTCTAACTTCTTATTGCAAGAACAAAACCACATCCACCATGAATATGATTCATTTTTTTTTAAATACAACTTTTATCTTTTAGTTCTAAAATGAGGTTTAGGTGATACTTGAATAACAATAGCTAGCTTATTGGATCAACAAACATCCTATGTAATACAATTGGACTTTAAATATTTGAAGTAGCCATCTACAAATATCCATTCAAACATGGATTTATAATGCAAGTATGGACGCCATCAATAAAAAAGATTTATATTAACCAAATATCCATATATGCATACATCAATATCTGTCGATATAAGTATAACATATATACAAAATAGCCATATAGGCTTACAAGAATGCCATATAGGCTTACAAGAATGCCATATAGGCATACAATGTCAACTATATGCAATACAAAATATATGTCCACAAATGCCATATAGGCATACAACAAAGGAACACAATAAAAAGTCATTCCCCTCTGGCTGGTGAAGAGAATAGATCACGAGCATCCTTTGATCTTCTAGGGGATGGAGACGCGTATGTGGGTGGTCTACTATGAACCCGAGGGCTACTCCTCCTATTTAATTCTTCCTACATCTTTAGCTGTTACAATAAAAAGTATAGACATTAATATATAGAAATTACATGTTATAAAAAATAAAACATGTAACAAAATAATCACTTGCCGCTACCATATAATCTGTCTCCTCACTTGCCTCAGTAGCAAGAATAGGCTATGGTGATGTCATGTCCTATAGAAACCATCTATATAGAAATTAAACTTCAAATCAGTAATCTTTTGATTTTTCAAAAATAAACAACTATAACAATGAATGTAAATTGAAATTTACTAATCTGCCTCATACCCCTGTTAATGGCATGGAGTTATGAATCATAGAGGTCACACCATGCTCCATTGCCCTATGAATATTAGGAGGTGTCTCCGCAGCCTGCATCATCTAGAAATAAAACAACATTATTCAATTACGAAAACTATAATAGTGATGTAAATCATGGCTCCTAACATACACACACATTCATCTAAACATGGAAGTACACACAATAAAGCACACAAGTCACATACAAAAATCTAGTAAGTACAATTCATTCATTAAACTATTTATTTTATTACCTCCGTGAAGCTTTGAAGTCCACCACTGTTGGCAGGTGTTGCCATGAAATCTCCAATATTAACCTATTCAACATCCAAAATCATATATTAGAATACCATTCATATAATGATGCTATTCACATGTAATATTTATAATTGTTTACTAGTTACATACCCCGACAGTAGACGATGTAGTATAATATGTAGGTGGAGAACCACTGAAAACTACATCAATGCTATGACCCTAAAATTTCATTAAAATCATCAAACTAAATTAGTTAATCTTGCATTTCAAAAATAAAATTTAATAAATTAAATTCAATAAACTTGCTAATATTTACCTGAGTATCAAGCCGAAAGTCTCACTCAGGAGGGTATCTGTCATCACCATCTACTCAGCTGCAGATGTAGCCTGTGCACCTACACCCTGACTATCCATGGGGTCATAACCACAGGCTGACCTACAAGTCTAACAAGCATGGGGTGGGACCCTACTCCTTGCATTATCTCCCAACCCACGCTGTGCTGTAGGATTGGCATGCTCTATGATGCTCTGGGTCAAGGCACTAATGGACTGAAGTGTATTGACCTCAACACTCTCCTTCACAATGGAAGGGATAAAAACATGCTCATGGGCTGGTCTGCTGATTACTCATCTCACTACCTGTTATGGGTCAACACGTACCCCTGGTCTATCTTGTGTTGACCCCCCACCTCTACCTGGAAGTCCCGCATATCAAAATAGTTTGGCACTTTATTGAGGACAAACTCGTAGTAGAGTTTCCTCAAAAAGTATTGCGGAACCTCATTAGTATTGCATGGAGGATGGTCAAAAACCATCCACCACCTCTACCCAAAATTGTCCCTTATTGCTTAGTTGTTGCACCAATGGATAGGGAACCTCTTGCATATAATGGGTGGAGGTTGATTTGTTTGTGGGTTTGTGAAAATGGAACACAAGTCTAATTTTGTAATTTGTAATCTTTTGACATATTCATATGACAACTTGTTTGCATACTAGTCTCCAAACTCTCTCCTCTTATCTGTCCAACTAGATATTTGCTTGCTAATTGAATCTACATTTGATAACATAGATTCAAGAGATTGAGCAAGCATAGACCTATGCAAGGTTGAAGTGGAAGGATCTTTCAACCTTGCAATTATGTCTTCAATTTCTTTTTTATTGTTTTCAATTTGCCCCATAGCTTTTCTTGTATTCCAGGGGCATGTCGAGGAATGGATGGAGGAGGTTATTTTTTGGTAGGTATTTCCTCTTCAGGATTTTGTGGATTTTGAGGAGGAGGAGGAGGAGGAGGTGCATTAACATTTCTTGACAATTAACGAAATTTACATTAAAAATCAATTGAAACCTACCTATTTAGAAACAAATTCAAACAAAAAAACAAATAAAACTCACTCCTTTGGCGTACTTGACGTTGTAGCAAAATTTTGGCGATGAATCGGTAAGATTTTGGTGTTGAATTGACTTTTCCAAAACGCAAGTGTGCTTCTTAGGGTTTGCAAGCTGCGGGTGTAGAGGAAAACAAAGAAATGAAATGAGCACAAATGCTCTTTTTTAAAAATTTATAGTTAGTAACACGAGCACGTTATGGTCTGGTTTTGACAAGCCTTAGGCTCATCATTACCAAACCATAATGTGCTCGCATTATGTATTAAATTTTTTTGAAAAAAATTTAGCCACTTTTTGGCCCCCCAACTTTTTGCACTTACCCACATTTAATGACTCAAGATTTGAGTAACATGAAAGTGAATGGATCACCAACATGAGATGGCAGTGTGGTAGGTAAGCCACGTGGTGGGAAAACACATGTTTCTTCAATATATAGGCCCTTCTGGCCTAAATTCCTTCCGAGTGATGAAGAAGAGGAAGTAGTTGTTGAGAATGAAGAGGAACAATCTTTTGAAGATGAATTGGTCACTATATGTGAAGAATATGAGGCACTTCCATACATGGTCAAAAGAAATATAAACATCAATCAATTCATGAGTGAAAGGAAGGACATGAAAAGATCAAAGGTAGGGCAAAGACCTAAGAAGCATCATGAGAGTCCAAGTGTTGGAGGCGTCATGAGTAATTTTTCCCAAATAAGGCAAAATCTTATGCAGTCACAAAGGAGTTTAGCTTGTAGCTTGCAACAGTATAAAGACTCCCTATCAAGACAATCTAGGCACTACAACTACTCATCTACATCTACCAATGAAATATCTAGAAGTCTCTATGATGAGTTTGACAAGGGTAATGATTGGGAGAATAGTGAATCAACTGTCATTGATCAGACTACAGAAGAACACGATTCTAGAACAACTATTGAAGAAGAGCATGTTGAAATTGTCCCAGTGGTAAAAGAAGTTCTTCCTTGTAATTAGCTACATGAAGACATGGAACATAGATTTACCTCATTATATCTATAACATAGTGGCATGGTAGGTGATGAGCAAATTGATTTGGGTATGTTGGATCAAACCCCTAGTACATGGCATGACGGAAATGTTCAATTTGGGATTGAGAAAGAAGATGTAGATGGTTGCATGGAAAAGAATATTATTTTAGACTTGAAAGAGGACCTAACTCATCAAGAAGAATTCAAGGAGATTGCTGGTTATGATGCAGCCCTAGCTTCAAGACATAAGTTAGATGAATAAGACATAGGATCAGACAAATGGTCTCCTATGATAATCACACCTATGAGGTGTTCTACACATGAAAAGGTAGATTTCAATTATGAGATGGATGTTACAACTTTTGGGATAGTCAATGAGGGTATGTATGAAAGGATGATTGCAGGACAAAGTTGCATAGAAGATATGTCATCCCATAATAAGTTTGATGATCCCTATTTCATACACTTGATCACATTTGATGATTGCCTGTTGTGGGTGTATGAGAAACATTTATTTGAAGAGCTAATTATAAAGACTAAGGGATGACCTAGTAAGAAGATCCTATAGTTTGATAATGTATGGTCTGTTAGGGACATTTGTAACCTTGGAGTTGGTTTGAAACTATGGGACTTGCATACAAGAATGAACCAATGATGTTGGGAGCTAGTAAGGATACAACACCTAACGAAGATGAAGTGGTACTCACATATTTTCGGCAGGATGAAAATTCACTTCTTGCATCAACCAGTAAGGAGTACATGTGTCTTCATAATGACCACAAAGAAGAAGGGCATGCTATCATTTAAAGTGTCAAATCAGTGATGATTGATCAATCCTATGAGGGTGGTGTTGTTCATCATAAGGAAGACAAATCAGAAATGTTGTATGAAGATTTTGAGTCTCATAAGTCACAACATTTAAAAGGGCAATTGAAGGTAAGTGATAATCATATTGTGGCAGCCCTAACTCACTTTGAAGGTATTCATAAGATGATGGCAAATTTGTGTTGGAAGGCACTAATGGATCATGAAGGCTTTGAAGGAGGTATATCTCTTGATGACTTGTACAAACTCAAGGAGGCTTTGACGGTAGTGAAGTCAAGATATCTACACTTACTTGCTGATAGAGATAATCTCCTCACACTTGGTGAGATATACTTAGATGCTTTGAGAAGAAAGGAAGATGAGGTGGAAAAGATTAGCCTTGAACCTGAGGATACAGTGGATTCATTGAAGGCCACTCAAAGGGTTCTTCAAGAATAGAAAGAGCATGAGGATAAGCTTGGTTGGAAGATGACACAAAATGGAGTCATGAAGAAAGGACTTGAAGGGTCCTATGATGAAGATATAAAAATAAAAAGGACAAATATACATGATGAATCAGTTTGCAGCCATGGGACATATGTTATGACACATGACACACTTGGTTTTCATTTGGAGATAAGTGATTTTTAGTTGGAGTCACCTTTTGGGACTACATTTGTAGAAAAACATGAAGCTTATAAGGAGGATGGCATAATAAGAATTGATAGCAAGTTTGATTTTTTGTTTCATGACAGTAATCCTATTCCTTCATTCATAACAACACTTCACGTGAAGAGAATGAGGTAGGAGAATCTTCCAAGATTGCCACTAATGATTTGGGTGTGGAGCATAAGGAAGGTATGGAATCTCCAAGCCAAAAGAAGTCTGAATTTGTTCACCATACCTTGGAAGGTGTCAAAAGAACTCAAGACTTGTGTGATGGTTGGCTACAAAGAGAAAAGGAGGCTAAGATGTTGGTTGCCCAAGCAAAATAGAACTTGCAAGAGGTCAAGGAACATTGTAATCAGGTAGATCAAGAAAAGAGGCAAAGACAGTCACACCTTAGTTTTGAAATGGATTCAGACAACTGAGAGGGGGGGGTGAATCAGTTGTCCCAAAAACTCAAACACTTCTGAACTTAAACATTAATCACTTGTCCACAATTGTTATGATTTAAACAATGAATGCATGAAATTAGAAACATAAACACATATGCAATATTTAATACAAGAGACACTAGATTTTTATGTGGAAAACCCCAAGGTGGGGAAAAACCACAGAGAGGATTATCTCTCAAAATATATTGCAATCTTTGAAAAATGATGTTCAGGCTTGGTCACTCCACGGGTGTAGAACACACTGGTTCACTGCCATGAAGTACAACTAGGTCTAGAAGGCTCACTACCTCAACCCTAAACCTAGAAATATTACAATGAGGGTTGTTAAACCCTACTGGTGGCTCACTACCAAGATCATCATCTTCTTGATGCCTGAGATTAATACATTCAAGTACAATAGTTCCTCTGCTCTGCTATGCCTTTGCACTTCTTTCCCTTATATTCATAGCTTCACTCAAGGACATCTTTTCCATGACTCAATTACAAGTATTTATACACTTCATCAACCTTGGAATGATCATCAAGGTCGGTACTACAATCATCAGCCATTGGAACAATCTCCAAGGTCGGCATTACAAACATTTACAAAATAGGTCTTGACCTAATACAAAATAATGCTAAGGAATTGTAGTATAGATGTATGCAAATCAATCCATGCCTTAGCTGGGACTCAAACATGATCTTCCACGCCACAACACACTTCCATAATCTTCAAGGGATCTTCGCAATCACTAGAATTAACCAAGTCAGCTAAGACTGTTACACGCTATGTTATCTAGGAATAATCTTCAAACATGATCTTAATTCCTTAACACAGACCAATGTAAAGGTAGTAACATGATCAAGAGGTATCCACAAGCATGTTGAAATCACCAGGAGCAACTGCACAAACTCAAACCACTTTATTTATGAGATTCTTCACATCAGAGCACATGAACTTCACTGTCTTAGACTATCATCAAAGAAAGATAGCTTGCAGACCACCAAAACATGAACCATTGCAATTGTAGGCACTTATAATCATCCCAAACTTCTCTCTAGAACCACGGAGCAAAACACTTTACTGCGGAGGAATGCAGAGCAAAATATTTTCTCTCAAGCACTAGTGAATTATTAGAAAAAACAAGTTTTACTCTGGTGAACGTAACTCACTCAAATCTTCATAGTGGAGGCTCAAACTCAGGATTTAGCATCTTTAGCCATGCTTCTAAATAACTTCCAATCTGCAGGCCAAAATCTTCAGTCACCAAAAAATGTTGAGCAATCTTCTGGACTGTTCTTCAATATGCAACTCACTGTCTTCACTGTGATTCACTATTTACCTTCTGATTCTTCCGAAGGAGCTAATTTTTTCATTATCCTCAACATATAAAGCTTCTAAACAAATAACAAAATGGGATATAGTTGACACCAATGACAACACTGATTAGGCACATACTTGCAACAATCTCCCCCTTTGTCATTGATGGCAACATATGATATGAAAAATTGCAACAACCATCAAGACAAGATTCTCCCCTATCTCTTTACACATCTGCACTCTCTCTCTAAGTTTTTCACATGATTTCTCTCCCCTTTGACATCAATGGCAAGGGGCACATACTTGCACTCTTCTTCTCTGATCCAATTTCTCTTCTAAACTCTCTGACTAGTCCCCCTGAGAAGCAGCCCTAAAAGCATCAATCCAGATCTAGAGAAGGGACTCTAAGCACCACCAGACTGATGCACTCTTATGCATCTTAGTTTATTGAAGGAGGGGTAATAACCCCTAACTTTTCTCTAATATACTCAAAAGTATCCTTAAGCAGAGGTTTGGTGAAAATGTCTGCAATCTGGTCTTTTGTAGATACATATTCCAACTTGGCTTCATTCTCTGTCACTTTTTCCCTTAGAAAGTGACATCTTATGGATATGTGCTTTGTCCTTGAATGCATTACTAGATTCTTTGATATGTTTATGGCACTGGTATTGTCACAAAAGATTGCAATTGGATCTTCATACACAACTTTAATGTCCTTCAATGTTTGTTTCATCCATAACACTTGAGTACAACTACATGCTGCTACAATATATTCTACTTCTGCATTGGACAAAGATATTGAATCTTGTTTCTTGCTTATCCAAGGTACCAGCCTTTTTCCCAAAAAGAATACACCTCCACTTGTACTTTTTCTATCATCCACATCTCCGGCCCAATATGCATCAGTGTATGCACTGAGAGTGAAATCATTGTCCTTTGGATACCACAAACCGTAATCCATTGTGCCTTTCAAACATCTCAGAATTCTCATGACTGCCATCACATGTGATTCCTTAGGTTTTGCTTGAAATCTTGCTAAAAGACAAACTGCATGCATTATGTCAGGTCTAGTTTGAGTCAGATAAAGTAATCCTCCAATCATAGATCTGTACCTTTTCTGATATGCCATAGGTGAGTCATCATTTTTTCTCAACTTACAACAAATTATCATGGGAGTATTTACCGGTTTAGAGTCTTCCATCCCAAACTTCTTTAACAACTCTTTCACATACTTAGACTAAGAAATGAAGATACTTTTATCTGAATGGTTTATTTACAGACCTAAAAAGAAATTCATCTCACCAAACATGGACATTTCAAATTCACTTTGCATTTCTCTAGCAAAAACTGTGCACATACCTTCATTACCTCCAAAGATTATGTCATCTACAAAGACTGCAACAATTAGGATTTGTTCATTATTGATCTTGAAATAGAGATTGGTGTCAGTAGTACCCTTGCTGAATCCTAACTGTATTAGATACTTATCCAATCTAGCATACCAGGCCCTCATACAATGCCTTCTTCAATCTGCATACCATGTCACCCTGATGCGATGACTGGAATCCTTTTGGTTGTTCAATATAGAATTCTTCTTCCAATTCTCCATTCAAGAATGTAGATTTCACATCCATCTGATATACTTTAAAATCTTTGTAGGCTGCAAATGCCAAAAACATTCTTATAGCCTCAACCCTAGTCACTGGGGCAAATGTTTCCTCAAAATCTATTCCTTCAACTTGAGAGTATCCTTTGCATACTAACCTTGCTTTGTTTCTTGCCACTTCACCATTCTCATTCATCTTGTTTCTAAAGACCCACTTGGTGCCAATTACATTTTTATCTGCTGGTCTAGGAACAAGATCCCAAATCTGATTCTTCTCTATCTGCATCAATTCTTCTTTCATAGCCTTTACCCAATTCTCATCATTGCAAGATTCATTCACAGACTTAGGTTCAATCTTGGAAATCAGACAGAAATTTACTTGTTCTTTTATAGCTCTTCTTCTAGTCAGGATTCCTTTGCTCTTACCTCCTATGATTTGATCTTTAGAATGATTAAGTTTTACATACCTTGGTGTCTTAGCAGCACTTTTCAGAGCTTGTTCCTCTTCATCTGAACTTTCTTCATGCTACACCAATTTTGAAGTATCTAGTTTATCTGATTCATATCCATTTGATTTTGGAGACCTCTCCTTGCTTTCATTGACTTTGACATTTGCACTCTCAATGATCTTATTCAACCTCTTATTATAGCACCAGTAGGCCTTGCTCTTGGTGGAATAACTAAGGAAAACTCCTTCATCATACCTAGCATCAAACTTGTCTAGATCTTCTTTTCTTTTGATATAAAATTTGCTACCAAAAACTTTGAGATATTTCACAGTAGGAACTTTACCATATCACAATTCATAAGGAGTCTTAGAATTGTTACCTTTGACTTGGACTCTTCTTAGGATATATACAGCAGTGTGAATTGCCTCTCTCCAATATACTTCCAGAAGATTAGCTTCTTTCATCATGGTTCTAGCAGCTTCTTGAACTGTTCTATTTTTCCTTTCAACAACTCTATTTTGTTGTGGAGTTCTAGGTGCAGATAACTGTCTCTTTATCCCATGTTTTTTGCAAAAGAAGTTGAATTCATTTGATGTAAACTCTCCTCCTCTATCAGACCTTAAACATTTGATCTTTAAATCCATCTCATTTTCAACCATTGTCTTAAATGCCTTGAACATATCTAGAGCTTCTACTTTTTCTTTCAGAAAGGTAACCCAAGTCATTTTGGAATAATCATCAATAAGCAACATGAAATACCTATCTCCTTGCAAACTTCTTACTCTAGTAGGTCCAGACAAATATGTATGCACTAGTTCCAGTAGTCCATCAACTAATTGGTCCTATTAGGGTTAGTTGACAGAAGATATCAATTAAATGCAAATAAAGATTAAATAGAGAAATGAAAATACACAGAAATAATAACAGTGAGAGACAAGTTTTAAAGTGGTTCACCCAAATCTGGGCTACATCCACCAACAGAGAGTCTAATATTATTATCCAGTAAATCAAATCGATTACAACCAGCAATCCTTTTAACTCAATACCACTGCAAATGCTACAATACAATATCAAAATCCCCCCCACAACATACATCCCAACCACTTATAACAAGCCTTTTGGAAGCTTCTAGAATTAGGGTTTTACAATGTCATTTTCTTTTCTTAGTTAATAGAAAATTAACAACTAACTCCGAATGGGTAAAAAAGAGGAAAAAAAATATTGGGGGCTACGCCCCTGAACCCCCGCTTCTCGGGGGTTGCCATCATGAGTGTATAGTACTTGCATGATCAACTTCCACATACCAACAATCTCCCACTTGGAGACTGATCCTGGACGACACCGCTACGCGTGCAACTCACACTAGAAATAAGCACCCTAGACTCTACTATTCTAATTTTTTGTTTTGAGTCTTGAAGACCAACTGAAGCTGAAGAGGAGCTCAGCTTCTCCCTTGTTACTGCCTTTGTAAACATATCCGTTGGATTTTCATCTGTATGGATCTTTTCCAGCCGTAACTGTCCATCATCCAACACCGACCAGATAAAGTGATACCTTAACTGTATGTGTTTGGTCTTTGAATGCAAGGCAAAATTCTATGCAAGATGTATGGCACTCTGACTATCTGTAAACAAATAACTGTTAGCCTATTGTTTGCCCAATTCTTCCATGAAAGATTGCAGCCATATGATCTCCTTGCCTCTGTTGCAGCTACATGCTCTACCTCTGTGGTGAATAAAGCAACCACCTTTTGCAACCTGGAGATCCAACTCACTGATGTCCCACCTACAGTAAAGACATAACTTGTAGTACTCTGCCTGGTATCAATATCTCTTACCAAATCTGAATCTACATAACCTACTAAATCAGCATTAGAGCCCCCAAAACATAAGTGTTTATTGGATGTACCTCTCAAATATATGAGAATCCATTTTACTGCATTCCAATGTTCCAATTTGGGATGACTCATATACCTGCTTACAACTCCTACATGTGCAATATCTAGTCTCGTGCATACCATGGCGTACATTAAACTTCCTATAGCTGAAGCATATGGTACCTTGGACATTTTTTCTTCCTCCTCTTGTGTCTTATGACACATCTCCTTAGTCAATTTCAAATGACTAGGCAAAGGTGTACTGATAGCTTTTGCATTCTCCATATGGAATCTTTGCAACACCTTTTCAACATAATCAACCTGAGATAAAGTCAATTCATTGTTCTTCCTATCTTTGCAAATTTTCATACCAAGGATTTGTTTTGCTACCCCCAAATCCTTCATAGCAAATGATTGTGCTAACTATTGTTTTAATTCTCTATGTGATCCATGTTAGACCCTACTATAAGCATGCCATCAACATATAAACATAAAATAATGTAGCTATCATATCCAACCTCTTAAAATAAACACAATGGTCAGAATTACACCGGCTATAGCCTTTCTTAGCCATAAAACTATCAAATTTCAAATAATATTGCTAAGGTGCTTGTTTCAGGCCATACAAACTCTTCTTCAATCTGCACACCTATTTCTCCTTACCTTTGACCTCAAATCCTTGGGGCTATTCCATATATATCTCCTCCTCCAAATCACCATAGAAAAAGGTAGTTTTCACATCTAGATGTTCCAAATGCAAATCTTCAGCAACCACAATACTTAAAACAGTACGAATAGAAGTCATCTTAACAACCGGAGAAAAAATATCATTAAGATTAATACCTTTTTTCTATGCAAATATTTTTACAACTAACCTATCTTTAAATATTTTCTTACCTCCATCTTCCTCTTTCAGCCTATAAACCCATTTGTTTTGTAAAGCCTTTTTACTTGCAGGCAACTTACATAATTCCCAAGTTTGATTTTTTAGCAAGGAGTCCATTTCTTCTTTCATTGCAAGCTCCCACTGAACCTTTGTATCCACCTACATAGATTCATCATACCCTTTTGGTTCACCAGCATCTGTTGACAAAATAGAATACAAAGAGGGAAAAAACCTTTCAGGAGGTCTACTTAGCCTTGTTGACCGTCTAACATTCACTGGAGTTTGTGATATTTCTTGTTGCTATTGCAGAGCATGAGGAACCACTAGAACATCACTATCTAGAGTATCATCCAGAACCACATAATCCTTTTCTTTCTTCTCATGCTGCTGCAACTGATCTTTGTACAACACATTCTCATTGAATACAACATCCCTGCTTCTCACAATTTTCTGATTTTCAAAATCCCAAAGCCTATAACCAAATTCATCAATGCCACATCTAATGAAGGTATATTTTTTTGATTTTGCATCCATCTTGGTTCTATTTTTATAATCTACTTGTGCAAATGCTTCACATCCCAAGGTTTTGAGAAAAGAATAACTCACCTTCTTACCTGTCCATGCTTCCTTTGGAATACCACAACCCAAAGGAACAAAAGAATCTCTGTTAATTAAATATACATTGGTGTTGATAGCCTTTGCCCACATGTTTAAAGGCAGCCCAACATGCAATCTCATGGTCCTTGCATGCTCCATTATTGTCCTATTCATGCGCTCAGCCACTCCATTCTCCTGTGGAGTACCAAGAACCAATTTCTACCTACAGATTCCATTAAAGAAATAATAATCTTCAAATTCTTTGCTGTAATACTCACCACCATTATCAGATCTGAGACATTTTAATCTTTTACTCATCTCATTCTCAACCAAGCTTCTCCATTTCTTCAATGTTTCAAATACATTAGATTTCTACTTAAGGAAATAAATCCAAACCTTCCTAGTTGCATCATCTATGAATGTAACATAATACCGAGAGCCACTGAGAGAAGATACCTGAGCTGGTCCCCATACATTTGTATGCACAAGCTCCAACTTTTCATCTTTCTTTTGCTTCCCATCCTTGAGAAAAATAACTTTCTTTTGTTTGCCATACACACAACTTTCACAGAAATCCATATTAATACATTTTAGACCTGGTAAAACTTTCTTAGAATGGAGTACCTTCATACCTTTTTCACTCATATGCCCAATTCTGTTGTGCCACAGTGTTGTCTCAGAACCGGCAACAACTATTTTAGTCTCTTCCTGTGAACCTGCAGCAACTGTTCCTAAACCTGTTTGTTTGTTTTCTACAATAGCTAAAGTAGAAGGAACAATATGACCTGTACAAAGATATAAGGTGCCTACTCTCCCACCTTTTTCTATGAGTAAGGCACCTCTTGAAACCTTCCAATTTTTATCAGTAAATGTAACAACGCAACCTTCATCAGCTAGTTGCCCTGCTGAAATTGAATTCCTACTTAGCCTTGGAATGTGCCTTACCTCTTGTAGTAGCCAATGATTCCCATTCTACAACTTAATCTTGATTCTTCCCTTTCCAACAATATGACAGGGTTCGTTATCTCCCAAATAAACCAGTCCAAAATCCCCTTAGACATAATCAAGAAAATAACTTCTGTGGGGTGTAGCATGAAATGAGGCCCTTGAATCTAAAATCCATGAATCATCAGCATTATCTAGGGAAAGAATCAAAGCATCATCTTCATATTTATTACTTACCACATTTGCCTCCTTATTGCCTACTTTTTTGTCTCCTTTATTCTTCTGAGATCATCAATCTTTCTTTAGATGACCTGGTTTCCCACAGTACCAGTAATCCTTCTATCCTCTGGATTGGGATCTCTTGTCCTTTGATTTTCCTCATGACTTCCCATGACCTATAGAACCTTTTACTCTCTCCTTTGATCTGCCCCTACTTTCTGCATTCAAAACACTACCTGATGTGGACCCTCGTGGGCTTTTCTATCGTATTTCCTCGCTAAGGATAACACCAACAACATCATCAAATTTCAAAGTGTTTGAACTAGAGATAGAGTTACTCACAACCATTACCAAGCTATTCGAGCTTTCTGGCAAAGAACATAAAACCAAGAGAGCCCTCACCTCTCCATCAAATTTCACTTTTACAGAAGTTAACTGACTAGTAATTGTATTAAACTCATTTAAATGATCTATCACAGATCCACCTTCAATCATTTTTAGATTAAACAAATGTTTCATGAGAAATACCTTATTTGAGGTTGAGGGTTTTTCATACAATTTAGCCAAAGCTTTCATTAGTTCACTTGTTGTCATCACTTCTGTTATATTGAACACCACAAATGGTGCCAGGCACAACCGAATGGTTCCCAGTGCCTTTCTGTCTAGAAGATTCTAATCCTCATCAGTCATTGCTGTGGGTTTCTTGGCTATTCCTTCCAACAGCCTCCATAAATCCTTCTGATAGAGATAATCCTCCATTTGCATCTTCCATAATTTATAGTTCTACCCATTGAATTTATCTACCTTCAATTTACCCTCGTCCTCCATTGCTCCCACTCAACCGTGAGACTCCCACTCAACCGTGAGACCTTCTTGTAGATGAAAATCAAACACAACCCGCTCTGATACCACTTGTTAGGGTTAGCCGACAGAAGATATTAATTAAATGCAAATAAAGATTAAACAAAGGAATGAAAATACACAGAAATAATAATAACGAGAGACAAGTTTTAACGTGGTTCACCCAAACCCAAGCTACATCCACCAACAGAGAGTCTAATATTATTATCCAGTAAATCAAACTGATTACAACCAGCAATCCTTGCAACTCAATACCATTGCAAATGCTGCAATAAAATATCAAAATCTCTCCGCAACATACATCCCAGCCACTTATAACAAGCCTTTTGGAAGCTTCTAGAATTAGGGTTTTACAATATCATTTTTCTTTTGTCGGTTAACAAAAAATTAACTACCGACTCTGAATGGGCCAAAAAGAGGGAAATTTTTTTTTTGGGGGCTGCGCCCCTGAACCCCTGCTTCTCAGGGGGGCTGCTGCCCCCAAACCCCCACTTCTCGAGGGTTGCCATGATGAGTGTACAATACTTGCATGATTAGTCACCACATACCAACAAGTCCTAGCTTTTGAAACTTGTTCTTATTTTTTTCCCAAATTGACACTCCTTGCAAATAGGATTAGTAGGCTTCACAAGCTTAGGCAAATCTCTAACAACATGTGCAATACTTATCTTCACAATGTTATCAAAATTGATGTGACACAACCTTCTATGCCATAGCCAACTTTCATCAGTCTAAGCCATCAAACAATAGTTATTAGTTCCTTTTAAGTGATAGATATTACCTCTGGTCTTCTTACTAGTTGCAATGATTGTTCTAGAGCTTTCCCTGATCTTGCATCCATTGTCCTTGAAGCTTAAATCATAACCTTTGTCATACATCTGACCCACATTCAAAAGATTGTGCCTTAATCCTTTCACATAGAAGACATCTTCAATATTATGCTTGCCATCAAAAGAAATAGATTATTTTCCACAAATCTTACTAGTCGTATCATCTCCAAACCTAACTAGTCCACCATCATATCTTTCCAAACTCACAAAATTACTTCTATCACCAGTCATGTGGTGAGAGTAGCCACTATCAATAACCCATTCATCTTTTTCTTCAACAACCTAAGTAGCCAAAGCACTTTCCACTAGTTTTTCTTCCTTCACATAGCTAGTAGGATTAGTAGACATAGGTTCTGCCCTAATAGCAATAAACAAGGATTCATTACCAGAAGTACTAGCATTATCTGGCTCACCATTATCTGATACTCCATCATCATCAAAATCTTCAACATAATAACATTTCTTTTGGATCCTAGGCCTATTCTCATATCTTTTTCTATTTCTTTCAATTCTTTTAGGACATTTGGAGGCAAAGTGGCCTACTTTACCACAGGAAAAACATTTGAAAGGTAATTTACCTTTAAACTTACCAGATCCTCTTTGCAGTCTATCCACAAAGTTGGCTTCAATTTCATCAAAATCATCATCAGATTCTACCTTGTACTTTTATGATCTGGAGGTTTTCCCAGAAGTACTGGCTTTGAAGGCAGTCTCAACTTTTGGTAGGGCATCACAAAAATCTCTCATTTCAAAGGCAGTAAACTTAAGTAACTGATCTCTGTCAATAGTTTTTACTTGCATAAATTCTTCAATTGTAGCTACCTTGTGACTGTAGGACTTTGGTAGTGATCTAAGAATTTTAATCACAACTTCCTTATCACCGAGAGTTCCCCCATACCTTTTATCCTTGTGACAAGTTCAACAACTCTTTACATAAAGGCTATTATGTTTTCATCTTCATTCATCTTCAAACTCTCATATTTCACTTTCAGTCTTTGTAGCTTGGCCTCCATACAAAATTTTCAGCTTCTCCCATACCTTATTTACAGTTTCAAGATCCACAATTTTTGTCAGTACTGAGTCATTTAATGAACTTAACAGAGCATCTTTTGCTTTGACATCCACCTCATATTCTTTGATTTCATCTTCAGTCGTCAAACCATTTTGAGGCATGATATATTTTTCTTCTGTAGCTTTCCATACTTTGTAACCAAGACAAAGAAGATGGCTTTTCATTCATGCCTTCCAAAGAGCATAATTTGTCCCATCAAAATGTGGCACTTCCTTCTTATAAGACATTTTGGATCTTCCTCAAGTTGTTAGACTTTCTTTAGAGGAACCTTGCTCTAATACCAATTGTTGAAATGTATCGGACAACTGAGAGGGGGGGTGAGTCAGTTGTCCCAAAAACTCAAACACTTCTGCACTTAAATATTAATCACTTGTCCATAGTTATATTATGATTTAAATAATGAATGCATGAAATCAAAAACTTAAACACAGATGCAACATTTAACACAAGAGACACCAGATTTTTACATGGAAAACCCCAACGTGGGGAAAAACCACGGAGAGGATTAGCTCTCAAAATATATTGCAATCTTTGAAAAATGATGTTTAGGCTTGGTCACTCCATGGGCCTAGAACATACTAATTCACTGCCTCAACCCTAAATCTAGAAAGATTACAATGAGGGATGTTAAACCCTAAGGGCTGTTAAACCCTACTAGCTGCTCACTGTCAGGCTCACTGCTAAGATCATCATCTTCTTCATGTCTGAGATTAATGCATTGAAGTACAATAGTTCCTCTCCTCTGCTCTGCCTTTCCACTTCTTTCCCTTATCTTCACATCTTTGCTCAAGGACATATCTTTTCCATGACTCAATTACAAGTATTTATACACTTCATCAACCTTGGAATGATCATCAAGGTCAGCACTACAATCATCAACCATTGGAACAATCTCCAAGGTTGGCATTACAAACATTTACAAAATAGGTCTTGACCTAATACAAAATAATGCTAAGGAATTGTAGTATAGATGTATGTGGATCATGTCACACCTTAGCTGGGACTCAAACACGATCTTCCATGCCACAACACACTTCCATAATCTTCTAGGGGTCTCTGCAATCATTGGAATTAACCAGGTCAGCTAAGACTAGTTACATGCTACATTATTTGAAAATAATCTTCAAACATGATCTCAATTCCTTAATGCGGACCAATGTAAAGGTAGGAACATGATTAGGAGGTATCCACAATCATGTTGAAATCACCAGGAACAACCGCACAAACTCAAACTTTATTTATGAGATTCTTCACAATGGAGCACATGAACTTCACTGTCTTCGACTGTCATAAAAGAAAGATAGCTTGCGGACCACCAAAAAATGAACCATTGCAATTGTAGGCACTTATCATCATCCCAGACTTCCTTCTAGAACCGTAGAGAAAAACACTTTAATGCAGAGGAATGCAGAGCAAAATACTTTCTCTCAGGCACTAGTGAATAATCAGAAATAATAGGTTTTACTTTGGTGAATGTAACTCACTCAAATCTTCATACCGGAGGCTCAAACTAAAGATTTAGCATCTTTAGCCATGCTTCTAAATAACTTCCAATCCATAGACCAAGATCTTCAATCAGTAAAAAATGTGGAGCAATCTTCTGGACTATTCTTCACTATGCAACTCACTATCTTCACTGTGATTCACTATTTACCTTCTAATTCTTCTAGAGGGGCTAATTTTCTCAGTATCCTTAACATATAAAGCTTCTAAACAAATAGCAAAATAGGATACAGTTGACACTAATGACAAAAAAGATATGTTGACATCAATAACAACACTGATTAGGCACATACTTGTAACACTTAGATCTCTATTTCTTCCAAGGGAAGAATATGCAGTGGTGGAGCACGCAAAGGAGAAGCCCCTTGAGCAAAGAAAGAAAGAAGGGTATGCAGATTTGAATACATACACTATGGAAAGGTGTGAAAACTGTTCTAATTTTCTAATTTGGAGCAGCAGTCTTTGGGACTTGCATAATCCTACTCATGAGGATGATAGTAAGAAGAATTCTTCTATGGTTGGCACTCACTTGGGAGACAAACATGGGGTCTTATTTGTGTGTCCAAGACACAAGAGGACCAAGTCAATACATGTCATGGAAGAGGAAAAGAAGATTCAAGATATGTGGCATATGAGGAATGATTCGTGTATGGTGGAGCAATCAGGTTTGAGGTTTGATTCAGAATTCTTTATTTGTTCATAGAGTTTGCTTCATGGGTACTTGGTGTCACTACTTTTAGAGAACCATTTGAAAGGTCATATCATACATTGGGATGGTATTTTGGAGCATACACTCTGTGTATCAACCACTAGTGTTATGACTACATATGTGGATAGAGATAACAGTGATGCAGATTTGGTTTGGTCTTTGATCAATCATGGAGCACTAGAGGAGTTTCATCATGATAAGTCTCATCTTGTTGATGACTCTTTGGTGGAGTATGTAGTTCAGGGATTTATGATGCATACCATGGATGCACTTGCATGTGATTGGCATACTTTGAAGATGCAGTTGGCTTAAGAGCCTAGGTATGGAGACATTGCTATGATTTGTGAGTCAAGAATGTTTGCATTGCAACTAGGCTATGGCATTGGACATAGAGCAACTGTTTAGGAGATTGGAGGGGAGTTGCATCATCTCCTCACCATTAGAGAATGGCATAGGGTTGATATTCTATTACCCTATGACCCTGGTGGTGTTAATTGCTTCCACATAGGCTAGATTTTCAATCATGATCAGGTTGTTTTGTTCTATAATAACTTAGGAGGAGTTGTTAAACACTTTATTGCACCTATATTGTGTATTCTTCACATCCATGGGATATCTACAAGAGTTGGAGATTGGTTTTGTGTTGTCAACACTTTGGGATGCTTCCAATTTTTCCTGTTTGCAGGATGTGATGATAGGATGATTTGGGATCTAGGTGGTGACAGGTTCGACACTTGGTATCTAGATGAGTTGCTTCACAACTCATGGAGCATGGATGATGTTGATAATGTGGAGCAGTGGGAGCTTGGTGATAGGTGGTTGTGTTTCAGAGTTCACATTCTTCATCACTTGTTGACAAGCATGGTTTCCTTCGAGGGCTTGGGTTCGGCATGGTGTTTGGTCCTTGTTGGACTTAGCACTCATTGAGGATAGAGCTTCCGAAGATTTGGAGGTTTTGGTGCCTGTAGTTGATAGTATTGCATTCTTTGGAGGATGGGGCTGAGTTGAGTTTGAGTGTGTATGGATTTCACCACAGGAGCTCACTTTGTAGGGTATTCTTCATATTCTTCTTGGGAGTTGCAGCCACAGGTTGAGGTTTTGTGTGATCATAGGGCATTTGATTGGATGGAGATACTTGTCCTTTGGTAGTATGTTGTAGGATGCATGTTTGTCATTGCTTGAGGACAAGCAATCTTGGGAAGGGAGGATTGTCATGTCCCCATTTCCAGCATGATCACCAGACAGGAGACTTAGTTAGCCTATCCTCATTCCCATAGGCCAATTCATCAAAACAAGGGAATATTCTAGTTGAGCTAAGACTGGAAAAAATAATGTTGTTTAGAGGCTTGGAGAATGGAACGTTGGTTTACACAGCTCAGCTAATTTTCATTACACTGGCAAACATGGGAAAATAAATTAATGCAATTTTTACATTAATTATCAAAAGGAGAATAATAATAAAATATTGATATTGGGAGAATCAATTGAAGGCAGTGGAAATAAAATAATATTAAATAATAATAATTTTTTATTATTTAATGAGTGCACCCAAGTTGGAAAAAAATAAATTAAATAATTGGAGTGCCTAATTTGTGGGAAGAAAATAAATTAAATAAAATATGTTTTTCTACTGTGGAGCTCTCACATTGGAGAAAGAAAAGGAAAATAATAATATTTTATTCTTTGGATCTTGGCGCCCACCTTGGGAGAAGAATAAATTAATAAATAATATTATTTTATTAATTTGGGTGACCTTCTTTGGAGAATTAAAATAATAAAATATTGGCTCTTTGGCCGACAAGGAGGGAAAAGTAATTCAAATCTTTAATTTGAATTTTTCGGCCTATTTCAAATGAGAAAGAAGATCCAAGTATAAATTGAGGTTGACAGAGCTCATTTGGCATCACGAATACTTTGGCAACTTTCACATTTTGCTTGGCAATTGTTTTGCTTGATCTTTCAAGGACAGAAACCCTTGTGCAATTGGCGTGTTGGATGAAAACCCAATCACATCTTGGAGGTGGATTCATACAGAGTTCACATTTGCACTTCATTAGAGATTTGAAGAGTTGTTTGAGCTTCAGCAATTCATCATTTGAATATTTGGTCAGAGACCATTGTTGGAGCTTTCATTGAAGATCTTTGTCGAAGAATTGTTGATAGATTGGAAACCATTTGCATATCATTGAAGACTTGATCAAGACCTTGAAGATTCATACCATTCATTGAGGACTAATTTGGAAGAGGACATATTGCTAGTTGTGTGCCATTTTTAGGAGGTTATTATGCATGCCAATTAGCTAGTATTGAAGACCTTACATCAGAAAATATATATAAGATCTGAGCAAATCTTCCTATTTGTTGCTATAGACATTCTGTAGAGCTGATCTCCATAACCCTTGCCAACGATTTCACTTTGGACCCAATTTCATTGACAACAATTTCATACAAGGATTTTGCCTAGTGTTTCATCAGCATTATTCATTGAAGACAAATCTGTAGTAGTCTTTAAAGTAGCGATCAACATTCATACTTCACCTTTTGACATCTTCATACCAGCGATTTGTCTTGGCCTATTAGCGATCAATTTTGAGAGGGTGATTTGCATTCCTTGCCATCCAATTGGTATGTAGAAAACAATTATCTATAGCTGATTTGTAACAACAGATAATACTTTTATATTTGGGCTGCCATAAGTCTTGAATTGATGTAATAGAATCTATGAGAATTCTGATTTCTATAGCATCAAGATCGATTTGATTTTGATCATCATTTGCAATCAACCTACTATGTATTTCATTGTGTGATCCAATTAGGGTTTTGATTGTATAACTTGCATTGATGTTTATGATGTAATTGCCATGAAGTTGGATGATATTAGTGTGTATTTAGATCCAAAAGAATAAATTCAGATTTCAGTCCTAGGGTTTCATTTTGCAATTGCAAGATTTAGAGATTTGCTTCAAAAACCTAGAACGGGACATGACACTCATGCACCAAATTCATACCATATTTTTCATATGCTTAGTAGTTAATTAAATCACTAAATTGCTCTTAGGAAAGTAATATTGATTGTTGATATTCTCTTGATAGGATTTGTATTGTTAGAATAGAATTGATTTGCATTGCCTAGCATAGTTGTTATTTGCTTTCCTCATTAAATTTCCTTCATTGCTTTAAGTTAGTTGTTATTTTCTTTTCATTAGTTTAGATGCAAAAATCGATTCACTAAAACACAAAAATATAGGTTAAAATTTGCATAAGAAAATTTATCTTAGATTGCATTCATTTTTACTTCATAGTAAAATTAGAACATTCAAAAATCAGAAAAAATCTAACAAAAATATTATTTTGCATTCATGAATAGATACATACATAAAAAAATCACAAAACATAGAAAACAAAACAAAAACACAAAAAAAGAATTTGAAAACTCCTTAGTTTCTTCACAAGGTTGATAATCAAACAAAAGTGTAGAAAACCTTTGATTACAACACAAAGTCAACTCAAAGTCAAAGTCAACTCAAAAGTCAGTTGACACTTGGTCAAATCTAAGTCAACACAACAAACTCTCTCTCTCTCATCCAAGCATTTGATGTGGCTAGGGATTAGAGGGGATTGGGTTAAGGTTAATCTCAAAGAGATAGAGGCAATCCATCTTAGACCACAACATACCCCACAAATAGTTGAAGAACAAGAACATGCTCTCAAAATCATTTAGGAAAGGAACAACATAAAACAAATCATTCAAGCACATGCAAATAGATTAGAATGTCTTAGGATAATTAATGAACAAAATAATCTTAGCACTAGGTGTTGGAACTTATGAAACCCTAACATGAGACTTAGAACTAGTGACCATTCAGGTCATATAGTTATGTCCACAACAATAATCATAGAACATGCTCATCTTGCGCATCAATTCATATTTGTCTCGCAGACTGGCCAATCGTCCTTCATGACATTTTGCTTCCATGTGAATAGAACCACCCCCGGGTTATGCCTCCACTCGATTGGATTTTGCCACGAGAGAGAGTGACTTGGAGGTCGCCCATTGCAAGGAGATGGTTCATGTGTGTGATATTAGAGTTGACTCATTTGTGTTGTGCTTGAGTCACATTTTGGAGAACACAATGATATAATGCTTCCATGGACTAAGTGATCCCATTTGTGTGATAGAATGCCACAAGTGAATTGAGGACAAATAGATCATGTCACAAATTATATAAACATGACATAATTAGTAAGGGAAACATGGATTGATGTCAAGGATAGAGGGTTGGGTGATCCCACAATACTGTGTCCCACTTTTTTGGCCAAAGTAGGACATTGAAATCAACATTTTAAATTAAATTTTCACTTTTTGACACCTATAGTAGCTAAACCATGAAGAATTTGAAGATGATATCAACTAGTGGTTTTTGAGATTTTGTGTGTAGATTCTAAATGTTTTTTTTTTTAATTTAAGAAATAATTTGTAATTTTTTAACATAACTATTAATAACTTATTTTTTATAATTAACAATATTTTTTAAAAGTGACGTTAACACCATATATCATTATTTTTTTTATAGAAATGATCAAATTATAAAATTTTAAACATAGATTTGTAACGCCAATATCTAGTGTGCAGATATTTTTTCATAATTATTTGTTGCATATATTTTTTTATTAAATTTTGAAGTGAGATTAATTATAATTTAGACATAGGTTTATACCATACAACATAACTTTATCTGTATGTATCCAAATTATATTATTATTATTTTGTTGAAATAAGGACATCAATACCTAGTGTACAAATATTTTTCATAATTTTTTTCTCTATTTTTTATTTTTTCACATGTGTGGAATAGAGACCTTGATGTTCGGTGAAAAACCTATGTTCACTAGAAAATAGAAAATAAATATATTCAAAATCATACTTTTTAGAAATATTATACTAAGGGCTACATGCCTACAAAATAGAATTTCTAAATGACTTCATTTGATTTCCCAAAATGTGAAGCAAAATTGGTTTTTTGTCAACATTTTGATAGGTGCGGAGGAGACTCCATCGAGGTTTTGATTTAAGACTAAGGGGGTTATTTCCAAGGGGATTTGATCTAACCCCCTTTAGTTAAACCCCTTTAGATGGAACCCCTCAAGGCTTAAACCATTATTTTTTCTAAAAAATATGTGATTTCAGACAAAAATCAGGATGTCCCAAGTTTGGGACTCATTATTGTGGGATCATCTAGCCATGAGAATCTATACTAAGCTAGGGTCTATCCAAGGATGTAGGGTTCACAAGAGTAATCAATAAAAGCCTAACACCCTAATAGAAGTAAAGAAATAATATCAATTTAGATGTATAATTAAACTTCTGTCAAAATATCACCTTGTATTAGATCTAAAAATTATGTAAAATATAATCTCTAAAGCTAATCCAAGGGTGGGCAATTTGCATGATAGATAGGAAGAGCAAAGAAGCACCAAACCCTAAGAGAAAGATTGATGAAGTAGAACACAAAAGGGAGATTATATTTGAAAATGATGTTAAACTTAGGAAAGTATTGATTATAAACCTTAATGTTAGTTTAGAAACCCTAGAGAAAAGACAAGTTGTGTATGATCAGTTAGGTTCACCAAAATGTGAGGGAAAATAAACTTTCCCTTAAGGTTACTTAGGCTAATAAAATGAAATTCATGAAGATAATCATAAATCAACCTAGGTACTTAAATGGCAATTGAATATTAATAATTTGAAATAATTGAATCTAGAAATGTAAGTAGAAAATAAATATACTTAGCTTAATAACCATTGAATGCTAAATGGATAAGGTTCTAGAATCTATGTTGCTACTAGACCCTAGAAAACATCTATATGTCAATGAACTCACTTGGAATTTTGTGTTGGTTATTTTTCGTGCCACTAGATAAATTTGTGGTCCTAGGGCTACTTCATAATTATGGATCTGTACTTGTGCTCCAAATTCATCCTGGTAATCTATAGAGATCTATCATGCAACTTCACTTGATGTATTGCGCCCTATTCTTTCTTTCTTGAAAATTGAGGGCTAGTGATATTGATAAATACCTTGACAGGGTTATTGTGTGATTGAAGCACAAGTGCACCACACCTTGATCAAGCCCATTGAAATGACCATCTTATCAAAAACAACAAGCAAGCACCTAAGATGTAGATTATTTACTCTTTTTTGTATTGCACCAAATTGAAGTATGCCATTATTTACTTCAATGCTCTAGAATGATGTACTTTTGAATGCTTTTAAGATATTCTAGGATGGATAATTAGAATAAATTTTCTACACCCTTAATCCTATAGGTGCATAGGGTTATGAGTAGTTAGCTTGTGGCTACTTTAACTCTTAATTAAGATATATGATAATTAATATAGTATTATATAAGTAGTTAAGTTAGCATAGGTGTCATCCAAGGCATAAGTATGATATATATAGGAGCTAGTTGTAACAACCAAATTCTCCAACAAGACTAAAATCAAATATTTACCATGAGATAAAAACACATAAGGTGAAAAATATTGTGCTTCTTTTTTTTTCTCTTTTGAAATAATATTAAGGAATCAAGTTACATCAAGTAATCATAATTACTTTCAGAAATATCTAACATGTAACAAATTACAATATTATCATTCTGTCTTTTCAATTACAATAAGCTGAAATAGATAAAGTTTTACACAATTTAAGTAATACAAGTCACATATCCAATGGACATGCTGCATCTAGAATTTTGACATCCTTATTACAAGCCTCAGCATGTCTTCTGCTAGAGAGAGAGAGAGAGCATCTTTTGAGTGCTTTTCCTCTAACCACAGACTGGTGGTCTCCCACACATCTTCCAATTGGAAGTGGCCCTACCCTTCACAAACAGTATAGACAAAAGGTGACCAATGGTAATTTGCCATCTGAGTACTAGTGTTGTATCCTACATAACACTATTGATCATACAACCCTAGATACCCTCTAGCTAAGTATGATCATTCCAATAGGTTATGCAATCCAGATATAGTGAACCGACAATGCACGTAGAGACATATGCATTACTTTGGTCAAATATTCAATATAAATAGACATTTGCAATGAATGTAGGCGTAATGTCCACCCACCCTCTAACTTGACTTGGATACTATCATATTCGTACAATTTGACTTGGTCAACTATGTTTTGCTATATAGTCTTATCAACTTCAATTTAGTCTTCTTGACTTAGATAGGTTTTTAATAACACTGTTATTATTCCAATATACCTTATGGATTAATTTTTGATAGAAGGATACTCATTGCATCTTTGCAAAACCTGAGATCCCAAAATGTTTTGACACTTAAAGAACTCTAAGTCGATTTATAAACAACTAAGATGGTTACCTTACCCAGGTTAAGTATCATAGTTTAGGAAATTATTTCCTTTCTTACAAGTAAGAATAAATAAACATAGTTAGGGTACTTGTCCCTTCATTCACAATCTAAATAATGATCACAAAGATTTAATATATATTTACCCTATTTAGTCAAGTTAAGGTTTTGTTCTCCCTATTCCATCATAATGGAATAACAAACCTATAAAATCATAAAGGCACATTAAATATTATTAACCCAACCGGGTCTAAACTCAGGTTTAGTCTTCCCTTTTTTCATAATAATGGAATAACAAACATTCTAATTCAAGTTTGAAAGGGGTTTTAATTATCGACTATCCCCTAGTCTTCTTTCAACTAAAACAAAAAGTCATTTCAAACTTTCTAAACAAGACCATTTCTCATTTACAAGAAAACCTTAGTTAGAGCCAACCAAAAGGTTCCAATCAAGTTTATACATCGACTATGATTGAATTAATACCAAAAGGTGGATAAGTCTTTTTCAAGTTTGCTATCCATTATTAATCAATGTCAAAAGGTTACTCTTTCAACCATATTCTATGTAGTTGACATGAGTTTTCCACAGTCCATAGAATATAGATGCAATGCTTTTGGATTAAACTGTGTGTATTTTTTTGCTTCAATGTTTCGGATCACACTCAATGATCCATCATCAGGAAGAGGATGTTTGTGAATTGGATTACAAACTTACCCTTTAAAAAGGAAGAGTGGGTGGGGTTAGGGTTGGTGAGGAGGACAAAAACACAAATTACAAACAATGAATTAAATTATAAACCAATGAATGCTAAATAAAGGGATAAATCATAATGTAATATGAATAAGAGTTACACAATGATTAAAAAAGAAGAAATAAAGGAATGTAGTAAATATACTAAAAGTAATAAGTAACAAGTAAAGTACTAAATATTAATAATAATATGTATAATATATTTAATATAATGAGAGAGAAATAGATAAATAAGAAGTTATATATATATGTGTGTAAGTATATGAAAGAATAACACAATAAATCAAAATACAAAAGATAAAAATAAATTGTTGATAAAAAAGAAGAAAAACAACTGAATAAAATTAGGTGAATTAGTCTATATATATAAAAAAAGAAAGAGTAACACAATAAATCAATATTCAAAAGATAAAATAAATTAATGAAATAGTTGATATAAAAGAAAAACAATTAAATAAAAATAGGTAAATAAGTAGATAAATCAATAAATAAAAATGTATATGTATATATAAATGAATGAATAAAAATTAACAATAATAAAAAGGGGAAGTAAAAAATAATACCAAGAGAAACAACGAATGAAATAAAAAATAAAAATAAACATCAATAAAAAGAAAATAGGAAAAAAGACACAAGAGAGAAGAATAAAGGACAAAAAGAAGGAGGCCAAAGGCTCTAAAAAATTTATACTTTGAAGGTAAAAAAGCAAGAGAATAAGAGAGGAAAAGACCATCAACAAAAATAAACAAGCTCATGAGCAAACAACCAAGCAACTGAACAAACCTCAATGTAAAACAAACATGCATAAGAGAAGCAAAATGAAGAAAGATGTGCAAACCAAACATATATGATAGAAACCTAAATGCATAGATCCACATGCATCTACACCGAAGATAAAATGAAAATAGGACAGAGGTAAGCCGAAGAGGAATGGAAAAAAAGAAAGTAGGAGGGAGAGGTCCAAGGAGTAGTAAGAGGTGTGAGGAGGGTAAAGGGAAGAAAAATTAAGTGGGATTAGGGTGGGTGTGGAGGGAGTTGAGAAGGGGTTGCCAGGCTGGGCTTAAATGCCAACCATCATCGCAATTAAGGTTGGAAGCCTTGTTTGCATACATCATAGACTTTGAAAAATTCTCTAAATTCGTGAAAAAGCATCCTCAAGTCTTAAATAAAATAGCATACATACATGACATTGATATTCCTACATGTTCCACATATGAAATCTTTTGTTATATATCTAACCTTGAAAGCTTCATAAATCTCATGAGAATATATCCCTCAATATTAGACGATCTCACTAAATTCAAAGGTAATAATAAATATGATGCAACGTTTAGTAGTGATGACTTCAATATGTTAGATGAAGCCCTAGGTGACTTTACCTCTATTGGACATTCTACTACGACTCCTATTGCTAAAGGTTAGGACCATGCCCTGGATCTAGTCTCTAATACATGTGATGGTAACTTAGTTTTGTTTATTTCACCTTATGATCTCTCTCCCAAAGTTGTTCCCACTTATGAGAACATTTTGGTGCAAGAGGATGAAATCATTGACACATACCTTAACATCACCCTACCCTCTCTTCATTCCAATGCTTTCCCTTTGAAAGATGAAGCATTAGTGAATGAAGAACCCCCTCTAATGAACAACACTCCATGGATAGATAATGCGCATTCATCTAACAATATTAAAAATTCTATCCCTACCATAGCACATGAAATCTCTATGGGTCATCCTATCAATCTTCCTCCTTTAGTTGAATATTCAAGTACCTTGGATATTACTAAGGAAGTGAAGACTGTTGATCTTCCTCCTTTAGTTGAATATTCAAGTACCTTGGATATCACTAAGGAAGGGACGATCCTCAATCTCCTCCCTTTGTTTGATTGTCCAAGTCCCTTGGATATCACTAAGGATGCGAAGGCCATTGATAGTTTTCCTTTGGTTGCATGTTCAAACCCTTTGGACATCACTAAAGATATAATCACCAACAATTCTCCTAACAACACCTTCTCTTCCTTTTGTTCCTATGCTCTCCCTTCAAAAGATGAAGCACTAGTGGATGAGGAAAGGACTCACATTAAATCCCTTATGGATGGATGTCAAGATCACTCAAAACAATTCATCTATTCCACCTACTAAGGGGATAGTGAATAAGTGTACTAATGCTAACACAATATCAACAAGATCAAGACTAAATATGATATATCCTACGATGATAGACATGGATTTTCCACCAAGAAATATCCAATTGATTTAGGTAAGTATTTCTCCCTCATTTAGCCACACTCGATGTAGCACCTATTCTAGTTGCTCTCAAGGGTGGCCTCCTCCTAGATATATATGTTGTTAGCATTGTGTGGTGTTCCCCCATGTTGTGTTAAAAGTTGTTTAGGTCTCTTTGGATGACCCTTGATACTCTTGTAAGGTCAAGGATACAAGGAGACCACCTTTGTTATGACCATTCTTCTATTTATTTCTCTATTCTTCTATTCCTCTCTCTCTTCTTGTAATTGTTGTGTGTGGTGCCTTGGGGGCAAAACGTTGTGGAGGATGTATTGGGGGCATCTTCCCACATTGCATTCGTAAGTCACCTTTGTATCCCCTCTCATTTTTAGTGTTTCCATTCTTTAGTGGCTCTACTAGTCAGCGGATGACGAAAACAAATCAATACTGATAAGGACCATGTGTCCCTACATCAAGAAAGCAAAAAAATGGACCCAGTCCATATATGAAGATGGGGTTGATACATATTACTGACACTTGACTAGTAGAATCACTCCGTGTTGTGATTCACGTTGTGAAATTTGTGGTAATAGACCTTTGCAATACTTTAAATATGCTTCTATGTACTTTGGATTATTTTGTATCTCACCTTGTAGCTACACTCAGTTCTAAGATACCCGTAGTATAACATCACAGCTATACTCAGTTCCAAACCCTCAAGTATAGCCTTGGTCTATTATGTGATATGATAAATGATTTCTATATCCCTTTCATGAATTGATTTGGTTGTTATCTTAGAATAGATTTTCTAACCAAAGCTTATATATTGTTGATTATGTTAGCAAATGATAATGGTGTATTTGTGGGAACATACGACGATTGTGGCACATGTCACTTTGGGGGCATGGGCTTTGTGAAAGCTCTTGTTCCCTTGCATGTTTTCACTTTACCTTAAATGTGATTGATAGCAGCAAGCGGGATCAACCACTTTAAGGTGGGGGCATATATCATGGTAATTGCTTGATTATTTTCGACATTGATAAAACATGTTTGTGTACACTTCCTTTTCACCATAAGGCATCTCTGTGATGTGGGTGGGGTTGAGTAGTTTGTTTTGCGTATACCTCCTTTTCACTATAAGGCATCTCTGTGATGCAAGTGGGGTTTTATACTTTGAGCACATGATTCCTTTTCATTGTAAGGCGTCTGCGGATGCCGGTCGGGTTGCATTTTAAAAGCCCTTCTGTGGAAGGTGGGATGGTGTAACTCTTGAGTTAGTTGCACATTCTTTTAACAAAGTCCTCATCACAAGGTGGGGCTGGATCTTGAGTTATTCACCCTTAAGCATGTCTTTGGTAGTTGTGGTAGCATAGCTCAATCGTCAAGTGTGTTTGGCATGTATTAGATAGTGGAGTGTAGTGATGAGCTCCTCCCTATCACCCATGTTTGTTGTGTATAAGATGTATAGTGTGTCGATGACATACTATATGGTGCTCGTGTATTCTGTGTGTTTTTTGTGTCTTCCTTGTGTATTTTGCATGTAGCGATGAGCTCCCTCCATGCCATGTGTTTTGTGTGTTTTTGCGTGGTCTAAAGGTGCATAGAGATGAGCTCCCTCCACACTGTGTGTTTAGTGTTAGAATTATTTATATAATTGTTTAAATCATGTCTTCTTAGTGTATTGCATGCTTCCTTACTATATTCATTGCGTCTTTGTGACTGTCAAGTGCTTTCTTATGTTTTCCTAGGCTTGGGGACTAGAAATAATCCTTCAAACTTAGGGTGTGTCTTCGTTCTAGTGTTTGATATGCTTCAACCATAATTTAATGCTTGTATAGAATCGTAAGATCTTACACACATTAAAGTGGGGACTAAATGTTATAGAGTAAAAATTTGACACATGCCTTTTTACCTCTTAGTTTAGTTCCTAGGTCCCCATGATTACACTATACATACAAAATATTCATCTTGATGCAAAATCACCTAAAACCCATGACAATTGGGAACTAGGGGCCTGTTTTATGCCTTACCTTAGACCAAAAAGGCACCTAGAGACTTGGGTGCCCATTCCCAAGTCCTCCCTAATTGGTCGGGGCCAATTTCAAAGCATGTCAACATAGGACCTTTAAATGGGTCTCTCCTTGTCAGCTCTTTCAATTAATTTCACAAATGTTAGCGGGAAAGCATATATAAGTGTGTTTTTGAATTCATTTTGAGTGAAGATAGATATTGCAAACTTATGATATTGAAGCAAAGAGCATTCAAAGTATTCATTGCATGTTATTGTTACAAATTTGTGTTTGTATTGTGTGTGTTGTTGCAGATTTGGAATCATCATCCATCTCCTTATGAGTTAAAGGATCTTCATTCTCCTAAGGGCTTCACCTCTAAGGTGATATCATTGTCATTTGAATCATTTCATCATTGGTTTATCTTTAGCCTCTGTCTTTCTAGGGCATGCACTCTCTCTAACAATGGTGTTGGGAAGCTTGAATGCTATCCTAGGATTTGACTAAGGCAAATCCCTAAACACCACAACCCCCAAACCTCTTTTCTTCTTGTGTGCAGGTTACAGGTGTGAAGTCTGAAGAAGTGAAGGTACAAGAAGGTTGTGGAAGGGAAAGGGTTTCAAGATCTGAAAGTAGTTTGTGGAAATTCCTCTGCATAAGATTTGGGCACCTGCCTCGAAGTCCTCCTGCTGAAACAAGCACTAAATCTAGCATCAGGACACTCTTTACGAAATTTCTCCAGTTCTGAGTTTTTGAAGATTCAGGCTTTCTAGACTTGGGCACACACCCCGTAGTCCTCCAAATTTCCAGCTTCCAGAGCACAGGTTCTGCTACCTCTCTAATCATCTTTGTATATTTGATTTCTGGGTTTCAGTCGTCTTCTGTCTGTTACAAGCTGATTATCTCATAATTAGAGTTTTACATATATTTGACTTAGGGTTTGATAAAAGGCTTGATTAAATCTTATCTTTCCATAGCAAACAAGAGCACAAGATCTGTAGCTGAGTCCACCTCTCTTTGGTTGTGATTTTAGCTCGGTCTTGTCCTTGAATGTTATTGTGGAAGAGGGTTTGATTTTGGGCATGCATGCTTGTCTCCATCATTCATCTTCTCCCCCTTTAACACATGCTTGTGTTATGGATTGGTAATTACCAACCATAACACGAGCGCATTATGTGAAGTTTTACATAACGTGCTTGTGTTTTCTTTATTTTTTTGATTTGACCACACCTGATTTGGTGCACTAGCCTAGTGATTACAATATTCTAGAAAGTGACTATGACATTGAAGGATCAATGTTGAATATATATTCACAATCACAAGGTAAAATGTGCAAATGTAGTGTAATGCGATAGAATTTGTGGTGACTAGTGATGACTAGAAAATGAAGACATGCAAACAAACAAAGTAAAATAAAATATTTTTGGGTGATACAAGATTTCTCTTACACCTTAGGATGCTCTTGCATCATATCTATATCATGTCTATCCTTCATAATAGGTGTATCGTGATGTGGATCATGTGAACATTGAAGGGATGGTGCTCAAAGGTATAATACAACTAGAATCAAGCACACTACTATCACTCTCCATAGAGAAAGTATGCAACATATGATAATCATGGAGTAAAGTAAGAATGTCTAATAGGGAATAAAAATTGTTCAATAGAATGCCATGAGTTAATCAATGACAAATAGATCATGTCACAAATTAAATAAACACAGAATAATTGGTAAGGAAAACATGGATTGATGCTAAGGATAGAGGGCCATGAGAATCTATAATAAGCTAGGGTCTATCCAAGGATGTAGGGTTCACAAGAGTAATCAATAAAGGCTCAAAAGCCTAATTGAAGTATAGAAATAATATCAAAAGATGTATAATTAAATTTATATCAAAATATCATCTTGTATTAGATCTAAAAAATGTGTAAAATATAATCTCTAAAGATAATCCAAGGATGGGCAAGTTGCATGATAGATAGGAAGAGTAAATAAGCATCAAACCCTAAGAGAAAGATTGATGAAGTAGAAAAACACAAAAGGGAGATTAGATTTGAAAATGATGTTAAACTTGGGAAAGTATTGAGAAAAAACCTTTAATGTTAGTTTAGAAACCCTAGAGAAAAGATAGGTTGTGTATGATGATTTAGGTTCACCAAAATGTGAGGAAAAAAAACTTTCCCTTAAGGTTACCTAGGCTTTGAAAATGAAATGCATGTAAATAATCATAAATTAGCCTAGGTACACAAATGGTAATCGGATATTAATAATTTGAAATAATTGAATGTAGAAATGCAAGTAGAAAATAAATATACTTAAATCTTAATAACAAATGAATGCCAAATGGATAAGGTTCCATAATCTATGTTGCTGGTAGACCAGGTAGAAAACATCTATCTGTTAATGAAATCACTTGGAATTTTGTTTTGGTTCTCTTTCTTGTCACTAGATAAATTCATGGTCCTAGGGCTCTTTCATAATCGTGGATTTGTACTTGTACTCCAATTCATCCTAGTAATCTATACAACTCTATCTTGCAACTTCACTTGATGTATTGCCCCTATTCTTTCTTTCTTGAAAAGTGAGGGTTGGTGATATTGGTAAATACCTTGATAGGGTTATCATGTGACTGAGCCATGAGGGCACTGCACCTTGATTAACGCCCTTGAAACGAATAATTTATCAAAAACAAGAAAGCACCTAAGATGTAGATTATTTACTCTTCTTATTGCCCAAGTTGAAGTGTGACATTATTTACTCTAATGCTCTAGAATGATGTACTTTTGAATGCTTTTAAGATATTCTAGGATGGATAATTAGAATAAATTTGCTACACCCTTAATGCTATAGGTGCATAAGGTTGTGAGTAGTCATCTTGTGGCTACTTTAACTCTTAATTGAGTTATATGATAATTAATATAGTCTTATATAGGTAGTTAAGTTAACGTAGGTGTCATCCAAGGCATAAGTATGGTATATATAGGAGCTAGTGGTTAGTTTATGATCATCATATTGTGAACTGTGTTCTTCTTGGAGACTTTTGGAGGTTTGCCCCCTCAAAGTAGCTTATTATTCTCAAGTATTATCAAGTATTTGTAACATATTTCCTGTTATATTCTTCTTTTGTGCAAGTTATTTCATTATAGAATACGTTGAATGTCTTTAAATACTAGCACATAAAATAAAATTGCATCAAAAGTGTACTTAGTTGGCTTAAGGTAGAAGAGCAGAGGAGGTCAATCAGTGAAACTTGAATTTTAAATTGAATAGGAACAAGTTTGTGAAACCAAGATTGCCCCTATGTTGAGAGACTTGTCCTCAAATGGAATAATGATTAAAGTTTTAGATGGCAAATAACTAAATAAAGATAGGTACATAGGTGAATGCAGCAAATAAGTGAATAAGATGAATGCATAAAAATATTTATGTAAACAGATAAAATAGGTTAATAAGTAGGAGGTACATTTCCGCAGTGTGTCAAATTATGATATTTTACATCAGGGTTTAATTGCATACTTTTTGAGTCAAACACATGACCCATATTTCATGAGTAGTGGTTCACATGAACCCTTCTCTCACCAGAATGAATGGTCCACTTAGCACTCATTGCATCTAGACGATGCTGCAAAGGTGATAAAATAGAGTTAAATGTCTTGAGATATATACATATGTAAATGGATAAAAAGTCAAGAAAATAAACCCAGCTTCACATTCGTCATTTATATATATAAAACAAAAAAATAATATAGATATACAAATTTCACCATTACATGATGTTATATGAGCTGGTTATATATGAGCTGGTTATACTGAGTGTGATTGATATGTTCGTCTGTAAACCCAATGAGATCAAAACAACGAATATAAGGACCAAAAACACGCGGAACAGCATGTATGGTACTGGATTGCAAGAAAAGTTTTTACCCCTTAACCACGATTAAAAATGTATACATTAGATTGAAAGGAAAAGTTATTATTGAGGTCACGACGCTACAACTTTGTAGCACTTCCCTACTGAAAAGTATGTGCTGGTTTTACTGAGCTCTGATTGATATGATCGTCTGTAAGCCCAATGAGATCAAACCAACGAATACAACAACCAAAAACACGCGGAGCAGCATATATGGATTGTAAGGAAAGCTTTTTCCACAAAGTACAGAAATATTATTAAGAAAAATTGTATACATTAGATTCAAAGGAAAGTTGTCTTGCTAAACCTGGAACAAAACATAAAAAGAAAATATAATCTCTCTTGCCTTTTAATGTACAATAGATCATTCCAAAGACTGGTTAAAGAAACATTTGCACCAGTGGCAAGATAAGAATGATGGTTTCATTAGCAGCTCAAAAGAAATGGAGAATATGATACATGGATGTCAAGAGCGCCTTCTTGAATAGGTATTTAGAAGAAGAAGTTTATGTACAACAGCCACAAGGTTTTGAAGCACAAGACAAAGAATACCAGGTCTACAAGTTGAAGAAGGCTTAGAGAAACAAAGAACACCAAGTCTACAAGTTGAAGAAAGCTTTATATGGCTTCGAACAAGCACCTAGAACATAGTATGCTAAGATTGATGCGAGATCAATTCTCAGAGGTGTGGCCATTAGTCCAGCACTGGTTCCTCGCCAGATCTAGTGCAAGAACTAGTTGATCTATCGAGAAACCAGCTGAAAGGCACTAGATTTATGAAACTCTTCATCCACACACCGATCTGTATACCCAGCTGGGCAAAAATCAGCTAGAGCTTGCATGACATGCACTTGCATTTGAAGATTCACAATATAATCAGCAGTCTCCTGGAAAAGAAGATCAATATTTTTCATGTCCTTGCCACCTGGAACAAGCCTCTGCAAAGCTCTCACCTTTCTCTCCACTGAACTAACATTCTTGTGGTCGAGAGAAGCCACTTTCAGCCTACGCACAATACCCAAAACGCCATTTTTCTTCACTGGTTTAGACCGAGATCTGATGGAAGATAAAGCTTGCTTCATCATCTTTCTGTGCAGGCGGAGTTTCAGGGCTCGACTCCACTCAGACCCTCTAATTTCATTTGCAGTCTGAGCCAGGCTAATATCTGCTGCAAGACGAATGGCTTCTTTCCTCTTCACTGCGCTACAGCATTCTCCAGATCTTTTCTTCACGTTCTTCAATGCCGGAAGAAGATGACTTAAGAAGACTCGAGCTCTAGACGTCTCCATTGCTGTGAACGAAAGGTTTTACCTAAGCAACGTGTGGGCAAGGTTGAGAATATATAGAGAAGGTTTTGGAGTCCAGCTCACAGTCACATGGAGGGAGCAGCTGCTGGAACGTAAGCGGGGCCAGCTCATAGGTTGAGCACGCCCAACAAAATGGTCACCAAGCCTAGAGCAGGCCTGTTATTTTTTTTTCTTTGCACATGCTCCCAACTGCTATTATTATTATCGCTTATTTAGACGGACTGTCGGACTACTTGGCTGACGATTTTTGCAGTATATTATTTATTTCAATTTTTTATTTATATCTTGATGTTCTCTTGGAGCAAAAACGGACACCGGGCCTGTAAAATCAAGCCTGCAATTTCAATTTTTCTTAACCGTAACAAGATTGTTTCCGTATCCAAATCTTTACAGTGCTATCTTGATATTTTTATTGTTTATTTAAAATAATTGTAATGCCAAATTATAATTTAAAATAAGGGGGCACATTAATGTAGGCCTTGACTCGATTGGCTAAAGCATCCCATCGCCCAGCCCATGTGGTGCCCCTCAGCGCACTGCAAGTTATAGGGGGTGGCTAATAAAAAAAAAGGGGAATGGGTTCCAATTTTGGTTTGTGTCAAAAGTGATAGGTTTGAACTCATAACTTTGTTACTTAGAAAATTTATCATTTTATCAATAAAATGGTTATTGAACTCAAAACTTTGTTACTTCAAAAGTTTATCATTTTATCAATAAAATGGTTAAGTAATTAATTTGTTTGAAAATAGTTAAAAATAACTTTTGATTATTGAAAAGTTAACTTTTAAGAAAAGTTTTCAAATTAATGCCTTTTGCTTAAAGATTAATGGGTTCTAATTTTTGTTTGTGTGCACAAAGTAGTAGGTGGCTAATTAAAAAGGGTGGGGAGGGAGTGCACATTAATGTGTTTTGCTTAAAGATTAATGGGTTCCAATTTTTGTTTGTGTGTCAAAAGTGCTATGTTGGAACTCATAACTCTGTTACTTCAAAAATTTATCATTTTACTAATAAAAATAGTAAGTAATTAATTTGTTTGAAAATTGATACTTTTGATTATTGAAAAGTTAATTTTTAAGAAAAGTTTTCAAATTAATGCCTTTTGCTTAAAGATTAATGGGTTCTAATTTTTGTTTGTGTGCACAAAGTAGTAGGTGGCTAATTAAAAAGGGGGGCGAGTGCACATTAATGTGTTTTGCTTAAAGATTAATGGGTTCCAATTTTTGTTTATGTGTCAAAAGTGCTATGTTGGAACTCATAACTTTGTTACTTCAAAAATTTATCATTTTACTAATAAAAATAGCAAGTAATTAATTTGTTTGAAATTTTTTACTTTTGATTATTGAAAAGTTAATTTTTAAGAAAAGTTTTCAAATTAATGTGTTTTACTTAAAGATTAATGAGTTCTAATTTTTGTTTGTGTGCTCAAAGTAGTAGGTGTGAACTCATAACTTTGTTACTTTGAAAATTTGTCATTTTACCAATCAAGTGGTAAGTAATCAACTTATTTGAAAATAGTAAAAGATTACTTTTGAATATTGAAAAGTTAATCTTTAAGAAAAGTTTTTAAAATATGTTTTAAAATGTGGAAATAATGTATAGATCATCATTTTTGAAGTTTGGTAAAAGTAAATTATAATATACAAAAAGAAACAAGGGAGTGATTGTACTTTTTTAAACATATGTTTTAAAACATGGAAATAATGTATAGATCATCAATTTTGAAGTTTGGTAAAAGTAAATTATAATATGCAAAAAGAAACAAGGGAGTGAATGTAATTTTTAAAATATGTTTTAAAACATGGAAATAATGTATAGATCATCCATTTTGAAGTTTGGTAAAAATAAATTGTAATATACAAAAAGAAACAAGGGAGTGAATGTAATTTTTAATTTTAAGTAAAATAAAATTAAAAGAAAGGATACAAATAAGAAAAGTGAACACAAAGCTCTTATTGGAAAGTTTAAGTTTTTATAATGTATCATCGTTCTTGTATTTGTGTTCTTGTGAAGTTTGCTTTATTGTTAGTCCTTTCTAATGATAGAAGCTCAAGAGATATTAGTTTTTAAAATATGTTTTAAAACGTGGAAATAATGTATAAATCATAAATTTTGAGGTTTAGTAAAAGTAATTATAATATACAAAAAGAAACAAGGGAGTGAATGTAATTTTTAATTTTAAGTAAAATAAAATTAAAAGAAAAGTTACAAATACAAAAAGTGAATATGGAGTTCTTATTGAAAAGTTTAAGGTTTTTATAATGTATCATGGTTCTTGTATTTGTGTTGTTGTGAAGTTTGCTTTATTGTTCATCCTTTATAATGATTGAAGCTCAAGAGAGATTATTTTATCAAAAAAATTAAGGTTTCTATAATGTGTCATCATTCTTGTATTTGTGTTACATTGTGAAGTTCTCTCTAGTGTTAATCTTTTCTAATGATTGAGACTTGAAAGAGATTATCATGCTAGCTTTGGTGGAGTGAAAATAGTTTCTAAGAGTACAATCAAGGTAGGCATCTCATAATGAAATAGAGTAAGACATCTCTAATCTTCATATACAATGCAAAAGTTTTCATAAAATTATGAAAGTCCAAGTGAAAAGATAATTAGTACGTGTTTGCTCATCTCATAAAGATGAAAGATATTATCATTTTGGCTTTAGTGGTGTGAAATAATTTCTAAGAGTATAATCAAGTTAGACATCTGACAACAAAATAAAGTAAGGCATCTCTAATCTTATAGACAATGCAAAGGTTTTCTTAGAGTTATGAAAGTCCTTCAAAAGGAAACTAGTATGTGTCCACTCATGTCATAAAGATGAAGTGTTCCTATATAATAGGGTCTAAAGAGAAAATTTACAATTGATTTGCTCTCTCAAAATGTGATGTTTTTTTTTTCTATAGAATATTGGTAGGATCAAATTCTAGGTTGTGCCAAGGAGTCTCACTCTACAAGATAGTTGTGATTTGGTATTCTTAGGAACTTGCAAATAAGACTATCATAAATAGCATACATACGAGAGATAATAAATTTGAATTTCTGATGAGAGTTGTGTTTTGGTTCAACCCATGTGTTCAAGTATGCTTTAGAATCTCTAATTTGACACCTTGGCTAATCTCCCTCTTTATAAGATATGATGATTCAATAAAGAACTTAAAAGGAGGTAGTCTCAAGATACCAATGTTGACTTGTTTTTAAGACTTGAGGCTTTAGAAAACCAAGTAGCAACTCCTTTATTTCTAAGATGTATAAAGATCAAAGAGAGGCTTTAAATATGAGTACATGTTATGACTAGGTTTTGTATAACTTGTAATTCATAACATGCTAATGTTGTTGCACAATTATTTGATATTTGTATAATATTATAAAATATTGTGCTCACATGGAAAAGTGTATCTAATTTGAAAGGAATCTTAAGATTCCTTAACACTATCTATCACATGTCATTACTCTTATGACAGTTGTGAAAATTCATTGAATATGGGGTTACTAGGTGGAGTATGACTAGCATCTTTAACTCGCAAATTATAGTTATTTGTAATCTAGATATGTAAGTTTAATAATAGCCTCATCTTGGAGTGCTTGGGAATTATATTGGGCCCTCAAATATGTCAAATCAAGAGTTGCATTTTGATTGTGTAGGAATTAATCTTGGAGAGGGTCACATGGGTCCATGTTGAACAATTTGACTATGACTTAGCTCATGTTTTTGAGCCCATGGTTTTGGGAATCCATTAGTGGTTTCCTAGGTCTCCAAAGTGTATATATTAAGGGCTTTAGATGGAGAATCTTGTATGGGCAATTTTATGTAGGATTGTGCTACAAGAATTCCTCCAAGTATAGGGTTTTGATCTCCATTGAAGCACTACAACTTAGTTCAAGTGTATTGTAACTTGTTATAAAGAGCAATATATTTTGGGTGTGTTATGGAGTGTAAGGTTTTTCCCCTTATAATGGATTTCCTAGGGTATATATCATGTTCTCTCTATTTCATTTCTATATTTCACTCTTGTGTTGTTATTCTACTAAAATTCTTATATATTTGTTTTACTTGCATTTTTGTCTTCTTTGGATTAAGTAGGCATTAGTTACACTTCCTTTAATCTAGTATCAAAGCTTGACTAGCTTGTTAGATCCATGGGATTTGAGTAGGCAATTCTATTAAACCTTGCTTAAGTGGGAGATTTGTAGTATGACCTTATTTTTTAGGACTAAAAATTGTAGGCACATCTAGAATGGATATTGAGAAGTCCAATGACACCAACTTTGAGCTTTGGAAGCTCAAGATGGAAGGCCTTCTCAATGATAGAGACTTGTGGGTTACAGTTTCTAGTCAAAATCTCTTCAACATGAAAGATGAAGACGAAATAGTGATTGATAGAAAGGAAAGAAGATTGGTTTAACTCTATCTTAAACAAATATAGTTCTCCTAAATGTACTCTAGGAGAAACCACCATCAAGAACATGTAGAAGAAGATAGGGAACTTGTACCAAACAAACCCCCTTGCATGAACAAGTTTTTTCTACAGAAGATGTATTTTTTGAGAATGAGTGATGGAGATTCTTTGACAAGGAACTCAAATTCCCTAAACATTGTAGTGAGCTAGTTATATATATTGGTGTAAAAATGGATGAGGAAGAATAGCATATAACCTTCTTGTGTTTCTTGTCTAATATGTAGAACAACCTAGTTATGGAAAACAATAGCACTATTTCAACGATGAAGCTTGATGAGGTGGTGGGTGCATTACTCTTAGAAGAGATGAAGTGGAAAACATTAGAATCCATCAAATATTATTTGATTGTAAAAGGTCATTCAAAGTTTAGGGGTAAGAATGAGAATGACAAGCAATCTAAATTTAAGGGGAGATCTAAGTCTCTTGGCATATCTAAGGTTGAGTGTTGGAATGAACTATAAAAAAATGGCCATATTAAGGACTATAAGGAGAAGAAGGCCAAGAAGGAGTCTAATGATTTCTTCAACTCTAGAGCCTCTAATGAAGAAAATGGTGATGTGATCATTGCACATCTAGAATGGAGATTGAGAAGTCCAATGACACCAACTTTGAGCTTCCTTCAATCTAGTTAACCTTGTTTTCTAATTATGATAACTTTGATGTTGAGAAGGTGTATTTAGAAGACAACTCATCTCTCAAGATTGTTCTTCATGGTAGATCCATGTTTACTCTTGGAGGTGGAAGGACCAAATTTCTTTTGGTGTTATGCACATTTTGGGTTTGGTGAGGAACTTCTTGTTGGTAAACAATATGAATGATGTGGGTGTGTGGATAGTCTTCAGTAATGATGAACACAATATGGTGTATGGAGCCATGATTTTAGCTAAGGAAGTTTATTTTGAAATTCTATTTCATCTTGATGCACGAGTAGTGTCATTAAATGTAATAGTTCCAAGGTTCTTATTGTTGAGAACAAAAAACTTCCTATTGAGAAGCCTATTTTGTGGCATGAGCATATCAACCACATTGTTGAGCAAGGCCTAAGGGACTTGAAATATAAAAACATAATAGAGGGGGTAACTGATTGCTCCCTTGAATTTAACTTTTGTGAACATTATATTTATGGAACTAGAAAAATTATATCAAGTTTTACTCAAGCTCTCCTAGATTTGTAGGGATTTTGGATTTGATTCATAATGATGTTTTTGGTCCTATTGATGATCCAATTTATATATGAGATTGAAGGACAAATTTATGTGTAGCAACAAGTTTATAAAACAACACTAATAGAAATAAGTTTATATCCATTAGGTTCTTGTTGTATGGAAGCTTTATAGAAGAATCAAGACATGTGAATGACATGAGGAATGTGTTATGTTTCATTCATTGATATTGTGTGGATGTACAAATAATTACAAAGACTGTGGTGGGAAAACATGTCTCATGATCAAGTAAGAAGAATGCAATCACCTAACTTTCTAGAGCACCCTCAAGTACAACTAGAGTCAACCAAATGATGTGATTGTAAAATTTATATTGAGGTGTATTTATACAATGAGATGTTATCTAAGCCTTCCATAATATGTAGACATGGCCATGTATCAGATGTGTATGGAACTAAATTGAATTAATTAGTGTAGGTACATGCAATGCCCATGTGTAGGTCACACATAATGTGGAAAGGATTGCAAGAGTTGATAATCTTGTTTTTGAATTTAAAGTGTAGACTCATAAATTTGCATGGCATGAGTGAAGAGTGCTTGTGTAGTTGTTTTGAATTGTCTTATGTAGAACTATATGAAATAGTGCTTGCATAGATGTGCATAAAGCCATTTTACTAGGGCGTCTAATCCATGCTTAAAGCATCATGACACAATGTTGTGCATGTAAGGAAAGATTGAAAAATGAGATATTCTTATGTTGAGTTGATGTACAAGAGCATGAATTATGCACAAATCATTTACCCTTTCTTGTAGTACAATAGTCTCTACTATGTCTAACATGTAGTATGAAGAACTTAACTTGATGAATTGAAAAACCATTGTACAATTGTGTCTAGATCACTTAACCCTTTCTTGTAGAGTAGCATCCTTATTACATTAGATGAATAGTTGGAGGTGCTAACATAGAAAGGGATGATTTGCACCTTTCTTGTAGAGTGGTGTCCTCATTATTGTAGAAATAAACTCAGACATGCCAATGCAAAAACTAGGATGAGTTATGCATGTAATGTAGCTTTGTGATGCACATTTTTATCGATGACTTGTAAATGTGAATCTTTTATACTTTTATGAAGCTCAAAAATTAGTGAAGATCTAACGCAGTCACACAAGTTCTACCTAGAAAATAGTGAAGGTCTAGAGTGTGCTAACATGGTTGCAATCTGAACCATAGTCCTCACAATGCATGCTTGTAGATGTCAAGGGAAGTTTGTTCCTATACTCTAGCATTAAAAGGAGATGGTTTCATTGAACCTATGCATCCTTATTGAGAGAATTTTATCTCTATATACAAGAGTTGGAATGTAGAGTAGTTCATAGAAATAGACTGCTCATGATCCAAAAGGATGTTTCCAAATGAAGAAGTGGCTCATTGGAACATAACGCTAAAGTGTGTTGTGTAGGTTTTTATTGAGCACTACTGAGAAGTTCTTTTATGTGGCTATTTTCTAGCATAATACAAGTTTAGAATAATCAAATTGAGAGTTCAACCATTAGAGTGAAGTTGTAAAGGTTCCATTTGCTTGTAGTCTTGATCGGAGTTGTATTTTGATGTATGTGTGGATGTTGTTTACTGTGAGTGTGGAGCTGCAAAGGTTAGCCTTCTATAATGTGCTTGAGGAATGGTTGGTTGTTCCTATGTAATTTATTGTACACATCACGGTTTGCACAATTTACTCATGAAAGGTGTTATTTGTCCATTAGTTGTGAAGGCATAGATGCTTCTCTTGATTTTGATTGGTGAATATAAAATGAATCCACTCTACTATGGAGCATAATAAGGATTGATGTAGAATCCTTTATGGAGTTTACGATAGAGGATGTGTAGTTGAAACTAATCTAGATTAGTTTAGTGGTGCTAGTGGCCTGAGTCAAGGTCTTGACCTTGTAGTTGCCATTGTGTGTGTGCATGATCAAGGGACAAAGATTTTAAAACCTTCTTCCATAGCTTTTCCCATAGCTAGAGAAATGAGCATGAGAAAACATCACATGTTTCAAAGATTTCAATGTAGCTCTCATGCACTGTAGATGTTTCTATCCTTAGTTGTAGTATGGACACTGAGGATAATATTAGTGAACTATTGCTCTCTAAGTGAAGCACTTGTCTTCTAGCTACCACTCTTAATGCCAGAGAAATCTACTCTCAAGATGTGAATAATTATTTATTGTCTAGAAAGAATATTAAAAATTCCTTTTCTTGGAGAACATTCAGTTCTACATATTTAAATAATGGTTGTAACAAAAGTACAAGTGCTATAATGTTAAAGATCTAGCTAAGTGTGACTAGTGAAAGGTAGCATGAGATTGAGCATTTACACTTTGATACTAATGATCTACTTTTTGTTTAATATTGGATGACAACCTTTTGTGTAGCAAAAAGGTTATAGAACAACAATAATGGAAATACTCTTATGTCCATTAGGTGCTCATTGTATGGAAGATTTATAGAAGTAGGCCATGTAAACAACATGAGGAATGTGTTATCCTTCATCCATTGATATCGTGTATGTTGGTACTCATTTTGACCTGGAGGTTGATTTTTCATGTTTAGGGGGTTTCTTCATTTGAACCCTATATCTTCTTGCCCATTTTCCTAAGTGTTGGACCTCCTCAGCATTTTTCAGCTGCAGCATCATATTTTCTTAAGGAGAGAAGATCATCATCATCATGATATTCTAAGGGAGGGGGTCATCATCATTATCATTTTCTATTGACTGGATGTTTCATCAGGGTCATCATATTTCAATATCGGGTGATGTTTGGATATCATCCCAATCCTGCAGTGAAGCTACAGTGCAGCATGATATTTGTGCGTCAGGATGATATTTCCAAATATCTGGTTAATCTTCCGAATATCATCCTGATGCCGATATGGGGGTGACGTCATCAAGGTCTGGAGGGTCACATTGCTAACACTAAGTCGTTTTATGGAGATCCCCCGATGTTGCGAATATGACAATGACGTCATCCTGAAATGTATAAGGGCGGCGAACATGCTTCTGCTACAGTGCGATGTACAATTGGTCTTGTATATCGAGCTACATACAAAGCCGCCAACATGCATTTCAAACATACAAAGAAAAGATACATTGCGGGTATATTCCCAGGAATATTCCCGCTTTGTATATCGGGTCATGCACAAGCGAAATGTACAAAGGAGGTGCGCATATACAATTGCTACAGTGGCGAGCGGAAGATACATTCATCGAATATTCTGTTGAAGATGCTGCAGTTGTATATTGGAGGTTTGTATATTTGCGGATGCAAGGAAAACATACAAAGGTGCAAATATGCATTCGCTACAGTGCCGCGGAGGAGATGCATGTGCTGGGGCCCGTGGATATGCAAAGGAACAAAATATACAATGGCCGATATACAAGTGATGGGGCCCTCCAGTTGTATATACATGCAAAGGTACATAGGTCAAGATACAAGCCAGACCCGAATATGTTTCCAATCTGCTTCATAAAGGTTTGGGGTCCGCCTTGTATATCAAACAGTTGTATATGCATAGGTGTAGGATTTCTCAGTTGGGCCGACAGAGGTGTTTAGCTGATGGAACTGTATCGGCGTAACATGTGATGTCGGCGAATGAGATTGTTGTCCTACCGATGGTGTTGGTCACACCGACAGCGGAGTATGGAGTAGCGATCGGCGAGACAGTTGTCTATCGGCGAAGGTTTTTTGGGAGCTGCCGATGTGAGATGTTTGGCCGATGTGATGTTATCGGCGTGGGTCACACCGACGAAGGGATGTTTTGAAGGTTATCGGGGTGACTTATATTGTCAGCCAGGGAGTTACTTGTTGCCCCGATGGATGGCAGTCTCGCCGAAGACTTTGGGGAGTGTAGTTTGCGGTCGGGAAGACTTTTGAGATCGGCAGGAGAATTGTGGGGTGAGCCGATGGCATATGTCTTAGCGATGGGCTTTTGGCGAGGGCTTATGTGTCGAGCATGGCAAAAGCACTCGACACTTGATATGTATGCGATCAGGCTTATAAGGTAATGGAAGGCTCTCGGCACCGTGCATGTGGGATTAATCCCCTTGAATTATTTTTGAACCTGCGAAGAAGCATGTTTTGGCGGGAAATCCTTTTTGAATGCAACAACGGTCTCCAAGTGAAATGCAGGTGGTTGAGCCATCAATGACGGTCGTGCAGGGGTATGGGCGAGTTGTTGCACAGTCAAGTACCAGATTTTTGACATGAAGACTTCCAGATAGTGGCGCGTGGCTCGAAGCTCCCCTTTGTCTGCTGCATTAATATTTTCTGAGCGCCATTCCTTCTGAGGACTGTATCTGGCAGATTTTTTGTAATAACCATGTAATTAATTGCTGTGGTACACTACCTGGCTGTTATAAGCAGGAAGTGTTACTCATTTCTAGGTTGTTGAAAGTTGAAGATTTTTGGCTCTGTAATTCAAAACAAGCTGATCTGGTTGCTCTGTACAGCTAAACCTATGAGTTTATGTATCTCTTGTTGTATGTTTTGGCATGAACCCACTGATTTCATGATTAATCTTATATGAGAAATGCTATCTTAGCATGTGTTTTGTTAATTCTGTCTCCAGTATTGCATGTATTCTTCTTCTGAATCTAGATATTTGGGTAATATTTGAGACTCTAGAACATAGAATTCCTATGTTGAATGTCTGATCTTTTAACTTCTGCTCAAGGGGTAGATTAAACTATTTTCAGGTTGAACATTGGGAAGGGTATACTACAGTAGGGATGCCATAAGTAGAGATAACTTAACACTCTGTATTGGGAGATATCTGTAAGGCAGGTATCATATATATCCCCCTGAAATCTAGTTTTAGCTGTTCATGCTGATCATTCACAGGTGTATGTCTATTGACTCCAGGCCCTGGATAGGCACCAATCTTGCTTCGTGTTTGTGTTACAACCATGTCCAGCTTTGCATCCAAACTTAAAATCATAATCAAACTCTAAAACAACCATTAGGACATTAGAATTAGTTTTAGGATCCTCAGTCCTCTGTCTACAACTGCAAATAGGCCCAAAGCTAGCCCCTTTGCTCTTATCTTTCAGTTTTGGTCTACTTACAGGAGGACTTATCTGCTTTCTGACAGCATCCCAATCCTTGTATGCGTATCTCATGGATGTTGAGTAGGGAATACCCCCCTAGGTCTTGCAGAGCCTGAAGAAGAAGAGGAGATAAAATATAGAGTCTATCTCCTACACTGTTGGCCCCTGGCCCAGAGATCCTATTGATCACTGATGGCTACCTTGTAGGGAAATCTGGGAATAAGCATCCAGTCTGGGAAAAAACCAACAGAAATTGGCGACTCTACTGGGGACTGAGAAGTAAAAGTACTATCTAATCATCTCCAATAATATATCTGTGACCCATCCGAGTCACCAACAGAAATTGGCGACTCTACTGGGGAATTTGTGAAAGAACCCTGGTTTTCAAAAGAAAACAGTTCCTAGTAATAGGTGGCGACTCCGAAGTAATCTCCCAATCGGTCAAAGTAAAATTTATATGCAGGGGAGAAGATCCCAACAAAATCCTTTATTTGAAGAGTTACCAGTAACAAGAAGAATGATGTACAGAAGAAAGGGAGCTGTCTCAGTTAGTCATGAGGGTTCCCCCAGAAAAAATGATGATATGCAAGATAACCCTAGGCCATCAGAACAGCATGCGCCCTACTTTTCAAATGCAGAAGCTGATATTCAGGGTGCATATGAGAGGCAACAGGGTGGTAGCATGAGAATGAGGTCGGAGGTGTTCCAAGAACGCCCATTTCTAGACCCTAGTGAAAGGTTTGAAGAGGCAGAGTACAAATGATGGAACTCAGGGCTGCCAACAGTTCCCATATGATGAAGATGATGAAGTTAACTATGCCTATGCTCAGAACTCACACAATTTTCTGAGTAACTTACAACGACCTTCTGATGAGGAAATTAGGGCCTTCACAGCTGCAGCAGTTGCTCAAGTCAAGAGCAACTACAATCTCAGAGGTAAAAATCAGGTAAGCAGCCCACATCAGCCAAAAGATGTTACTATAGGACAGCCAGTGCATGGTAATAAGGGGATGGAATTACAAAAAAGGCAGTGGGTTAATAATAAACAGAACTTCAGACATAGAACAGGTCATGAATCCCAAGGACTAGAAAATAGAATCCCTCAGGCTGAAGATCAAGGTAAAGGTTCCCAAGACAAGAATGATGATCAGGGAACTATGAAAGTAAAAGCTAAATCAGTTCAAGATAAAAGCAAGATTGTGGAGCAAGCTACAGCTGTTATACAAAATTATGCTCCATTTGATATAGCTCAGGTCCTCTCCCAGGTAAAAGTCTCTGTTCCACTTATGGAACTCATGAAAGTGGAAGAAATCAAGAATAGGACAGTATCCCTAATTTCAGGGGTGCCTTTTCAAGCTAAACAAAATGTTCAGATCCAGGGTGAGAAACATGTCATGTGTAATGAAGAAGATGAGGCTCCTGAAGTCTATTTAGGAGTGACTATGACAAAGTGTCCTTCACAAGTGGAACCATTTTATGTATCCCTGGTTATAAATGGAAAAATAATCAGAAATTATATGCTTGACTCTGGAGCATCTACAAATGTCATGCCTTTGGCTATCATGCAACAAGCTGGATTGCAAATTGACAAGGCATGTGGAAAATGTTATGCTATGGATGCCAGAGAGGTACCGATTATTGGAATCATGAAGGATGTAGATTTCAAACTGGTAGCATTTCCTGAAAAGAGATATAAAATGAATATAACAATGGTTGACATCAAGCCACAGTATGGTATGTTGTTGTCAAGAAGATGGGCAGCACTAATTGGTGGAAGTATGCAGCTGGACCTATCATATGCCATGATTCCAATGAATGGCAGGGATGTTAAGCTAATCAGAGAACAAAGATCATCAGAGACAGTGGAAGACCAAGAAGCAGAGGAACAGATATGCTTTGTAAACACTGACTGTGATAACTTCAAGGTTGTCTCAGATGATAGAGAAGATAAAAAGAAAAATGTCTGCATTGAAGAATTGGATCAGCAAGGTTTGTGGACCATGTTTTTTGATGGAGCTTGTGCAAAAGAAGGCTCTGGAGCTGGAGTTGTTTTCCTGTCTCCTACTGGTAAGCTCCTCAAATTCTCTTTCTTGCTGAGGTTTGTTTGCACAAACAACATTGCAGAATATGAGGCTTTACTCTTAGGCCTAAATATTGCTCTCAAACATGGAATCAAAATGCTAAGGGTATTTGGGGATTCTGAGCTGATTGTATCCCAAATTAGAGATAAGTATGTTTCAAAAAACAAAAGATTGAAACAATACAAGCATGCTGTTTGGGATACCATTGAACTATTTGATGCATTTTCAATAGACTGGGTAGAGAGGTCAAAGAATGTTATGGCTGATTTCTTAGCTAATGTTGCAATAAGGCCAGATGACATCACTCTGTCAGATGTTACAAATGTAGAAGTTAAAATTAGGCCTGCAGTACCAGAAAATATATGCAGTTGGCAAGTATTTAATGATGATAGGGACTTGTTAAAATTTTTGCACTGCATAGATGAATATGAGAATCAATAAATTGATTTCCAAGCTTTTGTAGAGACTATAGATGGAAAAGAAACTCTTGTGGGAAAAGAGATAATTCAATTGAAGACTAATAAAATCCCCAAAGGGTTAGTAGCTTTGGAAAGAGCTTTTGACAGTAGAGATAAATTGGTCACAAGGACATCTCCCACAAATAAGGAAGATTTAGAAGAGATAAATTTGGGGACATCTCAGGCCCCTCAGAAGGTATACATTGGTAAACAGCTCAAACTACACATTAGGAGTATGCTGATTGCATTACTGAAAAAGTATAAACATGTTTTTGCTTGGTCATATGAGGACCTAAAAGCCTATAGGGAAGATTTATTCCAGCATGAGATCCCATTGAAGCCTGGAGCTAAGCCATTTAGACAAAGGCAAAGACCTATTAATCCTACCTTAGCTCCAAAGATGCAAGAAGAACTCAAAAGGCTGAGGGAAGCTGGAATAATTGTGCCAATCAGGCATTCAACTTGGGTGTCTAACCTTGTCCCAGTCAGAAAAAAGAATGGTGATATTAGGCTTTGTGTTGACTTCAGGAACTTGAATGTATCCTCTTTAAAGGATAACTATCCACTGCCTAATATGGAAGCTATGTTGCAGAGAGTGACCGGTTGTGAACTCTTATCCATGATGGATGGATTTTTAGGTTATAATCAGGTGAAGGTAAAGGAATCAGAACAGTATAAGACTACCTTCACCACTCCATGGGGAACTTATGTGTATGTTAGAATGCCCTTCGGACTAACCAATGCAGGTGCTAAATTTCAAAGAGCAATGGATGTTGCTTTTGCAGGGTTGATTGATTCAATCCTGGTTGTATATCAGGATGACTTGACTGCTTATTCAAAGAAGGAAGAGCAGCATTGTTTGCATCTGGAGCAGATTTTCATAAGAGCACTAGAGTATGGTATTTCTTTAAATCCAAAGAAGTGTGCCTTTGGGGTAGTTGAAGGAAAGCTCCTGGGACATATTGTTTCCAAGGATGGAATCAGGATAGATCCAGAGAGAGTGGCTGCTATTGACAGAATTCAAGTGCCAAAAACTGTAAAAGGAATTCAGTCCTTCTTTGGACAGATAAATTTTGTTAGGAGATTTGTTCCCAACTTTGCAGAAACCACAAGGAACATTTCCAAGATGATGAAGAAGGATGCAACTGTCCACTGGGAAAGTGAAGCAATAAAATCATTTCAGAGTATCAAAGAGGCAATCAAGATGGCCCCTGTTCTTAAATCTCCTAATTTTTCTAGGCCATTCCAAGTATTTTCATTTGCTTCCTTTCATACTGTTGCTGCATGTTTGCTACAGAAAAACGAAGATGGTTTTGAACAGCGCATCGCTTTCTTCAGTATGTCCTTGCAGGCCTCTGAGTTGAAGTATGATATTATGGAAAAATAGGCATATGCACTAGTCAGAGCCATCAAAAGTTTCAGACCATACTTGGTAGGATCATATATAATTGCATATGTACCCCATGCAGCAGTCAAAGACATATTCACTCAGCAGGAGGTGACTGGAAGAAGGTGCAGATGGATAAACAAACTGCAAGAGTTCAATATAGACATACAGATTACCAAGTTGATAAGAGGACAAGGATTAGCCAAGATGATGGCACAGTCAAACTTGGAAGCATGCCAAGTTAATGAAGTCCAAAATGAGAGTGTAAATGTATCAGGATCTGAATGGTACAAGGATATTATCTACTACTTGCAAAATCTGAATTGTCCTTCCCATTTTAGTGACAGTCAAAAGAGGACTTTAAAGTTACATGCAATCAGGTATGTTATTGTTCAAGGTGAGCTATACTGGAAAAACCCTGATGGTGTGCTGCTGAGATGTGTGGATGAGGATATGGCTAACAATGTTTTGATTGATATGCATAAAGGATTGTGTGGTGGACATTATACTGCCCAAACAATAGCTCATAAGATTCTCAGAGCAGGATATTGGTGGCGCACTCTCTTTTCAGATGCACAAAAGTTAGTGAGGAAGTGTGACCCTTGCCAAAGATTTTCAGGAAAGTTGAAATATGATGGTGCTTTACCCCTCAGGACTGTAACTGTGGATGCTCCATTTCAGCAATGGGGAATTGACTTCATAGGGGAAATTGCAGACAAATCAAGTGGGGGACACAGTTGGATTTTGGTAGCAATTGATTACTTTACCAAATGGATTGAGGCCATTCCAACTAAGAGAGCTACAAGTAAGGTGGTGACAGATTTCATGCTAGAAAATATTATCATCAGGTTTGGAGTACCATTCAAGATAGTCACTGATAATGCTATGTGCTTCAGATCAGGTGAATTTGTTGATTTTTGCAACAGGTATGGGATAAATCTATCATATGCATCACCATATCACCCACAAGGGAATGGTCAAGCAGAATCAAGCAATAAAAGCATCATGAAAATTATCAAGAGGATACTGGACAAGAACAAGAGAGCTTGGGACTCAAAATTAAAGTTAGCAATATGGGCTGACAGAGTGACAGTGAAAAAGGCTATTGGAATGTCACCCTTTGAGCTAGTATATGGTGCATCAGCCAGATTGCCCATGAACAATCTCCTACCAGTTTACAAATTCATCCAAGAAAATGATGAGGAGATTGAAGACTCCATGACAGAAAGAGTGAACCAGCTGGTTGCATTGGATGAAAACAGAAGGAAAGCCCACCAGATCAATCTCAAGAGACAACAAGATGTGAAATATCAGTTTGACAGGAGAGCTATAAAAAGGAAGTTTCAAGTCAATGATCTGGTGCTCATTTGGAATGCAAAAGGTCAAGAAAAGGGTAAACATGGTAAATTTGAACCCTTATGGATGGGCCCATATCAGATTTGCAGTGCTCATGGGGAGGATTCTTATTTCCTCCAGGCCCTAGATGGTGAAGTTCTGGAATTACCTGTGCATGGCCAATTCCTTAAGTTCTATTTTGCATAGATGACCTATTGCTGTGCACATTTGTAAAAACATGTATATAGTGTAAATGTCTTGTGCAGTTCGTGCTTTTTGGTTTTTTTTGCCTGGTCTGCCCGGAGATCTGGTTCTCGCTGCAGGTTTTCACCTGCACGTCCCCATTCGGAGCCAGTGTTGGTACTCATTTTGACCTGGAGGTTGATTTTTCATGTTTAGGGGGTTTCTTCATTTGAACCCTATATCTTCTTGCCCATTTTCCTAAGTGTTGGACCTCCTCAACATTTTTCAGCTGCAGCATCATATTTTCTTAAGGAGAGAAGATCATCATCATCATGATATTCTAAGGGAGGGGGTCATCATCATTATCATTTTCTATTGACCGGATGTTTCATCAGGGTCATCATGTTTCAATATCGGGTGATGTTTGGATATCATCCTGATCCTGCAGTGAAGCTATAGTGCAGCATGATATTTGCGCGTCAGGATGATATTTCCAAATATCTGGTTAATCTTTCGAATATCATCCTGATGCCGATATGGGGGTGACGTCATCAAGGTCTAGATGGTCACATTGCTAACACTAAGTCGTTTTATGGAGATCCCCCGATGTTGCGAATATGACAATGACGTCATCCTGAAATGTATAAGGGCGGCGAACATGCTTCTGCTACAGTGCGATGCACAAGTGGTCTTGTATATCGAGCTACATACAAAGCCGCCAACATGCATTTCAAACATACAAAGAAAAGATACATTGCAGGTATATTCCCAGGAATATTCCCGCTTTGTATATCAGGTCATGCACAAGCGAAATGTACAAAGGAGGTGCGCATATACAATTGCTACAGTGGCGAGCGGAAGATACATTCATCGAATATTCTGTTGAAGATGCTGCAGTTGTATATTGGAGGTTTGTATATTTGCAGATGCAAGGAAAACATACAAAGGTGCAAATATACATTCGCTACAGTGCCGCGGAGGAGATGCATGTGCTGGGGCCCGCGGATATGCAAAGGAACAAAATATACAATGGCCGATATATAAGTGATGGGGCCCTCCAGTTGTATATACATGCAAAGGTACATAGGTCAAGATACAAGCCGGACCCGAATATGTTTCCAATCTGCTTCATAAAGGTTTGGGGTCCGCCTTGTATATCAAACAGTTGTATATGCATAGGTGTAGGATTTCTCAGTTGGGCCGACAGAGGTGTTTGGCTGATGGAACTGTATCGGCGTAACATGTGATGTCAGCGAATGAGATTGTTGTCCTACCGATGGTGTTGGTCACACCGACAGCGGAGTATGGAGTAGCGATCGGCGAGACAGTTGTCTATCGGCGAAGGTTTTTTGGGAGCTGCCGATGTGAGATGTTTGGCCGATGTGATGTTATCGGCATGGGTCACACCGACGAAGGGATGTTTTGAAGGTTATCGAGGTGACTTATATTGTCGGCCAGGGAGTTACTTGTTGCCCCGATGGATGGCAGTCTCGCCGAAGACTTTGGGGAGTGTAGTTTGCGGTCGGGAAGACTTTTGAGATCGGCAGGAGAATTGTGGGGTGAGCCGATGGCATATGTCTTAGCGATGGGCTTTTGGTGAGGGCTTATGTGTCGAGTGTGGCCAAAGCGCTCGACACTTGATATGTATGCGATCAGGCTTATAAGGTAATGGAAGGCTCTCGGCACCGTGCATGTGGGATTAATCCCTTTGCATTATTTTTGAACCTGCGAAGAAGCATGTTTTGGCAGGAAATCCTTTTTGAATGTAGCGACGGTCTCCAAGTGAAATGCGGGTGGTTGAGCCATCAATGACGGTCGTGCAGGGGTATGGGCAAGTTGTTGCACAGTCAGGTACCGGATTTTTGACATGAAGACTTCCAGATAGTGGCGCGTGGCTCGAAGCTCCCCTTTGTCTGCTGCATTAATATTTTCTAAGCGCCATTCCTTCTGAGGACTGTATCTGGCAGATTTTTTGTAATAACCATGTAATTAATTGCTGTGGTACACTACCTGGCTGTTATAAGCAGGAAGTGTTACTCATTTCTAGGTTGTTGAAAGTTGAAGATTTTTGGCTCTGTAATTCAAAACAAGCTGATCTGGTTGCTCTGTATAGCTAAACCTGTGAGTTTATGTATCTCTTGTTGTATGTTTTGGCATGAACCCACTGATTTCATGATTAATCTTATATGAGAAATGCTATCTTAGCATGTGTTTTGTTAATTCTGTCTCCAGTATTGCATGTATTCTTCTTCTGAATCTGGATATTTGGGTAATATTTGAGACTCTAGAACATAGAATTCCTATGTTGAATGTTTGATCTTTTAACTTCTCAAGGGGTAGATTAAACTGTTTTTAGGTTGAACATTGGGAAGGGTATACTGCAGTAGGGATGCCATAAGTAGAGATAACTTAACACTCTGTATTGGGAGATATCTGTAAGGCAGGTATCATATATATCCCCCTGAAATCCAGTTTTAGCCGTTCATACTGATCATTCACAGGTGTATGTCTATTGACTCTAGGCCCTGGATAGGCACCAATCTTGCTTCGTGTTTGTGTTACAACCATGTCCAGCTTTGCATCCAAACTTAAAATCATAATCAAACTCTAAAACAACCATTAGGACATTAGAATTAGTTTTAGGATTCTCAGTCCTCTGTCTACAACTGCAAATAGGCCCAAAGCTAGCCCCTTTGCTCTTATCTTTCAGTTTTGGTCTACTTACAGGAGGACTTATCTGCTTTCTAATAGCATCCCAATCCATGTATGCATATCTCATGGATGTTGAGTAGGGAATACCCCCCTAGGTCTTGCAGAGCCTGAAGAAGAAGAGGAGATAAAATATAGAGTCTATCTCCTACACTGTTGGCCCCTGGCCCAGAGATCCTGTTAATCACTGATGGCTACCTTGTAGGGAAATCTGGGAATAAGCATCCAGTCTGGGAAAAAACCAACAGTGTAAATGTATAAATAATTACAGAGGCTATGGTAGGAAAGCATGTCCCCAAGATCAAGTAGGAAGTATGCATCCACTTAATTTGTCAAAGCACCCTTTAGTACAACCATACTAGGTTGAATGATGTGATTGGGCTTACTCATTGATAGACTAGTTTACAAAATGTGTAGTGAGGTGTATTTATACAAATGGTTGTAGTTAAGCATTCCAAAATATGTTGACAAGTGGCATGCATGTATGGTGCACTTCCCATGTGGCTAGGTTTGTACTAGATGTTAGATCTATATGGTGCCAATTGGTTTGCATGATTGTGTGGAGTAGATGTGACCATGTGTCAAACACATATGGAGCTAAAAAAAATGTATTGATGTAGGCACATGTGCTACCCATGTAGAGGTCATGTACTTTGTGGAAAGGATTATAGGAGCTAGAAATGCTATTGTTGAATCTAAAGTGTAGATTCCTAAAGTTGTGGTGTGACTGCAGAGTGCTTATGAAGGTTTTTTGTGCTATATTGCACAAAATTACCTAGATGTGTGCAAATCCATTTTGCTAGAGTGTCCCATCCATGTGCAAATCATATTGGCATATTTTTATGCATACAAGGAAAAATTGTGACATGGGACATGCTTATGTTAAGCCAATGTGTAGAAGTGCAAGTTGTGTGGACTTGCACATAGTTCAAATTGATGTACCTTCATTTGGAAAATCTATCTATTATGTTTCTTTCATAGATGAATTCTCAAGAAAACATGGGTGTTTTCAATAGGCATAAATCTAATGTCTTCTCAAAGATCAAAGAGTTTAAACTCTTGTAGAGAACAAGACAAAAAAGAAGATCAAGGTGTTGAGAAAGGACAATGGTGGAGAGTTTTATTCAATAGAGTTTGACAAATTTGTAGGGAACATGGCATTACAAGCTATAAGCCAATTCCGTTAACCTCTCAACAAAAATCATTTTGAGAGAGAATGAATATGACATGAATAGAGAGAGCTAGGAGTATACTTAGTGGAGCCATTTTGAATAAACTTGTAGGTAGAAGCTATTACCACAACTTGTTATCTAATTAATAGATCTCCTACAACAAATTTGTGAACAAAATGGCTAAGGCTTGGACTGGTAGGAATCCCTCATTACAATATATTAGGATTTTTTAATTCTAAGGCATATGTACATCTGCGTAAGGAGAAGAGATCTATGTTCAATTTCAAAGAAAAGAAGTGTATCTTCATTAGGTGCATTGATATAGTCAAAGGGTGCAAGATTTAGAATCCTGAGATTGGAAACATAGCGTACTATTGGAATGAGATATTTAGAGAGATTGGACATTCTCCTGGGCCTTTACAACTTGAAACTAAGGAGAAAAAAATTGTGGAAGTCAAGCCAAATACTAAATAGATTGTACCTAAGGCTAAAATAGAGGTTTAGAATGCACTTGATGAAGAGGTTGATTTCGAGAGTCAAACGATTTAGAGGAAGAAGAGCAACCTCATACTTGTTGATGTGGGTTTTGACACACCAAGTTGGAATGGTAAATGTTCCCCTACTTGGAAGGTGGCTAGCGTCAAGATCACGAGGTTTACCGAAATTACCTAGTAGGAGAGCACTTGGGTTGGTCTATTCAAGAGGTTACAATGGAATACCAAGAGTCATTCACATGAAATAGAGGTTTAACTTAGTGAAATTAGCCACTAGTAGCTAATGACAACCTCTAATTAAAATTTGAATGGGTTCATGATTTTCATTTCAAATTATTAAACTTTCCACAAGTAATTTCCAACATTAATCTTAATGAAATAAATTTAAAACCTTAAAATGATGACATCTCCATCAAAATCAGAATTTTGCATCATGGAATTTAAAAATTCATTCTTATAATTTTGTCCTAATTTTAATAAAATACAATTCTAAATTTTATGGTTGTAATATATATGTGAAATCACAAATTTTACCATGTGGAAGTTAAAAAGTCATTTACAATTTTTACCTTGTGCAAATAGAAATTCATCATCAAAACCCTAAAACTAAACTAATCTAACACCAATAGAGAAAAGTGCAAAACAGATAGGGAAAAATAAAAGAGAAGAAAATCTTAGCAAGTATTCAAACCCCCATACACCATTTGGTGAATGGACAAATTTTATGGAAAACCATTCCTCACTTGACTCGTTATCTGCAATCAAAATGTAGGAAGGCATGATCTTAAAAAGAACAAAACCCACATGCCTAATGGATGTTGAATTTCTACTCAAATGAATGTGTTCAAGTTGACCACACAAAATGTATCACCATTAGAAACGCATCAATGCAATGAAACATATATCGAATTCATCAAACATTCATTGAATTAAATACATGGAAAATGAGAAGAAAATAAATTGAATTTGGAAAACACCATAATAAAAACTTGAAGAAAAAGGAGTAAAGATTTGGTATATTATATTTTAAAGTATGTTTCCAACCATTACAAATGTCTTACAATTACGTATTTATAGATTATTTGGAATGGGAAGGTGAAAATTCATCCTGTCTAGAAAACCATATAAGACAAAATATAATAAAATGTGAAGGGTCAGTTTGAATTGCACTATGCATTCTAATATTTCATGACATGCCATATAAAATTTTATGTGCATATGCATGTCACGCCTTCTTGTACACATCTTGCTTCCTTCATTCTCATTCTCAACATCTTGGTTCACCTACCAATCTTCAAAGGAGGATCTAGGCCTTCATTGACCTTGTCTCGAAAGTGAGATCAATGTTCCTACGAAAGTCGTTGAATCTCATCACAATGTCTTGTTCACTTAACAATAATGCAACATCCTAATATTTCTACTTCATCCTTTCAATTGCAACATAATCCATGTCAATTCCTTGCAAAAGACAAAGCTAACATTAACATCAATCTTAGTATCAAGCCTTAAGAAATTTAACAAGTTATTAGAAAATTTGAGAAATTTATCATTCATTATCATTAATTCTTGCCAAAAGGTATTATTCCATAATTACAACCTTTAGAAATTATCCTCATGAAGAAATTTGAGGCTCTGAGGGTCAAATTACAAAATATCTAGAGTTAACAAGCAATTTTACAAGCATTTAGACTATCTTGCTATTTTACAATGTGAAATTTAGGGTTTTGGGCCCAAAATGTCAAGCTACAGGCTTAAAAAGGCTAAAAAAGCTCACTTTATAGAAGGCTTAGGGTTCAACATCTTAAGACAAATTTGCATGGGTTATAATTTTTCTTTAGGGTTCAGACTTTGAACACCTTGGGGTTCGAAGGTTCAGACACTCAGAATTTAAGATTGTTTTAAACTTAGTTCATAAATTTAAATTTTGACCTAAAGTCTAAGTTTGAGATTCAAAGAAGTTTGGACATTCAAACTTTAGGATTCAACATCCCACCATAGTTTGGATTTGACATCTCACCATAGTTTAAAAAATAATAAAACAAGGGCAAAAAGCTCGAATAGACTTAACTTCCATCCTAGGGCCTAGACTCTAAAAGAGTTAGGGATTTAGACTTTGAAACAAAACATTTAAACTTATAAAATTTCACAAAAAAAGCCCAATATGAACCGATCTTCGGCTTAGGGTTTGAACTTAAAACTAAAATTTACAAACTTGCAAAAACTAGAGTCAATATTTGAAATTCCTAGGAAATTGACCTTGATGGAGCAACAATGACACAAGCCAGAACACCAAAACATGACCAAAATCACAATGTGTAAAGAGAACAAAGGTCAAAATACAAGTTCAAAGCAAGGGTCCCCAATTGTGAAAAAATTAGGGGTGTGTTATGGAGGTCACAACAATACCCCACTCATGAGGAGGTCCACTTGAAAGAGAAATCAACTATAAGAGTATAGCCCAACAAATTTTTGTTACATTTTTGCTTTGTCTACTAATGATGATGAGCCTATAATTATGGAGGAAATGGATTTTGCAAACATGAAGTCCTAGAGAAGAAGGCCATGAATGAGTAGATGGTTGCACTAGAGAAGAACATTACATGAGACTTGATAAAGCTTCCTAAGGATAGGAAACTTGTTGGCTACAAATGGGTTTTTACTGAAGAAGTTTAGTTTTCATGGCAAGATCAAGAATTACAAGGCAAGGTTAGTGGTTAAAAGCTATTCTGAGGTAGAGGGAATTGATTTTGGTAAGATCTTATCTCATGTTGTGAAGAGCTTACATATATCAAATTTATATAATCTATTGTTTTTGTGATTAACCTTAAGGTTGAATAGATGGACGTTAAGATACATGTATTTTGCTCCTCGTAGGGTTAATGTGGAAAATCTATGTTTAGAATATAATTTCAATTTTGAATTTATATTCAAAGGGGCTTATAGGGATATTTTCCTATCAATATGTACTCCATGAAAATATCATTTGATGTCTAAATATTTACTTTACATGCATGTTTGTGGATTCTACATAATTTTTATGTGTGATCATTTTAATATTCACATGCACCTCAAAGTGAGGACAAAATCTAATGGTAAAATTTATGTTTTCCATTTCATTTCCTGTTTATTTTTTTGCCCATTTTGGGGAGATTGCCTTGATACATAGACATATTAACAAATGGCATGATTTTATGCAAAGTTGGGTCCCTTTCCCTATGCCACCTACTTATCCCTTTCACACATTTCTATACATTTACCATTTATACCTATCCTTATATTCACTTATCCCTATACATTCACCCTATTTTCTTATTTGTCACATCTATACATGCATAAATTCCTATACACATGTTATCCATTATAATTGAACCCTTTTCATGTCTTAGGACTAGTTCATGGTCATGGGGATGCCCTCATGGTCCAGACTCATCTTACCCAAATTAAAATAATAATAATTCAAAATTTGACTCACACCTTAAATATTCTCACTTAGGGTTGAATAACATAAATCTATGCAATGTGTTGCTATGTCCTTATACTTAAAGTTATTCAATTCATCCATTCTAATAATCTAATGAATCAAAGAATATCCTTTTATTCACATGTTCACACTTCAATTTGTACACTAAAAGAAATCTAGTTCTACATGAGCATTCTTAGGAGCATATGCATGATTGAAGAGTTCTTTCTTTAATTATTTCTCTCTTGTTTTCTTGGGATTGACCTTGGAGAATGTGTCTCCATGTAACATAATGATAACTCATTCTAGGTATTTCTAAATACTAGAAGCCCTCCCGCTTGATAAAGGTTTGGAATAGAGGCATGTGCGAGACAATCATTAGTAATAATAAGGTGGTAGGGTGAGATATGATTGAGGTGAGATTGAAAGATGTGGGATAGTTGTGCTTAGCTATTACCCATAGGAGATTAATATGCATTCATTGCCCACATTGAGATCAACACATTCCTAGCCTTTGTTGCATTTCTAATTCTTTGGGTTGTGGGTATCATGGATTTCATTTTTGGTAGAAGGGATGAGAAGAGTAAAATGGTGGGGGGAGAAGAGGATAAGGGGATGAATGCTATTGCTGGGGCGCCATATCTCTACACCACTAACTATCCCTCCTATTAATTAAATAAATTCATTTTATTTAATTAATTTATCCCTAATCCCCTACTGTTAGCCATTTATCCATCCTTTGTGATCAATTAATTCATTTGATTTATCACTATACCTTATAACTATATCTTCATTGATTATATAAATATTCACAATATTTATTTAGTTAATTTGTCCATCTCCCTAATCCTTGTTAAATTAGATAAATCATGCTTATCTAATTAATCTACCCTACTAATCAACCTAAACCTAGCCTAGTTGATTAAATAGCAATTATTTAATTAGCTACCCTAGCTTGCCTATCCCCTAGACCTAGATTAATTAAGCTTAACTCTTAATTAACCTTAACCCATCCTCCCACACACCTTTGAATAAAAATCAATTTTTTTATTCAAAGGGTCAAATCTTCCTTACAACTCATTTATCACCCTCTTACACATGTAAGTGTACATGTGTCCTTCAACCTTCACATTGATGGTGTTAGGTTGTCATTGATGTCAAAAGTGTTCAGGAGATGGTTAATGAGGTATTCATCATGATGTCTTCATATGTTTGAGGTAAATTCAGATGTGATCATTACTACTTCCTTGTGTTTGATATGTCAAGTTTATATCAGGAGATTTCTATCATAATGATATCTTTATATGTGACGGAATGGTCTTCATAGTGACAGCTGTGGCATGATCTTCCTTTAATCACAGTTGTGTTGAGGTGTCTTTCAGGTTGTCATAGATGTTGGGATTGATCTTCATATCAGGACATCAAGATCATCAAGATAGTCAGGAATTATGAAGAATAATGATCATAGGAATACATTGATGACACTATGTCTACAATAGATGCCTTCCTTGTTGGATGATCAGTTAGATGAAATCATGTTGTTAATTGATTGATGCTTCTAATAGTTCACATGGTCTGAGTTGGTTGATGATAGCTCATGGCACAGAATAATAAGTTGCAAGGCATTTGGTGTGATCTCAGTTAAGAAATAAATGTCATGATCCATCAGTTGGTAGGTAGGTTTCAAAAGAAATGACATATCATTCTTGGTTCTAGAAGTGACATTCTCTGCTTAGTTCATCAGTGACATTCATCACATACTATGCAGATCTGGTTGTCTCAGGACATAGAGATGGACAAGTTTCAAAGTTGTTTTAACACATGGATAATAGTTCATGTCATGATGCTCTCTATTGATTCAAATGCTTTCTCTAGCCTCTAAACTCTAAATCTTGGTCTAAGTCTTCAAAGCCTCATACCTTCACATATCTTCATACCTTGTTTCTTCTTGTCATTTGTATAAAGTTTTTAAACTTTGGATAATGAGCAATAACATGTTCCTAATATGCTCTAAGCCTTGATAAACCTTTTTCTTTGCCTGTCACAAAAGAAATTACTTTTTATTCTAAATTGCTATTGACCTGTTATACAGGTCAGTCACTTAAAAGTGACTTGTTAAAGGGTCTATATCCCGTGCTATCCACCGGCCTCATTGAATTCTTTTACCTTTAGCATCGGTCTTTTCTTATATTTGAAGACTTTGTTTGAAATAAGTGGAGCGCGATTTACTCAAGTCTTTTTATGAGTTTAGAAAGCATTGAAAATGCTTTATGCATTATAAAGGGCCCATGGTGCATAATAAAAGGGGAATGCTTTGTTTATAAAAAGCTTTGAAAATATTTACAAACTTGTTAGAGGAAACCCGATCCCCAAGCCTTTTATGGCTTTAAGTTTTATTTAGAAATTTTACATAAACTCTAAGTGGTCGGTCCATACCACTTTTATGAGTTTTAAAATGAGTTTTATTTGGTGACAAAATTAGAAATTATTTTTAAGAGAAGATTTTTTTAAGGAGTTTTCTATTTGCAGAGAAGAAGTTGAAAAGATATTATTATTGATGTTTTTTTTTATTTGTGCTTTTCACAAATTGAAAGTGAATGATTTTTTTAAGAGGATGAAGATTTTGAAGAGTAATTTTTTGAGGAGATTTTTTTTTGTATGAAGATTGGAGATTGTTTTTGAAAGATTGTTTTGAGAGAATATGAAAAAATATAATGCAGAATGATTATATTTTTATGAGATCTTAAAAAAAATATATCAGATGATTTTATTGGAATTTAGTGAAGATGTTTGTAGATTGAAGAGTCTTGTGAAGGAGAAGATGAAGTTTTTTTTTATTCAGGAATATGAAGGATCATGCAAGATCATGCAGGAAGATTGATTAAATGAGAAGATTGGATATTCAGTTGAAAGGAGATTTTGTTTGAAGAGGAATATGAAAAATATTTTCATAACATTGTAAATTAGATTTTTCTTTTTGCAGAGGGTTTGGTGTTTGAACTCCCTGAAGTTTTTTTTTTAAGTTGAAGGTGGAAAGACTTTCAATTTATATAAAATTGTTTTTCAGGTGTATTATAAACAAGGTTTTTGGGGAAACAGAGATGAAATACACAGATAAGTTTTAAAGGTTGAATATACAGTGTGTGGTGATGTGGATCAATATGGAGTATTGAAGATATTTTACAGATGAATCATTTTATTGTATGTGAAATTATGTTTGTGCAGGAATGGATCAAATATAGTATGAGGACATCATGCAATAATCTTACAGATTGAACCATGAAAAATAAAGATTGAATCATGAAGATAAAATGCAGGTGAATATGCATCAGGTGAATCAAATTTGCAGAGATAAGAGTGTTGTAAAGATTTGTAAAAGGAATTGGTTTGTATAGTCTTGATTTGAAAATCAAATAGGAGGTATAAGGGTGTATGATGAAACACAGATTGCATAATGGTGCAAATCAGATTGAATAGCAATCAATTCTTGCACACAGAATTTTATGATTGAAAATTGTCTATGCCAGTGAGGCACAGTATGCCAGTGAGGCTTGTAGGTCAGTGAGACCTTAACATTTGTCAGTGAGACACATATTGTAGCCAGTGAGGCTTCTTTGTAGCCAGTGAGGCAGTTTAGAGTGGTTTTTCTACCCCTAGAGGGTTTTCCACTCATGCAATTCTTGTGTCATAATCTTCTCTATGTGTGTATGATTTACTTATGAAGTTTTGTTCTATTTCTGTATTCACAGTCATGTGCATATGTATTTGACAAATCAATGCTATCTTTCTCTCCTTGTGCTCTGAAAGTTAAAGTGTGTAAAAAGATTTAAGAATTCACACAACACTGATTCACCCCCCCTCTCAGTGTTGATTGTACTCCTACACACATCTCCACATAAAAGTGAATTTTTAATTCACACTCCCCCATGAGTTGAATTTTTAATTCACTTGTCATATCCACTCTTCCCAAAAATAAATTTTTAATTCATTTTTATCCTCAACACCTTTCCCTATGTGAATTTAAAATTCACAAATAATGAGAACCCTCCAATCCCATTGACTGAATCTCAACCATTGATCTCTCTCATCCACTCCTCTTGTGACACTTGTCACAAGGCTATGACTCCAATCCAAACCCTAACTCTCAATCATTCCTAGCCCTTGATCTCAACTTTTAATCCTCACCCTCCATCCCTTTTCCAAAAATCTATAAATAAAACCCTCACCCAAGCCATTCAAAACAACTTCTTCTTGCATCCTTATCATGCCCAAATTTCTCTCAAATCTTCTCACCTTCCCATCTCCATAGCCAAAAACATCTCTCATCCTCATCTCCATCTCAATCTCTATCTAAATCCATTATCTCCCACCCTATTGTGTTAAACAAGCAAAGAGCAATCCACATTCTTCATCTACTTGGGTAAATGTAAGGAGTTTGGGTGCAAATCCTTCCACCCTATCTTGGATTTGTGGGTCACATGTGAAGGTATATCATTTGTTTTTATAGTTGATTTGTGTTTTTGGCTTTCATTTTGACTTCATAGAACACAGGTCAAAAGGGGGGTGACAATGTCATGCCCATCCATACACACATGTACAAATAACCATAAACACAATGCAACCATTTTTTTTAAAAATAATATGATAATAGGAGTTACATTACTTGCATTCCTAAGTGAAAGTGGTAACTTGTTGACACCTTGGGGTGACTAGACAATAAATAAACCTAGAATTTAATTATAAGTTTCAACTAAGAAACTAGCTTTAATTTAATTAACTAAATGCCTCTTTATCTCACTTTGCAATTTATATGCCAAAATTAAATCCCACCATAAAAAAAGATAATATTAATAACAACCATAAAATTAATTTTTTTTTATTAAATTAACTACAATAAATAAATTAAAAAATGAACACTTATTATAAAGTATCCACAATATTTTCAAAAGACTAAATAATCTAATAATGGTAATTAATTAATAACTATCTTTAGACACTATATAAAACTCACTAATTAATTAAATATTACTTGCTAATTTTTATATTCCTATATTTAAAATTTGCAAATAAAACAATTATTTCCACATCTAACAATTAAACCCCATCTAAATTCAAGCTACTTAAATGACTCTTAAAATAATAAATCAATTATCTATTATATAGGGATTGCTCAAGTGAAATTAAATAATACTTAATTAAAGCAAATTATAAATTAATGATAAGAATCTTTCCTCCAAAAAGTTGCTTTCACAAAAGTAAATAAATAAATCTTAAAACAAGTAAATAAAAATTTATTCTCACATAAATAATAATTTAAATCAAGAGACATCAATCAAAATCTATTATTTATATTTTAATAAATAAATAAAACTTAATAATTTAATACTCAACTTTGGATTTGAATTAAAATAAAATTATAGGACAAAAGATAAATAAATTCAAATAAAGTATTAAGACTTAATAAATAAATATTAATTTAACTCCCAAAAAGATTTTTCCTTATTCATAAATACATATTTAGAATTTAAAATAAATTAACTTCACATCACATATAGATTCTAAGCCAAGTGGGCTATATTTTAAGAGCTAATCATGCAACAAATTTTGAAAATTAAATAAAATTTCCTAATTGAAATAAAGACATATAAAAAGCTATTCCATTACCATATTTTTTTATTATTTCTAAGTAAACGTTTTGGCTGCATAATATTTTTTAATTTATTGGTGTAGAGATGAAGAGGATATATGAGAAGAGATAAAATTGCAGTCCTCTCTTGATTATTTTCTTTTCTCGTCTATCTTATTTTTTGAATTTATAGAGTTTTAGCATACATTTATTTGTATTTTGCATTGAGAATATTTTTGTAGTTGAATAGTCATAGGGTTTGATTCATTAACTAGAGATTTCAAATTTCTCTATTCAGAGAACTAAGATTCTATGCAAGGGTTTAAAGTAATTTATATCTATTACAAATGTAACAAGATTCAAGCGGATCCTAGATAAATAAAAGAAGAGGGTTTTAATTATTTTACTTCTATCTTTTTTTATAAACAATTTTACTCTCAAGAGAAACAAAATTACACTTCTATATTTTCTATTGTATAAGAAGTAATGATAATGAAAACAATGTTTATTTAATTAATTTTATATTTGCATAGTATGTAAAGTATATCAACTAATAATATAATTCTTTGTGTTTGTTGTTGATACCTTTACTCTACTTGCAGGATCTGTTTTCTAATAGACCGTTGGAGTTGGATAAAATAGTTGGGTAAAATATATTAATTCTATATGCTGGTAAACTAAGTTGAGGAATACACAATAAAATATTCTGAGTTGAAAGAGTACAGGTTTATTTCACTATCAAGAAGATTTAAGAAACTACATGAAAATATTATTATTATTATTATTATTTTAAATCTTTTGTTCCTTTTTTGGATACATCTTGAGATTTATTTTTTGTTTAAAACTATTTATAGCAGAGTTTTCTTCAACTAAGACAGGAAGTATACTTTCCTACAGATAAATTGGTTTTGCAAAACATGTGCAATTATTGTAGGAATTTACATTCTATAGGTTTTCAACAACATGGGATTTGAAAGAATTTCTATCTGGTTACAAAACATATCATTTATTATATCCATCTACAAAAAATAGTTATCCAACACCTAATTTTCTACAAGATTACTAGTTTCTGAGTTGAAGACAAATACAATGTCATGTAAAATTAAATCTAAAATATTTTCTTCCTTAAGAGGAATCTTACATTAATCTAGAAGTAATTACATGAACAAAACTATACTCTTGTGTTGTTCCAATCATCTAAACCAAAAACCTATCATTGTTTCTTATGTTGAAAGCAATCCTTACATCCACCCCAACCAACCATACATAATCTAGAAAATCACATGGGTAATATTTCTTCCAGTCATATAGATAAGAGGTTGATACAGGTTGACAGAAAAATATAGATTTAACAATGGGATATCATCTTCTCATTTATAGGGCTCTTACAAAGTGTAATGTCCACCCTAGTTTGTGCCTTGTGTGCTTTTTAATTAATGTGTTATATGTTGTTCTTAGTGTTTATTAGTGTATTATGTGATTATTATGCTTTGACGCATTACACCAAAGTTACCGATGAGGTCTATGGTACCATCGATGGGTTCTGAGGGTGTATTTTGCATGACCATCAAGGTGTTTTTGATGGGTTTGTGCTTTTTTATTTGGTTTCCAACTATGCATTATGGGATGCATATGTTGTGATTGTGCATGCTAGATTATTCCAATGCTTTAGCTTCACTATTTTCACTATACTTGTTATAGTTGTGATTGTCGTATTATTCTCGCATTGTGAAATGTTTCCATTTATGCATCATGTTCCTGGATCATGCTAGTCATACATGATTATAGTGGATGTGATTATTTTATATCATGTGTGATTATACCACGTTCCAGAGTGGATTATGTTGCTTTGACTATTATATGTGGAGCAGGTAAGCCTGATGGCTGACTTGAGTGTATAGGTAATTACATGTGTTAACTAATGTGGGAAATGTGGAGAAGATTGACATGGGACGCTAAGCCATCTCACCCTTATCCTTGTGTTGTGGAAACCTGTGATGTGTGTTTGGAATCATTTGCGTGTGTTTCCTTAGCATTCTTGCACTTTATTTTAAAATGGTTTGAAAAGCGTGTTTTCCATGTTTTTGGTTTAAATTAATGATTTTAATTTGGAAATTTCTATTTCTTCTTTAGCAAAAATGTTTGTTACATCATTATATGCTTGTGGAACAAATTTGAGTGATTTCAGGTCAATTCTAAAATTTGATATTTTTGTAAAAAGGTAGAAATTGCATTAAATGAGAAAACTGAATGCCTAGTATGACATGTTCGTATTTTTCGGAATGAGACTGAGTTAAATGAAAATAACCTATTTGGAATAGTTGAGTTTGTTTGACTAACTATTTCCATGTTATTCTTAGTGAATTATTTGGGTGTTTTCAAGGAAAATTGAAATATTAATGCATTTTGATTAAATGCTTATGCGATTTCAAATGAAATATTTTAATTACTTATTGTTTGGAATTAATGAATTAAATGATTTAATTATGAAAAGGCTATAATTTTGATTTTATTTATTAAATCACTTAAGAGGAATATTTTATTATGAAAAACGGAATAGTGTCTTAGGAGGCATAAAAGGAAAAAGACATGTAGTTTGCATTATTCTTTTTCTCTTCAAAAATTTCTCTCCTTTGTTTGAAACTCTCTTGCTTGAAAAATGGATATCTGATTGCTTGGAAGGGAGTTTTTCTTGGAATTTCTTAGAGTTTGGATTGGATTTAGGAGCTTGGTGTTTGCTTGTTGTGTGGATCAAAACTAACATTCAACCTCATTCTTTTCCTTGGATTTTGCTTGTATTGGAAGATAAGTTTCTCCAATACTCTCATTTAAATTGTTTTATTCTGTTTCCTTCATACCACACCATCTAGAATGGTTGAAGATGGATCTTCTTAGTTGTAGGAAACTTAGAAAATTTATTTCAGCTGGTTATTTTCATGTATTTTCCATTTTGGAAACATAGAAATACAGACATAACCCTGACAAAATTTCCCTAGAAATCCCCAATGCATTTTTATTGCATATATTGGTTGTTGGGCATGTTATCTATGATTGGTAGTTGTCATCTCATCCATATCTATTGAAAAACAAAAGTTAGAAAATTGGTTAAACTTTGGTCAAGATGCCAAAGAGAGCTCCAATGGAGTTTTTAGGGCCTTATGGTTATTTTGCACTTTTAGAAAAATGAAAACTAAACTCTATGCATTTCCATTATGATTTGCTTTGAGGGATGAGTTGACTCCTTCATATTATGTGATTCTACATCTTGTGAGACTGTCTTGTTTTGGGACATTTTGGTGCATTGAAATCCATGCCACCTATTTCTCCATTTTTGAAAACTTTAAAATTGCTTTGTATGCATTTAATTGATTTCTTTAGTTTGTGGGATGAGTTGTCTCCCAATTAAAATGTGATTATGCATCTTTTGAGACTATGTTGTGTTTTGTCAAATATTGGGATTTTGTCACCTCGAAATCTGTGCCATGCCTAATTGGTCAAATTGGTGCTATGGGTGTTTAGGAAGAGGTATAGGGGTAGGAAAGGAATGGCTTCCATCATGCACCACAACCCAAAGAGGTCATTGGAATTTAGAAAATGGAATTTTTAATCAAGAATAACATTTAAACACATTAGGTAATAAAATTTAATAATGAGATCATCTACACCAAACTGCATGTCCTGGTGAAGTGTCTGGCTTGCTTGGGTTTGGGTGTAAAGAGCAATCTTTAGTGTAGTGTTTGGTTTCTATGAGGAGGTTATGCCCTCATGTTCTATCGCAAGGTGAGTATTACCCTCATTTGACACTCCTTGTCCTAACTACCTAGGTCTCTCTTCCTTCTTCTTCCACCATTGGAGTTTGACTCAATGTGTGATGTTTACCATGTGATTGCATGTGCATTGTGATGCCTGATTCATGCTTGTATGTGTCTATGTTGGACTGTGATTTATGCCTCATCATTGCTTTCTAGGATAAAACTGAACCACTGCTATCTCGATTGACCAACATTTCAAAGTTAACTATTCGTGCTATGTGGTATAAAACTAAACTCATCACTAATATCTGGGTTAAAATTGAACCACTGCTATCTCGATTGACCAACATCTCAAAGTTAACTATTCATGCTACGTGGATTAAAACTGAACTCATCATTCCTTTCTGGGTTTAAAAAACTGAACCATTTCTATCTTGCTAAATCACTTCAAAGTTCTTTGCTTGCCCAAGTAGATTAGCCCATTTAGTTTTTCTACTTTTAACTAGGTTGGATTAATCAGTGTCTTTCATGCTTATCGAATAACAACAGGCTTATGCTCTCCCCTTTACTGGGTGACCAGAATGCCAGACTTGTTATTCCATCTGTTTAACCTTTAGAGGGGCCTGCCCTTGGATGCACGCCTGTCCAAGTGGGAATGACCCTGAGTGGAAATAGGCTAGACACCAAGCCCTAGCAATCCACTTAAAATAAATGTGCTTGAGGTGAAAACCTCCTACAACGAGTGATGTTGTGTTACACCAACGACCAACCTCCCCCAAAACCCTCTAAGGCGCAACCCTTTGAGGCTGGGAGACTCCATAACGGAGAGTAGTGCCGCCACATGTGTAACCACTCGAATGGTTGCCCTCATTAAATACCTTCTGTTCTAGTGGCCAAAAACCCTTGTAATCCATTTCAAGCCTAAGATTTTGTACTTGTTCTTTTCTTTTAGTCCAAAAGAGTAAAAAAAATCACTAAAAAAAAGTTAAAAAAATCATAAAAATTCTGTGTTTGCTATGTTTTCTTGCCATTAATTCAGAAAATCAAATCAAGAAGACATTTTTTTGCAACCAAAGTACCAAAAACATAAAAAAATTTCCAAAAATTGCAAAAACACTGAAGAAAGCCAAAGTGGCGCATCCATCTTCTGTTCTTGCGCATTTGTGCCGACTTGCGGTGCATTTGTTTAGACTTCCTGCGCTTTTGTTGTCTGTTGCTGCGCATACACCTTTTACCAATACGGTGCATATACCTCAACTTGCTGCGCATTTGTCAATTTCTGCTGTGCATATGTTTCAGTGCATACGCGACAATGAGCACTTACACAATTTTTAAGGGAAAAATTTTACCAATTCTGAGTACCCATTTCAGTTTAGCTCCAAGATTAGAGATCAGGTTCTACCTTACAGTTAGTTTTCATCCATTTCGTCCAAAAAGTCTCCCTTTCGTCAATCATCCTATCCACCTTTTATTAGGTCTTTCTAGTCCCAAAGTTAGAATATCCCATATCAGCTTAGCATAGGCCCCTTTTTCGTATCATTTGTGAATTCAAGTAAACTTAGTAGGTCACAGAACTTTGCTAGTGGTTTGTTACACGACTTGTCCCTACACAGTAAGACATGTATCGAGTACCCTTACTAGTGGCTACCATCTGGTATCAGCCGTCTTACTTGAAATCATTAAGCGAGAAAGTCCTTTATCCAAGTCTTGTCCTAGGTATCCTATTCATAGTAGCCTCCGTCGGCACCTTGCCAAAATTTCTAGTCCTAGTCCACTTCATCCCATGTCACCTTGCATGCTTCTTACTAGATCTCAATACAAAAAGCAACTTGAAATGGCCGGCTCATCCAACCACATCGTCACACCTCATGGTAGTGACGAAGAAATCTCTCATGAAGATTATCAAGGAAGCATCCAAGATCGAAAATTCCAATGCCTAGTAGAGAGGGTGCTCCATGCAGACCCTCATAAGTATTTCTATCAACTTGCAAGTCTTGGAATTAAACTCCCCGCAGATTTTGATATAAGCTCAATCCTAGAAAAAATGGAAAATGATCACGAAAAGGGAAAGAATGCCATAGACCCAAACGCAAATGATAAAGGAAAGCGAACCATGGACCAAAATACTCCTATGGAAGAAATGAGGAAACAACTTGAGAGTCTAACGCAACAAATGTCAGATCTCAAGATGGGTACAGACACTAAAAACTACTCATTGGAAGATATTGCACTGTACCCCTTTGACAAAAGTTTGATCATGAAACCATTTCCCTATCGATTCGAATTTCCTAAGTTTGAGAAGTACAAAGGGAAAGGGGACCTTAGAGACCATATAAGGGAATTCAACGCAGCATGTTTGGAAGTAGCTCACAATGAGACTTACTTAATGAGACTATTCCCTAGGTCTCTAGGTAGCCAAGCTATGGAGTGGTTCTCACGGCTTCCACTAGGCATCAAAACTTTTGATGAACTAGTCAACAAATTTATCATGCACTTCTCTTACAATATCGAACACAAAATATCTATGCTAGATCTATGCAACACCAAACAAAAGAGTGGTGAGTCATTCGCCACCTTCCTACAACAATGGAGACAACTAGCAAGTAAGTGTTCTTACGATATACTTGAGAAGCAGCTATTGGAGATGTTTGTCCATAACCTCAATACCGATCTTAGCTATCAAATACAAATACAATGCCCTACATCATTCTCAAAATTCATTGAAATGGGATTGTTCATCGAAAAAGCTATGATCGCTAAAGGGGCAATCAAGTTATACAAGGACACGCCTACCTCCAACTACACGACGGACAAATCAAAGTTTTGGACCAAGAATAAGAATGTTGTCAACGATGGGGTGGTGGATGCCAAGGTGGCAGCTCCCAAGCAACAACCCATATTCACTCTCAAAGGAGAAGCAAACAATGTTGCACCCAACAAACCATTCTCTCGGGAACCAAGACCATGGTTTAGTTCAAATCCAAGGTGAAAGTTCACACCGCTGCGTGAATCCCAAGAATCCACATTAAGGAAGTTATTGGCTAACAATGAAATTTCTCTACCGCCAACAAGTGATTATGAGCCTATAGTCAAACCTCCCTATTGGAAGGACATGGACTATTGTCAATATCATAGAGGAAGGGGGCATACAACCAACAATTGCATCCGTCTCAAAAATGTTATCCAAGATGTGCTTGATTAAAATCAAGGAGGAACCCAACAGCATACCTCTAATGAGACACATGTGGCTTACAGAGATCCGCTTCTAAATCAGAACAGGCCATACAACAACAATAACAACAATGGCAATAACAACAATGGCAATAACCACAACGACAACAACAACAATCGCAAAAGGCCAAATTAGAATAGTGGGAATAGTAATGCCAACTATGCAAGTGTGCCATTTGACTATACCATAAATTGCATTTCTGAGCATGTCCCACAAATCAATGTCATCACGCCCAAACAACAATCAGGACCTAATAGAACTGGTTGTAGTTGTTATCACCCAGATTTGCACCCTTTGCTGCAGTTAGTTGATAACTGAGAGGGGGGGTGAATCAGTTATCCTAATTATTTCTACTTTCTGAACTTTATTAATAATCAATGTAACATTAATCCAAATGAGCAAACATAATCATGAAATGGAAATACACATGACACAATATTTTTGATGTGGAAACCCTGTTAAGGGAGAAAACCATGGGGTGATTAACCCAAGATTGTATTCTCTGTTAGAAGAATGGAAATACAAAATGGCACTTACCAATTAGGGCTCACTGCCCGAGCACACTGCTCACAAGGAGGCACACTACCTACAAAAGACACACTGTCTACAAAAGAGTGTTATACAATACTTGAACTGATTGGTAGTATCCACATATGCTGGAGTTTAGTTCCAGTTAGGCTCAGTACACTGATTTGCTGCACTTCATCTTTCCTCTTCTCTTATGCTACTTTCCTTTCACATACCAGACCTTCCTTACTGCTTCTGCTCTACTCTACTTTTATTTGCACATCAATAACAACCACAACACCTCTCACAACTAAATCCATCATGTATATATATCCGCACAAGTGATTTCATCACCTTTCTAGTCGACACTCGGAATAGTCAATCTTTTCACAAACTTTGATCTGTCGGATGAATCCTTGCACACCAGGTAATGCAGATCAATGATATACTTGTGGAAATCATTAATCATGTCAGCTAAACATAATTCATGCCTTCATAACCTTCACCAACATCAGTAACACATCCAAAATAATGTCTGATGTTCTGCCAGTCAGTTCTTGCTCTGTTCACACTGTCACATGAGAACCTGACACTCAAACATTCATATCTCTTTATCCTTTTCACACCAGAGGCTCAAACCTTGGAATCTATCAGTCAAGATACTCCTCTTGACTTCCCCAAATCCACACTTCACCATGATACTTCCTCTAAGAGATCTAGACCTGTCTGTTGGACTTCGCCACATGCTCTGTTCTTGTTTACTGGACCACAACATTCTTCACTCTGACTTCCGGTAGAGACATACCATGTCCTGCGGATGTGTGGGATGAACTTCGTTGCCATCAATGACAACATTCATGAATCCATATAGTGTCTCTTGCCAACAATCTCCCCCTTTGGCATTGATGGCAACACTTAGTGAAAAATGACTAAGTGTTTATACTATGCTCCCCCTTGGCTGATGCTCTATTTTTATATACATTTTCTGGAGCTCCCCCTTAGTTGGATTCCTCATTTTTCACTGCTCTTCACTCCCCCTTTGACATCAATGGCAAAGGGTAGGGTCCGCATTCCAAAATTTTCAAAAATTTTACTATACTTAGCCATATAAGTATATACATATGGAATACTTATATATATTGCAGTATGTCTGCAAAAGTTGTTTTCAGTTGAATGAATTCTGTAGCCCAACTTTGCTTCATTCTATCCAAAATTGATATATGACCACTCAATAGAAATGCAAACGCATCTGCCCTTTTGAGATCTGTTGGATCATTTGTTTGGGTTGTGATTTGAGCTTCTTTTATGGCCTCATGCATGGCCTCTAACTTAGGGACAATTATCCCTCTAAGCTCACTCAACCTACTGATTATATTTTTCTTCTCTTTTTCAAGCTTCTTAATCTCATTCAAGACTACAACCGTTTGACATTCTTGATTTATTATGGAAGTAGTAAGTGGATCCAAATTTTGAGAAAGATTTGTCAGTTTATCCTCCTGTTCTTTCATTTTCTTCTCAATCTCCACTGTTGTTTTGGACCATGATAAACAAAATTTGTACATTTCTCTGCCATCTTTAAGACCATTTTCTAAGCTCTTTATCCCTATACTCATATTTCTCCTATCATTACTTATCAACCCTTGTACCTCTGATAATCTTTTTGCAAGAAATTCCTTCCGGACCTTATCTTCTACTGACTTCTCTAGTGAATCAAAATGTGTGCTAACACTATTGACTAGAGTTTTGAGATTACCGGATGAGGAGGCTGTGGGATCCTTCTAAAACCATGGCATAATCTTTTCTCGCACTCCGGAAGCAGCTTCTATCAACTCACGGTCTTCCATGTGAGACTTTAGGAGTTTTTCTTTAGCCTTGGTATTAGCAAATGAACAATCTTCATTGTTTGTATCGGAGAAAGTGAATTAAAATTAAATGGTCCTTGTAGAAGCTCTGGTTCATCAATCTCCATTGTTTCTTTGTTCAGGAATTCTTGGACAGTTTTTGCAGTGTCTCTTGCTAGAGACAGATGTTTCTTCTCTTCTACATTCTTAGGGCTGTCCCTTGGAGCTTTCTCTCCTACATTCTTACCACTAGCAGTTGTGGTTTTCTCTGTTGGGGTCTTCTATCCCTCTGCAACCTTGGTACTGTCAACTTCTTTTTCGTTCACTCCTACTTCTTTCTCCTGTATTCTGTCTTCTCCTTTAGATCTGGAAGCTGTAGGGGAAATCGAAGGAGAGATATTTGTTTGTTCATGAGCCACCTCTTCCGGAATAGAGGATTCTGAGCCCTTGTCTTTACCTGAGTCCTCTGTGATGGGAATGTTGAACTTTCTAAGAGTATTTCGAAGGATCTCTTCAGTCTCCTTTGCCACTTTGTCGGTTTCACCAAGCATGAGCTGATTCATCTTGGCTTTGCTCCGGAACTCATCCTTGCACTCTTTAAAGATCATATTCATTTGCTGCAGAGTGATTGAAGGGAAGAGCTGAATGGCGACCTGTTCCTGGATCTCGAGATCTTTTGCTTGAGAATTGTTCTTCCTCATTTCAAGCCTTTTCTCTAAGCTTTTGGGAATTAGAGAGATAATTTCAATAAAAGCTTTGTTGTAAGTGTTCAAAAACTGAACTATGGCTTCCTCCAGAATCTTTTTATCTGCTTCATTATATTCATCATAAAATTTTGTTAAGGGTTGCAGGTTCCCATCCATAGTGACTGCTTTCACTACAACATCCAAGGATAGAGTGGGGTTTTCAGCAAATTCCTCTTCCTTCTCTTCTTCTCCTTGACCGGTAGAGTGTTCACCGAATAATTTCTTCTTCTTCTTCAGTTTCCTTATGTCCTCATCTGATTCGGTTTCCTCATCATCCTTTAGGCTAACATAGGACCTTGTTGCCTTTTTCTTTGTTCTCTTTTCTCCTTTTCTAGATGATTGTGCTTTCGGTTTAGATGCCCTTGAGCTTTTGGCAATGGCGGGTGCAGATCTCTTTGATGATCTAGTCCGGGTGGAGGTTTCTACTAGAGCACTTTCCTTGCTTTCCTTTTCTGCCTCTTTCTTTTCTTCCTCAGTGCTTTGCCTCTTTTCCCTGTTGGCATCAAGTGCCTCCTTTGAGATGCCAAGGCCTTGGGCAACATTCTCTACTTCTTTTCTCACCTTCCTTTTGATCTCTGGTTCTCTAAGTTCTACATGAATCTTTATACTTAGCTCCTCAAAGGTTCCAAACCTTTCTGCCTTTGGATCCTTTGGCTGACTTAGCATGTGTTGAACATGCAGCTCTACAATTTGTTCATCAACTTCATACCCCAGGGGCATGATCCATACAATTCTTGGTTCTACTGCCTACATTAGGCACTGATCAGTCTCTACCATAAAACAAACTGTCTTTGTATTTTTCAACAAGAGACTGGGGAATCCTTTCTCTTGCTTGCATCATGTTCTAAAAATTCTTGAAGTATCCCCACAGAGCTATATTTTGTGCTTTGTTATCACCAAGTCTATGCAAATAATCTCTAATTTGGATAGCCACTAGTCTATCATTCTCCCACACCCAGCCACTAGATCCGGGAAGCTCATTCATAAAGTAGAAGAATAAGCACAATATTAATCCACCATACTTGAATGAATTCTTTTTATCTTTCTTTATTTTCTGTAGATTCTCCAAGAGTTGGTTCAAGAGAAGCTAAAAAAGATCATAGTTTGCATCCTTTCTTAGCATTTCATAAGCGGTGTAGATGGCAGTTCTAGGTATTGAATTTTCCCTGCTAGAATGATATATTTTATATCCAATGATCATGGAGGCATACTTGACATCCGGATCAGAGATGTCATCTACTGTCATTGCTCTTTTGTCAAACTTGGATCCGGTAGCCTCACTCACAGTTTGATTCTTCACAGATTTAAGAATAGGAATCCCACCGGATGAGTGTAATCTAGTAACTGCCCTGATGGCATCTTTTGTGATTTTGAATGGTCCATTTAACCACATAAAGTTGTCATGTATTCTGCTCAAAATATACCTGACCCATTCATCCTCAGTAAAACAGGGGAAATGTATGTATTATGCAAAGTGCTTATTCCGGAGGCCCTTGTATTGGGGTTTGAGCTCAAATGAATCATCTAATAGTTGTTTGTGACAGATATCTCTTAGTTTGAATTCCCCAAACTCTTCAACATTTGCTTGTATGTAAACCCTAATATATTCGGTGTGTAAAATGCCATGCGGAACACTGGAAAATGCTCCTAGGGGATCTACCTATAGGGATTTGTATGGATGTTTCTTAAATGTGGGGCGAGGTCTATCAAAAATCTTTACTATATTCGGAGTAGCCATCATCAAAGAATCTTACTGAAAGATATCAAGAACGAAGAATACCTTTTACGCAGTTTAGGGCACACAATGAAATCCGGATTGAGCTGTATGAAGAATTGTCTTGATCTTTGGGAGAAGTAGTTGCAAAGCTCCTTTTCTTTCTTCTTCTTGAATACAGAATGAACAAGTGATTAATGAGAAAACCCTTATATTGCTTCGCAAACCCTATTGTCAGGTTGCAATAAATGCTCGACCTAAGTTATTCCGGTTGGCCTTGTTTGGATGACTTGAAGAACCGGATTAGTCCTGATCTTTAAACAACATGCGGATCTTCCAAATCTTAACCATAGTTTGTTTGGATGTTTCCCTTATGAACCCTTCAATCTACAACTCTTCTTGTGCTAGTTCCGGCACTAATTGACTGGCTAGGGGAACAAGGTTTTCTTTGTGTCTCCCCCTGAGCCAGAGCTCACTTTTTAATTTTTGGAAGGAATATCAGCACCAGAGTCTGGTGTGGATCCAACCTCTACATTCTCTGTACTTTTCTTTACCCAAGTCTTGTTCATCTCACTTTTAACTTCATCCGCATTCACCTTTTGTTTCCCCTTATCTTGATTCTGACTATGATATACCGGACCTCTTTTGTCCTGATTCTTGCTTCTACAGAATTTTGCAATATGACCGGATCTATTGCAAATTTGGCAAACAACATTTCTTTGCATATTTGATTGATATCCTCTTGATCTGCATTGATTAGCCATATGACCTATTCTATTGCATGCAAAGCATCTACCATTGAATGATTTGTTCATTTGCATATTTTTGCATTCATGAGATTTGTGACCATACCTTTTGCAGTTAAAACACTGTCCGAAGAAGGATGAATTAGTCTGATTCATTCTCTTTTTGCACTGATTAGCTTTGTGACCAAAGTGATTGTAGTTGTGGTAGTATCCATTGAAGGATGGATATCTTTGAGCATTAGGCTGTCTTACCGGAGGTCTTCTAGGCCTGTTCCTTGGATTTTCTGATCCAAAATTCTTCTGACCGGATCCAGAGCTTTCTCCTTTCTCATATCCCAAACCACACTTGTCATCTACCTTCTTTTAACTTCCAAGAAGAACTTCAAGTTGAGCAGAACTTATCTTGAATTTCTCTTTATACTCATTTGTTGTTTGAAGATCCCTTTTGAGAGAGACAATTTGATCCTCAAGTTTTTCTTCATTATCTTTAGCATCTTCAAGATTAGATTCAAGATGTCTGATAATTCTATCCATCTGGTGGCAATCTTCTAATTTCTCCTTGAGAGATTGTCTTAGATTATCTTCAGTTTTTCTTTTCTCTTCAACTTCTTGGGTAAACTTCATGACTCCTGATTCCATTTCATGTCTTACCATAATGATTTCTTTTGATAACTTTTTACACAACTTAGTTTTTTCTTTCAGCTCTTCATTTGCATTATTTGCTTCACCTTGTCTTGCCAATTGATGAAGCAGCTCCTTTCTCTTTTTCATAGAGAGACTTAATTTGTCTTTTAGTTCTCTCATGTAATCATCAGCCTGTTTGAGTCTTTCCTTTAATTCATTGACTTCAGAGTTTGACTGTTCAACATCATCAAGGGCAGTCTTGAGTTGCTCCCTTAAACCATATGCATCCATTTGAATTCCCAGATCTTCCTCAAGCTGTTAGCCTCTGTTAGGAGGAACTTAGCTCTGATACCAATTGTTGATAACTGAGAGGGGGGGTGAATCATTTATCCTAATTATTTCTACTTTCTGAACTTTATTAATAATCAATGTAATGTTAATCCAAATGAGCAAACATAATCATGAAATGGAAATACACATGACACAATATTTTTGACATGGAAACCCTGTTAAGGGAGAAAACCACAGGGTGATTAACCCAAGATTGTATTCTCTATTAGAAGAATGGAAATACAAAATGGCACTTGCCAATTAGGGCTCACTGCCCGAGCACACTACTCACAAAGAGGCACACTACCTACAAAAGACACACTGTCTACAAAATAGTGTTATACAATACTTGAACTGATTGGTAGCATCCACATATGCTGGAGTTTAGTTCCAGTTAGGCTCAGTACATTGATTTGTTGCACTTCATCTTTCCTCTTCTCTTATGTTGCTTTCCTTTCACATACCAGACCTTCCTTACTGCTTCTGCTCTGCTATGCTTTTATTCGCACATCAATAACAACCACAACACCTCTCACAACTAAATCCATCATGTATATATATCCGCACAAGTGATTTCATCACCTTTCTAGTCGGCACCCGAAATAGTCAATTTTTTCACAAACTTTGATCTGTCGGTTGAATCCTTGCACACCAGGTAATGCAAATCAATGATATACTTGTGGAAATCATTAATCATGTTAGCTAAACATAATTCATGCCTTCATAACCTTCACCAACATCAGTAACACATCCGGAATAATGTCTGATGTTTTGCTAGTCAGTTCTTGCTCTGTTCACAGTATCACATGAGAACCTGACACTCAAACATTCATATCTCTTTATCCTTTTCACACCGGAGGCTCAAACCTTGGAATCTATCAGTCAAGATACTCCTATTGACTTCCCCAAATCCATACTTCACCATGATACTTCCTCTGAGAGATCCGGACCTATCTGTCAGACCTCACCACATGCTCTATTCTTGTTTACCGGACCACAACATTCTTCACTCTGACTTCCGGTAGAGACATACCATGTCCTGCGGATGTGTGGGATGAACTTTGTTGCCATCAATGACAACATTCATGAATCCATATAGTGTCTCTTGCCAACAATGAGACATTAACAATCTGGGGTAACATGGGAATGATCTCGAAGTGTGGGACCTTGCGATTTGAGATCAGACCTCCAGAGAAGGCTGGTTCCTTTCTCTAAGCCTATTACTTAGAGTAGTGATACTAAACCTAGAGCTAAACAACTTGTAGGGGAATGAGTTAGAAGGAAAACTGAAAGGGAAAAAGGGGTGATACACCAGATTTAGTGAGCGATGGTGTTCAAGGTGTGGACACAATAATGAATCTTTTACTGCTGGAGGGGGATTCACACAGACTTATGACTGGTTGAGGCTTCGGTATGAAGGTTAAACCTGCAGAGGAGCCATTTTACCCATAGAACAGACTATAACTTCAATTAAAACATAGAAATCCAGACATAAGAGAGGCGAGAAATCAACATCTATTAATCATGAAGGTCCAGAAAACTATTACAACACAGAAATATTTCATAGTAGGGGTATACCAACATAGCTAATTACATTCATTGGTGGATAAAAGGAAGACAGCAGAGGCCAGATTCAGGCACAGTGAGTCACATTCCCATACCCTTGCAATTACACTAAGAGGTCTGACTACAAAAAAAATTAGCAGCATAATAGCCCCAAAATCAACCATCCTCCCTTTTGCAAAAGAGTTTACATTGTCCTTTATAGGTCAGACCCCTACCAGAAGAGCAACGAGTCTCTGATTCATGGAACCCAGGCCATAAATGCCAGAAGTAGGAAAGTATGGGGCAGAGGCATGGTGAAGGTACATGGGCCATGTCGCTACAGGCCAAAAATGTAGAAAAACTATAGCCAGGATGCAAAAAAGGATAGGACATGGAGAAGGAACCTCCAAAGTCGTCGCTCAACGCACAAGAAATGGTCCTAAAGGACAAAAAACCCATATGCCATGAATGCACCTACAGAAACCACCAACCGGAGCCACTGTGGAGAAGAAAAGTGACTCGCATCTTGAAGACGGCTGCTGAAACGTCCAATCGGCCAAAATATGCAAAGCCAGATCCAGAAAATGGAAACCAAAAAATCCCCTCAAAAACCCTACCAAATGAAAGAGGACGCAAAAACATGCACTTTTGCCTCTTACAGCATGTCAAAATTTGTCAGGACGGAGGAGATATAGGTAGTCAAAATTTTGGTCAACCGCCTGTATATATCGCTTTGCATCTGTGTATATATCGGCCTCTAAAAATACCTCTAAGTCTGCCTTTGCATGTATCTCCATTTTTGGTGCCTAAAAGGCCTCTGCAGTTGCTTCAGAATATGTATTTGAAAATGCCTCTTAAATCATCTTTGTATGTGCAAGAGCCCTTGTATATGCTTTCGCCACCACCACGTGGCACCCTCTGATTCACCATTGAGTTGGGTTGAGGAGCAGCTCTAAAACTGCATCTCCTCTTGTATATCGCATTGTATATACAAGCATATAATCGCATGCACACATACAAGCCGCGGACTTGAAACTGCAACAGCTGTATTTGATCTTTTCATGAAATCTGGCTTGTATGTAGATATGTATATTTGGTTGTATGTGCAGACATACAATCGCAAATATGCAAGCGGTGGGCCCCGAACCTTGTCTTTCTCTTTGTATCCTCTGCTTGTATATCGCCGATATACAAAAGTCCCTTGTATCTTGTGGGCCCCACCTCTTGCACATATTTGACCTTTGTATATTTCTTTGCATGTATATTTGGTATCTGTCTCTTTGTATGTTGAAACATACAATCGCCTCTTATACAAGGCAGACCTGAAAATGTCATAGAACAAAATGAAACCTCTATTCGAGTCTGGGTTGTATATTTCGCTTGTATATCGGCCTTGTATGTTAAACATACAACTCGATATACAAGCCACTGTAGCACTTTCACTTGTATGTAGAACACATGCAATCCTCCTTGTATATGCACGGGCCCCACCTCTTGTACATTCGACCATATACAAACGCCTTTGTATGTTTACTTGTATATCCGAATATACAAGCACAACATACAAATCCCAACATGCAAGCGGGAATCTTTGACGGAATATACCTGCAATGTATATTTTTCATTGTATATAGTCGCATGTATTTCGGCCTTTGCATGTATATTTGGTATCTTTGACTTGTATGCTCCTTGCCTTGTACATTGACGAATGTACATTCCACTGTAGCACATGTATGTCCATCGGCCTTGTATGTTTTTTATTGTATATTCCATTGTATATGCAAATATACAAACCCGATATACAAACCTTTGATATGCAAGCACAGAATATTCTGGGGAATCTGTGAAAGATTCCCCTAATGTATATACAAACCCGATATGTGATTGGGATGCATACAACCATCTTTTCCACCTTTTTGAAAGCCGATTGAGACTTTTTGCTTGCCAATGTACATTTGAACTGCATGTTGTCCAAAACTTTGACCATGAATAACTTCTTTATTTGGCCGAATTTTGGGGTGATGTAAAAAGCAAACTTGCCTATTTTTTCAAGCTCTTTCCAAAGGTAAGGTTTTTTTAGGCAAGGTTATTGGGAAATTTGGCATTTTAAGCTTTATAGGAACATTTCCAAAGGATTTTCAAGGAAATACTAGGTTAACCATTTGACTCTGGGTAGAGGAAAATGGGATAGCATTCTTAGCGACCTCTATGGGGTGTTTGCCTGCTAAACAAATGATCAGTGGCCTTATATCCATTGGGTATGGAGTCAGAAAAGATTGAAACTACCTTGACAAACATCTTGACTTCAGAAACCCAGCATGACAGCAATGAAGGACATAGGAAGACTAGGGGCCAAACAAAATGTTGACAACAACCCAGAAACTGTGCTAGACAACACTTAGGGAAAGCAAAAGAGGCATCTAAACTATTGTGTAGCAGCACTTATTGAAAGCATAGAGACCTATTCTATCGATTTACAGAGCACTCATACCTCAAAACACCTCTTCAGGGGTATCCCATTGACTGGGATAGGCAAATTTTGTCCATCCATATTTGATAACTAAAATGCATTGTGCTCCCTGCATTCAGTGATGAGAAATGGGCCATTCCACATGCAATCAAATTTGGAGTGTTTTCCTAGCCTACTTTTTAATTCATCCCATTTGAGCACCATATCACCCTCCTTAAAAGTTCTGGGGATGGCCTTCTTATCAAAAACTCCCTTGGTCTGAAGCTGATGATACTCCACAATCTTCATAGCTTTGTCTCTGATTTCTTCGAGCTCCATGAGTTGAGCATATCTAACAGCATATCTTGCCTCTTTTCCATAAACTAGCATATATGGAGAGTTCCAAATGGACCTCTTAGGAGTTATTCTATCTACCCATAAAGCAGATCTTAAATTAGTATGCCAGGTCCTTTGGTTGTCCTCCATTGTTCTCTTGATGATTCTTATGAGGTTTTTATTTGTGGACTCGGCCAGACCGTTACCCTGAGGGTAATAATTTGATGAAGTGCCCAAATAGATCCCATTCTTCATAGCCCAGTCAGTTATTTTTAATCCAACAAAGGCCAAGGCATTGTCTGAGATGATAGACTCAGGTACCCCAAATCTAGATACCAAATCACTATAAAAGTTCAAAACAACACTCTCATTGGATTCCTTTAGGGCCACTGCCTTAGTCCACCTTGTGAAGTAATCAGTTACTGTAAGTATCCACCTGTGGCCTACACTTGATGGTGGGTTAATGGGGCCTATAAAATCAATGCCCCATCTCATGAAGGGCTGCTCTACTTGAATTGGCTGAAGGGGCAGAGCTGGCAGCTATGATTTGCCTGCAAAAATGGCGCATTTTACACAGTTTCTAGCTCATAAGTGAGCATCTTTAAATAAGTTGGGCTAGTAATACCTAGCTCTCATTATCTTCCAGGCAGTAGTCCTTGGGGCAAAATGCCCTCCTGCTATTCCATCATGAAATTCACGCAGTACCCTGCCAGTCTGAGCTTCATCAATGCATCTTAATAATACACCATTAAAATCTTTCCTGAAAAGGATGCCATTGATCAAAACATATGGATGGACTGCAGTCTAAAGTATCTCCTCTTGGCTCTATCTAACCCTGCCGAACATTCACCAGTTTGCAAAAAATGAATCATATCCTGCACCCAACTGGTGCCTACTGCTACTGTATCAGCCTGATGTTCACCTGCAACAGCCATAAATGCCTCCTCTTCCTTGCTTGCTTCATTCTCAAAACAAGCAGTAAGCTTTTCACTAAGTCCTCTTCCTTTGACGAGCTTGGTTATTTTGATATCGACGTCATACTCCATGACCCTGGTAATCCAACCAGCTCTTTTCTCATTGACGTCCTTACTCAGCAGGAACTCCTTTACTCCGGGGTGAGCGACCATTAAATGTATCTTATTGTTAGAAATAAGATGTCTAAATGTCTTGAGGCTCCTCACCACTGCAAGGACATGCTTCTCAATGAAGCTGTACTTCTATTCATACTCTTCTTGGCCCTAGCTGAAAAAAGTGATTGGCTGTTCAAAACCCTCACTCTATTGTTGCACCAGAATTGCAGAAATGGTATCCAGACTGCCATAAGCATATAGAACAAAATCCTTGGAGAAATCAGGATTTACCAGGGTTGGCATAGCTGACAACGCTTCTTTTATGGAATCAAAATTGAGTCTGGCCTCTTTCGTCCAACTGAAAACTGCATTCTTTCTTAACATGGATGTCAAAGGCTTCAAAAGATTTGCAATGTCTGGTATAAACCTTTGCAGAAAGTTAATTCTGCCAATAAAACTTTAAAGTCCTTTCTTGTGGCTGGGTAAGGGCAATTCTAGAATAGCTCTTATCCTTTCTGCATCAATGGTAATGCCCTCTTTTGACATGACATGCCCTAGCAGCTTGCCCTTATGTACAGCGAAAATGCATTTTTTGGGATTGAGAGATATCCCAAACTCTCTGCATCTCTCAAATAGTTGCCTCAAATGGAATAAATGCTCAAATGCATTCTTGGAAAAGACTGTGATATCATCTAGGTATACCAACACCAATTTGTAAAGCAAACCCCCGAAAGCCATGTCCATAGCCCTCTGAAAAGTTGAGCCAGCATTTGATAGACCAAAAGGCATCCTTTTGTAGGCCATGGTGCCCCATTTGGTAGTAAAAGTAGTTTTATACCGATCCTCCTCCTTGACTAATATTTGATTATAGCCAGAAAAACTGTCAAACAAGGAGAATTGCTTTGAGTTAGCTACTATCTGCAGGATCTGCTCCATTGAGGGCAACGGGTAGTGGTCTTTTAAGGAGGCTCTGTTTAGGTCTCTGAAATCGACACACAGTCTGATCTCCCCATTCTTCTTTCTGACAGGGACAAGGTTGGAGACCCAGGAAGTATGTTTGATTGGAAAAATGATCTTTCCCTCAATCAACTTAGTCAATTCTTTAATGATCAGGGGCTCTAGCTTTGGATTTAAGGGTCTTTGTTTCTGCCTTACAGGTTTTGCACCTGGCTCTAATTCTATAGTGTGCTGGGCAATGTGAGGGTCAAACCCTTTTAGGTCTGAATAATCCCAGGAAAACACATCTTCAAATTCATGGCACAGAGCAATAAAAGCCTTTCTATCCTCAGGCAAACAAATTTTACCAATTTTGAGAAGCTTACCCTTGAAAATTTCTAGCTCTTCGTAGTGCTCCTCCTTTATGTGCATGCCAGTTTTGGTCCTCTTCATCTGATCATCAGTGCCAAAAATAGACTCCAGTGTTACTAGTCCCTTGGGCAGCTTGTTTGTTCTTAATTGAATAATTTGATCATTGTCGTACTGCTGTCTGAACTTATCTTGGTTCACCATAGAGAATTCATCCTCTTCTAACAAAAAATGCAGGATTTGCTCATCATTTTCAAAGACCTGCCAATGAATGTCATTGTCAAGGATAGAGGGTCTATCCACTATTTTTACATGAGGCTACACATTCCTCCTTCGAATATCATTGGGGATATCAAATTGAGCCCCAATTGCAGCTAACGTATCTGCCTGGTAATTCTGATTTCTTGGGATAGATATCAGATTGAAAGCATTGAACTCTTCAATCATGTCCCACACCCTATGCTTATAGCATTTCAAAGTATCAGTCTTTGTAGCATGCACTCCTCTCACCTAGTTTACAATGAGTTCACTATCCCCAAACACCTGTAAACAACCAATCTTCATATTTCTTGCCCACTGCAATCCCTGGATTAATCTCTCATATTCAACAATGTTGTTGGTGCATGAAAAGGCAAAACGGAAAGCAGAATAATACCTGTCACCAAGAGGAGACACCAGCATTGCACCACCGCTAGATCCATTCCTACTTCTAGAGCCATCAAAGTACAGTTTCCATACCTGATCTTGCTCTTCTATCTATGGCTCTGGGCCCCCTACAAGGTTCAGAATTACTGATTCAGGCTCATACAGTATGTACACTCCCATACCAGTCTCTTGAATGTGTTCTTCTAGACCATCAACAGTATTTTCCAAGGCCCATTCCCTTAACAGTACCTCTGGTATACTTTCAGCTTGCAATTGCTGAGCAGCCACAAGCTCAGGATCATCAGAGATAATGCAAGTTACATTAACGACACTTGGAGTGTAGCGCTCTATGTGGTGATTTGAAAGCAATTCAGATTTTAGGGTTACTTTGGTGCCATATCGGGTCCTGAAAAATATGTGGGACTAGTCCGAGGATAAGTATCCTCCTATTTTTACTGTGAATTCCCTTGACAAACACATGGCAAAGTGAGGAGGTAGGTCTATGATGAACACTTCCTGAGTGATGGAAACATTTGGATAGGTATGTAAGGTGAGGCTCAGGTCCTTTATCACACCTATGGTGTTGACAGCCATGCCATCGAGCTGGAGCACACCCTTTGTTAGGGGCTGGTATCTCAATCCCAGTTGGTTTGCGATCTATTTTGGCATAATAGAACTACTTGCATCACTATCTACCATGCAATTGTGCACTAGCTTATCTCCTATTATTAACACATAGAATGGAAGTGGTTTGACAGTCTTGCTTGGTTGTTTGCTGCTGTCCTAGGGTGAATTGGTAAGGACAACCCTATTTGGGTCAATAGTTGTATCTTTGGATACTTTCAAATCAGATAAGGTAGACTGCAATATGTCCTTTTGACCCGGGATTGCTAAGGAATCTCACATAGACATTGTCACATTTGCCTTCTTCATATTCTCAATAATATTAAAAGGGGCAGCAACACCTACCTTCTGATGTGGCTTGGCGGCAGCAATATCAGCCTGTAAATGGGGCTACTCTTTGGTAGCTGCTTGAGTATTCCTTTGTAACGCATGGGGAAACTAGGACGTAGACAGATCATCAGGTCCTCTTTCTTTGCTTGTTGCCTAATCCATTTCATAACTCCTTTTAGCTCTCGTGTTCACCGCGACTGGAGTGTCATCTCTGTTCATGCGACAAACCTCATTTTCCTACCAATTTAGGAAGGCAGTATCATTCTGAGGCTGCTCTATCTACTGCACAGTCCCCTCATTAGATGTGCTTGGTTGCGAAACTGCAACACCTTGCACTGTCAGAGCTTGATTTATGGTTCCATTTGGACATGCTGCTTGACCATGCGACTGATTACTTGGAGAGCACCATTCATATTCAGATGCTAGGTTGTTCTGAACAGGGATGATGTCACTAATGACACTGGTGAATGCAAGATTATAAGGCTGGAAAGGCCTCTGGTTCACATTCTGCCTAGCCCCCTGGTAATTATTCTGGTAGGGTGGCCTATTAGCTTAGTAGGGTTGGTTTTGTCCCTGATAAGGCTGGCTTTGTCCTTGGCTATGTGGCTGGTAGGGCTGTTTATTCTAGAATTGCTACCTTTTCATATTTGTCAGCTCATTACCAAAAGATTGCAACAATCCCTTGATCTCTTGTAACTCGAAAGACTGATTTGGAGCAGCACTTTCTGGCCTATTTGGCTGCACATTAGCTGCTGGTAAAGCTGGAGTGGCAGGTATAACAGATATGGGAGGTACATATGTTGGGAATGGTGGTTGAAAGGTAGGGAAAATTGGCAAAGGAGGCCTAGGGGTGATCTTACCAGCCTAAATGAGACTGTTTTCAGCCCTAATGGCTATGGTATAAGCCTGTGGTAAGGAAAATCCTCCCATTGATTGAATCATGACAGAGATGTCACTATTCAAAGCTCTCAAAAAATATAGGAATGCATGGTCATCAGTAGGTCTTACTGTTGGTGGGATTATGTCCCACGTCTTTTGGAAATGGTGGTTGAAGTCTGACATTACTTCGTGAGGGGCCCTTTTGATTGTAGACAGGTGCTCCACCAGCGATAGATGGTCTGATTTGTCCTCGAAGAAACTACACAATTCTTCTCCCAAGTGATCCTAGGAATCTATGGAATTCACCGGCAGACTTCTAAACCACTGTAGAGCCTTCCCTTTCAGGGAAGCTGCTAACAGCCTAATTGCTACATTTTCTTCTATCACATGATGGACAGCACACAGGTTTGCAATGTCCTTGATATGCTCAGCTGGAGTGGTCTGATCTTCACCACGAAAGAACGGTAAACTCCTCAGGGCAGCGATAGGGATATCATCATGCTGAGCTTGATTCAATAGGCTGCCTTGATTGAAAGCAACAAAGAGCTGATTTCTGGCCGCAGGGATCATCATGACTAAGGCCCTTAGGGTAGTATGAGCTCCAACTGGAGGGGGAGTCGACTTGGCTCTCCTAGACTAGGCACGAGTCCTTTTGTGCTTCTCAGCTGTTACCCCTCTTCTCCTAGGCGGGGATAATTGCAGGTATTCGAAAGGTGAGGAGCTACTTCAGGTAGGTATTCTTCTCATAAGCAGAAATACACTGATTCTGCTAGACCAAAGTTTGGAGTCACCAAATGTGCAAGTTCCAACCTCTTACAGGTCTAGATATCACTGGTTGCACATCAAAACTAGTAATCCAATGTAGTACTCAAACTGTTACTCTTAATTCTGGTCCCACCGGGCGTGCCAGAAACTGTTATCACCCAGATTTGCACCCTTTGCTGCAGTTATGAGATCTTAGCAATCTAGGGTAACATGGGAATGATCTTGAAGTGTGGGACCTTGCGATTTGAGATCAGACCTCCAGAGAAGGTTGGTTCCTTTCTCTAAGCCTATTACTTAGAGCAGTGATACTAAACCTAGCACTAAATAACTTGCAGGGGAAAGAGTTAGAAGGAAAACTGAAATGGAAAAAGGGGTGATACACCAGATTTAGTGAGAGATGGTGGTCAAGGTGTGGACACAACAATGAATCTTTTGCTGCTGGAGGGGGATTCACACAGACTTATGACTGGTTGAGGCTTCGGTATGAAGGTTAAACCTATAGAGGAGCCATTTTACCCACAGAACAGATTATAACTTCAATTAAAACACAGAAATCTAGACATAAGAGAGGCAAGAAATTAGCATCTTTAATCATAAAGGTCTAGAAAACTATTACAACACAGAAATATTTCATAGCAGGGGTATACCAACATAGCTAATTACATTCATTGGTGGATAAAAGGAAGACAACAGAGGCTAGATTCAGGCACAGTGAGTCACATTCCCATACCCTTGCAATTACACTAAGAGGTCTAACTACAAAAAAAATTAGCAACATAACAGCCCCAAAATCAACCATCCTCCCTTTTGTGAAAGAGTTTACATTGTCCTTTATAGGTTAGACCCCTGCCAGAAGAGCAACGAGTCTCTGATTCATGGAACCCAGGCCATAAATGCCAGAAGTAGGAAAGTATGGGGTAGAGGCTGGTGAAGGGACATGGGCCATGTCGCTACCAGGCCAAAAACGCAAAAAAACTGCAGCTAGGACGCAAAAAAGGATAGGATATGGGGAAGGAACCTCCAAAGTCATCGCTCAATGTGCAAGAAATGGTCCTGAAGGACAAAAAACCCATACGCCATGAATGCACCTGTAGAAACCACCAACCAGAGCCACTGTGGAGAAGAAAAGTCCCCCGCATCTTCAAGACGGCTGCTGAAATGTCCAATTGGCCAAAATATGCAAAGCCAGATCTGGAAAATGAAAACCAAAACATCCGCTCAAAAACCCTGCCAAATGAAAGAGGAGGCAAAAACATGCACTTTTTCCTCTTACAGCATGTCAAAATTCGTCAGGACGGAGGAGATATAGGCGGTCAAAGTTTTGGTCAACTGCCTGTATATATCTCTTTGCATCTGTGTATATATCAGCCTCTGAAAATACCTCTAATTCTGCCTTTGCATGTATAAAAGCTTTGCATGTATCTCCATTTTTGGTGCCTAAAAGGCCTCTGCAGTTGCTTCAGAATATGCATTTGAAAATGCCTCTTAAATCATCTTTGTATGTGCAAGAGCCCTTGTATATTCATTCGCCACTGCCACGTGGCACCCTCTGATTCACCATTGAGTTGGGCTGAGGAGCGGCTCTAAAACTGCATCTCCTCTTGTATATTGCATTGTATATACAAGCATATAATCGCATGCACACATACAAGCCGCGGACTTGAAACTGCAACAGCTGTATTTGATCTTTTCATGAGATCCAACTTGTATGTAGATATGTATATTTGGTTGTATGTGCAGACATACAACCACAAATATGCAAGCGGTGGGCCTTGGGCCTTGTCTTTCTCTTTGTATCCTCTGCTTGTATATCACCGATATACAAAAGTCCCTTGTATCTTGTGGGCCCCACCTCTTGCACATATTCAACCTTTGTATATTTCTTTGCATGTATATTTGGTATCTGTCTCTTTGTATGTTGAAACATACAATCGCCTCTTATACAAGGTGAAGCTGAAAACATCATAGAACAAAATGAAACCTCTATTCGGGTCCGGGTTGTATATTTCGCTTGTATATCGGCCTTGTATGTTGAACATACAACCCGATATACAAGCCATTGTAGCGCTTTCACTTGTATGTATAACACATGCAATCCTCCTTGTATATGCGCGGGCCCCACCTCTTGTACATTCGGCCATATACAAACACCTTTGTATGTTTACTTGTATATCCGAATATACAAGTACAACATACAAATCCCAACATGCAAGCGGGAATCTTTGACAAAATATACCTGCAATGTATACTTTTCATTGTATATAGTCGCATGTATCTTGGCCTTTGCATGTATATTTGGTATCTTTGACTTGCATGCTCCCTGCCTTGTACATTGGCGAATGTACATTCCACTGTAGCAGATGTATGTCCGTCGGCCTTGTATGTTTTTTATTGTATATTTCATTGTATATGCAAATATACAAACCCGATATGCGATTGGGATGCATACAACCATCTTTTCCACCTTTTTGAAAGCTGATTGAGACTTTTTTGCTTGCCAATGTACATTTGAACTACATGTTGACCAAAACTTTGACCATGAATAACTTCTTTATTTGGCAAAATTTTGGGGTGATGTAAAAAGCAAAACTGCCTATTTTTTCAAGCTCTTTCCAAAGGTAAGGTTTTTTTAGGCAAGGTTCCTGGGAAATTTGGCATTTTAAGCTTTATAGGAACATTTCCAAAGGATTTTCAAGGAAATACTAGGTTAACCATTTGACTTTGGGCAGAGGAAAATGGGATAACAGTAGTATCATTACCCACAGTGGTAAAGTCACGCTCAATACCACCCCTCCAAGGTCGTCACCTTCTCAATCCAACTTCCGTCAGTATAATGTCATAGACCAATTATAGAAAACTCCAGCCCACATTTCTATCTTGGAGTTGTTGCGTCTATCTCCTTCCCCTAAGGAGATCCTTGAGAAAGCCTTAGTGGAAACCACTGTCCCCACTAACTTGGCCCAAGAGAAGTTTCAGACCATGGTAGGTAATCTGACCTCCTCAAGCTCCATATCATTTACCGAGCAAGATGACCTCTCTGTGTCTCAACCTCATAACACCCCTCTACATATTGTCTCCTTCATCCACAAGCACCGCATCAAGAGGGTCCTCATTGATGGGGGGGCCGGTTTAAATATTTGCACGTTAAAGCTAGTCCTTGCATTGGGGTTCTTCGAAAAGGTAGTGGATCCAAGGAAGAAGATTACTATCAAAGCATATGATGAAGAAAAGCCAACTACAAAGGGAACAGTAGTCCTACCCATACAAGTGGGACCAGTAATAAAAGATGTTGTGTGCCAAGTCCTTGATAAGGAGCTTGCTTATAATATTCTTCTAGGGAGCCCATGGATTCATGCCATGAAAGCTATACCCTCAACCTATCACCAATGCATAAAATTCTTGCACAATGGCAAGCAAGTCACCATCCAAGGTGACCCTGACCCCTTTCAGCATTGCAACTCCTTCCTTGCCAAACCCGATTACATCATACCAAACAATAGAGCATCTATATCCCCTATCCCACAGCACGATCATACCACTGAAGCCTCCTCATCAAGGCCCAAAGAGTAGAAAATTACCATAAAAGAAAGCAGAGTTGGAGAATACTCCATAGAGCACAGCCTCAATCTAGCCAAGATGCCTTTGTCTCCTTGATCTTTTGGCTGACCCAATCATTTTCCAAAGCCATCTGCTCCTCCTGTAGCTCCCGCAACTCCCTTTGTAAAATGGGGGACCTTATCTGATGAAACAGAGGAAAGAGATATCCTACAATGGCTTTATACTGAAGAAGAGAACACATCACAAGAACTGCCTAGGCTCCCAACAGAACTCTATGGGCAAGGTGAAACTATCCTACACATAATGGGCTATGAAGGACAAGGCCCCATTGGCCTCAGAAAATAAGGAATCATAGAACCTATTCAACATTCTTAATCCTCATTGGTTAGAAATACAAATGGTCTAGGATACAAAGGCAAGGGCAAAGCTAAAGAAAATGCTTGTCTTGTAGAAATGATCCATACACTTCAAGAGGACAGCGACACAGATTCCAATGAATATGAGTGGGATGAGCTAACAGAGCATTCCTATGATGACAAAGATGTCGATACCATCCAAACTTTTAGCCCCTACCGTGAGGGACAAACGCTACCGAGCATACCACTAGAGTCTGATTTGCCCATCTCTAAGATTATGGCTTTCGAGGAAGGTTCAAGTTCCATCGCAATAAACAACTTGGAGGAAAGTACCATCCCAAACACCACCCCTACCGATACTCCTAGCGTATTCATTCACACTATCAATGAATCAGGTCTATCCTCTGACTCCCTCCCCCTTGTGCATCCTGAGCTTATTGACTGGGATATGTGAGGAACTCCCCAACTAGATATGTTCTAGAATGATGATGCTTACATTGACTATATGGAACTTAGGAACCACCTACCCAAAGGAGATCATAAAGCTGGTTTCGCTATTGAGCTTAATATCGTGGCTTACTTTGGAGAGGGTGCCAAGCCTTCCAATCACAAAAATATTAAGGTAAAAACTGGATCTGATGGTGAAAACTATTTTGCGGTAATGTCAGATCCCAAAACAGTAAAAAGAAAGGATGCATCTAAAGGTGAAAACCCAACTGTGGCACCTGATGATGGAAGGCTTGATAGTCTCCCCATAGACATGCACTAGGAGAAGTCCCAAATTGTTGTAGAACCAACAGACCCTGTTAATATTGGTACAGAGGAACAGCCTAAGATCATTCACTTTGCTAAATCTCTTACTCCACTAGAAAATACCAGGTTTGTTCTGTTCTTCAAGAAAAAGAGGGGCAGCTTCGCTTGGTCATATGCAAACATGCCAGGTCTGGACCCAAACTTGATTCTACATCATCTTCCATTAGATCTAGGAGTAAAACCAGTGAAGCAGAAACTTAGAAAGATGCATCCACACATAGTGCTATTGGTCAAAGAACTCAAGAAGTTACTAGATGTAGGGTTCATCAGAGCTATAGACTACCCGGAGTGGATATCCAACATTGTACCAGTGTCCAAACCTGATGGCCAAATTAGACTATGCAATGATTTTAAAGATCTAAACAAAGCCTACCGCAAGGATGATTTTCCATTGCCAAATATAGATATCATAGTCGACTTAACAGCAGGGCATACCATGTTATCTCTCATGGATGGATTCTCAGGATATAATCAGATCTGAATAGCACCAGAAGACCAACACAAGATAGCTTTTATTTGTCCATGGGGCACTTTCTGCTAGAATGTCATGCCATTCGGGCTAAAAAACGCAGGAGCCACATATCAACATGCTATGATGACTATATTCCATGATATGATGCATGTAACAATGGAGGACTATGTCGATGATATCCTAGCAAAGTCGCTCACAAGAGAATCACACCTGGATGTGTTAGAGAAAGTCTTCCAGAGATTAGACCAATTTAGAGTCAAGTTGAACCCAAAGAAATGTGTGTTTGGAGTCACTGCAGGCAAGCTACTAGGTTTCATCATGTCGGCAAATGGAATAGAGGTGGACCCCGCCAAAGTCAAGGCTATTATGGACATGCCACCACCTAAGACTCTTACTCAATTAAGATCACTACAGGGAAAGCTACAAGCAATCCACAGATTCATATCCCAGCTAGCCGACAAGTGCCAACCATTCAGTCATCTCCTGTACAAGAACATTCCATTCAGATGGGATGAAAGGTGTGAAGAGGCATTCAACAAACTGAAAGAATATCTTATGAATCCACCCATTCTCATGCCTCCTATTCAAGGGAATCCACTGATACTCTACATATCTGCTACACCTACAGCTCTTGGGGCTCTTCTAGTGCAACAAGATTATGAGAATAAAGAAAGAGCCGTCTACTACATCAGCTGAACATTAGTGGGCTATGAATTGCAATACTCACAGATAGAAAGATCATGTCTTGCAGTAGTTTTTGCTTCACAAAAACTCTAACATTATATGCTTGTACATCTAGTTAAACTCATTGCAAAAATAGATCCACTAAAGTACCTACTAAGCAAAGCAGCTCTCACGGGTCGCCTAGCTAAATGTGTAATGCTCTTAAGCAAATATGACATTGAGTATGTAGACAGAAAAGCTATTAAGGGACAGATCATTGCTGATCAACTAGCGGATGCACCATTACAGGACACCACACCGATGCAATTTGAGTTTCCAGATGAATCCCTATTCAACATATCAACATATTCCTAGAAACTTTACTTCGATGGGTCCTACACAAATCATGGATTGGGGGCAGGAATCTTGTTTGTGACTCCTCATGGTGACACATTTCCAAAGTCTTACCGTTTGTTATTCCCATGCATTAATAACATAGCAGAATATGAAGCCTTAGTAATTGGTCTCAAGATGGCAACTGAGTGGAAAATCCAAGAGCTACATGTCTACGGTGATTCTCAACTTATAATCAATTAAGTCAACGATGATTACCAAACCAAAGATGAAAAGCTTGTCTCATACAAGCGGATGGTTGACGACTTCAAAGAACACTTTGTAATCATCACTTTCGAACAGATACCTAGGATCGAGAACAAAGAAGCAGATGCCATGGCAACCATTGCCTCTCTCCTCGAGATACCTAAAAATGAGTCACGGTACGAGTTCTTAGTGGAAACTATCTGGCAACCAGCTTATGATCTTCTTGAGACCCATTTCATATGCCTTCTAGTTGGATCTGATTCACCTTGGTATGGTAAGATTTACACTTACCTCAAGGACAACATCCTCCCACCTGACCTATCTTCTAACCAATGACAAACTTTTATATGCCAAACCTCTCGCTACACCATCATTGCCGATACCCTATACCAACATGGCCTAGATGGTACTTTACTCCGTTGTTTAGAATGAGAAGAATCCATAACCACTTTGTAAGACGTACACGAATGGATCTGCAGAACACACTCTATCGGTCCTTCCTTAGCCAAGAAACTCATGCGCTTGGGTCATTACTGGCTGAACATGGAAATGGATTAATATCAATTTGTCAAGAAGTGCAAGCAGTGCCAAATACATGGGAACCTAATACATGCACCAGCTCAAGAGTTGAGACCTTTAACGACACCTTGGCCTTTTCGCTAATGGGGACTTGACCTTGTGGGAAAAATCCATCCACCCTCATCCAACGGCCACAAATTCATCATAACTGCCACTGAATATTTTACAAATTGGATCGAAGCCGTTCCCCTCACCATCGTCACAGGTAAGCAAATCTCCTCATTCATCCTAAATTACCTCATCTGCAGATACAAAATTCAAATCCATTATCATGGATAACAGAAGACCATTCAAAAACTAGGATGTCCAAGAACTTTGTGAATGATTCAAGATCCAACATCATTTCTCCACTCCATACTACCCCCAAGGTAACGGTCAAGCTGAAGCATCCAATAAGACCATCTTAAAACTCCTCAAGAAGACAGTCAACGATGTTGGCCGTGATTCGCATATCCAACTCAATCCTGCTCTGTGGGCCTACAAAACTAGTATACGCACTCCCACAGGTGCTACACCCTATGCCCTTGTCTATGGCTCAGAAGCTATCCTCCCCATTGAGGTCGAATTACCATCTCTCAGGGTGTCATTAAAAGGTCTCATATCAGATGAGGAATACAGAGTCTCCAGGTTGCAAGAACTAGAGTTACTAGAAGAGAGGCAACAGAAAGCCTTTGATCATCTCAAAGCATATCAACAAATGATGTCAAGAAGCTATAACCACAGAGTTTGCCCAAGAATCTTTAAAGTTGGAGATCTTGTTCTTAAGGAGAATTTGCGCAACCAACAAGATAGAGAAAAGAAAGGAAAGTTCAAACCCAACTGGCTTGGGCCTTATGTAATTGTAGTTGCTTATGGATCAGGGGCATATCAGTTGGCAACATCAGAGGGTGAGCTATTCGAAGACCCAATCAATTGCATGCACCTTCGCTGGTTCTATACCTAGGAGAACCCCAATGGAAGGGGGGCATAAAATACAAAAAAATCAAAAAATTAGAAAAATACAAAAAATTCAAAAAAGTCAGAAAAATACAAAAAAATTGTCCTTTGGTGAAAACTTGGCAAACAGGTGCCTTGGATAGGTATCATGGTGAAAACCTAGCAAACAGGCATCATGTATACTTTCTAGCTTCTTTGTGCAAATAAAAGCAAGTGGTGAAAACCTGGTAAACAGGCATTACTTGTGATGAACCACCTTCTCCATCTTTGGGAAACTAATCACCTTGTGTCCATTCTTCTTTCACTCGTGTCCCATTTGACCCATATCTATCCCACAATAAAATCCTAATAGTTACCTATCATGGCTTGATAATCTGTCTCTTTGTTGGCCTTGTCAACAAAGGTTTTGTCCCATACTGTATCCTTAAGTGTGAGCCTAGCATAGTGTCTCTCATCAGTTCATCCATGGTCCAGGTCCGTGAACTACGTTGCCTCTACGCTATCACATAGGCAAGGCCATTTTCAATGCACCCCTGAGGCTTCCACTATCCCATCCGTCCCGTATCTAGTCCTTCTATCCATCTGAGTCCATCTCCACTTTCTCTCGCCTAGGTCTTAGGTCCATTAGGGTTCACCTCAAACTATGTTGCCTCTGCGTTGTCATGTAGGCAAGGCCATTTAGCAATGAGCCCCTGAGGCACTGGGTCAGTCCCTTAGGGTCTGTCTCCCCAATAAGGATTGTAAAATCTTCTCACCAAACAAGCAAGTGCAAGCATAACCCGCGCTTCAAGCAGAAATTTTGACACAAGGCATTTTAACCTATCCAAAGCAAAGCAAATACCCAAGGCCCTCTAAATGATTTTACTCAAATTATGGCAAGAAATAAACACATCTAAATGCAAAAATGTTTTATAAATTGGAAACATGGTTACAACACTAAGTCTCAATTTTTGCCATTATGTCTTCCTATGCTACTCGAGGATGCCAAAAGCTAGAGATGCTATGATGGGGGCATAATTATTTTCTTTGTTTGTTGCTTGTGTATTAAACTTTAGTAATATGAAGCCTTGTCTAAGGACATGATCGGCAAAAGATCATCGAGGACATCAAAGGTCTCACATGAACGGGGGTAATCCTTGTTTGTTGATACACAAGAAATACTCAGGTCATCTCGGTTCAATTATATCTTGATGCTTGTATTAGCTTGCTAAATCAAAATCCATGTAAGAAATACTCAGGTCATCTTGGTTCAATTATACCTTGATGCTTGTATTAGCTTGCTAAATCAAAATCCATGTAAGAAATACTCAGGTCATCTCAGTTCAATTATACCTTGATGCTTGTATTAGCTTGCTAAATCAAAATCCATGTAAGAAATACTCAAGTCATCTCAGTTCAATTATACCTAGATGCTTGTGTTAACTTATAACATTTCAGAAAAATACCAAAAAACTCGCCCAATGATGAAACAAAGCACTCCAAAATATTTGCATCGTTAAGATGTCAAAATCCATGCATCCATTTACACATCCGTACATCCGTATCCCATGCAATAAAAGATCCAAACAAAGCAAAGTAACAATACAAAGTGAAGCTTGTGAATCTTTCTATCGAGCCATTCTTCTGTCAATTGATCTTCTATCTATCATCCTGCCATTTCTGTGTCGATAGCGTACATCTGGACATCACAAAAATAGAGCATATAGTTGCATATCATATCATATGAGATAGTCATTTACATGATTAAATCAGTTGCATACATAATACAATGCATTAGGTCATCCATATACAATCATCATATAGTGTCAAAATAGAAAACAACCAAAAACATAGTTAAGTGCATCACACATAGATACCATTTGCACTCACACACATTACAAACACATCAAATAAATCATTTAAAACTGTATTAGATCATATAAACATCACATAGCATCATATCAAAAAGTTGCATCCAAATAACATCTCATAAAGCATTAGATAAAATATCTAAGTCTGCATGTGCATCACATCATACAATAGAAAAAATCATAAACTCATAGCATATAGAGCAAGTCATATAGCTGCATCGTCATATACATGTCATAAAATGGGTCCAAATGTACAATATCATAGTATCTATCTCTGAATCAAAGTCATATACAAAATACATCATAATGGATGGTGATACATGTCTCAAAAATATAAGTGTGGTACAAGTCTACCCCTACTGCTGTGGACCACCACTGCCAATAGTGCCTCCTCCTTTGCTAGCCTCAGACTGCTGTGGGCCCACCATAGAGGCCCCTGACTTTGATGGACCTACTCTCTGGGATGTTGTAGACTGGCTCCTAAAGCTCAAGGCCCTCTGACTCGTTGGCACGACACTGTGATACAACCCCCAATAGTACTGTGCCTGAGCCTGCGCTTTGGCAAGCTCACCTTGCACATGTGCTAGCTGTGTCTATGTCTGTGCTAACTGTACTTGTGCTTGCTGCACCTGCCCAACCAAGAAACTAGTCGCTGCATCTGTCCGCAGGGCTACCAATGTGGTGTCCCACTCTACACAGATAATGCGTATCCATGCATCTACCATGTCTCTCTCTCTAGTCAACCCCGCAATCACCTCTGCGTCTGTCTCTCGCTGGGTGTCGGCTCTCTTGAGCTATGCCCGCAGCTGCCTAATCTCTCCCCTCAGGATAGCTATGGTCCTCTCCTCCACATATGGCTATGCAAGACCCTTAGCTGCCTCTGCCTGTCTCTGCCCCTATGGCTAAGGTCCCTGCTGCTGTGCCACCTGCTGGGGTGGTGGCATCTATCCTCGTTGTACCTACGGTATCTACTGTGCAACCTCTAGTCCCTCCTCAACCCTCCGCCTCTGTCTAGGTCGTCCTCCATCATCACCACCTCCTCCACCTCCTCCATCATCTCCTCCATCTCTGCCACCCCCTCGACCCCCTCATCCTCCTCTCCTCCCCCTCTTCTTCCTCCGGCCCACCTGGCCCTTGTCATCTGAATCTACCTCATCTATGCGAGGCATCAGCACCCCAGGTCCTGAATATCTTAGAAATGGGTGTGCAGTAAACCAATCCTCATAATCCTGTGTCACTCCTCCATCTGCAATCGTCCTCCTCATGTCCCAGACAACGTAAGGTGTCTTCCAAAACTCAACCAGTGCCTCCTCATAGGATTGCATCAGCCCCCATCTATACCTCTCCACGTGTGTCCTGGCAAACCGCGCCTGCCCCTGTGGCATGCCCTGTCTCCTCCCAACTGCCTCTGTACCCGGCTGACTATTTGCCTCTCCAAGATGAAGCATGTCTGTCCTATCAGCCACCGCATCTGGTAGCAGTAGGGCAACTCATCTGCCTCATCATCCCATGGCTCACAGTCTAGATATGGTCGCCACTCGACCACATCTACTCCATCCAATGCATGCTGCCAGTACTCCAGCTTCCCCAGCCTGTGCTGGGAAATCACTCTTGCATAGCCATAGTTGTATGGCTCCCCTCTCTGTCTCTCGAACAAATGGATCGGTCTAGTGATAGCTATGTGCTCCCATAGCCAAAACTGTAGAAGTGACACGCCTACAGATAGGCTCGTACTCCTATGATATACCACCTGGTGCATATCATGGTATAAATGAGCAAGTACGCAAACCCCCCATGCATACCGAGTACCCTCTGCAATCATCCTCTCCATGATCCTACCCCATCCAATGGGGAACCCATGTGACCTCCTGTCGGGGCATACCACACCTCCGTTCAGTCCTGCTACAATGCCAGGGAAGTAGTTGTAACACTCATAGATGTCCTGCCATGGGATAACCTGTCCTACCAGCTCAGTGTCATCAAACACTCACCTGCACTCAGCGAGTCCTGCACCTCTCTATGGATCATACTCCACCAAGTCACCCTGAATAGGCATGTGTAGAATCCGGTAGACATCCTCCAAGGTGATGGTCATCTCACCAGTAGGGAGGTGGAAGGTCCCATCCTCACTGTGGAATCTCTCCACTACAGCAGTCAGCAATCCGCAGTTCACCTGAACCTCGGGCATGAAGCAAACATAGTCAAGTCCCATAGCACTGAGTGCCTCTCTATCTATCTCTGTCAACATGTATCTCTGCAACATAGGCATAGGGAACTACTCCCTAGATTGAAGTGTATCTCGTATATCCTCCTGCAAGCATGCAAAACAAGGCATCAATCCAAAACTGCAAGTCCCATACTCAACATATCTATAGAAACATATAAACTAACTTAGCATTTCAAATTGATCAAAATAGCACACTACATCTCTTGACTAGATTCCTGCAATTTCAGAGATAGCTTATCGATTGACGTGTCAAGAAGGACACCAATCGAGTCAATTTGCTACGTCTTTTGCTTATCTATATCATATGAGCCACAACAAGTGGTAAATGCATTGTTTCACAGTAAATGCGTCGTTTCTTGACCTATGTGCCACTTCTGGTATATGCGTAGCAAAAACACATGTATGCGCCGCCCTATGCTACACATGCGCCGCTCCGGTGTATGCGCTGTTACATCTCATGCATGCACAACAAGATTATGTATGTGCTGACTTATTTTACGTATGCGCTAATTCTACAGATGTGCCACTTTATTGCATGTATGCGCTTCCAAACGACATATGCACCGTTTCGCGCAACATATGCGCCGATCTGTGTTTCGGCGCATCTATTTTCCCTAATTTTCTCCTAGCATTTATGACCCTCAAATGCGACCCTAGGGAAAGTTTTTCGAGCTATATACCGGGGGTCCTGCCTCTACTGGCCGGTCGAATCGACGAACGCGCTTCAATCGATGCTCCTCGCATGGAATGTCCATCTTCATTCTGACTGCTTTATGCTCTGATTGCTCTTAGCTCTCCAATGCGAATCAAACCAAGACAAGTGTGCAAATGAATTGTCTTGTGGACCCAGCTCCTATTTATAGCATGCAAACCCTAACCTGGCTAGGTGGTGACTACGACTACTTCCCGCACCCATTTTTCTTCCAGTTTTCTTCTCATGTCTCTAAAGCACATCTTGTTTTCTTCCAACCTAACCTAAACCCTTCATCTTCGTGAGATTGTCCGTCTCATGACTTCTGCCTTTTTCCCATCCAATCTCCCAAGGGGGCATCCTATCGTTATAACCTGTACTAGGGGCAGACTGGGGCATGTATCACCATCAGACTTTTTATTCTTTGAAGCAACGCAGTAAACTACATTGCATCAAAGAGGGGCAAAATGTATATGCCTAAAAATGGCATGATTTAGTCTAAATAAATATTCTTAATATTTATTCCCTTCTAAATTCTTCTATCAATAAATAAATAAACAAATTTATTTATTTGATTCACATTCCTCTTAATTAATTAAATATCAAAATATTTAATTATTTCTTTTAAAGTCTAAATTTAATAAAATCAATTTATTTAATTAAATTCCCTAAATTCTTCTAATGTCTCACATAATTAAATAATCCTACATTATTTAATTAATCATAATTCCACCTCATCAATCCACCTCATCTTGCCACCTCACCTTTTCCACCTCACCATGTTGCACATGTAATTAAATATTCTAAATATTTAATTAGCTAATATTCCCTCACCCACATGTCCTATTTCTTCTCTAATCAAAATTGTTAACTGATCAATCAATTCTGTCAAGCTCCTTAATGTATTTGGGTAACTGATCAATCAATTCAGTCAATTCCTCTATCCATTCTATTAACTCTTCAATCAATTTTGTTAACTCCCCTATTACATGATGGAAGTGGTGTTGGCAATAGACACTATATGGATTCATGATTGTTGTCATTGACGGCAACAAAGTTCATCCCACACATCTGCAAGACATGGTGTGTCTCTATGGGAAGTCAGAATGAAGAATGTGGTGGTCCGGTAAACAAGAACAGAGCATGTGGCAAGGTCCGACAGACAGGTCTGGATCTCTCAGAGAAAGTATCTTGGTGAAGTGTAGATTTGGGGAAGTCAAGAGGACTACCTTGAGTGATAGATTCCAAGGTTTTAGCCTCCGGTGATAGATGAGGTAAAAGATATGAATACTTGAGTACCGAGTTCTTGAGTGACAGTGTGAACAGAGGAAGAACTGACTGACGGAACATTAGACTTTTTTCTAGATGCGTTTCTGATGGTGGTAAAGGTTATGAAGACATGAATTATGTTTGGCCAACATGATTAATGATTTCTACAAGTATATGCTTGATCCGCATTACTTGATGTGCAAGGATTCAGCCGACAGAACAGAGTTTGTGAAAAGATTGACTGTTCCGGGTGCCGACTAGAAAGATAATGAAATCACTTGTGTGGATATATATATATAGGATGGATTTATTTGTGACAGGTGTTGTGGTAATATGTGATATGCGAATAAAAGTAGAGTAGAGCAGAAGCAGTAAGGAAGGTCTGGTATGTGAAAGGAAAGCAGCATAAGAGAAGAGGAAAGATGAAGTGCAGCAGATCAGTGTACTGAGCCTAACCGGAATTGAAATCTAGCATATGTGGATGCCTCCAATCAGTTCAAGTATTGTATAACACTCTTTTGTAGATAGTGTGTCTCTTGTAGGCAGTGTGCCTCCTTGTGAGCAGTGTGCTCAGGCAGTGAGCCCTAATTGGCAAGTGCCATTTTGTATTTCCATTCTTCTAACAGAGAATACAATCTTGGGTTAATCACCCCATGGTTTTTTCCCTTAATAGGGTTTCCACGTCAAAAATATTGTGTCATGTGTATTTCCATTTCATGGTTATGTTTGCTCATTTGAATTAATGTTACATTGATTATTAATAAAGTTTAAAAAGAGAAATAATTAGGATAACTGATTCACCCCCTATCAGTTATCAACAATTGGTATCAGAGCTAAGTTCCTCCTAACAAAGCCTAACAGCTTGAGGAAGATCTGGGAGTTCAAATGGATGCATATGGTTTAAGGGAGCAACTCAAGACTGTCCTTGATGATATTGAATAGTCAAACTCTGAAGTCAATGAATTAAAGGAAAGACTCAAACAAGCTAATGATCTCATGAGAGAACTAAAAGACAAATTAAGTCTCTCTATGAAAAAGAGAAAGGAGCTGCTTCAGCAATTGGCAAGACAAGGTGAAGCAAATAATGCAAATGAAGAGCTAAAGGAAAAAACTGAGTTGTGTGAAAAGTTATCAAAAGAAATCATTATGGTAAGACATGAAATGGAATCAGGAGTCATGAAGTTTACCCAAGAAGTTGAAGAGAAAAGAAAAACTGAAGATAATCTAAGACAATCTCTCAAGGAGAAATCAGAAGATTGCCACCAGATGGATAGAATTATCAGACATCTTGAATCTGATCTTGAAGATGCTAAAGATAATAAAGAAAAACTTGAGGATCAAATTGTCTCTCTAAAAAGGGATCTTCAAATAGCAAATGAGTATAAAGAGAAATTCAAGATAAGTTCTGCTCAACTTGAAGTTCTTCTTGGAAGTCAAAAGAAGGTAGATGACAAGTGTGGTTTGGGATATAAGAAAGGAGAAAGCTCCGGATCTGGTCAAAAGAATTTTGGATCAGAAAATCCAAGGATCAGGCCTAGAAGAGCTTCGGTAAGACAGCCTAATGCTCAAAGATATCCATCCTTCAATGGATACTGCCACAACTACAATCACTTTGGTCACAAAGCTAATCAGTGTAGAAAGAGAATGAATCAGACTAATTCATCCTTCTCCGGATAGTGTTTTAACTACAAAAAGTATGGTCACAAATCTCATGAATGCAGAATTATGCAAATGAACAAATCATTCAATGGTAGATGCTTTGCATGCAATAGAATAGGTCATATGGCTAATCAATGCAGATCAAGAGGATATCAATCCAATATGCAAAGAAATGTTGTTTGTCAAATTTGCAATAGATCCGGTCATATTGCAAAATTCTGTAGAAGCAAGAATCAGGACAAAAGAGGTCTGGTATATCATAAACAGAATCAAGATAAGGGGAAACAAAGGTGAATGCAGATGAAGTTAAAAGTGAGATGAACAAGATTTGGGTAAAGAAGAGTATAGAGAATGTAGAGGATGGATCCACACTAGACTCTGGTGCTAATATTCCTTCCAGAAATTAAGAGATGAGCTCTAGCTCAGGGGGAGACACAAAGAAAAACTTGTTCCCCCAGCCAGTCAATTGGTGCCTGAAATTGGCACATGTGAAGCTGTGCATCAAATGGTTTCTAGAGAAACATGTAAAGAAGGTCAGGTAAAGATCTGAGAGATCCGCAAGAAAATTTAAAAAGTTTAATTCCTTCAGAATTGGTCTGATTAAACAAGTCTTCTAGGAAAACAGGTTTCTCACAAGGTTGGCCCGGTATGGATCCAAATTGAAATAGCCTGATCTGCGGATATATGAGATGATCAGGAGAAGAAGTGGACATTGTGATTCATCACTAACATCAATCACAAAGGCATCATAATGATCCAGATGAGTTTCTTCCTCCTTGAACAAGGAAAACCAGGCAAACCAGAATGAATTAGGTTGTGCATTTATTGCAGGGTGAAAATTAGGGCTTCTTGGAATAAAAGAGTTCATTTGTCTATCATTTACACATTTGTACACTCACATGTGAAGAAGAAAGAAAAGGAGCTCTGCAAACAACTTCTCCCAAAAGATCAAGGCAACTCTTCATACAGCTCTATTCGGATTTCTTCGTGTGCCCTAACCTACGTAAAAGGTATTTATCGTTCTTGATATCCTTCAGTAAGATTGTTTGATGATGGCTACTCCAAATATAGTAAAGATCTCTGATAGACCTCGGCCCACATTTAAGAAACATCCATATAAATCCTTGGAGGTAGATCCCCTAGAAGCATTTTCCAATGTTCCGCATGGCGTTTTGCATACAGAAGACAGTAGGGTTTACATACATGCAAATATTGAAGAGTTTGGGGAATTCAAACTAAGAGATATCTATCACAAACAACTGTTAGATGATTCATTTGAGCTCAAACCCCAATACAAGGGCCTCCGGATTAAGCACTTTGCACAATTCATACATTTCCCCTATTTTACTGAGAATGAATGGGGCAGGTACATTTTGAGCAGAATACATGACAAATTCATGTGGTTAAATGGACCATTCAAAATCACAAAAGATGCCATTAGGGCAGTTACTGGATTACACTCATCCGGTGGGATTCCTGTTCTTAAATCTGTGAAGAATCAAACTGTGAGTGAGGCTACCAGATCCATGTTTGACAAAAGAGCAATGACAGTAGATGACATCTTTGATCCGGATATCAAGTTTGCCTCCATGATCATTGGGTATAAAATATATCATTCTAGCAGGGAAAATTCTATACCTGGAACTGCCATCTACACAGCATATGAAATGCTAAGAAAGGATGCAGACTATGATCTTTGCCAGCTTCTCTTGAACCAACTCATGGAGAATCTACAGAAAATAAAGAAAAATAAAAAGAATTCATTCAAGCATGGTGGATTGATACTGTGCTTATTCTTCTACTTTATGAATGAGCTTCCTGGATCTAGTGGCTGGGTATGGGAGAATGATAGACCAATAGCTATCCAAATCAGAGATTATTTACATGGACTTGGTGACAACAAAGCACAAAATACAGCTCTGTGGGGATATTTCAAGAACTTTCAAAACATGATGCAAGCAAGAGAAAGGATTCCCTAGTCTCTTGTTGAGAAATACAATGACACAATTTGCTTTATGGTAGAGACTGATCAGTGCCTAATCGAGGCAGTAGAACCAAGAACTGTATGGATCATGCCCATGGGGTATGAGGTTGATGAACAAATTATGGAGCTGCATGTTCAACACATGCTAAGTCAGCCAAAGGATCCAAAGGCAGAAAGGTTTGGAACCTTTGAGGAGCTAAGTGTAAAGATTCATGTGGAGCTCAAAGAACCAGAGATCAAGAGGAAGGTGAGAAAAGAAGTAGAAAGTATTGCCCAAGGCCTTGGCATTTCAAAGGAGGCACTTGATACCAACAGGGAAAAGAGGCAAAAAGTTGAGGAAGAGAAGAAAGGGGCAGAAAAGGGAAGCAAGGAAAGTGCTCTGGTAGAAACCTCAACTCAGACCAGATCATCAAAGAGATCTGCACTTGTCATAGCCAAAAGCTCAAGAACATCAAAACTGAAAGTCCAGGCATCCGGCAAAAGAGAGAAAAGATCCAAGACAAAAGCTACAAGGGCTTATGCAAGTCAAAGAGATGAAGAGGAAACTGAATCAGATGAGGGGGTAAAAGAAATAAAGAAGCAGAAGAAGAAAGGATCTGGTAAACCCTCCATAGGCCAAGACAAGGAAGAAATGGTAGAGGAATTTGTTGAAAAGCCCACCCTGTCTCGAAAAAGTGTAATCAAATCAGTCACTGTGGATGGAAACCTTCAACCAATGGCCGAATTCTATGATGATTACAATGAGGCCGACCAAAAGATCCTGTAGGAAGCTACAATCAGGTATCTGAACATATACAATAAGGCTTTCATTGAAATTATATCTCTAATTCCTAAGAGCCTAGAAAAGGAGTTAGAAATAAGAAAGAATAATGCCATGGCAAAAGACATTAAGATCTAGGAACAGATAGCTATTCAGCTATATCCTTCAATCGATCCCAAAACAATGAATATGATATTCAAAGATTGTAAGGATGAATTTAGGAGCAAAGCAAGGATGAATCATCTCATGCTTGGTGAAACTGACAAGGTGGCAAAAGAGACTGAAGAAATCCTCCGAAATGCTCTTAAAAGGTTCAACATTCCCATCACAGAGGACTCTGGTAAAGACAAGGGCTCAGAATCCCCTATTCTGGAAGAGGTGGCTCATAAACAAACAACTATCTCTCCTCTGGTTTCCCCTGCAGCCTCTAGATCTAAAGGGGATGACAGTATACTGGAGAAAGAAGCAGAAGAAGTTGACAGTACCAAGGTTGCAGAGGAAGAGAAGACCCCAACAAAGAAAACCACAATTGATAGTGGTAAGAATGTAGAAGGAGAGAAAGCTCCAAGGGACAGTCTTAAGAATGCAGAAGAGAAGAAACATCTGTCTCTGGCAAGAGACATTGCAAAAACTGTCCAAGAATTCCTGAACAAATAAATAATAGAGATTGATGAACCGGAGCTTCTACAAGGACCATTTAATTTTGATTCACTCTCTCTGGTACAGACAATGAAGATAGCTTCATTTGCTAATGCGAAGGCCAAAGAGAAACTACTGAAATCTCACATGGAAGACTGTGAGCTTATAGAGGTAGCATCTAGAGTTTTGGAAAAGATCATGCCAACTTTTCAGAAGGATCCCACAACATCCTCTTCCGGTAATCTCAAAACTCTAGTCAGCAGTGTTAGTACACATTTTGATTCTCTAGAGAAGTCAGCTGAAGAAAAGGTCTGGAAGGAGTTTTTGAATAAGATATTCTCAGAGGTACAAGGATTGATCATTAATGATAGGAGGAATATGAATATTGGGATAAAGAGCTTAGAAAATGCTCTTAAAGATGGCGGAGAAGTATACAAATTTTGTATTTCATGGTCCAAAGCAATAGTAGAGATTGAGAAGAAAATAAAAGAGCAAGAGGATAAACTACTAAGTTTGTCTCAAAGTTTTGATCCTCTCTCTTCCTCCATAGTCAATCAAGAGTGTTAGACTATTGCAATCACAAATGCAATAAAAAATTTTGAGAAGGAAAGGAAGAACATGATCAGCCGGATGGGTGAACTTAGGAGGATCATTGTCCTTAAGTTAGAGGCCATGCATGAGGCCATAAGTGAAGCTCAAATCACAGCCCTGACAAATGATCCAATAGATCTAAAAAGGGCAGATGCGTTTGCATTCCTGTTGAGTGGTTATATCTCAATTTTGGACAGAATGAAGCAAAGTTGGGCTATAGAATTTATTCAATTGAAGACAACTTTTGCAGACATACTTAAGTATATGTAAGTATGCCATATGTATATACTTATGTGGCTAAGTATAGTTGAATTTTTGAAAGTTTTGATATATGGACCCTACCCTTTGCCATTGATGTCAAAGGGGAAGTGAAGAGCAGTGAAAAATGAGGAATCCAACTAAGGGAGAGCTCCATAAAATGTATATAAAAACAGAGCATCAGCCAAGGGGGAGCATAGTGTAAACACTTAGTCATTTTTCACTAAGTGTTGCCATCAATGCCAAAGGGGGAGATTGTTGGCAAGAGACACTATATGGGTTCATAATTGTTGTCATTGATGGCAACAAAGTTCATCCCACACATCCGTAGGACATGGTGTGTCTCTACCGGAAGTCAGAATGAAGAATGTGGTGGTCCAGTAAACAAGAACAGAGCATGTGGCAAGGTCCGACAGACAGGTCCGGATCTCTCAGAGGAAGTATCTTGGTGAAGTGCAGATTTGGGGAAGTCAAGAGGACTACCTTGAGTGATAGATTCCAAGGTTTTAGCCTCTGGTGATAGATGAGGTAAAAGATATGAATACTTGAGTACTGGGTTCCTAAGTGACAGTGTGAACAGAGGAAGAACTGACTGACAGAACATCAAACTATTTTCTAGATGTGTTTCTGATGGTGGTAAAGGTTATGAAGACATGAATTATGTTTGGCTGACATGATTAATGATTTCTACAAGTATATGCTTGATCCGCATTACTTGATGTGCAAGGATTCAGCCGACAGAACAGAGTTTGTGAAAAGATTGACTGTTCCGGGTGCCGACTAGAAAGATAATGAAATCACTTGTGCGGATATATATATATATATATATATATATATATAGGATGGATTTAGTTGTGAGAGGTGTTGTGGTGATATGTGATATGTGAATAAAAGCAGAGTAGAGCAGAAGCAGTAATTAAGGTCCAGTATGTGAAAGGAAAGCAGCATAAGAGAAGAGGAAAGATGAAGTGCAGCAGATTAGTGTACTGAGCCTAACCAGAACTGAACTCCAGCATATGTGGGTGCCTCCAATCAGTTCAAGTATTGTATAAAACTCTTTTGTAGACAGTGTGTCTCTTGTAGGTAGTGTGCCTCCTTGTGAGCAGTGTGCTTGGGCAGTGAGCCCTAATTGGCAAGTGCCATTTTGTATTTCCATTCTTCTAACAGAGAATACAATCTTGGGTTAATCACCCCATGGTTTTTTCCCTTAACAGGGTTTCCACGTCAAAAATATTATGTCATGTGTATTTCCATTTCATGGTTATGTTTGCTCATTTGAATTAATGTTACATTGATTATTAATAAAGTTTAAAAAGAGAAATAATTAGGATAACTGATTCACCCCCCCTCTCAGTTATCAACAAGTGGGACACTTGTCCTCTTCCTATTCGTTGCACATTCCTCAACCATTGATCTTCATATATCTTCTCAACCGTTGATCTTCATTCTCCCAAGTCTATAAAAGAAACATCATTCTTCCATTCTTGGTATCTAGGCTATTTGTATTGTTACTCTGAAAGAATTTACTAGCGTGCCTTTGGCACCCTTTTACCATTCATTAGATTGAGATCACACATTTTCTTTGGAGCTCATCTTCATTGCACATTTATCACCACAACCATTTACTATCGACATCCTTGAACACAGCAAAGGAGTGCACTCTCTGAGGGCCCTACTTCATATGAGCAAGGACGGTTTTAATAGGCAAACAATAGAAGTTTCGATCTAAGGAAGGTTTGCATTGTTTTATTCATTGCTTCATTTCATTTAATCTTCTTAGTTTCACTATTCTATTGAGTTATGGGTATTTGATGTTGTCTATTGCATATTCATTGTTTAACCAAATTTCCCTTAACAAATAGTATCATACTTAAATGAAAATCTAAACAACACATTTAATTCAACACCCATATCATACTAATACAAGATCTTATAAGCACATCATATTTAACTAGATATGATACAAATTAAACATACATAATTAGGTTCGTACAAAATCCATAATGATAAAATAATTTTAATTTGTAAACATTCATCTAGGAATTACGATTAAATCAATAATCATAAATCAATCAAATTCATCATCACATGATTGAATCCATACAAAAATCAAATTAAAATAACAAGATGAAATATATAATTTTAATTCTATCATATCAATAATGTGGGTAAATCATAGTTACTAACTAACTAAATCAACATAGAAAACTGATAAAAAACATGGGTTTAGCCATAACATTAGTATTCACACAAATCCATGATCATAACAAAATACAATAAGCAAGTCCTTGAATGATCATAAACCAAGCAAGCCTATCTAGATATAAAAGTAGTTTTGGGGAGGAATGGGCCTCACAGACCAAGTCAAGACAGGGGTCTGGGTGAAAATTGAAGGTTGGAGAGTGGACATGGGAGACTACAGAAGACACCTGACAACTTTGTTTTGCAAAACTGATGCCAGAAGGGGTGGTCACCCACATTAGTAGGGTGGTCACCTATGGGGTGACCTAAAGATAATAGGGGGTGACCAGGTCAGGATGAAAAGTGCACAGAAACTAGGGTTGGGGATGAAATTAGTATGTCAATTAGAGGTCTCTAGAGGTTAGAAAAAGATGAAATAGGTCAATAAAACATAGTTTCCCTAGAAAAAGACACCTATAGGTCTTGTAACAAGGCTAGAAAGTGAAGGAAACAAAGAATCAACAAAGGAGGAATCAAGAATGAACAAGTTTTCACAAGTTAGCAAGGGGAAAACAAAGAAAGAAAGAAAAAGAGGAGTCCAATCAACCTATTGTCAAGAGGAACACATGCTGAGAGGTCATATATTCATGCTTACATGTACATGTTTAGGATCACAGCTCATCATAAGATTACCATGTAGGCCCATACATCTTTTAAGTGCTTACATATTTGCCCCTTCAGGGACGGTAGTCTATATATGAAGTATAGGTACCGTTCCTGAACTAGGCCTTGAACTGTTGTTGATTTCCTGCAATTGTACATGTAATGAGAAGCATCAGTTTGACATTTAAAATATTTTTACAATAAATATTGAATTTGAAACAAATAAATGTACTATCGATCGTGTTGTATGTATACCTGAGTCATTTTGCTTCAGTAAGGGACCTGTAAAGATGCAAGTATACAAAACAAGGGTGCAAGTGCACTATGGAAATAAACGACATACTAAGCTAGAGAGGAGAAGAATAGATTATCCTTTTATTGCAAATTTTGAAGAACATATTCAATTTTTAGGGATTTTTGAGGATTTACAATTTTTTTGGTTTTTGTGAAGGTTTGACTTGACATTCCTTGATGTCTTTGGAAGACCTATATTTATTGAAGAGATTTATACCCTTGCTCCCTTGCATGGGGAGGCTTGCACACTTGAGTGCACAATTTTTCTCTTTTGACTTGTTGGAGGAGTGGCTTGTGCTTAGACATTGTTTGCACTTATGATTGTGAGACCTAATTGATTGAGATCTAAATGTAGCTATAGTTGACATCTTGTATTTCACTTTCCCTCTTGTGCATATGGTTGGCTAGATCTTTTATTTTTCTTATGAGAATGCATACCTAAGATGATCACATATGGATGATGCAATTTATTTTTGTCTTTTTCTGATATAAATGTCATGTAATGTGTTTGGATGTTATTCAAAAATATGAAATGTAAAGTACTATATTCTAAGTGTTATGAATTCCATGATGTTATGACATGTTTTATTGCTTTTGATTTTATATGATAGCATGTATGTAGGTGGAACAAACAATGTGAGTGTTCTTAAGTAGGATTTTTGCCCTAGGGGATTGCGAGTTAACTTGGTACAAAGAAACTTATTAATCTTGGGATGGGATTAGAGACTCAAGTGGGTGTGGGGAGGAGATGAGTGCTTCTAAATTTTGAGCTTTGCTAGAGGATGAGCATTGATCCCTATCTAGATAAGATAATTTGACAATCTTTCAACTTGGACAAGTTACAAATTTTATTGGTGTTTGCTAGACTTAGATAATAGATGGTAAACAAGATAGACTTGGGGTAAAGGAAATAGGGAAAAATAAGGATCCCAAGATAGAAGATGGTTCTAAAGACTATTAGACTGTTGGCTTTTCTTAGCTAGTGCATTTGTGTGATTTGTACCTTTCTCTTTTATTTTCTCTGATAGAATGTTACCCTTGAAGCTTCAAGCTTAGATTTATCTCCACCCAAGGGTATGGACATTTAGCAATTTTCTCTCTAACACTCTTTTTATGTAACTCTCTTTATCTTTTTATGTTTTTCTCTCTCTTTTTTTTGTTTTTACAATGCCTCATTTGTTTTTCTTTCTTTTTTTTTTTTGATATTTTGCTTTTATGGAAATGAATGCTTTTGAACTTTCTGAGTATTTTGGATATTTAACAACTTTGGTATCTCTATTCTCACTTTTTTCATCACTCATTTTTTATTCACTCATAGTTTAGATTTCTTCCTGTAGAGTTATGACCCTCTTGGTATTTTTGGCCAGGAAAGATAAGGGGCTAAGCACCACCAAAAGTTTTCATAGTCCAGTCAGACTTCTTTTCTACTAGGGAAAAATGGGGAAGGTCTACTTGCAAGCTTCCTTTGAACATTGTAGGTTTGAATACTAAATTCGCTTAGAATTAACAACATGAATCATTAATACTAGGATCAATGCAGAGCTAAAATCTAGGCTTTGATCCGAATCATTGGGAAAATGTAGTAGTGTAATAGTGACAAGTAGTAAACATGAATTGTTATGGGATCTTAAAGACTCAAAGGGTCAACCTCTACCTAAGAAACCTTAGACTCCTTATTAAGACAAAAATCAAACAAGAGCATGATACTCACAAAATGCATGATGGAATAGAATGAAGAATAGAAAATTTTGATCTTTCATGATTTTATGTTTTTTTACAGATTTTTGAATTATTTGATTTTTTAGATTTTATAGGCTTTTACAACATTTTGAGATGTTGAACTCTTCTCCTTCCATAATGCACAAGAGGTAGTGTCATTCCTAACATCTTCCTTAATTACGTCTAGATCTATCCAATTTGGTCTGAACTTCATTTGAAAGTCTTTGCAAGGACACTCAAAGAATTGGTGTAAAAATGTCTTTGTATTTATTGAGGAGTTTTGTGTACTCACATGTTTCATTGTTTGATGATTTTCCCCTAGATTTATCATTTTCTATTCTTGTATAGTTTTGTTGCATGTTTTGAACTTTTGAGGGGAAAATGCGGGTGGTGTTGACTCTCCTAGTTTCTGTGTGGGTTTTGGTTCTTCTTCTTTAGTCATGATTTCAATCATATGAATGTTTATGTCTGGCTTGATTGGAATGGCCAATAAGTTGAATGGAGCATAATACTTTGTTGAGTGGGGATCAAAGGGGAATTCTCTTGTTCCCCCATTTCCTATATAGTTTGAGGTCTTGTCTATGTTTCCAATTTGTTTTGATGTCTCTCTTTTTTCAAAAGTGTTGATTTTTGGGTCATTGGTGGTTTCCATGGTCTTTCCCTTCTTTTTGACTTGTTCAACTCTATAAAGGATGAAAGGATCAAGATCTCCTTTGATGATGTGGGTTTGTCCCATATATGAGAAGTGTATTTCTTGAAATAGTGTGGAGGGAATGGCCCTCATCCTATGGATCCAAGGTCTTCCTAGGATCATGTTGTAAGTGGTTTCTTCATTGATGACATAAAATTCAGTTGGGAGGGTTTTGGGACACAATGTGATTTGAAGACTGACCTTACCCATGATTTGAATGTTTGGGTTATCATGAATTCTAATGATGGAAGTTTCTTTTGTGTTTTGAGTTTTGTCATAACCCATTCTTTGAAGAAGAGAGAAAGAGACTATGTTGATTACAGACCCATCATCGATCATTACATGTTTAATGGAATAGTCCCAAACTTAGACTAATAGATGGAGGGGAACATCACCCTATTTAGCTATGTCATTGTCTGAGGGTAGAGCTTTTCAAAATTAAATGTTGAAGAAGAACACTTTTCTCTTGGGGTGTTTTGAACTAGATGGCCTAGATCTAAGGCATTGAGGAGAGCATTTTTGTGTGTAGGAGATCTTTTGAGAAGTTCTAACATGTGAGAAAAATTTGAATCATTGGAGGTGTCATCTAGTCATTCTGGTCCTTGGGTGACACAAATTTCTGAATCTTTATCTAATTCCACAAGGCCTAAGGTGTTTTGATCAAAGGCATTTTGATGGCTTTTGGGACTATTTCTTTCATCTTGTGAGACTATGTCCATGAATTATTTTTGTTGACATTTTGGGAGGTTTGATATGAAGTGATGGTACCCCTGACATGACTTGATCTCATGTCCCCTTCTCTAGTGAAATGAGCAATATTTATCATTATTGTGATCTTGAGGTTTATGATGATTGTTGTATGACTGCTTGTTGATTTTCAAGGGATATTGTTGGCATTTTTGTTTCCCAAATTTGTATGGCTATTGTAGTCACAATTATTATTGTTTCTAGATGTTGAGCTATTTGTTAATCCATCTATGTTCTAATTGTTCATCGAGGATTTGTTATTTCTATCATGGTTTATCAACCTTCCATTAGCATCATAATCCCTTCTTCCGCTATCAATAGTAGCTTGTTCAATTCTAAAGGAACTTTCAAACACTTCTTCGTATGACTTGTAAGGAATTTTTGAACTTTTTCTCATATGTCATTATTGAGAGCATGTAAGAAGAGATCACAAAGTTTTCTACGATCTATGTTTAGTGTGCTTGTTGAAGAATAGAGAAATTTCCTCCATCGTGTGATAAAGTGTGCAACTGACTTGTTGTTTTCTTACTGGATCATTAAAAATTTCTGTATTCCTATCTTGACCAGTTTGTTTATGTTGAAGGCAACCAAAAATTGATTGATGAGTTGCCTAAAAGAGTGGATTGATGCTTTTGGAAGTTGATAGTACCAATCTAGAGTGATACCCTCCAAAGTCTTTGGAAATATTTTTGCTACTACCCCATCCCAAGGAAGGAGTTCCCACACTACCATAACATAAGCCTTGATATGAGAGTTTGGATCACCCTCTCCTTTAAATTTTGGAAGCTCGGGAAGAAGATGTGGTAGTATTACCTAATGAATGTTGTAGTCAAGAGGCTCCTTTAAATACTCAAGATATGTTCCTAAGAGGGGGTTATGTGTATAGGGTCTTATTCCTTTGAACATTACCCCTTCAGGTGGAGCTTGTTGAAAGGGTATGCTAGTTTGTTGATATCCTAAAAAAGTTGGATAAATAGATGGTTTCATGTTTATGTTTTGAAGATTGGGTGGGATTGTTTGTGGTTGATTTTGCATTATAGGAATCCCACCTATTTGATTGAGACTTGTCACGTTGGATGATGAGGGTAAGGGAGGCATGAATGCTTCATTATGCGTATCGTGAGAATGGAAGTTTAGATGAGGGGGATTTTGTGTTGTCCCCTAGTTTAATTTGATTTCGTCAATGAAATGATTTCCTTGTGCCCTAATTTTTTCCTCAATTTTATTTTGGCAATATTTTTTGACACTCCTAGCCTTAAGGGTCTCGATTCGTTGGACCAAGGTTGCTATAAGGTCTATGGGTGAGGCTTTGTCCATTCTTTGAGTTTCACCACCTTGAGGTGGATTGTTTTTATTTGAGGTTTGAGTGACCTTGTTTGTTTTTCTGATGATACTTCACATGTTGTGGACTTTTTATCTTGATGTACTATGTGGAGTGATTTTTGTACCTCCTTAGCTTCTTGTAAGTTCTTCTCTTGACAACACACTTCATTGGTGTAAGACTCAACCCTTTTAGTTTTGTGTGGATACTTCAATGATAGGCAGCAAGCCTATGATATTTATGTTTTGGATGATTTGTGTTATTTGATTATGTTGTTACTCTTTTTTATATATTTATATGGTTATTGTACTTGTAGTTTTGGATGTTATGGATTAGACCTTATATCCTTACCTCTTTGAGGGATTCCAAGAGGAAGCCTAATCTTAGGGGGGAAGAATGTAAGGCCTGCCTATTTATCTAGATATTTTATTATGCTTTTATGACATATTATTTAGTGAGGTATATTCTTTTAATATTATGGTGATACTATAATGCATAGAGTAGGAGACTATGGTGCATGTCGATTTGGACATTTTATTTATGTGGTTAATGTGTGGTTAGGAGTGTTTGACTTATGTGATCTTGTTAATTTGACTATTTGATTTTTAAGTGAATGGGATTATGTTAGATTGGTGAGCACTTTTATTTAAAAATGCAAGTAAATGGTGTTGTTAAATTAAATGGATTTTGGTTATATGTGAGATGATAAATTATGGATAAGTGTACGTTTATTTAAATGTTGCTTCGGCTATATGTTTAAAGACAATATGATGTTTGAAGTTGAGTTTTGTAGGGGGTGGCCAAGGCTTATATGATACAGAGATTTATCAAGAACTATTGTTGTGTTAAACCAGTGAAAATCCTAGCCTATTATGCCTAGAGGAATAAAGGCTTAGTCAAATTTTGGTGTGCGTTCTATGATTTAAATTGTCATAGTTTATACTATTATTATTCCTTTTAATTTCAAGTGAAATGAAATAATTTTAGTCTTGTAAGATTTGTCATGGTTTTGATTTTTGGTGAAGTGTGTTAATTAAAAAAAATGGATTATTATTCTTTTTCGATATTTATTTATTTTAATGTTAATAAATTACCTTTATTGTTGTGATAAGATTTTAATTTTAGTTTTATTTATTTCTTTTTAATTGATTTAATATTTTTGTTTTTTCTATTTTATTGAAAAGATTGATTGTTTTAATGAATTCTTTTTGTTTAAAAAAAAAGGGAATTAAGTTTGTTTTAATGGAGTTTTGAAGGAGTTTTTTTTTCCCTGAAAGGGATTTGGAAAAAAAGTTTGGAGGAATTTTGGAGGCTTCTTGAAGTTTTGGATTTTGGGAAGGCTTGCTTTTGGATTTCTATTTGTTGGAAACATAAGCATGATGATGAAGAGACTAATGAGCATGACAGTGGGTAGTGTTGTCATTGATGGCAACAAAGTGTAAGGATATAATTATGTTGGTCTGGAGAATGATATGGAAGAGAATACACCTAAGTGTTGATCCAGAGAATCTACTAAGTGCAATGTGGAGGAGAATACACCTAAGCATGATATCCTTCCATTTTGGTGTTCCGCAGTCAGACACAAATTGTTGAAGATTTTCCTAAGGCATTTGTAGTACAGAACCTATGACAGGGTCACAGTATTTCTGTTTGCATTCCTCTGCTATGAAGAATCTTGCTATGCAGTTGTAAGGTATTCTTAGTGCATACTAAAGGAGTCTAAATTCAAAGTTTCAAGTCTTGAAGCTCTCCGAAGTGAAAGATAAAGTAGATAGAGTATCGAACTTTGTAATGATAGTGTAATAATAGTGCCAGTAGTATATTGGAATGCTTCGCATTCTACTACAGATGAATATCTTCCTATGTAGATTTGAGAATAAGTTTATGGATGTTAGAAGTGTGTAGTCTTCAAGTGGTAAACATTTTGGTGGTCCACATGTTGAGTTGTGAACTAATAGTTAGTTCATGCTATTGCTACTTCACTAGTTGAGCTAACCTAAAGGTGTTGAGGTTGTGTGGAGTTGATTCATGAATGGAACAAAGTCATGGGAGTAAAAATAGGTTATGGTGACCTATCTAAATGTGCTACATGCTTTGGTTCTCTTTGCAAAGCATATAGAGTTGATTTTTGGGCTGATAGGTCAGGAAGTCACACAATATATCTATTCTACCTACCTGTTTAATGTTTTCCTTGATTGTAGTATATAAACAAGATTGAATTCTTGTGTGGAGATGTGTGTGTGTGGATGCAAAAGAGTTAAGTGAGCATGTGTGAGCAAAGTCTAATGTAGAGAAGGATAAGTTAAGATTGTGGTGAAGATGAAGTGTGCTAAGTCAATATTCTAAGCTTCAGTGGAACTGTATCTTTAGCATAAGTCAGATGCATTTCTAGCAGTTCATATTTGGGAGTGAGCCACCGTTTTGCTATCTCTTTCTATTCATGACAGTGAGTCCTTTGGTAGTGAGGCATCTACAGTGAGCATTCTCTTTTGGACAGTGAGTCCACTAATTGTATCAACTTTAACCGATTGCATTATTAATATATTGTGAGCTAACTCTCACCGTGGTTTTTCCCTTTTTGGGTTTTCCACGTAAAAATTTGGTGTTCATGTTTTATGTGTTTTAGTGGTTGCTTTCATGCTGTCCTTTCTTACTACAAAGTAAATATGCTATGTAGAATGAATGTTTAAATGCTTAAGTGGTTTCAGAGAATACTGATTCACCCCCCCTCTCAGTATTCCAGGTGTTCAACAATTGGTATCAAACCCTGGTTCCTTGGAAGAAGCTTAACCGCTTGAGGAAGATCTTGAAGTGTGAACACATGGTGATTAGAAGATATCCTATCCCTCCAGAAGAAATTCTTGCTATTGGATTTACTAAAGAAGACTGCATAGTTGACATGAATGGAGAACTTAAATCAACCCTTGAAGATTTGGAAAAAGTTCAATGTGAGAACAGAGATCTGGAAGAAAATATTAAGGAAGCAGATGAATGCATCAAGAAGTTGAGAGAGCAAAACAAGAAATTCAAAGAAAGATACAAGGAAGTAAGTTAATATCTTAATCAATCAAATGAGATAATTACCTGTATGAAAATATAAGTTGAGGAAGGAAAAAGACTTGAAGAATGCCTAAATGAAAAACTGAAAGGCAAATTTGAAGAATGTTCAAGGCTTGAACAAGAAATTGTGGTCCTAAAGATAGAGTTAGAGAAAGCAAAGAATCAAGAAGACAAATTCAAGAAAATTTCCACCCTGCTTGATGAAATGATTGCAAATCAAAGGACTCCTAAGGATAAAGAAGGATTGGGATTTGAAAAGGGTGAAAGTTCAAAGGCAAACAATGCTAGGAAGAAGAATAATAACTAAAAGAAGGTTGCAGTCAAGAAGGGTAATAATAGACAGGTCTGGAACCAAAAGAATAACTTCAAGAGGCCACCTATCAGACAACTAGCTGCTCAAAGTTACTCTAGTTACTATTACTCTTACAATATATTTGGACATAAGGCTATGGAATGTAGAAGCAAGATGAATAAAAATGTTCAATCATTCTCTGGTCAATGTTTTACATGTCAAAGAATTGATTATATAGCTAGTGAATACAAAAATTAGATGATAAATGGTTACAATAGGGGTATGATGGTTTCATCTTTCAATGGTTACTATTATACATGCAATGGATTTGGGCATAAGGCCAATCAATGCAAATCTAGAATAAATGGATGCAATCTTGTTCAAAATTTTAGATGTTATGAATGCAACAAATTGGGTCACATTGTTAAATTTTGTAGTAGTAAGAATGTGAAGGTTGATCAGGTAAAGAAGAGTGATCTATTGAAAAATTTGGATCCGGTAGAGATGAAGAAAGAAATGGACAAGGTCTAGAAAATGAAAGAAGAAAATAAAGTGAATGATGAGGCTGTGCTAGTTTCTAGTGCAGAGATTTCCTCTGAAAACTAAGTAGAAAGCTTTGGCTTAGGGGGCTTTAACAAATAAAATTTAAGCCCCTACCAAAGATATGGTGTTGACACTCTCAGCACGTGGATATGTGGTGTAGGTTGACATGTTTGACCTATTGGAGAAAACACTGGTGAAAAATATCTTTTTGTGGCAGTTTGCGGAGCAATTGAAGGTGACTGTGTATCACAATTGAGGTTTTGACAGCTTTACCAATCTAAGCATTGTATGCAAATTAGGTTTTTCAAAAAGGTGCTATAATCAATTTCTCTCAATAGAAGATCATTTGCAATCAAACATTTAAAGAAAGAAGAGTAGTGAAAGAGCAAGGAGAAGTTAATCAAACCCTAATCGGAAGTGATTGAAAGGTATTTATAGTTTTCTATCTTGCCCTAAGTTTTTCAGTTATAATTTGAAGATGTTTACCCCACAAGTTGTAGAGGTAGTGGACCAACCTCACCCTAGGTTCAAACAACATCCATTCAAATCTATGGAGATGGATCTAGATGGTGCCATTTTGGACATTCCATATGCTGTTTTACATATAGAGGATGTGAGGATGTACATCCACACAAAGATAGAAGAATATAATCATGTGAACTTGGGACAACTATGGGTAAATGACCTAACTGATGATGACTTTGAGCTAAAACATGAATACAAAGGTTTGATGGAGAAGAAGCTAGATGTATGGAACAACTTCCCCATGTTCTATGAGGATGCTTGGGTTAAATATGTATTAAGTCATTTTCATGACAAGTTCATGTAGTTGGATCTGCCACACATGATCAACAAGGAGGCAATTAGGGTTGTAACAAGGTTATGTTCCTTCGAAATAGTTCCAACATTAAAGTCAGTGAAAAATGATGTGGTGATGAAGCTCACCGAAGTGAAGTTTGACAAGCCAGCTCTTATTGTACATAAATGATATTGAGGATCTGACAATGAGGTATGCATCAATGGTGATTGGATACAAGATAGTCTTCACAAATAGAGAAAACTGTGTTAGCCACAATAATACATATTGCATATCAAATGGTTAAAGAAAACAAAGGCTTTGACTTGTGTGAATTGCTGAGACAATAGCTAATGGAAAACCTTCAAAAAACTAAAGAATCTCAGAACCCTTTTCGGTATGGTTCCCTGATCATATGCCTACTATTTTACTCTCTTAGAGAGATTCCCAGAACAAAGAACATAGCATGGTTGAGACATATTCCTATTGCGGTACAAATCACAAACCATTTAAGAAGGTTAGGCAACTTAGAGGCATAGAATGCTGCATTATGGGGTTTCTTCAAGAATTTCTAGGAGAAAATGCATGCAAGAGAAAGGATTCCTAAGAAGGTTGTAGAGAAATATAAGAATGATATCATTTTCATAGTGAGTAAAGATGAGTGTATAATAGAAGTAGTGGAACCCAGAACAATCTAAATTCTAGAGATGGGCTATGAATTTGCTGAAGACAGTCATTGGGCTTGCAGACCTATTGTTGAGCAAACCAAGAGATACATTTGTAGAAAGATTTGGAACATATGAAGAAAAATCCACCGAAAAGCATTTGAAACACAAGGAAGAAAAATAAAGAAAAATACTAAGAAAATGAGGACTAAATTAGAGAAGATAGTGACACCAAAGAACACTGCAGAGAAATCAAAAGACATACCTGCTCCACCAAAAGAGTCTCCTAGCATAAGAAGGTCAACTAGGACCTCTACCTCCTCTCCTACTGCTCCAAAATCCTCCATAACCATGCGCGCAACAAGTTTAGAGGAGAAAGCAACATCTAGTGCTTCTACACATCAACAACCTTCCAAGAGAAGAAGAATAAAGGAAAAAGATACAAGGAAAAGATATATCAATCATGATGATGAGGAAGAATAGGAAGAAGAAGAAGGACCTCACTTGGTCCGGAGAAAGAAAAGAACAGCTCAAGCCTCTAGAGAAGATCCTTGTACCAAGAAAGTAAAAATGATACTATTGATACCGGAAGTGAAGAAGAAAGTGAGAAGGAAAAGGAAGGCTTCATCTTCAAAAGGAGAGAAGAGAAATCTGGTAAAGGAGTTGAGTCTCTTAAGGGAAAAGGAAAAGAAAAGAAGAAAAGAGAAAATGAAGATGCTGAAAAGGGATCAAGTCTTCCACCCCTACAACTTGAAGCTACTGTTAGTGCTATAACAGAATATGGGAATCTAAAAGAAGTAGCAAAATTTTATGATAAAATATCCTTAAATGACAAATCAATCATTGAAGCAACAATAATCATGTACATGGATGCTTTTAATGTTGCCTTAATAGAGATTATTGATCAACTACCTGATATTCTTGCTAGTGTATTAACAAAGAAAAGAGATGAAGCCATGAATAAGGATACTAAAATGAGAAATAAGGCACTTAGGAAAATTTGTCCTTCAATATTTGCCCAAGAAAAGACTAGGGCTATTCAAAGGTTAGCCAAAGAATTTAGAACAAAAAGGAGATTGAATACCTTAATGTCTAATGACAAAGAGAAAGTAAAGAGGTTAGAAAAGGAGACCTTGAAGTTAACAACAGATGTCATCAAGGAAATAAAAATTAATACAATTGAAGAATGGTCCTCTTCTGAGGAAAGAGAAAAGGATGATGACCATCCTTAGAAAAATGAAGAGACTGGAGCAACAAGTACATATCAAGTTATTCAAATTGAGAAAAATGTGTCACCTCCTCAGGTAAACACTGATACAACCAATGCAGAGGATCAGGATGTTGGAAATTTATCTCCTCCAAAAGGCTTCCGTACATAACAGGTTAATCCTCCGAAGAATGTAGATAATGTTGAAGAGAAGAAGGAAATTCTAGAAGAGAAGAAAGATGAAGAGAAAGAAGAATAGAGAGACAGTCTTGAAGGAAAATGAACAAGTAGAAAGCACTATGGATAATGCCTCTGTTCCTTCGGAGAACAAAGAAGATGAAGAGATACATGAGGAAAATTGTCCTCCAAAGATCTATGGTTCACACATGATCATTGGTTCTAAAGAAAAGAAGAAGAATACAACGGGTGAGTGTTCTGGAGTCTCTCCAATTGATTGCATCAGAGAGTTCTTGGCTCAACAAAGAAAAATTCACTCTATTGCTTCCCCACAGCTACTTCAATTATAATCTATGGATGGACAAATCAATTTTTCCAATATCTCTCCACTGAAGAAATTACAACTAGGAACCATTTTTCAGGCTACTGCCTAGGAAGAACTACTACAATCACAAGTAGAAGGTAATGAGCTTCTAGAGGAAGGAATAAAGGTTTTTGAAAAGATGTTACCAGACAATAAGAGGGATGCCTCTCTGACTCCAATACAACAAATGAAGCAATTGTTGGAGTCCTTTAACATCCATTTGATATCTTTAGAGAAGGCAACTGAGAATAAAGTAATGGAAGAGATTAGCAATAAGAGACTGATAGATTTATCAGAAAAGTTCTCCAAGGCACACAATCTATTGAGTATTAGTATAAAGAGTATTCAAAATGCACTGGGTGATGCTAATGTAATGTATCAATTTTGCTTGTCATGGCCTATAACTACAAATGACATAAAAGACAAGATTGATGGCCTCGAAATGCAGATAGCCAATATCTCTGAAACATATGACCCCTTAAAAGTTAACAATGGAAATCTGAGGGCTAAAGTTGAAAAGATGCATGCAATTATCAAGAAACTTTAGAATCAAAGAGAATTGATTAAGGATCAGATGAGCTAGTTAAGGGAGATTGTCAGTTTTAAGATGGCTGCGCTGAAAGGGTTGTTGAAGGAAACTGATAAGGTTGGTCAGATGACAACTACACCTGCATCAGTTGAAGAAGCATAAGAGTTGCTTTTGCAGATTAATGGCCAAATATAGGTACTCAACTCTGCCAAGAAGCATTGGGACTCTACAGTATTACAGGTAAAGAATATATACAAGGATATTCTTCCCTCCAAATAATAAGGTTCATATTCTAATTTCTTGTACATATGCAGAAAGATAGAAGAAAACCTTTTTTGATATTTTGATGTACATATTAAAGTATAGGAGTAAAACAGTAAGGGGGAGTATGTACATAGAAAAACAAGATCAGTTCTAAGTTAGGGGAGAAGTTTTGATCCATAGATGGTTCCTTTGCCATTGATGGCAAAGGGGGAGAAATTTTGGCTAATGTTGCCATCAATGACAAAGGGGGAGATTGTTGGAAACATAAGCATGATGATGAAGAGACTGCTGAGTATGACATTGAGTAGTGTTGTCATTGATGGCAACAAAGTGTAAGGATATAGTTGTGTTGGTTCGAAGAATGATATGGAAGAGAATACACCTAACTGTTGATTCAAAGAAGCTACTAAGTGCAATGTGGAGGAGAATACACCTAAGCATTATATCCTTCCATTTTGGTGTTCCGTAGTCAAGCACAAATTGTTGAAGATTTTCCTAAGGCATTTACACTTACAGAACCTATGACAGGGTCACAATATTTCTATCTGCATTCCTCCGCTATGAAGAATCTTGCTATGCGATTGTAAGGTATTGTTAGTGCATACTAAATGAGTCTAAATCCAAAGTTTCAGGTCTTGAAGCCCTTCAGAGTGAAAGATAGAGCTGACATAGTATCGGACTCTGTAATGACAGTGTAATAATAGTGTCAGTGGTATATTGGAATGCTCCGCATTCCATTATAGATGAATATCTTGCTATGTGGATTTGAGAATAAGTTTATCGATGTCAGAAGTGTGTAGTCTTCAAGTGGTAAGCATTTTGGTGGTCTGCATGTTGAGTTGTGAACTAATAGTTAGTTCATGCTATTGCTACTTCACCAGTTGAGTCGACCTAAAGTGTTGAGGTTGTGCGGAGTTGATTCATGAATGGAACAAAGTCATGATAGTAAAAATAGGGTATGCTGACCTATCTAAATGTGCTACATGCTTTGGTTCTCTCCATAAAGTGTATAGAGTTGAGTTTTGGGTCGATAGGTTAGGAAGTCACACAATATATCTATTCTACCGACCTGTTTGATGTTTTGCTTAATTGCGGTATATAAACAAGATTGAATTCTTGTGGGGAGACATGTGTGTGGATGTGAAAGAGTTAAGTGAGTGTGTGTGAGAAAAATCTAATGCAAAGAAGGATAAGTTAAGATTGTGGTGAAGATGAAGTGTGCTAAGTCAGTATTCTGAGCTTCAGTGGAACTATATCTTCAGCATAAGTCAAATGCATTTCTAGCAGTTCATATTTGGCAGTGAGCCACCCCTTCTTCTATCTCTTTCTATTCAGGACAGTGAGTCCTTTCGCAGTGAGCCACCTGCAGTGATCATTCTCTTTTGGATAGTGAGTCCACCAATTGTATCAACTTTAACCAGTTGCATTATTAATATATTGTGAGCTAATCCTCACCATGGTTTTTCCTTTTTTGGGTTTTCCACGTAAGAATCTGGTGTTCATGTGTTATGTGTTTTAATGGCTTCTTTCATGTTTTCCTTTCTTACTACAAATTAAATATCCTATGTAGAATGAATGTTTAAATGCTTAAGTGGTTTCAGAGAATACTGATTCACCCCCCTCTCAATATTCTGGGTATTCAACACTATTTTCATGAAGTTACACTTTATTGCTTGGTTTGTGCCTCTTCTAACTTGGAAGGAAAAGGTAGGATCTTCATCTTGAAAATAATTCTTATGAGTGTATGGTTTGATTTTGTTGACATGAAGTTTGTTATTTAAAATTTGGTTGTTGTTGGGTTTATGGGAATATTTTGTATTGGGTATCCAGAGAGGTGACAAACCTCTCTTTGGGGAACACTATTTGTAGTTGGGTTATTCATTTTGAAGGGTTGTGAAAATTCCATAGTTGAGTTATTCATTTTGAAGGGTTGTGAAATTTCCGTAGTTGGGTTATACATATTGAAGGGTTGTGAAATTCCGTATTTGGGTTATTAATACTGAAGGGTTGTGAAATTTTGTAGTTGGGTTTTCCTTGAAGAAGGATGAAGGAAGTTTGTAGTTGGGTTGAGAAGAAGATTGAAGGGTTATTATGATTGTTCCCCAAGAGAGGAGGTTTCTCCCTCTTTCCCCTTAATTAAGAATCCAATTCAATTCTTGTGTCTTTTGTGAGTTCAACCGGGAATTGAAAAGTTTGTTGTGTATGTGAAATTTTTGTGTTTGTTTGAAAGCTTGAAACCAAGTTCTTGATAGATCTCCCAAGCTCGGGGGTGGGTTGGTATTCCAACCCTACGGTAGGGTGGAGAGCGAGTTGGGCCATCCAGTTTGGCTTGTTGTTGTGTAGGAATTGCTGTTGGATCTGATTTGTCAAAGAAGATTTGTATTGAAGAGACTTGTGTTGTTCTATTTTCTTATCTGTCAAGAGCTTGGAGCTCTTCCTTTTAGATCTTTTTGGAAAGTTGAGGATTATAGATTATACATCCATTTGTAAATTTGTATAGTAGAAGGATCATTTGTATATGTATAATTTCTATAATTTGTGTTATTGGAAAATTGGAATGATTATCAAATATATCAAATAACCCAATAACTCAATGGAAAAGGAAATAGTCAAGATCAAACAACAAAGACAAAACCTTGCAAACCTCAATACTTCATAGCTTCCATTGCTCGCCTATCTCAAATGATCTTGTGTATGAATATGGCCCTTAGAAGGTGCACTTCCTTGCTATTTTCCAAGATGTCAAGTAGGAATGGATATGATAGGTTTGCAATGAAGAGATTCTTCAACACATTTGCAATGATAATAGGGTGATTGCAAGCTATGGAATGATTTGGGTGCCAAAGGCGCGCTGTAATTCCTGCAGAGTATGTTTACTAAAAGCTTGGATGATTGAAATGGAGGAATTGGGTTCAATTTATAGACTTGTGAGAGAGAAGATCAATGGTATAGAAAGAATAAGAAGATCAACGGTATAGAAGACTTGAGAGGATGCGCGCGAATAGAAAGAAGACAAGTGTCACACAAAAAGCTATTTTGTTTGAGTTAACTACTTTCTTTTATAAAGATAAGATTTGATTTCATAAATTAGAAAGATTTTTTCTAATTTAAGAGTTGTTGATAAAAACAAGATTGATTAAATCAATTAACTCAACTTGTGATTTGTTTTTTGCATGATTTGAGAGAAATTAAATAATAAATTATTTAATTTTGTGTGCATGAAGAAGAAGATTTACTTTTAGAAGATTTGGAAGATTTTTGAGTAATTTGAAGATAAGAAAGCAAATTAAATAAATAAATTTATTCAATTGTTTGTGCAAGATAGAAGAATAAATAAATATTTGATTATATTTTATTTTTGGAGATTGAGATAATTTAAATAAATTTGGAGGAACAATTTGACTTAATTAAATAATTAAGAATGATTTAATTGTTTGATAAGAGGATTTGGAAGAATTTAATTAAATAAAGGATTTAATTTAATTATTTTAGAGGAATATGAATCGAATAAATAAATTGATTTATTTATTGATAGAGGAATTAAGTGGAATAAATATTAAGAATATTTATTTAGACAGAGTTGTGTCATTTTTAGGTGTATACATTTTGCCCCTCTTTGATGCAATATGTTTTATCACGTTGTTTCAAAGAATAGATTTTTTCTGATAATGATACATGTCTCAGTTTGCCCCTAGTATAGGTTTGACGATGGTAGGATGCCCCCTCGGGAGATTGGACGGGAAGAAGGAAGAAGGATGTGAGATGGACAATCTCATGATGAAGAAGGTGAAAAATAGGTTAGGTTGAAGAAAAATAGCTTAGGGTTCAGAGAAACGGGAGGAAACGGGCTTTGTTGTGCTTGCGTGTCTAGTGAAAGGTATCACAATCCTTATTGGTGTCCTCTTAGAACATGTGGTATTCAAGAATCCAACTCTCCAACTAGGTCAAGGACATGCCCCTAGTTAGGTAGAGGACTGACTTTATTATGGATGAACTGATAATGGATACGAAGAAACGGGCCCTAAGGGACTGACCTAGTGCCTCAGGGGTGCATTGATAATGACCTTGCCTATGTGATGATGCAGAGGCAACGTAGTTTGGGGTGAACTTGGTGAACCTATGACCTAGGCGATGGGAAACGGTATGGATGGACAAAGGGATAGGATGGATGGGATGGATGGAGAAGGAGCAAGCCTCGGGGGTGCATTGATAATGGCCTTGCCTACGTGATAACGCAAAGGTGACGTAGTTTGGGAAATAGTACTAATGGATTGGGTTTGTAGACGATTTGATTTTTTGGGGATTTTTGGATAGCAATTTGGATAGCCTAAATGTTGGATATTGATGACAAGGGAACACCATGGATAGGTAAACGGATGGGTGATAATGGATAATGGATGGGTAGGTAGAAGGATGGGCAATAGTAGATAGAAGGAATGCATGCAGAAAAGGGGAAGGATGTGATCACAAAGGACTATGTCACATAGCAATAACATGCCCCATTGTAGGTAGGATACTTAGGATTTTTCATGACAATGCTTATGACGATAGGAGGATGAGAGGATATGATTGTTTTGAAAAAGACAAGGTATATCAAGATTTTTTCCAAAGCATGTTTCGATATTTTGCCCCCATATTTGTATCAAGATCAAAAGAGGAATGGAGGATAAAAGGACTCAATATGATAGGTATATGTAGGATACGGATGATAGGTGGGTGCGATAAGATAGGATGGATGGATTCGACAAGATAGGTATGTAATGGGTAAAGATAACAGGATAGGATAGGCAATGGTATGGAAGGAAATGATAGGAGAAAAGTGATATGTCGATGAGACAAGGTGCCCCCAAGTGTAGGTGACGTAGGAGATCAACTTACACATGACGCCTGTTTGCTAGGTTTTCATCATGGTACTTATCCAAGGCATCTGTTTGCCAGATTTTCATCGTTGGACGAAGGGATTTCTCTTTACTTTTTTGATTTTTTTTGAAACATTTGGATGGGAGAAGGTGGAATACAGATGAGAGGAACTCAAGCATCTGGCTCCATGAAGGTGATAGTGTCCCACTAGAAATTCATGTCGTCGCACGGATCATGCTAAATGTCACTATGCTCATAGATGTTGGTAAGGATCGCATGAAAGGAAGACAGAGTAGGTAGATAGTGGATTACGGAAGGTGTGATAGTGGATTATGATGTGGAAGAGGAGAAGGTGGGTGGTTGGGATGCTTGAGAGGTGGGTGCCTCATTTGACTTGATGGATTTTTGCTTAGGTACCCAAACCATTTTGCTTTTAGACTTTACTTGTGAAGATATGGGATTGGTTATGTGTAGCTTTTGTGCAGCTTCTGAGATAAGTACTTGATGCTTGGGGACCCACACTTTTTTCATTTTTACTTTGAGGTGTGTGGGTGTATGCAGCTTTTGAGATGGATAATTCTTTGATCCTTGGATTTTGTATCTGAAGGCATGAGGACCCTTAGGATTTTTGACTTTATAGGTAGAGGCGTCTAGATTTTTGCTGTTGAATTCCCTTAGGATGGTGGAAATGGGGTTGGTGGAAGCTCATTATTTAGACAACATGTGCATTTGTTGGCCATGATTGGGATTTTTAGAGGATTTATGGATGGATGGATAAGGTGTTGGAAGAAGTGGTGGTAAAATGCATGGACAGATGTTAGGAGTTGAAAGTAGTGGAGGTAGATTGGATGGTGGAAGGTGTATGGTCACATGCTTTTGGGATGTATATGATAAGGGAGGTGGAATGGAGACATATGTTTTGCAAATATGATAGGGTTTGTGATGGAAAGTGGTGGATTTGGAAGGCATGGAGGAAGTACCAACATCGTGAGATTGCTTTTCTTGGGAGATATAACCAAGGCCATAAGAGGGTGGAGGAATTTCAACATGGATAGGCTCCAAAGTACCTTGTTCATTAAGGCCTAAGCCTTTGCCTTGATAGTTCATATTTTGGAGTATGCAGTGGACAATGGGATTATGGGTGCTTTGGACACTAGCAGCGATCTCCTTATTGGATGAGGAAGGTGAGATAGAGGATAATGGTTGTTGGTGTTCTAAGGAAGAACATTAATGGATGAAGGTAGTGAGACCAAGGGGATAGGATAACATATTTGCAACATGGTCGATAATGGATGGTGGAGGATCTTTATTGGTTTGATCTTCTATACTTTCTTGGGAGGCCTTTGTCTCATCAAGGGGAATGGCTATTTGTAGATCATAGATAGGACTATGTGGAGGACAGATAGGAGTAATGGAGGTTTCTTGCGCATGGATGGTTATGGGGTTATGGATAGATGGGGGAATAATCCCATGACCATGGAATGCATAAAGTTGGCTAAGAGGATCATCATGGTCCACTTGATCATAGTTAGGACCTTGATCATAGACTGGAGCTTGATCATAGAGAGGATCTTGATCATAGATAGGATTTAGCATGATGGGATCAATGTGGTCGTGTATAGGTTCTTCATCAATGATAATATCTTGATCATAGAAAAGATATAGGTTATGGATGGGTTGGATTTGGATTTCTTTCTCATGTGTGGGTATGGGATCAAGTTGCTTATGGATAGCTTTTTCATATGTAATATCTTGATCATGGAAAAGATAAATGTTATGGAGGGATCGGATGGATGTGTCTTGATCTTGATTTAGATAAAGAGTGGATGTTTCCACATGCTCTAAATTGTACTGCTGACATAACTCTCGATTTTCTTGGATTGAAGTGGAGGTAGAAGACTCTTGGATAGGCTCTTGGTCTACAACATGAAGGTACGATAGACCTTGACTTTGGTTCATGATAGGCGGTTCTTTAAGAAGCTTGAGGGGTTGCAGATTACACGATGAGGTTGGAGCAATGGACAAGTTTGAGGGCCCTTTGATAGGCTCTTGGATAGGAGTTTTATGACCTAGACATGGTTGATTCCTTGCTAATAGCCATTGGATCACATCCTTCATGAGTGTATGGGTAGATGGACAATAGAACGGATGGAGAATAATCTTAGATGGTTTAGGCTTATGGGGAGGATTGCTTGTGCTAGATGGGGATGAAATTTATTGAGTGGATTTGGATTTTTCCATAGATTTTCTTTTTCTTTTAGATTTTATAAAGAGTCTTTCCATGAAATCATTGAAGGACTCCTTGGTTGATGGATTAGAGCTTGGGGAACTTGATGGCGGTGTTGGTCTAGAACTGGTATGCTTTGGGATAGGCATTTTATGGGATGGTGAAGGAGGACTAGTAGAGGGATTGGTACATGATTTCTGACTTGAGGTGGTGCTTCCCTTGCCAAGAGTATCATTAAGATAGGAAAAAAATGAACGATCTTGGTGCGAGGTGTAGCTAGTACTGACATGCTCATGTTGGGAGGGATTTGGTTTACGTGGATCATCTTCTTCCCTATATTTGTCAAACTTGGGCACATCAAAAAAAGAAGGGGAAGGTATTTTGGCCAAGCTTTTATCAAATGGATAAGGAGATATGCCCTCTAGTGAATATTGCTTTTTGGAAGATTCCATTCGTAAGATTGCTAGTTGTTGTTCTATGGCTTGAATTTCTTGAGCAAGTGCTTCTAATTGGTTTGTCATATCCTCAGAAACTAACACAAGGCCGAAATGGGTACTCAGAAAGGTTGAAAGTTTTCTCTCAAAAGACCAAGAAATGCTCACTATTGTGGATGCGTAGCTACAAATGCGCCAGAACAGAGGGTAAATGCATAGCAAGTGAGAATATGCACACAACTCTGGTAAATAACAAAAGCACAGGAACAAACAATAAATGTACAGTAGGTCAAAATGTATGCGCAGCAGGTTGAAATATATGTGCAGCTCTGCAGTACAAATGCACAGCTCTGGGTTTTTGATTGATTTTGCAATGTTTTTAGCATGTTTTTCAATGTTTTGGTTTCTCTGGTTTGAAAGTTGGTCTTTTTGATCTAATTTTATTCAACTATGGCAAGAAGACACAATAAACACAGAATATTTTCATGTTTTTTTTTGTAATTTTTGGACTTTTTTGACTAAAAACAAGTAAAAATCCTAGGCTGGTAGGGACAATATAAATTGAATTCTCACTATTGGCATCTTTGGGAGGTGATAATCTCCCTTCCCTGCATCATTTTATAGGGATTTTTGGATTCTAAAACAATGGATGATTAGTAAGTGCAACTGTTCAAGTGGTTATACATGCGGTAGTGCTACTCTCCATTATGGAGTCTCCCAGCCTTCAAGGGTTACATCTTGGAGGGTTTTGGGGGAGGTTAGCTATCGGTATAACTTAACAACACTCATTGTTTGAAGATTTCACTCCAAACACAATTTATTTATAGTGGCTAGGCAGAGCTTGGCTTTAGCTTGTTACCACTTAAGGTCGTTCCCACTTGGACAGAAGGATATCCAAGGGCAGGCCTCTCTAAAGGAAACACATGCGAAATGATAGGTTTGGCATTTTGGTCACCTAAAAGAGGGGAGAGCATAGGCCTACTATCATTCCAAAAATACAGAAGAAAATGGTTCTTTTCCCCTAGTTAAAATGAAAAGGACCAAATGAGTTAAGCTACTTGGGTACACACGCGAGTTGTTAACTTTGAAAGAAGCAAGATAGCAATGGTTCAATTTTATATCCTTCTAGTAGGGACTATGTTTGAGTTGTTGATGCAACAAGATCAAATTACAATCCTCCTAGTTAGAGCTAAATGAGATTTGCATGAAAAATCCAATTACTTTCCTTTGGCTAATTAGATCTAGAGATGAGTTAACAAATGTAGCTATATGACTAAACCAGCCCCTAACCTACAAGTAGATCAGAGAATATTCCTATGAGAAGTGTTAACGTTAGCAAAATCACAAGGAATAACTTAAAAATTCACTGTCAGAATCAAATGTGCAGCTACAGAGATCAGATGCATAGAAATAGAACACATATGCACAGGATTACAAATGTGTAGAAACAGAGGTCAAAAGTGCAGAATCAGAGAATATATGCGCATAATTAGTGAATACACTATTACATAGGTCAAATGCATTAAAACAGAGTATGGATGCGCCGATCTGTCAAATGCATGGAAACAGAGCTCAGATGCATGTTAGAAATGATTAGATGCACATAATCCTCTTGTGAACAGAACCTAACACACAAAAACTTAGTTTTGAGGTTAAATTGGGGCAGGGCCCCACGGTGGGCACCAAAAATGTTATCAAAAAATTAGAATGATTATCAAATATATCAAATAACCCAATAACTCAATGGAAAAGGAAATAATCAAGATCAAACAACAAAGACAAAACCTTGCAAACCTCAATACTTCATAGCTTCCATTGCTCGCCTATCTCAAATGATCTTGTGTATGAATATGGCCCTCAGAAGGTGCAATTCCTTACTATTTTCTAAGATGTCAAGTGGGAATGGCTATGATAGGTTTGCAATGAAGAGATTCTTTAACACAATTGCAATGATAATAGGGTGATCACAAGTTATGGAATGATTTGGGTGCTAAAGGCACGCTGTAATTCCTACAGAGTAAGTTTACTAAAAGCTTGGATGATTGAAATGGAGGAACTGGGTTCAATTTATAGACTTGTGAGAGAGAAGATCAACGGTATAGAAGACTTGAGAGGATGTGTATGAATAGAAAGAAGACAAGTGTCACACAAAAAACTATTTTGTTTGAGTTAACTGCTTTCTTTTATAAAGATAAGATTTGATTTCATAAATTAGAATTTTTTTTTTCTAATTTAAGAGTTGTTGATAAAAACAAGATTGATTAAATCAATTAACTCAACTTGTGATTTGCTTTTTGCATGATTTGAGAGAAATTAAATAATAAATTATTTAATTTTTTGTGCATGAAGAAGAAGATTTATTTTTAGAAGATTTGGAAGATTTTTGAGGAATTTGAAGATAAGAAAGCAAATTAAATAAATAAATTTATTTAATTGTTTGTGCAAGATAGAAGAATAAATAAAATATTTGATTATATTTTATTTTTAGAGATTGAGATAATTTAAATAAATTTGATTGATTTACTTAAATTTGGAGGAACAATTTGACTTAATTAAATAATTAAGAATTATTTAATTGTTTGATAAGAGGATTTGGAAGAATTTAATTAAATAAAAGATTTTATTTAATTATTTTAGAGGAATATGAATCGAATAAATAAATTGATTTATTTATTGATAGAGGAATTAAATGGAATAAATATTAAGAATATTGATTTAGACAGAGTTGTGTCATTTTTAGGTGTATACAATTTGATTTCACATTATTTTTATTTTGTGAATTAACACGTTTACTAATTTTTATAAAAAACTAGTAAACTGTCCCTAGAAAAACTAGTCTGTTCTGTCTTCATTAAATTTTATTTTAGAAACTGGGTTCATCTGAAAATTCTAGGACAAGTGTACCATTGAGTTTTCTAAATCATATAAAAAAATTATTGATACCCAGATTCTATATTTTTAGATATAAATATATTTGTGACTGGATGTATGGGCTGTTATAAAATTATCTTGATAGAAACCAATCCATTGTATCTTTAATACATTTCATTTTAGAAACTGGGTTTTTTCAATATTTTTATTGAAGGTGCGGAACCTAGGTGAATTAATCCTCACAAGAATTCAGCCATACCCAGATTATCAATTATGAGATATGTACGAATTAGTAACTACCTATCTCTGCTATTTTGAAGATTATGATTTTATAGGTGATTATATGATTTTTAGAAACCTATATCAAAGGAAATTATTATTTTATTGTTATGATATTTCAGATCTCTATTTTTACCTTTCTAACACATTTTAAAAATAGGAAAAACAATGGAGATCAATTTGATTCAATAGAAAAGAAGACAAATCAATTTTGTGGAAAAGAATAGAAAGAAAGCATAGTAAAGCAAAAAGAATTAATAAAGAATTAAAAATATAGATAAAACTTGGTTTATTTCTATTTATCATTTAAATTAAATTAATTTAATTTCCTTGTTTATTTAATTTAATTAATAATTAAATTAATTTTATTGTTCATTATATTTTAAATACTTTAATATTTTTAAAATTAATTATTATTATTTTTAATTACCATTTAACTTTCTTGAAGAAGAAATGGTTTAATTTAATTAATTTATTAAATCTATATCATTATTTAGTGAGTAATTGTAAGTTAGTGAACAAATGTTTTTTTAAATTGATTTTGTTTTAAGGTGGAAGTAGTAAATAATTATTTAATTTAGTAAATATTGAACTATGATTACATTAAATTATGAATTTAGTTGAACATATTTAGGGTATATTTTCTTTAAACTATTATAAGTTAGATTAGTAATATAAATACATAGTTTTCCTTTAATAAGCCTAAGAAAAAATATGTATTTGTTTCTACTGCAAATATTATAAAGTTTCATAATAAACTCTTCAATTTTATCTATATTGCTTTTTCTAAACCAATTGTTTAGGTTCTTAAAGAAATTTATATAAAAGATGATTGCATTATATTTATAGAAAATTTATCATATTAAATTAACCAATGTCAATTGAAGTGTTAGACAATTTAATGTCATTAAAATTATCTATGGTATTAATAGATTGGGTATAGGTTGTATTTAAGTTCATTGCTAATTTAATTATAGTCATTTATATGTTTCTTAACTCTTGGTAATATTATTATGCTTAAAATTAGTTGCATGTGTGTGTGCCCACTTGTATGTGATTATATGGGTGGGCATTACAATTGGACATTTTGGTGGCCATTTTTCTATGGCTTGTTATAGGTTGATCATCTTGATGGATCTTAGATTGAATGCTCACTGGTCATGTTTTGATTTGGTCAAAGTTGTGGGGATTTTATTGGATCCCTTTTGGATTTGTAATTTTATTCGAGGGGACATTCCCTTAGACTTCGTGCATGAAACATCGTGAAATGTGCAAAAATATGAAAGAATCTATCCCAAAAGGATTTGTTGAAGTGATAGAAACACAAAGTGACTCTATTGAAAGTTTTTGTTGTTCATGTCGGGCTCACCAAAATATGTAGTGAATCCAATGTCAGGTGCGACAGTGATGATGAATGAATTTTTGAAGTTGAAATGCAAATGACTTGTCCTAGAAGGATTTGTAGTTTACGTCAAGTTCACCAAAATATGTACACTTCAAAATGTGACTCGATAGCTTGGGGTGGTCGAGTTAGCCTTGATGGAGCACACGAACCCTTCTCCTTGCCATGGGCAAACCTCCATTGCACTTTCACTCTCTTGGTAGAAGCCATTTTGAGAGGAGACGAGACATAGGGGCAGTCCTGCTCACTTGAGAGCTAGACTTCATGGAGAATATGAATGCAATTAACCGTGACTTTACCTAATGCAATTGATCTATGTTTTTTTTTTGTGTTTTTCAAAGGTCTTTTCCAACTATTCTAATAAGTGAAAATAAACTAATTACTTGAAAATAAATTAACTAATCTAACAATGCAATTACTTGAAAATAAACTAATTAAGAAAATCTAACTAGCCTATCAAGGAAATTGCAATAATTAAATTACTATTCCCAAAGATTTTTTTAATCTAATTACTACAAAAAGCATGAAGGAACCTGAAATTGAAGGCGCATGAGCCTGGTGTATCCTCATAGATACTTATAGTAGACTTCCCTTCCTTTGCAACATCAGGGTAGTCCTTTTGGTGATAGGGATTGGACGAAAAACAATTTGAACAAGAGCTTGAAAAAGATTGAAATTGAGCAATGAAAGCTTGGATGGAAGCACTTGGGCTTGCAAAATGGCTAGCATAACAATGTTGTATGAAGCATTTTTGGAAATCTTGTGAAAAATAACAGAAAATAAAAGGCTCATGAGTCCTACAATGAGCATGAAAATGCTAAGGGAGAGCAAAAACTAAGCAAAATGGGATTGTAATAATGAATTTGCCTCCTATGGGAAATCTTTGAAGATTGAAAACAATGAAAAATAATGAAAAGAAAGGCTTTGAAGCTTTGAGAAACAAAATAAATAAATGAAGAAAGAGGCTCAAAGGCCTATGAAGAAGCATGAAAAAGCTTGTGAAGATGAGAAGAGCATTATCCAACTTGAGAAATAATAAAGAGGTTAGGGGTATTTATAGGTTGGATTCAGGAAAGATGGGTGGGATTGATTGGGGAGTTAACTCCCTTGATTGGAGAGTCAACTCAATTGATTGCTCAATGAACTAGATTGATTGGGTAGTGAAGTGAGCTTGAAAGATTATCACAGGAGAGAAAATGGAGTTATCATGAGAGAGGGAGGAGCTAATAATAGTTCAATTGAGCCAAATTTGCATGATTAAAGTTGATTGAAAGGTTAAGAATAGATGCCTCTAAGTTAGGCTTGAAATTTCATGCAAATTGGAGCAAAATTGGAGCTTTTTGAGATTAAACTCAAAGTAAATCTGTGGACAAAAACACGACAAGGTCACCCCATTACTAGGGTGGTCACTTGGGGGGAAACCCCTAATTGCCTAGGGGGGACCATGGTCAAAAGGGGGGTGACCAAGTCAAGACAAGGGTCTAGGTGAAAACTGAAGGTTGGAGAGTGGACCTGGGAGACTGCAGAAGACACCTAACAACTTTGTTTTACAAAATTGATGCTAGAAGGTGTGTTCTCTCACATTAGCATGGTGTTCACCTAGGGGCAACGCACAAATAATAAGGGTGACCAGGTCAGGATAAAAGGTGCATAGAAACTAGGGTTGGGGATGAAATCGATATGTCAATTGGAGGTCTCTAGAGGTCAGAAAAAGATGAAATAGGTCGACAAGACATAGGTTCCCTAGAAAACAAAACCTATAGGTCTTGTGAAAAGGCTAGAAAGTGAAGAAAACAAAGAATTGACAAATGAGGAATCAATAATGAACAAGTTTTCACAAGTTAGCAAGGGGAAAACAAAGTAAGAAAGCAAAAGGGGAGTCCAATCCATGTTTCGTCAAGAGGAACACATGCTGAGAGGTCATATATTCACACTTACATATATGTGTTTAGGATCATAGCTCGTCATAGGATTACCATGTAGGACCATATGTCTTTTTGGTGCTTATAGGTGGATAGTGAGATAAAAGACATGGGTTTAAGGAGTTGGTTGGCTCGGATTTGGGAGCTTTCCAAAGAGGTGGATGGTGAGCCATGTGTAAAAATTCACTCAGTCATGGTGAATTTACTCTTGGACCTTGGCAATATGCGTGGGAGATGGAATGTCTACAAAGCTACTCAGTTTCTCTCTTCAGCATCCATGCTTTCAGTGTCTGCATGTTCCTTCCTACTACATGACGATGTGGTCGATGTCTCCCAGCAGGCTGAGATTCATATGGACATCCTCATGGGGCATATTCATGTCATTATGCATAGATAGTATGATACAAATTGGTGTTGAAATGTATCACCCAAAAGTTAGAGGTGACTTTACCCATGAGGGCTCTCCCCTCATGTTCCTATTGCTACGACGTAGAAGAAGACTTAGTTAAGGAGGAGGATGTGTGTTCAAAAGGTAATAGGGTATGTCAAAATTGTAATTGTGCTCAAGATAAGGGGCTCGATCCTGTATAATTTGCATGTCCCCTATTACTTTGCATACTTGATACTTTTTGTTAAAGACTAATTTTGGTTGGTGATGGGATAATATGATGGGTAGGTTTTTAGGTTGTTAGTTAAGCTAATTTAGTCTTGTTGATATCTCAGTAATAATATTTTCTATATGCTCTGCTGGACTCTAGGTATTTTCCCATTTTTGATATGGTTCTTAGACCTAAACTAGGTATTTTAATAAAAAAATACCACAAGCCCTCAATATCTAAAGGGTAGAAGAAGTGAGGACATATTAGATATAGTGAAGAACAAAGATTTATATGTTTATTAGTACAAGTTCACTTCTATAGGATAGAGGTGCAATTGCGGATTTATCCCTTTTCCTCATCTTCAACTATACATAGTCAATAAAAATTATTGTGATTCTAAGGTGATACATGACAGAAATACCCTATTCTAGATTTCGAGGCATATAAGATTCAATTATCAAACTAAGTACATTATTTTATTTATATTTCTACATTTACTATAGATAATCAAAATATATTAGCTATCTATCAATATATTAATCTAAGTTAATTTATACTTATTTATATACATGCAATTAGATTAGAAAAGTTTGTTTTCCTTTACAAGTCAACTTATAAATAAAATAGATCAAATTAAATATCATAATAATGCATTTAATACAAGGTCAAAATATGTATAAAACAAGAATAAAAAGAGATACCCAATTTTTTGTTGTACACTACTATATCTAGGGATTGTACAAATATTTTGGCTGATAGGTCACTCTTACGATGAACCTTTTTTTTGTATTAAAGATAGTTCATTCATATTATCAAAACTTAGGTACAATCGTTGTGGCTAAGGAAGCCACCTTTACAAAATCTCCATATTTATACTAATCCATACAATAAGTAGCTATTTGCAAAAGCATATAAGTACTAAAATTAAACCAGTTCTATCCACATATATCAATCTAACAAGTTCTCAAAACTCAGGAAATCATCTGAAAATATTGACATATCATCCACCAACATAGGAACTGATTCGCAACTGTCCACGACTGTGCACCCAGATTCAACCCTACTATTCAAAACATTCATCTCACTAGAAGATTCAACATGAGAGCTATCCAATTGCCTGTCAGGAGATTTGTGTAATCTTTGAGATCCACCTTCAGAACCTTTTTGTAAACCAGGCTCAAAGAGATGAAGGCCACTATACCTTTTATGAAGATCATCCAACTTTATGCTAAAATTCTGATAAGCTTTGTCTAGCCTCTATGGTTTCACTTCATACTGTTTGAAATTCTCTTTGCAAATCCTAGAAGAACCTTTTTCATAAATCTTTAGAAGGTGCTCAAACTGGTTGTCCAAAGAAAGAATTACTTGTATAAACAAGTCAACAAGTGTGAGTTTTAAATCTAACTTAGTAAGACTTCTTCTCCTGCCTTGAAAATGGTCCTCGTTTCTTTTCTTCCACAAAATCTATAAAATTTCAGTTGTTAAAGAAATCCAAAAAGCATTAGATCTAGCATTAAACCTTGAAATAGAACTAAATAAAATTTCCATCTTGCATTTCACATTACTCAATGACCAATTTGACACACTACCCATGAATAGGTTCCAAACATGACAAGCAAAGGACAATCAAAGAAGATATGGTCACAAGTTTCAAAAACATTATATATAGTACAAACATGGTTATTATGACCAACAGACAACTTTTTTAAAATTAGTAACCATCTAAAACACCCCTTTTTGGGTTCCAAGGGTTTAGCCCAAATATTCCTAAAGACAATAGCTAGATCCCAGATAACAACATTTAGATTCCATGCTTTGACACAATGCTCTAGAATCTCATCTCTGTTTGTAAGAAACTTATAAATCCTTTTTGATTCACACACTTTCACCTTGGTTTCATCTTTCCAATACATTTTTCCAACCAATCCTCCTCATTTAACAATTGGGGCTGAACATGATTACTTGAAAAAGCTGCAAGCATAACTAAATATGTCCTCTTTTGACTATCTCTTAACCCAAATTCTGATTTTAAACTATCCCAACTTTTGATGCCATTAATAGAGAGCACATCACTTAAAGTAGACAAGCCCAACTTATGCCATTTCAGACCTGAACAAGCTTGAATCTGTGCCAAGGGCTTGTCTTTATATTTCAAATGCCACCAAATAGAATAGTGCCCCCCACACTATTTCAAAGGGCAATTCACTTCAGAGAAAGAGATTATGTTTCTGACAACCTCCCACCCTCTCCATCTTGACCGAAAGACCACCGACCTGAAAGGTTTCACTTTGAAGTCCCCAAAAAGACAATCAAAAGGATGCAAGTTACCCCAGCCCTGAGCTTTCCTTAGGCGAGCCAACCTAATATTATTCCTAACAAGGACTTTCCAAGGCTCCTTGCCCTCCAGGGATCCCACAATCTATTTTGCCACCAAAGCCATGCCTTGAAGCTTAAGGTCTTTTAGACCCAAGCCCCCAAAGTCTCTGCTGATACAACACCATTTCTAGTTTACAAAATGCTTCTTATCCTTACCATTACCATTACCATTACCATCTGTCTAGAGAAAATTCCTAATCACTTTTTGGATGCTATCTATTTGCATATTTGAAAATAACCACATGGAAGCATAAAAGGTAGTATAAGCAGATAAAATCTTTTGACAAACCTGAAATCTCCATACCAGAGAGAGCACTTGTCTATTCCAATTTTTAAGCTTGACTTCAATTTTGGCAAACAACCAGTACCACATGTGCTTTAGAGAGGGGTCAATGGCAAAAGGAATCCCTAAAAACTTGACCAACTTTTTAGGGCCCCCCACTGCCAATCCCCCTCACCAACCCAATCAGACAGAGAATCAGACCATCCGAGAAGAATAGATCTATTGAAAAATACCTTGGCACCAGAGGCACAACAAAATCTGTTTAGTCTAAATTTCAAGTTTTCTAAATTTTCTTTTTCCAAGATAGGATATAATGCAGTATCATCTACAAATTGCATGTTTAAGAGTGAGTTGCCATCTGGAAGTTCAATTCCTTTAATACTACTAGGGATTTTGTCTGTTCTCAGCATATAAAACAAAGCTTCTGAAGCAATGACAAAAAGGGCAGGGGCCAAAGGGCAACCTTGCCTAGTGGATCTCCCCATTAGAAAGGAGGAGGTGGGAGATCCATTAACTTCAATTTGTGCAGAAGCATCACAAAACAACATCTCCACCATTTTCCTAAATTCCTATGGAAAACCAAAAGCCTTAAGAATAGTTAGAATAAAGGACCATTCCACTCTATCATAAGCCTTCTCAAAGTCCAGTAGGAGAATACCAACATTCTGACCTGACTCCTTAGCCCAATGAAGTGTTTCCCAACTGGTGAGTAAGTTCTCTAAGATGTATCTTCCCTTGATAAAACCAGTCTGAGTAACATTAATTATGGAAGGTAAAATATCTACCAATCTTCTTGCTAAAACTTTAGCAATAATTTTGTAGGAGACATTAAGAAGTGAAATAGGTCTCCAATTCTGCAAATTGGACTTATCTCCCCCTTTGGGAAGTAGCTTAATAAGGCCTCTATTGATCTTCTTCCCCAAAGTTCCAATCCTTATAGTCTCATGATACACATCAAAGAGATTATCTACCACCTAGTCAATATTAGATTTATAAAACTCAATAGACAACCCATCCATGGCTGGAGACTTACAATTACTCATTGAAAGAATTGCACTTTTAATTTCTTCCTTAGACACTTCTTGTTTCAATTTTCCAGCCATTGACTCATCTATTTTCTTGGGACAGATAAGGGAACATAATTTTTGGGCTTTAGCACATTCAGCCTTTCCATCTTCATCCTTGAAATGATTCTCATAGAACTCTCTAAAGAGTTTATTAATCTCATTAACATCAGAGTATGTGGTACCATTTTTTAGTGATAGATTCAATATGTTCTTGCCTAAACTTACTTCTTAATAAATCAAAGAAGTATTTAGAACCCCTGTCTCCATCTTTAATCCAATTAAGCCTGGATCTAGTTTTAGCACCATGTGTCCTGTGCACTTCAAACCTCCTTGGCCAATCTTTAGTAACTCCCAGCTGAGCAATCAAGCTATCATCAAAGGGAGAAGCATGCATCCTTCTCTCAATGTCCAGAAACTCCACTTGAAGCTCCTTTTCCTCCCTTCTTCTATCCATAGCCAACTTCTTTCCACATATGTTGAACATATCTTAAGAAGCTTTAACAAGTTCTTCCCAGTACCTTATGGCCCTAGAACTTCCAGATGTGACTTTTAAAATATTTCTTAGGCTAACAATGCCCATCTTACAATCTTCATTTTCCAGGAGTTGTACATTAAGCTTAAAAGAGTTATTAGACTTTAGCTTAGGTGCAAGGTCATGATTGATAAAGAGAATATCTATAGATATAGGGTGATGACCAGATAAAGAACATGGGGTAACTTTAACAACATTATCGCCTTGTTGAGAGTTACACTGAAAAAACTCTTTATTAACATTTATTTTGTCTAATATGCTGTAAATCCTTTTGTTTCTAACCTGGGCATTGCACCATGTATACCAAATCCCAACACTTCTATTCTTGCTTTCTTCCAAAGGGTCCATTAACCTGAGAGACATTTTAAATCTTATCCAAAAAAAATTTCATTTCATTTCCATACCGCACTCTTTCCACCAATTTTATCCTTGTTAAGCTCAACCATATTGAAATTCCCTACAAAACTCCAAGGGATCCTAGGAAGGTGATTAGTTAACCACTCGCATAGGACCCCTCTTCCTCTATGATCATTAGAAGCATACAAGGAACAAAGACCAAATTTCATGCCTTGTCTATCAAAAGTTACCCATGCACATCTATTACACGGGGAGAACCCAGATTGAGAAACATATTGTCCCCACTCCTTATTAATGAGCAATGTAGTACCAACTTTACCCTTCTTATGATTAGTATAAAATTTTACTAAATCTTTCCAGATGAATCTTAGAACATTATCTAATAGAAATCTAGTGGCCTTAACTTCCTGGAGCATTAGAAAGTCCATGTTTCTATGTTTATTAACAAAATCCCTGACAATGTACTTCCTATCAGGGGATTCTAAACCCCGCACATTCCAACTGAAGCACTTCATGGAAAACAAGATGGCAATCTCAAAGAGTCTCTTTTTTAGCAACTTCTAAATTGTCAAAACATTTGGGGAGTTTCCCTCCTTTAACCCTTTTCCCAATAGTCAAACTTCTCCTAACATATTTCCTTTTTTTTCTTCCCTCTTCAATTTTACAGACCTCTTCTCTATTTTCCAAGTCACCTTTCTCACCCAAATTAAAATAACAATAATTCAAAATTTGACTAACTCACACCTTAAATATTCTCACTTAGGGTTGAATAACATAAATCTATGCAATGTGTTGCTATGTCCTTGTACTTAAAGTTATTCAATTCATCCATTCTAATAATTTAAGGAATCAAAGGATATCCTTTTATTCACATGTTTAAACTTTAATTTGTACAATAAAAGAAATCTAGTTCTACATGAGCATTCTTAGGAGCATATGCATGATTGAAGAGTTCTTTCTTTAATTATTTCTCTCTTGTTTTCTTGGGATTGACCTTAGAGAATGTGTCTCCATGTAACATAAGGATGACTCATTCTAGGTATTTCTAAATATCACAAGCCCTCCCACTTGATAAAGGTTTGGAATAGAGGCATGTGCGAGATAATCATTAGTAATAACAAGGTGGTAGGGTGAGATATGATCAAGGTGAGATTGAAAGATGTGGGATAGTTGTGCTTAGCTGTTACCCATAGGAGATTAATATGCATTCATTGTCCACATTGTGATCAACGTATTCCTAGCCTTTGTTGCATTTCTAATTCTTTGGGTTGTGGGTATCATGGATTTCATTGTTGGTAGAAGGGATGAGAAGAGTAAAATGGTGGGGGGAGAAGAGGATAAGGGGATGAATGCTATTTTTGGGGGGCCATGATAGCAGATGCGACAGGCTACTGGTAGTAGATTCATGGGTGGAAAGAAGATAGATAAAATGGTTGAAAATGAGAAGCTTGTGAGACTAGAGTGGACGTGAAGGAAAAGGAGATTTTTTGGTGAGGAGACAATGGCAGGCTTCATGCATACAGTGGTGTACACTTCAAAACGTGACTCAGTAGCTCAGGGTGGTTGAGTCAACCTTGACGGAGCACACGGACCCTTCTCCTTGTAACAGGTGAACCTCCACATCATTCTTGCTCTCGTGGTAGAAGCCGGTCGAGAGGAGGTCAGATGCAGGGGCGGTCCTACTTGCTTGAGAGCTAGACTTCGTGGAGAATAGTCGATCGGGCCTGGGGCCTTTCCTAGGGATTGTTTTCTAAGTTATGTTGAATGACCATAGTCGTGGAGATAATGATATGACCTGAAGGGTCACTAGTCACGAATCTCTTGTTTGGGTTTCCAATATTCCAATACCTATTTGGTTATCTATTCTAATCATTTATGAGTCTAATGTCTTGAAATCTTTCCTCTCCTACTTGAAGGAGTTGTTGGATGTGATGTCTTTGTTTGAATAGCCTAAGCCTATGTTCTTGTTCTTGAATTGTCGGTTGCACATGTTGAGGCCTAGGGTGGATCTCTTCAATCTCTTCTAGGATCATCCTCACCCACTCACCTCTAAGTCCAGGGCACATCTGTATGCCTAGACAGAGAGAGTTGGCTTGAGTTTATGATGAGTTGATTTATATTGACTTAGGGTGAAGACCTATGGTTTTTTTTTTTAGTTTGTTTGAATTGATTGACCTTGTGATGCAATCAAGGGATTTTACACTTATTTATTTTGTTTTTCCTAGTTTTTCTATTATTTTTCATAATTTTGATGTTTTGAATGAAATCAAATAAATGTATGCAAGCAATATTTTTGTTCTTTTTTGTGTTTTGGAAATGAAACTAAATTAATTAACCTAGGAATGTAGAGGTAGTGAGACTCTTAACAAGGTTTCATCAGATTTTCATGTTTGACTGTCTTAAAGGGGTAGATTGTCCTCTTGACTGTCATGGCTAACAAGTGTGAATAATGCACAAAGGAAGGATAGAAGTATATCCCAACTTGCTGACCTACCCAAACACCATGGAACACCTTCTCTAGGCAAACTATGACCATTCTAGGTCACAAAGATTCTTGACACCATGCATTCCTAGTCACTTGCTTGTAATTAGCCTTCAAGGCTTGTAGCCCTCAAAAAAGGACTGTCAGATGATATCTTTTTCTATAGACCTCCAAACAAGACTACGAAGGGTTTTTTGAGTACCCATTATTGAGTTCTACAACATACCAAACATGCAACATGGGCTCCTTTGTAATATATACCTCAAAATGTGACTGTTACAGTTTGACAATAGGCCTAATTAGGCCACATTTGCTAAGGAACTATGAGGTTTTCTGCTTCCCAACTCTCTATCTGCACTTGAAAGCCTTCAATGTGTCACCAATGAATAAGATCCACTATTAGTTTGATCAGGACCTTCATTTACCTAATGATACTCAAGCATGCAAAGTTAAAACCCTTATTTCTCCTTAAAAATAGGAAGAACAACACTAGGGCTTGCTCAAAACACCATAAAAACACCTTACTCTACTCCACAAGTGAAGAAAATAGTTAAAGAGATTCAAAATCTACCATTTCACTGACTTATGCAATTTCCCATGGTCGTGGCACTCAGAAACACTAATTTTCTTCTTAAAACCTCAAAAACCAAGGTCTCTAGACTGTTTGCAGAAACATGAGCATAAAATCCTTATACATTCATGTCAAACCACAAAATCACATGAAAATGAAAGGTAACACATTATGCTATCCAAACATGTATGGTGCAAAGTACTCCAGGGCCGTACCAGGCCGTACTGGTGTAAGAAACAACAAAAATGCAATAAAATTGTGAAAATACAAAGCTAGAACAACAAAAATGGTTATTTTATGTTATTTCCATCATCTCCAAAATTCATCTCCTCTTTTACGACCTGTCCCTCTAGACTGTTTGCAGAAACATGAGCATAAAATCCTTATACATTCATGTCAAACCACAAAATCACATGAAAATGAAAGGTAACACATTATGCTATCCAAACATGTATGGTGCAAAGTACTCCAGGGCCATACCAGGCCGTACTGGTGTAAGAAACAACAAAAATGCAATAAAATTGTGAAAATACAAAGCAAGAACAACAAAAATGGTTATTTTATGTTATTTCCATCATCTCCAAAATTCATCTCCTCTTTTACGACCTGTCCCTCTATCAAAAAGCATGTTTACAATATATATTCTTATTCCACTCCTCCTCCATTGAGAAAACCCAAAAAGAAAGGCATAAAAATAGCCTCTCCACTAAGGCTGCCAAAATAGAAAGACTAAACTTAAGCAAAAATATTGAAGACCCTAGTCTTAAAATGTCTCCCACTACAAAAATGCCTCAAATAGGCTTTATTACATCAATAAATGGTCTTTCAAGACCTTATCTTATGTAAAACTCAAAACTAAAGCCTAGATTTTAATAATTTACCACCTTTAACAAATGGTGCTCCTGCACCATACACCCCAACTTTGAAGTTTTCCATGTCTCTTGGAAAAAGTACTATATCTTGTGGTCCTTTGTGTTCCTCATAGATCTGACCTTCACACTTGCCTACAACAAGTTCACTTTGTTCTTGACCCTTACTGTCCTTGACTTTCTTACATTTAGCTTCACTTGAAACATGCTCCAACTGTGTGTACTGTATTGTGGGGTGTTGTTTCATCCTCTCCTTATTACCAAACTCTAATGTCAAACCTCCCTTTACCTTTGTATACAAACTTTCTCCTACTGCCATCACTTCCCTTTTCTCTTCTTGTTTAGACCATTGTCCAATGCTCTGTTTATCTGCCTTCTTATCACTGTCAACTGTACCTTTCCATTTACCAGTCACTGTCAGACCTGCAATTGTACCTTTCTCTATCCAATCACCTTTATAAACCTCTGTCCTCACATTATCCAACTGCCTCTTTACTAATTGCATGATTATAGGACACTTAACTATCCCTACCAATATGCCATCTCTTATTTCTTACACTTCACACTTACTCCTGTCTGTACTAACCTGAGACATCATTCCACATTCTTTCCCAAAAGCATTTTTCTTCATCTCTATCTACTCATTATGCTTATCCTTCCTATTCACTGTCCCATTAGCATCAAATTATGATTTGGTTGCAAACTTCATACTCTCACCTTCCTTATTGCTCTCATATGCTTTTCTCCCTATCATTATGATCTCACCTTTTTCTTTTGTCTTCTCAACCAATGGAGTTAGGATAAATGTCTTCCCATCTTTTTCAATGCTATATGTATTTTGTCTTCCATGATAAATTGCAGACCTGTCAAACTACCATGGCCTTCCTAGCAATATGTGGAAACAATTCATAGGTAAAATGTCACAGGACCTTTTCCTCATATCCTCCAATCTTAAACTCAAATAATGCTTGTTCTATCACTAGAATGGACTGATTATCATTTACCCAAGACACTTGATAAGGATTCACAATAGGCACTCTTTGCAAGTTCAATTTGTCCACCATATCACTAGATACCATATTATCTGTGCATCCAGAATCAACTACTACTTTGCACACCTTATTTTTGCATCTGCAGGTTGTCCTAAACATTGCTCTTCTTTGAATTAGCTCTTTCTCCATGGATGTCTTCAAGAGTTGTCTTCTCACCATCAAAGATTCACCCACCTTTGGTGCAGCAACATGACTTGAAGAATTGATACTTTCTCCTTCATCTTCTTGCACAATTTGGACTCTCTTTTCACCTCTTCTTTCACCCCCACTTGAAGTAGTAGCAATCTTGTTAGGGTAGGCTGGATGACCAAACTCACCACAGTTGTAACACTTTCCTGAAAACATATTTGAACCTCTTCCTTGATCTCCATACCTGCCCCTAAAACTTGTTCTTCCACCTCTCCATCCACCTCTAGACTCAGTGCTTGTTCTTTACTCTTATCAGCATCTTCAAGATCTTCTTTGGATTGTCTTGGTGTTGAAAATGTACCTCTGCCCCTAGAAGTACTACCTCTTCCTCTTGTCGCCTTCTCTTGTCTCCTCTTCACCTTTTCTTCTACCCTTATAGCCATTTGGAAACATTGTTCCATTGTTTTTTGTGCCAACAAACTGATTTCATCTTGAATGTTATACCTTAGGCCATTGAGATACCTAGCTACTCTTTCTTCCTCATCCTCCTCATACTTTGTTCTTATACTTAACCTATAGAATTCCTCAGTGTATGCTTGCACATCTTGTTCTTTTTTCCTAAGATTTCATAATCTTTTAAGTGATTGAATATTATAATCACCAGGAAGGAACTTACCTTTCAGTTTTGCCTTCATTCTCTCCCAAGTAGTGATCTTGTTCTTCCCTTGTTTCTACCTTTCATCTTGTATAAAGTTCCACCATAGCAAAGCATGTCCTTTCAGTTTGGTTTTAGCCTTCCTCACCTTATGATCTTCATCTCTCTCTTCACTTTCAAAGTAATTTTCCATGGCTCCTATCCATTCTAGGAGCTCTTCACCATCTAGTTTGACTCCATATATTGGCAAATCCATTTTGCTATGTCCATCATCTTTCATAGCTTTCAAGAACTTTACCATCCTCACATCCTCTGGATCCAACTCTTCTTCTTCACCAGAAGTTTCTTCTTCTTCTTCAAACTCACTTTCACTCATGGTGCCTCCAACTTTAGACTTCAATGCAGCAATATCCTTCTTTAAGGCTTCTAGCTCCTTAGCCTGCCGATCAATTCTCCTAGCAATTGTACTACCTTTAGGAGGCATCTTGACTCCTCAAATTTCACTTTGCTCAAACTCCAACCTTTAACTCTCAAGATACCTACTTTCTATGCTCTAATGCCACTTGATGCAGAGGTAGTGAGACTCTTAATAAGGTTTCATCAGATTTTCATGTTTGACTGTCTTAAAGGGGCAGCCTGTCCTCTTGACTATCATGGCTAACAAGTGTGAATAATGCACAAAGGAAGGATAGAGGTATATCCCTACTTGATGACCTACCCAAACACCATGGAACACCTTCTCTAGGAAAACTAAGACCATTCTAGGTCACAAAGACTCTTGACACCATGCATTCCTAGTCACTTGCTTGTAATTAGCCTTAACGCTTGTAGCCCTCAAAAAGGGACTGTCAGACGATATCATTTGCTATAGACCTCCAAACAAGACTGTGAAGGGTTTTTTGAGAAGGGTTTTTTGAGTACCCATTATTGAGTTCTACAACATACCAAACATGCAACATGGACTCCTTTGTAACATATACCTCAAAATGTGACTGTTACAATTTGACAATAGGCCTAATTAAGCCACATTTGCAAAGGAACTATGAGGTTTTTTGCTTCCCAACTCTCTAGCTACACTTGAAAGCCTTCAATGTGTCACCAATGAACAAAATGCACCATTATTTTGATTAGGACCTTCATTTACCTAATGATATTCAAGCATGCAAAGTTAAAACCCTTATTTCTCCTAAAAAATAGGAAGAACAACACTAGGCCTTGCTCAAAACACCATAAAAACACCTTACTTTGCTCCACATGTGAAGAAAATAGTTAAAGAGCTTCAAAATCTACCATTTCACTAACTTATGCAATTTTCCCATGGTCGTGGCACTCAGAAACACTAATTTTCTTCTTAAAACCTCAAAAACCTAGGTCTCTAGACTGTTTGCAGAAACATGAGCATAAAATCCTTATACATTCATGTAAAACCACAAAATCACATGCAAATGAAAGGTAACACATTATACTATTCAAACATGTATGGTGCAGAGTACCCTAGGGCCGTACTAGGCCGTACTGGTGTAAGAAACAACAAAAATGTAGTAAAACTGTGAAAATACAGAGCTAGAACAACAAAAATGGTTATTTTATGTTATTTCCATCATCTCCAAACTTCAACTCCTCTTTTACAACCTATCCCTCTATCAAAAAAATGTTTATAATATATATTCTCATTCCTCTCCTCCTCTATCGAGAAAACTCAAAAAGAAAGGCTTAAAAATAGCCTCTCCACTAAGGCTGTCAAAATAGAAAGACTAAACTTAAGCAAAAATATTGAAGACCCTAGTCCTAAAATGTCTCCCACTACAAAAATGGCTCAAATAGGCTTTATTACATCAATAAATGGTCTTTCAAGACCTTATCTTATGTAAAACTCAAAACTAAAGCCTAGATTTTAATAATTTACGACCTTTAACAAATGGTGCTCCTGCACCACCTAGCATAGTGGCAGATGCTTAAGCAGTATTTAGTTTTCATGTGTGATCTGATTGGAAGTAAGCTTTTGTCATCAAGGCAGTGAGTCGACAGTGAGCCTTCAATAGGGTTTAACAACCCTTATTGTAATCTTGCTAGGTTTAGGGTTGAGGGAGTGAGCCTGCTAAATCTAGTTGTACTTCATGGAAGAAAGCCAATATGTTTAGGCTCGTGGAGTGACCAAGCCTGGACATCATTTTTGTAAAGATTGCAATATATATTTGAGAGCTAATCCTCTTCATGGTTTTTCCCCTTTTGGGTTTTCCATGTAAAATCTTGGTGTTATGTGTCATGCTTTTGTGAATACTATTCATTTGTATATTATGCTTCTATTTGATTAATCCTTTGAAATGGTTAAAAGTAAAAGTGCAAGAAAAGGTTTATAGAACATTGATTCACCCCCCCTCTCAGTGTTCCTGACAATCAAGAATTGGTATCAGAGCCAAGTTCCTTGGAAAAAGTTTAACAGGTTGAGGAAGATTTGGGATAGTATGACCATGGTAGCAAGAAGATATGGAAATTATGGAAGATACAACCAACTAGAAGTAGCTCTTATGGATCTTGAAAATTTTGAAGTAGAAGTTAGGGATCTGAAAGAAAACTTGCAACAAGCTTATGAATGCATCTTGAAGCTAAAAGAGCAAGTCAAGAAATTCAAAGACAAATACAAAGAAGTCAGTGATCAATTGTTATCAACAAATGAATCCTTGAATGATTTGGAAGCAAAAGTTATAGAAAGAACAAGAGCAGAAGATGTTCTGATTTTGATTGTGAAGAACATATTAGAAGATTGTGTAAAACTTAAAGAAGAAATTACAAATCTAAAAACAAACTTGGAAAAGGACAAAATATTTGAAAAAAAATTCAAGATAAGTAGTGCAAAGATTGATGAAATGATTACTAGCTAGAAGAGAGTTGATGACAAGAAAGGTTTGGGAATTGAGAAAGGAGAAAGTTCAAACTCTGGTCAAATAAGCACCGAGTCAAGGAAAAACAAAGGACACCGGTTCATAAATCAAAGAAGACCTAGAAGACCTTCAGCCAAACAATCAAATGCTCAAAGGTACCCATCTTTTCATGGTTATTGTAATTCATGTAATAAGTTCGGTCATAAGGCTACTCAATGTAGGAGCAGAATAAATCAAAAGGTTCCATCATTCTCTAGTTAGTGTTTCAATTGTCATAGAGCAAGTGAATGTAGAAATCAGATCAAGAAAAGTTTCAACAATGTGAGAAATGAACAATCCTTCAAAGGAATATGTTTTACTTACAATAAAATTGGTCATAAAGCTGTTGTATGCAGAAGTAAAGTGAGTCAAAATCCTATTAGGTGCAATGCATGCTATAAAATGGGACACATGGCAAATGAGTGTAGAAGTCAAATGAGAAGCGACTATGGCAAGAATAGGACAATTGAATCCTTCAGTGGCTACTGTTATATATGCAATAAATTTGGGCATAAAGCTAACCTATGCAGGTCAAGGATGAATGAAAGGAACAATGGTAAGAAAAATACTATGTGCTTTAATTGCAACAAGCCTAGACATATTGCAAACTTTTGCAGAAGTAAGAACATTTAGAAGGAAAATCAAGAATAATTGAAGAAATCAGTGGAAAAGGTTGATCTGGCAGAAGTCAAGAAGGAGATGAACAAGGTCTGGGTCAAGAAAGAAGTAAATGAAGTCCGAGATGAGTCTGCACCAGATTCTGGAGCAGATACTTCCTCCGGGAAGTAAACTGGGAACTCTGGCTCAGGGGGAGTTGTATTGAAAATTATAAATCCCCTAGCCAGATAGTCAGTGCTGAAATTCAGTACAAAGATATGTTGTGAATATTTATATAGTAGATTGTTTGAAAGGAACTCTGTAGATCAAGGCATAAAAGGATTCTGGTCTGGAAGCTCAAAATGACTAAAGTATGAGTAGTATATAAAGTAAGTAACAGAGATTGGATTAGTATGCCTCCACAGTTGAATATCATTATATGTGGTTCAGGTATGTTATTCATAAATGTCTGGTGAACATATTTTCCAATGTTCAAGTTCTAACTTCCTCCAAAAGTCACATGGTGAATTGTCTAAGTCCAGATGAATAGGGTTAAGCCAAAAACAGTATAAAGCGTCTGAGTATTTTTGTCCGCATTCTTCTGCTATTAAGTATTTTGATGTGCGGTTCTAAAGGTGTGTTAAGAGGTCAATGATGATTGCTGGATATAAATTCTAGAGTCTCATATGGTCCATGACGTGATAGATGAATTGGTCAAGTATGTTCTTAAGGGACAAGCTGACAGGTCATAAATTTTGGCTAAGTATCTAACCAATAAAATCAAGTGACAAGGCTTTGGTATTCTGGTATGCTTGGGTCTGCTGTTGAAGATAATGTTCTACAGTTCTGGCATATGGTTATTGATTAGTGATTATATCTACATCCATAAGTTTGTTTGATCTTGATAATTGGCTTGAGAATAATGAGTAACAGAAGTTCATGATTGTTTTCAGTACAAAACAGTTTACTTTGGAAATGGTTTGAAAAAATTGATGATATAATGCTTAAGGTTTGATAGTGGAGGTGAGTTCACATCAAATGAATTCAATTTATTTTGTGGAGAACATGGAATAAAGAGACAACTATCTATGGCCAGGACTCCACAACAAAATGGAGTTGTTGAATGGAAAAATAGAATAGTTCAAGAAGCTGCTAGAACCATGATGAAGGAAGCTCATCTTCCATAAGCATATTGGAGAGAGGCAATTCACACTGTTGTATATATCCTAAACAAAGTTCAAGTAAAAGATGTTATGAAGGAAACTTCCTTGGTTACTCCACCAAGATCAAGGCCTACCGGTGCTATAATGAGAGGCTAAATAAGATCATTGAAAGTGCAAATATTAAAGTTGATGAATGTAAGGAAAGGTCTTCAGAATCAAATGAATCTGAGTCAGATGATCCAGATGTTTCAGAAGTGGTACAGCATGAAGACAGTCTAGATGAAGAAGAACAAGCTCTAGTAAGTGCTACCAAAACTCCAAGATATGTAAGAATCAGTCATTCTGAAGATCAAATCATAGGAGATCAGAGCAAAGGGATCTTAACCAGAAGAACGGTTGTAGAGGAAAAAGTAAATTGCTGTCTAATTTCAAAGATTGAACCTAAAACTGTGGATGAGGCTTGCAAAGATGAGAATTGGATAAAGGCTATGGAAAAGGAATTGATGCAGATAGAGAAGAATCAGACTTGGGATCTTTTTCCCAAACCAGTAGACAAGAATGTAATTGGTACAAAGTGGGTCTTCAGAAACAAGATGAATGAGAATGGCAAAGTCGTAAGAAACAACACAAGCATACAAAGATTTCAAGGTTTATCAAATGGATGTGAAGTCTGCCTTCTTAAATGGAGAGTTGGAAGATGAAGTCTATATAGAACTACCTGAAGGATTTCAGTCATCAGATCAGGGTGACATGGTATGTAGATTGAAGAAATCCTTGTATGAATTAAAACAAGCTCCCAGGGCATGGTATTTACAGTTGGATAGTTTTTGTTGATATTATTTTTGAAGGCAATGAAGGTATGAGCTTAGTTTTTGCTGGAGAAATGCAAACTGAATTTGAAATGTCTATGTTTGGAGAGATGAACTTCTTTTTAGGTTTGCAAATAAGTCAATCAGATTAAGGTATCTTCATTTCTCAGTCTAAGTATGTGAAAGAGTTGTTGAATAAATTTGGGATGGAAGACTCTAAACTAGTATGCACACCTATGATAATTGGTTGTAAGTTGAGCAAAGATGATAACTCACCCATGGTAGACTAGAAAAGGTATAGATCTATGATTGGAGGATTACTTTATCTGACTCAAACCAGACCTGACATAATGCATGCAGTATGTCTTGTGGCAAGATTTTAGGGAAAACCCAAGAAATCACATGTGATGGTAGTCAAGAGAATTCTGAGATATTTAGAAGGTACAATAGATTATGGTTTGTGGTACCCTAAGGATTGTGACTTTACTCTTAGTGCATATACTGATGTAGATTGGGCCAGAGATGTGGATGATAGAAAAAGTACAAGTGGAGGTGCATTCTTTTTGGGAAAAAAGATTAGTATCTTAGTTGACCAAGAAATAAGACTCAATATCCCTGTCTATTGCAGAAGCAGAATACATTGCAGCAGCATGTAGTTGCACTCAAGTGTTATGGATGAAGCAGACTTTGAAGGACATCAAAATCATGTATGAAGATCCCATTGCAATATTTTGTGACAACACAAGTTCCATAAACATATCAAAGAGTCTAGTAATGCATTCAAAGACAAAGCACATATCCATTAGGTATCATTTCCTAAGAGAAAAGGTGACAGCGAATGAAGTCAAGTTGGAGTATGTTTCTACCAAGTATCATATTGCAAACATTTTTACCAAGCCTCTTCCTAAGGATACTTTTGAGTATCTCAGAGAAAAGTTAGGGGTTATCACCCCTCCTGCTCTACACTAAGATGCACAATAGAGCATCAGTCTAAAGGTGCTTAGAGGTCTAGATTGATGCCTTTTTAGGGCTACTTCTTAGGGGGAGTAGTTAGAGAGTTCAGAAGAGAGATTAGATCAGAATAGAAGAGTGCAAGTATGTGCCCTTTTCCATTGATATCAAAGGGGGAGAGAAGTCATGTGAAAAACTTAGAGTATAGATGTGTAAGAGAAAGGGGGGGAATTTTGGAGAAAGAAAGAGTGCAGGTGTGTAAAGAGAAAGGGGGAGAATCTTGTCTTGATGGATGTTGCAGTTTTTCACATCATATGTTGTCATCAATGACAAAGGGGGGGATTGTTGCAAGTATGTGCCTAATCGGTGTTGTCATTGATGTCAACATATCCTTGTTGTCATTGGTGTCAATTGTATCTTATTCTATTACTTGTTTAGAAGAATTGTATGTTGAGGATTTTGAGAAAATTAGCATCTCCAGAAGGAACAAATGAGTTACAGAGAAGTATAGTACAGATAGTGAGTTGTATGCTAAAGAACAGTCTGGTAAATTGTTCTGCATTTATTTCTACTTGAATATCATGGTCTACAGATTGGAAGTAAGTTAGAGGTATGACTAAGGATGTGACATTCTAGGTTTGAGCCCTCCACATGAGGATTTGAGTGAGTTGTGTTCACCAGAGTAAAACCTGCTTTTTCTCTAAGTTCAGTTGGGACAGGAAGAAAGTATTCTACTCCGCATTCCTCCGCAATAAAGTATTGGGCTCTGCGGTTCTAGAGGGGAGTTTGGGATGATGATAAGTGTCTACAGTTGCAATGGTTCATGGTTTGGTGGTCCGCAAGCTATCTTTCTTTTATGACAGTTGAAGATAGTGAAGTTCATGTGTTTCGGTGAAAAGATTCCTATGGATAAAGTCGTTAAGGTTTATGCGGTTGCTCCTGATGATTATAGCATGCTTGTGGATGTATCCTAATCATGTTCCTATCTGGACTTTGGTCCACGTTAAGAAATTGAGTTGGTGTGTGAAGATTGTTCCCAGATAATGTAGCGTGTAACCAGTCTTGGCCGACCTAGTTGATCCCAGTGATTGTAGAGATCTCTAGAAGATTATAGAAGCATGTTGTGGTGTGGAAGATCATGTTTGAGTCCTAGCTAAGGTATGGCATGATCCGCATTTCATTCCCTTACATAATGTTGTAATAGGTCAGGACCTATTTTGTAAATGTTTGTAATACCAATGCTGGAGATTGTTCCAATGGTTGATGATTATGATGCCGACCTTGATGATCATTCCAAGGTTGATGTAGTGTATAAATACTTGTAGTTGAGTCATGGAAAAAGTGTCCTTGACCGAAGATGAGAAGATAATAAGAAAGGTCTGAAAGGTAGAGCAGAGAAGAGGCACAGAAGAGTAGAGGTAGAATAGAATAGAGAATGCATGAGTGTGATGTGAATATGTGTATAATAGAGTAGTGACACGAATAAGCGAGTATGAAGAGTTGGGATTCAGAATTTAGTTGCTAAATGACTACACCCTGGCATAGTGGCAGATGCTTTAGCAATATTTAGTTTTCATGTGTGATCTGATTGGAAGAAAGCTTTTGTCATCAAGGCAGTGAGCCTTCAATAGGGTTTAACAGCCCTCAAGGTTTAACAAACCTTATTGTAATCTTGCTAGGTTTAGGGTTGAGGCAGTGAGCCTACTAAATCTAGTTGTACTTCATGGCAGTAAGCCAGTATGTTTAGGCCCGTGGAGTGACCAAGCCTGAACATCATTTTTGTAAATATTGCAATATATATTTGAGAGCTAATCGTCTCTGTGGTTTTCCCCTTTTTGGGTTTTCCACATAAAATCTTGGTGTTATGTGTCATGCTTTTGTGGATACTATTCATTTGTATATTATGCTTCTATTTGATTAATCCTTTGAAATGGTTAAAAGTAAAAGTGCAAGAAAAGGTTTATAGAACAATGATTCACCCCCCCTCTTAGTGTTCCTGACAATCAACAGACACATGGAACATCAACAACCACATGTTATGCTTCCATACACGTGTGCAACCTAATGCCATTTGTATTGCAAAACAAGATCATATAATTGGCACTGTATGAGTCTGACACATGGTGATGTCCACGTCACATGCCACAATGATCTAGTTGGCACCATACAAGTTTGGTATTTATTCTCATCCCATCCACATCAGAAATGCACCATACATGTTGGATACTTGCCAACATCTACATGAAGCATAACTGATGGTATTCTTGAACAAATGCCTACTTTGTACATTTTGTAGAGTAAAAGAGGTATAACAAATTTTCATCTTACCTCTCTGTATATTTCCTTTGTTCATTTTGAATAGAAGTGACATATATGTTAGAACCCTTCTATATTTGAATGTGTTTTGGTTTACATATCTTGTTTAGGTACATTGTCTCTTGGATAGTAGGTAATAAGCCCTTAACAAATATTCTTTGCAATTCATCATTAGGAATTTGATAGTGTAGCTTTGTTGACAAAGTTTGAAATCCAATAACATAATCATGATTGTGTAGATTAGAAATGTAAATAAGGTGAAAATACTAAACAAAATGCAATAAACATCAAGTTATACCTTACAAGCAAATCCAATCCCATCAAGGGAGGAAGGAGCCTTTGCACCCAAAACAAGCTCCTTGACAAAGATTACCCTAGACAATGAATTGAAATGTGAAATGCTACTCAAAATGGCAACTCACTATTCTAGCTCAAGAGTTATTTTGGCATGGTAACTTTGCATAAACTTGGATGATGATAATGGCTTGGGAGAGGTTCTATTTATAGATTTTTGGAAGGAATTTTGATCCAAGGGTGGAGATTGATTTGGAAGATCAATGGTGGAGGATAAAAGTGATGTGGAGGGCCTAGATTCAATCTTGAATGAATGGAGGGCTAGGAATAAAAGTGATTCTTTTATTCATTTTGGGAAAAGGGGTTATTTAATGAGCATGGGGGTGAAGGATTATTTTGGAATAAAAGATTCATATGGGGGAATGTAAATGAATTAAAAATTCATTTGGGGAAGAGAGGAAATAAATGAGTATGGGGTTGTAAGGAGAAATAAATGTGATGTGGGATGTTTTTAAATAAAAAATTGACTTATGTGGATTTAATTCATTTTTTTTATTTGGAGGATGTGGGGAAGGGTGTTAAACAAGGTTTGACCACCCAAATGAAGGGGTTAGGATTAATTAAATAGGGGTTTTATTTAATTAATCCTAGGGCTATGATGAGGTAGGCTAGGGTAGGCAATTAAATAATAGTTATTTAGATGTCTAGGGTAGGGATAGGTTAATTATAGGCTGTAATAATTAGTTAACATGGTTTTAACTAATTAATTGGATTTAGAGAAAAAAGGGGAAATTGATTTAATAAATATTGCATATTTATTAAATTAATGGGCTAAGGTTTGGACTATTGAATTAATGAAATTAATTCAATTTTGGGGATAGAATGGTGTGAATTTGGAAAATGAAAGAGTTAATTAATTAAATAAAAATTTAATTAATTGGTTTGAAAGGAAATTGGTGTGTTTAGGGTGTATGGAGTCGATTAGATGGCAGAAGACATTTTTAGGTGTCTACAGATTGCACTCATTTGATCCTTGTTTACATCCTACTAAATCTAAAATTGTAACCTTTAAACCTATTAGGACCTCCCAGAATTTGCTTGATCCTATTCAGTTTGATGCTCTCCTTTTCCTTCAATCTATCTTGGAACCTATACTTTTTCCAAAATGCTCTAACTATTGCAAATATGTGCCTATGATGTGTTGTCATTGATGTCAACATATCTCTTTGTCAGAGACAGTGAAGACAATGCAGTTCAGTAAAGTAGATTGCTCAGCATTTCCAGTAAGACGAAGATCAGAGTCTGCGGATCAAAGGGTTGTGTAAAGAATTGTCTGAAGTTTCTCTAGTCAAGATTTAAGAGGTCCAAATGGAGGATTGGCAAAGTTATGGTCATCTGAGTAGAACCGGGTTTTGCAGTTGTTCAAAAGTAATAGAGTGATAGGAATTTGGTTCGGATTGCTCCGCATTGGAATATTATGGTCTATGGTTCTAGAGGCATGTTTGGGATGTTGGTGTGTATCCTCAACTCAAGTGGTTCATGGTTTGGAGGTCCACAAGCAATATTTCTAGTGTGACAATCATGATGGTTAGTGTTCTTAAGTTATCGGATGAAGATGCAAGTGTTTCTAGTGATTTGAGGTGATGCAGTTCTTCTTGTTGATTTCATTATTCTTGTGGTAGTTTCTGGATCGTGTGCCTATTGTGTTGGTGGTCCGCATTAAGGATTGAGCTCATGGTTGAAGATTTCTCCTTGGGTGCTGTTGTTCTTTCTAGTCTTGGTTGACTAGATGCTTGGTGTGTGTTGCAGATGATCTAAGAAGAGTTCTATGGAGCGTGGCATGTTGTTCGAGGAAGATTCAAGTCCCAACTATGTTTGGCTGATAGTGTGATGGTTCGCATGAAGCATTTTAAGTCTTGTGATTGTAATTACTTGTAATGCCTATCTTGGAGAATGTTCCAGATAGATGATTGTTTGGCTGACTTTGATGTTCATTCCAAAGTTGATGACATGTATAAATAAGTGTTGTGAAGTCATGGAAATGGGTGTGACCGAAGATGCGGATGTAGTAAGGAAGTGAGTGGGGGCAGAGCAGAGGTGTTGTGCGCTTCAATGGAACTGAACCTTGCATGAAGAAGATGTTGTTTCTCAGTTCAACCTTTTAGTGTTAACATTGTAAATGTTCTTGTAGGCAGTGAGCCTCCTTTGAGCAGTGAGCTCTGGGCAGTGCACCTGAAGGCAAGTGCCTTCCCATTTTTCTATTCTTTTAACAGAGGATAAATCTTGTGGGTTAACCCCCACCATGGTTTTTCCCTTAACCGGATTTCCATGTAAAAATCCTGGTGTTATGTGTGTTGATTATGTTTCTACTCATGTGTTTCATACTTTCATGGTTATCTCATTAATCTGTTAATAAGTGGTAAAGAAGATTAAATGCAACAAAAGATAAAGTTTTGTGACAACTGATTCACCCCCCTCTTAGTTGTCTGCCCTAATTTCAACACTAACATCCAGTCTCTAGAATATATATCATGGCCATTATGAAACAATCTTGACTATTTTTTACTATATGAGTGTTTTTGTTTATTACCATTGTCCTGTAGGTTAATTGAATATCTTTTGTAGTTATGTAGGAACAAGAGGAATGAAATATGGCACATACCGCATTCCTGTAGAGAATAAAAAAACATGTTGCGGCTTGGCAGTAGGAAGCAATTGATATAAAGAAGCTACCACTACCTCATGGATGGTTCATCTCACGCTTGCGGCTTGGCGGTGTTTGGGTATAGATAGTCTCTTCCATCGGTCCCGCGGAGGTTTAAAAATTAACCAACGGCATTGCGGTAATAACATTAGGAGGTATCACTTACCGCGTCCCCACAATGGTTTCAACTGAGGCCCGTGGTAGAACGACAAGAGGAGAATGTAATGGGTTTTCGCCCTGCCATCCCACGACTGTCATTCATAACATTTGTGGGTGGGCGGTAAACAAAAGGACATCAAGTAATAATTTCCTGCAGTCTCGCATGGGTCAATCTAAGCATTTGCGGTCTAGCGGTAAAGGATGAAATAGAAGTGTAGTGGTTGTAAGCCATTTTGAATGTGAAAGGTCTGAAGCTTGTTGCTTCCTTTATAAAAGGAAACCAAGACCTTATGGCTCGGAATCTATTTGGGATTTTGATTTTTTGAAAGAGACATTGCACTGCCTATACTTTGAAGCAAATCAATATGAAAGCTGCTATTCTCTGGTGCTCAACTTTTGGTTCTCATTTGTTTGTTGAATTGGATTTCTAATAATTTATCTGGTTGTCTCCAATTTACTTTTTCTTTGTTATTCAAATCAACCTAACAAGTATATTGTTGATTTGTCACACATTTGATGTTTCTTGTGTGGTTTGTTTATTGGGCTCCTTCAAGCAAGTATTAAAATCCTATAGGTGAATCACAGTAACTTTGGAAACTTAAATTGGATTGTTAAAGAAGAACCTGATAACTTACATATTTACATGTCTATGCAAGTCATAGACGTACAATTGCCAAGAAAATTGAGTTGTGGCTAAAAGGGAAGCACATATTCTTCTTAGAGTGAAAACTCCGTAACCCAAAGGTAGGCACCAATCATTCTCTTTTGAAAATCATTCCCTTGTATATATTTTCAAAATCCAATTTTGTTTTTCTGTTTTAGGAGTAGTGTTTAAAGATTTATAGAAAACATTAATCCAAATCATATGCCAGATTGAATTAAGTGAAGTGGATGATTTAATTGACAAGATTACATAAGCTCCTTAATCTATTATGAAGTCACCAACAAACTTGAAAGTAAATTGTCATTAGTGAAACAAGGTAACAGCCACCTAGGCTTGAACAGAGGCTAAAGTACAGAGAATTTTGATTAATTTGATCAATTCTATTAGTTGGCCAAATTCACATATAAAACCTAATCATAAGATTTGGCATATCTTTAAGGTTTTATAATTTGTAAATTTGAGTACCAACAAAACCAATATTGACATTAAAGTGATGTACAAAAGCATTGGCCAAATCATTGAAGGAATGAATAGAACTATGAGGAAGAGAATAAATCCATTCAATTGCATAATCCTTTTAGTTTATAGGGAAGAGATTTGTAAAAATTTTATCATCATAAACATAATCAAAACAAACTCCCAATTGTGTCATAAGGTCCGCTTTACCACTATACATTACACAACTAGGGGCCACTGAACAAACTAGAAATGGATAAGAAATAACTTAAATGAAAGTGGATTATGCTTGATTTCTCCTATGATATCCTTTGATTACTAGGGGTAATGCATCAACTTTACTTTGAATCTCATCAATTCTTTTAAGGATGACATTTATGATGGAAGGATGAACATTAGGAGTTATGATTAAAATGGGAGTGGAAGTGGCAACATGAGATAATAGGTGGAGTGTAGGTTGATTGGGGGACAAAGAATGAAGTTGGAATGACAACACTAGAAGTGGGAACATGAGTAGTGGGTGAGAAGTAAACACAATTAGGGGATGATTGGAAGGTACAATATGAGAAGTAGGTACAATGAGAGGAACAATGATAGGAGCTATGAAAAATTGATAAGCAATATAGAGAAGAGAAGAAATATGTGGCATGTCCAATGTAGGAGAAGATGTGGAAGGAGACACACTAGATGAAGAGGCTTGTGAAGGAAGGGGAGGAGACACACTATTTAAGGAACTTGATGAGCTTATCCTTTGACCTATATCACTTAATACTTCCATCACATAAGGATTATCTATTAACAAGTTATGAAGAACATCAATCAAATTTGAATAATTAACATTATTGCTCAAATTTGTAAAGGTCTGACATAAGTATTTGTGTATTAAGATTCATGTCTTGCCTATCCATATGTGCAACATGTGCATCAAGATGAAAAACGTCTTCCCCATTAAAATATGTAGTAGTCAACAAATCCTCAATCATAACTTCCTCGCAATGAATCGAGGCCATTGTAGAGTTAAGCCTAAGGTTTCTTCTTAATGCAAAATGAGGATTAGGTTGAGACCTTCACATTCAAGCAAAATGTAAAGCAATGAAAAGGAAATTGATTCCAAGGAATCCTAAATTTTTCTACCAACAATTCATACCAAATATTGAACAATTTAAGGATATTGCAATAGGTAATTTGTATCGACACAAATAATTTATTGAAGCATTTCAAAGTTTAGGCCATAAGAATCATCCTTTTTTAAACATGGATTGCAAATAATTCTAAAAATTTAGAAGTCTTGGTCATTAACATTATTTTCTACTACAATGTCATCTAGTGTATCATTATCAATGTTCATATGTTCTTTCAAGTATTTAATATTATCATCATCCTCATCTTAACCTGCATCATCCTCATCATCATTGAAATTTGACTGTAGACCATCTATATTGTTACCAGATATATTTGGATCATCATTTTCTATACCATCCATATTGTTGTCTTCCATAACATCATCTAACACTGGATTGTTGTCTTCTTGTGCCTGAACATAACCATCTTCAACATCATCATGGATGCCAATTTCTTCGATGTTCTCTAATCCCTCTCTTTCATTTTGTTGGCCATCATTGTTTTGCTCAGTATCCACTAATGCATCGTCAAATACATGCCTTAATCTTGGATCATAATGTATGACAAATATCTATTTTGGTTCCAAAATATCTTCATTGAAAATACCTGCACATGAACAACATACATATATTATATGTACGGTATAACAATTTTATTGATTAATAAACACATATATATATTCGCAATAAACTATGAATTAATAGATTAATGATCACTACCGCTTCTTGTTTGAGTTAAAGAAATACCTGCTCACAATGAATTGGTAGAACATAAGGCTCCTTATCCTCTGGTAGGAAACATAAGGAATCTATAGAAAATAATCCACTATGGGTATCATGTCTTCGTGTCCTCTCAAATGCTTCATACCATCTACACTTAAAAATACAACATTTAAAAGAGTGGTAATCCAACTAAATAATTTCTTATATTTTCCCAACATATTGTAGATTCCCTTCAATTATATTCTTATCTTTTGAGCTTGATCGACTGGATTTCTTGAAGTCAACCATGATGCCACAATCGAAGGATCATCTCTTTACGATAATGTTGACCATATGCCCACATTGCTAAATATTTCCTCACCTGTGAAAGACCATTTATTTCAGTGAAAACAAATATAATGATGAATATTAAAATAGTTAATAGTGTCAAAACTGTAAGGAAACAACATTTTATAAAATTCCAACTGTACCTTTCTTTCACATCCTCTAGACATGTTGATTTAATCTTCTATTATGTTTGAATATATACCTACTGTATACGCCTAAAAATGACATGACTCCGTCCAAATAAATAATCTTAATATTTATTTAAGTCAAATTGCTCTATCAATAAATAAATAAACCAATTTATTTATTTGATTCATATTCTTCCAACAATTAAATAAAATCAATTTGTTTAATTAAATTCCTAAATTCTTCTAATTCCTCCAACAAATTAACTAATATCAATTATTTAATTAGTTCTCCCAAATTCATTCTAAATTAAATAATATCAATTATTTAATTGTTTCTTCCAATAATATCTTCTCTAAATTTAAATAAATCAAATATTTATTTAAGTTGTCCATTTCTTCTAAATTGAGTTATCTCTAAATATAATTCAATCTTTATGCACATCCAATTGAATATTCTAAATATTTAATTGAGCTAAAGTATCTTCTCATCCTCATGCAATTTCCATTCTCTAGTTCTATTCTCTTAACTGATTAATTTATTCTTTTAATTGATTAATCTCTTTAGTTAACTCATTCTTCTATTTTATTAATTCCTCTCATGCAAAATAGAGCAAGACACTTGTCTTCTTCCTATTCATGCACATTCCTCAACCGTTCTCAACCGTTGATCTTCTCATTCTTTCTATACTGTTGATCTTCTCTCTCATAAGTCTATAAATTGAACCCTATTCCTCCATTTCATTCATCCAAACTTTAAGTATTGTTACTATGCAGGAATTACAGCGTGTCTTTGGCACCCACGTCATTCCTTTTTCTTACGATCAACTTGTTACGATATCACTACCATTGTTGTGAAGCTCATCTTCATTACAAAGCATTATCATAGCATTCTCCATTGACAATCTTGGAAAAGAAAGGAAGTGCACTCTTTGAGGGCCTTATTCATACATGCAAGATCAATTGAGATAGGCAATCAACAGAAGCTATAAAGTATTGATGTTTGCAAAGGTTTTTCATCTTTGTTTGCTTGATCTTGATTACTTCCCTTTTCATTGAGTTTTGGGTATTATTGATATATTATATTGATTATTCATGTTTACTCCAATTTTCCCTTAACATTTTTGGCACCCACCGTGGGGCCTAGCCCCAAATTTAACCCAAAAACTAAGTTTTTATGTGTTAGAAAGCCATACGCAGGAGGAAACTATGCATCTACCTCATCTTAACACACATTTGCAGTCTATTCCAGCGCATCTAATCTTTCGGTGCATACAGACTCTGTTCCGGTGCATATACCTTCTAAAACGACACATCTACTAGTTCGGCACATATACTCTATATTCTTGCACTTTTGACCTCTGTCTCAGCGCATCTGTACTTATGCACTTCTGAGCTATGTTTCTGCGCATTCAAGCTCTAAAGCTATGCATCTGATTTAGGCAGTCATTTTTAGGGTTTCCTTGTTTTCGCTAATGCTTAACACTTTTTTGTAGGAAAGCTCTTTAATCTATTTTATAGGCTAAGCACTGGTTTAGTCACATATAGCTACACTTGTTAGCTCACACTTCAAATTCTAAAAGGAAAGTAAAGGGATGCTCATGAAAATCTAACATAGGCTTAACTAGGAAGGTGGTAACTAAATCATTGCTATCTTGCATATCATTGAATCATTGCTATATTGCCATCTTGCAAAGTTAGACACATTGCTATCTAGGTAAAATTGAACCATTGCTATCTTGTTATCACTTCAAAGTTAAACAAATCATTGCTATCATGTTATCACTTCAAAGTTAAAAAATTTCTGTGCTTGCCCAAGTAGATAGCTCATTTAGTTTTCTTCTTTTTAACTAGGGGAAAAGAACCACTATCTTCTATGTTTTTGGAATGATACCAAGCCTATGCTCTCCCCTATCTTGGGTGACCAAAATGCCAGACATATCATTTTCACATGTATTTTTCCTTTAGAGGGGCTAGCTCTTGGATACTGTTCATCCAAGTAGGAACAACCCTAAGTGGTAACATGCTAAAGCCAAGACCTACCAATCCACTATAAATAAATTGTGTTAAGAGTGAAAGCTTCAAACAACGAGTGAAGTTGTGTTATACCGACATCCAACCTCCCCTAAAACCCTCCAAGGCGTAACCCTTGCAGGCTGGGAGACTCCACAATGGAGAGTAGTGCTGTTGCATGTATAACCACTTGAATGTTTGCCTTTATTAAACACCTTTGTTCTAGTGGCCAAAAACCCCTATAAGCTGGTGCAGGGAAGGGCAATTATCACCTCCTGAAGATGCTTCACTAGAGATAGTGAGAATTCAGTTTTATACTATCCTTTGAAACCTAGGATTGTACTTTCTTTCTTTTAGTCTAGAAAGAGTCAAAAAATCACAAAATAAAAAGAAAAATAAAAATATTCTTTGTGCTTGCTATGTATTCTTGCCATAACTAAAGAAAATAAGATAAAAAAGACCATCTTGCAACCAAGAGAAACCAAAAACATCAGAAAATTTGCCAAAAATTTGCAAAAGCACTAAAAAAACCAGAGCTGCGCTTTTATCACTTTCTGCTGTGCATCTGTTCCGACTTGATGTGCATTTGTATCGACTTGCTGCACTTTTATCACCTGTTACTACGCATTTAATTTCTACCTGTACTACTCATTTACACTGACTTCTTATGCATGTATCACCTGTTGCTGCATGTTTTCTTTTTACCAATACTATACGTTCATAACGACTTGCTATACTTAGACCCTCTACTTCTGTGCTTCTATTTCTATGTGTTTGTAATAGTGAGCATCTCCACCTCTTTTGTGAGAAAATTTTCCACCTTTTTGAGTACCCATTTTAGTCTTGTGTCAGTTTCTGTGGAGATGACAACTGAATTAGAAGAATTGGCTCAAGAACTCAAGTACTGGAAGTTGCAGTTAAACTTAGACACCTCCACTCAAGGTCATATAGCAATTTCTTAAGAAATCCAAGCCATACGACATCAATTTTCAATCTTAAAAGCTAAACAGACCAGTACTAGCTACACCACGCCCCAGAGTCATACATTCTTGTCCCGTCTTAATGATACTCTTGACAAGGCAAACACCACCTCATGTGGAAAATTGTATACCACTCCATCTACTAGTCCTCCTTCACCATCTTCTAAGACACATATCCCAAAGCATACCAGTCCTACGCCAACACCACCGAGTTCTCCAAACTCTAAATGGACAACCAAACAAGCCTCAGATGAGTTTTGGGAAAAATATTTTCTAGATTTATACAGCACGAGAAAAGATAGGGAGAACTCCAAATCCACCCATTCCTTACCTCATTCATCTACCCAAATACCTACAAAGGATGTGATCCAAGGACTACCAACAGAGATTCAATGATGTCCCCAAATTTTGGTCCTTGACCTTATCAAAGTGCCTTCCAAAATTTCCATTGCCCCAACTTCGTCGTGTAATTGGCAACCCCTCGAGCATGTTGAAAATCCTACTACCATGAACCAAAGTCAAGGTCCATTGCACCTCCATATTGTTGACCAAGTTCCTATTCAAAAGACCTCTACCTCCACTTCAATTCAAACACCTCAAGCATTATGTCAAGAGCACACTTTAGAACATGTGGAAACATTCAACCTTTGTCTAAATCAAGATCAAAGCACCCCCATCTGACCCATTCATAACCTTTATCTTTTCGATGATCCTATACTTATACATGAGCAAGAGATCCAATTTCCAACCATGCATTACCTATATCTTTTCCATGATCAAGATATTTCCTTTGATGAAGAAGCTATCCATGAGCAACTTGATCCTATACATGAGCAAGAGAGCCAATTTCAACCTCTCCATAACTTCCATCATTTCTTTGATCAGGACATTATCATTGATGATGAACCTATACAAGAGCACATTAATCCCATCACGCTTAATCCTATCTAAGATCAAGATCCCATCTATGATCAAGAGCCTATCTATGATCAAGATCCCATCTACGATGGAGAGCCTATCTATGATCAAGTAGACCATGATGATCCTCTTATCCCACTTTATGCGTTCCATGGTCCTGAGTTTATCCATGATCGAACAACTTCCACTTCCCTTGATGAGACACTTGCCTCCCAAGCAAGTATAGAAAATCAAACCAGTAATAATCCTCAACCATCCATTATCGACCATGCTACAAATCCCCCACCATATATCCTTGGTCTCACCGCTTTCGTTCATGAGTGTTCCTCCTTAAAACACCAACAACCATTATCCTCTATCTCACCTTCTCCATCCGATAAGGAACTTGTGTCTAGTGTTCCACCTACACATAATCCCGCTGTCCATCGCATACTCCAACATATGAACTATTAAGGTAAAGGCTTAGGCCTTCATGAACAAGGAATTTTGGAGTCTGTCCATGTCAATGTTCATCCTCATTCATACGGCCTTGGATACATACCCCAAGGTGAACAAACTCAAGATGCTAGTACTTCCTCCATGCCTTCTAAATCCACCAATTTCCATCGTACATCCTATCCTATCCCTAAAACATATGTCACCATTCCACCTCCATCATCATATAATTGTCAAAAGCATGTGACCATACACCTTCCACCATCCAATCAACCTCTGCTACTTCCTACTCCTAATATCCCTCCATGCATTTTACCACCACTTATTCCAACACCTTATGCATCCATCTATGAATCTTCTAACAATCCCAATCATGACCAACAGATGCACATGTTGTCTAAACAAAGAACTTCCTCAAACTCCACTTCCACCATCTCAAGAGAATTCAACCATAAAAATCTAGATGCCTCTACCTATCAAGTCAAAAATCCTAACAGTCCTCATGACCTAGGATACAAAAGCCAAGAATCAAAGAAGCATCCTTCTCAAGAGATGCATACACCCACACACCTATATGCCAAACTAAAAAATGTGTGGGTCTGCATCCAACAAATGATTACCTCCAAAGCTACACAAAAACTGCATACACCCAAGCCCATACCTTCACAGGTACTAACTAAAAGAGAAATGGCTTGGGTACCTAAGAAAAAAGCTATCAAGTCAAATGAGGCATCCACCTCTCGAGAATCTCAACCATCCACTTTCTCCCATTCCATCCAAAAGTCTCAAATTCCTCCATCCCAAATGACAAGCAAAGCTCAGAAAAATACTCAGTCTATGTGGATCCCTACATGCCTAAGTCATTCATCCACAAGCAAAAGTCTCTGTTGCTTCCTACACTACTTTCCCATCACCAGCTTCAATGTTTATCATGGTATGTGCAACCGTTGGTCATGATTTCCTTCCATCGCACAAACATTTTCATATACCTCCATCTCCCCTTCCTTCCACTATTATCCTACGTATCTTCTCCATCCTACTCCCGTGCTCCATGCTTTTGCATAAGCCTTCCCTCCATATTCTGCATCATCATCCACTATCGTACCCTTCCATAATCCGCTATCTACCTTCTCCATCTCACTTTCATGCAATCCCCTACCAACATCTATCAGAACACTCGACCTTGTCCATGCGACAACATCCATCTCACGGGACTATCACCTTTCATGGAACTAGACACTTGAGTCCCTTCCATCTATATTCCCCTATTCCAAAAAATTTAAAAAAAAATCAAAAAAGTTAAAAAAAAATCCCTTCGTCAAATGGTGAAAATCTGGCAAACAGGCGCCTTGGATAAGTACCATGATGAAAACCTGGCAAACAGGCATCATGTGTAAGTTGATCTTCTACATCACCTACACTTGGGGGCACCTTGTCTCATTAGCCTATCGCTCTTCTCCTATCAGTTTCCTTCCGTACCATTTCATATCCTATCCTTCTATCCGCTACATACCTATCCTATCAATCCATCCATCCTAAATCTTCCCTTCCTCCATTTTGCTTGATCTTGATAAAGATTGGGGGCACAATGTTGACAAATGTTTTTGATGTCTCTTGACATACCTTATCTCTCCAAACCATGCAAATCCTTCATTATCCTCTCATCCTCCTATCGTCATAAGCATTTCCATGAAAAAATCCTAAGTATTCTACCTACAATGAGGCACGTTATTCCTATGCGACATAGTCCTTGGAGATCACATCCTTAGTTTCTTCTATCTCCACATTCGTATCCACTGTAACCCATCCCTTTAACTATCTGTGGTGTTTCCTTGTCATCAGTATTTAGCATTAAGGCTATCCAAAATTATTGTTCAATCATCCTATCTACAATGTTAGCCTAGTGTAGCATCTGTCGTCAGTATCATAGGATCAACCCCTAAACTACGTTGCCTCTGCATTATCACATAGGCAAGGCCATTTTCAATGTGCCCCCAAGGCTCCACCTTTCCCATCTATCCCATACCTGGTCATCCATCCTCTAGTCCATCCATGGTCGAGGTCCCCGAACTACTTTGCCTCTGCATCATCACGTAGGCAAGGCCATTTAGCAATGAGCCCGAGGCACTAGGTCAGTCCATTAGGGTTTGTTTTACCAGGCATGCATACAAGCACAAGCAAAGCTTGCTCCCAATGTAGAAATATTGATGCAAGGCATCAACCTATCCAACACAAAGAAAACAAGTACCTAAAACGCACTCAAACTGATTCTATATAACTTATGGCAAGAAAAACACATCTAAATGCAAGATTGTTTTGTGTTTGTGATCAGGTTAAGTTACAGAGTCTTGATTTTTGTTATTATGTCTTCCTATGCTACTCGAGGATGTCAAAAACTAGAAATGCTATGATGGGGGCATAATCATTTTCTTTGTCTACTATTTTTGGATTAATCTTTAGTAATGTGAAGCCTTGTCTTACGACATGATCGGGAAAAGATCATCGAGGACATCAAAGGTTTAACACGAAAGGGGGAAATCCTTGTCTGTTGACATGCAAGAAATACTCAATTCATCTCAGTTCAATCATACCTCGATGCTTGTATTAACTTTCTAAATCACAGTCCATGTAAGTGATGCTTGGGTCATCTCGGTTCAATTATACGTAGATGCTTGTATTTTCTTACAACATTTTAAAAACACACAAAAACAAAAAAGCCTAATGATGAAATAAGAACTTCAAAATACTTGCAATATCAAGATGTCAAAAAACCACTCACATCCACAAAGCATCCACAAGCATCCATATCCCATGCAATAAAAATTTCTAAAGCATCATATCACATGCAATAAAAGATCCAAACCGCAAAGTATCAATGTTTACAAATAAAAGCTTGTGATTCCTTCTGTTGAGTCATTCTTCTGTCAAATCAAATTTCCATCCATCATTTTATCTCTCGTCAATAGTTCTAGCTGTCAATCCGAGTAATGATCCAAATGCAAGTTCACCCTTAATCCATACCAATCAAGTCAAGTCAATCGTGTCAAATGATCCAATCACAATCAATGGTCTTGATCCTTGTTTGGGCATAAACCAACTCAATTAGTTAATCAATCAATTGTCTTATATAGGATGTAACATTGTCGAAATCAGACCAACACACACCTCTTACATGACATGCTTCATTTTGTAAAACCAGACACTATCCTGCCGTGTTGGTCTAGGGATATATTGTTCCCCGCCATGACAACACTGTCATATATTGTTATTAGTATATCGTTGGTTTACTGCGAACAGGGGCAATACCTTGTTTGTCCTTGTATCATTTATGCATACTTGCTTACTTGTGTGTGTTATCATTCTATCTTGCATCATCTATCATTCAACTCTTTCTTCAACAAATTTCTTCAAAACTAACCTAGTTCTCCCTTCTTCATGAGATTGTCCATCTCTTGTCCTTTTGCCTTCTTCCCATCCAATCTCTCGAGGGGGCATCCTATCATCGTAACCTATACCAGGGGCAAACTGGGGCATGTATCATTATTAGAAATTCTATTCTTTGAAGTAATGTGATAAAACACATTGCATCAAAGAGGGGCAAAATGTATATGCCTAAAAATGACATGACTCTGTCCAAATAAATATTCTTAATATTTATTTAAGTCAAATTCCTCTATCAATAAATAAATAAACCAATTTATTTATTTGATTCATATTCTTCCAACAATTAAATAAAATCAATTTATTTAATTAAATTCCTAAATTCTTCTAATTCCTCCAACAAATTAAATAATATCAATTATTTAATTGTTTCTTCCAATAATATCTTCTCTAAATTTAAATAAATCAAATATTGTTTTAAGTTGTCCATTTCTTCTAAATTGAGTTATCTCTAAATATAATTCAATCTTTATGCACATCCAATTGAATATTCTAAATATTTAATTGAGCTAAAGTATCTTCTCATCCTCATGCAATTTCCATTCTCTAGTTCTATTCTCTTAACTGATTAATTTATTCTTTTAATTGATTAATCTCTTCAGTTAACTCATTCTACTATTTTATTAATTCCTCTCATGCAAAATAGAGCAAGACACTTGTCTTCTTCCTATTCGTGCACGTTCCTCAATCGTTCTCAACCGTTGATCTTCTCATTCTTTCTATACTGTTGATCTTCTCTCTCACAAGTCTATAAATTGAACCCTATTCCTCCATTTAATTCATCCAAGCTTATAGTATTGTTACTCTGCAGGAATTACAGCATGCCTTTGGCACCCACATCAGTCCTTTTGCTTGCGATCAACTTGTTATGATATCACTACCATTGTTGTGAAGCTCATCTTCATTACAAAGCATTATCATAGTCATTCTCCATTGACAATCTTGGAAAAGAAAGGAAGTGCACTATCTGAGGGCCTTATTCATACATGCAAGATCGATTGAGATAGACAATCAATGGAAGCTATGAAGTATTGATGTTTGCAAAGGTTTTTCATCTTTGTTTGCTTGATCTTGATTATTTCCCTTTTCGTTGAGTTTTGGGTATTATTGATATACCATATTGATTATTCATGTTTACTCCAATTTTCCCTTAACATTTTTGGTGCCCACTGTGGGGCCTAGCCCCAAATTTAACCCAAAAACTAAGTTTTTGTGTGTTAGAAAGTTGTACACATGAGGAAACTGTACATCTTCCTCATCTTAACACACATTTGCAATCTGTTCCAGTGCATCCAATCTTTCAGCACATACAGACTCTATTCCGATGCATATACCTTCTGAAATGATACATCTACTAGTTTTGCGTATATACTCTATATTCCTGCACTTCTGACCTCTGTCTTAGTGCATCTATACTTCTGCTCTCCATAACTTCTATCATTTCTATGATAAGGACATTATCGTTGATGACGAACCTATACAAGAGCACATTAATCGCATCATGCTTAATCCTATCTATGATCAAGATCCCATCTATGATCAAGAGCCTATCTATGATCAATATCCCATTTATGATGGAGAGCCTATCTATGATCAAGCAGACCATGATGATCCTCTTATCCCGCTTTATGCATTCTATGGTCCTGATTTTATCCATGATCCAACAACTTCCACTTCCCTTGATGAGACACTTGCCTCCCAAGCATGAATAGAAAATCAAACCAATAATAATCCTCAACCATCCATTATCGACCATACTGCAAATCCCCCACCATATATCCTTGGTCTTACCACTTTCATTCATGAGTGTTCCTCCTTAAAACACCAACAACCATTATCCTCTATCTCGCCTTCTCCATCCAATAAGGAACTCATGTCTAGTGTTCCACCTACACATAATCCCACCATCCACTGCATACTCCAACATATGAACTATCAAGGTAAAGGCTTAGGCCTTCATGAACAAGGAATTTTGGAGCCCATCCATGTCAATGTTCATCCTCATTCATACGGCCTTGGATACATACCCCAAGGTGAACAAAGTCAAGACGTTGGTACTTCCTCCATGGCTTCTAAATTCACCACTTTCCATCATACATCCTATCCTATCCCCAAAATGTATGTTGCCATTCCACCTCCATCATCATACAATTGTCAAAAGCATGTGACCATATACCTTCCACCATCCAATCTACCTCTGCTACTTCCAACTCCTAATATCCCTCCATGCATTTTACCACCACTTATTCCAACACCTTATGCATCCATCTATGAATCTTCTAACAATCCCAATCATGACCAACAGATGGACATGTTGTCTAAACAAAGAACTTCCTCAAACTCCACTTCCACCATCTCAAGAGAATTCAACCATAAAAATCTGGATGCCTCTACCTATCAAGTCAAAAATCCTAACAGTCCTTATGACCTAGGATACAAAAGCCAAGAATCAAAGAAGCATCCTTCTCAAGAGCTGCATACAACCACACACCTATATGCCAAACTGAAAAAGGTGTGGGTCTGCATCCAACAAATGATTACCTCTGAAGCTGCACAAAAATTGCATACACCCAAGCCCACACCTTCATATGTACTACCTAAAAGCAAAATGGCTTGGGTACCTAAGAAAAAAGCTATCAAGTCAAATGAGGCATCCACCTCTCAAGAATCTCAACCATCCACTTTCTCCCATTCCATCCAAAAGTCTCAAATTCCTCCATCCCAAATGACAAGCAAAGCTCAAAAAAATACTCAGTCTATGTGGATAATCCACAAGCAAAAGTCTTTGTTGCTTCCTGCACTACTTTCCCATCACCAACTTCAATGTTTATCATGGTATGTGCAACCGTTGGTCATGATTTCCTTCCATCCCACAAACATTTTCATATACCTCCATCTCCCCTTCCTTCCACTATTATCCTACGTATCTTCTCCATCCTACTCCCATGGTCTGTGCTTTTGCATAAGCCTTCCCTCCATATTCTCCATCATCATCCACTATCACACCCTTCCATAATCCTATTGGAAACAAGGTAGATAACTGAGAGGGGGGGAATCAGTTATCTTAAATATTTTAACTTTCTGTTCTTCTTTAACAATTAGTACAGCATCAAAACATATAAGCATACATAACCATGAGAGCAAAAATAAAATCAACACACATAACACGATGATTTTGACGTGGAAAACCCTGTTAAGGGTAAAACTACGGGGTGACTAACTCAAGATTGTATTCTCTGTTAAAAGAATAAGAAGTACAAAATGGCACTTGCTAATTAGGGCTCACTGCCCAAGCACACTGCTCACAAGAGGCTCACTGCCTACAAGAGACTCACTGTCTATAAGGTACATAGAAAGTAACCAGGTGTTTGAACTGATCAGAGGCATCCACATATGCTAAGGTTCAGTTTCGGTTAGGCTCAATAAACTGATCTACTGCACTTCATTCTTCCTCTACTTTGGTGCTGCTGTTCTGTCACATACTGGACTTGTATTGCTGCTTTCACACTTCTCTCTACCTTTTTTCACACACTACAACATACACAACACACCTTCATACTGAAATCCATTTGGTATATATATCCACACCAAGGATTTCAACATCTTTCTAGTCGGTAACTGGAATACTCAAGATATTTACTAAATACTGGTCTGTCAGCTGAATCCATGCTTAACATGTGGTACATATCAAAAATATAGACACATAAGTCATCAATCATGTTGGCCAACTATAAATCATCCCTCAAGAAGCTTGATCACCACCAATTTCTCAGCCAGATTAAGGTCTGATGCTCTGCCAGTCAATTCTTTCTCAGTCTACTCTGCCTATCAGGAAACCAACACTTAGGTGCTCATATCATTTCACTCTTTCATCACCGGAGGCTCAATCTCTAGAATATAGTAGACATGATACTCCTATTAACTTTCCAAAGTTCGTACTTTGCTGAGTTACACCCTCTGAGAGATCTGGACCTGATTGTCGGACCATGCTGCATGCTTTGTTCTTGCTCACCGGACCAAAACACTCTTGAATCTGTCTTCCGGTAAAGATCTATTATGTGCTGTAGATGTGTGGGATAAACTTTGTTGCCATCAATGACAATAATAATGAAGCCACACAGTGTCTCTTACCAACAGTCTCCCCCTTTGGCATTGATGGCAACACTTATTGAAAAATGACTAAGTGTCATAGCACACTCCCCCTTGGCAAATGCTCTATCTTATGTACACTTTTTACCGGAGCTCCCCCTTAGGTAGATTTCACATTTTTCACTACTCCTCACTCCCCCTTTGACATCAATGGCAAAGGGTGAAATCCGCACACCAAAATTTACAAAAAGTAACCTATACATAGCCACATAAGTATATATGCAAGTTATACTTACATATACTTATGTATATCTACAAAAGTGGTTTTCAACTGGACAAATTCTGTTGCCCAACTCTGCTTCATCCTATCCAAAATTGAGATGTGACTGACGGGTTGTCGCTGTACCTCATCATTTAATCTGTTTTCAGATGTCAAAGAACCAGGGCTGTGTCCATGGCTGTCTGCAACTAGGGATTCTAAGTGACCAGTTTATAGCTAATCCTAAAGCTTAAAAGAATGACTAATATACCTGCTTGTTGAATAAATGTAATGAATGTTGTAAAACAGAATAAAACAGGAAATGTATTCAAAACAAAGAATGATAACCTGCATCTATCTACTAAAATAGGAAATACTTTTATAAAAGAAACTTGAAACGGTAAAACAGAGATACTAGCCTCCTGCCTAATTGGTGAGAGTGGGCCCTTGCTCCGCACCTTTGAGGCTGAAGGCTATTGCAGGAAATCAACACTAAAGATGATCTAACCAAATTCAATCCAATTCATTCATTTTTATGTTCATGAGAAATGCATGGCTATAACAGAACTAAAATCTCCGAAAATCAGAATAATCTTATCATCTTGTTTCATTACTATTTCTGAAAGTATATATAAAAAGAGTGATGATATATCACTGAACTTATCTATCAGTCTTTCTAGGAGATGACACCATCTCTTATTTGTACTTAACTATCTAACTTATGAAAGATCATCATGCAAAAGGGGTAGACTTGAGTGGAACAGAAGTCCACTCAGAAGTCTAAGTTTAGATCTTAATACATTTGGGCATCAAAGCCCTGAAAATAAGAATATTGGATTTAGTTCAATTCGTAACTTATGCAAAATCTTTGGAAAGATAAAACTTCAGCAGTTTAACTGATGGTTGACCCTTCATCACTCAGGTGATGATTTGAGTGAAGTAAGGGGGGTGTTAGGATTGCTGCTGAAGTGTCTGATTGGCGGCTCTGACTGGAACATGCCCTGTTCTTAGGAGGTTCTGAGGATAGCTGTTCCTGTCTGCAGCTCCGGAGATATTGCAGAGCTCCAAAGATATTCTAGACACTCGCAGAGCTCTAGAGATATTCCCCAATTCTTCAAAACCCAGGTGTCACTGTTCTTTGTTATGGTCTCCAGAGATCATTGAAGGCGATCTCCGGAGATGCACAAAACTGTTGTTTCTGATATGTACACCTGCTGATTCAAAAAGAAAGAGAAATTCTGCATTTTTCTATTAATCCCACGCATATTAGCCACTTAATCAGAAATTCTAATCTCAAGTAATCTATCTTAATTAATCACTAATTAGAACAGTCTTGCTTAAATAATTTGAGTGCAGACACAAGGAAGATGAACTGAATAGAGGAAAAGAGAGGCAAAAAGAGTGTATTTTATGAGTACAATTTGACACTCATCATCCCCCCCATACCTAAGGCTTGGCATGTCCTCCTGCTTTTCACATTCTGGATTTGTTTTGACGAAGCAATCTGTCAGTCAGACTATACTCCTGGAGATAGGTTGTCCAAGTAGTTTTATTGGTGTTACCATTCCCCCTATACTTGTCAACTTGCTTCATCCAATCTTGCAATTTCTCATCTTCCAGCTGCTCTGTCCATATAGGGAGTGGTTCAATTATCAGAGGAGGTCTGAACTGCCCTCCTATCCATTCCTGTTTATGTTTATCCATCAATTTGGATATCATCTTTGCCTTCCTCATGAATAGTCTCAGGTTTGCAAGGGTGACCACCTCTCTAAGTTTTTGCTCTGGTGTTAAAATACTCCATCTCTTCTTTGCTACAGCAAGGATAGGATTTGTTGAATTAATCATAAAGAGACCAAAATCAATGGAGCACTCCTGCAAATTTTTCAAATATAATGGCAAGATGCTGGTTGCACTTGCAGGATGATAGATGATGGACCTGAATTGGGTCTGAAAGGCAAAAGGATTGGGACATTCTTTTCTAAGGAGGAGATCTATTTTTGCATCCTTTTGAAGATGATCTTCCATCCTCTCGTCCCAAATCTGGTGGTTTCTCATGAGGGACATGAATGCCTTAAGCTGGCATTCTCCCACAAAGTGATTAATCATGAAAGCTATATCATTAATGCAGAACCCATGTAAGTACAATTCACAGAGGAAGTTTTTGTCTTCATCATTGCTTCTGGTGTAAGCTGTCATGAAACCTTCTGCTGTTTCTGTATCCTCATTCATGTCAGATAAGACTAAGGAAAACTTCCTTTGCAGTATCCTTTCTTGTAGGAACATTGAATAGCTGGCACTGGGAGGTCTGCAAGATAGAATTTTTGAGGAGAGGGAGGCCATTTGAATAATTTTGCTCTCCAAAGTTGCTATTCTTTCTTCTCTGGCAGTGACTGCCCTTTGTAGTTGCAACATTGGCTTGGAGGCTTCAAATGCTCTACACCTTTCCTCCCAATGAAACAGGGCTTTAGGAATGTCAATGGGGATTGGTCCCACATAAGCATCTGTTTGAATCTCCTGTTCATTGGTTGCCCTTGGGCCAGATAGTTCTTGAATGTATTCTTCTTGGTCATCCAGTCTGTTGTTGGCCCAAGTTAATTGCTTATCCTGGCTCTGTACTTTCTTAATTAGTGCTGCCATTACTGTGAGGCCATTGTCTCTGGCCATAGTGAGCTCAGAAACCTTTTGTGCTGCTTCTTTTTCTTTTTCTTCCACCACTTTGGCTGCTTCACTCTTCTATGTTTCTAACTCTGCCTCCTTCTCCTGGATGATTCTGTCCTTGTTTTGGAGGTCTGTTTTGATTTCTGCAATAGTTTGCTTCAGTTCCATCTCCATTTCTACCCTGACCTTCTTGAGGTCAGTAATAATTAAATTCTTGCCCCAGAGCATCCTTTTTAAATTCTCAATTTCTTCTATTAATTGTTGCTCTGTTGAGATCTCTATATCTTCTTGGTCAGAGGGATGTGATAGAGTTTCTGCCTCTGTTTCTGTGGCTGGTGGCTGATTATCAAGATTATCCATGGCCAATTGCTCTGCTTCTCCCAATGTATCTGTGTGCCTTGTTTCTTCTTCTGCTATGCCCTTGTTCTGAGGATCCTCTGCTGCTGCTGGCACAACTGAAGGTCCTGCCTTGTCCTCATATGTGCTCAATTCCAGGAGTGCCTCAATGAGCAGGGCAGTATCCTTCTCAGCCTATGAGAGCTGTCTCTTTCTTTTGCTTCTCTGGAGCACAGGTGGAACTAGTGCCTCCGGAGCAGGATTTCCTTCCTCAGAATCTAAGGAGATAGTAACAGTTGGTAAGCTTCCTGTCTTTGGAGCACATTGTGGTGTTGAGACTGGACTTGACTCCAACTGAACAAAGGGTGCCGGAGGATTTTCACTTTGTTTCCTCTTTCGGACCAGAGGTACCTCATCGGAGTCATGGGATGGTTCTTCAACCCACCATCTCCCTTCAATTCCCTGCCCTACTTTTTCTTCTGTTAATTCCCTAGGCCTAGATCCCTCAGGTGAAGTCATTTGTCACCTGACTGACCGAGTCATATATAGAGGCCGTGTAGGAGCAGGCTCTGTAATTTGTTTGCCTTTTCTTTTCTTGTTAGGAACAGGGGCTGCAGATGATGTAGCCTCCTGTGAGGGTGATGTTCTTTTGTGAGAAGCTGTGGAGGAGGCTGTAGACTCAGTTTCTTCACCATGGTGATAGGGAGAACTCTCATCCTCTATTTGTGTTATCTCTGGTGCTCTGACCTGAGGGTTATGCTCAAGAAAGTTCTGTAATAGTTCGTCCCCATTGGCCTGAGATAAGAAATGGTGCTTGACTATCAGGAAGATGAGGCCATGATGCTTCATGGGTCCCTTACCCTGCTGGTATTTTTCTGCAGTTGCCCTGATGGTAGAATAGAGGAAATTTGGGATATTTATGTTATATTCGGGGTGCCTATTTCCATGTCTGAGAAAAATGAGCATTTTCATTATGGGCCCTAAGACTATGGAGAATTGGCCATCACAGGTAAAATATTTCATTAACCAGGTGGCAACAGTTGCCCAAGGGTTTGGGAGAGTGGATCTCAAAATTCCTTTGACCTCATTTTTATTCATATGCAATTGAATAGCAGGCTCACCACAAACAGAAATTTTTTTAATTAACTCTATATACAAGGTTTTCAGGTGGTGGAACCTCTCACCTTGTTCGGGGAGTCCGGAGATGTTGCTGATAATTATGGAGAGACTAATTTGGTTCCCTCTTACAGTGGTCTGGTCGTCTCTTAAATTCCTAAGGAATTCATCCACACTGTCCTCCTGAAACCCCTCGAACTTGTCTAGGAAATCAAGCCATCCAGCAGTCCTTAAAATATTTGCTGCAGCTGCATCCTTTAGAAGACCCACAGTACTTTCTGGCTCAGACTTTTTCTTGACCCCCATACCTGAATTGATGGCAGTTTCTGTGTTTTATTCTTTTCTTCTACGATCTGCAGTCTATTTGTCCCTCTGATCTCTATGGGCTCCGGAGTGCTGTTCAAATTACTCTGTAGGCTCCAGAGAGTTATTTATCTTATGCTTCAGTCTATTCTGGAGGTTTGAATGAGGGATGCTATTGTTTTCAGGCTGGGTTTATGCAGATGGGTTAAGGGATCAAAGTAGTCATAATTGTAACAGACTGACAGGGTGCTCCGGAGGTAAGGTGGCATTAAGGCACAGATGGCGGCATGCTTGGATGTGAAAAAGGAAATGATGGCGGAGGGACATGTCATCACAGCAGCACTCAAAATAGAAAGACAGGATAGTTACTAATTAATGATTAATGAAAAATAGATTTACCTGGATCAGTTTTAATGATGAGGCAACGTACACGGGAGAAATACTGCGCCGTTTTGGAAATTGCACGCGTCGTGGCATTTAAACGGCGGCCGAAATGACATCCACTTCCGACTTGCACGCGACTTGCAATCATTGCATTGAGTGGCACTAAGATCCACGCCCACAGTGATGTCAGCGCCGGCTTGGGGTCACTCTTGCAATTATTAGTATCTTAATTTATTTATGCTGTGCGATAAAGTAGAAGATGAGTCTTGATGACCTCAGCATGTGAGTTGTCTACTTTAGCACCTGGCGAGGTAGGTCCCGCCTTTATTATGGACACTACCAGCATTATTAACAGAGCACCGGAGGTGCTCCTAATTTGAAGCACTGGAGATGCATTGGAAAGTGCCGGAGATGCATTGGGCCAATTTTTGGCAACTGATCATATTCGAAGCTCAATTATTACGACTGTCCTGCCATTTTACTGGTTTTCAACTCCCTTGGTCGAGAAGACAGCCATTTGCTGGTTTTGCATCTTTCTCTAATTTTTTTTTGTTTTTTTAGAAGGTAGCCATTGCTGGTTTTCAACCTTCTTTTGTTTTTTTTTTTTTTCAGAAGGCAGCCATTGCTAGTTTTCAACCTTCTCTTTTTTTTTTCTTTTTTTTTATTTATTTATTTTTTATTATTCCAACACCATGATAGAGGTGGTATCCCCTGTATCAAAACTCAGATTATCAAGAAACTCTTCTTTAGTAGACGGTCTTTTGTAGAGCTTGATCCAGTGACCATTTATTAGAAATGTGTTTGTGCTCCCATCAATTGGTTGCAATAATACAGTTCTATTTTCAAACACTTCTTTTATTTGATAAGGACCCAACCAGTGAGTCTGTAATTTCCCTTTGAATTCTTTAAACTTAGAATCATAGAGAAGAACCCAATCTCCTTGTTGAAATGTCCTCCTCTTGATATGTTGGTCATGCCATTGTTTCCTTTGGTACTGAACCAGTTCTATTTGCTGAATGGCTTCTGTTCGAATCTCATCCAACTCATTGAGCTGAAGAATTCTATTCTACTGAATTGTAGACAGCGGTAGACCAACATCCAATATAGTTTTAAGTGTCTGGAGTTCAAATTCTATAGATAGTATAGGCTTTTTCCCATAAACCAGTTCATATGGTGAAAACTTTGTTGTGGACTTCCAAGTTGTGTTGTAAGCCCAAACTACTTCAGGTAGTCTATTAGCCCAATCCTTCCTGTTCATTGCCACTGTCCTTGTTAGGATATTCTCAAGTTCTCTGTTGGTTACTTCTACTTGCCCATTTGCTTGAGGATGGTAAGGTGAAGCTTTTCTGTGCTTGACTTGGTACAAATCTGTGAATGCCTTGATTACCTGTGAAGTAAATTAAGGTCCTCTGTCTGAAACTATTGATTTTGGGGCGCCAAACCTTAAGAAAATTCTATTGTAAAGGAAATCAACAACTTTTTCTTCTCTTGCAAACTGTAATGTTTGAACCTCAGCCCACTTAGTAACATAGTTTGTGCATACTAGAATATACTCCTTGCCTGATGATGGCGGTGATATTGGTCCTACAAAGTCTGGACCCCATTGCTCAAAGGGTTCCATCATGACTTGAGGATGTAGCAGCATTTCCTGGGTAAAGGTGGGCTGCCCCATCCTTTGGCACTGGTCACAGTGCTACACATACTTCTTTGTGTCTTTATGAAGAGAAGGCCAGTAGTAACCAGCTCCAAGGATCTTGTGGACTGTCCTGTGAAAAGAGTAGTGGCCACCAGATGGCTCATCATGACATGCTCTCAGCACATCAAAAGTCTCATCAGCCTTCAAGCACCTACGTAGAATGAAATCAGGACCACATTTAAATAGTAAACCATTCAACCATTTGTAGGATAAGCTTTCTTTAAGCAAACATTTTCTTTGTTTTGAAGTAAAATGGGATGGATACAAGCTTGTAGCTAATAGATTAGCTATGTCAGCAAACCAAGGTGCAGTAGTGGATATGGCAAAAAGATGTTCATCTAGAAATTTGTCCTCCACTGGTTGATCTTCTCCTTCAGTATGCAATCTTGACAGAAAATCAGCAACCAAATTAAACTTTCCTGGATTATCAACTATGGTAATATAAAATTCTTGCAAGAGCAATAACCACCTAATGATCCTTGCACCTACTACTGGTTTATTCATTAGGTACTTGATGGCTGCATGATCAATGTGCACAAATATTTTATATCCGGTAATATAATGTCTGAATTTGTTTATAGCATAGATAACTGCCAAGAATTCCTTCTCAGTTGTTGTATAATTTCTTTCTACAGAGGTAAGGTTCTTGCTGATGTAATAAATGGCATGCATACTTTCTCCTTCTTCCTTCTGTCCTAAAACAGCCTCAATGGATTCATTTGAAGCATCAGTTTGTATGTGGAATGGTAAAGTCCAATTAGGTCCCCTTAAAACTGGTGTCACAGTAAGCTTCTCCTTTAAAGTTTCAAATGCTGATTGACAGTCTGCTGTCCAGAGAAATTATGTTTCCATGTTAAGCAGGGTAAACAGGGGGGCAGCTATTCTGCTAAAGTTTTCTATGAACCTCCTATAGTAGCCTGCATGACCTAGGAAACTTCAGACATCAGTCTGATTTTTGGGTGAAGGCAATTGTGTGATTACTTCTATCTTGTTCTGATCCACTCTAATCCCTTTTTCTGAAATATGGTGTCCCAAAACAATTCCTTCCTCCACCATCATAAAACATTTCTCATGGCTAAGGGACAGTCAATTTTTATTACAACATTTTAGTACTTTTCCAAGGTTTGTGAGAACTTCCTTGAAGTTATTCCCATACACAGTAAAGTCATCCATGCATTCATTAGCCAGTTCAGCAAAAATAGCTAGAACCAGTCTCTGAAATGTAGCTAGGGCATTGCACAGCCCAAAAGGAAGAACTTTGTAAGAAAAAGTTCCCCAAGAGCATGTGAAGGTTGTTTTGTCTTGGTCCTCAGGTGCTACTTAAATTTGATTATACCCACTGAATCCATCTAAAAAAGAAAAATACTTTCTCCCAGCAAGGTTGTCCAGAACTTGGTCAATAAATGGTAAGGGAAAGTAGTCCTTTTTTGTGGCCTTGTTGAGTTCTCTATAATCAATACACACCCTCCATTTCCCATTCTTTTTAGGCACAATGACAAGGGGTGAGACCCATTGACTGTCTGAGATTGGATATATGAACCCTGCCTGGAGTAATTTTTCTATTTCAGTTTTGACAATGTCCTTTAAGGCAGGATTCAATCTTCTTTGTGGTTGTCTGACACGTTTAGTATCCTCAGTGTAGATATGATGGGTACAGATTTCAGGAGGTATGCCTTTCATATCTTGGTATTCCCGGGCAAAAGATGCTAAGTGGGAAACCAAAAGATGAATAAGCTTTTCTTCCTGACTTGCTGTTAACTGAGTATTTATATTAAGTGTCTTCCCTAGTAGAATCATGACTTGTTTTGTAATTTGATCCATAGATGTGGTGGGTCCATACATTGGTGTCATGGCATTAAGAGGACAAGAATGTGGGAGTAACATGTGGAAAGTGGCTAAGTCCCTGTAAAAGGTTTCCCCACAAGGAATAATGTTGGCAAGGGTATAATAAGAAGAAACGAGAAGTTTTCTCTGAGGGTCTTGGGTGAGTTTCATCACATCTTTGTTGATTAGGATGTGAGTGAAGTCTTCCATTGTATCATAGTATACTTCTTCTCCTAATTCTCCCAGATGTTCCCTAATGGTTACCATAGCTAATGAGGCACTGTTGTTCATGTTATCTGGTTCATCCACCCATACTCTTCCTGTGTAATGCACCGATGGTTTAGCTGGAGGATATAGAGATATTTTCTTTAAATCTATCCCATTAGAAATGATCATATCTCCAGTTCGACAATCAATAGATGCTGCTGCAGTAGCCAGCCATGGCCTTCGTAAAATCAGCGGATAAGCATTCCTTTGGTTTCTAGGTTCCAGTATTAAGAAATCCACTAGAAATTCCCATGAATCTATTACAACCGGTACATCAATGATCACTCCCTTTGGAATAGCTACTGACTGATCAGTAAGTTGAATAATTGTAGTCGTGGATTGGATACCTGATAGAGCTAACTTGTCCATTGTATGAACTATCATCACATTAATTGCTACCCCTAAGTCAACCAAAACATTTGAAATTTCTACCCCTGAGATGAAAACAGTTATGACAGGGTTCCCAGGGTCTCCATATTTTGGGAGGAGAATTTCTCCCATCAATAGATCCATTACCTTTCCTTCCACCTGTATTGTGGAGGGAAAACTTTTCTTTCTGCCCTGTGTTTTGATGCAATACTGTTTGATGAATTGGTTTAGTTCTGGTACATCTCTAATGGCCTAGAGGAGAGGAATTTCAATGTTTAGCTGCTTGAGTTCTTGTAAAAGTTCTGATTCCTGATTGGGTTGGATTTGTTTTTGTAAAACCTTTCTCTGGGGAGCATTTTGTTTAAGTTGTTCTGGGTAGGGTGCTAGTTTTTCCATCTCCGGAGCATCTCCAGAGCTCTTATTAGAATTATGTTCTAGACTGTTCTCTGGAGCTAGCTTTTTAGGAGTAACTCTGGAGTTGTCTGTGGTTGATTTTTCTAGCACCTTTTCGTTAGTAATCTCCGTTGGGGGTTGATTGGATGGATTTTCAGGTTCCTCATCATTGGTTATTTCAACTATAGTTGGAGGAGAAGGTCTTGGGAATGCTTTCCTAGAACGCAGCTGGAGATTATTTGAATATATAGCATTAATTCCAGCCAGATTTTCTTGCTCTGTCATATAGACAACTGCTCCCTGTTTATTTTGTGGGTTTGGTATAGGCTGAGCTGGTAAAGGTGGTTGACTAACTGGTTCATTCTGAGTTTGACCCTGTGTGTTGGAGGATCCAGTTAGTAAAGCCTGCTGTTGAGGTTGGAAATGTCTAGGTTGTCCTTGGTATTGTTGATGATATCCTTGTTGAGGACCCCACTGTGGTTGCATGCCTTGTGACCCAAACTGTGGTGGCCATTGTTGATTTCCCCAAGGCTGATTTTGCCAGTTTTGGTTTTGCCAATCCTGCTGTCCCTAAGGAGGATTATTTTGAGGGACATACCAAGCTGGGTTCCACTGATTATTTCCCTAATTAGTAGGACCCCTGTAAGAAGACTGGCTTGGGTACTGATTATAAGGGAAATTTCCAGGTTGTTTTTGTCCCACATAGTTCAACTCCTCCTCTATCACAGCATTCTTTTTACTCAATCTTTTCAAGGCTGGAAGCTGACTATACTGACTGGTAGGATGCTCCCTATCACAGATTTGATAGATCTTTGACTTGTCCAAGGGACATTCTCTCAACAGGTGTTTGTTTCTACACCTAGGACAATAAATGGAAAGCGGTTTAGTTACTCTATTTTGATCAGTTGTCCTGGTTTTTGTTTGGATCCCATCCAATGTAGTATTTAGTTGGACCAGAATATCTATTTTTAGATTTGCAATTTCCTCCATCAACTGTCCTATCTCATTCTTCCCCTTAAAAGTTTTGGATGACCTTACTCCATCTTGAGTTCTGGAATAATTCCTGCAAAGTTCCTCTATGTTAGGTATTTCCATTTTGTTAATGTTCCCTTTTCCCATTAGGTCCAGTGCTTGCTTTAATTCTTTATCCAATCCTTTTATAAACAGGGTTCTGGCCAAGGAGTGTTTATCAGATTGCCATACCTTCTCAAGGCAAAATTAAACCTATCCACATAGTCTTCTAAGGATTCTTCCTCCCCCTGCCTAATTTTAAACAGTTCTTCATTTTTATTACTAGATCTACAATAATCTTGGTATTTTTCCAAAAACTCTATTTCCATTTGATCCCAAGAACAGATAGAACCCTGGGGTAAACCCATAAACCATCTCATCGCAGAATCTTTTAGGCTAGAAGGGAACAGTTTGAGTTTCTGGTTATCTGATCCATAATCATAAGTTTGGCAGACTACTTTGAATTCAAACAAGAACTGATCTGGATCCTCAGAGGAAAGTCCTCTGAAATTTGGCAGATGTGCTGGTGAGATATTTTTCATGGGAGCATTGTCTCCAGTAGCCAAAACAATAGGATATGAGAAGGTTCTTGGGGCCTGATTTTCCTCTTCCTCATGATTGTCATTCTCCATGTTTAATACTAGTTCTTCTTCCTGAGGTTCTAGGAAATTAGGTTCTACCAAAGGATCTGCCTCAACTTTTTGTTGTAATTCCTGGATATAATTAGCAAGTGGAATATCTATAGGATCTAAGGGATTGTTGTTTTGAAGTGCAGGTTCCAAATTAAGATCTAGGTTTCCTTCTTCAACAGGATTTTGTACCACCTCACTGCTTTCCCCTATGGTGTGTTGTTGGGGCGTCTGCTTAATATATCTTCCTTTAAGATCTCTAGCTCTAACCATACAGATCTATTCTAAAAACTATTTTTAACTCAGTGTCCCTAATTAACACAAACTAAATCCTCGGTAACGGCGCCAAAAATGACGGGTTGTCGCTATACCTCATCATTTAATCTGTTTTCAAATGTCAAAGAACTAGGGCTATGTCCATGGCTGTCTGCAACTAGGGATTCTAAGTGACCAATTTATAGCTAATCCTAAAGCTTAAAAGAATGACTAATCTACCTGCTTGTTGAATAAATGTAATGAATGCTGTAAAACAGAATAAAACAGGAAATGTACTCAAAGCAAAGAATGATAACCTGCATCTATCTACTAAAATAGGAAAAACTTTTATAAAAGAAACTTGAAACGGTAAAACGGAGATACTAGCGTCCTGCCTAATTGGTGAGAGTGGGCCCTTGCTCCACACCTTTGAGGCTGAAGGCTATTGCAGGAAATCAGCACTAAAGATGATCTAACCAAATTCAATCCAATTCATTCATTTTTATGTTCATGAGAAATGTATGGCTATAACAGAACTGAAATCTCTGAAAATTAGAATAATCGTATCATCTTGTTTCATTACTATTTCTGAAAGTATATATAAAAAGAGTGATGATATATCACTGAACTTATCTATCAGTCTTTCTAGGAGATGACACCATCTCTTATTTGTACTTAACTGTCTAACTTATGAAAGATCATCATGCAAAAGGGGTAGACTTGAGTGGAACAGAAGTCCACTCAGAGGTCTAAGTTTAGATCTTAATACATTTGGGCGTCAAAGCCCTGAAAATAAGAATATTGGATTTAGTTCAATTCGTAACTTATGCAAAATCTTTGGAAAGATAAAACTTCAGCAGTTTAACTGATGGTTGACCCTTCATCACTCAGGTAATGATTTGAGTGAAGTAAGGGGGTGTTAGGATTGCTGTTGAAGTGTCTGATTGGTGGCTCTGACTGGAACATGCCCTGTTCTCAGGAGGTTCTGAGGATAGCTATTCCTGTCTGCAGCTTCGGAGATATTGTAGAGCTCCAAAGATATTCTAGACACTCGCAGAGCTCCGGAGATATTCCCCAATTCTTCAAAACCCAGGTGTCACTATTCTTTGTTATGGTCTCCGGAGATCATTGAAGGCAATCTCCGGAGATGCACAAAACTGTTATTTCTGATATGTACACCTGCTGATTCAAAAAGAAAGAGAAATTTTGCATTTTTCCATTAATCCCACGCATATTAGCCACTTAATCAGAAACTCTAATCTCAAGTAATCTATCTTAATTAATCACTAATTAGAACAATCTTGCTTAAATAATTTGAGTGCAGACACAAGGAAGATGAACTGAATAGAGGAAAAGAGAGGCAAAAGAAGTGTATTTTATGAGTGCAATTTGACACTCATCAGTGACCACTTAACAAAAATGCAAAAGCTTCTGCCCTCTTTAAGTCTAGTCTGGGCTATATTCTGAGCATCAGTTAGGGCTTCATGCATTGCCTCTAACTTAGGGATAATTATCCCTCTTAGTTCACTTATTCTACTTATTCTATTCTTCTTCTCCTTCTCAAGCCTCTTTATCTCATTTATAGTGGCAATAGCCTGGCACTCTTGATTCATTATGGATGAGGTGAGGGGATCAAAACTCTGAGATAAACTTGATAGTTTACCCTCTTGTTCTTCCACCTTTGCAATGTCTGCTGTCGCTATGGACCAAGATAAACAAAATTTGTATAATTCACTGCCATCTTTAAGAGCATTTTCTAGGCTCTTTATTCCAATATTCAGATTTCTCCTATTATTTGCTATGAGCCCCTGTACTTCAGAGAATCTCTTACCCAAAAAGTCTTTCAAAACTTTCTCTTCTGCTAATTTCTCCAAAGTATCAAAATGTGTGCTAACAGAATTAACAAGAGATTTTAGATTACCGAATGAGGAGGCTGAAATATCCTTTTGAAAGGATGGCATGGTTTTCATTGGATGCAATCTCTATTAGCTCACAGTCTTCCATGTGAGACTTCAGAAGCTTTTCTTTTGCTTTAGCTTGAGCAAAAGATGCTACCTTCATTGTCTAGACCGGAGAGAGTCAAAATTGAGTGGTCCATGAAACAGTTTTGGTTCATGTATCTCCATTAATTCCTTAGTCAAGAAGTTCTTCATTGCTTCTGCAGTGTCTCTTGCCGGAGACTTCTTTCCTTTTGCAGCCTTAGAGCTGTCATCAGAGATCTTCTCTGTTTGTTCTTCTTCTCTTCCCTTTTTCTCCTCTTCTTGACTTGCTTTCTCCTCTTTTCTTGCTTCTCCTTCAGCTGTGGAGTTTGCTGGGGGATACGGAGGAGAGATGTTTACTTATTCATGGACTTCCTCTTCCGAAATAGAGGAATCCAAGTCCTTAGTCTTCTCCTCACCTATCTCCTTTGACTCTTGTGCAATTTTCTCAGTAGAATCTTCCTTTGATGCACTTAATCCTTCGACATTCATGGCAGAAGGTTCATCACTTATGTCCTCTATAATAGGAAGATTGAATCTTTTATATGCATTTCAGAGGATGTCTTCAATCTCTTTTGCCACCTGATCAGTCTCTCCGAGCATAAGCTTGTTCATTCTGGCTTTGCTCTGAAACTCATCCTTGCAATCCTTGAAGATCATGTTCATTTGTTTTGGAGAGATGGAAGGATAGATCTGAATAGCTATCTATTCATGAATCTCCAAATCCTTTTCCTTGGCATTGTCTTTTCTAAGTTCAAGTACTTTCTCTAAACTCTTGGGGATTAGAGAGATGATTTCAATGAATGCTTTATTATATATATTTAAGTACTTAACTGTAGCTTCTTCCAGGATCCTTTTGTCTGTGTCACTATACTCATCATAGAATTCTGTCATTGGTTGTAGATTCCCATCCATAGTAACTACCTTGATGACATCATCAATGGAGAGAGTAGGCCTTTCAACAAATTCTTTTGTCTCTTCTTCCTTGTTTTGACTGGTAGAGGATTCCATGGATGTTTTCTTCTTCTTCCTCATTTTCTTAACTTCTTCATCAGATTTTGTTTCTTCATCATCCTTCTGACTTGTGTAGGACCTTGTGGCCTTGATTTTTGTTCTCTTTTCTCCTTTACCAGATGTCTTGGTTTCTAGTTTGGAGGATCTTGAGCTCTTAGAGGTGGCAGGTGCAGAGCTCTTGGAGGATCTGGCCTGGGAGGGGGCTTGCACCGGATGACTTTCTTTTTCTGCTTCTTGCCTCTCTTTCTCTGCTCTTTCTACTTTCTCTCTATTTGCATCAACTACCTCTTTTGAAATGCCATATCTTTTGGCAACTTCCTCTACTTCCCTTCTCACTTTTCTTTTCATTTCTGATTGTCTTAGTTCAACATGAATTTTCACACTCAATTCTTGAAAGGTTCCAAACCTTTCTACCTCATGGTCCTTAGGATGACTTAGGAGGTGTTGGATATGCAGCTCCAAGATTTTCTCATCTACCTCATAGCCCATTGGCATAATCCAGACTGTCCTGGGCTCCACTACCTCCATTAGGCATTGATCAGTGTTTACCATGAAACACACTGTATCTTTGTATTTTTCAACCAATGTTTGTGGGATTCTTTCTCTAGCCTACATCATACTTTGGAATTTTTTGAAGTATCCCCATAGTGTTGTACTCTGAGCCTTGGCATCAACAAGCTCATACATATAATCTCTGATTTGTATGGCAACCAGTCTTTCATTTTGCCATACCCAACCACTGGATCCGGGTAGCTCATTCATATAGTAAAAGAATAGACATAGTATCAAGCCACCATACTTGAATGAATTCTTCTTATCCTTCTTTATTTTCTACAAATTATCTAATAGTTGGTTCAGGAGAAGCTCACAAAGATCATAATCAACATTGTATATTGCTATTCCGGATACAAAATTCTCCCTGCTGGAGTGATATATTTTATAACCAATTATCATAGAAGCATATTTGATATCTGGATCTATGATATCCTCTATTGTCATTTCTCTTTTGTCAAATTTTGATCTGGTAGCCTCACTTACAGTTTGGTTCTTGACCGATTTGAGAGTAGGCAACCCACCGGATGAGTGCAAGCCAGTTACTACCCTAATTACATCTTTTGTGATCTTAAATGGCCTCATCAACCACATGAAGTTGTCATGTATTCTGCTCAGAATATACCAGACCCATTCATCCTCTTTTTACGCTTCTAGGGTTCATGATATGAGCCGGAAAAGATCGCTAGTTGAATTGGTTTTTGCGGTTGATCCTTGAGAGGGTTGAAGAAATCTTTTTTGTAGAGCTCTTTCTTTCTTCTTCTCGAATGCAATGTATAAATGATGAATAAAAGAACCCTTATATTTCTGTGCAAACCCTAATTTTATATTGCAATACATGCACACCTTAAGTCATTCTGGTTCCCTTGTTCTGACCTTGTTCTAAGAGAGATCCTTCCGAATCACTGAGATGCACTTAGAATTATTCTTGGTAATAATTGACAATGTATCTCCCTTTCTCCAATCATTCCATTTATCTGCAGATCAAGATATTTCAATTTTGAATCTTACCGGATCTAACTGTGAGAATCCTACTTTTACTAGATGACTATCAAACTAGATTAATCTTGGATGATTAACATCTTCAAACTCCTTGCAAATCTTTCATATTTTTACCAAGGGTTATTTAGATATTTCTCTGAGAGCCTTTTAATCCACCACTTTCCATGTGCCAATTTCAGGCACCAATTGACTAGCTGGGGGAAATTGTTTTCCTTTGAGACTCCCCCTGAGCCAGAGCTCATCTATTTAGTTTCTGGAAGGAATATCAGCACCAGATTCTGGTGCGGATCCATCCCCAACATTTTCTATACTTCTATTCACCCAAATCTTGTTCATCTCCCTTTGAACTTCATCCGCATTCATATTTCTTTTTCCTTTGTCTTGATGATGCACTGGACCCTTTTTATCCTAATTCTTACTTTTGCAGAATTTGGCAATATGACTGGATCTATTGCAATTGTAGAAAACAACATTTTTTTGCATATTTGACTGGTATCCTCTTAATCTGCATTGATTAGCCATATGTCTCATTCTATTGCATGCAAAGCATGTACCATTGAATGAATCATTTATTTGCATATTTCTACATTCATGAGATTTGTGACCATACCTTTTACAGTTAAAACACTATCTAGAGAAGATGAATTAGTCGGATTCATTCTTCTTCTGCACTGATTTGCTTTATGATTGAAGTTATTGTAGTTGTGGCAGTACCCATTGAAGGATGGATATATTTGAGCATTTGGTTGCCTTACTGAAGGTCTTCTAGGCCTGTTCCTTGGATTTCCTCATCTAGAATTCTTATGACCAGATCTAGAGCTTTCACCTTTCTCATACCCCAAGCCATGCTTGTCATCTACCCTCTTTTAGCTTTCAAGAAGAACTTCAAGTTGAGCAGAGCTTATCTTGAATTTCTCTTTGTATTCATTTGCAGTTTGAAGATCCCTTTTAAGAGTGTCTATCTGATTCTCAAGTTGTTCTTCATTATCTCTAGCTTCTTCAAGATTAGATTCCATATGCCTAATTATTCTGTCCATTTTGTGGTAGTCTTCTGACTTCTCCTTGAGAGATTATTTTAGATTATCTTTAATTTTTCTTTTCTCTTCAATTTCTTGGGTGAATTTCATAACCCCTGATTCCATTTCATGTCTTACCATAATGACCTCTTTTGATAGCTTCTCACATAACTTGTTTTTCTCATTCAGATCTTCATTTGTATCATTGGCTTCATTTTGACTTGCTAATTGTTGAAGTAGTTCCTTTCTCTTTTTCACAGAGATACCTAGTTTTTCTTTGAGTTCATTTATGAAATCATCAGCTTGTTTGAGTCTTTCCCTCAGGTTATTGAGTTCAGAGTGAGATTGCTCAAGATCATCTAGGGCAGACTAAAGTTGTTCCCTCATACCATACATATCCATTGAGATTCCTAGATCTTCCTCAAGCTGTTAGGCTCTGTTTGGAGGAACTTGGCTTTGATAGCAATTGTTGGAAACAAGGTAGATAACTGAGAGGGGGGGTCAATTAGTTATCTTAAATATTTTAACTTTCTGTTCTTCTTTAACAATTAGTGCAACATCAAAACATATAAGCATACATAACCATGAGAGCAGAAATAAAATCAACACACATAACACAATGATTTTGACGTGGAAAACCCTGTTAAGTGAAAAACCATGGGGTGACTAACCTAAGATTGTATTCTTTGTTAAAAGAATAAGAAGTACAAAATGGTACTTGCCAATTAGGGCTCACTGCCTACAAGAGACTCACTATCTACAAGGTATATAGAAAGTAACCAGGTGTTTGAACTGATTAGAGTTCTAGTTAGGCTCAATAAGCTGATCTACTACACTTCATTCTTCCTCTGCTTTGGTGGTGCTGTTCTGTCACATACCGAGCTTGTATTGCTACTTTCACACTTGTCTCTACCTTTTTTCACACACTACAACATACACAGCACACCTTCATACTGAAGTCCATTTGGTATATATATCTGCACCAAGGATTTCAACATCTTTCTAGTCGGCAACCGGAATACTCAAGATATTTACTAAATATTGGTCTGTCAGCTGAATCCATGCTTAACATGTGGTGTGTATCAAAAATATAGACATAGAAGTCATCAATCATGTTGGCCAACTATGAATGATCCCTCAAGAAGCTTGATCACCATCAATTTCTCATCCGGGTTAAGGTCTGAGGCTCTGCTGGTCAGTTCTTTCTTAGTCTACTCTGCCTGTCAGGGAACCAACACTTAGGTGCTCATATCATTTCACTCTTTCATCACCGGAGGTTCAATCTCCAGAATATAGTAGACATGATACCCCTATTAACTATCCAAAGTCCACACTTTTTTGAGTTACACCCTCTGAGGGATCTAGACCTGATTGTCAGACCATGCTGCATGCTCTGTTCTTGCTCACCGGACCAAAACACTCTTTAATCTGACTTCTGATAAAGATCTATTATGTGTTGCGGATGTGTGAGATAAACTTTGTTGCCATCAATGACAACAATAATGAAGCCGCACAGTGTCTCTTGCCAACAAATATGCTATCTACCTTCTCCATCTCACTTTCATGCAATCCCCTACCAATGTCTATGAGAACACTTGACCTTGTCCATGCAACAACATCCATCTAGTGGGACTATCATCTTTCATGGAAATAGACACTTGAGTCCCTTCCATCTATATTCCCCTATTCCAAAAAATCAAAAAAAAAAATCAAAAAGTCAAGAAAAAATCCCTTTGTTAAACGGTGAAAATCTGGCAAACAGGTGCCTTGGATAAGTACCATGATGAAAACTTGGCAAACAGGCATCATGTGTAAGTTGATCTTCTACATCACCTACACTTGGGGGCACCTTGTCTCATTGGCCTATCACTCTTCTCCTATCAGTTTCCTTCCATACCATTTGCTATCCTATCCTTCTATCCGCTACATACCTATCCTATCAATCCAACCATCCTAAATCTTCCCTTCCTCCATTTTGCTTGATCTTGATAAAGATTGGGGGCACAATGTTGACAAATGTTTTTGATGTCTCTTGACATATCTTATCCCTCCAAACCATGAAAATCCTTCATTATCCTCTCATCTTCCTATCGTCATAAGCATTGCCATGAAAAAGTCCTAAGTATTCTACCTATAATGAGGCATGTTATTCCTATGTGACATAGTCCTTGGAGATCACATCCTTAGTTTCTTTTATCTCCAAATTTGTATCCATTGTAACCCATCCCTCTACCTATCCATGGTGTTTCCTTGTCATCAATATCTAGCATTAAGGCTATCCAAAATTGTTGTTCAATCATCTTATCTATAATGTCAGCCTAGCGTAGCATCTGTCGTCAGTATCATAGGGTCAACCCCTGAACTACATTGCCTCTACGTTGTCACGTAGGCAAGGCCATTTTCAATGCGCCCCCATGGATCCACCTTTCCCATCCATCCCATACATTGTCATCTATCCTCTAGTCCATCCATGGTCCAGGTCCCTGAAATACGTTGCCTCTTCGTCGTCACATAGGCAAGGCCATTTAGCAATGAGTCCCCGAGGCAGTAGATCAGTCCATTAGGGTCCCTTTTACCAAGCATGCATGCCAGCACAAGCAAAGCCCACTCCCAAAGTAGAAATCTTGATGCAAGGCATCAACCTATCCAACGCAAAGAAAACAAGTACCTAAAATGCACTCAAACTGATTCTATCTAACTTATGGCAAGAAAAACACATCTAAATGCAAGAATGTTTTGTGTTTGTGATCAGGTTAAGTTACAGAGTCTTGATTTTTGTTATTATGTCTTCCTATGCTACTCAAGGATGTAAAAAACTAGAGATGCTATGATGGGGGCATAATCATTTTCTTTATCTACTATTTTTGGATTAATCTTTAGTAATGTGAAGCCTTGTCTCACGACATGATCGACAAAAGATCATCGAGGACATCAAAGGTCTAACATGAAAGGGGGCAATCCTTGTCTACTGACATGTAAGAAATACTCAAGTCATCTAAGTTCAATCATACCTCGATGTTTGTATTAACTTTCTAAATCAAAGTCCATGTAAGCGATGCTCAGGTCATCTCATTTCAATTATACCTAGATGCTTGTATTTTCTTACAACATTTTAAAAACACACAAAAATAAAAAAACCCAATGATGAAATAAGCACTTCAAAATACTTGCAATATCAAGATTTCAAAAAACCACTCACATCCACAAAGCATCCACAAGCATCCATATCCCATGCAATAAAAGATCCAAACTGCAGAGTATCAATGTTTACAAATAAAAGCTTGTGATTCCTTTTGTTGAGTCATTCTTCTGTCAAATCAACTTTCCATCTATCATTGTATCTCTCGTCAACAGTTCTAGTTGTCAATCTGAGCAATGAGCCAAATGCAAGTTCTCCCTTAATCGATACCAATCAAGTTAAGTCAATCTTGTCAAATGATCCAATCACAATCAATGGTCTTGATCCTTGTCTGGTCATAAACCAACTCGATCAGTTAATCAATCAATTGTCTTATACAGGATGTAACATTGTCAAAATTAAACCAACACACGCCTCTTACATGACATGCTTCATTTCCTAAAACCAGATACTATCTTGTTGTGTTGGTCTAGGGATATATCATTCCCCGCCATGACAACACTGTCATATATTGTTATCAGTATATCATTGGTTTACCGCTTGACAGGGGCAATACCTTGTTTTTTCTTGTATCATTTGTGCATACTTGCTTACTTGTGTGTGTTATCATTCTATCTTGCATCACATATCATTCAGCTCTTTCTTCAACCCTAACCTAGTTCTCCCTTCTTCTTCATGAGATTGTCCATCTCTTGTCCTTTTGCCTTCTTCTCATCCAATCTCCTGAGGGGGCATCCTATCGTCGTAACCTGTACCAGGGGCAAATTGAGGCATGTATCATTGTCAAAAATTCTATTCTTTGAAGCAACATGATAAAACACATTGCATCAAAGAGGGGCAAAATGTATACGCCTAAAAATGACATGACTCCATCCAAATAAATATTCTTAATATTTCTTTAAGTCAAATTCCTCTATCAATAAATAAATAAACTAATTTATTTATTTGATTCATATTCTTCCAATAATTAAATAAAATCAATTTATTTAATTAAATTCCTAAATTCTTCTAATTCCTCCAACAAATTAAATAATATCAATTATTTAATTAGTTCTCCCAAATTCATTCTAAATTAAATAATATCAATTATTTAATTGTTTCTTCCAATACTATCTTCTCTGAATTTAAATAAATTAAATATTTATTTAAGTCATCCATTTCTTCTAAATTGAGTTATCTCTAAATATAACTCAATCTTTATGCACATGCAATTGAATATTCTAAATATTTAATTGAGCTAAAGTATATTCTCCTCCTCATGCAATTTCCATTCTCTAGTTCTATTCTCTTAACTGATTAATTTATTCTTTTAATTGATTAATCTCTTCAGTTAACTCATTCTTATATTTTATTAATTCTTCTCATGCAAAATAGAGCAAGACACTTGTCTTCTTCCTATTCGCGCATGTTCCTCAACTGTTCTCAACTGTTGATCTACTCATTCTTTCTATACCATTGATCTTCTCTCTCACAAGTCTATAAATTGAACCCTATTCCTCCATTTCATTCATCCAAGCTTTTAGTATTGTTACTCTGCAGGAATTACAGCGCACCTTTGGCACCCATGTCATTCCTTTGCTTGCGATCAACTTGTTACGATATCACTACCATTGTTGTGAAGCTTGTCTTCATTACAAAGCATTATCATAGCCATTCTTGATTGACAATCTTGGAACAGCAAGGAAATGCACTCTCTGAGGGCCTTATTCATACATGCAAGATCGATTGAGATAGGCAATCAACATAAGCTATGAAGTATTGAGGTTTGCAAAGGTTTTTCATCTTTGTTTGCTTGATCTTGATTATTTCCCTTTTTGTTGAGTTTTGGGTATTATTGATATACTATATTGATTATTCATGTTTACTCCAATTTTCCCTTAACACCTGCATCTTCTATTTGATTTTGAATTTGTTCAGTAACCCATTCTAGTGTTCAATCTTTGCCCCATTCCCCAAACAGATCAGTGGGAAGTGGAGTATTCCTTGGGTTCGATCTCTTAAACTGTATCCTTAATTCTAACACTTCTCTCTTTTTATCATATAGATCAATCCATTTGTTCATAAAGTGCATGTGGTACAGAATGAACTTATCGAGTATAGCACTTTCGTCTACACCTATTACATTTCAACATGTTTATTTCAAACTCCAAATGTCATGCTGTTACTTTGACAAATAAATTACAGAGTAAATTAATGAATGCAAGAAAAACAACCACACTGATCATGAATTTACTTACTAATTTCTACTTGAACACCATTAGATTGTAGTTTTTCTCCATCAATAATATCTGATGTTCATTCTTCATCCTAGAAGCATGGTCCATCTTCAAAATCTTTACTAAGGAATTCACACAGGAAGAAAAATGCTTCATTTAATACATACCCTTCAGCCATGCAACCCTCTGGATGTGCCTTTTGTCGGACATATCTTTTTAGAGTTTTCATACACCTCTCAAAGAAAAACATCCACCTCGTTGATACGACACTTGCCAATTCAATGTCATTGACTAGGTGTATAAGTAAATGGACTTGTAGGTCTATGAAACTTGTAGGGAGCTCCTTCTCAAATACACATACAATTTCTGCAAATTCCTTCTTCCATTTTGGCACTTCACATTCGTGGATCTCCTTGGAGGTCAACCACCTAATATAAGAATAGTAAATTAGTATGAACCTTTAGTCAAAAATTAAAATGCAATATAATATCTCTATGTCTCTCACACATGAACATTTCATATAACCACATACCTTGTAAATGCTGACAATCGACTTATGTCATTCCTTAAGTCAACTATAAGACAGGAATCCCCCCTAATTACCAATGGCATGATATGCTATCAAACACATTTATGAAAAGGTCATTAGTATTTTTTTCTCACACAACAAAATATCAAAATATATTTAGTACTTAATCAATGTTACCGGTAAATGTTAAATGATGATATATAATACCTTCATAAAATTATGAAAATCATGTGTTTTAAATCCTGTGATATGTCCATCAACTGTAAAAGCTTTAGTCAATGATGACCCATAGCCAGTAGGTGTCCTTATTGAACGGATGACATTTTTTAGTTGGTCTAGCTCTTTTTTTTTTCAAAATCCATCGAGCTTCTACATATGTTTCATTTTCCCTGTTTGGCCACAAATGTTTTCTATCAATTTTGGTATGCGAAAGAGCAATATCTCTCCTTGAAGACAAGGTGTCCTTCTCTTTTCCTGATATATGTCAAAATATAGAATCTGGGACATTTTTTAAGACATGCATAGGATCTAATAGGTGAGATATTAATAGATCCTTCCAATAAGGGAGCTCATAAAATATGGATTTCCTTTTCATTCCTTCTGGCATATTAACTACAACTTGTTCTAGTTCTTCAATTGAATCACCCCGATCAAAAAAATCCTCCCAACATTTCAATTTAGCATCTTCATACTTCTTAATCCAATCACCAGGACCCATAATCATGGGAGGGCCTCTATTTTCAACTTTTCCATCAAATTGATTCTTCGGGCCATTTCTAAACTTATGATCTAGTGGTAGAAAAACCTTGTTGTTTGTGTAAATAAATTTATGTAGATCTTTAGAATACCGCCCTTGAAATTGTTCTATACATCTTGGATATGCAAATATCACCTTTGTTTGAAGCCCTGCAATTCAATAAGTAATGTTAATAACATCAAAAAAATAGTATAAAACTAAGTATGAAAGTTGGGATGAAAATAAATTATGAGTGTAAATACATAAATATTCTATCTTACCAGAACAAACACCAAGTCTTGGGAAATCATGAATAGTCCAACATAGCACACCGTACAACATGAAGGACCTATTTGATGGGGGACATGATATGTCATACATTTTTATGCCTTTCCATAGCAGTTGCATCTCATCAATAAAAGGTGCAAGATAAACATCCATGTTTTTAACTTGATGTTTTCCTGGAATAATGAGAGTCAGCATAAGGCTCTCCTTTCTAACACTCATCCATGGGGGAATATTGTATACTATCAATCCGACTGGCCAAACACTATAATTTGAGCTCAGGAAAGAGAATGGGCACATTCCATCAATTGCAAGACCAAACGTGATACTACGGGGTTCATCTTTGAATTTTTTTGGCCATTTTTCCTCTATGTGTTTCATTGCTTTGGAGTCGGCTAGAATTCACATGAATCCATCTTTACTCCTATTCTTTGTATGCTAATCCATCAATTGTGCAAGTGACTTGCAATGAAACATTTGTTGAAGTCTGGTATAATTGGCATGTGACATAAAATTTTCTTTGGAACTGTAGGACCTTGTACATCTATATGATATCTCTTCTCTTTGCATACAGGGCATTCTACCTTGTTTTGATATTCATCTCTATATAAAATGCAATCATTTTTACATGAATGAATTTGCTTATATTCAGTCCCCAATTCAACCAACAACAGACGTGCCTCTTTGCAAGTTGATGGAAACACATTCTCTTCAAGGAATATTTTAGTTTTTAGTGCCCTGTAAGATTGCTAGAGATTAAATCAATTGAATGTTTGACTTATGATGAACATGTTTGATATGTCAATATATACTAGGACTGTTTATATACAATATATGGTTTTAAAATCCCCTTAAAGAAATATAAATGAAGTTGATGAATGTTTACGAATTATGTACACCAATTGACAATTACAAAGTAAGAAATAGATTTCAACTCACTTCAGTAGGGTAGTGAATCCTTTGTCTGACCAACCAAATAGTGACTTGATTTCTAATAATATTAATGTGCATGTCCATTTTGAGGTTCTACTTGCACCTAATTTGAACATAGGGGTCTTTGTTGCTTGCTTGATGGAGTCTTTCAGGTTGTTATCATCAACATTACATTGGTGGTAATTACCCCTGCTATCATCGTTACTGTCAACCATATGATCATTATTGTCATCATTGTTTTCATCCCCAAAGAAATCTGTAAGCATTTCATTCAATCCTTCTTCATGTATTGCATTTTCACTATCATGATCATCATCATTAAGGCTAGGTGGCATGTCATCAGTGTATGCGGATCTCATCAGCTCTTCAAATTTCTCAGCTGGTAGTATTCTCTTCAATATTGCTCTTTTGGTATGGTTTAAAGGATGGTTTGGATCATCCTGTCCAAATCTTAATAACCCAGTTGGATCTTGGGTATTAGTATGTGTTTCATCAACATCTTCTACCTATCAACAAACACAAGCAATATTTAATGTTTGGCAACAATTGGATAAATCATAAATGTATCAATTTCAAAGAAATATAATCAAATATGGCTTAAAAAATAAAAATATAAATTGTATGAACATATATACATCAGTTGAATAATGGAACATTATTTTATAGACTACCTTTTTTATACAATAATTTAAATAAAACACAATTTTTACAGCATAGTTTATAAAACATTAGTCCACACTCATTTATTATTCTTTGGTTTTCTGCCATTAAGAACATCCTTAGGGAGACCTTGTTCTTCACTCTTCTTTTGTGTAGGAGTGCGTTTTAAGAAGGGGTAATGAATCAATAACTCATCCCCAATGGTAAGGTCCATAATAGCCTCAACCATTATCAATCTATCAACCTCTCTTTCCATATCTCCATCTTTATCATTTATAACCTCAATAAATTGACAATTCAGTCTTATAGTAGGGTCCCTTCCCTTACTACTATTTATAAATCTTGCAATGTTTTTGTGTGTATGCACATCCATCTATATACATAAGATGACCTCTATTCATTTCTTTTCCACTTTCCAATTGGAGATGATGTGTATACATATTCAAATTTAGACCATATGCTGACATGCTAGGCCTATATTCTACTAACCTTCTCCATTCACCACTGTAATATGATGGACCATAATATGGCATTAATCTCCTAATGGTTTGTTGTAAATTGTTTATATGTTTAGATCCCACATGTACATTTTGGACAATAAAGAGGCCTAGATTCACTCCATGAATATTGGAGGGTCGTATCATGTAGATGTATCCCCAAAATTGAAACACCTCGTACACTCTAGGTAGTTGTTGATCACTAGGCTAAGCACAATATAGTCGATGATCAAATGTCTCTTTGTAAATTGATCTCAAACTCAAGGGCAAGTCATCATCTCCATCACATTCATTCTCATAGGGTATGTAGTCCACCTTCCCCTTGTCTTTAAGAAAATTATGCATATTTAAACTTGTTCTTGTTCTGTTGCTTGTTTTCATCAATTCCTCATCTTCGGAGCTGGTATATTGGCACATATTTTTGTTAGATGTATCATATGATAAATGATCATTGCCCTCTAGGCTAGAAGTTTGTGATCTAAGAAACTTTAAACCAAGAACTTTATCTTGCAAGTAACCATTAAGAAAAAAATTAGTTATTTAAATAATATAAAACAATGTTTAAATGAAGTATACATGTTATTTATATCAAATTAGAAAATTCCTTACCACAATTCCTATTGGATTTGATTTGATTGTAGGAGGCATACTTCTGATTGGAAGCTCATCATATATGTAATGTCTTTGTACAATTGATCGTTTGAATTGTTTCTTTCCACAACATATAGAACATCTACAAACAACAATTTTTCCAAAGTATTTATAGTACAACCTCTTGTTCAGTGCAATAATTTGTTGTGTCTGAAGGATCCATTGTCATATCCTTTTCCACCCACTGTCCTCTATGTGATTTAATAGTTTTAGGTCCACGTCCACATACATATCTTTTTCTTTTGCTAGTTGAATGCTCAGGCTCTGCATTTGCTCCAATATCCATCTAAAATAATCAACATGCATTAATTTATGTCAAGATTGGATAATACATTATAAATTTTAATACTGTGAAAAAAGATGGATGTATCACAAAATGCCATCAGATCATTTTTTCCTAAGATAAGTCAAAATTTTAGTACCTGATCATGTTCCGCTTCATCCGTTGTGTCCTCATTTGATATGACATGATATATTGCCATGGTCTCGTCTAGCCCCTATAATACACAACATAGTAAATAATGTTTAGTACACCAATTATATCATTTCAATGAATATGCTATCCAACACAGAACCTCACTTAAGTCATATATTTGACATATTGATATCATGTTTTGGCCATCCTAATTTTCAAACTTTTCCCTTGATCATAGAATCACATTTAATCACCATTCTTGTGCATTTTCAACCAATAAGTTTGACCTTAGAGGCCTCATGGACAAAAAATGACTTTATATCCTCTATGTTGTAGCATTTGTGAATTCATAAACACCTTCCTCCTTTGGTTGAGGTATCTTTCTCTTCTTACCTCTATTGTATCTGCAGATTCTATTGTCATATCTATTTCCACCCACTTTCCTCTCTACGATTTAGCAGTTCTATGCCGTCCACGTCCTCTCTCCATGGCCTCCTCCAGATCTTGTAATACACAACAATGACAATAGTCACATAACAGTTGTACACCAAGAGAATATTTTTGAAATTATTTTGTTAATACGCTCACTTTTCATTAAGATGCACCATGAAATACAAAATAGGACATTGCAACATTTTTCTCTTCACAAAAAGTTTACACACGGAATCTTGACAACTAGAGCTCAAATCTTATGATTACAAGATGACTACAAATTCACATCAAAAAGACATTTATTTACAAGCTGACTACAAATAAAACCTATTACAAATAATTTTAGCTGAACATCCCTTCCATGGTCCCTTGTTATCCTAGATGAAAAAAAACCTATTACTAATAATTTTAGCTGGTTCTCTACCTTACACTTCTTCCACAAATTCATTAAAACTTAGATATTTTCTCTTTGAAAACTAGAGATTGGATTCCTTAATCTTGATTGAAACCTACTTTATATTGGATAGTGTGAGAATATTTATCTTAGATAAGATCCAAAACTTTAATTCTTGATTTTTTTGTAATGTCAAAAAATGTCCCCTTGGGGGCTTTTCCCTCATAAGGTTTACCTCCCAGGTTTTTGCATGCATTTAGGACATCTTAGTTCATATTTTGGCATCCCGATGGAATGAGACCTAGGTTCCATGGAAAATTGGACTCAGGTGGACCCCTTGAGCTGTACCCTACTCAAAATAGGGGGAGGACTTGGGCGCCCGTGCCCTAGTCCTACCCTATTTTGGGGCAGCCGTAATTTCTGGGTGTAGGTTTGTGACCGTTATTTGGTCCTTTTGCTAACACGGTAAGTTTTTATTTCTAAAATCTTGGCGGGAGTGCTTGTAGTTGCATATATAATCATGTTTAGGCATTCATTTGTAAACTAGATTTCAATTAGATGATCATTGTGAACTTTAGGCATTCTCAAGTGATTCAAGGCTTTCATTGTGTTGTAAGAGCAAACTTGTGTGTTGATATTTGCAGATTTAAGCATTAATTTCCTCATGGCATGAAGAATATTTTCCTCCCATGAGAGATTCATTACAAGGTGACATAATATTGTGTTTTCATCATTGATTCCTTTGGTTTTTACCTCTACCTCACAAGGGCATGCCCTATTTATCTGACAACGGTGTTTAAAGACTTAAGTGTCCTCTGGGGCTTGACTGAGGTAAGCCTCTAAACACAACAACCCCCAAACCAAATCTTGTGATTGCAAGTTACAGGTGTCGTATTTGGGAAAAGTGAAGTTGTAGGAAGGATTGGCAGGCATCAAGGATTCAGGATCTGAATTAAAGTAGGACACAGGAGCACTTCCAGGACTTGGACGCTCACTCTAGTGTCCTCCGCATCTGAGTTTCAGGAAACAGAAGTTACAGGGTTGATCAATGTCGGAAGGAGGTCCAGATCTTGCGAAGAAATTGGTACCTTGGACTTGGGCGCCCACTCCAGTGTCCTCGACAGTTTCACTTTGGAGCCTTGAAAATAGGTACTCTATGATTTGGTATTTTACTCCTGTCTGCAAGAGCTTTTTCTGTTATTCATCAATGTGTTTTCGTATTTGCATAATTAGGGTTTTAATGGTCAATTGAGCATAGGAGAAGGAAAATTGATAATTAAATTCCCTAATCCAAGTTTCCCTACATCTCACAAGCGACCTAGGGTATGATAATGCTCGCCACTCGACCCTAGATCCTTGAATGTATAGTGGAGAGAAGGATTTAAACATCTAAAATCTAGAACATTAATAAATCCAATTTTCCCCTAAACATTTTGGTGAACAATAATAGGAGTTTCATCAAGATCAATGGACCAAATACGAATGTGCCTACTTGTTGGTCATGATGTTAGTCACAAACAAACATAGAATAAAAGTACACATTAACCTTTATTCATCTTGAAAGATACAGTGAATTCAGAGAATTCATGATCCCAAGTCTCCGGTGATTAGGTCTTAATCGACTGACGTTACTCAGTGGTTAATGTGAGTCGCTGTTTCCATTTTGGGGCCTTACGTGAAAATGCACTATCATCATGAAGTTCCTACAGAAATTCCTTACAGAGAAGTCAAATTATACGGTTATTTGATGAAAAGAGGTAAAATACCTAGATCTTTGCATGATATTTTCAATTGTGCATGCTTAGTGTTCAAATATGCTAAATATTTATGATTATCTACGAGGTGTCTGCATATTTTGGGTTGTTTGCTTAAGATTATCAGTTTATTTGCAATTGTGATAGTGAGATTCTCTGAAATTGAAAGAAATTAAAGGAAATACTTCTAATTAAGTTGAACCTTTAGCTTTTGATCCACATACATGCTTGATACTGTCATGAGGAGAAGAAATCAAACCATATGTTCACCAGGACATTCCACAGCTAGATACAGTTGATGCGGACTTCAGAGGATAATGAATGAAAACAATACATGCAACATGATGAGCACTCCAAGGGACGCAGCAAATCAAAGCACATATCCAGAATCCAGACATAGATTACTCAAGATTTACTAAGATTTGTAATCGGAATACTCTTCTCTTTCATTAAGTATGCAAAAGACATGTACATATACAGCGGCTTTGAAATAAGTCCTGAATATTTCAGCAATCAGATTTCAATTAAGTTTCGAATGAATATAACAAGGCATTCCACCACCTTTTATAGAATAAGGTGAGGAATCCGTTACAAAAGATCCACGGATCAGATTTATCAATACAAATCAACGGTCATCACTTCATGACCCGTTAATTTTACAAAAAGGCACAAGTTGCCAGCTGGCAACTATCTATACTGCATATGCAAGATATTCCCCCCTTTCATGATGTATCTTCATCATGCTCTTTACTTGATGCATGCGGGTCGTCATCATGTGCAACGCTTTCTGAACTTTCGCTATCCGGATGATGACGCTACTGCATATGGGGCTGCATGCTGCTCTGGATTTATTCGTATGACTGCACAACTTGATCTATTCCTCCGCCATCTTGAGTCTTTGCCTTGATGATGGCATGTTTGTGCGCTTCATACTTATCCCTGCTGTTATCCAGCTTATTCTTTCTGTCCTGCAGTGTCTCATTATAGGTCTCCATCTTGACCTTGATCCTCATCATTTTATTTATTATCTCTTCTGTCAAGTGGACTAGCGGACCATCATCTTCCACTTGGAAGTTATTACGCAGAGCCTTGAGGGCAGAATCTTCATCTTGATTCTCTATCTTCCCTTCCACTTTGCCCTCCAATGCTTCGAGCATGTCTGCTTCAATGCCCATTAAATCGCATAGCCTCATGCTGATCTCCCTCAGCTTATTATTGCATCTCTTGAGGACTCCACATTCGAACTGTACATCCTTATACCAGATATCCACTAATAATGCAGTATTATTATTTAACACCTGCTTACTGATAAGCAGTTGTGGATTTATCTTCCTTATTTCATCCAGCAGGCTGAGGACTTTCTCCAGTTTATAAGACCTTTTTCCGGTCTGCATCTGCAACCTGTCCACCTTGGTTTTGGAGTCACTTAGGATGCTCCACCTCTTCAAAGAACCCTTCATTATTTCTATAGCATCATCCAATGTGGATGACACCCATTTTCTTATTACAGACACCTCATGTTTCATGAGGTCCAGTTTATTTACCTCCTCCTGAGAAATGGCAGTCAATGGGACTGCAGCTTCACCTGTGGTATCCTCAGGGTTGGTTAAACCCTTAATGTATGCATGCAACTGAGCAATGTGCTCTTTATGTTGCTTATTCTTCTCCTTCTCTCTTTTTACTTTCTGAATTAGAGAGTCTATAATGTCTTTTCCCTCCTGACCTTCCTGCTCTTCGTTGGCAAAACCCAGATCAACTGTGCTTATCTGGAATTCATCCACAGTGATTTTGCCTTTCTCTTTCTCTACGGCAGGCACAGCAATCTGTGCGGTCCTTCTCCCTGTCGCTGGATCTCTTTTGATGGCCGAAGTCATCCTGGCCTTCCTCCTGGGTTTCATTATATCTGCGACGAACAGGGTGGAGATGTCAAACTCTTGAATCTCCAGCTCCTCCTCAACATTCACTTCCTTTTCTAACCATGGAGGCACCTGATCATGCTTCTCAGCATCATGATGCTGTTCACCTCTATCTCCTGTTTCCATCAATATGTGTTGTGGAGATGGTGATTTTTCTTTTTCTCTCTCTTGATGCTCACCTTGCTGCTATTGATCCTGAGGTGCCTCTTCCTGTTGAGGAACTTCCTTTTCCGAGGGATCATCTTCTCTGTGTGGGGAACCTGGCGGTGTACCTGTAGGTAGATCATGATGATCATGATCTTTCTCCATCCTTTCTTCACCTGTCCCCAGTTCTTCCCCCTGTGGAGGTTGGTCATCCTCCTTTTGTTTTTCTACTTCTGGTGGTATGTCGACCACCTTTGATATTGTAGGATCTGCCTAAGGTGATGGCATCTGTTCTGCGGCGGCTATTTGCTCTGCACCTGTAGCATCCACCTCTTGTGCCTTATCAGCAAGATCCTCCATCACTTCTTTCTTCTCATCATCAGCCTTTGATTCTTTGACCTCTACTATAGCAGGTCATGCTAATGTATCTTGTGGGCTCTGTTGACCTGATTCAAGAGCATGGCCCTCTGCTTCGGCCATCTCTATCTCCTTTGTCAGGTGGTCCTTATCAGGTGATCCTGCTGGCTGTTCAGGACTTGCATCCCTTTTCTCCGTCAAGTCGACCACTGCAGGACTTGTCACCTCGGCGATCAGTGTGTCCAGCCCTATGTCCTGAGCTACCTGCTCTGGGCTCTTCTCTGGTTCTGGGCTCTTTTCTTGCTCCGCCTCTGCCTGTTTCATCTCTTCAAGCGTTGATTGGATAGATGGAGGCTTGTGAGGAGTCACACTGATGCCAGCAGCCGCAAGTGTTTCCATTTCTTGTGCAGCTACATCCTGCACCACCTCATCGTCAGACAAGTTTATTGTCTCGTCTAGCGAGACATGCTTTTCTGCTTGTGCCTGAGATGTTTCTTTTTGTTGTTCTTCTGCAAGTTCTATTTTGAACTTGACAATGGTAGGAAGTGGAACATTGTGCTGAAGTTCCTTCTGCACTTCACTACCTACCCCTTGTAATTGCACTGGGGGTTGACTCATCTCACCTCTCATGGAGGTCCTTGTTTTCTTAGGTGTGGTAGGAACCAGCACCTGCGGAGCTCTCCTCTTTCTTCTAATTACTAGTGGAGCTTCCTCCTCTTCTTCAGGCTCTTCCTCCATGAGGATATCCTTGCCTGGTTGTCTGGATGATTGACCCACTTCTTGGGTCTCTGTGGTTCCAGCCTCTGCTGTCTTGGCTTTCTTGGGCTTGGGAGGAGAATCTGATTCTGATCCTGATCTGGCTGTCTCCTCAGCCGTGAATACTGCCCTTTCAATTATGACCCCTTTGGGTCCCTTTTCCACCTTCTTGCCCCTTGGGGCTCTCTTGCTTGGCTGCTGTGGTGGAGGAATCCTCTCTCCCTTGGTCTTCCGCTTCTCCAGCAGGAAGTCATCATATTCGTCTGTGGGGATGTCCTGCCCCTTCTTCTTGCTATCTATTGTGATGGCAACACCCTTTTTCTTCAATGCCTCTACCTGTGCTTCTACCCAAGCTTGGGTCAAGTGTATGGTTCTGGCAAAGAATGGGTCCAAGGACATATCCTCCTGCATGGTGAGGTCAGGTGCAGAAATGGTATCATTGTATATCTTCTTCTGCTCGTATTCATCTGCCATTATCCTGCCGTCATCACTCTTCAGCTGCTGAGGGAGGGGTATGCAGTCAAATGTCCTGATCTGGTTCAGAGTCAGCCTCTGATACCTCCTCCTCTTGGCCTCTGCCTCATCCTCGCAGTCAGCCCAAAAATCTTCTAGGTGCCTCTGGTGAATAGGCTTTCCTAGGATCTTCTGCATTCGGCCGTAAGGATCATATGGTCTTGTTACTGGGAAGGGCAGTAGATTCATCTTGTTCAGAGTGACCATCACCTTCTTAATATTATCCGAGTCAGGGCACATATAGTTGCCGATGCTGACTGGGAACAAAATTGGTGGCAGCTTCTTGGCATCCTTATATGTCTGTATTATGGTGGAGCCCTGCCTGATAAACTCCATTAAAACTACTGCATCCGTAGGATATCTTGGCAGCATCAGGGGATGCCCTTCAAAACCTTCTATCCTGATGTAGGAAAAGGTGGCAAATTGGATGTACCATGCCCCATGCCTGTATACTGCCTCCTGAGCTTCCATGCTCAGTCTTTTTGCCCTGTCATCTTCCATGGTCCTTACCAGATGCATAGAGAATGCATCATTGACCAGTTTATAGTCCTTCATATACTTGGTTCTTTGCAGCTGGGGATGATGATCCTAGATATAGGCTGCATCTGTGCCTGTTAGCTTCCCATCTGTGGTTAAGGCATCAAACGTACCTCTATATGCATAGGAATAAACAATGTAAGAGGTCATATAGAAGGCACAATCTGAACCTCCTAGGTTCAGCAGCTGCTCATGCAGAGCATCACTTATGATTTGGCCCCACAGTGGCTTGATGTCTGCGTATAGGCACATCATTATTATGCCATACATCCAGTCTTTGAATTCTCCAGTATCAGGCTGGCCAGTCACCCTATTCAGTAGGGCAATCACATACTGATATTCCTCATTAAAATCAAACTTGAACATGTGCACAGGGAGCTTGGCCGCTGCATTATATGTGTTGTTCTCGGCCCGCCAAGCATACATGTTCTTTCTGGCCGTCTTCTTGTTGGCCTCATATTCTCTTTCAGACTTCTTTAAGTCTACACTCTTTACCTTGCTGCCCATTGGCAGTCCAAATGTTTGGGATAGACCTTTGATGGATAGGTCTGCATACACCCTCCCATGCTTCACCACCTGCCTTGTCTGAGGGTTGTAATTCTGGGCGCACTCAATAACCAGCTCCGGAGACTCCATGGAGTAGGGGAAGCCAGCAGCGTTCCACATGCCGGATACAAACACGGCGTCCAATACTGGACTCTTATCTTGCCCATCATTCAGCTTGGCTGACCAAGCTTCCAGGTTGGTACTCCCCTGATGGGTATCTGTAATTGCCCCAAATTTGAACAGGACCCCTCTCTGTGAAGAGAACATAGGCCGGCTGAATTCTTCCTGATTCTTGACTGAGCATTTTTCAGCCATGGGTACCTGCAATTAACAATCATTTCTTCTCACAACAGGATATGCATGTATACATATTGCAAATATCATGCCTACTGCATCAATTTCACATTACTTATTTATACGGATACATAACCAGAACTTACAACATTATTTAGAAACAACATGATGAGGGTTTCATTTCACTTACCTGGTTATGTAGATTTCTTTCTATACTAGTATATCGTTGAGATGCTCTTAATTCGGCTGCTGATCACCTTCCTTCCTCAGTATATGAGCTCCAGTCGCGCAACGGTAGCTGTTATGCAAATATGGAGGCTAGTGCTCTGTAAAATAATTTTAGCACAGGTGAATGTAACAATGGCGGTTGAATTACCTTTTAACCTCGCAGTTAGGGTAAACTTAGGGTAACTCTGACAAGTTAGATCGTAATCTTTGATCATTCGTGCGAAAACTTAGGATCTCGCCAGACATTTCATTGGGTTCCGGGGTCGGCGGGAATCACCTACCCTATCTGCGCGCATTTAATGGCAATGGTGGCAAAGGGAGCAGGGGGATATTCATACGACAAGATATCATGAGGGCAGGATGATATTTCACAAATATCAGGTTGAGTTTCAATATCATCCTCCCTAGTCTTGAAATTGTTATCGCGACAAGATTCGGGTGACAACGCACCTTTGTTTTCATTTTAGCACATCAGGAGGATATTTCAGTCCATCGGGTGATATTTCAAAATATGATGATGACCTTCAAACTTACTCATTCTCCTTTCGGAATATCAGGATGACATCATCATGATATTTGTTCTTCGTATTGGAAATGTCTTATGACGTCATCGCCACATTGGGTGAACATGATCATGTTTACAAAATATCCTGTCGAAATGCAAATATGATGATGATGTCATCAGGATGTTTGTTTTTTTTGTTTATCGGATTCAGATGATGTCATCAGGATGTTTGTTAAGGGTGATATTTTGCATCAGGATGATATTAACGAATATCGGGTTACTTTCAAAATATGATGCTCGCGATACAAAAGACCGTTCGACGGGGAAGACTTACTATCACTTAAAGTTGACGTCCAGATATTCGAACCGCAGGATATTATCGGGGGGGGACGTTTCAAATATGATGATGATGTTCTTCAAACAGCATAACTGAGGTTATAAAATAGAACCCTCTTCTTGCGAATATCAGGTTTGACCAAGACTTTGACTGTTCATAACTCTCACATCCTGATGAATATCAGGGTGATGCAAAAGGTAAACCTGCATGAATTTTAATGCTCTTTCAGAATATGTGGTCATATATATGAAATACGAATTTTGACAAACTGACCTCATATTGGGGCTTACCTCATCTTGACTCCACATGATGATGAACATGACTGATTTTACCAAACCGCCAGAAAGCAGACAACACAAGCCAAAAGAAAAGTTGGGTCCCTGTTTTGCCAAGTCAAAATGGGGCGTGTTGTGTAACCACACAACACTACTATAAATAATCCAAAGAAACAATCGTATCAACCAAGAAAGTTTACTCTGATATCTGAGTCCTATCATTCTATCATGAACCAAGATGTGAGTAATAACATTCTGAAGCTTCCCCCAATCAAGTCTGTTGATCCTAGTAAACAAGGATCTTACTTCGATGCTAATGCCTTTTGTCATTATCATCAGACACAAGGACATGACACTGAATGATGTATGCATCTTAAACATGAGATACAAGACCTTATTGATTCAAATGTCATCCAGGTATCAGGGGTGAATGATAATGGAAACAAGTCGGTTGCTCTGCCGAATCAAAATTTACAAATCTTCACTAATCCTTTCCCTAAACATATTGAAAACAATATGGTGGAATAGGGTTTAATGGAAGTAGACAAGAATGATTACTTGGACTGTGATAGTATTGTCGGAATGATTGAAGTGGATAAGAAACAAGTGGATAATCCACCTCGTCCGTGAAGAAACAAAATTTATGTTGAGGTTCCTCCTCCGTCATCCTTGTATGGATTGGGAGATAATCAAAATGCATCAAAAAAGAAAGAACAACAACCGATACAGATGAATAAGATGGTACAGGATGATTCCTGTTACTATTTTATAAAGATTCAACAATGAAAACTCACTAAAAATTAGAAAAGAGCAAGATGACAATCAATAGTCAGAAACAATAGTGCTTATCCCACTCATAAGAAACAAAAAGTCTCATTTAAACAAGGATTTAATGAACAAACATCATATGTTAACAAACAAAATTTTCATAAGAATTACTGAAATTTTGTATTAAATATGATTGAATATCTCTCCAAGAGGTTTGCGAGCTCCAAGATCTAATACGAAGACCCTACAGGTAAGTATCTCTAACCCTTTATCTCTCTTATGATGTGCTTCCCCCGTGATGTGTTATATATTGTTTAGGCCTCTTGGGATGACCTCGGATTGTCCTATAAGGTCCGGGATACCGGGAGACCGTCTCTATTGTGACCTTCTTCTATTTGTATCATCATTCTTCTAAATTGTCTCTCTCTGATTCATTATTGTGTGTTGTGTCTTGCAGACATAGCATCATGGTTGGTGACTTGGGGGCACCCTCCTACATGACTGTCCCTAAGAAATTTGTTTCTCCTCTCTTATTTATTGTTTCCCTTCCTCTAGTGTTCCCATCTAGTGGGCGGATGATGACAAAAAATTATACTAATGAGGACCTAGTGTCCCTTTCGAGAGTAATCAAAAATTGGACTTAGTTCCTAATATGATGATGGGGTTGTATATCTTATCCAACGCTTGGCTAGTGGAAGGACTCGTGCTTTCCGCGTAGTGAATATTAATGATATTTCTATCGCATTTACAAACCTTAACAATAATGCTGCTCCATGCACCTTTGTTTGTCTTTGAATCTTGCCTTGGCGGTACTCGATTTAGAGAGCTTTGTGATATAGCCCTACGGTTATCCTTGAACTCTAGATTCATTGTATAACCTTGGCTCTTTGTGTGGTTAATCATATGCTTTAATGTTGTTTTTTATCATGATGTTGTAGACACTAACATGTTTCTTGCAGGGATGTGTTTGTGGGAACATTTGGTGATTGTAAAGTACATGTCACCTCTGGGGGGCATGGGCTTTGTGAAAGTCAATGTTCCGTTGCGTGTTTTATTCCTACCTTAACGTGCTTGATATCGATAACTTATCTCAACCACCTTGAGGTGGGGGCATATATAAGGTGAGTTGTCTATTATAGATGTTAGCAATGTGTTTGACCTCAGATGCAGAGACTTGCGCCCTAAAGTAGTGCATTGTGCATCCTGAGTTTGTTTGCAATCAATCAATCAATCATGTAAGACCTCTGCAGAGGTGGGATATTGCGTATATCCTTTTTATCTTAAGTCCTCTGTGGAGGCAGGGATGGTGTATTTCTCAGAGCAAATTGCATCATCCTGTCATTTTTAAAAGTCCTCTGCGGAGGTGGGGAGCGGTTCTGTGACTAACTGAACCCTTAAGCATATCTTCGGTGATTGTTGTGGCAAAGCCCAATCGTCGGTGTGTGCCTGTATTGTGCTTGAGATGGCGTTGAACCTAGAAATAGGTACATTCCATCGCTTGTCTATCATGTTTTCTCTGTTTCTTCAAGTGTGTGTGTTTTGGTGTGCTTATTTTCTGTGGCATGTTTGTTGCCCCATATGCAGAGACCAACGCCCTCAGGTAGTGCTTCCTACATTTTGGGAGCTTTTGCATGTCTTGCATGTGTGTTGCCCCATATATACAGAGACCTATGCCCTAGAGTAGTGCATCCTATATTTTGGGAGGTTTGTTTACTTTCCAGTACTTGCATTTGCATTTCATAAATATGAGAAAAAGAAAAGAAAAGATATCATTTCTGTCTTCCATGCATTAATGTGTCTTCTATGCATTGACTATATTCTCCATGTTCTACGTGATTGTAATTGTCTTCTCCGTGTTTTGTGTGCCTGTTACTGTCTTCTATGTGATTGGCGTGTCTTCTCTATGCTTGGTGTGTTTGCTGTGTTTGTGGCCTTACTTTAATGCATGTATTGGCCGTGTGTTTATACATACATTAAAGTGGGGGCTAAATGTAACGTCAGAAAATGTCCCCTTAGGGGCTTTTCCATCATAAGGTTTAGCTCCTGGGTCTTTTGCATGCATTTAGGACATCTTAGTTCATATTTTGGCATCCTGATGGAATGAGACCTAGGTTTCATGACAAAGTGGACCTAGGAGGACCCCTTGAGCTGTACCCTACCCAAAATAGGGGGGAGGACTTGGGTGTTTGTGCCCTAGTCTTGCCCTATTTTGGGGCAGCCCTAATTTTTGGATGTCAGTTTATGACCGTTATTTGGTCCTTTTGCTGACACGGTAAGTTTTGATTTTTGAAATCTTGGTGGGAGTGCTTGTAGTTGCATATAAAAGCAGGTTTAGGCATTCATTTGTAAACAAGGGTGATTACTAGCAAGCTATTGTGTTCTCAAGGTGATTCAAGGCTTTCATTGTGTTGCAAGAGCATACTTGTGTGTTTTGTGTGTTGATATTTGCAGATTTAAACATCAATTTCCTCATGGAATGAAGAGCATCTTCCTCCCATGAGAGCTTCACTACAAGGTGACATAATATTGTGTTTTCATCATTGATTCCTTTTGTTTTTGCCTCTGCCTCACAAGGGCACACACTCTTTATCTGACAATGGTGCTCATAGACTTAAGTGTCCTCCGAGGCTTTACTGAGGAAAGCCTCTAAACACCACAACCCCCATACCAAATCTTGTGGTTGCAGGTTACAAGTGTCACATTTAGGAAAATTGAAGTTGCAGGAAGGATTGGCAGGCATCAAGGATTTAGGATCTGAAGAAAAGTAGGACATAGGAGCACTTCTAGGACTTGGGTGCTCGCTCTAATGTCCTCCGCATCCAAATTTTGGGAAACAAAAGTTACAGGGCTGATCAGTGTTGGAAGGAGGTCCGGATCCTGCGAAGAAACTAGTACCTAGGACTTGGGTGCCCACTCTAGTGTCTTCAACTATTCTGCTTTAGAGCCCCAAAAATAGGTACTCTATGATTTGCTATTTTACTCCTGTCTACAAGAGCCTTTCCCGTTATTCGTCAATTTGTTGCCATATTTGCATAATTAGGGTTTTAATGGTCAATTGAGCATAGGAGAAGAAAAATTGATAATTAAATTCCCTAATCCAAGTTTCCCTACATCTCACAAGTGACCTAGGGTATGATAGTGCTCGCCACTTGACCCTAGATCCTTCAATGTTAAGTGGAAAGGCAAATTTAACATCAAAACACTAAAACATTAACAAATCCAATTTTTTGCCTAAACATTTTTATTTTTCATGATTGGTGTTTATCCTCCATAAAGGCCATGGTGAAAGTAGTTGGCTTGGTTATGTAGAAATCCCCTCATCAAATAAAATCCAACAAATATTTACAAATGACTCAACCCATCTAAGACTTAACAATTTACAACTTTAATGAAAAGTTCCATCAAATTATGTTTTTATTATGTAAAGTTTCTAGGATGTATCCATTTTTTTCCAAGCTAGTTGGTGGTATGTTGTCACACTAGATTCCAATGTTATAAAACCCTTACTACTTAAGCATTTACGTCAATTCCAAATGTTTGCATGAGGAACATTTTGGTTTGGCACATCTAGGCACTAAATTAGGCGCACTTTGTGCCACCTTTGGCACCCCAAAGAGATTACATTTAGGGCTGAAAGTCAGCGTTAATTACATCGACTATAGTGCTGACTAATGAATCAAAAACAAAAATTTAAAAATTCTTGCATGCGTTAAAACATAACACACAACAAAAAAACACATACCATGAAAAATTCCTGCCTGGCAGTATTGTTGCTTCACCATGATTGTTTTGTTAATGGAATGAAAATGTTTTCTAAATCATTCATCTCTACATTTTTTTCATCCACATAGCTAAATGTTTAGAGTTTGCTCTCCAATATAGCTAAATGTTTAGGGTCTGTACTCTTGGATGACACAACAACATTCAGAGGAGAAAAGAGTTTCGAGGTCATTGATAAATTTAAGACTCAGATTATGAATGTGTGCAGCAACATTGTTTCCTACATTGATATTTTGGCAATAGCTGCTCATGATTCTGCTATCCAAGTAAATATTTCTGCACTCCTCTACTTTCACTTACATTTTTTTCTAATGTTATAGACAAATTATTCCTACTCTCCTCTATAATGACATTAAAAATTTGTGCTTATAATTGGTAGTTGGGAGGTCCATACCTGGCAGTGTGTACTTTGTTTGCCTCCACAGACTGGATGAAAATAATTTTCCCTAGGTTGCCTCAAAATGTCAAGCAATAGAGGGAAAGGAGCAAAGGGAGCAAACTCTGGCCACAATGAGGTAATTCATTGTCAATTTATAGATTTGTAAATGTTTCCATTGTTTCTTTGATTTTTAGTTTTTACTTTTTTATTTCTAAATTTAAAAGAAGAAATTTATTTTATATATATTATATATACAGGGACATGAGACTAACAAAGATAAAAAGGCATTGGCTTCCATATTGGGGGTAGAGGCAGTGAACAAATTGGATGGTGTGGACTTCACAATGCTTACCAGATACATAGAAAAATGATCTAGTAAAGCCCCTGGAACATTGCAACCAAATCAACCGTGTCAAAGGGAATCAATTGATTCCCCAAGTAGTCTTGGATCGATCAAAAGATCCAGGAGGAAATCAATAATAATAAACTCTAAGAATGTGGAATAGGGAGCAGAGACTTCCAATGTCCTAGCCACTCCTGGGACACAGATTTCTTCCACTCTTGGGACACAGACTTCTTCCACCATGCCATGTTTTGTATCTTGCATTCGTAGCTACGATACCAAGATAGAATACGATGTAGTTTTTCAAGGGAAGTCTAAATGACAAATGCTGGAATAACATTTGTGAATAGGTTGAAGGAATCATGCCTTCAACGGCTCAAAGACCATCTACATTTTCCATTCTCAAAGATACCCATGCACCTGCAAAAAGCAGTTATCCATGACATGGAGACTGAATTTGGCACAGGTTATTCTGTAAAGAAGAGAAAGCTATGAATGTCTCAAAACTGCAAGAGATTTCGGTACAACCAAACAAAGAAAATAAAAAACTCCCTCCTAAGCTAAGGCTCAAAAAAGGGCCAATTGATGTAAGTGTGAAAGTATGGAAAGAGATTGCAAAAGCATATGAGAAGTCTGATGCACAGAGGAAGTTCGGTGAGGAGAGTACGCATGTATTTGAATTCGCTCATAAGATTATATCAAATTTTTTAAACAATTTTTAAATTTTATTTGTGCATAGTTAAATTGAATTAGTATATGTTTCAGGACAAGGCCTCCAAGGCTAGGCTTGACAAACTTCATGCCATGCATCACAGTGGCCAGAAAGGTTTACAGGCCTTGATCTGTACATTTGTAAGTATATTTAATATGTTAAATGATATTTTTTTAATTTCTTAGGAAAACATAAATGATTGCATATTAATTAGTTTAACTAGTCCATGTGCCATGTTTTGATAGGAGGAGAAATATGGCCAACATCCAACGCAATTTGAAAAGGAAATGTTACAAAGCAAAAAGTGGACCGATTTTGTAATCTAGATGGAGAACGAGGTATCAATAATTGACTTTCAATAAATTAGTTGGATATTGTTGTGTTAATATGTCAATTTTCATTTCTTGTGTTGAGTTGTTTATTGATGTGTAGGATGAGTTCTAAAGTGCTTCTCTATTGGCCCTAGATCCCACTCAATTGTCCCATTATTTCATGTTGAGGAAAAAAATATTGTTTGCCTTAAAGGGCAGTAGGTGACATTCATGCCTTATTTTCATCGCATATTTTAATTAATGACCATGGTATTTTAATATCTCTTAAGTGTCCTCATTTAAGTTATGAGTTGTATCATTTGAGTAACTTAGTCCCATGTTGATTTGATTTATCTTCTTTTCTCTCAAACATGGTATCTCAAGGAGTGCTTCCTTGTGATGCAGAGCAGGGGTGGTTTCAAGATTTCAACATCTCACAACAAGATTTTGTGTTTTCTTTCTCATAACCTTTAGTGGATGCAAACTAGGTTTCAACCCCTAATGGGTCATTTATGCTTCAACAGGTAAATCAACACTAGGAGGACTCTCAATGGAATACAGATCCAAAATATGTTCATTCTGGTACAGATCACATGACAGAGGATGATGATGATGATGCAGATACAGAAGACACCAAGGCCAATGATGATGATGATGATGACAACGACGACGACGACGATCATGATGATGATGATCATGATGGTGATGATGATGATGAGGTAGTTGCTGGTGGTAGTACTAGTGCTGGAATTGAGGTGAGTGCTATTTATTGTTTTTATGTCTTTCATGGTAGTCGTTGTTGTTTTAACACACACATGCAAGTAAGTACTATTCAAGTAAGTTGTTTTAATTCTATTTGAAGGAAAACCCACCAGTATGATTTACTTTAAAGGATTTAACTCTAGAGAGAGATCAATAAATGTAATTCACTTAAAGGGAATTACATCAACTTCTAATAGAAACCAATTAAAAGCATCCACACAATGACAACAAATGTGCCTTGATAAATCTATTGATTTGAATAACTAGAAATAGCCAATATGGAGACAATCAAACAACTTATGAACTTGAATATTAACAGAAAATCAGAACACCATACATATCCACAAAGTTAACCATCCTTACTCATTATAATATTAAATTATCATAGAAGTGTAATGTCTTGAATATGAAATATGATTGGATAGATAATATTGGAATATATAAATTATTTTGCTAAAAGATGATGATTGTCTAGGCCTTGGTTTCCCTTATAAATATGGGAAGCAACAAGCTTCAGGCCTGAACCAACACAACTGTACATAAATCACATCCTCTTGTAACTAAACATGTTTAATAAAGAGAAATTAAAGGCATAAGCAAGTTAACCAAGATCTGAATCTATTAGTCATCATAGAGCACCCGTGACCTCAGGCCAGGCAAGGTACTCATCTCCATGTTGTAGTATTTGTTAAGTGTGTTGTGCCCCTGTCTATTATCACAAAAAAGTGTCAAAAATTTGTTCTTGTTCTCCATGTTGATGCCAGCAAAACTACTCATTGCTCCTTCTGCACCTAAATTTGTAGTTGCATATCATTCTTTCAAGTATGTCTGCTCCCACTTATCAAATGTAAGGTCACTGGGCCATTTGAATTCCTAAATTCAGAGCAGATTGGTCTTGTTGACTTTTCTTCTGAATCAGCATTAGGGTTTGCCAGTTCTAATGCACAGGTAGATTCAGCCAACTGAATACAGGAGGTTGCGTGAGCTCCTCCCCTTCACTTCTGGTTCTGCCGCACCAAGGGGGGTATCCCTATAACACAAGATGTAACCTTGACTGGCTCAATGACAGAAGGATTTAACTTGACAGCAACAGGCAGAATACTCTCATGTATGGACCAAGATTTGTGTAACAAATCACAAGGTTGGCAACATTCTTGGACATAATGTCTGGTTGGGTATGAGAGCATGCAGGGATCCTAATCCTACTCCTACAACTAACAGGTGGAAGGAAGAGATGGTTTGATTTGAATTTTGGATGTAAAGCTGGACATGGTGTATAACCTCAACATAGAGCTAGATTGGTGCCTATCTAGGGCTTGGAGTCGGTAGACATACACCTGTGAATGATCAGCATGAATAGCTAAAACTGGATTTCAGGGGGATAAACATGATATCTGCCTTACAGATATCTCCCAATAAAGAGTGTTAAGCTGTCTCTACTTATGGCATCCCTATTGCAGTAAGAAAGATACATGCAAAACTGGAGACAGAATCAGCATAACACATGCAAACACAGCATTATTCATATGAGATTAACCATGAAATCAGTGGATTCATGCCAAATCGTACAACAGGAGATACATAAACTCACAAGTTTTGCTGCACAGAGCAACCAAAACCAGTTGTATCTTATTACAGAGCCAAATGTTCAACTTTCAACAACCTTCAAATGGGCCACACTTCCTGCTTATAACAGCAAGGTAGTGTACCATAGCAATTAATTACATGGTTGACCAAAAATCCCACCAGATACACAGTATCAGAAAAATGGCGCTCAAACATTCAATGCAGCAGGTGGGAAAGGAGACAGGAAGAAATCTCGAGCCTTGCGCCGCCGCCTAGGGATCCAGATCTTCAATCGGGTACTAGATCCATCCACGCCATCCCCCATACCTCTGCAACAATCACCATTAATGGCGCACCAACCCGCGGCCTTGGGAAAAACATCTTACAGTCGATCGCAACCATTTCCTGCCAAAATACATCGTCATGATATTTCAAATATGCAGTATATCAATTATCCCACATGCACCCCGCGGTGACCCTTTCAACACTTTATATACTAGGTCATGAGCATATATGATGTCGGTGCTTTTGCTCCGGACGACACTAGTATAAGACTTCATCATCATCCTCCAACAACATGATATCCTGTTGCCCGAAAAATCACCCTGACGTCAGCGTCATCATCGAAATACACCTGCATGATAATCGCCTTCATCGGCACAACCTGATCCATCGGAGGAAGATCCTCCTGCTTAGCCGATACCAAAACATCCTGATGACGTCATCGTCATATCCTGCTGACGTCATCAGCATATCTGCCTACTGCGCACCTCCTCATATCCGGATGACGTCATCATCATATTCGCAACATTGGGGGATCTTCATAAGATGAGTAATGTTAGAAATATGACCCCCCAGACCTTGATGACATCACCACCACATGTTGGCATCAGGATGATATTCGGAAGATAACCGGATATTTGGAAATATCATCCTGATGCACAAATATCATGCTGCACTGTAGCTCCACTGTAAGATCGGGGTGATAGATGAATATGACGGACATTTGAAAAGATCACCTCCATTAGATAATGCACGAAGCCGACAGGCGGATATCTCCTTGATACCATCATCATCAGGATGACAAAACAACGAACATGAAGTGATACAACATCATCAGGATGATATTGACTAAGATCATCCTGACGTCCAAAATATGATGACCATGATAAAAATCGGGTCACACTCAGAACTTTCCAGCAGCATCATCAAGATGACCTTAACAAAGATCACCCGATGTTAAAATATCACCCCAGCGAAAGATCATGCAGGCAGAAAATATGATGACCCTCGCAAGCAACATGGTGATAACTGGAAATATGATGATGATGATGACGACCCTTAAGAAAAAACAAGTCAGGTCGAACAACTCAGAAAATAACCCCTTCAGAAGATCGAGGCAACATCATCATCATAAAAGGGCAGGGTGATAATTGGGAGATCACCGGATAACTGAAAATCACCCTCCGCAAGAAAACTAAGGCACATTGTAGCTCATCAGCAGGATCGGGATGATATCAAAACATCACCCGATATTGAAATATGATGATCCTGATGAAAAACAAGCCGACAGAAAACATGATGATGATGACCTCCTCCTCAGGAAAATATGATGCTGCAGCTGAAAAATGCTGAGGAGGTCCAACACTTAGAACATTTTGGATTTTTTGGGAAGGTGCCTGCATGAAAATTGCTCAAAAACTATCAGTCAATTCAGGCACTAACACTGGCTCTATCTGGGGACGTGCAGGTGCAAGACTGCAGCGAGAACCCCAGATCTCTGGGATGCAGACCAGTCCCTTATCCATTGGGCACAGAGTCATGATACTGCACTGACCTGCATCACCAAACACACTTGATGGCCTAAGGCCACCAAGAAAAGAAAAACATGTATCTCCCTTTGTCAAATATCTTGTTTTCATCTGCATGCACTGGGTCAAGCTTGGAGATACTACAGAGATCCACCCACAAACAAATCTTGTCATCTGCATATTCAACCCTCTGATTTGGCTTGTCATTGTCACCCCTATGCAGACAACCTTCAGCATCCGGCAACAAGTGGATGCAGAATGTGTCAGGCAATGCATACTCAAATGGTATAGAACACATGTGATCATCTGTATCATCACCATGCATTGCAACATGATCTCCTAGCTAGACTGCAAATAGGAAACACTCAGAGTCCACCACACAACTAGGAAGATCAGGGCTCATTGTATTATATGCTGGCACATCAAAAGAAAAGCTTTCAAAATCACAATTGTGTACATCATGTACACAACCAATAGTAGCACCAAGCTGGAAAAGATCAGGCTCTGGCACCTCTTTACAATCAGGCACATTTTTACAATCACTTACCTGATGTATGTGGGTTTCTCTTTCATTAGGATGAGAAACAGAATCCAAGTCAAAAATAGTGTCAAGATCCTCACCATACTCAGACAGATCCTCATCACCATATGTGTCATAGATGGGTGACCCAGGTGCATCAGTTTCATCATAGTATGCCATTTGTTCATGGGCAACAGAGCATGCATCTTCATCACCAATGGATTCCTTTTGTGGAGGAGTATCAGCCTGTGTGTCATAAGCAAAACAGCCATCAAATGAAAAACAATCATGCTCTGAACTAGCACTTATTTCAATTTCTGACTGCTCTTCATGATCCTCATGTGTTTGAAAGGTAGGCAATGGGTCACACATAGGACTGCTTCTCTGTTTGCTTATATCTTCTCTGTCTTGAGTACAATACTCACAATTATCTCCACAGGTCCATTCCAAAAGTTGTTCATTGCTGTCCACAACCTCGTTATTGTTTTCATGGTCAGATGCCTCATCATTGCAATGGGAATCCTCATTAGTCCTTTCACTGGCATCCTCAACATTCATCTTTTCATCTTCACATGATGCCTTAATTATTTGGTCATTTGCAGCTTCACAACTATTATTCACACCAAGGCCTGGGGACAGGGGTTTCAGCAGGTACACATTTCTAATTTTTTCTATCTTTTCTATGAACTTGTATGCCATCTGCATACTTGTCACCTTGAAATTCCTCAGTATTGCACTAAAGCCCTCCTCAAAAGCTTCAAAGAATATGCCAACACAGGCTGAAATATCAGGTCTGAAGACTTCTGGGATCTGTGAAAGGGCTATTGCAAACCTATGACTGAAATCAACACATGGCTCTTCATCTTGTTTTCTGATTCTCATCAATTCTGCAACAAGATCAGCTGGTTCTTTTGCGAATTCTTCCTTGAAACAATCAGCAAGCTCATCCCAACAGGCAAAGGATTTCTTTGGAAAGCTCAAATACCAGTCTTTTGCTTTTGCATCAAAGGACCTAACAAAAAACCTCATCCACATATCCTCATCTCTGAATGAATGTTTTCCCATAAAACTGTGAAAATTTTGGATATGTGCATTCCCATCACATACATTGTGACCACTAAATCTAGGCATCTGACAGTATATCCTAGCAGGCATAGTTTCTACTTTATAATCCACCCATGACAAATCCAGTTGGTCATACAAAGGATCAAAAGGGCTGAGAAGAGGTTTAGCCTTCTGACTGGCAGACACAACAGGGTTACTGCTTTTTAACTGGGCCTGCTCAGCCTCTAAGAATATCAACCTATTTCTTATCTCTTCTATTCTTTTATTCGACATTTCACCACTGAGTATGGGATAATTCATACTTGGATTCATAAAAATCCTACTCTTCGACATCCTTTGTCTGTCTAAGACCTAAGGCTTCCCCTGGCATCTAACTTATGCAGCAAAACAGTAAATATAAAGGGGAAGGAACAAGGTACCTTTTCTCATACAGATGCAGAAAAATGAACAACACATTTTTGTCACATCACATACATCCATCTTTCATGTGCATTCAGATCTTTTGCAGAGTCGCCACCTCTCCAGAGAGGACAAAATTTTCAATAGCTGAAAGCTACTTTTCCAGGTTCATTCCACCAGCAGAGCATCATTTTGTTGGTGACTCAGATGGGCCACAAGATATAACACTTTTTCATCAATTTTCTCCCCAGCGGAGTCACCATTTTGTTGACTTTTCTTCTGAATCAGCATTAGGGTTTGCCAGTTCTAATGCACAGGCAGATTCAGCCAACTGAATACAGGAGGTTGCATGAGCTCCTCCCCTTCACTTCTGGTTCTGCCGCACCAAGGGGGGTATCCCTATAACACAAGATGTAACCTTGACTGGCTCAATGACAGAAGGATTTAACTTGACAGCAACAGGCAGAATACTCTCATGTATGGACCAAGATTTGTGTGACAAATCACAAGGTTGGCAACATTCTTGGACATAATGTCTGGTTGGGTATGAGAGCATGCAGGGATCCTAATCCTACTCCTACAACTAACAGGTGGAAGGAAGAGATGGTTTGATTTGAATTTTGGATGCAAAGCTGGACATGGTGTATAACCTCAACACAGAGCTAGATTGGTGCCTATCCAGGGCTTGGAGTCGGTAGACATACACCTGTGAATGATCAGCATGAATAGCTAAAACTGGATTTCAGGGGGATAAACATGATATCTGCCTTACAGATATCTCCCAATAAAGAGTGTTAAGCTGTCTCTACTTATGGCATCCCTATTGCAGTAAGAAAGATACATGCAAAACTGGAGACAGAATCAGCATAACACATGCAAACACAGCATTATTCATATGAGATTAACCATGAAATCAGTGGATTCATGCCAAATCGTACAACTTGAGATACATAAACTCACAAGTTTTGCTGCACAGAGCAACCAAAACCAGTTGTATCTTATTACAGAGCCAAATGTTCAACTTTCAACAACCTTCAAATGGGCCACACTTCCTGCTTATAACAGCAAGGTAGTGTACCATAGCAATTAATTACATGGTTGACCAAAAATCCCGCCAGATACACAGTATCAGAAAAATGGCGCTCAAACATTCAATGCAGCAGGTGGGAAAGGAGACAGGAAGAAATCTCGAGCCTTGCGCCGCCGCCTAGGGATCCAGATCTTCAATCGGGTACTAGATCCATCCACGCCATCCCCCATACCTCTGCAACAATCGCCATTAATGGCACACCAACCCGCGGCCTTGGGAAAAACATCTTACAGTCGATCACAACCATTTCCCGCCAAAATACATCATCATGATATTTCAAATATGCAGGATATCAATTATCCCACATGCACCCCGCGGTGACCCTTTCAACACTTTATATACTAGGTCATGAGCATATATGATGTCGGTGCTTTTGCTCCTGACGACACTAGTATAAGACTTCATCATCATCCTCCAACAACATGATATCCTGTTGCCCGAAAAATCACCCTGACGTCAGCGTCATCATCGAAATACACCTGCATGATAATTGCCTTCATCGGCACAACCTGATCCATCGGAGGAAGATCCTCCTGCTTAGCCGATACCAAAACATCCTGATGACGTCATCGTCATATCCTGCTGACGTCATCAGCATATCTACCTACTGCGCACCTCCTCATATCCGGATGATGTCATCATCATATTCGCAACATTGGGGGATCTTCATAAGATGAGTAATGTTAGAAATATGACCCCCCAGACCTTGATGACATCACCACCACATGTTGGCATCAGGATGATATTCGGAAGATAATCGGATATTTAGAAATATCATCCTGATGCACAAATATCATGCTGCACTGTAGCTCCACTGTAAGATCGGGGTGATAGATGAATATGACAGACATTTGAAAAGATCACCTCCATTAGATAATGCACGAAGCCGACAGGCGGATATCTCCTTGATACCATCATCATCAGGATGACAAAACAACAAACATGAAGTGATACAACATCATCAGGATGATATTGACTAAGATCATCCTGACGTCCAAAATATGATGACCATGATAAAAATCGGGTCACACTCAGAACTTTCCAGCAGCATCATCAGGATGATCTTAACAAAGATCACCCGATGTTAAAATATCACCCCAGCGAAAGATCATGCAGGCAGAAAATATGATGACCCTCGCAAGCAACATGGTGATAACCGGAAATATGATGATGATGATGACGACCCTTAAGAAAAAGCAAGTCAGGTCGAACAACTCAGAAAATAACCCCTTCGGAAGATCGGGGCAACATCATCATCATAAAAGGGCAGGGTGATAATTGGGAGATCACCGGATAACTGAAAATCACCCTCCGCAAGAAAACTAAGGCACATTGTAGCTTATCAGCAGGATCGGGATGATATCAAAACATCACCCGATATTGAAATATGATGATCCTGATGAAAAACAAGCCGACAGAAAACATGATGATGATGACCTCCTCCTCAGGAAAATATGATGCTGCAGCTGAAAAATGCTGAGGAGGTCCAACACTTAGAACATTTTGGATTTTTTGGGAAGGTGCCTGCATGAAAATTGCTCAAAAACTGTCAGTCAATTCAGGCACTAACAGGTCTGATGGTCCTTCCATCTTTTATCCAACATAGCTTTAACATTAATTGCAAATTTTCCATATCCTGCATCTAGGGCTATGACTCTATCCAAAATCATGTTAAAGCTCCAAGTATCTATATCTTGCTCCTTTTTCAAGAATTCCATAACCACAAACACTGTTGTTCTGAATTCTGCTTCCAAGTATCAAGGCCTTGAATTAGTTTGTTTTCCTCTATCAGAATAGAGGGGATAAATTGATGCTTGAAAGTAGAAAAAGATTCAAATCTGGCCTGCATCCTTTTGTCTTCACTGCTGGCATATTGATGCTCTTCAATGATCATAGTCACCATCTGCTCTGTGGGCTTCAATTCAATAGGAGCATCAAGATTTCTTTGAAGTATCCTACAAAGCATGCCTAAATTGTGTAAGGAAGGCTGCCATTTATTGTACAGTGGCTCCAAAATAGAAAAGTTTGCTTGCAATTGTTTAATGGCCTAAGATAACATGGAGTAGCAATCATGCACATCCCCAAGTTTATCCACAACCAACTTTATCCTGTATTCTAGAATTTTCTCAAAGACTTCAAGGACCTTGATCCTTGTGTCATTTTTTGTTTCCTCATTTTTCTTCTTGAGGTCCTCAACTTCTTTTTCAAATTTTGTTCTCAAAGAATTAAACTCTTGCATTATCATTGTGACATCACCAGTTGTTGGTGGCACAAAAGGTTGATATGGAACTATTGACAAACTCTGGGAAGAACCCACATCTTGCAGTTGCTTTTTCAATTGTCTATTTTCAATGAACAACCTATTCACTTCATCATTCATGTCTTGTGTTTTCTCATAATCCTACAATTTTTTTTTCCAACTTTTTTACAACTGCATGGGTGAACATGGCAGAATGGACTATAAGAGCAGAGGCCTCAGTTCTTGAAGTATCTCATAAGATTTTCACCACAGCAGATCCCCTCATTTCCTGAACAACATCTAGCAACCTTGGTTTACTAGTGTTCTTCTATTTTGTCCATATGGCAAGAGTCTCTGTCTTTGGGTTGAAACCACATCCACTCATTCCATCCTCAAAATCAAATTCAGACACAAGATTAAGGTCATCTTGACTCCTAACTTGGTCAAGCAAGAATGGCTTTTTCAATTCAAGACTTGGGATGATCAACATGTTACTCTTGAAGACCATTTGTCTTGCTTCCTCAGGATTCACATTGATTTTGTCAACTTTTAGTTCTTGGATTGTTCAGGTGGTTATTTGATCACACTGAGACTCATGAGCACCCATCTTATTGATTTCCACCTTTTCATCAAATTCCTTCATCTTCATTTTTAACCAAAAATCTCAAAACTCTGGAGTCTTGATGAAATCATCATCATGAATAAATCTCAATGATGCCACCACCCTTTCATCTTCCTGTAGCTCTGGATCAATTTGGGCTTGTTCTTCCATCCTAGCCTTAGGATTGTGTGCATCAATTTCTTGACCAACCAATGGTTGATCAACTTCCTCTCCATCGTGCAATTGTGTCAAAATATTTGCAACTTCATTAGTATCCCCCACACCCTCAAACATCTCATATGGGACTAGAGGAGACATGCCTTCAGTTCTCTGCCTTTTATGTGGTGGTGATTAAGGGATCAGTGGATCTTAAACTGATATGACATTAGGGGCAAGCTCATGAATCTCAATTCCTGCAGACCTCTTCACTGGAAGTTTGGTAGCCTTGGTAGGCTATACTTTAGATTTAGCATAAATACTTTCAAAAATTTCAATCATTGTATTAATCTTCTTTAGAGGATCTTTCTCTTTAGCAAAAAATCCTTCAAAAATTGGATTCTTTTCCTTTTTGTTATCTTCAAATTTTTTGAGGATCTCCCATTTCCTCTTCTTGTCATACACTTCATTAAAAGTAACCAAGTTCCTTATCACATCCTCATCATAAAGAATTTGATGGGAGATGCCCATCTTTGTCAAGATCACTTCTCTCACAAAGTTCATATGACCTTCAGGGTCACAAACTCTTTCAACACTAGATTCCAAAGAGTACTTGGCCTTCAAATAGGCCTGTAGCTCCTCAAGAGTGTCCGAACCAATTGACCTATCTCCAAAGATAGTGGTATCAGGCAAAAAGGTGCCTTTCTTCTTCTTTTTCATCACTTCCTTTTCCCTCCACATCATTTGCCACATGAATTCCAAGAATGCAATTCTATCAGAAACAAACTTTGGCAATTTGTGAGGTTGTTGGAGGCAATCATATACCCTAATTATTGTGTGCTCTGGTAGGAATAACCAATTAGCATAATTGAAAGTATGACCTTGCTCTGGTTTATGTACAAGAGGTCTCAGAATTACCCTGATTTCTAGTGACAATCTGGGGACCCAATTACCAAAAGAATTCATTATTTTCACAGAAAATTCATTATGAAATACATTATAGTTACCAGTCTGGCAATGAGAATCCCACATGTAACACCAACATTGAGTAGGCATTGTTTGCCTTGTCCTGTCAATCATGCTGATGTGCATTTTACTTGACCATTTACTCCTATTTTGATATAGGATTAGGTGGTAAACCAAAGAATAAAACTTGAAGTTCATGGGTTTCTTCTCTTCCTTCACACTGATGAATCCATCATGTATTTTCTTTTCAAGCTATGAGGCAAAATCATACTCAATGTTCACCTCTGAATTTTGTATATTCATATCCATCATCATCAAATTAACTGGCATCCTCTGATCAGCATCAATTCCCAATACTTGGCACAATGCATAATAGGTCCATTTGAAATAGACTACAAAATCTTCCATAGGGAATGGTTCTACTACATTGGAATGAATATCAACTATCCTATTGTTTGTACCTCTTCTCATAAATATTGGTAGCTCATCACTTCTGAGTGTTCTTCTCAAACTTTTGTATTCTTGTTCAATCTTTTGAAGGTTAGTTTCAGTGAGAGCTTGTCTGTTCAATATAAAACAATCAATTATAGCATTTTTGTCAATTCTCAATAGAGAAGATCCATTTGGCAACCTTACTATTTTAGTAGTCAAGTGATAGTGTAGTGCCAGAGTACGAATCAATTCCACATCCATGAATACATTTGAAACAATTAGCTTGGCCAAATCTAGGTTCCATGGATTGTCCACCAGTCCCTGACCATCCTTCTTCTGACAGAAGTACCAAAATAGTTTCTAGCTAGAAAAGGGAATTATGGCATCCCTACAGCCCTCAGCAACATCTCTAAATACTTTCTTTCAACCTTTGTTAATTGAATTGGGTAAAACATCTAGCAAATATTGTTGCACTAATCTTTTCTTAGGGGCAGGATCAGGCTTACTAGTCTTACTTGTGGATTCAGACTTTTTGGGTGCCATTATACAAACTAGGGTTTTAAAATTCAAGAAAATGCATGGAGAATTGAAATAGAGCAAAGATTCTTCAAAAAAATTTGCAGAGAATGTAGAGATGGACTTACTTGAACAATTCGAAGCTTGCTAAGAACAAACCGAATTGGGCGCCTTCTCCAAGCCAATCTGCAATCTCTGAATTGAGCAAATGCCGAGAGATTTCTAATTTTTATTGAGCTAGAATGTTCATCATTCCACGATTATTTTTGGTTCATGCCACAAGATTATAAAATCTTAGTATTCAATTCATTTCAAATATAAGCCCTTGATCAAATTTGATCCAACGACTAGATGAAATGACAAGATCTTTCAAATTTCTTGGTAATCATACACCCACACTGAGTATGTTTACTCATTTATTATCATTACCGCACTACCACGGAGCTTGTTTAAACCGGTCATGGGATGGCAATAAGCTTCAATTCCTTTTGTTCACTTTTCTTGATTACTGCCAACCCTTAGCCCTTATGCTCAAACAAATCAGGATCGTGAGACTTATAGCCCCCTTTATTCCATTTTCTTCCATTACCGTCAACTCGCAAGCACTAATTCTCATTACTGCAGTGAGATTAGGTTGCCAACTTTTATTGCTTACCGCCTTACCGCAAACATTCTTGAAAGCCATCGTGGGAGCCCGGTAAGTTGGACACTTACTACCGCCATGCCGTGAACAACTTGCCAATTTTTATATTGAACTCTCTTCCTTATCACCAAGCTGTGACCAAGTGGTGAGACCTCTAAGGGACCGCAGTATACATGGTTGACCGAGTCCTTCCTACCTCCATGTCGTGAACAACTTGTATGTTTCCAGTGAGAGTGTGGTATACATGATTCTTGTTGCTCTAGTTCCCGCACTGCTACCAAGACAATGAGGATGACCTGCGAGATTGTGGTAAACTGCAAAAACATAGAAATGATTAAGAATAACTGCATACTCCTCAAAATGACCATGTTATATGACCCTGGGAAATAAATGGTATAAAATTTTGGCATGAAAGTCCATTAAGAAATGGTCATTTACAAGTGAAAAGATCAAGTAGGATGGAAATGTGCAAAATTTTTGAGAGGTCCTAATAAGTGAGACATTAGAATAGTTTATTTGGAATAATGGCAGGAATTAACAAAATTTTAGGGTTTAAAAACTTTGTTCCAACATAAGTAATGGTTGTTTTATTATGTAAATAAGGGTAATCCTTACCTAAGTAATAATGATTATGTATTTCAATATAATGTGTATTTTTTTTGTTTTTGCAAAAATGTATTGATAAACTCCAAGAAGGGGATAAAGTTAGGGTGTTGGATCCATTTGATGGTGTTGTTGTGGGTAGTGGGCGGATTCACTCACTATCTATTGTACATGGAGTCAACTTGGAAGGAACAGGAGATGCAAATGTAAATATTTTAAATGTCACAAGTAACGTACCCCTTGCTTATGATGACAAAATAGATGGAGTTGTCCATCTGAAAGAGAAAGAAGGAACCTTCACATGGTGGCCACTAAAATATTTACAAAAAATGGCATAGTTGATGTTTATCATGTACTAGTTGTTAGACATCTTGGTCCACTGCTTTATGCAGTATTTTGAATGTGTTGATTAGGGATCTTAATTTTCATGGTGTATTTGAAAGAGTTGGAAACTCTTATACAACTATGACATTTTTTATTATATTTTTATATATACTCTTAGATAGTTTTGATATCTTATAACTTGATATATATATTTGCATTATATACAAGAGTGGGGAAGGAGTTTATGTTCAAGCTCCAACTCTTGGATCTTTGGAGGCTTTACTTGAGTTCTTGAAGACCCCAGTTGTAAGCATCCTAGTTAGTACAATTGGTATTGGGATTGTGCATAAAAAAGATGTCATGCGTGTGAGTGTAATGCTTGAGAAAAAGAAGAAAGAGTATGGTGTAATTTTGGCATTTGATGTCAAAATTACTCCTGAAGCTCAGGAGCTTGCAGATGAAGTTGGTGTCAATATATTTGTAGCGGACATTATTTATCATCTGTTTGACTAGTTTAAAGCATATATGGACAATCTTAAGGAAGAAAGGAAAAAGGAGGCTGCAAAAGATGTTGTTTTCACCTGTGTACTAAGCATTTTGCCAAATTGTATTTTTCACAAGAAGGATCCTATAATTGTTGGTGTTGATATTCTTGAAGGCATTGCAAGGGTTAGTATCTAAACCTAGTCTTTTCAGTGTTATGACTTATGCATGTAAAAGATTGTTGTATTGTTTTTGGTTTGTCTAAAGCCATATGTGGTGATTGCATCTATAGATTGACATGCCATTATGTGTTCCCAAAAAAGATTTCATAGATATTGGCAAAATAGCCTCAATTGAGATCAATCATAAAGTTGTTGAAGTTGCTAAGAAGGGTGAAAAAGTGGCCATGAAGGTATTTTGAGAAGCTATATTTGTTGTTAATAGTTTTATATGATTTTGGATGCTATTTTTTGAAATGTTTTTGTTAATAAATTATCATACGAACTTTATAGATTATTGGGAGCAACGCTGATGAAGCACAGAAAATGTTTGATAGGCATTTTGAAATGGAGGATGAATTTGTGAGTCATCTCACCAGAAGATCCATAGATATATTGAAAGAAAACTACAGGGTAAGGCTATTTGATGTCCACATTACGTAATTTTACAGTGTATTTACTATTATGCATTTCATACCAATTGAACATTTGTGCTTTTCATTTTTGGTTGATAAAACAACTTTTTAATGTCTACAATGGAATATTCTTCTTATTTTTTTAGGATGATTTGTCCAATGATGATTGGAAACTTGTGGTGAAATTGAAAAATCTGTTAAAAATTCCTTGAGCTACTACTAACGATGCATTGTGAATTGAACTTTGGATTGGAGCAAAACCTTCCGATGAAAATGGGAAAATGCACCCTGCAACATTACAAACACCACAATCAGGATAACAAATGGTGAACTTTTTTGATATCAAAATAGTAGCTTCTGCATCATAAGCTTCTTTTATATGTTTTTCTATGTGGTGTACGTGCTGCACCTCTGGCTACAATAAGACAGTAGTGAACTTTAGATACTATCTATGTCGGAGGTCATTTGGATGTCTGTTGTTTAGCTCATTTTCTAAAATTTAATAGTCTGAATGGGCAAGTGTGGTATTGCCATGTGAGAAAGGGAATAAATTGATTCCAAGAGTAGAGATTTTGTGTAATGATCTATTTTATGATTTCTTGAGGTAATGAAGAAAATATCATGAAAACGTTGTTTTAAATAAATTCATATTTTACTGCAATTGTACGAAACCAAAAACATTTCCATGTTGTCATCTTCAGCATGTTGTTGACTGGCTGGATTTCACTGTTTCAAGTGCTACTTTTGCTTCAGCTATCTAGGACCATGTTATGGAAGGTTATAGAGAATGGTGTAATTTCTTGTTGCTGCAGGGTCACTGCTATAGGGGCCTCTAAGTAGCATTCTCAAGTTGTTATTTAGATATTGTTCACAGTGGTTCAGGGTTGTTTGAATACATAGGTAACACCTCAATGGCTTGTGTGAAGGAGAATATGGAATGCACCAAGGCTACAGTCAAAGCACCTGAACTAGTTAACAGAATGCCAAAAGAAATGATATCTCATGGAATGCTCAGTGGCAACATCTATTTTCTAAGTGTCAAAAGATGTGAAGGGCTTCATCGGTTTGACCTACCTTTCCATTGTTTTGCTATTGTATCTAATGTGGCTGCTGAACTGGTTTTTTCTTCAGCCAATCCCTGTAGTTTGCTGTACATGACAGAGCTGAACTAGTTTTTTCTAGTTATGACAGCCTTGTGCTACTTTTTTATTATAATTTGTAATTCTTTTTCTACATTGTTCCAATACAAAAAAATATTTATTACCACCTTGATTTGTCTTGTTTCATTTTCTTATTGGTTGATTCTCAAATCAAAAGTGTTGGCTCAAAATTTATGTTTTCCAAATTTATTTGCTTTTATGTTTTAATTCAAATTTAATAATATGTTTTTTCTGCATTATAAAATTTATGGTATTTAATAAATTATTCATATCATGACTAAATTTACTACTAATTAATGGAAACCAGTAAATAAAAATGACTACCATGACTAAATAAATGACCAGTTAATAACAATCAATGACTAAATGATTACAATGACTAAATAAATGACTAAATATACTACCAAATTACCAAATATACTACTAAATTGTTGACTAAATATACTACCAAATTAATGACTAAAATTTGTTTAGTCATAAATTTTGCAACAAGCGACATTATATCAGAAGCAAAATTGGAAGCAAAACTGGAAGCAAAATTGGAAGCAAAATCAGAAGCAAACCTGGAAGCAAAACCAGAAGCAAAATTGGAAGCAAACCTGAAAGCAACACAAGAAGCAAAACCAGAAGCAAAACTGGAAGCAAACCTGGAAGCAACACAAGAAGAAAAACTAGAAGCCAAACTGGAAGCAACAAAGGATGTCATAATGGAAGCAAAACTAGGCGTCAATTAGGAAGCCAAAAAAGAAGCTATTTTCGATGCCATACCAGAAGCAAAATAGGAAGCACAACTAGGAGCAAAACTAGAAGCAAAAATAGGAGTAGAAATGGAAGAAAACTAGAAGCCAAATTAGGCGCTAATTTAGGTGCTACTTATGGCACTATTCTCGGTGCTATTCCCGATGCTAAAAGAGGTGCCATTACTTGCGATACTTTCTGGCGTAAAATACGTCACCAAATCCAGCATAAAAAATGGCACCGAAGAGAACATGCAGTTTGGCACCAAGTTTTGTACTGGCAGAAGTGTCCAATTCATGAACTCAAATGCACTAAATTCTGGTGCTATTTTAGGCACTAATTGCCTCTTTTGTTGTAGTGATGTCTCTTAACTCTGTAACTCCTCTAGGGTTAGTTCCTATCACAATCTCAAATGGTGTTCTTTTGGTACTCCTATTCATTGAATTATTATATACAAACTCTTCTTGTGATAGAATCAAATCCCAATTTTCTACCTTTTCTCCAACCAAACATCTCAACAAGCTTCCCAAGCTCCTATTCACTACCTCTGTATGTCCATTAGTCTATGGATGAAATGCTAAACTAAACTTCAAATTTGTCTTCATCTTCTTTCAAAGTGTCTTCCAAAAGTATCTAAGAAATCTTGTATCTCTATCTGAAATTATGCTCTTAGGTAATCCATGCAATCTCACAATCTCCTTGAAAAATAGGTCAGCTACCTGCACTACATCAGTTGTCTTCTTACAAGGTATGAAATGTGCAATCTTTGAAAATCTGTCCACCAGTACAAATATTGAATCATGTCCTCTCTGTGTCTTTAGCAACCCCATTATGAAATCCATACTTATGTCTTCCCAAGGTCTCTCTGGTACTGTCAAAGATTTGTACAAACCAATATTCTGACTACTTCCTTTTGCAACTTGACAAACTCTACAACTCTGTACAAATTTCCTAACATTCTTATGTATTTGAGGCCAAAATTAATTTTCACTCACCAAAGCCACTGTCTTATCAATGCCAAAATGTTCTGCCAATCCACCACTATGCTTTTCTTTGATCAAATTATCTCCCATTGAACTCCTAGGTATGCACAACTGATTTCCTTTTAACAACGTATCTTCTTAAATGAAATAATCCAACCACTTACTCCTATCTGTCACAATAGGTTCCTTACATGGTTTCCAAGGTTCTACAAAATCAAGATCTTCATCATACATGCTCTTCAATTCTTCAAATCCTAACACTTCCACTCTCATCTCTGTCAGCAAATTCCTTCTCCTACTCAATGCATCTGCCACTTTATTTAATTTTCCACTCCTGTGCTTCAATACAAAAGTATAACTTTGCATGAACTCTACCCATCTCATGTGTCTCTGATTCAACTTTCCTTGATTATTCAAATACTGCAAAGCTTGATGATCTATATGCAACACAAACTCCTTAGGCAACAAGTAATGTCTCCACTTCTTCAAGGCTTGAATTATGGCATAGAACTCTTGATCATAAACTGAATATCTTCTCCTTCCGTCATTCAACTTCTCACTGAAATATGCTATAGGTCTACCTTCTTGACTTAACACTACTCCTATTGCATTTCCACTTGCATCACAATCTACTTGAAATACCTTATTGAAATCTGATAATGCCAAAACAGGTTGCTCGGTCACCTTCTACTTCAACAATTCAAAACTTTTATTTGCTCCTAATGTCCACTTAAAGTCTTTTCTGTCACCTCTCATTATCTCTATCATAGGGCTACATACTGACCTAAAATTTCTAATGAACTTCTGGTAGAAACTAGCCAATCCATGAAATGATCTGACTTGTCCAATTCTCTCAGGTGTAGGCCATTCAACAATTGCTCTTACCTTCTCAGGGTCCATCTTCAATCCTTCCGCAGAAATTACAAATCCCAAATATACCAATTCTTCCTTCATGAAACTACACTTCTTGGTGTTTATCAACAATTTCTCTTCTCTTAGTCTCTACAATACTTGTCTCAGGTGCCACAAATGTTCTTCCTTTGTCTTACTGAAAATCAAAATATCATCTAAATATACAATAACAAACTTACCCAAGAATTTCTTCAAGACTTCATTCATCAACCTCATGAAAGTACTCAGTGCATTTGTCAATCCAAAAGGCATCACTAACCATTCATACAGTCCTTCATTTGTCTTAAAAGCAGTCTTCTATTCATCTCCTTCTTTGATTCTGATTTGATGGTATCCACTCTTCAAGTCTATCTTTGTAAAATATTTCACTCCACTCAAACAATCCATAATATCATCCATCCTAGGTAAGGGGAATCTATACTTAACTATGATCTTGTTTATTGCTCTAGAGTCTATACACATTCTCCATTCTCCATCCTTCTTCGATGCTAGCACTGTAGGTATTGCAAAAGGACTTAAACGTTCTCTCATCAAAACTTTCTTCAACAACTCATGTATCTGTCTATTCAATTCTTCATTCTCTGCTGGTGTCATTCTGTGTGCTACTTTGTTAGGCAAACTAGCTCTAGGTATAAGGTCCATGTGATAACTGATACTCCTAATTGGTGGCAATCCTTTAGGTACATTATTTGATATGATGTATTCATACTCTGTCAGCAACTTAGTTATCTCCTTCGGTTGTGATTCTTCAGTCTCTGTCTTCAGGTTTTTAGGCTTCTTAGGAATCAAAGCATAACACATTTTCTCATGTCTCAAACCATCCAGAAATTTTCTTCCATCTACCAAACAGATTCTAGCATTCCCACATACTTCACTCTTAGGATCATCTTCCAAAGGGATCAAAGTAATTCTCTTTCCATTTGATGTTACAGTATATGTATTCTTTCTCCCATCATGTATAGCTTTTCTATCATACTACCATGGTCTACCCAACAAAATATGACATACATCCATAGGCATAATATCACACAATACTTCATCATGGTAAGATCTAGTATGAAATTTCACCAAACATTGTTCACTCACTAGTACCTTATGATCATTCTGAATCCACTCTATCTGATAGGGCTTAGGGTGTTTCAATCTTTCCAACTTTAGCTTAGTCACCATCTCCTCTGAAACTAGATTATGTAAACTACCACTATCAATTACAACTTTACAACATTTACCTCCTGATTTGCATTTGGTTCAGAATAGACATTTCCTCTATGACAGTTCCTCATTTGTCTCTATTTGAAATAGTGCTCTCCTAATGACAAGTGATTCTCCTTTCTTAGGTTTACCAACTGAACTTGGTGATCCAACAAGTTCTTCTTCCACATAGGCTGCTCTTCCATTGTTCTCTGTCTTCTTGGTTGTACTCCCCTTATTACATTCAAATGATCTATGTCCTTCACCTCCACACTTAAAATAGGTTCCTTTGAATGTTCTCCTATCAGGTCTTCTTCATTATCTTCTGTATCCTTCACTCCAGTATGGACTAGGGTTTCCTCTGTGGTAGAAAGTTCTGTCATCTCTCTGGTATGCATTGTTATCCTTGTCTTCCTTTTTGAATGTGTTCTCTTGTCTATTCTGCTCCACATCTAATCTCTCTCCTCTAGAAAATGTTCTGCCTCCCTAAAATTTACCTCCTCTACCTCTCTATCTCTGATCATGCCTCTTGTTCAACTTTTCTTCAACTTTCAAGGAAAACTGATATGCTTCTTCCAATATTGTCATCCTCACCAAACTCAGTTCTTCTTGAATGTTCAATCTCAATCCATTGATGTATCTAGCTACTTTCTCTTTGCTTGCTTCACTATGTCCTGTCCTTATGTTCATCTTATGAAATTCTTCAATGTACTCCACAGATTTCCCCTTTTGTCTCAGGTTCTGCAATCTCTTCAGTAGTTCCAACTCATAGTCAACAAGTATAAACTGGTTCTTCAATTTTGTCACCATTCTGTCCCACTTTGTAATCTTTTCTTTTCCTCTTCTATTTCTATCTAATTGAACTTCTTTCCACCATATAACAACATGTCTTTTCATCTTTATCTTTGCAAATTTCACCTTCTCTGGATCTTCAACTTCTTCATACACAAAGTATTCTTCTAGGTCATTTATCCAATCAATCAGATCCTCAGGATTCAAATTGCTAGTGTAATTTGGTACATCAACTCTAGGTCTTTTCCCAATCTTTGAAATAGCTTGCAACATCTTGACTTGATCTAATTCTTCTTCTTCATCTCCTAGGGTTACTTCATTTTGATTAGCAGATTGAAAGTCTTCATCATCATCACTTTCAATATTAGCTCAAGGTGTCAGTCCTCTTCACATATCTTCTTCAAAAGCATCCAAGTGAACTCATATTGTCTTCATCATCTCCATCATTCCATCCATTCTTCCATCCATAGTAACAATAACATGTATTCTCCTCAGTGGCATTCTTCCTTAGATCAAGTGTAACTACCTCAAATTCAGCAATTGGGCTATAAGGTGACAACTACCTCACAATCGGTGATCGGTTGACAACACAAGTAACCTGCCTCAGATTCGGTGATCTATTCATAGCAAGATCTTACGGAATTCCTTTGCCAACTTTGCTCAATTCAATCCCAAAGATTTGAAACTTTTCTCTGATACCACTTAGTGCAGTCACAGTTAGGAAGGTCCACAGAGTGAATTGTCTAGGTTGTGTAGCTTGAGTAAATATAATGGAAACAACTCAAAGATATAAAGCAAATGCAGATTCAGTCATTTAGTATATCATAGAATTCAAATACAAATTGGCTGGCAACATGCGGGTTTACAATTAGGGCTCGTAGGCTTGATTTCACAGTTACAGAATATGCACAAGATATAGCTTTGAAGTTCCTTCGCAAAGAATTCAAACTATCAAACTTAGAACTATCAAATCACTTCTTTCCTAGGTATCTATTACATCAATATATATCATCTCTGGAATATATGATTCCTTCGCATTAGCTAAGGAAGATTATTGTTACGTCAGAAAATGTCCCCTTGGGGGCTTTTCCCTTTTAAGGTTTAGCTCTCGGGTCTTGTTTATGCATTTAGAGCATCTTGCATGATTTTGATGACTCCTTATGAGAAAAATCTGAAGTTTCATGGCAATTAGGACTTAGGGGATGCACTTGACATGATCCTTGCCTGAAATAGGGGGGAGGACTTGGGCACCCGTGCCCTAGTCCTGCCTTATTCTAGGTTACGCCTAATTTTTAAGTGTCAGTTTATGACAGTTATTTAGGTACTATGCCGACATGGTAAGTTTGAATTATGAAATTCTTAGCAAGAATGTTTATAGTTGCATATATAAGCATGATTAGGTTATCATTTGTAAACTAGATAGCTATTATGATCTTTTGGCATACTCGTGACTTTGATCATTCAAAATATTCATTGTATTGCAGAGCAGAGCATTGTTATTGTGTTTGTGTTTGTGTTTATGTTTGCAGATATGGCATTCATCTCCTCATGGCATGAAGAGCTTCTTCCTTCCATGAGATCTTCACAACAAGGTGATATCATTTGTGTTTTCAATCATTTATCATTTGGATTTTTCTTCTATCCCACAGGGATACACACTCTTTATCTAACAACGGTGTTTGGAAGACTTAAATGTCTCTTCGGGGCTTGACTGACTCGGGCACCTGCTCATTAGTCCTCTAGATCCCACAACTGAAGAATCTTCAGAACAACAGGAATGGGTTGCAGACAAGATTCCTAGATCCTGAAGAAAATGGTGGCACTGGACTAGGATGCCTGCTCATTAGTCCCTGACTTTTCTATTTTTCAAACTTTGAAAATCGGTACACATTTGATTACCATTTGGTATCTCTGTGTGCAAGCATTTTCTGTAAATTGTCTGTTTGCTTCCAAATTTGTATAATTAGGGTTTTAAGTATAATTGGGCATAATCAAACAACTAAATCACACAATTCCAATTTTCCCTGATATTCCAAGTGACTGAAAACATGATAGTAGATTTCCTACTCGGTTGAAATCCTTGAATGTTTGAGGTGACAGGAGGATACATACAAACACTAAACACAAACAAATCCTCTTGCATCAAATTTTCATCTTAAACATTTTGGTGAACCCATGTTTTTAATGAATTTTGCACCTTACTGAGTGTTGTGCTTTATATTCACATTCATTTCATTGTTCATCTTATTGCATTTGAAAAATTACAAAAAAATTAAAAAATTTGAAAAAATTTTGGCATTCTTAGCTTGCATTTTCATGTAATTTAGATTAATTGACATTTAATTTCAATAAATTTCTATCACTATCATCGGATCTGATTTAAAATACAAAAAAAATTCATTCATCATTCATTTAGATTACATTTTCATGCTTAAATTGATTAAAAAAATGCTTGAAATTATGCATTTTTCATATAACCTAGTTTTGCATTAGCTAGGGTTTGTAGTCAAAATCATGTTTTAGATTTTACTACCCATTTAAAACACTCATTAGGAATGATTTATAACTATATTTTTGCATCATAGTGGTTTGCTTGCAAAATTTCGTGCCTAGGGTTTGAAAACCTTGATTTTTCACTAGATTTGGCCTTATCGACTCTCTAGATTTGCACCATAGGTATGTTGTAAAAGATTTTTCTGCACTAATTGGTTTTTATAAGGGTTATTATCTTCTTACCCCTCCTAAAATTCTTTACAACACCTTTTTATTGGCCTCTTACAGTGGAAATTTGGTGAAAAATTGCATATTTTAGCTACATTTTCCCTAGGGTTTGACCTTGAGTTGCACTATAAGCGTGTTGTGATGGTTTTTTATGGAATTAGGTGGCTGTTTTTACTGTTATAATTTTCTTTCCATCATCATTTTCCTCACAACACCCTTTGTCATACTCTTTTGCATTGAAATTTGGTGAAAAATTGCATATTTTGACTATATTTGACCTAGGGTTTGACCTAGATTTGCACTCCAAGAGTGTTGTGATGGATTTTATGGTTGCAGGTGACTTATATTACTGCTATAATCTTATTCACCTCCTAAAATTCTTTACAACACTCCTTTTATTAGGTCTTTGCATTGAAAAATTGTGAAAAATTGCATATTTTAGTATATTTTCACTAGGTTTTGACTTGTCATCATCCTAGGTTTGCATAAAAAGTGTGTTGTGAAGGATTTTATGGATTTATTGGACTGACATCAGACATATTATTTGCTTCCCCTGATCAATTTCCTTACAAAACCCTTTCTTTCACTTATTTGCATTGAAAAAAGTTGAAAAAATCAAGCATTTTAGGTCATTTTCATAGTTTTGCACTCGTCTTTTGCATAACTTTTGGAAAGTTTCTAAAATATGATTTCACATAAATTTGAAAACATATATCATGGATACTTCCTTGGAAGCTTTGTTTTCATACATCATAGACATTGATCAGTTCTCTAAATTTGCTCATGAATATCCGCAAGTCTTGGAACAAATAGCATACCTACATGATGTTGATCTTTCTATGTGCTCCACATATGAAATCCTTTGTTATATATCTAATTTTGATAGCTTCACAAACCTCATGAGAATATATCCTTGGATATTGGACAATCTCACTAAATTCATGAATAATAACATATATAGTAGTGATGATTTCAAAATATTAGATGAAGCCTTAGATGACTTTATGGCATATTCCACTACGACACCTATTGCTAAAACATATGATGGTAACTTAGTGGTACCTTATGATGTCTCTCCCAAAGTTGCTCCCAGTAATGAGGACACTAGCAAAAAAGGATGAATTCATGGACACATCTCTTAACATCGTACACCAAATCTTCATTCTAATGCTCACTCTAGCCAAGACGAAGCATTAGTGAATGAAGAGCAATCGCCATTTTCTCAGTCCACTACTCTCCCTGGCCAAGAGGAAGCAGTAGTGAATGAGGAGTTCCCTCTAACAAAGAACATTCCATGTATAGATAATGAGCATTCATTTAACAACAATCAAAATCCTACCCTAGTGCATGAAACCTCTATAGATCATCCCACCGACCTTCTTCCTTTAGTTAATTGTTCACACACCTTGGATATCCCTAAGGAAGTGAAGACCCTTAATCTCCCTCCTTTGATTGAATATTCAAGTCATTTGGACATCACTAAGAATTTAAAAACATTGACTACCTCTCCTCACAACACATTACCTTTCTCTCATACCTACGCTCTTTCTTCAAAAGATGTAGCACTAGTGGATGAGACAAGGTCTCCTACATTAAAACTTTCTTGGATAGATACTGAGATCACTCAAACCAAATTCCTTCTTCCATCTCTCAAGAGCATAATGCATACAATTCAACAAGGAAACATTCAACCTAACCAAGAAGAGCTTAACACCGAACAACCTAAAAACAAGAACAAAAGTTGGCCTATGGTACCTTACACACCTCTCTCTTCTAGCATTCAGGATTGGGAAGAGGATGATATGATTCTTGATAAAACCTAGCATGAGCCTCCCTACAGGTAAGTATTTCTAACCCTTTATCTCTCATGATGTGTTTCCCTCATGATGTGTTATGTGTTGTTCAAGCCTCCTGGGATGACCCTTGATTCTCTTGTAAGGTCCATCATACCAGGAGACCACCTCTATTGTGACCCTTCTTCTATTTGTATCATCATTCTTCTATATTGCTTCTCCTCTATTTTTTACTGTTGTGTGTCGTGTCTTACGGACATAGCATTGTGGTTGGTGACTTGGGGGCACCCTCCTACGTGAATGTCCCTAAGGCACTTGTTTCTCCTCTCTTGATTTATTGTTTCCCTTCCTCTAGTGTTTCTATCTAGCGGGTGAATGATGAAAAAACATTTTATACTAATGTGGACCTAGCGTCCCTTTAGCGAGAAATAAAAAATTGGACTTAGTTCCTATATGACGATGGAGTTGTACTATATTATCTAATGCTTTGCTAGTAGAAGCACTCTGTGTGCTCTAGATGGTGTCTTATTGCACTTACAAAATATAACAATACTATTGCTCCATGCACTTTGTCTATCTTGAATCTTGCATTCCTCAGTTCTTATGAATTGTTGTTTATCATGATTATATGGACAATAACACTTTTCTTGCAAGGATGTGTTTATGGGAACATTTGGCGATCATAAAGTACATGTCACCTCCGGGGGGCATGCGCTTTGTGAGAGCTCATTTTCCCTTTTGTGTTTTCTTCCTACCTTAACATTCTTGATATCAATACCTGATATCAACCACCTTAAGGTGGGGGCATATATAAGGTAAGCTATCTGTTCTAGATGTTAGCAATGTGCTTGTTCTTAGGTTTAGTCTTAAAGACTGGTGGCGATGAGTCCCTCTTGCACTCTGAGATTTGTTTGAAATCTTTTACAATCATTTAAGCTCTCATCATGAGGAGGGGATGGTGTATTTCTAGTGTAGAGTGCACATCCTATCATTTTCAAAAGTCCTCATCGAGAGGCAGGCAGCAGTTCTATGGCTAACTCAACCCTTAAGCATGTCTTTGGTGATTATTGTGGTGAAGCCCAATCATTGATGTGTTCTTGTAATGTGCCTAAGATGGTGATGAGCCTAGAAATAGGAACACTCCATTGCTTGTCTGCCTTGTTTTCTCCATGTCTTCCAAGTGTGTGTATTGCGTGTTTGTTCCCAAGCATTGTCTTAAAGACTGTTGGTGATGAGTCCCTCCTATGGTTTGGGATTTGTATAGTGTACTTTCTTTGTATGGCATGTTTGGCATGTGTGTTGCCCCATATGCAGTCTTAAATACTAGTGGCGATGAGTCCCTCCTGCATTATGGGTGGTGTGTTTACTTTCCTTGTACTTACATTTGCATTTCATATATATGAGAAAAAGAAAAAGAAAAGAAAATCATTACTGTCTTCACTACATTCACTATATTCACTGTGTTTTGCATGTCTTCAATACTGTATGCTCTATGTTTTGCATGACTACAACTGTCTTCTCCATGTTTTGCATGACTGTTACTGTCTTCTCTTTGATTGGCATGTTTGCTGTGTTTGTTGACCGTACTTTAATGCATGTATTGGCCTTGCGTTTATACATACATTAAAGTGGGGGCTAAATGTTACATCAGAAAATGTCCCCTTGGGGGCTTTTCCCTCTTAAGGTTTAGCTCCCAGGTCTTGTTTATGCATTTAGAGCATCTTGCATGATTTTGATGACTCTCGATGAGAAAACCTTGAATTTGCATGACAATTAGGACTCAAGAGATGCACTTGACATGATCCATGCCTAAAATAGGGGGAGGACTTGGGCACCCATACCCTAGTCCTGCCCTATTTTAGGTCGGGCCTAATTTTTAAGTGTCGGTTTATGACCATTATTTAGGTCCTATGCCAACACGATAAGTTTGAATTACAAAATTCTTAGCAGGAATGTTTGTAGTTGCATATATAAGCATGATTAGGTTATCATTTGTAAACTAGATAGCTATTGTGATCTTTTGGCATACTTGTGACTTTGAGCATTCAAAATATTCATTGTGTTGCAGAGTAGAGCATTGTTATTGTGTTTGTGTTTGCAGATTTGGCATTCATCTCCTCATGGCATGAAGAGCTTCTTCCTTCCATGAGATCTTCACAACAAGGTGATATCATTTGTGTTTTCAATCATTTATCATTTAGATTTTACCTCTATCCCGCAAGGATACACACTCTTTATCTAACAACATTGTTCAGAAGACTTGAATGTCTCTCTGGGGCTTGACTGAGGCAAGCCTCTAAACACCACAACCCCCAACCCATTTTTCCATGATTGCAGGTTGCAGGTTGTAGGAGTAGAAAAAGTGGAGTTGTAGGAGAGCATTGCAAACTGTCGGAATTGCATATCAAAGAAGAAAATAGGGACTTAGACTTGGGTGCCTGCTCATTAGTCCTCCAGATCCCACAACTGAAGAATCTTTAGAACATCAGGAACAGGTTGCAGACAAGATTCCCAGATCTTGAAGAAAATGGTGGCACTGAACTAGGGTGCCTACTCATTAGTCCCCAACTTTTCCATTTTCCAAACTTTAAAAACTGGTACACATTTGATTATCATTTGGTATCTCTGTTTGCAAGCATTTTTGTAAATTGTCCATTTGCTTCCAAATTTGCATAATTGGGCATAATCAAACAACTAAATCACACAATTCCAATTTTCCCTAATATTCCAAGTGACTAAAAACCTAATAGTAGATTTCCTATTCGGTTGAAGTCCTTGAATGCTTGAAGTGAAAGGAGGATACATACAAACACTAAACACAAACAAATCCTCTTGCATGAAATTTTCACCTTAAACAATTACAAACTCCAATGAAGAGCTATAACGTGTGTACACGGATAGGTCAGACCTAATCATATAGAAATTCTCTCCAAATGAATGGAATGGTGTGTGGATCTCAGGGAAGGTCAGCCACGAACCAAACAATATCGAATGATGTGTCATTTAACTCTGCAAGTCTTCTCCTTTAGCTGATTATCTGTGACTATCAGGATGCTTTGTTATGAGAAAATAGTCAATCTTCTGATAGCGATATCTTTCTGGTACCTAATCCAAATGATCTAAATTTTGGATATGATGTGCATGAATGTATCTAGATGTTAAGTCCATCTCCACAAGGTCTAAAATGTAATTGTGGTAGAATGCGGACCAAAATACAGAAATTGCTACTGATTGAATTGACTGAACTGAACTAGAAAATGAAAAGAAACAAACTGAAATGTAAATGTTTTTGGTTGATGCAAGATTGCTCTTGAACTAGGGATGCTCCTGCATCAGTATGTCTTTGGCATATTATATGGAGCTCATGTTTTCTGTGTGTCTTCTATGTGTTTTCCCCCATGTGTAGTTTCAAGGGTGTGGCAAAATTCCCCTCCTACACTCGGGCTTTGTATGACGTGTTTTCTCCCAAGCATAGTCTCAAGGGTGTGGCAAAATGCCCCTCCTATGCTTTGGGTTTTGTATGGCATGCTTTTTCTCAAGTGTAGTCTCAAGGGTGTGGCAAAATGCCCCTCCTACACTTTGGGATTTGTTTGGTGTGTCTTCTCCCCCATATGTAGTCTCAAGGGTGTGGCAAAATGCCCCTCCTACATTTTGGGGTTGTGTGTTTCATTTTTACTTTCCATGTATCTGCCTTCATATATATGAAAATGAAAAAGAAATATCACTGTATTCATCGTGTTTTGTGTGTCTTCAATACTGTCTTCTATGTGTCTTGTGTGCCTATTATTGTCTTCTCCGTGTTTTACGTGCCTGTTACTATCTTCATTGTGTCTGGTGTGTCTGCGACATTTTTTCTCTAATTTCTACCTAAGATTGGGGGCTAGAAATAGTTCCTCAATGTTTGTGTATCCATTAGCTTCAAGTGCTTGGCATGTTTGTTGTGATTTGACCGTACTTTAATGCATGTATGGGTCATAAGATCATACATACATTAAAGTGGAGGCTAGATGTTATGTCGTAAAATGTCCCCCTAGGACTTTTACCTCCTAAGTTTAGCTCCCAAGTCCCTTGTTTTTCATCATGCATGTTAGAATTTACTCCCGAGATAAAATGGCTTAAAACCCATGCCAAATGGGGCTTGAGGGACATCTATGAGCTTAGATCCTGACCCAAAATAGGTCCTAGGGCTTGGATGCTCATGACCTTGCCCTGCCCTATTTTGGTGGGGTCCCAAATTTGAATGTCGGTAAAGTGACCGTTAAAGGCCTTGCTTGCCGACATCTTAAGTTTGAATTATGAAATTTATAGTGGGAATGCATATATAAGCATGTTTAGGATTTCATTTGAAAACTAGAAGATGATTAGAGATGATTATGATATTTTGGCAAACTTATGATTTTAGAGCATTCAAAGCATTCATTGTGGCAGAGAAGACTTGTGTTGTTGTTGTGTTTGTTATTGCAGATTTGGCTTCATCTTCTCATGTTGTGAAAGATCTTCATCTACATGCAAGCTACACCTCCAAGGTGTTATCTATTTGTGTTTAAATTAATCATTTATCAATTTGTTTTTGCCTCTGTCCTACAAGGATACACACTCTCTATCTAACAACGATGTTGGAAGGATTGAATTCCATTCTGAGGCTTGACCGAGGCAAGCTCCTAAACACCATAACCCCAACCCCTCTTCTTGTGATTGCATGTGATAGGTATCAGATCTTGAAGAGTGGAGTTGTAGAGGAGTGTTGCAGAGGATAAGGATCCCAGATCTGGTGGAAAGAAGTGGTAAAGAGCACAGTCGGGGCTTGGGTGCTAGTCCCTTTGCCCTCAGGGTTTGCAAAGGTTGAAATCTCCAGAAAAAAGATAATCAGTGGCAAAAGAAGTCTAGAAACCCCTAAGGAAAACACTACCTTGGGCTTGGGTATGAGTCCCTTTGCCCCTGACATTTTAGGATTCTGATCTTCAAAATCTGGTGTGTATATGATCTTCATTTAGCATCTTTGTGTGCGAGCATTTGTCAGAATTTGTCTGTTTGTTTATGATTTTGCATAATTAGGGTTTTGAGCATAATTGGGCATAATTAACACATTAATCATCAATTTCCAAATTTCCCTATCATTACAATTGATAACCAACCTATAGGTGAACCCTCTTGTAGAAGTTGTGATTCAACTAAGTTAACTATCCTTGAATGTTTGTAGTGAAAGGAGGATCTAGGAATATCATTCATCAAACCCTTTTCCCCATTTTTCATACATAACATCTACTATAAAATCTAGGTTCTAAATCATCCCCTAATTTATGTTGTACTTTCTATTTCCTGATATTTGTTTTGGGCAGTTAATTATAGTTTGATCTTAGTCTTCTAGGGTTTGATCATTAGTCTTAGCTTATTTTATTGACTTTGGTTGAACTTGGTTGATCCATCTAAATACAAAAAAGGGAAAAACCCCTGTAGTTTGGCTCTCCTTCTTGGGTAGAAGCCAAGCTTGGTTTTTGCCCTAATATTTGTAGAAGAGGGTTTTGACCTAGTTTAACTCCTTAGGCTAGATCACTCTTTTCTACACTACACACTCATATGGAGATTCCTTATTTATTTTTACAAATGTATCCAAAGCTAAATGACTTAATTCAGATGAAAGCACATAAGGATTTGTAGCATTTGTAACCACTTTATCTTTGTGAACATATTTAATACATTGATGCAACATAGATGATATTACTTGCCACTACTATATCCATGGATGCATAAGTGAAAATATGAAATCTATTTGAAGAAATAATGATATGAGATAAAAGTAGAACTTCCTTTAGACTAACCTCTAAAGGGAACATGATGCATCCCATAGTCTTAATCAAAACAACATTTGTTATTTTCAAAGAAAATATGTGTATATGTTTGTTGGTGAAAATGGTGATCGAATAAAAATTATTTTTTCCATACATTATATGAGAAAGTTGAATCAATAATAATACCCTTATATTTTTGACCATTCACATAACCTCTAACATACAATGGTCTATAAGAATTATTTTGAGGAAGTTCATAATGTGTTAAAATAATCAATAGATTATAAGAAGAAGAAGAAGAAGAAGAAGCACCTCTACCATTTTAAGCATACACTCAAAATGATCTTCACACTCATGTAAACTAACATGCTCATTAATATCAACATGCTAATTTATCTCATGATCTTCAAAAAAATCCACATTATTTGATTGATTGTGAGTAGGAAAAGGATTTGTATAAATATGTAGATACTGATTAAGAGGAGCATCTGAATGATTTCCCCCATGATTAACACCCTCAACATGAAGTGTATATTATAAATCATATATTTAATCTTATTATTTACAACCATACATCACTGAGTATCATGATCATTTACTCTAGTAATTACAAAATGCATTCACATCATATCCTTTAGGCATACCCTTAGATACATGCAATGGTCTAATAGGAGAAAGTGTAACCATATTTTTACTAAGTGAGCTTGAAAAAATAATAACTAAATGATCATTCAATATTGTAATCTTTCTAAAATTTTGAGGCTTGAAAGTAAGAACATTTGAAGCAATAGCAACATGATGAGAATTAGGCCTTTTCTCTTATTTGTCACTACCATTTTGGAAACTATTTTCTTTTGAAACTTAGAAGGGTTGGAAGATATATAAGGAGCATGATATAATCCATACTTAAGCTCATTTTTTATTCTAATAGCTTTAACTCAACATTCTTCCAATGTACACAAATAATAAGTGAAGCATAACTTTGTTAAATAGTAGGGAATAATTTTTTACATTTATAATTTGAAGCTCATCATTAGGGAGTTGATGTTGCATTTTATCATGGAAGGATCATAATCATATGACATAAGTGTTAGAATTAAGGTGCCATCAACCTTGTAAATCCTATGTAATTTATTATTCCTATTATTGTTTGTAAATCACCCATAAGGGATGAGGTTTCACTAGTAATGATCTTGTTTTAGCCGCATGTTTATATCCGGTACCCAACGCTAATTCATCTACGACAAGGGGTCACAGGGGGGTTTCCCTCCTATGAAGGGTCCAGGGGGATCATCCCCTTGGTGGGGGGTTCGAGGGCCACGCGCCCTAGCAGGGGTTTGGGGGAAGCACCGCCAAAACCAAATTTTATTTATATTTTATCATTGTAAATCTGGACCATTCGTCATTAGGTCACAGATCTAACGATCGATATTATGTCAGTTTTCTTTCCCTAGAAGGAAACCCCCTTTTATAAGGATATTTGTACTACATTTTTAGAAGAGTTGAGAGTAGCAGACACTACTAGATTGAACACTGAAGAAGAAGAGGAAGTACATGTATTGTAATCTCATATTTGAAGATAATATAACTTGGAGCCTCTTTTCTTGGTGGAGTTTTTTACTTGAAAGGGTTTTCTCCATGTTACATTTTGTTATGTGTTCAGTTCTTAATGCATGTTATTTTTGTGTAGTGGGTTTTATTTATGTTACAATCTCCATTGATTCTACATTATTTAGAGGATATTAATAAGGTTTGAATCAAATTTCCATTGTGTGGTTTGCACCTTCATTTCTAAGAATAATCATTTATTTGCACATTAGATCCTTGTTGACATGCGAATAAATCTAAAATGGTATTCTTCAATCCAAAATTCACATAAAAGTGACTCACAAAAGCATTGGCCAAATATGAAAATCAACGAATAGACCCATGTTGAAGAGAATATAACCATTCAATAGCATATTGTTTCAAAGTTTGAGGGAATAACTTAGCCAATAAATTATCCTCATACAAAAAATTGAACATGTAACATTCAAGGACCTTAATTATGTCATCGAATCTCCTTGCTACTATACATTTCAAATCTAGGAGCCACAAATACAACTAGCAATTGATAAGTCAAAAATCAAAGAAATTGGATTTTGTGTGGTTTCAATAGATATAGATCCATGTTGTTTCCACTAGGTAATGCATCAACTTTATTCTCCAATCTATCAATCCTTTGAAGAATTGTGCTAGGCATGGAAATGGGTACATTAGGAGTTGAGATATGAGAAATAAGGGGTGGGGTATAGATAGGTTGTGACACATTTGGAAGATGATGGGGTTAAAAAAAGAGAAGTGGAAATAACACTAGTAGGAGGAACATGAGTAGTGCCAACACTAGAAGGAAGAGAGGTAGGCATGACACTAGTGTGACGGGAGGTGGGAATAATACTAGTGGGATTAAATAAAGATATCACTAGTAGGATGAGCATAGGAAGAAGCAAAGGAAGTGGGATAAACATAATTGGTGGGAAAAAGATGAGAAGTGGGGACAAGAAGAGGTTGAATATTGAAAGAAGTGGGAAGAGGAGGGACAAAGGAAGAAGATGCTTGGGAGGCAGGGGAGACATACCACTCAAAGGACTTGAATAAATTATCATTTACCCTACATATTTAAGCCTCTATAATCCATATAGCTTATTAAAAAATAAATTATGTAGAACATCAAGAAAATATGTAGGATTAGCATCACTAGCTAAATATGCAATATTAGAGGAATGCATATGTGCAGTTAAAGTAATGTCTTTCCTATTAATTTTCTCAATATGGGAATCATAATGAAATGTATCTTCACCTACAAGATGAGTGTTGTCATTTCAATTTTCAACCATACCATTCTCAACTTGACTCACAACCATTACAAGATTTAGTTGAGGACTTATTCTTGTTGGTTAAGGTGTCTCAACCTTGCAATCTTGATGTTTAAATTAATTACTTTTGTATGTATTTTCTATTTCATCTTTTGTGTATTTTATCTTCATATGGAGATTTGGTATCCCATTTGGAGACAAGATGGATTTTGTCATTTAGTAGATTTTGATCTCACATGAGGAGGTAGGTACCCCACTTTTGTCCTGGCATGATTTTCCATGTGTTGACATCTTGGAGGATGTGTAAAAGAATCTAGTCTTCTTGGGAGTTGCATAATATATTCATATTATGTGTAGGAGAATGCAAGAGATAGGTTACATTGGAACCTTAACTAACCTTATGATATATTTGCACACTCATCATGAAGCATCTAATTTATAGGAGAATGAAGAAAAATTAGATGACCAAGTTTGGGTAGTCAAATATTCTTGGTTATGACCATATGACGTGAGAATATGCTAATAATGGCTAGGGGCATCTTAGACCAAGGAGGGCATTTAGATTTGAGTCCAACCTATTTGGGTGCAATACCTTCTTTAGGCTTGTAAATGGTTTACCAAAACCATCCCATGGTTTCACTTTGTAATTCTTTTATAAATTGGAGCTTGGAGTAGGAGGTTGTATAGGTTATTTTATGGGATATATAGGTACTCAAGTGTTGTTGAAATTTAGAGAGGTAAGCTATTATGTTGTAATATTATTTTTCATTAATGCAATTTTGGGTTCTCTTTGGGTGTGGATTTTTTTCCTAGAAGGGTTTCTCCATGTATATCTCATGTTATGGTTTACATCTATTTTATGGTTATTTCCATTTCTATTATGATCTATTGCTATTATTAAATTTATTGTCTTAAGTTTCAACATATCTCACTTGTTTAGTTACACTCAATTTCAACATTTGTTATCAAAGTCCTAGTTGGCTTGATTAGAGGGATGCCTCTTACCGTGTTCGACATTTTTTTTTTTTTGCAGTGGGAGTGTGTTGTTATTTTCTTGTAGTTTTAGGTTTTGGGTGACAGAGATCATGGCTAGTTCATCTTAGGATTGAAAAATTTAATGGCATAGACTTTGAGATTTGGAAGCTAAAGATGTAGGATCTCTTAGAAGAGAGACATCAATGGATTATAGTGAAGAGTGAGAACAAACCAGAAAAGATGTCTGATGAGGAATGGGTAAAATTAGATAGAAAATATAAAGGAACCATTTGGTTGTGTTTATCTTTTTTTTTTCTTTTGAATGTTTTAAATGAATCTACTACATATAAGTTATGGAAAAGAATAGGAGAGGTATATCAAACTAAGAGTCTCTAATAAGTTATTTCTAAAAAGAAAATTGTATTCTCTTAAAATGAAGTGGACTCAACTATAGAACATTTGAATGCATTTAATCTAATATTGAGTTAGTTATAGTTAGTTGTGAAAATAGAGGAAAAGGATAGGTATATTTTGTTATTATGTTCATTGCCTAAATCTTGGGATAATCTAATCCTTGTAATTAGTGGTTCTTTAATAGATTATCCAAATTTTAATGCTCCCATTTCTACCTTGCTTATAGAGGAAGTGGGGATAAAGAATTTGGATGGGTTGAGGGATGCATTGCATGTGCAAAAAAGATCTAAAGAGAGAGGTAAGGAAAAGAATAAAGGAGATAAGGACAAGTCTAAGGATACTTCTATGTCCAAGGGAAGGTCCAAGACACATGGTAAGTGTAGGTTGAGGTATTGGAATTGTGGCAAATGGGGGCATCTAAAAAAGAAATGTCAAAGCAAGAAAAAGAATAACGATGATGAAGCTATTAATGCTTTTATTATTTTTGTTAAAATGACTTCTGATGACTCTTGGTTGATAGATTTAGGTGAATACTATCACATGACTCCTCACAAGGAGTGGTTCTTAGCTGATGCAGGAGCATCCATGGTCAACGGCAATCTTTCATCACCAAAAATATTGTTATTTTAATTTGGTTTGTTTTCAATAAGGTTTATGGGCTTGGGAAATAATATTTTAATTTGAAACAAATGTAATTTCCCTTGGGTGCAATTGTAAATGAAATTTTGGTGGGATTTGACTGATTTTGTCATAAGTGGGGCTACCAAGAATCTTGGAATTGATTTCCAAGAGGTGGGGCCAGAAGCTTTGCATGTTGTTGCATGTCTGGGTCATTATTATGAGACCCAGTCACGGTAAAATGAGCATAGATTTCTCATATCTTATTGAAATTAAGAAATTTAAAATGTTCTAAAAATATAGGAAGGAGAGGCACGAAACCCAGAAACTGTTTTAGAAAATCCTAGAAATTAAGGGAGTGATGATAGGTTGGAAGTGACGGGTTTTTTTTTTGTGGATTTGGAGAGGTTGTTTTGAGAAACTAATAATGGTTTTCTTCTCACACAATTTCTACATATTGAGGATTGTTCATTTGGGAGAGAGGACTTTTGGAGAATATGTGTTTGCATATCTTGATGCTATTGGAATGAAGCTGGAATGTTGAGTTGCAGATTTTTGTATGTTTGAAGCTCATGTTGTATGAGAGCATATGAGCTCAATGTTTATGTATCTTTCAGATTTTCAATATAATACATATTGCAGATTTCTCTTCCATTTTCTGTGTTTCAAATTAATTTTATGCCCTCTTGCATAGTGTTCTATGTGTGTTTGTAATCAAATTTGAATGGGAGAGCATCCCTCTGCATCATTCGCATATACAACTTGTGATCGTGGGGAAGTTTTTCTCGGGGATAATAACACATAAAAGATTATGGGCCAAGGGGAGGAAAAATTGAATTTTTAGTGATGGAAGGGTTAAAATCCACAAAGATAGTAGGCATGAGTTTTCCACAGTCCATAATAGATACATAGAAGTGCTTCTAGATTAAACTGTGTGTGTTTATTTTCTTTGAAGCAAAGAAACACATAGTTTAATCTAGAAGCACTTCTTTGTACCCACAAAGATGTATTGCATATCCCTAGTTTAGCTAGGAACTTGATTTCTATATCTAAAATGAATGATTCAGGGGTTCATGTTACTTTTGAGAAGAGTGGTTGTAGCTTGAGTAGAGGGAATTTGGTGTTGTCTAGTGGTAATTGGTATGGAATGTTATTTGGGCCAGAGGCATTTGCTTTCTATAACTATGTGAATGTAATTGATAACTCTATATCTTGTAAGCTTTGGCACCATAGGATGGGTCACATTGGTGAGAAGGGCCTCACAACCCTCATTAATAAAAGGATGGTCGATGATTTTTCTAGTTACTTTACTAAATTTGATTTCTTTGAACATTGTGTATATGGAAAACAACAAAGACTTTCATTTAAATACGGTAATACTAGAGCTAAAAAAATTAGAGGTTATTTATAGTCATGTATTTGGTCCTGTGGATGTGTCTTCGATTGGAAAATCTCACTACTATGTTTCATTTATTAATGAATTATCTAGATATACATGGATTTACTTTTTGAAGCATAAATTTTCTATATTTTCTACATTTAAAGATTTTATATCACTTATTGAGAAATAGACAAATACAAAAGTAAAGGTTCTAAGACAGATAATGGTACCAATGAGTTTTTCTCTATAGATTTTGATGATTATTGTAGGCATCTATGGATTGTTAGATACAAAACAACTTCATAGAAAAATGGAGTGGCAGAATGTATGAACACAACTTTGGTGGATAGAGCTACAAGCATGTTAAGTAGTGCAAATCTTGAATGACATTTTTGGACTAAAGCTATACAGATTGCTTATTACCTAATTAACAAGTCTCCCACTTCTATGCTAGTTGACAAAATGCCCTACAAAGTATGGATAGGTAAAAGACCATTAGTTTCTCATTTTATAGTTTTTGGTAGTGAGTCATATGTTCATGTTCCAAAAGATAAATGTTCTAAGCTTGATTTCAAGAATAACAGGTGTGTTTTCATGGGTAACAATGAGAACATTAAGGGTTATAAGCTTTGGGATCTTGTAGTAATGAAAATGTTATATTCTAAGGATGTTATTTTTAAGGAGATTAAGGAATAAAAAAATGATGAATCTCATGTGAAGCCTAATAAAATAGTGCATTTTGGTATTCTCATGAAGATGCACATACATGTAATAGAAATATGATGGATAGAATGTGGAAGGAGAAGGTTTATATTTGAGTTCTAATGAGGAACAACATGAGCCTCTTTTTACACCTCTTAGAAGGTCCACTAGACAATATAATTTAGTTGCAAGGTATAGTCCTAATTATAGTTGTGTATTTGCTTTATCATGTATTGATGACAAACCTAGAGTTGTGAAATAGGATTTGGCTTCAGATGAGCATGAGTCTTGGTTAGAAGCCATGAAAGATGAAATAAAGCCTTTGGAAAAATATTACACATGGGATCTAGTTGAGATACCCTAGGGGAGGAAATCCATTGGTTGCAAATGGGTATTTAAAAATCAATTTGGATTAGATGGTAAGTTGGAGCAATACAAAAACCAGTTAGTGGTGAAGGGTTACTCCTAGGTTAAGGGAGTGGATTTTGGTGAGAAATTTCCTCCTATGGCTTAATTAACCTCTATCAAATTTCTTTCATCTATTACTCCTGCATTTGATTTAGATGTAGAGAAAATTGATGTAAAAACAACTTTTCCATAGGAGGATCTTGATGAGGAAATATTTATGAAATAGCTTGACAATTTTGTGGTGAAGGTATAGGAGAACTTGGTTTGTAGTTTAAAGTGATCTTTGTATGGTTTGAAGTAATTGTTAGGAATTCACAGGTTGATCAAACCAATTCCTACATAACCCTATGAGAGAATATGATGCATACAAGTTTACAACAATTCCATAATGCAAAGATCAAATAGACAAGCCACAAGATAACACAAGATATATCCTAGGAAAACCCTCAAGAGGTAAAAACCTAGCCTCCAAAAGCATCCACACTCAATTTATTATTCAACAATGCAACATTACAATACACTTGCAAAGTCTCATGGACACTCCTAAAACATCAAGCTCCTCCAATGCATCCTCCATGTGTCTAATCATGTAACCACACATCCCATTCTATGCTTCACATATGCACTTACAAGAGAAACCAAATACAATGACAACCTATAGCCAAGCAACCAACCAGCCAACCCCAACTACTAACCATGTGCTATCTTTTATAGAATCAAGATCACACAAATACAAGATGTAGTATAGGAAAACCATGTGTTCCAAAATCCATGGATACACAAAACCATTGACCCCTCATTTCATATTTGCAACTAAGTTTTCAATTTATGTCCAATATTAAATAATTTTCCAATTAATTATTCTGTCGCCCACACATAAAATAACTAACCCAATGTTACATACAACTTGTACAAGTGGCACCCAAATAAATATCTAATGCAGCTAAACACATCAATTAAGATGCACCACAAATAAATATTTATTTTACATAAATAAATATATCAATATTATGCAAGGTGTACAACACACCATTTCCTAACATTATCCCACTTGTTCTATTAATTGCATAAGGGTCAATCAATGAAATACATCATCATATCCATACATGTAACCACATGAATCTCCAACATGCTCTCATGCTCAATCAAGATACCTGCAATAAAACTAAAGTGACCACCATCTCAAGCAAGGACTCCTCTCATCCTCCAAAATGCCACCTATGGAAGAAAAGGAACATGTCAAGGTGAAGATGCACCAATCCAACAAACACAAGAATCAAAACCAATGTGATAGCAAAGGCTCCAAGCTGCTATCAAAGGTAAAAAACCACATGATCAAACATAGCACCCACAACAAATGCTAATACATCCAACCATCCATACCTCCTAGGTATCAACAACAACAGTAAACTCATGCCAATGATATGTATCCAACCCATAAACTGCAATCACAAGCTCCTTGTATAAAAACTTGTCAATGAAGAACATACATATCTAGGAAATCCCACTGCATGGGTAATGTCAAATCTACCAATCAACATTCAAACCAAGGTGCTGAAAATGATCAAAACTATGTAGTACCAAGAACAATCACAATGATCCACACATGCAACATAAAATGCTACATACTCCCTCACAACATGTCACCATAACTCTCCCAAATCATATAAACATGAACCTCCAGGAAGTATCCATAAGACAAAGAGGGAAAACCTATAAACCATATCATAACATGTCCTTCTACCAACACCTCAAAGTGCTAAGTTTGTCAAGTATGATCTCCTTTACAACCCCAAATGAAAAGCCTTAACAACACCAAACCATCCAATCTCATAGATCAGATGAAACATATGTATCATGTAAAACCAACATCGATGTAAGCCTCTCTAATCAAGGAAGATCAAACCAAATATCCATTCCCAACAAACTAGGAATAAGCCTAATCACACCTCTTAAAATCCTCATAAACAATATCATAAACCAAAACTCATATGAATAAGGAGATAATCATGATAGCAACCTCAAATGAACCCTCCAAAACTAATAACCATAGCTCAACATCCATAACCATGGTGTAGTCACGGTAGGAGGGTTCATAGAATGAACAATCTGGACCATGCAGCAAGAGTAAACACAATGGAAATAACTCAAGAAAAGGAACAAATGCGGACTCAGCCATTCAGTATATCAAAGAATTCAAATACAATATGGTAGACAACATGCGGGCTTACAATTAGGGCTCACAAGCCTGATTACATACATGCACAAGATAAAGCTTTGAAGCTCCTTCACACAAAATCTAAACTATCAATCTTCTAAATCATGAGAAATTGATCACTGCTTTCCTAGGGATCTATTACATCAGTATATATCATCTTCGAACCAATAGATTCCTCTGCATCAGCCAAGGAAGGTCACAAGCTTTAATGTAGAGCTATAATGTGTACACATAGATAGGTCAGACCTAATTGCTTAGAACTCCTCTGAAAAATGAATGAAATGAAGTACGGATCTTCGAAGAAGGTCAGCCACGAACTAAAGATTATTAAATGATGTGTCATTAGGATTAAAAGATCAAGAAATGCTTCCGTAAGTTTCTCCTTCTGCTGGTTTTCTGTGATTATCAGGATAGTCTACTCTGAGAAACAATCAACTTCTGATAGCGATATCTTTCTAATAATTGGTCCAAATGCTTTGAATTCTGGATATGTTTTAGATGAATGAATGTAGATACTGAATCCAGATCCACAAGGTCTAAAATGAAACTGCGGTAGAATATCGGACCAAAGAGCAAAAACTCTTTCTGACTGAACTGCCTAAACTGAACTAGAAAAATAAAAGGAACAAACTAAAATGCAAATGTTTTTTGGTTGATACAAGATTGCTCTTGAACCAAGGATGCTCCTGCATCAGACATCCAGGGTTATTGAAAAGTGAGTCCCTCACTTTGCTGGGGCTAAGGGAGAACCAAGATGGTCCACCTCAGCCTGACAAATCCATGATGAATTTTCTTCCAGTCTACCTTTCCACTTCACAAGATATTCTTTGTATTGTCTTCCTCTAGTGCTGCATCCAACTCTACTATCCAAAATGTCTTCAATCTACTCCGATGCTTGTTGTGGTAACTGCCTCTACAAGTCTTCTTCCATGCTGTCACTGAACTCTACTTTATGATATTGATATAAGTCTTCAATGTTGAAAATAGGTGAAATACCCAATGTCTCCGATAACTCTACTTCATATGCATTTTCTGAATCAAATTTCCTGAGTATCTTACAAGGTCCAAACTTCTTCATCTTTAACTTGTTATATGTCCCAACTAGAAATCTTTCTTTTCTCAAGTACACCATCACTTTATCTCCCACTTCAAATTCCTTGTCTTCTCTTCTCATCTACCTTTTCCTTATACTTACTATTCATATTCTCCAAATGCTTCTTCACCTGATTATGCATTGTCTTCATGTGATTTGTAAATTCTTCTGCTTCTGCACTTCTCTTTTCTTCCATGTTGATATCTCTTAATTCTGCAATTCCTCTAGGAAGTACTCCAGTAACAATCTCAAAGGGTGTTCTTTTGGTACTTCTATTTACTGAATTATTGTATGCAAACTCTGCTTGTGAAAGAATCAAATCCCAACTTCTTGCTTTCTCTCCAACCAAACATCTCAACAAGTTTCCTAAACTCCTATTCACTACCTTTGTCTGTCCATTAGTCTGTGGATGAAAAGTTGAACTGAACTTCAAATTTGTCTTCATCTTCTTCCAAAGTGTCTTCCAAAAGTATCCAACAAACTTTGTATCTCTGTCTGAAACTATACTCTTAGGTAATCCATGCAATCTTACAATCTCCTTGAAAAATAGGTCAGCTACATGTACTGCATCAGTTGTCTTCTTACAAGGTATGAAATGAGCCATCTTCAAAAATCTATCAACCACTAGGAATATTGAATCATGTCCTCTCTATGTCTTAGGCAATCCCATCACAAAATCCACGCTTATGTATTCCCAAGGTCTCTCTGGTACTGTTAAAGGTTTATACAATCCAGTATTCTGACTACTCCCTTTTGCAACTTGACAAACCCTATAACTCTACACAAATTTTTGAACATCCTTATGTATCTAAGGCCAAAAGTAGTTTTCATACCAAAATGTCCTACCAATCCACCACTATGCTTCTCCTTGATCAAATTATCCCTCATTGAACTTCTAGGTATGCGTAACTGACTTCCTTTGAACAACATATATTCTTGAATGAAATAGTCCAACCACTTACTCCTATCTGTCACAAAGGTTCCTTACATGCTTTCCAAGGTTCTACAAAATTAGTGTTTCCCTCATATAGGTTCTTCAATTCATCAAAACCCAACACTTCAACTCTCATCTCTGTCAACAAGTTTCTTCTTCTACTCAATGCATCAACAACTTTGTTTGATTTTCCACTCCTATGCTTCAACACAAAAGTATAAATCTACATGAACTCTACCCATCTCATATGTCTTTGATTCAACTTACCTTGACTGTTCAAATATTGCAAAGCTTGATGATTTCTATACAACACAAACTTAGGCACAAAGTAATGTCTCCTCTTCTTCAAGGCTTAAATTATGGCATAGAACTCTTGATCATAAACTAAATATCTCATCCTTGCATCATTCAAATTCTCACTGAAATATGCTACTGGTCTACCTTCTTGACTTAATATAGCTCCAATTGCATTTCCACTTGCATCACAATCAACTTGAAATACCTTATTAAAATCTGGTAATGCCAAAACAGGTTGCTCTGTCACTTTCTGCTTCAACAACTCAAAACTTTTATCTTCTTCAGATGTCCACTTGAAATCTTTTCTATCACCTCTCATTGTCTTCATCATAGGGTTACAAACTGAATTGAAATTTCTGATGAATTTCCAGTAGAAACTAGCCAATCCATGAAATGATCTAACCTTTCCAATGTTCTCCGGTGTAGGCCATTCAACAATTGCTTTCACTTTTTCAGGGTCCATCTTCAATCCTTCTGTAGAAATCACAAATCCCAAATATACCAAATCTTCTTTCATGAAACTACACTTCTTGATGTTTATCAACAATTTCTCTTCTCTCAGTCTCTACAAAACTTATCTAATATGCCACAAATGTTCCTCTTTTGTCTTACTAAAAATTAGAATATCATCCAAGTACACAATAACAAACTTACCCAAGAATTTCTTCAGAACTTCATTCATTAATCTCATGAAAGTACTTAGTGTATTTGTCAATCCAAAAGGCATCACTAACCACTTATACAATCCTTCATTTGTCTTAAAAGTAGTCTTCCATTCATCACCTTCTCTGATTTTGATCTGATGGTATCCACTCTTCAAATCTATCTTTGTGAAATATCTTGCTCCACTCAAACAATCCATGATATCATCCATTCTAGGTAAAGGAAATCTATACTTAAATATGATCTTGTTTATTGCTCTAGAGTTAGTACACATCCTCCATTCTGCATCCTTCTTCGGTGCAAGCACTGCAGGTATTGCACAAGGACTCACTTTCTCTGATCAAACCCTTCCTCAACAACTCTTGTATTTGTCTATTCAGTTCTTCATCCTCTCCCGGTGTCATTCTATGTGCTGCTTTGTTAGGAAAACTTGCTCCCGGTATAAGATCCATGTGATGACTAATACTCCTTATAGGTGGCAATCCTTCAGGTACATTATCTGATATGATGTCTTCATTTTTTGTCAGCAATTTTCTTATCTTCTTCGGTTGTGATTCTTCAGTCTCTTTCTTCAATGCTTCAGGCTTCTTAGGAATCAAAGCATAACACATGTTCTCATGTCTGAAACCATCCAAAAATTTCCTTCCATCTATCAAACAGATTCTAGCATTCCCACATACTTCATTCTTAGGATCATCCTCTAAAGGAATCAAAGTAAATCTCTTTCCATTTGTTGTTATAATATATGTATTCTTTCTCCCATCATGTATAGCTTTTCTATCATACTACCAAGGTCTACCCAACAAGATATGACAAACATCCATAGGCATAATATCACACAAGACTTCATCATGATAAGATCCAATATGAAATTTCACCAAACATTGTTCACTCACCAGTACCTCATGATCATTCTGAATACATGCTATCTGATAGGGCTTAGGGTGTTTCAATTTTTTCAACTTCAGCTTTGTCACCATCTCCTCTGAAACTAGGTTATCTGAACTACCACTATCAATCACAACTTTACAACACTTACCTCCTGATTTACATCTAGTTCTAAACAGACTCTTCCTCTGTGGTGGTTCCTCATTTGTCTCTATTTGAAATAGTGCTCTCCTCATCACAAGTGATTCTCCTTTCTTAGGGTTGCCAACTAAACTAGGTGATCCAACAGATTCTTCTTCAACATAGGCTACTCTTCCACTATTTTCTATCCTCTTGCTTGTATTACCTTGACTACATTCAAATGCTCTATGTCCTTCACCTCCACACTTGAAACAAGTACCTCTAAATGTTCTCTTATCAAATCCTCTTCCTTCTCTTCTATATCCTTCATTCTGGTATGCACTAGGGTTTCCTCTCCAGTAAAAATTTTTGTCATCTCTCCGGTAAGCATTGTTATCTCTGTCATCCTTCTTAAATATGCTGTCAAACTTGTTATGCTCCGGATATGATCTGTCTCTTCCAGAAAATGTCCTACCAGTCTAAAATTTACCTCCTTTGCCTCTCTATCTCTGATCATGTCTTTTATTCAGCTTCTCTTCAACCTTCAGGGCAAACTGATATGCTTCTTCCAAAGATAACATCCTTACCAAGCTTAGTTCCTCTTGAATGTTCAATCTTAGTCCATTGATATATCTAGCCACTTTCTCTTTGTTTGCTTCACTATGTCCTATCCTTATGATCATTTTATGAAATTCTTTAGTGTACTCCTTCACAAATTTCTCCTTTTGTCTTAGGTTTTGCAATCTTTTCAATAGTTCCAACTCATAGTTAGTAGGTATAAACTAATTCTTCAACTTTGTCACCATCCTATCCCATTTTGTAATCTTTTCTTTTCCCCTTCTATTTCTTTCCAACTAAACTTCTTTCCACCATATAGTAGTATGTCCTTTCAACTTTGTCTTTGCAAATTTCACCTTCTTCAGATCTTCAACTTCTTCATATTCAAAGTATTCTTCCATGTCATTCATCCAGTCAATCAATTCTTTGAGATTCAAATTACTAGTATAGTTTGGCACATTAACTCTAGGTCTCTTTCCAATCTTTGAAATATCTCGCAGCATCTTTACTTGATCTAATTCTTCTTCTTCATCACCTCCTAGGGTTTCTCCAATTTGTTGAACAGATTGAAATTCTTCTTCATCATTGCTTTCAACATTAGGTCTCAATGTCAATCCTCTTCACCTATCCTCTTCAACAACATCCAAATGAATTTGCATTGTTTTCATCATCTCCATCATCTCATCCATTCTACCAGCCATTATTCCAATAGCAGCAACTCTCCTTAGCGACATTCTTCCTAGGATCAAGTGCAAACTACCTCAAGTTCGGTGATCGAGCTACAAAGTGACAACTGCCTCTCAATCAGCGATCAGTTGTGACAAAAGTAACCTGCATCAATTTGGTGATCTATCCATAACAAGATCTTATGGAATTCCCTCGCCAACTTCACTCAATTTTCTCAATTCGCTCCCAAAGATTCAAACTTTCATTCTGATACCTCTTGGTGCAGTCACGGTAGAAGGGTTCATAAAATGAACAGTCCGAACTATGCAGCAAGAGTAAACATAATGGAAACAACTCAAGGAAATGGAACAAATGCAGATTCAGTCATTCAGTATATCAACGAATTCAAATACAATTTGGCCGACAACATGTGGGCTTACAATTAGGGTTCATAGGCCTGATTACATACATGTGCAAGATAAAGCTTTGAAGCTCCTTCACACAAAATCTAAACTATCAATCTTCTAAATCATGAGAACTTGATCACTTCTTTCCTATGGATCTATTATATTAATATATACCATCTTCAGACCAATAGATTCCTTCGCATTGGCCAAGGAAGGTCACAAAATCCAATGAAGAGTTGTAACATGTACACACAGATAGGTCGGACCTAATTTCTTAGAACTCCTCTAGAAAATGAATGAAATGAAGTGCAAATCTTTGAATAAGGTTAGCTACAAACCAAAGATCATTTAATGATGTGTCATTAGGCTTAAAAGATTGGGAAATGCTTCTGCAAGTTTCTCCTTCAGCTAGTTATCTATGATTATCAGGATACTCTGCTTTGAGAAACAATCAGCTTCTGATAGCGATATCTTTTTGGTAAATGGTCCAAATGCTCTGAATTCTAGATATGTTGTAGATGAATGAATGTAGATGCTAAATCCAGATCTGCAAGGTCTGAAATGAAACTGCGATAGAATACCAAACCAAAGAGCAGAAACTATTTCTGACTGAACTGCCTGAACTAAACTAAAAAAATAAAAGAAACAAACTGAAATGCAAATATTTTTTGGTTGATGCAAGATTTCTCTTGAATCAGGGATGCTCCTGCATCAAACCATGAGAAGATAAAGCATAAATAAATGCATCTAAAAGATGGGCAATACCTCATAAATGATAAACCACTGAGTAGACCATGAGTGGGGAATAAGAATGCTCCTCCAGGATACACCAAGCCACAAAGACTCTCTCCAAGAACAATCTCCTCTAAGCTCCATGAATTCACATCCATATCTAGGTGAAAGGCTCCTTGGTCTTCCTATTGAAACCTCTAATGAGTAATTGTCTCAAAAAATGCCTCTAATTCCAAGAGAACTCTAGCCTCACCCAAGTCTCTAATTATCCATGAAAACCTCCAACTAATCAATCCAAGATAGGCTCCAAATGCAACATTAAACTATCATGAAGCTCCCAAGTGCATGAACAATATACTCTATACCAAGAGAACCAATCAAGACCACTTTTAATGCTCTAAATGCATAATTAGAAACCCAAACATGACATCATGATCTATCATCTAACATCTCCATCTAGGATTTCACATGCACCAATGCACACATCCTGGTATCAAGAGAGCATGTATCATATCAACACTCTAATCTAGAATTAAGATTCAACCACGACATAATAATAACACCTCTAAACCAAGGATAAACATCTCCAAAACCATGAAGATAAACACCTCCTAACAATGGAATCCAAGATGTCAAAGCACTCATACTGCATAAGTATCACAATCCAAGAGTTATTCGATGACACCTAACCAATGTAGAAGTTCATCCATCACTAGGTGATGAATCCACATCACTACCAAAGCTCCCACCGAATTGTGATATGAGATATCCATGGTATCATGATAACCATCTCCTAAATGAAGATCACCATGTTCCACACACACGCTTGTAATACAAATGAAACCAAAGAAGAACCAAGATCTCCAAGCTAAGAAAATAAAACCATCATCACTGTCAAAAGCTCAAACACAAAATTGTGTAACCAATCTATCCATGACATCATGATAATGATGCTACAAGTCCCAATATCTGACTGTCCAGACACTCTAATCATCCATCCTCTCATCCCAATGAAACATACCAATGCACAAATCACCACAGACAAGGCCAACTAACAAAGTTTGTATCAACACTAAATCAATCTCATGGATATAGATAGTCCACATCTGAGTCATCCTACTATAGGAAATTAGGGGTAGCTAATCCACAAAACTACATAACTCAAAGATACAAACCAATGAAACATGAAAACTTATCCTCACATTAGTAACCTGCAAGCTAAGATATCAAAGAAGACAACCTGTAGACTTCAAGACTCAAATACCAAATCAACACTAGATTCAATTTGCCAAATAAGTCCACAAATGAGTAACCATAGTCAAGGAACCTGTTGGTGCCTGAATTGACTGTCAGTTAATTTAGCAATTTTCATGCAGGCACCTTCCCAAAAAATCCAAAAAATTTCCTAAGTGTTGGCCCTCCTCAGCATTTTTCAACAGCAGCATCATATTTTCTCTGAGGTGGTCAGCATCATCATAATTTTCTGTTGACCAGATTTGTCATCAGGATCATCTTGTTTCAATATCGGGTGATGTTTGGATATCATCCTGATCCTGCAGTAGAGCTACAGTGCACCCTGATGTTCTTTGAGTTAAAGGGGTCATCATCATCATCCGGTTTACAGTGCATCATGATATTTTGTTTGGGGGGTGATATTCCAAAATATTAGGTTATCTTACTAATATCACCCCGGTGCCTATATGGCGATGACATCATTCGGATATGAGAGTTGCGCAGTATGCAGACAGGTGATGGTGACATCATTAGGACATGATGATGATGTCATCAGGATTTTTGAAAGCATCGGCGAGACCATGGGCATCGGCAAAGGAGTTTTGTGCTAGCCCGATGGTCTATCTCTGGTCGATGGAGCGGATTGTAAGGTAGGCATCGGCGAGACAATTGAGATCGATGAGAGATTTGTGGGGTGGGCCGATGGTATGTGTCATGGCGATGGGCTTTAGACGAAGGCATGTGTGTCGAGTGTGGCAAAAGCGCTCGACGCTTAATATGTTTGCGGCCCCGTTTATAAACTAATGAAGTGGTCTCCTCACCATGCATGTGGGATTATTCCCCTGTGTAGTTTGAACCTGTGAAGAAGCGTTTTGGCGGGAAATTCCTTCTTGAGTGATGCGACTGTTTTCTCAATGGCTGCGGGTGGTTGAGCCATCAATGGCGACAGTGCTAAGGCATGGGCGACTTGTTGAACAGTCATGTACCTGATTTTTGGAATGACGACTTCCAGATGGTGGCACAGGGCTCGAGGCTACCCTTGTCTACTTTCTGTCTGATGCAACAATAACTTCTGAGCGCCATTCCTTCTGAGATCTATATTTGGTGGGATTTTTGGTCAACCATGTAATTAATTGCTTGTGGTACACTTTCTGGCCAATATAGGCAGACTGTGTTACCATTTTTTGGGGTGGAAGGCCTAAGGCATTTTGGTGTAAATAATGAAGAACAGGGCATGATTTTGGCTGTTTTATCCCATTTTGGAGTTTATGAGTTGCAACATGAATGTATTTTGCACATATTTTCAGTTTTAGTGTTAATGTTATATGAAAAATGCTTATTGCATGTGTCTATCTGCTTGTCTCCATTTGCTGCATGTTATTCTCCTTCTTTTGAATCTGGTTGCATGTCAGCAGGGATATCTGTAAGTAGAGGCAGTTAGATGCCCATTCTTGGGTGATGTTTGTAAGGCAAGCATCAATCCAATCCCCTAAAACTTGAGTGAAAGTTGCAAAACATCTGTTGTATACGTCTAGTTGACTCCTTGCCCAATGGATAGGCACCAGTCTACTCCTGGATTAGTAGTAATGAGCCAAAACCCCTCGTCTTGCATCCAGGACATTATGTCCAGCCATTTCATCACTTCCACCTGTTAGTTGTAGGAGTAGGATTAGGAACCCCCTGCATGCTCTCATACCCAACTAGACATATATGTCCAAGAATGTTGCCCACCTTGTGATCTATCATGTAGATCTTGGTCCATACATGAGAGTATTCTGCCTGTTGTTGTCAAGTTAGATCTTTCTATCTTTGAGCTAGTCAAGGTTACATCTTGAGTTATAGGGATACCCCCCTTGGTGCGGCAGAACCAAAAGAGAAGGGGAGGAGCTCACGCAACCTCCTGTATTTAGTTGGCTGAATCTACCTGTGCATTAGAACTGGCAAACCCTAATGCTGATTCAGAAGAAAAACCAACAGAACCAATCAAGCATCTAAGAGATAATAACAACCTCCTGAAACTACACCACATGGTGCAGTCATGGATGGAGGGTCCCAGGAATGGATTGTCCAACCATGTAGCTAGAGTAAATGCAACAGAAACAACATAACAAAACACTTGAATATAATGCAATGGAAGATTTATATGCTCAAAACAGGTGGCTACGATCATGGGCTCACAGGCCTATTTTCCATGTTGCAACATATATGAATGATATGACATTGAAGTGCCTCCAAAAAGGATTATCTTATTACTCCATCATCAAATAACTAATTGCTTTCCTAGTACATCTAAGAAATGCTTATATATCGTTCTCTAGCTCCAAGAATCCTCCATGTTGGCCTTAAGAGATCTCAACCTCCAATACAAGCTGAAACATGTAAAAAACATGTAGGTTAGCCTACAAATCTTGGTAATGCTCCACAAAGGAATGGAACGTGATGTGGTTCTCAATGAAGGCCTATCTGGTCCCATACTAGCTTTAGATATGTTTCATTTGGCTCTGCAAGTCATGAGATTGCTCCACAAATCTTGTATACTTGAACTAACAGATGAATGCTTTGTTCTGTCAATGTTGATGATCTTCTGATAGCGATAACTTTTCACAAGTAAGCCCAAATCTCATGAAATTAGAATATGATGTAGCTGAGATAGTGTAGAATCTAAGTCCTACTCCATGAGCTCTAAAATTATTATATGGTAGAATGCGATAGAAAGTTTTGGAACTGTAACTGTCTAAAAATGTAACTACAATGCAAGAAAGAAAAGAAAGCAAATATTTTTGGTTGATGCAAGATTGTTCTTCAACCTGGGATGCTCCTGCATCAGACACCCAGGATTGTTAAAAAAGTGAGTCCCTCATTGTGCTGGGGCTAGAGGAAAACCAAGGTGGTCTACCTCAGCCTGAGAAATCCATGATGAATCTTCTTCTGGTCTTCCTTTCCACTTAACCAAATACTCTTTATATTGCTTGCCTCTGGTGCTGCATCCAACTCTGCTATCTAAGATCTACTCTATCTACTCTAATTACTGTTGTGGTAACTAGTCCTTCAATCCATCTTCAAGACTGTCACTTGATTCTCCCTCATGATACTGATATAGATCTGCAATGTTGAATATAGGTGATATACCAAATGTCTCCAGTAGCTTCACTTCATATGTATTCCCCAAATCAAACTTCTTAAGAATCTTACATGGTCCAGACTTCCTCATCTTCATCTTGTTGTATGTCCCTACTGGAAATCTCTCCTTCCTAAGATATACCATTACTTTATCTCCAACAAAAAATTCCTTATGTCTCCACTTCTCATCTGCTTGTTCCTTATACTTGTTGTTCATCTCTTCCAAATGTTTCCTAACTTGAGTGTGTATTGTCTCCATGTATCCTACAAATTCTTCTACTTTTGTACTTCTTTTGTTATCCATGCTGATGTCCCTTAACTCCATGACTCCTCTAGGTTGTACTCCTATCACAACTTTAAATGGTGTCTTCCCTGTACTTTACTTACTGAATTATTGTATGTAAACTCTACTTGCGGTAGAATTATATCCCAATTTCCTACTTTATCTCCTACTAAAAATCTCAACAAGTTACCCAAAATCCTATTTACCACTTCTATTTGTCCATCTGTCCATGGGTGAAATATTGAACTGAACTTTAGGTTTGTCCTCATCTTCTTCCACAATGTCCTCCAGAAATATCCAATGAATCTTGTATCCTTATCTGAAACTATACTCTTTGATAATCCATTCAATCTCATAATCTCCTTGAAAAATAGATTAGTAAAATGTACAACATCATTTGTCTTCTTGCAAGGAATGAAATGTTCCATATTTGAAAATTTGTCCACTCCTACAAATATAAAATTAGGTCCTCTCTGTGTTCTTGGCAAACCTACTATGAAATCCATGCTTATATCTTCCCAAGGTCTCTCCAGTACTATCAAAGATTTGTACAAACTAGTATTTTGACTACTCCCTTTTGCAACTTGACAAATTCTGCAACTCTGAACAAATTTACTTACATCCGTATATATTTGAGGCCAAAAATTATATTCACTCACCAAAGATACTATCTTATCCATTCCAAAATGTCTTACTAATCCACCATTATGCTTCTCCTTGATCAAATTATCTCCCATTGAACTCAAATTATCAAATTATGCTTCTACAAAATCAAGATCCTCTTCATACATATTCTTAAGTTCTTCAAATCCTAGTACTTCTACTCTCATCTCTGTCAATAGGTTCCTTCTTCTGCTCAATGCATATGCAACTTTGTTTGACTTTCCACTCTGGTACTTCAATACAAATGTGTAACTTTGCATGAACTCTCACCATCTCATGTGTCTTTGATTCAACTTTCCTTGACTATTCAAATACTGCAAAGCTTGATGATCTATGTACAACACAAATTCCTTCGGCAACAAGTAATGTCTCAACTCTTCAAGGCTTGAATTATGACATAGAACTCCCGATCATAAATTGAATATCTCCTCCTTGCATCATTCAACTTCTCATTGAAATATGCTACTGGTCTCCCTTCTTGAATTAACACTACTCCTATTGCACTTCCACTGGCATCACAATCAAATTGAAATACTTTGTTAAATTCTAGTAATGCTAACACTGGCTGTTCTATCACCTTCTACTTCAACAATTCAAAACTCTTATTTACTCCTAATGTCCACTTAAAATCCTTCTTGTCACCCCTCATTGTCTCTGTCATTGGTGTGCATACAATACTAGATTTTTTGATGAACTTCCAGTAGAAGCTTGTTAATCCATGAAATGATCTTACCTCTCCAATGTTCACAACTATTGGCAACTCAACAATTGCTCTTTCTCAGGGTCCATCTTCATTCCTTCTACAAAAATCACAAATCCCAAGTATACCAATTCTATCTTCATGAAACTACATTTCTTGATATTTATCAACAATTTCTCTTCTCTCAACCTCTGAAATACTTGTCTAATATGCCACAAATGTTCCTCCTTTGTCTTACTAAAAATTAGAATATCATCCAAGTATACAATAACAAACTCACCCAAGAATTTCTTCAAAACCTCATTCATCAATTTCATGAAAGTACTTGGTGCATTAGTTAATCCAAAAGGCATGACTAACCACTCATACAATCCCTCATTTGTCTTTAATGCAGTCTTCCACTCATCTCCTTCTTTGATCCTGATATGATGGTATCCACTCTTCAAGTCTATCTTTGTGAAATACTTTGCTCCACTCAAACAATCCATGATGTCATCCATCCTTGGAAATGGAAATCTATACTTAATAGTGATCTTATTGATTGCTCTTGAGTCTGTACACATCCTCCATTCTCCATCCTTCTTCGGTGCTAACACTACAGGTACCACACATGGACTCAAACTTTCTTTGATCAATCATTTCCTCAATAGTTTTGTATTTTCAGCTGGTGTCATCCAGTGTGCTACTTTTTTAGGCAAACTAGATCCTATTATAAAGTCCATATGATGACTGATACTCCAGATTGGTGGCAATCCTTCAAGTACATTCTCTAAAATGATATCTTGGTACTCTGTCAATAATTCGGTTATCTCCTCTAGCAGGGGTTCTTCTTTTGCGGTAGCTATTTTTGCACTTTGGGTGCTGCACTTCTTTGGAATTAATGCAAAACACATGTTCTCATGTCTCAATCCATCCAAAAATTTCCTTCTATCCACTAAACAGATTCTAGCATTTACACAGACTTCACTTTTACTTTAATCTTCCAAAGGTATCAAGATATGTTTCTTTCCATTTTATGTTATAGTATAAGTATTCTTCCTTCCATCATGTATTTCCTTTCTATCATATTAACACAGTCTCCCCAATAATATCACACAATACCTCATCAACATAAGATCCTATATGAAATTTCACCAAACATTGTTCACTTACTAGTACCTTGTGCTCATCTTGATTCCATGCTATCTTGTAGGGCTTAGGATGTTTCAACCTTTCTAGATTCAGCTTCATCACCATCTCCTCTGAAACTGAGTTATCTGTACTACCACTATCAATGATAACTTTACAATATTTACCTCCTGATTTGCATCTTGTCAGGAACAAACTTTTCCTTTGCGGTGGTTCCTCAGTTGTATTTTCTTGAAATAAAGCTCTCCTCATGACTAATGACTCTCCCTTCTCTGGCTTTCCTACTGAACTAGGTGATCCAACCGATTCTTCCTCTACATACATTGCTCTTGCATTATTCTTTGTTCTTTTGCCTGTACTCCCTTGATGACATTCAAATGATCTATGTCCTTCTCCTCCACACTTAAAAAAGGTTCCTTTAAATGATAATTTGTCAAACCCTTTTTCATCTCTCTGGTATCCTTCATTGTGGTAAGAATTATGACTTCCTTTGTTGTTGCAATAGAAACTTTTATCATCTCTCTGATATGAATTATCATCTCTGTCTTCTTTCTAGTATGGGCTACTCTCCTTATTTTACTCTACATATGGTCTTTCTCCTCCGGAATGTGTTCTACCTCTCTACCTTTTCTCATGTCTCTTATTTAGTTTGTCTTCAACTTTCAGTGCGAATTGATATGCTTCTTCTACTATTGTCGTCCTCACCAAAGTTAGTTCTTCTTGAATGTTCATTCTTAATCCATTTATGTATCACACCACTTTCTCCTTGCTTGCTTCACTATGTCCAGCCCTGATAATCATCTTATGAAATTCCTCAGTGTATTCCTTCACATATTTCTCCTTTTGCCTCTAGTTTTGCAATCTCTTCAACAATTCCAACTCATAGTTAGTAGGTATGAATTGATTCTTCAATTTTGTCACCATTCTATCCCATTTTATGATTTTATCTTTTCCTCTCCTATTTCTATCCAATTGAACTTCTTTCCACCAAATAGCAACATGTCCTTTCAACTTAGTTTTTGCAAATCTCACCCTCTCAGGATCTTCAATTTCCTCATATTCAAAGTATTCTTCTATGTCATTTATCCAATCAATCAAGTCCCCAGGATTCAAATTTCTAGTATAGTTTGTAATCTCAATTCTAGGTCTCTTACCAATATTAGAAATAGATTTCAACATCTTTACCTGGTCCAATTCTTCTTCTTCTAGGGTTTCTTCATTTTGGTCAGTTGATTGAAATTCATCATCATCACTTTCATCCTCATATCTAGGGTTTAGTCCTCTTCTTCTATCTTCTTCTACAACATCCAATATAACTTTCATTGTCCTCATCATCTCGATCATTTCTTCCATTCTTCCAACAACATTGACCATAGTAGGAATCCTCCTTGGTGGCACCTCTTCCTAGAATCTGGTGCAACTGCCTCAATTTGGCGATCTGACTACAGGGTTGCAACTACCTCACAATTGACACTTTGTTGACAAACACAAGTAGACTACCTCAGGTCAGCGATATGTTCACCACAAGATCTTTTAGAATTCCTTCTCTCCCAAAGGATTCACAAACCTCACTCTAATACCACTTGGTGCAGTCATGGATGGAGGGTCCTAGGAATGGATTGTCTAACCATGCATCTAGAGTAAACACTTGAATAGAATGCAATGGAAGATTTTAATGCTTAATATATTAGACAATTACAATGCTTATATGCTGGCAATAGGTGGCTACAATCATGGGTTCATAAGCTTGTTTTCTAGGTTACAACATACATGAATGATATGGCATTGAAGTGCCTTTGAAAAAGGATTGTCTTACTACTCCATCATCAGATAACTAATTGCTTTCCTAGTGCAACTAAGAAATGCTTATATATCCTTTTGTAGCTCCAAGAATTCTCCGCCTCGGTCTTAAGAGATCTCAACGTCCAATGCAAGCTGAAACATGTAGGAAACATGTAGGTCGGCCTACAACTCTTGGTAATGCTCCACAAATTAATGGAACATGATGTGGTTCTCAATGAAGGCATATCGGTCCCATAGTAGCTTTAGACATGTTTCATTTGGCTCCATAAGACATGGGATTGCTCCACAAACCTTGTATACTCAAACTGACTGATGAATGCTCTATTCTGTGAATGCTGATGATCTTTTGATAGCGATAACTTTTCACAAGTAAGCCCAAATCTCATGAAATCAGAATATGATATAGCTGAGATAATGTAGAATGTAAGTCCTACTTTGCAATCTTTGAAATGATTATGCAGTAAAAAGCAATAGAAAGTTCTAGAACTGCAACTATCTGAAATGTAATTACAATGCAAGAAAGAAAAGAAAGAAAATATTTTTGGTTGATGCAAGATTGGTCTTCAACCTGGGATGCTCCTGCATCACCACATAACCACTTGTAATCATGAATCAAACATCATAACCCATACCTGCCAATCACATACATGATCATGTCGTGTCAATACTCAAAATGTACCTGCATATCCATGACACCATAATCATCATCATCGTTGTACCTGTACTCAACTCCCACTGAAATGAGACTCCTAGTCTCACACATGTATCAACCATGTCCTCAAGCTAGAAGACAACTTCTGTAGGTCTGTCTCCATCAAAGTCCAAACTTTGAAAACACTTGTAAAACTATAATTGGAAGTACCAAAATTGAAAAAATTATACCATGATGTTGGTCTCATAACAACATGCACTCCCACAAGTTTGTGCCCAAAGAATCATCCGAATACTCTCATAATCACACCTTGAATCTTAGGCTCCCACAAGTGGTCAAACAAGTACCAATCTCTCTACATACTAAACTAAAAATCTACATTATCCAAACTATAGTACACCACAAGAGCTCTCCAATTCCTATCTAAAATAAAAAATCTGATTCTGTATGCAAAAGTTATGAGCATAAAACTATTATGGAGCAATGCCTAGCTTTAGGCACCAAATTCTAACACAAACAGAAAAATTTGATAACTAAACTTGTACCACTATCTAGTTCTCAAAGAGAGCTTTTGGATGCCTATAAGAAGTTGAAAATCTAATACTGTGGGTGAAAGTTATGCCTCCCGAAAGAAAACACCCTTCAAGTGCTAAAAGAGGCCCCTAAGGGACCTGTCCGTACAACTTGCTAATGCTAGAATACATACAAAACATATGTGTTGATGTCAACATGATGTCATTCTTTATGTAGGTGGGTGTTTCCTAAGTGGCTTTGACATGGCGTGCTAGCGTGGCATGGTAGTTGGCATATTTGAAACTGGTATTAGACATGTTTTAATTTTCAAATTTCTAATTCACTGCCAGACTTGAAAAGGGTTTAAAATTAGTTTTATTTTTTATGTCTGCCATCTTGTTGTTTGGCTACCCACCAGCTTGAGATCCAGCCCTGCTAGCAAAATCCTATCGGATTGACCAAGGACTAGATGGGGGGCCTAAGTCTAGCCATCTATGGCCTTGCCGGCCAACTGCCAATTAGCTCTGATGCCAATGGTACCCCCACAGAACACTACAGGGTACGGGGTATGGTAGTCTGTAGATTGCCTTACCCCCCCAAATATATATATATATATATATATATATGTGTGTGTGTGTGTGTGTGTGTGTGTGTGTGTGTGTTTTAAAAATCTTTTTCAAATCTATTCTATAGTTTTTGAAACAAATAATTTTCAAATAATAAATTTTCTCAACTATAGAAAACATTGCATAGGATTTTTATTTTTCTAAAAACATTTTCCTTCTATAGATTGTTTGGTCATATGACCATACCTAGGGGGTCATTTTTTTGCTCTAGGCCCTGGTGACCAAAATAGGTTGAATTATATGTTTTCTTTATCTCTCAAGCCTCCTAGATCCAATGGTGAGGTTTGTTTTGTGCCAGGAGGTCATTTGTAAAAGTTCCTCCTCAAAACCCTCATATGAATGCACATCCAAGAAACCCTCTTTGCCAAGATTTTTCAAGAGTTAGATCTACAGTAAACATAACAAATCTGCAACACCCAATACCCTAAATCTGCAAAACAACACCTACATAAACTCTTTTAATGTCCCAAACCTTTCTTGCATTGCCATGGAATCAACTTTTCTCCAAAACCACTCAAACAAGGGTTATACAAAACCATGGAGCTCACACCTCCCTCAACCATGAAAATATCTTTGATACCACTTGTTAGGAATTCACAGGTTGATCAAACCAATTCCTACATAACCCTATGAGAGAATATGATGTATACAAGCTTACAACAATTCCATAATGCAAAGATCAAATAGACAAGCATCAATATAACACAAGATATATCCTGGGAAAACCCTCAAGAGGGAAAAATCTAGCCTTCAAAAGCATCCACACTCAATGTATTATTCAACAATGCAACATTACAATTGTCTTACAATGTCTCATGGACACTCTTGAAACATGAAGCTCCTCCAATGCATCCTCCATGTGTCCAAGCATGTAACCACACATCCTATGCCATGCTTCACATATGCACTTACAAGAGAAAACCAATACAATGACAACCTACAGCCAAACAACCAACCAGCCAACCCCAACTACTAACCATGTGCTATCTTTTATAGAATCATGCTCACACAAATACAATATGTAGTATAGGGAAAACCATGTGTTCCAAAAACCATGGATACACAAAACCATTGACCCCTCATTTAATATTTGTAACTAAGTTTTCACTTTATACCTAATATTAAATCATTTCCCAATTAATTGTTCTATGTCTCCCACACATAAAATAACTAACCCAATGTTACATACAACTTGTACAAGTGGCACCCAAATAAATATCTAATGTGGCTAAACACATGAATTAAGATGCAGCACAAATAAATATTTATTTTACATAAATAAAATATATCAATAGTATGCAAGGTGTATAACACACCTTTTCCTAACAGTAATCAATAAGAATGTGGTATCATAAATTTGATGCTTTCATATCATATCGTGACTTTATTAGAATTAAGGTAGATCATTGTGTGTATTTTAAATTAATTAATGATCAGCTACTAATCATTGTTCTATATGTTGATGATATGTTATTTATTAGAAATTATTAGAGAACTTAAGGGTCAGTTATTTGGTATATTTGATATGAAAGATTCAAGGGCTACAAAATGCATTTTGGGTATGGAAATCTACAAGGATTGGACTAACAAAAATAATGGTTAAATCAGAAGAAGTATGTTGGAAATATTTTTGTAACATTTTTCCATGCAGGATTATGAACTAGTTAGTATTCCCTTTCTAGTTGGCACTAGGCTATCTCTTGAAGAATTTCCTAAGATAAACAAGGATCTTGAAGAGATGATATACCAATACTATGGGAAGACTCATGTATGCCATGGTCTATATAGGACCTAATATTTGCTAAGTAGTGGGAGTTCTGAGTAGGCTTATGTTGAACCATGGTAAAGATCACTATCTACTTATGTTAAAATGGTTTTTAGATATTTATGAGGAACATCTAACGATTTCATTTGTTATCATGAGACTAATAATGTGGGCATGATAGTTGATGTACACGGCTTTATTGATTTTGATTGGGCTAGTGATCTAGATTAAAGAAGGTCTACAAGTGGCTATGTCTTTACTTTGTTTGGAGGCATAACTGTTGAATGAGTGAACAACAACCTATAGTCATTTTGTCAACTACAAAAGTAGAGTACACGGCTATGACACATGCTTGTAAGGAGGTAGTGTGGTATGACAGATTATGCTTAGGTATTGGCTTTCAATGTAAATATATTTATAATTAAATACAACAATTAAAGTGTCATTTGTTTGTCTAACAACCAAATGTATCGTGCCTACACAAACCACAATAGTGTTTTGTATCACTTTGTTTAGGAAATAGTTGAGAGTGGTAGAGTCATGTTACAAAAAGTGGATACTTTAGAGAATGTAACAAATTCTCTCACTAATCTAGTGAGCACGAAAAATGTTTAGTTGGTGTAGGGAGGCCATCGGCCTCAAATCCTCTAGTACTTGATTTGATATTTTGTTAGATTTTAGTGTTGAAGGTTCCCTTTTTGCTCTTGCAAGATTTTAAACAATTGGGAGAATTTTGGGATAAGATGTCTCATCCTTGTAATCATAAGGTTCAAATTAAATACTTTTGTATGCATTCACTATTTCTTCTTCTATGTATTTTGTCTTCACATGGAGAGTTGGTGTCCCATTTGGAGATGAGATGGATTTTGTCATTTAGTGGATTTTTTCCTCACATGAGGAGGTAGGCATCCCACTTTTGTCTTGGCATGATTTTCCATGTGTTAGCATCTTGGAAGGTATGTAAGAGCATCTTGACTAGTCTTCTTGGGAGTTACATGCGACATACTCTTATGACTAATAAGAGCATGTAGGAGGGAGGTTATATTGGAATCTTGACTAGCCTTATGATAGAGTTGTACACTTTTCATGAAGATTTTAATACATAGGAGAATGAAGACAAGTTGGATGCCTAAGTTTGGGTAGTCAAACATTCTTGGTTATTACATTATGACATGTAAGAATATGCTAATAATAGCCTAGGGAATCTTAGACCAAGGAGGTTGTTGGGATTTGAGTCCAACCAATTTACGCACCATACTTCCTTTGGGCTTTTAAATGTTTTACCAAAACCATCCCATGGTTTCACTTTGTAATTCTCCTATAAATTGGAGATTGGAGTAGGAGGTTTCATACATTGTTTTTTAAGATATAAAGGTATTGAAGTGCTATAAAAATTTAGATAGATAAGTTGTGTTGTAACATTATTTATCATTAATACAATATTGGGATCTCTTTAGGTGTGGAGTTTTTCACTAAAGGGTTTCTCCATGTATATCTCATGTTATGGTTTGCATCTCTTTTTATGATTATTTCCATTTCAAATATGATCTATCACTATTATTGAATTTGTTGCATTAAGTTACAACATATCTCACTTATTTAGTTAACTCAATTTTAACACTTCTTAAATGAAGGCAAAGAGGGCATTGAGACCTTGGAATACACTAAAAAATGGACAAAACCCAAAAGGAAATAAGGATCAAATAAGTTCTATATCTAATTTAAAAAATAGACAATTAAAAATACACATTTAAAAATAAAATAAGAAAATAAACCTTAAAGGGAAAACCCTAAGGGATGTAAGATTAGATGGGTTCACCAATTTATGTGAGAGAATAAAACCACCCTACAAAAAATTATCTACGGACAAAGCATTAAATCAATAATGGTCAGAAAATAACTCTAGATAAAGACCAAGATAGTAACACTAGGCGGACACACATTTTGAAACTGATAAAGAAGGTGCAAATACTTAGCTTCATTTGCAATGTGGGGATATTCTACTATAGAGTATGCTATGTGATTTAATCTAATGATTTGCTATTATATTTGAGATTGTGACACTTTGATGTACTACTAGATAATTTGTGTTATGCTTCAATTTAAACTCATAGTTGTAAAATTGATCCCCCACATATGTGGCTTCGACTTGTGTGCTTCTAATCCTCAAAAACACAATTGTCTTTGATAGCTAGACTTGGTGGTATATAAAGATACCATTTGAGTTTGTTTTTCCTTAATCATGTTGATCAGTGTTTTTGCACACAACTTAGATAAAATACTAAGTATCTTATCTCTCATAAAGAGAATTAGATACCAAAGAATGGAAAATGACTACCCCAAGGTCTATACCAACCAGGTGTTGGCCTTTACAAGAAAACTCCGTTGTTTGATGTCTTTACTATTCCAACAAAGGGCCTCACATGAATTTTGGACAAACGTCAACAAACAAGGTTAAACTGTACATAAACCAATTAGTTTTAAGATTTAGCAATGTATAAAAAATTGATCCAAACATATATTTCCATGAAATGCATCATTTCATCCTATAACCAACAATATACTTGTATACACCTAAAAGTGGCACGTCTCAGTCTAAATAAATATTCTTAATATTTATTTCATTTTAATTCCTCTATCAATAAATAAATAAATCAATTTATTTATTCGATTCATATTCCTCTAAATTAATTAAATATCAAATTATTTAATTACCTCTTCTAATGTCTTCCAATAACTAAATAAAATCCTTTATTTAATTAAATTCTTCCAAATCCTCTTATCAACAATTAAATAATTCTTAATTATTTAATTAAGTTAATTATTCCTCCAAATTTAAATAAATCAATCAAATTTATTTAAATTCTCTCAATCTCTAAAAATAAAATATAATCAAATATTTTATTTATTCTTCCAAAGCATGCACAAACAATTAAATAAATTTATTTATTTAATTTGCTTTTTTATCTTCTAATTCCTCAAAAATCTTCCAAATCTTCTAAAAATAAATCTTCTTCTTCATGCACACAAAATTAAATAATTTATTATTTAATTTCTCTCAAATCATGCAAAAGTAAATCACAAGTTGAGTTAACTGACTCAATCAATCTTGTTTTTATCAACAACTCTTAAATTAGAAAAAAGCATTCTAATTTATGAAAGCAAATCTTATCTTTATAAAAGAAAGTAGTTAACTCAAACAAAACAACTTTTTGTGTGACACTTGTCTTCTTTCTATTCATGCACATCCTCTCAAGTCTTCTATACCGTCGATCTTTTCTCTCACAAGTCTATAAATTGAGCCATATTCCTCCATTTCTATCATCCAAGATTTTAGTAAAGTTACTCTACAAGAATTACAGCGTGCCTTTGGCGCCCAAATTCCTCCATTGCTTGCGATCACCCTTTTATCATTGCAATTGTTTTGAAGAATCTCTTCATTGCAAACCTATCATAGCCATTCCCACTTGACATCTTGGAAATAGCAAGGAAATGTACCTTCTGAGGGCCATATTCATACATAAGATCATTTGAGATAGGTGACCAATGGAAGCCACAAAGTAAAGAGGTTTGCAAGGTTTGAGGTCTTTGTATTGGCAAGAGACACTATGTAGCTTCATTGGTGTTGTCATTGATGGCAACAAAGACCACTCCACACATCCACAGGACATGGTGTATCTTTACCGAAAGTCAGATTGAAGAATACTTTGGTCCGGTAAGCAAGAACAAAGCATGCAGCAAGGTCCGACAGTCAAGTCCGGATCTCTTAGAGGAAGTATTTTTGTAAAGTATGGACTTGGGGAAGTCAAGAGGAATACCTTGACTAATAGATTCTAGGGATTGAGCCTCCGGTGATGAAAGAGTGAAGAGATATGAGCATCTAAGTATTGGGGTCTGGTTTGGTAGAGTAGACAGAGGAAGAACTGACCAACAGAGCATCAGAATTATTCTGGATGAGATATTGATGGTGATCAAGGTTCTTAAGGTATCATCCATGATTGGCCACCATGTTAGATGACTTCTATAAGTATCTCCTTAATTTGCATCACTTGGTAAGCAAGGATTTTGCTGACAGACTAGAGTTTGGGAAAATATTGACTATTTCGGATGCCGACTAAAAAGAGGATGAAATCCCTTTGGCAGATATATATACCAAATGGATTTAGATGTGAAGTGTGTGTGTTGTGTATTGTGTGGTGCGAAGAAAAGTAGACGAGTAGTGTGAAGGTAGTAAGACAGGTCCGGAATGTAACAGGACACCAACACCTAAGAGAGTAAGAATGAAGTGTAGCAGATCAGTATATTGGGCTTAACCGAAACTGAACCTTAGGATATGTGGATGCTTCTCATCAGTTCACGTATCTAGTTTCCTTGTATAAACTATTGTAGGCAGTAAGCCTCTTGTGAGCAGTGTGCTCGAGCAGTGAGCCCTAATTGGCAAGTGCCATTTTGTACTGTCTTATTCTTCTAATAGAGAATACAATCTTGGGTTAATCACCATGTGTTTTTTCCCCTAACAAGGTTTTCGACGTCAAAATCATTGTGTCATGTGTATTGATGTTATTTCCATTTCATGGTTATGTTTGCTTATTTAATTTAATACTGCACTAATTGATAAGGAAATTTAGAAAGATGAAATAATTAAGATAACTAATTCACCCCCCCTCTCAGTTATCAACAATTGGTATTAGAGCCAAGTTCCTCCAAAAAGAGCCTAACAACTTGAGGAAGATCTGAGAACTCAAATGGATGTGTATGGTATGAGGGAACAACTTTAGTCTACCTCAGATGATCTTGAGCAATCAAACTCTAAAGTCAATGAATTGAAGGAAAGACTCAAATAGGTTGATGATTTCATAAATTAACTAAAAGGGAAACTAAGTATCTCTATGAAAAAGAGAAAAGATCTACTTCAGCAATTAGCAAGTCAAAGTGAAGACAATGGTACAAATGAAGATCTGAAGGAGAAAACCAAGTTATGTGAAAAGCTATCAAAAGAGGTCATTATGGTAAGACATGAAATGGAATCAGGAGTTATGAAATTCACCCAAGAAATTGAAGAGAAAAGAAAAATTGAAGATGATCTAAGACAATCTCTCAAGGAGAAATCAGAAGACTGCCACAAAATGGATAGAATAATCAAGCATCTAGAGTCTGATCTTGAAGATGCTAGAGATAATGAAGAAAAACTTGAGAATCAAATTGACACTCTTAAAAAGGATCTTCAAACAGCAAATGAATACAAAGAGAAATTCAAGATAAGTTCTGCTCAACTTGAAGTTCTTCTTGAAATCCAAAAGAGGGTAGATGACAAGCATGGTTTGGGATATGAGAAAGGTGAAAGCTCCGGATCCGGTCAGAAGAATTTTGGATCAGGAAATCTAAGGAACAGGCCTAGAAGACCTCCGGTAAGGCAACCTAATGCTCAAAGATATCCATCTTTCAATGGATACTGCCACAACTGCAATAACTTTGGTCATAAAGCTAATCAGTGCAGAAAGAGAATAAATCAGACTAATACATCCTTCTCCGAACAGTGTTTTAACTGCAAAAGGTATGGTCACAAATCTCATGAATACAGAAATATGCAAATGAATAATTCATTCAATGGTAGATGCTTTGCATGCAATAGAATGGGACATATGGCTAATCAATGCAGATCAAGAGGATATCATTCAAATATGTAAAGAAATGTTGTTTGCCATAATTGTAATAGATCTGACCATATTGCCAAATTCTATAGAAGTAAGAATCAGGACAAAAGGGGTCCGGTGCATCATAATCAGGATCAAGACAAAGGAAAAGGAAAAGTGAATGCAGATGAAGTTAAAAGTGAGATGAACAAGATTTGGCTGAAGAGAAGTACATAAAATGTAGGGGATGGATCCATACCAGAATCTAGTGTTGATATTCCTTCCAAAAATTAAAAAGTGAGCTCTGGCTCAGGGGGAGACACAAGGAAAAATATTTTCCCCCAGCCAGTTAATTGGTGCTTGAAATTGGCACATGGGAAGTTGCAGAATAAAAGGATTCTCAAAGAAACATCTAAAGAAAGCTTGGTAAAGATATGAAAGATCTGCAAAAAGATTTGAAGAGTCTAATCTTCCAAGATTGATCCAGTTTAACAGTCATCCGGTAAAACAGGATTATCATAGTTAAATCTGGTATGATTCAAATTTGAGGCATCTTGTTCTGTGGATAGATCAAGTGTTTAGGGAAAGTAAGATAATTTTTTATTAATCACCAAGGATAACTCTAAGTATATCTCAGTGATTTGGAAAAAGATTTTTCTCAAAATAAGAAGAACCAGGCAACCAGAATGACTTGAGTTGCGCATTTATTGCAATATGAAATTAGGGTTTTCCAAGAAATAAAAGGGTTCATTCACTCATCATTTGGACATTTGCATTCAAGAAGAAGAGAAAAGGAGCTCTACAACAAATTATCTCAAATTCTCAAAAGATCAACCGTTGAAGTCGATTCATCCATCAAATTAATCTGGCTGATTCAGCGAACCCTAGAAGCACAAAAGGTATTTTTCGTTATTGAATATTTCTCTACAAAAATCTTTTGAAGATGACTACACCGAATGTTGTAAAGATCACTGATAGGCCGTGTCCTAAATTCAAGAAACATCTATATAAATCCCTAGAAGTTGATCCCCTAGGTGCCTTTTCAAGCATTCCGCATGGGGTTTTGCATGTAGAAGATTTTAGGGCATATATTCATGCAAATATTGAAGAATTTGGGGAATCTAAGCTGGTTGATATCTATCACAAGCATTTGATAGATGACTCATTTGAACTCAAAACTCAATATAAAGCCATCCGGGACAAGCATTTTGCACAATGCATTTATTTCCCCTGTTTTGTAGAAGATGAATGGATCTAGTATGTTCTAAGTAGAATGCATGATAACTTTATATGGTTGATGAGGCCATTTAAAATAACCAAGGATGCCATTAGGGCAATAACTGGATTGCACTCATCTGGTGGGATTCCTATTCTTAAATCTGTCAAGAATCAAACTGTGAGTGAAGCTACTGGATCAAAATTTGACAAAAGAGTAATGACAATATAAGACATCACTGATCTAGATGTCAAGTTTGCCTCCATGATCATCGGTTATAAGATATATCACTCTAGAAGGGAAAATTCAATACCTAGAACTGCAATTTACACTGCTTATGAAATGTTGAGGAAAAATGCAGATTATGATCTTTGTGAACTCCTTCTGAGCCAGCTAATGGAAAACCTACAAAAGATCAAGAAGGACAAGAAGAACTCCTTCAAGTATGGTGGGCTGATACTGTGCTTGTTCTTCTACTTCATGAATGAGCTTCCTAGATCCAATGGTTGGGTATGGTAGAATGATAGACCAGTAGCCATCCAAATCAGAGATTATATACATGGGCTTGGTGATGCCAAGGCATAGAATATAACACTCTAGGGCTATTTCAAGAATTTTCAAAGCATGATGCAAGCAAGAGAGAGAATCCCCCAATCTTTAGTTGAAAAGTATAAAGATACAGTATGCTTTATGGTAGAAACTGATCAATGTCTAATGGAGGCAGTAGAGCCAAGAATAGTCTGGATCATGCCAATGGGGTATGAAGTAGATGAGAAAATTGTTGAGCTACATGTTCAACACATGCTCAGTCAATCCAAGGATCCTAAAGTAGAAAGGTTTGGAACCTTTGAAGAATTAAGTGTGAAGATCCATGTGGAGCTAAGACAACCGGAAATAAAAAGAAAAGTGAGGAGGGAAGTAGAAGAGTTTGCCAAGAGGCATGGAATTGCAAAAGAGGCACTTGATGCAAATAGAGAGAAGACAGAAAGGGCAGAGAAAGAAAAAGAAAAAGTAGAGAAAGAAGGTGCTCCAGTGGAAGTCCCCTCCTGGACCAGATCCTCTAAGACCTCTGCACCTACTACTGCAAAGAGCTCAAAGGCATCTAAACCAAAAGCAAAATCATCTAGTAAAGCAGAGAAAAGAACTAAAACAAAGGCCACAAGGTCTTACATCAGTCAGAAGGATGATGGAGAGATAGAATCAGATGAGGAAATAAAGAAAATGAAAAAGAAAAGGAAAACATCCGGTGAACCCTCTACTAAAGAAGTAATAGAAGAATTTGTTGAAAGGCCCACTCTGTCCTTAGATGATGTAGTTAAAGCAGTTACTATGGATGGGAACCTACAACCATTAATAGAATTCTATGATGCATATAATGATGCAGATAGAAAGATCTTGGAGGAAGCCACAGTTAAGTACTTGAACATATACAATAAGGGTTTTATTGAAATCATATCTCTCATTCCCAAAAGCCTAGAGAAGGAATTAGAGATAAGAAAGAATAATGCTAGGGCAAAGGACCTTGAGATTCAGGAACAGATAGCCATTCAGCTCTTTCCTTCAATCACTCCAAAGCAAATGAATATGATCTTCAAAGATTGCAAGGATGAGTTCCGAAGCAAAGCTAGAATGAATCAGCTTATGCTTGGCGAAACTGACAAAATAAGAAAAGAGATAGAAGAGATTCTCTGGAATGTATACAAAAAATTCAACATTCCCATTATAGAGGACTTAGATGATGAAACCTCTACCATGGATGACAAAGAAGAATCCATTAAGATAGTAGCAAAAGAGGCAAAGGAGACTAGTGAAGAAAAAGCTAAGGACTTAGATTCCTCTGTTCCAGAAGAGAAAGTCCAAGGAGAAGTAAATCCAGATTCTCCAGCAGTCTCCAGATCCAAAGGAGAAGAAATAATAGAGGAGAAAGAAGAAAAAGTGAATGGAAGAGAAGAAGGTCAAGCTGAGAAGAACACAAGTGTTAGTGCAGAAGGAAAGAAAACTTTGTCTCTGGCAAGAGACACTACAGAAACTATCAAGGATTTCTTGACTAAAGAAATGATGGAGATTGATGAACCGGAGTTACTTCAAGGACCATTTGACTTTGATTCTCTCTCCTCGGTTCAAACAATGAAGATAGCATCCTTTGCCCAAGCAAAGGTTAAAGAGAAACTTCTAAAGTCTCACATGGAAGACTGTGAGATGCTAGAAATTGCATCCGGTGTGCTTGAAAAGATCATGCCATCCTTTTAGAAGGATTCCTCAGCTTCTTCATCCGGTAATCTCAAGTCTCTTGTTAGTTCTGTCAGCACTCATTTTGAATCTTTAGAGAAATCAGCTGAGGTAAAGGTCTGGAAAGAGTTTTTGGATAAGAGATTCTCCAAGTTACAAGGCTTAATAACCAATAATAGGAGAAATATGGATATAGGGATAAAGAGCTTAGAAAATGCTCTTAAGGATGGAGGAGAAGTATATAAATTTTGTATATCCTGGACTAAAGCAACAAAGGATATTGAGAAGAAAGTGAAAGAACAAGAGGATAAACTGTTAAGCCTCTCTCAAAATTTTGATCCTCTCACTGTATCCATAATAAACTAGGAATGTCAAACTATTGTAGTCATGAATGAGATTAAAAAGCTTGAGAAGGAGAGGAAGAACATATTAAGTAGGATGGGTGAACTTAGAGGGATGATTATCCCTAAATTAGAGGCCATGCATGAGGCCCTAACTGATGCCCAGACCACAACCTGAACCAATGATCTGACATATCTTAAGAGGGCAGAAGCTTTTGCATTCCTGTTGGGTGGTCACATCTCAATTTTGGATAGGATGAAGCAGAGTTGGGCAACAAAATTTGCCCAGTTGAAGACATCTTTTGCAGATACAATTCAATATATGTAAGTGTATCATGTATTTATACTTATGTGGCTAAGTATAGTTGATTTTTTTGAGGATTGTTGGTGTGTGGATTCTACCCTTTGCCATTGATGTCAAAGGGGGAGTGAGGAGCAGTGAAAAATGTGGAATCCAGCTAAGGGGGAGCTCCAGAAAAATGTACATTAGAACAGAGCATCAGCCAAGGGGGAGTGTAGTGTGACACTTAGTCATTTTTCACTAAGTGTTGCCATCAATGCCAAAGGGGGAGATTGTTGGCAAGAGACACTGTGTAGCTTGATTGGTGTTGTCATTGATAGTAACAAAGACCACTCCACACATCCGCAGGACATGGTGTATCTTTATTGGAAGTCAGATTAAAGAATACTTTGGTCTGATAAGCAAGAATAGAGCATGCAGCAAGGTCCAACAGTCAGGTCTGGATCTCTTAGAGGAAGTATCTTTGTAAAGTGCAGACTTGGGGAAGTCAAGAGGAATACCTTGACTAAGAGATTCTGGGATTGAGCCTCTAGTGATGAAAGAGTGAAGAGATATGAGCATCTAAGTATTGGGGTCTAGTTTGGTAGAGTAGACAGAGGAAGAACTGACCAATAAAGCATCAGAATTATTTCGGATGAGATATTGGTGGTGATCAAGGTTCTTAAGGTATCATCCATGATTGGCCAATATGTTAGATGACTTCTATAAGTATCTCCTTGATTTGCATCACTTGGTAAGCAACGATTCTGCCGATAGACTAGAGTTTGGGAAAATATTGACTATTCCAGATGCTGACTAAAAAGAGGATGAAATCTTTTTTGCAGATATATATACCAGATGGATTTAGATGTGAAGTGTGTGTGTTGTGTATTGTGTGGTGTGAAGAAAAGTAGAAGAGTAGTGTGAAGGCAGTAAGACAGGTCCAGAATGTAACATGACAGCAGCACCTAAGAGAGTAAGAATGAAGTGTAGCAGATCAGTATATTGGGCTTAACTGGAACTGAACCTCAACATATGTGGATGCTTCTCATCAGTTCAAGTATCTAGTTTCCTTGTATAAACTATTGTAGGCAGTAAGCCTCTTGTGAGCAGTGTGCTCAGGCAGTGAGCCCTAATTGGCAAGTGCCATTTTGTACTATCTTATTCTTCTAATAGAGAATACAATCTTGGGTTAATCACCCTATGATTTTTCCACTAACAGGGTTTTCCACGTCAAAACCATTGTGTCATGTGTATTGATGTTATTTCCATTTCATGGTTATGTTTTCTTATTTAATTTAATACTACACTAATTGATAAGGAAATTCAGAAAGCTGAAATAATTAAGATAACTGATTCACCCCCCCTCTCAGTTATCAAGACTTTGTTTGTTTGATCTTCTTTGTTTCTTATTTCATTGAGTTTATTGGATTACTTTGATATTATTGATAATCATTCCAATTTTTTGATAACATTTTTGGCACCCACCGTGGGGCCTTGCCCCAATTTAACCTCAAAACTGAGTTTTTGTGAGTTAGGTTACGTACACAGGGAGATTCTGTGCATTTGTTCAATCCTAACATGCATTTGTTCCCTGAATCAATGCATTCATCCAAAAAAGTGTCTTCTCAAAGTCAAAATCAGGCAAAAAGAATAGAGTTGCGCATTTGTTCCATCCTGCTGTGCATCTGTTCTGTCCTGCTATGCATCTATTCTCCATTGAATTTTTAGAAGCATTTATATATTCTTTCTATGCATTTATTCATTCTTTCAATGCATATGCTTTTGTGCATTTGTTCATTCTTTCAATGCATATGTTTTTGTGCATTTGTGCTCTGTTTCTGCGCATATATTCATTCTTTCAACACATTTGTGCTCTATTTCTATGCATATATTCTCTGTAACTGTGCATTTGTTCTAATAGTGACTTTGAGTTATTTCTTGTGATTTTTCTAATGCTAAACATCTTCTTAGAGGAATATTCTCAGATCTACTTGCAAGTTAGGGGCTAGTTTAGTCATATAGCTGCATTTGTTAACTCATCTCTAGATCTAATTAGCCAAAGGAAAGTAAATGGATTGTTCATGCAAATCTCATTTAGCTCTAACTAGGAGGATTGTAATTTGATCTTGCTACATCAACAACTCAAACATAGTCCCTACTAGAAGGATATAAAATTGAACTATTGCTATCTTGCTTCTTTCAAAGTTAACAAATCATGTGTGTGCCCAAGTAGCTTAACTCATTTAGTCTTTTTCATTTTAACTAGGGGAAAAGAACCATTGTCTTCCGTGTATTGGAATGATACTAGGCCTATGCTCTCCCCTATCCTGGGTGACTAAAATGTCAAACATACCATTTCACATGTTTTTCCTTTAGAGAGGCCTACCCTTAGATATCCTTCCGTCCAAGTGGGAATGACCTTAAGTGGTAACAAGCTAAAGCCAAGCTCTACCAAGCCACTATAAATAAATTGTGTTTGGAGTGAAAGCTTCAAACAACGAGTGAAGTTAAGTTATATCAATAGCCAACCTCCCCCAAAACCCTCCAAGGCGCAACCCTTGCAGGTTGGGAGACTTCATAATGGAGAGTAGCGCTTACTAATCATCCTTTGTTTTTCATAGCCAAAAACGCCTATAAGCCAGTGCAAGGAAGGGCGATTGTCACCTCCCAAAGATGCCTCAACTAGAAATAGTGAGAATTCAGTTTATATTGTCCCAGCTAGCCTAGGATTTGTACTTGCTTTTTAGTCAAAAAGAGTCCAAAAATTACAAAAAAAGATTAAAAAAAACCATGAAAATATTCTTTGTGTTTGCTATCTTCTTACCATAATTGCGAAATTAGATCAAAAAGACCAACTTGTAGCCAAGAAAACAAAAACACCAAAAAATGTGCCAAGAAAATTGCAAAAACATTCCAAAAAAAACTAGAGCTACTCATTTATCCTGCAGAGCTGCTCATCTGTGTCGACCTACCACACATTTACTACAAATTTTTGAGCATTTGTTTCCTGTTATTGCACTTTTATCCTTCCCCAGAGATGTGCATTTATCTTGACCTATTGCGCATACACGCTCTATTTCAACGCATCTGTAGCTATGCATCCAAGACAGTGAGCTTTTATGCATCTTTTGAGAGAAAACTTTTAGCATTTCTGGATACCCATTTTAGCCTTGTTCGAGTTTCTGAGATCAGATTTACCGTGTAGTCGCTTCTCCCAACCATTTCCATATCAAACCCTCTCTTTCATTAGTCATCTTGTCCACCTTTTACCAGGTCTTCCTGTAAACAAGTCAAAGTATCCATATCAGATTAGTACAAGACCTTTTTCAGATCATTTTAGATTCAAGTAACCCCAGTAAGTCTCCACTATCAAGGATCGAACATCCTTTTCTCTCAGAACTTCACTAGTGGTCTTGGTGCAAGAATAGTCTCTACATAGTAAATGGGTACCGGCTATCCTTACTTGTGGCATCTTGTGTCGACCAAATTACTTGGAATCATTGATCAAAAGAGTCCCTTGTTCGAATCTCATCACCACAAGTATCCTCTTCTCAACAATCTCCACTAGCACCTTACCAAAATCTCTAGTTTCACCCCACATCTTTCCACGTCGCCTTGCATGGTCTTAACTAGATCCCATAAACAAAAGCAACTTGAAATGGCCAGAACATTTGACAGAATTGTATCCCCTCACGATAGTTATGAGGAAATCTCTCGTGAGGAGTACCAAGGAGCCCTCCAAGATCAAACATTTCAACGCATGATGGACAAAGTGCTCAACGAGGACCCTCAAAAGTACTTTCTTCATCTTGCAAACCAAGGACTTAGACTCCCCACTGACTTTGATGTCAATGCATTAAAAGAACTAGGAGAGGAAAGAACTCATGAAAAGAGCACAAATGAGGAAAGATCCCTTGACAAAGACAAAAGTAAGAAAACAACAGACCCCAACATACCTCTAGATGCATTAACGAAACAAGTTGAGAGCCTAATGCAAAAATTGGTGGATCTCCAAATGGGGCCACCCACTAGAACTTATTCATTGGAGGATATCTCACCATATCCCTTCAACAAAATCTTGAACATGGTACCCTTCCCCTTTCGGTTCGAAGTTCCTAAGTTTGACAAATACAAAGGAAAAGGAGACCCAAGAGATCACATTAGGGAATTTAGTGATGCGTGCCTAGAAGTAGCTCACAATGAAACTTTCCTAATGAGACTATTCCCTAGATCTCTAGGTGGGCAATCCATGGAATGCTTCTCATGACTTCCCCTGGGTATCAAAAATTTTGATGAGGTAGTAAACAAGTTCATCACACACTTCTCATATAACATTGAACATGAAGTTTCCATGCTTGACCTATGCAATACAAAGCAAAAGAGTGGCGAATCCTTTGCCACCTTCTTACAAAGATGGAGACAACTTGTGAGTAAATGCTCATATCACGTGCCTAAGAAGCAAATAATGGAAATGTTTATCCACAACCTTAACCCTGATCTAAGTTACTAGATCTAAATTCAATGCCCTACCTCATTTATGAAAGTCATTGAGATGGGATTATTTATCAAGAAAGCTATGATCGCCAAGGGGCAAATAAAGTTGTACAAGGACACCCCTAACTCTAACTACACCATGGACAAGTCAAAGTTTTGGACAAAGAACAAAAATATCATCAATGATGGAGTAGTTGATGCCAAAGTAGCGGCTCCCAAATAACAACCAATCTTCACTCTCAAAGGAGAGGCAAGCAATGCTACACCAAACAAAACCTTCCCTCATGAGCCAAAGCCATGGTTCACCTCTACTCCTAGACAAAAATTCACACCGCTAGGGAAGTCCCAAGAGTCTGCATTAAGAAAGCTATTATCCAACAATGAGATCACTCTTCCCCCCACTAGCGATTATGAACCTCAAGTAAAACCTCATTATTGGAAAGATACTAATTTTTGTGAATATCATAGAGGAAGAGGCCATAAGACCAATGACTGTATCCATCTGAAACATGCCATTCAAGATATACTTGACCAAAATCAGGTAGGCACTAAAGAACATACCTCTAATGAGATGCATGTGGCATACAAGGATCTACTCCTCAACCACTATAGGCCATACAACAAAAACAATAATAACAACCACAATAGGCATAATCAAAACAATGGGCACAATAGTGCCAACTATGCTAACATGTCGTTTGATTATACCGTCAACTGCATATCAGAGTACATCCCACAAGTCAATGTGGTCACATTCAACCAACAATCAGGACCCAACAAAATTGATTGCAGCATCATCACCCGCAATGGTAAGGTCACGTTAAACACACTTCCTCCAAGGTCATCACCTTCTCCGTCTAACTCCCATAAGTACAGTGTCATAGACCGACTTTGGAAAACTCCTACCCACATATCTATCTTAGAGTTGTTACATCTATCCCCCTCCCACAAGGAATATCTCGATAAAGCCCTAGTGGAAACAACTGTGCCCACGAACCTGGCCCAAGAGAAGTTTCAAGCCATGGTAGGAAATCTAGCCTCCTCTAGCACCATATTGTTCACCGAACAAGATGACCTATCAGTATCCCAGCCTCATAACACACCCTTGCATATTGTCGCCTTCATTCATAAACACCATATCAAAAGAGTTCTCATTGATGGAGGAGCCAGTTTAAATATTTGCATGCTCAAGCTAGTCCTTACATTAGGCTTCTCAAAAACTACAGTGGATCCTAGGAAAAAAATTACTATTAAGGCCTATGATGAAGAAGAAATAACTACTAAAGGAATAGTGGTGTTAGCGATACAAGTTGAACCAGTAATAAAGGACATTGTTTTCCAAGTCCTCGATAGGGAGCTAGCCTATAACATCCTCCTAGGTAGACCCTGGATTCATGCCATGAAAGTTGTGCCTTCTACCTACCACCAATGCATCAAATTCCCTCATAACGGCAAACAGATCACCATCCAAGGTTATCTGAATCCTTTTCAGCATTGTAACACTATCGGCTTAAAGCCTGATTGCATCATTCCCAACAATAGAGCTTCCACATCCCCCATCTCACAGCATGATTCTACCTTTGAAGCTTCCTCGTCCAAGCCCAAAGAGCAGAAAATGACAATAAAAGAAACAAGGGTAGGGGAATACTCTATCGAGCATAGCCTCAACTTAGCTAAAATGCCTCTATCTCCAAGATACTTTTAATGACCTACATCTAAGTACATTCCAAAACCATTTGCTCCTCCTAAACCTCCCATAGCTCCATTTGTAAAATGGGGGACCCTATCAGATGAGAGCGAGGAAAGAGATATCTTGCAATGGCTCTACATAGAAGAAGATAACACACAACAAGAATCACCTAAGCTCCCAATGGAAATCTATGGGCGTGGTGAGTCTATCCTACATATAATGGGTTATGAAGGACAAGGTCCCATTGGCCTAAGAAAAAAAGGAATAATAGAACCCATCCAACCTCCTCATCCTCATTGGCAAGAAATACAAAAGGGTCGGGATACAAGGACAAAGGTAAAGCTAAGGCCAATGCTTGTTTTGTGGAATAGATCCATAACCTACAAGAAGACAATGACATAGACTCTAATGAGTATGAGGGGGATGAACTCACAGAGCACTCCTATGAGGACAAAGGAGTTGACACCATTCAAACCTATATCCCCTACCGTGAGGGACAAATGCTAACGCATAGACCATTAGAATGTGATTCGTTAACTCCTAAGAGTACAACTTTCAAGGAAGGTCAGAGTTCCAACGTGATAAACAATCTTGAGGAAAGTACCATTCCAGATCCTATCCCTATCAATCTGAACCCTACTTATGTATCCATACAAACTATCACACCCAATGAATCAGATCTATCTTCGGATCCCCTCCCCCTTGTGCATCCTAAACTTATTGACTGGGATTTACGAGGAACCCCACAACTAGACATGTTCCAAAATGATGATGCCTATATTGACTACATGGAACTTAGGGACCACCTACCTACAAGAGATCATAAAGCTGGCTTTGCCATTGAACTCAACACCATGGCTTATTTTGGAGAGGGTACCAAGCCTTTCAGTCGTAAAAACATAATATTAAGAACTACATCTGATGGTGAAAACCACTCTGCAGAAGTATCAAACCCCAAAATAGTAAAAAGAAAGGATGCATCGGATGGTGAAAACCTCTCTGAGGTGCCAAACAAATGAAGGCTTGACACTCTCCCCAACAACATGTACTAGGAGAAGTCTTAGATTGTTGTGGAACCTATAGAACCTATCAACATTGGAACAGAGATTAATCCTAAGATCATTCACTTTGCAAAATCTCTATCTCCACCAGAAAAGACCAAATTTGTACCTTTCTTCAGGAAGAAGCAAGTCAACTTTTCTTGGTCATATGTAGATATGCCTGGCTTAGATCCAAATTTGATTCTACATCATCTTCCACTAGATCTAGGGGTCAAACTAGTCAAGTAGAAGCTCAAGAAGCTGCATCCCCACATTGCATTACTAGTTAAAGAGGAATCAAGAAGATGCTGGATGTAGGATTCATCAGGGCAATAGACTATCCAAAGTGGGTATCCAACATAGTTCTAGTATCCAAACCTAATGGAAAAGTCAAATTGTGCAATGATTTCTGAGATCTAAACAAGGCTTGCCGCAAGGATGACTTTCCGTTACCTAATATTGATATCATAGTCGACTTGACAGCAGGACACACCATGCTTTCTCTAATGGATGGCTTCTCTGAGTATAATCAAATAGGATAGCACCAGAAGACCAACATACAATAGCTTTCACATGTCTGTGGGGAACCTTCTGCTGGAACATCATGCCATTTGGGTTAAAAAATGCCAGGGCAACATATCAATGTGCTATGACCACTATCTTCCATGACATGATGCACATCACAATGGAGGACTATGTGGATGACATCCTTGCAAAGTCGCTAACAAGAGAATCCCACCTAGATGTACTAGAGAAGGTCTTTTAGAGACTAGAACATTTCAAAGTTAGGTTGAACCCGAAGAAATGTGTGTTTGGAGTCACCTTCGGCAAGATCTTAGGCTTCATTGTATCAACAAATGGGATCAAAGTAGATCCTGCCAAAGTCAAAGCTATCATAGAAATGCCACCACCAAAGAACATCACTCAACTGTAGTTTCTACAGGGCAAGTTACAAGCAATTTGTCGATTCATCTTGCAACTGGCAGACAAGTGTCAACCTTTTACTCACCTATTGCATAAAAACATACCATTCAGATGGGATGAAAAGTGTGAGGAAGGATTTCAAAAACTGAAGGAATACCTCATGAACCCTCCTATTCTAGTGCCACCTATCCAAGGTAAGCCACTGTATCTACATACATCTACTAGACCAACAGCTCTCGGAGCCCTATTAGCCCAACAGGATTATGAAGGCAAAGAAAGAGCTATCTACTACATCAGTCGCACATTGGTGGGCTACGAACTACAATATTCCCAAATAGAAAGATCATGTCTTGCTATGGCTTTTGCTTCCCAAAAACTATGACATTAGATGCTAGCACATTCAGTCAAGCTTATTGCAAAAATAGATCCACTAAAATACCTATTAAGCAAAGCAGTTCTAACAGACCACCTAGCCAAGTGGGTAATGTTGTTAAGTGAATATGACATCGAGTATGTAGAAAGGAAGGCTATCAAAGGTCAAATCATCACCGATCAGTTAGCAGAAGCACCATTATAGGATACCACACCAATGACATTTGAGTTTCCATATGAATCCATATTTAGTATCACAACACACTCATGGAAACTCTACTTTGATGGATCCTATACAAGCCATGGATTAGGGGTAGGAATCTTGTTGGTCACTCCTCATGGTGGCACCATACCTAAGTCTTACCTCTTCTATTCCCATGCACAAACAATATAGCAGAATATGAGGCATTGGTCATTGGTCTCAAAATGGCAGCAAAATGGAAAGTAAAAGAACTTCATGTCTATGGTGATTCACTACTTGTCATCAATCAAGTCAATGATGACTATCAGACTAAAGATGACAAGTTAATACCATACAAGTGTATGGTTGATGAATTTAAAGAGTACTTTGTGATCATCTCCTTTGAGAAGATACCTCACATTGAAAACATAGAAGCAGATGCCATGGCAACCATTGCCTCACTCCTCGAGATCCCAGAGAATGAGTCACGATATGAGTTCTTGGTAGAGTCAGTTATGCAACTAGCTTATGATATCCCTGAAACACACTCCATATGGCTATTAATTGGATCTGATTCACCCTTGTATGGTAAGATTTACACCTACCTTAAGGATAACACCCGACCACCTGACTTATCTACCAACCAATGCCAAACCTCCTATTACACCATTATCGCTGACACCATATACTGATGAGGTCTAGATGGTACTTTACTCCAATGTTTAGAACAGGAAAAATCTCAAACTGCCTTACGAGACGTGCATGAAGGAATTTACAGAACACACTCTAGCGGTCCTTCTTTAGCTAAGAAACTCATGCGTTTGGGATACTATTGGCCAAACATGGGAACTGATTCATATCAGTTTGTGAAGAAATGTAAGCAGTGCCAGATACATGGTAACCTCATCCATGCACTAGCTCAATAGTTACGACCTTTAACAACACCTTGGCTCTTTTGTCAATGGGGACTCGTCCTTGTGGGAAAAATCCACCCTCCATCATCCAATGGCCACAAGTTCATAATAACTGCCACTGAATATTTTACCAAGTGGATTGAAGTCGTTCCACTCACCAATGTTACAGGAAAACAGATTGTGTCATTCATCCTCAATTACCTCATCTACAGATATGGAATTCCCTCATCCATAGTCACAGATAACAGAAGACCTTTCAAGAACTAGGATGTCCAAGAGCTTTGTGAAAAATTCAAAATCAAACACCGCTTCTCCACCCCTTATTACCCCCAAGGTAATGGACAAGCAGAGGCATCCAACAAAACAATCTTGAAAATCCTCAAGAAGACAATCAACAATGCCAGCTGTGATTGGCACATACAACTGAATCATGCTCTGTGGGCCTATCAAACTAGTATATGCACTCCCATAGGTGCTACCCCTTATGCCCTTGTCTATGGATTAGAATCTATTTTTCCCATTGAGGTTGAGTTACCATCTTTAAGGGTGTTGTTAAAAGGTCTTATCACTGATGAAGACTATAGAGTTTCCAGACTACAAGAGTTAGAGCTGTTAGAGGAAAAGAGATAGAACACCTTCAACCATCTCAAGGCATATCAATAGAGGATGTCACAGAGCTACAATCATAGGGTCCATTCAAGGGTCTTCAATGTTGGTGATCTAGTACTCAAGGAAAACCCCCACAATCAGCAGGATCAAGAAAAGAATGGTAAGTTTGAACCCAACTGGCTTGGTCCTTATGTAATTGTTGTTGCTTATGGATCAGGAGCATATCAGTTAGCTACATCAGAAGGTGAACTATTTGATGACCCAATCAATAGTATGCATCTTCATCGGTTCTATATCTAAGAGAACCCCAATGTAAGGGGGGCAAAAATCTAGAAAAAAGAAAAAAAAAATCAGAAAAAGCAATTTTTTTTTAAAGTGAAAAAATAAAAAAAATCATCCTCTGGTGAAAACCTGGCAAACAGATGCCTTAGATAGGTACCATGATGAAAACCTGGCAAATAGGCATCATGTGTACTTTTACCTTTCATGCAAATAAAAACAAGTGGTGAAAACCTGGTAAACAGGTGCTACTTGTGATAAACTGCCTCCTCCATCTTTGGGAAACCAATCACCTTGTGTCCATTCCTCCTTCCATCGTTTGTCATCTGGTGCATATCTAGCTCGCAATAAAAACCTAACGATAACCTATCATGGCTTGATACTCTATCTCTTTTGTCGCCTTATCAACTAAGGTCTTATCCAGTATCCTATCCATAGTGTCAACCTAGCATAGCGTCTATTGTCAGTATCATAGGGTCAACCCCAAACTATATTGCCTCTACGTCGTCACGTAGGCAAGGCCATTATCAATGCGCCCCCAAGGCTCCACTTCCTGTCTATCCCATACCTTGTTGTCTATCCTCTAGTCCATCTACATGGTCCAAGTCCCCAATCTATGTTGCCTCTACGTTGTCACGTAGGCAAGGCCATTTAGTAATGAGCCCCCGAGGCACTAGGTCAGTCCCTTAGGGTCCGTTTTGCCAATAAGGATTGTGGAGACTTTTTTACCAGGCATGTAAGCGCAACAAAACCTGCTTTCAAACACAAGTTTGGACACAAGACATCGACCTATCCAAAGCAAAGCAAAAGTAAAAGCAAAACGATCTAAATGATTCCATCTAAATTATGGCAAGAAAGATACATCTAAATGCAAGAATGTTTTGTTTCGATTAGTTGCATCTTTAAGTCTTCATTTTTGTTATCATGTCTTTCTATGCTACTCAAGGATGCCAAAATCAAGAGATGCTATGATGGGGCACGATTATTTTCTTTGTTTGCTTCTTGTGGGTTTATCTTTAGTAATGTGAAGCCTTGTCTAAACAACATTATCAGCAAAAGATCATTGAGGACATCAGAGGTCTAACATGAAACAGGTATAATCCTTGTTTGTTGATATGCAAGAAATACTCAGGTCATCTCAGTTCAATTATACCTAGATGCTTGTATTAACTTGCTAAATAAAAATCTATGTAAGCAAGACTCAGGTCATCTCGGTTTAATTATACCTAGATGCTTGTATTAACTTACAACATTTGGAAAAAGTACCAAAAAAAAAAAAGATTGCTCGATGATGAAAAAAAACACTTCAAATTACTTGCAATATCAAGAGAGCAAAACCATTCACATCCAAAAAGCATCCACAAAGCATCCATGTCCCATGCAATAAAGATCCAAAATGCAGAGTATCAATGTTATACAAATAAAATCTTGTGCTCCTTCCATTAGTCAGTCTTCTGTCTATCATTGTGTCATTTCTATGTTGATTGAGTACATTTGGACATAACAAAATAGGGCATAGTTTGCATATCATATCACATGAGATAGTCATTAACATGATTAAATCATTTGCATACAAAGTAGGTGCATTAGACCATCCATATCCATTTGCATCAGCATAACATAGTGTCAAACAAAAAAAATAAAAAACATAGACAAGTACATGTAGATCATTACATAAACTACATAATCATATAGAGAAGAATTGCATATTAGATCATCAGAAATCATCTAAGTCTGCATTAGATCATATCGTTATCAGCAGTAATGTGCATCCAATAGAAACATCACATAGCATCATATAGACAAAATAAACATGTGCATCACATGCGAAGCATCATAAGATAGAATGCATCCATGACATATAGCATAAACAACTGCATATAGAGATCATATAGCTGCATCATCATATAAATAAACATAAAGCATGTCGAAATGTACAATATATCAAAGTGTCTATCATCCATAAGTTAGAGTCATATAAAGTGTATACATCACAAAAATAATGATACATGTCTCGGTGCAAAATGATACAAATATATACATATTAGGTTATCTGTGAGCCATCAAAAATGTGTGTATACATAAGAAAAATGTCAGTACAAGTGAAATGGCAAGCCCTACTACTGTGGGGCACTGCTTCCAGCACTACACTCTCCACCTCCTCCTCTGCTAGCTCCTGACTACTGTGGACCCATCGCCAACGCTGCAAACTGTGAACCCCGTCCCCTCTGAGATGTACCAGCTACTAATTGGGTCCTGAAGCTAGGTGCCCTCTGATCCGCTGGCACCACCCCATGGTATAGACCCCTATAGTACTGAGTTTGAGCCTACACCCTAGAAAGCTCATCTTGAATCTGCACAAGTTGCACCTGAGCCTACCTGTGTGACTAAGAAACTGGTAGACCCATCAGTACCCAAGGTAGCTAAAGCTGAGTCTCTCTCTAGTCTAAGGATCCACACCCTTGCCAATGTTGTATCCCACTCTGCAGTGAGCCTAGATATAATCCATGCATCTTCCTCTCTCTGGGACTCTACCATCCTGAGCTATGCCCTAAGCTGTCTCACTTGACCCTGCAGTGTAGCAACAGCCTACTATTGTAAATCAGGCTGAGGAACTTGAACCTGAGGAACCTGTACCTATGTCTGCACCTGCTACTGGGGTACCTGTTGTTGTACCTATACCTGTCGTGCCACCTGCTGCTATCCCACCTGCTACTGCGCTACCTGCTACTAGGAGGGTCCCTTCCTAGCTCTCGTCCTCTATCTCTGTCTACCTCCATCTCCCCCTCCTCCTCCTCCATCACCTTCATCATCTCCATCTCCCCATCCTCCTCTCCCCCTCCTCTATCTCCTCCTCCTACCTCCATCATCCTCGTCATCTAGGTGAGGAGCCAACTCTCCCGATCCTAAATACCTCGAGAATAGGTGGGCCACAAACCACTCCTCATAGTCGGGGGTCATCCCCATGTCTACCACCTCCCTCCTCATTGACCAAGCCACGTAGGGAATTTGCTAAAAGTCTACTAAAGCCTCCTCATAAGATGCAACTAGACCCCATCTCAGCTACTCTGGATGTGTCCTAGCAAATTGGGCCTGCCCCTGTGGTTGACCCCGTATCCTCCTGAACTGTCTCTATACCCGGCTAACAATCTGTCTCTCCAGTATGTGTCATGTCCTCCCAATGAGCCACCGAGTTTGCAAGCAGTATGGGAGCTCATCATCCTCATCGTCCCATGGCTCACAGTCTAAATATGGGCTCCAAATAACTCTATCCACATTATCTAATGTGTGTCTCCAATACTCAAAATCACACCTGTGTATCCATAACTATAGGGCTCACCTCTCTGCCTAGAAAAGATGCATATTAGCTGAGTAATAGAAATATGCTCCCATAACCAAAACTGTAGTAATGAGACACTTGCAGACAAACTGGCACTCCTGTGGTAGACCACCTAATGCATATTGTGGTACAAGTGAGCTAAAATGCAGACACCCCATGCAAAGTGGGTGCCCTCTGTAGTCATCCTCTCCATGGTCCTACCCCAACCAATGGGGAACCCATGTGACCTCCTATCGGGGCATACACCACCCCTGATCAACTGTACCACTATCCCTGGGTAGTAGTCATGAATCTCCTACCATGAGATAACCTAACCCTCTAGCTCTGGATCATCAAACACCCATATGCACTCTGTCAGTCCAGCATCACGCTAAGCCTCACACTCCACAAGCTCACCCTAGATAGGTAAGGACAAGATCCTATAGATGTCCTTGAGAGTAATAGCCATCTCCCTAGTCGGCAAGTGAAAGGTCCCGTCCTCACTATGGAATTGTTTCCACTGCTACAGTCAGCAAACCAAGGTTCACACAAACCTTGGGCATGAAGCACATGTAGTTCAAACCCATAGCACCGAGAGCCTCTCGATCCATCTCTGTGAGCATATATCGCTGCAACAATACTAAGGGAAACTACTCTCGCAACATAAGTACGTCATGAATGTCCTCTTGCAATCAAGCAAGTTAATGCGTCAACCAAAATTGCAAAACTACTCAAACTATCAAAAGTATCCTATCACTTAACATGTCAAAATTGATCAAAATAGCATAAACATCTCTTGACTAGATTCCTACAATCTCAGAGATAGCTTATTGATTGACACATCGAGCAAGATGCCAATCAAGTCAATTTCATTAAGTAAACTGACTATCTAAAACACATGTGCTGAACTAGAAGGTACATGCACCATTTCACAGTAAATGTGCCACCTCTGGTAGATGTACCATGCCATTAAGTAAATGCATAGTTTCATATCAAAAGTGCAACTTAAACATGAATATGCCGAAACAGGTAGTACATGCGCAGTTTTAACATGTGCACAACTTTACGTCGTGTATGCGCAATCCTATAACATATGTGCTGGTTCCCATAGCAAATGCACCAATTCATATCTCATATGTGCCGACTCATAACGTATGCATAGTTTTAGAGTGCATATGTGCCAAAATGCGAATCGGTGCATCTATCCTATCAAATTTTCCCTAGCATTTATTAGCCTAATAAATGACCCTAGGTGAGTTTTGTCGAACTACATACCGGTGGTCCTGTGTCAGCTGGCCGATCAAACCATCAGACATGCTCAAAGTAGTGCTCCTCGCATGGAATATCCATCTCTATACCGACTGCTCTAGCTCCTATGCTCTCCTAAGCTCTGAAGGACCAATCAACAAATGCTAAGTGTGTAAATGACTAGGATTGTGGACCCAGCTCCTATTTATAGCAAGGGAACCCTAAACTAGCTGTGTGGCAATTGTGACTACTTCCCAAGTCCGTTTCCTCCTGTTTCTCTGAACCATAACCCATTTTCTTCAAACCTAACCTATTTTTCACCTTCTTCATCATGAGATTGTCCGTCTCACATCCCTCATACCTTCTTCCCATCCAATCTCCTGAGGGGGCATCCTACCGTCGTTAAACCTGTACCAGGGGCAAACTAAGACATGTATCATTATCAGAAAAATCTATTCTTTGAAGCAACGTGATAAAACACATTACATCAAAGAGGGGCAAAATGTATACACTTAAAAATGACACGTCTCAGTCTAAATAAATATTCTTAATATTTATTTCATTCTAATTCCTCTATCAATAAATAAATAAATAAATTTATTTATTCAAGTCATATTCCTCTAAATTAATTAAATATCAAATTATTTAATTACCTCTTCTAATGTCTTCCAATAATTAAATAAAATCTTTTATTTAATTAAATCCTTCCAAATCCTCTTATCAACAATTAAATAATTCTTAATTATTTAATTAAGTCAATTATTCCTCCAAATTTAAATAAATCAATCAAATGTATTTAAATTCTCTCAATCTCTAAAAACAAAATATAATATAATAAAATATTTTATTTGTAGACACCCAAATTTGTCCCAACTTTGTCCATGTCCTACAACACCTTGTTAAAACATTATCCTAAACATCATAAGCTATTTTTGTCTTAAATCCCACTCTTAATCCCATTTATCCATTAGTCAATTAATTAAATAAATTTTATTTATTTAATTAATTTCACATGCATAATCCCATTTATCTTATCCCCATCCCAATTAATTAAATAAATTTTATTTATTTAATTAATTTCCACATCATATCTTATCTTATCCTATTCAACTTCTCAATTAATTAAATAAATTTTATTTATTTAATTAATATCCAATTCATATCCCAACTAATTCAAATATTTTATTTGAATTAAACACTCATCTTTCATCACATTCCAACACTTGTCTAGTCAATCATGTGTTACAACTTTTATCTTTCACATGCACAACTAATGGGATCTAATTTTAGTATTTATCTACACAAACACACCTAAGCCTCATCCTCCTTTGCCACATGTCATATGACTACAATTTCTTGATGTGCAAGGAAACCTAACTTAATCCTATCCATCCATTTCACCTAAAGCCCTAATTGATCCTAGCCATCCATTAGAACCAAGCCTTTCCTATAAATCAACCCCCTCACAAGCCATTAGCATGCACTGAGCCTTAAGCACCCTTATTCTGTCAAATTTTCTAAAAGGGCATTGATCCTCAAGTATCCACATGCTGTTGAAATATCATTAGAGCCTTTGCATCCATCATCTATCTCCTTATCAATGTTATGCTGCGGAATCGAGCAATCAACACAACAAAGCGATCAATCAATCAATCTCATTTTGCATCTTCGAGGTATTGAATTATTTGGGTTTAGGTTATGCATTTCAATTGTTTGATCATTTCCATTTATAAATCCAAATTTTTCGATATACATTTTGGCACGCCCGGTGGGACTCACGTCCCTGATTAACCCTCTTGTTTGAGTTGTTTTTGTGAAGATCAGATTTCTTGGAGCGTCAATCATTCATTTTTGCAGGTTTATGCACTTTGATTTGTAGGTTGAAGATATTTTATATTGCTGATTTTTTTTTTAATTTATGACCAGATCTGTTGCAGAGGGTTTTTTGTTTTACACAGGTCCTGTAAAAAGGAGATCTTAGATTCGTTGGAAAGAGAACTTCGAGAGCTTTCCGAAAAGTGGTTACATTAAAGATTTGGCTTAGTATTCAAAGAGTTATGACGATTTGAAGTTGACCCTGCGATTCTAATTTTTTAAAAATTTTTGACACGCAACTTTTTGCTGATTTTTTTAATTTATGACCAGATCTGTTGCAGAGGGTTTTTTGTTTTACACAGGCCTGTAAAAAGGAGATCTTAGATTCGTTGGAAAGAGGACTTCGAGAGCTTTCCGAAAAGTGGTTACATTAAAGATTTGGTTCAGTATTCAAAGAGTTATGGCGATTTGAAGTTGACCCTGCAATTCTAATTTTTCAGAAATTTTTGACGCGCGACTTTTAGAAAAAAAAATCATATCTTCCAATCTAGCAAACCAAATCACATTTTATTTTTTGCAGTGACTTGTAAGTGAATCAAAGGAGCTGGAGCAACATTTGGATCAATCATAATAGCAACTTGGAAAGCAATTTTTATGAGGTGCACTCATTCTAATCTCTCATCTCTAATCATTATTTGATCACACATTTAGATTTTGGGCATAAAACAAACAACTTGTTTGTCATCACACTTGGATTTGGGCTTTAAAATAAACAATTGTTTGCAAATTCACATCAAAAAATTGGGCTAAAACAAACCATTGTCTTCCATCACATTTAGATTTGGGTCTAAAAAGAACAAGTGCTTGAACTGTTTGTTACACATTTCAAGTTTCTAAGGGGAAATTAACAACTGCGAGTGTGAATCAAGTGACAGCTCACTTGGTTTGCTTTTGTCATACCCTTCTTAAGAGGCCTTCTTGGAGACACACCACTCCAAGGGACGATCTCAATCGAGGCTGAATCGAAAGACACCCTCATTGGGAGTTGAAATCTTGTCACTCTTGGCTAAGCCCCAAAGAACTTTATACCTTTGGGAAGTGAAGGTGAAGGGTGGGTTACCCCTTTCTCCTGGCTGTGTGGCAGGATTTCACTTTCAATTCCATAGTCAACCTTGTGCAATAGATAGCCTAAGACCTAATTGGCTATACCCACTTGACTACACATTAGGCTTGTTGATGTGTTTTCCATGTGTGCTTGCATAATCATCACATTTCATTTTTAAAGTCAACAACTTGCTTATGTGTCTTGTGTGAGTGATTCATGTGTGTATATGCATAATCATTTGTTTAAATATTGCCATATCAAGCTCTAAACACCCAAACACATAAACAAATCAATCTAAACACATCATCTAAACATTCCACATCATCATCCAAATCCCTAAGCAAGCACTTGCTAAAAGGACTTAAGACAAACACGTGGTGACAACATGTCTACACTAGAGGACCTAGAAATCAAATTCCAAAGATTCCTCCAAAATCTTTATCAAGGATTACAACCCCTAAACCAAGACGCCATTGAAATATTACAATTCTTCATCCAAAGAGCTCAACCCCATGCAAGCCAATCACCTCAACTACAACACTCCATAGCCCAAGTCCAACACCTTTTAGCCACTAGTCAAGCTCGACAAGTACAACAATCCTTAGCCACTTCCTATCAACCTAATCCACCTTATAGCCACATGTCATATCCATCCACTTCCTATCAACTTAATCCACCTATCCACCAAGTCAATGCCACATCAACCTATCAACCTCCACCTCAAGCTTATCCAATCCCTCATACCACCATTCCAATGCACTACCAAGCCCATCCACAAGGCAATCAAGTGATATCACAAGAACAACATGCAAGTCCAAATAGCCCTTTGTACATAAATCAATCAGGTCCAAGTACACATTTTCAACAAGACCACCAAGCACCATTGATAGACCTAAGTCCACCTTTGCAACAAGAAGCACATCCAAGTCCAAGTAATCCCTTGTACATAAATCAAACAAGCCCAAGTTATCCTATGCAAGACTTAATTACCTTTGACAAGGGAGATTCCAATCTAGCAAATGCATCTTATGAGTGGCCTTCATCATCTAATCACCCGCCAACACATGAGCCAACTAATCCTATCCCAACACCACCATGTGATCCCAATCATAGTCCATTGATCCCTTTACCTTCCAAACCACCAAGCCCCTCATTACCTTCCTCACCATATCATTATAATCGTTCACCAAAGGATGCAGCTGAGAGAGTTTTACAAAGGATGCTTGAAGCAAAACTCATTGAACTTCCTAAAGTCAAACCATGTGAAGAAAGTCCATATGATGAACATGATTATTGTGCATACCATAGGACCAAAGGCCATAATACAAATCAATGTCCAATATTTGTCTCAATTGTTTACAAGGTGTACCCACCTATAATGGGAAATCGTGCCACATCATCACCCCCATCTAGTCCAAATCCTAATCCATCCAATCCAATTAGGTCTCAACCTAATCCTAGTCCTAATCCTAATCCAACACCAACTACCATTATCATACATCCATTATATTTTCCATCCACCCATACACTTGCAAAGGATGTGATCCATTGGCTACTAGCTAGGAATAAACTACCTCCATGTCAAACACTAATTCATGAGCCTACCAATGAACTTCCAAAGGTCATGTCCAATCCTATAATCTCATCATGTGGTTCACATATCCTTGAGCCTCTTCAAGAGGCTTCCATTAACATACCTAGCCCTTTAAGCCCATCATGTGACCTACAAGCCAACAAGTCTATTCAAGAGTCTCCAACCACAAGCCTAAGTCAAGAGCCATCATGCCTTCATGTTGATAACTATCAAGAGCCTATCAAGTCCACTCAAGAACCTTCCACTTCCATCCAAAGTCAAGAGGTATGTCAAGAGCATAATCTTAAACATGTGGAAACATTAAGCCGTAGTCCAACTCAAGATCAAAACACTTCCATGCAACCCATCCATAACATTTACCTTCTTTATGATCAAGATGATACCTATGAAGAAGCTATCCATGAGCACCTTGATCCTATCCATAATCCTATATCTATCCATGACCAAGATATCCACATTGCTCCTAGTCATCTACCATCTAGCCCTATCCATAATGAGCAAACATCAACTTGTCATGATGAGACACTTGTCCCCCAAGTAAGCATAAAAGATCATACCAATAACTTGGATCAACATGAACATAAGCAAGATCCTCATGATCCTCCTTCCACATCATCCACTATCGATTCTACTTCAAATCCACTATCATGTCCTAGTGGTCTTACCACCTTTGTCCATGAATGTTCTTCCTTAGGACAACAACAACCTTTATCCACTTCATCTTCTCCATCCAATAAAGAACTCAAGTCTAGTTCCCAAAACACATCTAGTCCCATAGTCAATCGCATCCTCCAAAACATGAACTACCAAGGAAAAGGTCTAGGCCTTTATGAACAAGTTATTTTGGAGCCAAACCATGTCAAAGTTCATCCATGCTCATATGGCCTTGGATACACACCCCAAGGTAAACAAGGCCAAGATGTTGGTAATCCCTTCATGAATCCTAAACTTACCACTTTCTATCACACTCCCCATCTACCCAAAACATATGTAGCCATTCCATCTCCATCATCCTATAAATGTCAAAAGCATGTGACCATACACCTTCCGCCATCCACCTTGCCTCCACTTTTACCAACTCCAAATATCCCTCCATCCACCTTGCCACCATTGCTTCCAACACCTAACATACATATCATTCATAAGTATCCTTACATCCCTAATCATGGCCAACAAAAGCACACATCACCTAAGCATAAAGCTTCCAATCATTTCATCCACTCCACCCATGCCATGGGATTCAAAAGCAAAAATTTTGATGCCTCTACCTATAAAGCTAAAAGTCCTACCAAAAATCCAAAGAACTATCATGCCTTAGGGCACAAACATGAAAAATCAATGCAAAGAACCAAATCAAAGCAATCCAAAAAGCTATCCAAGCCCATACCTCCAAAAGCAAAGCCCAAAAGCAAAATGGTTTGGGTTCCTAAGCAAACAGCTAGCAAAGTGAATGAGGCATCCTCATCCACATCTAAGCAACCATCCAAACCCTTACCTCCAAAAGCAAAGCCCAAAAGCAAAATGGTTTGGGTTCCTAAGCAAATAGCTAGCAAGTCAAATGAGGCATCCTCCTCCACATCTCAAGAATCCCAATCACCTACCTCCATCCAAAAGCCTATTTCCATCCAAAACTTCCATTCCCTTCAAAAATCCCACAAGCAAAACAAAAGCACTAAAAATACTAAATCTATGTGGGTTCCTAAATCACTTCATCAACCATCTCCTAAGCAAACATCTCCATTGCTTCCTACACCACCATCTCATCAAAAGCTTCAATGTTTATCATGGTGTGTGCAACCGTTGGTCATGATTCCCTTCCACTCTGCAGCACCTTCACATATCTACATCTACCCATCTTCCATCCATTATCTTGCATATCTCCGCCATGCTATCCCTATGGTCCATGCTTTTGCATAAGCCTACATAATCCACATCATAGTCCACTATCCCAATCCATCTATCCTTGCATGAACCTTTCATAATCTATTTCATCATCCACTATCTACCTACTCCATCTCCCATCCATGCAACCCCCTATCAACATCTATGAGCATAATGACATGGTCCATGTGAAGACATCATCCATTTCTAAAGGGACACTATCAACCTTCATAGCACTAGCCACTTGAGTCCCTCCTATCCATTACCATGGTGAAAACCTGGCAAACAGGCGCCAAGTGTAATTGTCAACGCATCTAAAAGCAAAAAAAAAAGAAAATAAAGAAAATAAAAGAAAAAGAAAAAAGTCAAAATAGTAAAGAGAAATCCCTTCATCCAATGGTGAAAACCTGGTAAACAGGCGCCTTGGATAAGTACCATGATGAAAACCTGGCAAACAGGCGTCATGTGTAGGTTGATCTTCTATGTCACTTACACTTGGGGGCACATTGTCTCATCCAACCTATCCATTTCCAAACTATCTATCCCATTATATCATTTTCAATCCTATCCATTTCCAACCTATCATATACCATTCTATTCTATTATCCTTAGCCATTACATAAACATGCTTATCCTATTGAACCCATTTATCCATCCTCTCGCCTTTTGATTTTGATGAAGACATAGGGGCAAAATGTTGAAACATGTTTGGATATTTCTTGACATACCTTCTTTCCAAACCAAGTCCTATCCAATGACTATTTATCCATCCCATTCAACCCAATCTATCATGTCATCCCTTGGTCATGAACTTTGTCATGTAAAAATCCTAAGCATTACCACCTAGAATGGGGCAAGTTATTCTTCTGATGCAACATAGCCTTTGAAGATCACATCCTAGCTCCCTTATGATCCATCCACTATGGCGTATCCTTATCATGAGCTTTCCATCTTATAGCTTATCCCCATCTGTTTATCATGAGCTTTCCACTATAGCCTACCTATCCATTTTCCATGAGACATGCATACATACCTTATACAGCCTATCCTCTAATCTATCCATCTATCATGAGCCTTTCATCACATTTACTATGAGCCCATCCTTTTATCCATCCAATCCCATTCATCCATCTTTACACCTAGACTTGGTTTTCTCCCTTGTCATTGGTATCAAGCACAAAGGCTACCTAAATTGTAAATCCATTGACATCCCAAAATATTTCAAAAAATAAAAAAATAACATATTGTCAAAAAATCCAAAAAACAACTATCCAATGAAAACTCCAAGCAATAAAACCAATCATCATCAATCCAAAATAATCCACTCCATCAACATCAATCAAAATCAAAATCATCAATCATCAATTCTTCCTATCAATAACATTCATTCGTCCATTTCAATCAATCCATTTCCAATCATATCAATCAAATCAATCTAAGCAATGATCTTAAATCCAAGTCACATTAATCCATATGAAGCAAGCTAATCAATCAAGGAACATTATCCAATCAAATCAACAAGTTTTTGATCCTAATCTTGTATGAGCCCAATCAATCATCATCAATGGGATATCGCGTTCCCACATCCTTGTGTTGATCTAGGGATATAGCTTTCCCCACAATGACAACACTATCTATCTTTATCAATGAAACAATCAATCATTGGTTTATGACTTGACAAGGGCAATACCTTGTTTATTTTATATCCTTTGTGCACACTAAGAACACTTGCTTATACTTAGATTGAGTGGACACTCTTATCATCACACCATCACTATCATCATTCTAAACAAATCCAATCATCAAAACAATCCACCCAGCAATAGCAACCATCACAACCAAAGCACATCAAGCCAACCATCAAAACAAATCCTATCAATCATCAACATTAACACTAAAGCAAATCAACTCAAGCACATCAATCTAGCCATCAAAACAAATCCAATCACTTCAGCAAGTCAAAAAAAGCTCAATCCACCACAAATCATCCATCCTTCATCAAATCAATCTAATCAACATTTCATCATCTTCCAACCATTCCAAACAAAGATCCAAATGCAAGCCCATCCTTAATCCATACCAATCATGTTAATTAATCAAGCCAAGTTATCCAAATACAATCCATGGTCTTGATCCTAGCCTTGTTGTAAGCCAAATCAATCAATCAACTAGCCAACCAACTCAGCAAACAACCTTGTGTTGATCTATGGATATAGCTTTCCCTACAATGACAACTCTCAACTATCAACAATCAGCAATTAATCATTGGTTTACAGCTTGACAGGGGCAATACCTTGTTTGTTTTTGAATCATTTGTGCTTGCTTGCTTGCTTGTGTGTGTTATCTTTTTATCTTGCATTCGTATCACATCTATATCATTCTAGCTAATATTCATATCTTGTGTATGTTGGAATAGCTTTTTGCACTATCCTTTGCATCTAAGGTCATATCATACCTTTTGTGTAGTAGGACTTCAATGCTCTAAGTTTTCTTCCTCATATGTTAGACAAGGTTGTATTACGCTGGGGCACAAGACACATCGTCACCCTGGTCCTTATACCTTGGTGCATAACGTCTAGTGCTATATCAAACATCATGGTTGCTCACCTTCATTGCAGCATAACGCATCATCATTTCTTCTATCTATCCCCTTATCTTTCTTTTTGCAGCCAAGCCATTTCTTTTCGAGAGCCTACCCGTGTTTGTCCAACCCGCCTAACCTCTCGAGGGGGCATCATCATCCCATTTCATCCTATCTTTCCACCATCATCATCCTCATCATATATTTCCATCATCACTATCATTTTCCTCTATCCATACCTTGGCTTCTTTGAAATGATGTTACTCGACACAAATCTTATCATCTCGAACATCATCTCAAAGAGGGGCAAAATGTAGACACCCAAATTTGTCCCAACTTTGTCCATGTCCTACAACACCTTGTTAAAACATTATCCTAAACATCATAAGCTATTTTTGTCCTAAATCCCACTCTTAATCCCATTTATCCATTAGTCAATTAATTAAATAAATTTTATTTATTTAATTAAAATCCCATTCAATCCCATCCTCATCCTACTTAGCCAATTAATTAAATAAATTTTATTTATTTAATTAATTTCACATGCATAATCCCATTTATCTTATCCCCATCCCAATTAATTAAATAAATTTTATTTATTTAATTAATTTCCACATCATATCTTATCTCATCCTATTCAACTTCTCAATTAATTAAATAAATTTTATTTATTTCATTAATATCCAACTCATATCCCAACTAATTCAAATATTTTATTTGAATTAAACACTCATCTTTCATCACATTCCAACACTTGTCTAGTCAATCATGTGTTACAACTTTTATCTTTCACATGCACAACTAATGGGATCTAATTTTAGTATTTATCTACACAAACACACCTAAGCCTCATCCTCCTTTGCCACATGTCATATGACTACAATTTCTTGATGTGCAAGGAAACCTAACTTAATCCTATCCATCCATTTCACCTAAAGCCCTAATTGATCCTAGCCATCCATTGGAACCAAGCCTTTCCTATAAATCAACCCCCTCACAAGCCATTAGCATGCATTGAGCCTTAAGCACCCTTATTCTGTCAAATTTTCTAAAAGGGCATTGATCTTCAAGTATCCACATGCTGTTGAAATATCATTAGAGCCTTTGCATCCATCATCTATCTCCTTATCAACGTTATGCTGCGGAATCGAGCAATCAACACAACAAAGCGATCAATCAATCAATCTCATTTTGCATCTTCGAGGTATTGAATTATTTGGGTTTAGGTTATGCATTTCAATTGTTTGATCATTTCCATTTATAAATCCAAATTTTTCGATATACATTATTTATTCTTCCAAAGCATGCACAAACAATTAAATAAATTTATTTATTTAATTTGCTTTCTTATCGTCTAATTCCTCAAAAATCTTCCAAATCTTCTAAAAATAAATCTTCTTCATGCACACAAAATTAAATAATTTATTATTTAATTTCTCTCAGATCATGCAAAAGCAAATCACAAGTTGAGTTAACTGACTCAATCAATCTTGTTTTTATCAATGGCTCTTAAATTAGAAAAAAACATTCTAATTTATGAAAGCAAATCTTATCTTTATAAAAGAAAGTAGTTAACCCAAACAAAATAGCTTTTTGTGTGACACTTGTCTTCTTTCTATTCATGCACAGCCTCTCAAGTCTTCTATACCATTGATCTTCTCTCTCACAAGTCTATAAATTGAGCCCTATTCCACCATTTCTATCATCCAAGATTTTAGTAAAGTTACTCTACAGGAATTACAGCATGCCTTTGGCACCCAAATTCTTCTATTGCTTGCAATCACCCTTTTATCATTGCAATTGTGTTGAAGAATCTAAACATTGCAAACCTATCATAGCCATTCCCACTTGACATCTTGGAAATAGCAAGGAAGTGTACCTTCTGAGAGCCATATTCATACACAAGATCATTTGAGATAAGCAACCAATGGAAGCCACAAAGTAAAGAGGTTTGTAAGGTTTGAGTTCTTTGTTTGTTTGATCTTCTTTGTTTCTTATTTCATTGAGTTTATTGGATTACTTTGATATTATTGATAAGCATTCCAATTTTTTGATAACAATACTAACTTGTGTTCATGAGATATCAACCTTACAATATAAATATGCAAGTTTCAAAGTCCTATTTTAATTCTAAACTAACCAGATTTTATAAAAAAGTGCAAAAGAAGGGTGAGATAGAAAAGGGTTAGAGAGAAAACTAACTAAAATTCAATCCTTTCAAAAATTTCAGCTTCAACAATGGATAGACAAGTTTGCAAACATATTAACAATTCTTGACTTGATCATGAAAAATTAGGAATAAAGCTTCAAGAAGGTGTAATCTTCCAAGGTGAGTTTATGTGTGTTTAGGATAGCCACACAAAGTAATTTGTAATTAAAAAAACCACCAATGGTATGAACACTTTGCAAACTCATCGAATATTCATGAATCTTCAACTGAAAATGAAAGAGTAACTCAACTAGGTGTTTAGAAATAATGATACAAACTTTGTATGATGACAAGTTCAAGAAATCTCAACAATTTCTTTTCATTATTTTGACTAGAAATGATGAAGTAAAATTGTATTAGGCTCAAAAGATTGACATGTTAGGAACTGCATGTAGAAGATATCAATTAAATGCAAATAAAGATTAAACAAAGGAATGAAAAAATACACAGAAATAATAACAACGAGAGACAATTTTTAACGTGGTTCACCGAAACTCAGGCTACATCCACCAATAGAGAGTCTAATATTATTATCTAGCAAATCAAACCGATTATAACCAGCAATCCTTGCAACTCAATATTGCTGCAAATGCTACAATACAATATCAACAAAAACCCTAACCCTTAGCCATTTTTATCAAGACTTATGTCAGTTACAAAGTAGGTTTTTTTATGTGGGCCAATAGAAAACTAACTCCCGATGCCTTTATCAAGACATATGTGTTGCCCCTAGACCCCGCAAGAGGCACTGCCCCTTGACCCCGTCTTGGGGGCACTGCCCCCAAACGCTCGTTAAATAATTTGGGGGGAAACCGCGCTGATAAAAATGGGGAAAATTTAACCTCTAAGTTTGATTAGGCTCCATATAACAATAATCTCCCACTTGGAGACTAATCAGACTCCACAACATATCATCTCCCACTTAGAGACTAATCATAACACTGCTGACCTTGTAGCTCCTGCTAGAAATAAACACCCTAGACCCTACTATTCTAATTTTATTGTTTTTAGTCTTGAAGACCACCCCAAGCTGAAGAGGAGCTCAGCTTCTCCCTTGTCACTGCCTTCATAAACATATCTGTTGCATTTTCATCTATATGTATCTTTTCCAAACATAACTGTCCATCATCCAACGCCGACCTGATGAAGTGATACCTTAGTTGTATGTGTTTGGTCTTTCAATGCAAGGTAGAATTCTTTGCAAGATGTATGGCACTTTGACTATCTGTAAACAAATAACTGTTAGCCTATTGTTTGCCCAATTATTCCATGAAAGATTGCAGCCATATCATCTCCTTGCTTGCCTCTGTTGCAGCTACATACTCTGCCTCCATGGTGGATAAAGCAACCACCTTTTGCAACATGGAGATCCAACTCACCACTGTCCCACCTACAGTAAAGACATAACCTATAGTACTCCGCCTGACATCAATATCCCTTACCAAATCTGAGTCCACATAGCCTACTAAATCAGTATTAGAACCCCCAAAACATAAGTGTTTAGTGGATGTACCTCTCAAATATCTGAGAATCCATTTTACCGCATTCCAATGCTCCAATCCAGAATTACTCATATACCTGCTTATGACTCCTACAACATGTGCAGTATCTGGTATCATGCATACCATGGCGTAATTAAACTTCCTACAGTTGAAGAATATGGTACCTTGGACATTTTTTCTTCCTCCTCTTGTGTCTTAGGACACATCTCCTTAGTCAATTTCAAATGACTAGGCAAAGGTGTTCTGACAGCTTTTGCATTCTCCATATGGAATCTCTGCAACACCTTTTCAACATAATTAGCCTGAGATAGAGTCAATTTTTTGTTCTTCCTATCTCTGCAAATTTTCATACCAAGGATTTGTTTTTCTGCCCCCAAATCCTTCATAGCAAATGATTGTGCTAACTGTTGTTTTAACTCTCTTATGTGATCCATGTTAAACCCTGCTACAAGCATGTCATCAACATATAAACATAAAATAATGTAGTTGTCATTATCCAACCTCTTAAAATAAACACAATGGTTAGAATTACACTAGTTGTAGCCTTGCTCAGCCATAAAACTATCAAATTTCAAATACCATTGCCGATGTGCTTGTTTCAAGCCATATAAACTCTTCTTCAATCTGCACACCAATTTCTCCTTACCTTTGACCTCAAATCCTTGTGGTTGTTCCATATATATATCCTCCTCCAAATCACCATGGAGAAAGGTAGTTTTCACATCTAGCTATTCCAAATGCAAATCTTTAGTAGCCACAATACTTAAAATAGTATGAATAGAAGTCGTCTTAACAACTAGAGAAAAAATCTCCTCAAAATCAATACCTTTTTTCTATGCAAATCCTTTTACAACTAACCTGACTTTAAATCTTTTCTTATCTCCATCTTCCTCTTTCAGTCTATAAATCTATTTGTTTGGTAAAGCCTTTTTACCTGCAGGCAACTTACATTATTCCCAAGTCTAATTTTTCAGTAAGCATTTCTTCTTTGATTGCAAGCTCCCACTAAACCTTTGTATCTACCTGCATAGCTTCATCATACCCTTCTAGTTCACCAACATCTGTTAACAAAATAGAATACAAAGAGGGAGAAAACCTTTTAGGAGGTCTACTTAGCCTTGTTGACCATCTAACATTCATTGGATTTTGTTGTATTTCTTGTTGTTGTTGCGGAGCATAAGGAACTATTGAAACATCACTATCTGGAGTATCATCCAACACCACATAATCCTTGTCTTTCTTCTCATGCTGCTGCAACTGATCTTTGTACAACACCTGCTCACAATTTTAAGATTTTCAACATCTTAAAGCCTATAACCAAATTCATCAATGCCATATCCAACAAAGATACACCTTTTTTATTTTGCATCTAGCTTGGTTCTATTTTCATAATCTACATGTGCAAATGCTTTACATCTGAAGGTTTTGACAAAAGAATTATAACTCACCTTCTTACCTATCTATGTTTCCTCTGGAATACCATAGCCCAAAGGAACTGAAGGACCTCTATTAATTAAATATATAGCAATATTGACAACCTCTGCCCACATGTTTAAAGGCAGCCTAGTATGCAATCTCATGCTTCTTGCACACTCAATTATTGTCCTATTCATGTGCTCAACCACTCCATTTTCTTGTGGAGTCCGTGGAATCATTTTTTGCCTACAAATTTCATTAAAGGAACAATAATCCTTAAATTCTTTGCTGCAATACTCACCACCATTATCAGATCTGAGACATTTTAATCTTTTACCCATATCATTCTCAACCAAGCTTCTCCATTTCTTAAATGTTTCAAATACATCAGATTTCTTCCTAAGGAAATAAATCCAAATATTCCTAGTTGCATCATCTATGAATGTAACATAATACCGAGAGACAACGAGAGAAGATACCTGAGTCAGTCCCCATACATCTGTATGCACAAGCTCCAACTTTTGTTTTCTATACACACAACTTTCTCATAAATCCATATTAATACATTTCAGACCTAGTAAAACTTTCTTAGAATGAAGTACCTTCATACCTTTTTCACTCATATGCCCAAGTCTGTTATGACACAGTGTTGTCTTAGAACTTATAGCAACTGTTTTAGTCTCTTCCTGTGAACCCGTAGCAACTGTTCTTGAACCTGTTTATTTTTTCTCTGCAACAACTAAAGTAGAAGGAACAGTATGACTTGTACAAAGATATAAGGTGCCTACTTTCACACCTTTTGCTACTATTAAGGTGCCTCTTGAAACCTTCCAATTTTTATCATTAAAAGTAACTATACAACATTCATCACCTAGTTGCCTTACTAAAATTATATTCCTACTTAGCCTTGGAATGTGCCTTACCTCTTGTAGTAGCCAATGATTCCCATTTTGCAACTTAATCTTGTTCTTCCCTTTCTAACAATCTGACAGGGTTCGTTATCTCCCAAATAAATCAACCCAAAATCCCCTTGGACATAATCAAGAAAACAACTTCTATGGGGTGTAGCATGAAATGAGGCCCCTAAATCTAAAACCCATGAATAATCAACATTATCTAGGGCAAGAATCAAAGCATCATCTTCATATTTATTAATTACCACATGTGCCTCCTTATTGCCTTCTTGTTTGTCTCATTTATTCTTCCAAGACCAGCAATCTTTCTTCAAATGACCTAGTTTCCCATAATACCTATAATCCTTCTATCCTCTAGATTGGGACCTCTTGTCCTTTGATTTTCCTCATGACTTCCCATGACCTCTAGAACATTTTCCTCTCTCCTCTGATCTACCCCTACTTTCTGCATTTAAAACACTACCTAATGTGGACCCTCTTGATCTTTTCCATCACATTTCCTTGCTAAGGAACATCATCAAATTTCAAAGTATTTGAACCAGAGACAGAGTTACTTACAACCATTACCAAGCTATTCCATCTTTCTAGAAAAGAACATAAAACCAAGAGAGCCCTCACCTCTTCATCAAATTTAACTTTTACAGAAGTTAACTGACTGGTAATCGTATTAAACTCATTTAAATGATTTGTCACAGATCCACCTTCAATCATTTTTAGATTAAACAAACGTTTCATGAGAAATACCTTATTTGAGGCTGAGGGTTTTTCATACAATTTAGCCAAAGCTTTCATCAGTTCATTTGTTGTCTTCGCTTCTATTATATTGAATGCCACAGATGGTGCCACGCACAACTGAATGGTTCCCAGTGCCTTTCTATCTAGAAGTTCCCAATCCTCATTAGTCGTTGCTACTAGTTTCTTGGCTATTCCTTCCAACAGCCTCCTTAAATCCTTCTGATAGAGATAATCCTCCATCTGTATCTTCCATAACTGATAGTTCTACCCATTGCATTTATCTACCTTCAATTTACCCTCATCCGCCATTGCTCCCACTCAACCATGAGACCTTCCTGTAGATGATAATCGAACACAACCCGCTCTAATACCATTTGTTAGGAATTGCATACAAAAGATATCAATTAAATGCAAATAAAGATTAAACAGAGGAATGAAAAAATACACAGAAATAATAACAACGAGAGACAATTTTTAACGTGGTTCACCCAAACTCGGGCTACATCCACTAACAGAGAGTCCAATATTATTATCCAGTAAATCAAACCGATTACAACTAGCAATCCTTGCAACTCAATACCACTGCAAATGCTACAATACAATATCAACAGAAACCCTAACCCTTAGCCGTTTTTATCAAGACTTATGTCAGTTACAAAATAGGGTTTTTTTATGTCAACCAATAGAAAAATAACTCCCAATGCCTTTATCAAGACTTATATACGCTGCCCCTAGACCCCACAAAGGGTGCTACCCCTTGACCCCATATTGGGGGCGTTGCCCCCAAACCCCCGTTAAATAATTTGGGGGGAAACTGCGCTGATCAAAAGTGCAAAAAATTTAACCTCTGAGTCTAATTAGGCTCCATATAACAACATGACAAACATCAACAATTTCTAAACTTGGTGTGGAGAAAACCATGAGAATATCATGAAAATTTAGAAAATACTATGTATTTGCACTCAAATTCATCGTACAAATGTATTTCCAATGTGTCTCAAGTGACTTTTCCCAACAAACACCAAGAAAACACCAACTAATTATAACCTATCCAATGAGTTTCAGTTGTCATCTTACGCAAATAAGCTTTACAGTACCAAGTTTGTATCCTTATATCCAATGGTTATGATCAATTTGATCCAACGACTCAAATTTGATGTTCAAACACAAAGTTGATTTTGGTGGCAAGTATAATTTCCAAGATATTCCACTCATCCCCTTGTAGTTTCTTCAACAAGCTTCCCTTAGTATCAAAAAGTAACTTTACTTGTCCTCACATTTACTTTTTGGTACTAAGTTTTCTAATTTTGACAAAAAGTAACTTTTTGGAAGTTTAATACATTAAATATTTGAAACTACATTTCCAAATCATTTAATTCTTGTAATTACATCTCCAACAACTTGTTGTAATGTGACAAATGTTCATAAAAATATATCTAGAGTTGTATAAATTTACTTTCTCCATCATGTGTGGTTGTACTTATCCATTTTCCATGTGCAAACATGAATATATAGTTGTAGGTGATCAATTCTATCATTAAAAAAATTGCATTTCTAGCCCTTATTATTCACGTTTCCATCATTTTTCAATCACAAATCTTCATCTCAAACCTGGAATAGCAATTTGGGCTCTCATGAAAGGCTAGATCAGTCATGTCCTTGGAAGAAAATTAGGTATAAGGCCATACAATTCATCTCCAACCAGCTACATGGAATTTGTTCCATCATTTCCCACTTATTTTGGCTCTGATTTTGCATGTACAATAGTAGTATAGGTCTGATTTTTGTGTTTCTATAGCTCCTGGGGTTTTTTTCATCTTTGACACCATATTGGCTTTATCTTGTAGGTACAACAATGGTTTAAGTGTAAAAATTTATCTTCATGCTTCCACGATGCCTCCAACTAATATCCACTTGTTTCTAGCCTCCTAGACCTGCAAGAAATAATGTCAAGCATTAGATTCATCATAAACAAGCTATTTTCAATCAATTCAAGTCAAATCATATCCATTTGTAATTATGGATCAATCATGTGCAAGTTGGCAAATTTGTTGTCATTGGCAACTTCATAAATTTGCGGTCACTTTGTTGGCCTCTTTGGTTTTCTCCATGGGCATTCATCATTATATTCCTTATTATTGTTATTCCTAATGTCATATTGGTTTCATCATTCCATAATGATCTCATCATAATAACCCTAGATGGTTATTCCTAGGACTACTCTATGAATCACATAGTGTGTATTTCAATAGTTTAGATTTCCTCAATGTGTATTTCATTAATGCACCAATCTATCTCCTTGTCCATGGCATGAATCATGCATATCATGTTCATCTTTAAGTCTTCTTTATCACATTCTTCTCTTGAATCAAATCATCAATAGGGATCGAAAATGTTTATGGTTGTTTGAAGCTACATGTGACAGTTTGATGGTAGTTCTAAGACTAATTTCTAGTGTTTTCAAGTGATATTCTTCAAGGTTTGACCATAATTGTTCTCCATATTCTGTATCCTATACAATCCTTCTCTTCCATATTTTTTCATGTCATTCAATGACTTCATAGATAGTTACAAGAGAAACCCATCATGTCTATCCTTTAATCACAAATGTACAGTGCTTTTAGAAACAATCATTGTTACACCCACCACACTCCATATGAATATAAGGAACACTCCAATTCTTCCTAGGATTATATGATAAAGATCTCATCATGATCCTCCACATATCCATCTTGAGTATTGGAACCAATAACAATCCCAAAATAGTCCAGGTGTCATAGTTTTCTAGGACAACAGGGTAGCATTTTCTTGAAAATGAGAGGTTGATAACACATTTTGAACAAGGCAAATAGGTTTCAAAAGGTACATGACCTTTTGAGCCCATTATACTCCTCTTTTCATCATTATTGACACAACATATTAGCCTTACACATGATGGTGCCTACATTTAGTAGCCCTTGATGATAGTCCAAATGATTGGGGGGTTATAATAGTCTTAAGGCAACTTCAATGGAATTTGTAAGACCTCTTTCCAAATGCATGATCACAAGCACTGTAAGGGAAAAATTAGTACATTACTTCTTCACCCAAATGTGGCCCAAGACAATCCTTTTCTAAACAAACAAGAACCCTAAACTCTATGATAGTCATACATAACTAGTGACAATGTTGTAGGAGTTTTAAAAGTTGTAACACTTGGACATCATGACCACATCTTACACTCAGCCTATTATCCTCTTAATCATGTTACTCTTCTCATGCAAGTTAAATCTTGGGATCACATAGGTGAGGTCAAGGTCAATCTTGAAATTCCATAAATGCTTTAACAGGGTGCTTTGAAGGCAAGATTACTTTGTGTTCTTGTAGTGTGGAATATGTGGTGAGAGTACAAGGGAATAAGGTGAAACCATAATTGAAATGTTCCAAACTATTTTAGGGTTCTATTATAATCATATGTTTGTCTGAATAGCTTTGTAGCCTCCCATTAAATCTTGGAATGTATAGAACCATGAAACACCATTCCTTTTCATTTGGTAACTACCTTGTCTATATTTGAATGGGAATTGAGAGTATGGAAGTGTTTACAAAACCATAGTCTCATGGTATCCATGACTGTTCCCCATAATAATCACTGATTTTACTTCCCAGGTCACAGAAATGACTATCCTAAATTTCCAATCTCTCTTTCTCTTGATTGCCATGGTCCCTCAATACATTCTACACTATTCTATGTCAGGACTTTGTCCATAAATAACCCATTATTGGAATATGGAGGGCATTTAAAGCCATGAATCTTTTGGAATGCCTATAGGACAACCTTGTGCATGATTTAATGGTTCCTTAGGGTTTGAAACATCAAATTGTTAATGAGTAGGAGTTGTTTTGATCTTCATGGAGGGTTGTTATCAAGCATGATCACTCATCATTCGGTCTCCATAGAAGTCAGGTCCACACACCTAGATCTAACCATACTCCTATATGCAATTTGGTGAGTTTCCTTTTAGAGCAACCAAATTGTGACCCTCAAAATTAACCATAGTGTTCTCCCTCATGCAAGACCTAGCACAAAAGGAAATACATATATTAGATTTCTAAAAGAAAGAAAACATGAATAGCACACAACTAGATCAACATCTAAATAAGATAGTTTCCATGGATTCCCAAATGATATCAGCAATGTAGAACAAAGGTTTAAATCATGACATATAACCCTAAGGTTTTATGGTAATAAGATGTGGACAAAGGACAACAAGACTATTAATAAGAACATAGTTAGCCACATTAAAGGTTATAGTAGTGTTATCTTAGATGAAAAGGACTGTGTCTTATGTTATGGAATAATTTGAACAACACCATATAATAGTTGAGATGATTGCTATAGGAAAATCAATGCTGACAATCCTCATAATGGTGACAATTTGGCATAAGACTCAAACTACCTAATCCTTCAGTCTTTCACCACTATTATCATTGTATGGAACATAACTAGAAGCATTAGATCTTGTTCAAATGGTTCTTATCAATGATGAAATAAGAAATCCTGATGTATAATCGTACAAAGGGTGCTAAAACCTCAGAGATCAAACCCTCATGTGCATTGAAGTTGCCCCCTCACAAAATATAGATCCATTTTATACTTCTAATATGTAAGTTCCATGATATTTAACCTTGATGTCATACAAGTCCATTCTATATTCAACCATCAAGAACAAGAAACTAAAAAACATGAGGCCATATAAGGCTAAACCCACATACAAAAGCCTTAAAATGAATTACTTCTCCCAAAGCACCCAAAAATTAGGTTTTAGCAATGGAATCAATGCAAGAAGACTTTATCACTATGTTAACATGTGGAGACTCTTATATGGGGTGCTGGGCATTTCATCATGGATCCTTTCATCCATTTAAGGTGACAAAATGCCTAATAACAATAGGTAGTGGTAGGGACAACTCATTGAGGGTTTAGTCCAAAAGGGAACCCATCAAATTTAATATCAAAAGTAATGAAAAAAAAATAGGTTGAAATCATTTTTCCCTCTATAATCTATTCAAATGTTGATGCCAAGTTTTGTTTGTGGTTCTTGGAACTAGTTTGAGTGTCTACGAAAGCTTAGAGGCAATTTAGGGGAGGTTTGGATACCTTTGCAAGGGTTTATGAGTTCCTTCACAAAGTAAAAGAAGATGATAACCTCCCAAAGCCTTGTATAGCATGTTGTAACCACACTCTACACCTTATAAATGAGAGTAGACAATGAAATAAGACCAAAGGTCATCAAGTGGGGAAACAAAAACTAAGGCCAAATTAGGAGTTATTTAATTGCAAGACCAAAGAAATGATATACCTTCCAAAATCCTCTTCACAACATATATAAAACAATGGATTCCACAAAGGGGATTAGACATGAACAAGCATGATCCTCCCTATATGCACCATGAAGGCATAGAGATATGAACATAATTACTCAAGGAATAGTACTTCATTCACAGTAAGAGATCAATGCCCAACTCTCCAATGTACCTCTCTTACTTGGTCCCAAAATCCCTAAACACATAGTTATACTAAGATTAATCATATCAAAAGGTTCAAAGAACACCAAGCTCAAAATCATACAAGTAGACCACACTTGTCACCAGGATCTATCAAGAATTATACCTCATAAAAATGACTTAGAATCTTATAAACCAAAACAAAGGCATGAAAAGACATTCCATATGCACCTAAACTACTCCAATCAACCATTTTGACACAATGAGGACCTCCCAAAGAAATGACATCTTGCACCAATCATGTTCATGGAACCAGGAGATGCCTAACAATCCAAATTCATCCAAAACTAGACTAGTTAATGAAGATGCCAAAGTCAAACCAAGTAGATCAAAAACTCATCCTATGAACACGCCAACAATCAAACTAATCCAATTGAGGTATATCAAAGATTATAAAGGTACAAAAATCAACCAGGACCTAGGAAATCATTAAATGTGTCAAAACTAATGCAATAGATCATGAACTCCTTAATCATTCCAAATTGGACAACCAAGACCTATAATATTCACAACATGTTGAAACACTGAAAAGGGTTGGGAAACTCACTAAAAGCCCATGTCAAAAAGAGGGGGTCCCCATTTTGTGAGTTCAAATGATGGAGCATGTGTGTAGGGCACAATAAATGGTAACTCTACTAGGAGAATTCCCCCAATCATTCCAAGGATAAAAAAAGTCAAGAACCTAGAATCTCTGTGTACACCCACACATTAGGCTAAATAAACACAAATACATGATCAAGGAATCCAAATCAAAATCTAGCATAACCATTCATGTTCCAAAGATCCAAGTGTGTGCAAATGCATTCATTCCCATATTTTGGCAACTAAGGTCATCTAAGCTCCTTTACATTAAGCTACATGAATGATTCTCACCTCATGAACTACTTGGATATTACCTCACTACTAGTCAAACATCTATAGCCTCGGTGATGTTGTCTTTATGATTCCACTCAAAGCATAGCTCTACTACCAGCCAGGCATTTATAGCCTCAGTAGAGATACTTGAATCCTCCAACTAGTTGAGATATATGATAGGAGTACTAAGAAGTACTGCCTTTTCATTTATTTTCTTATTTGAATGATTCAGTTAATTTAGCTTTGATAGGAGTACTAAAAGGTACCTCCTACCCATATCACATGCTTTTTCCACATGGGATACATGTATTGTTTCAACTTTGCTAGGCTAGGATTCACAACTTAATGCAAGATCACAAAGAATCTCTTAATTACTTCAAGATTCTTAAGATGTGAAAGGTATAAGATCTCAAAACACTTCAAGCCACACCAAAAAGGCATCATGCCATTCAACACTAGCAATCGAGCCCACAAGAAAACCCTTAGGTTATGACTAATGTTTCTCAAAGGAAGACTAGGAGACATAATATAGAAAAGTTCATTGCATACACTTGAAAACAACTCTTTAATCATCAAACAATGAGCACCTAATTAGAAAAGGACCCCAAAACTCAAAACAAGAGAGAAAAACAATAGAAAGATAAAAACTAATAAAAAACAAGACCCAAACAAACTAAAAACAAAACTAAAACAACATACTAACAACTAAAGACTAACCAACAAGAAATCAAAAGAAAAAAAAATAAACAACTAACCAACCAAACTCAAAGCAAAACTAGACAAAAACCAAACACCTAACTAACCTGAACTAAGTAGGACTATGTACAAAGGATTAGGACATGTATCTACACTCCATCTTGATTGATTTTTGAATGTATGTAAGAGTAATAAGGCACCTATCAAGGTCCTAAGTCTAGCAATCTCATCCTTGTATTTTGAAAACTAGGATATAGGAAAACTAGTATCATGTTTAGGATACAAGTTATGTAAGGTTAGCAATTGAGGCAATTCATAATACCCATGATCAATCCAAACACAAGTTTTCTTACCCCAATCCCCATAATCAAAATGATAAACATCATAACTCAATGAGAAAATGGAAGATACAACCTGGTTTATAGTACCATCAGCTGAAAATGTATGTTCACCATCTTGTTGTATCATATCTAACACTCACCTTCAAAGGGTCTCAACTCATGATGGATCATACCTCATGCATCAAGTACATACAAATGACAATCAAATCCATACGTTAGTGAACCATTGCAATGTTTACAAGTAGGTAAATCAATCATATCAATGCAAGATTCAACTCACTTAGACTCCAAAACATGAAACATCTCAATTTTTCTCAACTCATCATGTGGCTAGTATGAAAAATCAGCATGTATATCATCTAAAGGACTATCAAAATCAACTCTGAATTCATCCTTTAAAGCACATGAACCAATATCATCATCATATAACACACTTTCATGCTCAAATGCAAGAGAAAAAAACTTATGATCATCCTTACCTTCCAAAGCAACCTCCCAAGCAAGTAAGAAATCAAGACAACTTATTTCAGTATGTAGATCAAAATGATGAATCCTACATGAATCAATCAAAGAAAGGTTTGATATGTTCATTTAATACCCATGAAGTGACATGTCTTTGTTTAATAGAAAAGAGAGACTTAGCCTAACAAGGTTAACTAGGTCAAACCCTCTTCTATTAACACTGGAACACATAAAGCTTGGCTTCTACCCAAGAAGGAGAGCCAAACTATAGGGGTTTTGTCCCTTTCTTATATAGAGGAGTGTCAACCAAATCGAACCAAATCTAACCAAGAAAACTAGGGAAAAATATCAAACCCTAGTTGACAAATTTTTACTCATAATAGACTATCGTAAATAGATATCAAAAATCTAACACCACAATGGGGATTAGAGGGCAGAATAGAACTTGGATCCAGATTTGGGAACCCAAAGGACCAGGGTGCTTGGGTTCCCTAGACCCTGATTAGGGTTTTGTAGAATGTTAAGTTTCATGTGTCTTCTCCCTTCTATGTTCTTGCTTCTTGTAACTTATTTTTTTTAGATTCTTCCAGATGCTACCTATACACAAATAAGAAGGAAAATAGTTGGGTTCTATTTAGGAGGTTGTCTAAGTCAAGCTCCCTGAATGGTGTTTCTATTACATGTGTGTTGTCATTAATGTCAACATTGTGATGGATAGGATTTATGTCAATAGTGCTGAAGGTTGGAAGTGAATCTGATGATGTACTGATATGGTGTGTTGTTCAGTGATGATCAAAGGTGTTCAGAGTTGTCAAAGGATAGTGATTGTTGTGAGATAGAGAAGCAAAGTGATGAGTATATGCTGAGGTGTTCAGAGAAGAAGACAAAGGAGATGGATCGGAGAAGTTGTGAAGTAAAGGGTAAGATAATGGAAGTTATATGCTATGTACACTAATTGGATGATTATCATATGTACACAAATGTACCTTATCTTATGAAGTTCATAGACAAAGGTTGTGCTAACATGAAGATTCTTGTTTTGCTGAAAGAGTTGTGATTATTGTTGTATGATGTTGCGAATGAAGTCTCTGGTATGGTGAATGTTGTATCCTTTATTTCCTGAGGAAAAACATTTCTTTAATTTTGAAAGAAAGGTTAAGGAAGTCCAAGGCATTGGAGTTTGCACAAAAGTAGCTTGAGAGAATGCTCCGCATTCCTCTACATTTAAAGGTATGGCCTTGCGGTTTGGAAGTTAGTCAGAGACAAGTGTGAAGTTTGTATGTTCCTAATTTTAGAACTTGGAAGTTACCACAAAAGATTCTAGAGCTCACAGAGTGAACATAGAGGTTCAGGATGGTTGTAGTTAGGAGGTGTCAAAGAACTACTCTGCATTTCTCTGTATTTGAATATGAGGTCCTACAATTGGAAGGATGGTCAAAACAAATGAGAAGAATGTTATATCCAAGTTTTAGTTGATTAGTAGTACCACAGAGGCTATTTGGAGTTAGCAGAACACAGACATATCATGTTGCTAAAAAGGGTTGTCTGGAGGAGAAAACAAATCCACCACATTTCACTACAGTTCATCTTTCGCTTTGATGTTTGGAGGATAAGTTGATATATTTAGTATGAGTTTTCATTTTAGGTTTTAGGTGATGAAGTGCATCGCAAGTTGGTTTTTCAATGCTCTATCTCAAGACTATGTGTTCAGTGTTTTTAAGTGATCCCAAGCTCCTTTTTTGTTTGTTTGTGCCAGAAAGAAAACACATATTTTAGTGGAAGGAGTGTTTGAGAAGGTTTGTGTAAGTCTTATGTTGCTTGAATGGTGATCAACATGGTGCTAATTGGTCTCTCCAGTACTGCTTTAGGTCTAGAGCTATTTTGTGGAAAGATAAATGTTTGTTGGGCTGACTTAATGTGTTTTGATGTGTTACGTTGCAAATTGTCCTCCTATATGGAATAGTAGAATTTCCCTTGATTTAGCTCCTTGCCTTTGGTGACCTCTCAACCTCTTTGTTTTTGGCCTTCCTAAAACCCTGATTGGCTAGTGCCTAGTTGCAAAATATTCATTTTCTGATATAACTTTTGATAGAACCTAGAAAGAGGATTTGGATTATGGGTCCCTGGGAACCCTAAGATATAGATCTGGTCAGAAAATGGGGGCCTAGACTCAGGCGTTCTCATCCTAGTCCTTCCCCATTTTTCAAGATTTTGAATTTTGGCGGGGTGTCAGCTCCCACTATGCACCTCAAGATTCTGTTTTCAAATTCTCAGTTTTCGTGTGATATCAAGACTTTATTTCAAAATTTGAATTTCCCTAAAGTTAGATATAAAAAGAAATTTGAAAATTATTTTATCACACACAATCTTTATGCAAGCTTGATGCTAAAACTCTGCTGAAATTGCCATTGAAGATCAGTGACTTGTTGAAGCTCTTGAAAGTTATTTGAATTTGCTATCATGGAGACAATGGATGGAGATTAGGAATCAAGATCTTGAGACTAGATTGCTCTTCCTAGGGTTTGTACACCCTTTACATGATCAGGAGAAGGGTTGTGTTGTGATGCTCACAACACGCCCCATTTTGCCTCTTAGCAAAATGAGGACCCCCGCTGTGGCTGCTGCATGTTGCTTGTGTGGTCTTGCTTGGTGGTAAAGGGAAAAAAGAGGTAAGTAATACAAACCATGTTGAAAATTGAAAAGATCTAGCATTAAGTACCAAGAGAGAAAAGAGGTGAATTCTTTGTGAAAAATGAGTAAGGGTTGCTTTTTGAACCAGTAAAAAATTCCCATTATTCTGCGAGATATATGTGTTTTTGGTAAAATGCATTATTTAGAGGTTTGTATGTTGCATATATAAAGTCATTTGTATGTGAAGTCATTGTATAAGTCATGTCGAGTACAATTAGGTTTTGTATCTTGGTGGTTTGTATGCATATGCTTAATGTTTGCACCTTTTGTATACAAGTCGGACCCAATAGGTTTTCAGAGGTGGAATGAATAAAGTGTTAAGTTCACATTGTATCTTTATTTGTATGTTTGTTTAAAAGGCGACATACAAAGTGATATACAAGGTGATACATTCACGGACCCGACGGAGGTATAAAATAAGGTTTATTAAGGTGAGAAAAAGGTACATCCTATAGTTTGTATGTTTGTATGTTTCAGTTTTGCATCTTTAACATACATACAAGTACGGATTCCAAAAGTTAGTTAAATATGATGTAAGCAATGCATGGTATCTTAACGCTTTTTCAAGTAATTATGCAATCACTTAAAATACATGTATGGATCCGAAAAGATTATGCAATATGGTTAATAAAAGCGAAAAGTCCAAAATGGTTGTATAAGAGTTTGCATGTATGAGAGATTGTATCTAAGTGTAGATATAATTGTTATTGCTTTGAAAGGATACAAGTGGGTAAGTAAAGTGGGTCCCACAGTGTTATCTCGCAATAGTATGTTGCATATACAAATGGATATACAAGAGCATATACAAGCAGAGATACAAAGAAGTGAAAAGGTAAGCATGGATTTCAAAAGAAGTAAAATAAGGTTAGTGCTTTGTATGGATGTGTGATTGTATATTAACGACATACAATCCCGATATACAAAGAAATAAAAGGCACTGTTGGGAATTAAAAGGCAAAAGGGTTTGTATGGGTTGCATTTGCATAATTGTTTGTATCTATCTTATATACATTGCGCAAACAAAAGATACAAAGTTGGACATAATGAAAAAGGTAACATTGTTTATAACCCGTTGCATGTAGGCTTGTATATTGATGACATACAAAGGGACATACAAAAAATGATATACAAAGAGACATACAAAAAATGAGATGTATGCAAAGGGTAGACTAATGGATAGAATGTTCAAAATTAAAAGGTTGAAATAGAAAGCCGAAGCTGTAAATGCTGAACTAATATTGAAACGATGAAATTTAACGTGATAGGGTAAATAAAGAGTTGTTTTTCTTTCAGAATTGCATTGTTAAAACTAAAATTGCAGAGAAAAAGAACTGTTGCACAAATTGAGAAGAAAATTCATCGTGGGATGGAATTTCAGAATAGAAAAGCTTGAAAACTGTAAATTTAGTCAATGCTGTTATAGTTGAGCTGTCACGAATACAGGGATGTTTTTTGAATACTATTACAATGTAGTTAATCATAAAATATGAATTGGTTAGAGTAATTTCATTTGAAAATGCAAGTTAATGGAAATTACTGTATCTGATTAGGAAATTAGCTGATTGTTTTAAATAACCTAAAATCTAAATGCAGAAAAGACAAAAGGGGATTAGGGTAAATCTAAAATGTAGAAATTCATGGTAAAACCCTAGGTAAAAGAAGTAAAAACAACAAGTTAAATATGTGTTTTTTCACAGGATGGAAAGAAAGCCATGCAAAGAAACAGAAAAAGAAGAACTACCAGTACATAGAGGTTATCCTTCACTAATTAGTACAAGCAGAGTTGGAATAGATACAAGCATAGGAAACTATGATGCTGATGATGTTTTGCAGAGGATTATAGTAGTAGATGCTACACCTGACATGAAGTGTATCTGGGAAAGAGGATTATACAGAGCTGTAGGTTTCCCATTAGTGATGGAGGCTAAAGACCTAGTTCTAGAATGTATACAAAGATATGACCTAGCTACAAGTAGGGTGATACACAAAGACAGGGTCATTGCAGACTTATCTACAGAAGGGATCGCGACAACATTTGGTCTAGAAATACAAGAAGAAATGGTAGACATTGATATTGACCAATATACAGAGGACTTCAATGACAATGAAAGGGATTGTAGAAGCAGAATCTTCTACAGTTGGTATAATGCAGAGAATAAACCCAAGGCTATAGCAAGAGTGCATAAGAACCTGCACATAATAGACTTCACAGAAGAGATACATCTGATGATAATAATGTTGAGCAGACCGGTTTGTTTAAGAGATGCCACTAAATGTGAACCCTGGATGTTCATTGTCATTCAATTCATGAGGGAAACAAAGAAAGAACAAGGGAAAATTCACTAGGCTAAGGCTATTAGCACATCCATATGGAAACAAGCAATGTTAAGGAAACAAAAGATGATGCCATTTTATTTGTCCTCATATGTATTGTACTCATGTGCATCTATGATTCAACCATTTATAATTGGAATTGATAAAGTTGGGACCATGGGGAATGGCCTAGATTGAAAAATAGTCTATGACCATTATCCAGATCTACATGAGGATAATGCATTAAGAAAGTATGCACTAGTAAATGATGTATTCTATACATACATGGTAAGGGTTTTGAGAGGAGAACAAGATAAGAGATTATCTGAGGATGCAGAGGATACTATTGGATTGCACAGTTCCTGGTACATTCAATTCCAGAACTTCACATATATTAGAACTAAAGGTTTTGAAGGAAAACCTTTTATGCCGCCTAGGTATCTATCCAATAAATTAATTGTATTAGAGTTCTCAAGACAAAACTTGAATTCTTTCAAAATGTATAAGAAGAAGTATGGAAGAGGAAACCTCAATCTCCCTTGGGCAATTGGTAGGTATTCATGTTATAGTGAAGAGGTGGCTGGATACTCAGAGAAGGAATTAAGGTATTATGGATTTGAGGAATTTGACCTAGCAATGTAGTTTGATCCTTTTCACAGGATCCAAAGAACCATTGATCCCAAGTTTAAACTTCAAGTACACATTGAGGACTACTAGTCAGATTGCAAGGATGACAGAGAAGTAAGGAAAAGAGCACACAAAAGGTTGACAGTGGAACAAATGAAGAGTATGGGGGAAATCTATGTGCCTCTTGAAATTAGGGATGATGATGAATTGTTGCATCATAGCTATAAGAGTGCTAGGCTTGCTCCTAATAGAGAGCTTGATTGGTCACAACCATGGAATACATCTTTGGATGCATTGTCTAAACCTGTCATTCTATTTTCCAAAACATGGTTGAAGAATAAAATAGAAGAGCTTAAAGCTAAGGGGATTGAGCCCACATTTCCAAAGAAAGGTAAGAACAGAGTGAGGGAGCATCAAGATGAGCTCCAATGCTTCTATGAGAAGAAGAGAAAGATTGTAGAAGCAAAGATTATTGAAAAGGACAAGAATGCTACTCTAATGGATCCATATGCCTTAGGGGTAACAGTGGTAGTGTCATCGGGTACATTTATAGAAGCAGACTCATCTGGTCATATGATACCAGTACAGAATAGGCCTAGGCTACTAAAGGGTCAATATGACAAAGAATCATGAGGGCCATAGCAGTGGAAACATCAAAAGGAGAAACATCAAAACAAAGTGATGTTATAGGTGCAGAGCAAGTAGATGATAAATTGAGTAGCATACCTAGTGAGACCACATTGGAAGAGAAATGACAAACATATACAAAGGTTAAAATAGAATTGGCTGAGGAAAAGCTGCAAGAGTCAAGATTGCATGAAGCCAAACAAGTAAGGGAGACTATCAATGTTGAGGATGATAGTAGTGATAGTGGGGTGAGAGAGGTAGATCCTGAAACAGGAAAAGAAACTGGTAAAGATGAAGAGCAATCAAGTGAATACTCTGGTGAAGAAGAGGGGTAAAATACTCAGGCAGACATGGAAGTAGAACAAAGCCCACTATATGAAGAGGAAAACGTACAAGAGAGGTTGGAAGCAGTGGAACCTTTTGGTACACTAGTACCACTAGAAATCATAAAAGATGTGCAAGATGTGGCGCAACAAATAGAAGAGTCTGAAAAAGAGGACACACCAGAAAAGGCATCAAAAGAAACACTAGCTCATGTGGAGAAAGAAACAGAGATAAGTGCTTCTGAGGCTGATGTTCTAGGCATTTTGAATATGTATGATGAGCATAGTGAAGAAGAAAGCAAACATGAAAAGGAGAAAGATATAGAGGAACCTGATAAGACTACAAGTTCACCTTCACAAGCAAAACAAACAAGCATGCCTGAGAAACTGTAGGAAAAGAATGAACTAGCAAAGGAGTCAAATGAAATAGTAGATAAGCCTAAGGAAGGAAGGGATAACACAGGGAATGTTGCTGAAGGTAACATTGAATCTGAAAAGAAAACATAAGGTGAAGGTATGGACAATATGGAGCAGGAAAATAAGGAGGAAGGAGAACAAAAAGATCCATCAGAAAAAGAAAATCTAGAAGAAGAGGATGATGAGGGAGGAGATACAGAAATAAAGGAAGATGATAATGAGGGTAAGTCAAAACAACATAATGATCCACTTGTCCTGGAACAAGGCCCTCAACTTCAACCCCCTCCACAACAACAACAACAAGAACAAGTAGAAATGGAGAAGCCTCAAGAAGAGGTAATCAATGCAGTAAAGGCAACACAAAGTGCAAAAGAGGCTCCAGCCTGGTAAGGTTCGGAAGTTTGGAGAGAAAAGGTAGAGGTACAATTGGTACCTATAGACATCAAGAGTTTATCAGGTGGTTCCACACCACAAAAAGAGAAGAGGAAAGCCAGAACCATGTCAACAATCAAAAGGGGTCCTGCTGGATCTAGAACGCTGAATTTGGCCATACCATAGAAAGATAAGTCCAAAGGAGAAATAACAGTAGAAGACTATAAAATACTCAATTTGGATCTGGGCCATATGACAAGAGAACAACATATAAGTGAGTGGGAGGATATGCACCATGCCACTGCAGAAATGTTAAAGAAAGACAAAGATAAACATGAATACTTGAAGGGGCACATTATCCAATTACAACAGTTTATAAAAGGGATGATTGATCCCAGTGCCAATATACCGGAGTTACCTAATGAAATGACAATGTTATCTAAGGAAGAGTTAAAAGAGATGGGAAACAAGAAGATTAAGGCCAACATTTTTGAGAAATGGCTTAAAGGACTGATACAGAAAGGAGAAGAAGCAACAAGGCAGGGAGCAATTAGTTGGGAGATAGCTTTGGCAAACAAGAATAAATGCAATGTTATATTACATAGCTACTAGTTTAGAAAAGAGGAATGTAAATCAGAAATAAGGCAACTTGATGAAATAGAAGATAGAGTAGAAGAACTGATAATTGAAGGAGCAATTACTCCTCAAATGGTTAATCAGTTGCCACAGGCCAAGTTGGAATTGAAATATGAAGAAGAAATTCTTAAGAGTTGCATAATAAATACCAAGGACCTAGGGGAGGTCACAGATAACATGATAAAGGTACACATGAAGATGATAGAAAAACTCATTGGGCATGAATGCCTAGAAGTACCTAGATATGGATTGGAAAAGGCTGTGAAAGAGTTCAAAGCAATATTTTTACCCTATTTAGAAAACCCCGCAGCTCATCTTAGCATGGAAATGATTGACTCAATAATGGAAATAGGTGCTAAGATCAGAAAATACCAGAAAAGAGTTAAGGATTTGGGGACAAAAGAGAAGAAATTACAAGATGGAGTTAGAGAACAGGAATATACATGGGCCAAAAGCCAAGAAAGTGACTGTGCTTTTATCAAAGGAGTAATAGGTAATTTTGCAAAATACTTAAAAGAATAGAGAAATACTAGAAAGAAGTATGTTAAGTAAGAATGCAATTGGAGGGTGTCAGTGATCAAAGTCAACAAATAAGAGGAAGTCAGCAGGTATCTTATTTTGAAAATATTCCAAAGGCATCCTTTGAGGTGAACAAAGATACCATGAAGATATTTTGGGAAACGGTTAGGAATGGATGCACACCATTGATCTAGAAAGTTTGAATGCTAACTGTTGATTGAGTTTTTTAACCATAGCAGTATGAAGCTTTAAATTCTATATAAGAAGCTACGCTACTTGTATAAAATGACATAGGGATTTTAGAATTTTGGCCTGAGCTTGTAATTTGTTAGAGTTTATTGAATAGAGAAGGTATTTCTTTTAGTTTAGAAGAGGAGGTCACCTGTGTCTACATTAAGGAGTATTTGGAGTGTCTGGTCTCCTTAGTGTATCTATAAAAATGTCTATAAGTTTTTTGGTAATTTGATTAATGAGACAGAAGTAATTCTTACATTGTAAATCTTATATGACTTTGTGCTTTGAATATAAGTAAACTTAGAATTCTGCATCTATTATAGAGTGTTTTCTAACTCTTACGGGTATTCAAAGTATTATTCTTTGAAATCTTGCAATCTCTGGTGTATGTTCATGAAAATGTTTAGGACTTTACATTTTGTAGATTTGAATGTGTTGATTTGATCAATTTACTGTATTCTTTAGGATGTAAGTAATAGAACATTTAGATCCTGTAGGGAATGATACTTAATTTGAGTTTCTCTAACTTTTCTCCAAACATTTGATATAATTAGCTTAAATGCAAAAATCTGAAGGAAATTGTCTTGCATTTGAATAAAGAATGAGAAATTACATTGATATTTGACAATTTTCATATTAATTTGAAAGACAATTTATTTCATTGAAATTCATACAAAGCTTTGTAGTACAATAGTGAATTTATGCAAAAGAATGAATACTTTGTTGATATTTGCAACAATTGGCATAGTTTGAGTCCAATAAGTCACTAATTACTTTAATTCACGTAAGGCCCCTTGAACATTACAGTTTCACATCAACTTGTTGAATTGTCCACAAGGTCAAGACCTAACCATACAAAAACTTGAGATTAAGAATTCTTAGTTAATACTTCATATCTTTCAAGATAGCTAAGGTTTATTTTGTGAATTTTAACTTTTGTTATGAATGTGTAAAAATAATCATCAATAGTTTTTGGTGCTAGAAGGAGGGCCTTGATTGGAGTTAAGGTAGGATTTGTGGAAAACTGGCTTATAATAGTGGTTGAGTGACTAGGCCTAGGTTAAATTCAGAAGATATTTACATACAATTGCCTGACATAAGACAAAGTAAAAATCCTTTGATCTAGAATCCTAAAATAACACAAGTAGGAGGTTCATTAGGAACTCCTCCTGGATCACCTTTTAACATCCATAACATAATGAGTCCTGACAGTTCCTCATTTAGACCTTTAAGTCTTGGTTTAGGTACTCCTAGAGGTGCAAGTCCTCCTAGAGTTCCTAGTCCTCTAAATCCAGGTACTCCTAGAGGTCCTAGCCCACCACGTGGTCCTACAATGGCATATTTCAATGTAAATTCTCCTATAACATTCAATGATTATCATGAAATGCCAAAAAATCCTAAAAAGATCTATCCTAAATATCAATTACATTAGGATCCAGAAGATCATATTAGGATATTTAAGGAAGCATGCTTTAGAGCCAGGTTAGAATATGAAGATGTTGTTAGTAGGTTGTTTCCTTACACATTTAATGAACAAGCTTCTAACTGGTATGTCAATTTGCCCAATGGTTATGTTTCTTCTTAGGCACTTATGGAAGAGGCATTCTTGTCTCAGTTTACGGGACCAGTCGATCCTTCCACCCTATATCATAAATTAGCTGCAATTAAAAGAGGTGAGGGAGAGCTTATTGACAACTTCAATGATAGGTTCTAGAAAGCTTATTCTAGGCTAGTTTCTCCTCACACAGTAACTCCTGAGGCCTTATTAGCAATGTATTATGTCACCCTTGATCCATGGACTGCTATGTTTGTCAAAAGAAAAGTGGATATAGATACTATATCTTGTTGGCGAGAGACACTGTGTGGATTCATCAGTGTTGTCATTGATGGCAACAAAGTCTATGCCACACATCCGTAGTACATAGTATGCCTTTATCAGAAGTCATATTAAAGAATGTTTTGGTCTAGTGAACAAGAATAGAGTATGTAACAAGGTCCAACAATTAGGTCCAGATCTCTCAGATGGTGTAACTCAGCAAGTTGCAGACTTGGACAACTCAAGAGGGGTATCATGACTATTGTATTCTAGAGATTTAGCCTCTGGTGATAAAGCATGAAAAAGATATGAGCATCTGAGTGTTGGGTTCTAGTCAGGCAGAGCAGACAGAGAAAGAACTGACTGGCAGAGTATCAGACTTCAATCCGGATGAGTAAAAAGTGTTGATCAAGCAACTTGTGGGATTATACATTGTTGGCCAACATGATTAATGACTTCTATGCCTATATTTTTGATATGCATCACAAATCAAGCATGGATTCAGTCGACAAATCAATAACTTGTAAATATCTTGAGTGTTCTTGTTACCGACTAGAAAGTTGATGAAATCCTTGATGCGGATATATATACCAGATGGATTCTAGTATGTAGGAAGTATGAAAAAGGTGATGAAATAAAGTACGAAGAAAAGCAGGAATAAGTGTGAGAGTAGTAATTCAAGTTCGGTATGTGACAGAGCAACAACATTAAAATAGAGGAAGAATGAAATGCATCAGATCAATGTATTGTGCCTAACCAGAACTGAACTCTTGTATTTGTAGATGCTTCTCATCAGTTCAAACACTTGATTATCTTTAGTAAGTTCTATAGACAGTGAGTCTCTTGTAGGTAGTGTGCCTCTTGTGAGCAGTGTGCTCGAGTAGTGAGCCCTAATTGGCAAGTGCCATTTGTACTCCTTTATTCTTTTAACAGAGAATACAATCTTGGGTTAGTCACCCCGTGGTTTTTCCCTTAACAGGGTTTCCATGTAAAAATCCTTGTGTTATGTGTGTTGATTTTATTTCTGCTCTTATGATTACATATGCTTTCATGTTTTGATGCAACACTGAATATTAAGATAACAAAAGAAAAGAATGTTAAGGAAATTTTGAGATAACTGATTCACCCCCCCTCTCAGTTATCTGCCTTGTATCCAACAATTGGTATCAAAGCAAGGTTCCTCTGAAGAAAGCCTAACAGCTTGAGGAAGATCTTTGAATCTCAATGGATGCATATGGTATGAAGGAACAACTTCAGTTTACCCTAGATGATCTTGAACAATCCCACTTTGAAGTCAATAATTTGAGAGAAAGACTCAAACAAGCTGATGAATTCATAAATGAGCTAAAAGAAAAACTTAGCATTTCTATGAAAAAGAGAAAGGAACTACTTCAAAAATTAGCCAATTAGAGTGAAATCAATGATACTAATGAAGATCTGGATGAGAAAATAAGCTATGTGAGAAGCTGTCAAAAGAAGTCATTATGGTGAGGCATGAAATGGAATTAGGGGTTATGAGATTCACCCAAGAAATTGAAGAAAAAAGAAAGATTGAAGATAATCTAAAACAATCCCTCAAGGAGAAAATAGGGGACTGCCACAAAATGGATAGAATAATCAGGCATCTTGAATCTGATCTTAAAGAAGCTAGAGATAATGAAGAACACCTTGAGAATCAGTTAGACACTCTTAAACAAGATCTTCAAGCAACAAATGAATACAAAGAGAAATTCAAGATAAGCTCAGCCCAACTTGAAGTTCTTCTTGAAAGCCAAAAGAGGGTAGATGATAAGCATGGCTTGGGATATGAGAAAGGTGAAAGCTCCAGATCCAGTTAGAAGTACTCTGAATCAAGAAATCAAAGAAATAGGCTTAGAAGACCTCTGGTAAGACAACCAAATGCCCAAAGATATCCATCCTTATGGATACTACTTCAATTGCAACAATTTTGGTCATAAAGCAACTCAATGCAGGAGGAGAATGAGTCAAAATAATCCATCTATCTCCAGACAATGTTTCAATTGCAAAAGGTATGGTCACAAATCTCATGAATGCAAAAATATGCAAATAAACAATTCATTCAATGGTAGATGCTTTACATGCAATAGAATGGGACATATGGCTAATGACTGCAAATCAAGAGGATATCAATCAAATAAGCAAAGAAATGTTTTATGTTACAATTGCAATAGATCCGGTCATATTGCCAAATTCTTCAGAAGCAGAAATCAGGATAGAAAAGGTCTAGTGGAACATAATCAGAAACAAGATAAGGGCAAAGGTAAAGTGAATGCGGATGAAGTTCAAAAGGAGATGAGCAAGATTTGGGTAAAGAAGAGTACAAAAAATATTGGGGATGGATCCGCATTAGAATCCGGTGTTGATATTCCTTCCTGAAACTAAAAAGGTGAGCTCTGGCTTAGGGGGAGTCACAGAGAAAAACAATTTCCCCCAGCCAATCAGGTAGTGCCTAAATTCAGCACATTGAGTAAACATCTGACGCTGTGGATTAAAGGGTTTTCAGAAAAACCTCCAAATAACCTTTAGTCAAAATGTGAAAGATCCACATGGAGTTTTGCAAGACTTATAACTGCTTAAGTTAATCTAGTTCTGCCAGCTATCTGGTAAAGTAGAATTTCATAGACAGATCCGGTATGATTCAGAATTGAAATAATTTGATCTGTGGACCTATGGCATGACTGAAGAAAAGGAGATACATTGTCAATCCTCACTGATAATGATTCTAAGTTCAACGCAGTAATTTGAGAAGATCTCTCTGAAAATAGGGCAACTGGATAACTTAAGTTTTGCATTTATTACAAAAGGAAATTAGGGTTTGCGCAAGATTAAAAGGGTTCTTTCACTCATTATTTGCACACTTGTTCACAAAGAAGAAAAGAAGAGCTCTGTGACAAAGTTTCTACAATTCACTCAAGATCAACTGAAAAAAATGAATTCAACCAGCGATTTGTTTCAGCTCCTATTTCAAACCCTAAGGTTTGAAAAGGTACTTTCATTCTAAAAATCTCTCTCTGAATCTGTTGCAAAATGGCTACTCCAATGGTTGTTAATATCTCTGATAGGCCGCGACCTAAATTCAAGAAACACCCTTATAAATCTCTAGAAGTTGATCCTTTGGACGCATTTTCTAGCATTCCGCATGGAGTATTGCATGTAGAAGATGTTAGGGTTTATATCCATGCCAACATTGAGGAATTTGGAGACTCAAAATTAATGGACATTTATCACAAATAGCTTATAGATGAGAATTTTGAACTCAAACCTAAATTCAAGGCCCTCCAGGATAAACACTTCAGACATTACAGATATTTTCCATGTTTTGCAGAAGATGATTGGGTCCCATATGTTCTAAGCAGGATGCATGATAATTTCATGTGGATAATGAGGCCCTTCAAGATTACTAAAGATGTCATCAGGGCAGTGAACAGACTGCATGCATTCGGTGGGTTACCTACACTTAAATTCGTGAAGAACCAAACAGTAACTGAATCCACTGAATCTAAATTTGACAAAAGAGCAATGACCATAGATGACATCACAGATCTGGATGTCAAGTTTGCCTCAATGATAATCAGTTACAAGATCTATCATAAGAGTAGGGAGAATTTTGTGTCTGGCATAGCAATCTATACAGCATATTAGATGTTGAGGGAAAATGCAAACTATGATCTATGTGAGCTTCTTCTAAATCAACTATTGGAAAACTTGTAGAAGATCAAAAAGGATAAGAATTCCTTTAAATATGGTTGTCTAATACTGCATCTATTCTTTTATTATATGAATGAGCTACCTAGATCACATGGTTGAGTATGGCAAAATGACAAACCAGTTGCAATTCAGATTAGAGATTATATGTATGGACTTGGTGATGCTCAAGCCCAAAACATGGCTCTCTGGGGTTACTTCAAAAACTTCCAGAGCATGATGCAAGCCACAGAGAGAATTCCACAGTCCATAGTTGAGAAATACAAGGATACAGTTTGCTTCATGGTTGACATTGACCAATGCCTAATGGAGGCAGTTGAACCAAGAACTGTGTGGATAATACCTATGGGATATGAATTCAATGAAAAAATCTTGGAGCTTCATATTCAACATCTATTGAGCCAACCCAAGGACATTGAGATAGAAAGGTTTGGAACCTTTCAAGAGCTAAGTGTAAAAATACATGTTGAGTTAAGATAGCCAGAAATAAAGAGGAAAGTAAGAAGGGAAGTTGAAGAAATTACCAAAAGATTTGGCCTATCAAAGGAAGCTGTGGATGCAAATAGAGAGAAGATAAAGAAGGCTGAAAAAGAGAAACAAGAAGTAAAGAAACGAGACACTCCGGTACAAGCCTCCTCCCAGACTAGATCTTCCAAGAGCTCTGCACCTGCCACTCCTAAAAGCTCAAGGGCTACCAAACCAAAAGTCAAGACATCCAGAAAAGGAGAAAAGAGGACAAAGACCAAAGCCACAAGGTCATATACAAGCCTTAAAGATAATGAATAAATAGAATCTGATGAGGAAATCAAGAAAATGAAGAAGAAAATATCCGGGAAATTCTTTGCTAGTAAAAATGAGGAAGAAAAGGTAGAGGAATTTGTTGAAAATCCCACTCTTTCTATTGATGACATCATCAAGGCAGTTACTATGGATAGGAACCTACAGCTAGTAACAGAGTTCTATGATGAATACAGTGATACTGACAAGAGAATTTTGGAAGAAGCTACTGTCAAGTACCTGAACATTTACAATAAAGCTTTCATTGAAATTATATCCTTAATTCCTAAGAGTCTAGAAAAAGTACTTGAACTGAGAAAAGAGAATGCAAAGGAAAAAGACTTAGAGATTCAGGAACAGACAACAATTCAACTTTATCCTTCTATCACTCCAAAACAAATGGACATGATTTTCAAGGATTGCAAGGATGAGTTCCGGAGTAAAGAAAGAATGAATAAACTTATGCTTGGAGAGACTGACCAAGTAGCAAGAGAAACAAAAGATATACTCTGGAATGCTTCCAAAAGATTCAATCTTCCTATTGTAGAGGAAACAGATGAAGAACCTTCTACCATGGATGTTGAAGGATTAAATGTAATTGATGAAGAATTTTTTGACAAGGATGTTGAAGGATTAAAGAAAATAGATGAAGAGAAGTATGAGGACTTAGACTCCTCTATTTCAGAAGAGGAAGCTCATAAAGCAGTAAACACAGGTGACATCTCTCCTCTAGATCCCACTGCAACTATGACAAATATTCCAGACTCTAAAGCTGAAGGAGAAGATAGAGGAGAGGAGAAGAAGATTCAAGAAGAAGAGGTCAAGGGAAAAGAAGAAGAACAAGTAGAAAAGACTAATGAAGACTCTTCTGATATTTCAAAGAAGTCTCAATCTCTAGCAAGAGACACTACAGAGACAGTGAAGAACTTTTTAAACAAAGAAATGATGGAGATAGATGAACCTAAGCTATTTCAAGGACCACTGAATTTTGACTCTCTCTCTCCACTTCAGACAATGAAAATAGCATCTTTTGCCCAAGCCAAAGCAAAAGAAAAACTCTTGAAATCTCACATGGAGGATTGTGAACTGTTGGGGATTGCATCCGGGATGCTGGAGAAGATCATGCCATCCTTCCAAAAGGATCCTTCAGCCTCACCATCTAGTAATTTGAAAACTTTGGTAAATTCTGTCAACACTCATTTTTAATCTCTAGAGAAATCAGCAGAAGCAAAGGTTTGGAAGGAGTTTCTGGGAAAGAGATTCACTAAAGTGCAAGGACTTATTGATAATGATAGGAGGACCCTTGACATTGGAATAAAGAGCCTTGAAAATGCTCTTAAAGATGGTGGGGACATATACAAATTTTGTTTATCTTGGCCCAAACTGACAGAGGACATTGAGAAGAAAGTGAAAGAACCAGAAGGTAAACTGTCAAGTTTATCTCAGAATTTTGATCCCCTTACTACCTCTCTAATGAATCAAGAATGCCAGGCTATTGTTATCATCAATGAAATAAAGAGGCTAGACAAAGAAAAGAAGAACATAATGAATAGAATGGGTGAACACAGAGGGATAATTATCCCTAAGCTAGAGGCAATGCATGAGGCCTTGACAGATGCTTAGATCACAACCTAGACCAATGATCCGATAGATTTAAGAAGGGCAGAAGCATATGCATTTTTGTTGAGTGGTAACATCTCCATTTTGGACAAGATGAAGCAGAACTAGGCCACAGAGGTTGTACAGTTGAAGACTACTTTTGCAGATATACTTAAGTATATGTAAGTATAACATACATATATACTTATGTGGCCATGTATAGGATAATTTTTGCAAATTTTTGGTATGTAGATTCCACCCTTTACCATTGATGTCAAAGCAGGAGTGAGGAGTAGTGAAAAATGTTGAATCTAGCTAAGGGGGAGCTCTAGTAAAATAGTGCAAAAGATAGAGCATCAGCCAAGGGGGAGTTATTGTGACACTTAGCCATTTTTCACTAAGTGTTGCCATCAATACCAAAGGGGGAGATTGTTGGCAAGAGACACTATGTTGATTCATTAGTGTTGTCACTGATGGCAACAAAGTCTATCCCACACATCTACAGTACATAGTATGCCTTTACCGGAAGTCAGATAGAAGAATGTTTTGGTCCGGTGAACAAGAATAGAGTATGTAACAAGGTCTGACAATCAGGTCCGAATCTCTCAGATGGTGTAACTCAGCAAGTTGCAGACTTGGACAAGTCAAGAGGGGTATCATGACTACTGTATTCCAAAGATTTATCCTCTGGTGATAAAGCATGAAAAAGATATGAGCATCTGAGTGTTGGGTTCCAGTCAGGCAGAGCAGACAGAGAAAGAACTAACTGGCAAAGTATCAGACTTCAATCTGGATGAGTGAAAAGTGTTGATCAAGCAACTTGTGGGATTATACATTGTTGGCTGACATGATTAATGACTTCTATGCCTATGTTTCTGATACGCATCACAAATCAAGCATGGATTCATCCAATAGATCAGTAACTTGTAAATATCTTGAGTGTTCTTGTTGTTGACTAGAAAGTTGATGAAATCTTTGATGCAGATATATATATACCAGATGGATTCCAGTATGTAAGAAGTATGAAAAAGGTGATGAAGTGAAGAAAAGTAGGAATAAGTGTGAGAGTAGTAATTCAAGTCTGGTATGTGACAGAGCAACAACATTAAAACAGAGGAAGAATGAAGTGCATCAAATCAGTGTATTGTGCCTAACCAAAACTAAACTCTTGCATTTGTAGATGCTTTTCATCAGTTCAAACACTTGATTATCTTTAGTAAGTTCTGTAGATAGTGAGTCTCTTGTAGGCAGTGTGCTCAGGTAGTGAGCCCTAATTGGCAAGTGCCATTTGTACTCCTTTATTCTTTTAACAGAGAATACAATCTTGGGTTAGTCACCCCATGGTTTTTCCCTTAACAAGGTTTCCACATAAAAATCCTTGTGTTATGTGTGTTGATTTTATTTATGCTCTTATGATTACATATGCTTTCATGTTTTGATGCAACACTGCATATTAAGATAACAAAAGAAAAGAAAGTTAAGGAAATTTTGAGATAACTGATTCACCCCCCCTCTCAGTTATCTACCTTATATCCAACATATCTAAAGCTTATAAAGAAGCAACTGCTATAAACTAGGAAATGAGACAAATGACTTATAATCCTTTTCTGAATGGAGGAAATCCTGGGATGCAAAATCAAGCACAACCTTGGAATGGAGTTCCCATGCATCACACTCCATTGTTAAATCCAATTCCTACATATACACCTGTGTATAACCCTTCTCCTATCCAGGCTATAGTTCCCTACATTAGTAATAGTACCAGTAACAATCAGACCAATGGTCAGTCTTTCTTCTAGCCTCCTTAGGATACATTTGTGGCAAAGGTACAAGAGGATGGGGAAGAAATCAAAGAAATTACTACACACTTGAGAAGATTAACCACTGAGATGACACAACTGAGAAATGAAAATTTCTATGGTAGAAATAATCAGGGGTACAGTTAGAACCCTAACCAGAGTTATAATCAGAATCAAAGTTCAAGTCATAACCAAAATTATAGTCAAGGCCAAAGTTCCAATCAAAACCAGAATTATAAACAAGGTCAAAATCATAATCAGGGACAAGAAATGCAAAACAGAGGACATGTTGGTGATAACAAAGCCTGGGTTAATAACAATAGAAATCATATTCAACCTAAGCCACCTAGGACATGGAACACAGAACCAAATAATGGTACTCTAGCTTCTCTATTTGAGAGTCTAGATAATCAGGAAGTGAAACAACCAGCTAGAATTCAAATGGCCAACATAGCACTAAAAAATTGGTGCAGAATTCACAATACAAGTGCACATGCTAAATTAGATTGCCCTCAATTTCATCTTGTGGCTAGCATTTTCAATATCAATGTAGAAGCTCCCACATTTGAATTTCTCATTCCCAAGGGGAATGAGATAGTACCCTCAGGATTTGAGTCTACTTTAGTTTTAGAAACTTTCACCTTTGCAACTAGAGAGGAAGAGGATCAGATGTTAGAAGATGAACCTTACTTTTGTGAGATTTTATATCCTGAATCAGCCATAGTATTGGATGCTTTTTAGTTTTCCTTTGAAACTGAAAATGAAGTATTATCTGAAATAGAGGAAGTGCAGGCTTTTCAATAGTCTAACAAAAATCATTCTTATAATCTGAGAAGTAACACTAAGCCTAGAGGTCATTTCACTACCTCCATGCCTCCCAACAATTTCAATACTCCTCCGGATCAGCATGCCAGTAATAACCATGTAATCTTAAAAGCTAATCATCATGGGACTGGTGGGATAGTAGCATCAAAAGTCCAAACAAGGAAAATAGAGTCTATGGAAACATCGAAGTTAATGAGCTATTTGTCTAAAGAAATAAAGAAAATCAAGGTTAGTGTACCTCTATGTGAGTTATTGAGAAGTCTAGGGGTTAGAAATGCTTTCATAAAATCTTTAGGTACATTTGTGGCAAACAAAATTTTTGTTGATATGAATGTTCCTAGTAGAGATACACAGTCCAAGATAAAAATAAGAAAAATGAATAGCCTTGAACACTAATGTGGTCATGTATGCAGATAAGAGGGAAGCTCCTCCTTTCTTGTTAACCATTAGGATGTTGGGAAAGAATATACATAATTGTATGGTAGATTATGGTGCCTTAGCCAATGTAATGCCTTTAGGGATATGCAAAACTTTAGGGCTGACTCCTACTAAATCTGCTAAGGTTATAACTCAACTGGATAAGACCAAGGTTAGTGTGATAGGTGAATTGATGCACATTCAGATGCAGTTAGCCTCAGATCCTAGAGGAGTCAATTCATTAATATCCAAGTAGTGGATATACCAGTAAATTATGTGATGTTGTTGAGTAGGGACTAGTCCAAAACATTAAATGGATATATGGCCACTAATTTCTCACACATGTGGTTACCTTGGAGAGGTGTCCCAAATCAAATCAGGATAGAAGATGAGCCTAGAATGAAACACATGATTACAGAGTACAATAGAACAAATGAGATATTATACGCCTCTATTGAACCAGGTGTTTATAGAGTAACTAATAAAGGAGTGCAAATTGAAGAAATTTTGATTTTGAATTTTAAAGAAAAACCTGTCAGTAAAGAAATAGTAGTATTCATTGAGTCTGATTGTAATTCTTCTGATGAAGAAGACAATGTTGTAAGTAGTTTTGGTTAGATCATAAGGCAGGAAATAGAAAGGTGCACTGAACAAGAATCTCCAATTCAGTGCAAGTTGTACAAAAGTATGTGTAGAGTCCATAATAAGCCTCATTCTAAAGAAAATTGTGGGATATGCAGAGACATTATAGAATATCAATATGGAAAGTGCATAAAGAGGATGGAACTGCAAGAGAGAAAAGTTGATCCTGAGAAACATGAGTTGTATTTTCATGATAACATAGATGTACCAATTCAGGATTTGAAAGAAGAAACAAGAAATAAAAGTGTTAGTAATTTTGATTTATAAGTTGAAAATGCAAATGTACAGGTAAGTTAGAATGAAACACCCAGAAATAAACAAGATGTTACAGCACAAGTAACAGACAAAGTAGGGCATGCCAAAGTGAAATGTCAAAAGAATAAAAGTGGCATGTTGACACTAAAATGTGATGGATCTAAGTCCAAACAAGGTACAAGAGCCAGTGTTTAACTTATAGATCCCAATGGTAAGTCATTTTTAGCAGCATATAGGTCACAATTTCCTTGTACTAATAATGTAACATAATATGAAGCTTTAATTTATGGACTTGTTATGGCTATCAAGAAGAAGGTAAGAATGATCAGAATTTTTTCTGACTCTAAGTTAGTGGTCAGACAAGTTAGAAAATTGTATGCATGCAATTATAAGAAAATGGTGTGTTACAGGCATAGAGTATGGGATTTAATTGATTCATTTGATGCCTTTAACATAGAACATATCCCTAGAGAATGGAATCAGAGACCAGATGCATTAGCAATTGTTGCTAGCACTTTAGAACCTTTAACCTTGTTAGGTCTAAAATGATTTGCTGTGGAATTAGTAAATGTCCCAAGTGTACCAGATAATGTTACTCATTTTCAAGTATTTGAAGGGGATCAGCAAATTGTAGACTTTCTTACCTGTAATGAAGTGTTTGAAGCTCAAATCATTGATGAGCAGGAGAGGCCTGATGTGTCTTGGGATGAAGAAGACATAATAAACTTGAAAAGCAATTTCTTACCCAAGGGGATAATTGATTTGGAAAAGATTTTTGACTTTGATGGGGTAGTCAGATAGAAAGATTTTCCCAAATCTGAAGGGGGTAAATGTGATCCTTACAACCTAGGAATAGAGAAAGTCCACAGAGTGTGCTGATTGGAAAGGCTTGCTCTGAGAAGTTAAGACAAGAAATTGTGGATGTTTTGAAAGAATATAAACATGTAATAGCATGGACATATGAAGATTTAAAGACTTATGATACATCCATCATAACTCATGCGATACCCTTGAGACCTAAAGTTAAACCATTTAGGCAAAAATAGAGGCCTGTGAATTCTATTTTAGAACCTTTAATTTTTGAAGAAGTGAAAACATTATTGTCGGCTAGAATAATTTTCCCAGTAAGACATTCAACTTGGGTAGCTAACTTAGTACCCATGAGAAAGAAAAGTGGAGATATTAGATTATGTGTGGACTTTAGAAACCTTAACAAAGTATCTGAAAAAGATAATTATCCATTACCTCCAATGGATGAAGTACTGCAAGCAATAAATGGAGCCAGGATGATGTATTTCTTAGATGGATTTTTAGGATATAATTAGGTTTTGGTCAACAAAGAAGATAGGTTGAAAACTACATTTACTTGTAAATGAGGCAATTATGCATACTGGAGAATGCCTTTTGGTTTGATCAATGCAGGTGCCACTTTTCAGCGAGCCATGGACATTGCGTTTTGTGGATTGTCAGGTAAGTGTATTGTTATTTATATGGATGATTTAACTGTGTACTCTAAAGATGTGTCAACTCATGTAGAAGATTTGAGGAGAGTGCTCAGAAGGTGTGAAAGGTACGGGATTTCTCTCAATCCAAAGAAATGCGCATTTGGTGTAATAGAGGGAAAATTGTTAGGGCATGTCATTTCTAAAAATGAGATATCTATTGATCCCAACAGAGTAGAAGGAATAAAAAAATTGCAATTACCAAATAGTAAGAAAGAGTTAAAGTCATTCTTTGGTAAGATTAACTTTGTCAGGAAGTTTATTATAGGATTTACAAAGATTGTGCAACCATTAAACACAATTCTAAAGAAAGATGCAAAAATAGAATGGACACCAATAGCCAAGGCTGCATTTGAAGATATTAAAGAGGCCATTTCTAATACTCTGATGTTAGCAAATCCAAATTATACCAAGCCATTCTACATATATTCTTTTGCATCTACACATTCAATTGCAGCTGCCTTGACACAAAAGAGAGAAGATAATGAAGAAAAACCTATAGCTTTCATGAGTGCACCTTTGAAAGATGCACAGTTGAAATATTTAGACACATAGAGGAAGGCATTTGCATTAGTAAGGGCAATGAAAAAATTTAGACACTACATCCTACGAAGTCAAGTTAAAGCCATAGTACCAGATGCAACAGTGAAAATGTTGCTAATGTAAAATGAGCCTGGAAAGAAAAGGGCCAAATAGATTACAATATTGCAAGAACTTGATATGGAAATCATTGCAATGAAGCTAGTTTGAGGACAAGCATTAGTACAAACCATAGCAAATACAGATCCAAATTTGTTGAAGGAGCAATATGTATTGAACTCTAATGATGCATCAGGGTGGTATGATGATTTGAATACATTCCTGATATCAGGTAAATATCCAAGTAAGATGAAGTCCTCTCAGAGGAGAGCATTAAAGATTAAAGCACAAAGATACATGGTACAAGGTGGTATTCTGTTCAAAAAGAACCATGAAGGTATATATTTAAGGTGTTTGAACATAATAGAAGCAGATAAGGTGTTGTCAGAGTTACATGATAAGTATGGAACCACTCATGGTTCTCATTTGGCTACTACACATAAGATTTTAAGAGCTGTATACTATTGGAAAACAATGTTTAAGGATACAAAGAGTCATATTTGAAGTTTTCATACCTGTCAAACTACATCAGACAAGGGAAGGAATCGGGCTAATCCATTACAACCAGTCATTGAGTCTAGGCTGTTTTCACAGTGGGGCTTAGATTTCATTGCAGTCATAAATCTTCCATCATCTACTGGACATAAGTTTATACTGATAGTGACTGACTATTGTACAAGGTGGACATAAGCCACGTGTTGTAAGTTTTCTACTACTGAGGTGGTCATCAAATTTCTTGAAGAAAACATCATAACAAGGTTTGGAGCTCCATACTCTCTGGTATGTGATAATGGACCTGCATTTTCTTCTCTAAAATTTTCTAAATGGGCATTTGAGTATGGAATAATTTTAAAATTTTCTTCAAATTATTATCCTTAGGGTAATGGTTTAGCTGAGTCTACAAACAAGATTTTGTTGGATATAATGAAAAAACTAATTGTGAAGAATCCAAGAGAGTGGAATACATTGCTAAACTATGTGTTGTGGGTAGATAGGACAAAGGTTAAGTCAGCCTTAGGCAATGCACCTTATCACCTAGTTTATGGGACTGATCTCATACTTCTAGTGAATTTAAGAATACCTATCTGGAAGTTTGCTAATGAGTATTTGGAATTCGATGATCACAGAGAGGCCAGGTTAGTTCAAATGTTACAATTAGATGAGAAGAGAGATCAAGCTATAGAAAAATTTGATGAACATCAGGTTGTGGTCAAAAGGTGGTTTGATAAAAGAGAAAGGGTCAAAAATTTTAGAATATCAGGTCTAGTGTTGTGTTGGGATAAAGCACATGAAAAGAAAGGAAATCATAGAAAATTTGACAAATTGTGGTTAGGTCCACTACAGGTCACAAAGATAATAGGAGACAATACTTTTAGGCTCAAGACTTTGACTAGAGAAGATGTACCATTACCTATTAATGGCCAACATTTGAAACACTACTTCCAAGCTTGAGATGATAGTGTTTGTTCTATTATGTATCATATTGTAAACAATGTATAGGGTTTGTTGTGGTTTCATTTTTGTTTTGTTTTGTTTTTTGTTTTTTTTTTATTTTTGGTTTTGTTTTGTTTGTTTTTGTTTTGTTTTGTTTTGTTGTTTGGTTGGTTTATTTTTTGTGTTTCCTTGGTAGGGATGTTTGTTTTGATTTAAGGTATGCAGGAGTAGACTAACAACCATTGAAAACAATAGAAAAATCAAAGCATTCAGGTTCATCATTTGAAACTTATGTATAACTTGTTGTAACTTTCATGAATGTAGATAATTGTTTGACTTGTGAAATTTTGTATTCAATAACTGTGGGTTGAGTATTCAAGGAAGGTTTCTCATGATGACACACCTAAAATCCTTGGGTCTGTTGAACATACCAGTGTAGGTGTTAATTGAAAAATTAGAGGTTACCCTTGCTACCATTACAATTCTCAGCTTAATTTCAGCAAGTGATCATACCTTGCATCATGAATTTACAATGATAATATCTTATGAATTTTATGTTACACAAAGTTAAAAATATAAATAAAAAAAATGGATTTTACTAAAAATCTAGATTAAGTCATCTAAGTAACTCTACCGGGGCTATAGACGCTTGCTGGCAATGGGGCTCTACTTAGAAGAATTGTAACGATAACCTTGTCGGGGTTATGAACGCCTGCTGGCAGCAAGGTTCTATCTGGTTGGCTATAAGGGAATGACATCAACTAGGTAGTTTAACACCATTCACTGGTTTATTCAACTCATTTTTAAGATGAGGATTATTAATCACATGCACACACTTAAACTTGATTAGAATATTCATGCACCTTATTAAATACATTGAGTCTCAAGTTAAATAATGGTCTGCAGAAAAGGAAGTTGGAAGTTATGAATTTATTTCACTTAGTTTTCTTTAATGGTTTAAATTTAGTTATTTTATTTGGTTGCTAGTTGTTGTGATGCTCACAACACGCCCCATTTTACCTCTTAGCAAAATGAGGACCCCTGCTGTGGCTGTTGCATGTTGCTTGTGTGTGGTCTTTCTTGGTGGTAAAGGGAAAAAAGAGGTAAGTAATACAAACCATGTTGAAAATTAAAAAGATCTAGCATTAAGTACCAGGAGAGAATAGAGGTGAATTCTTTGTGAAAAATGAGTAAGGGTTGCTTTTTGAACTGATAAAAAATTTCCAATATTCTGCGAGATATATGTGTTTTTGGTAAAATGCATTATTTAGAGGTTTGTATGTTGCATATACAAAGTTGTTTGTATGTGAAGTCATTGTATAAGTCATGTCGAGTACAATCAGGTTTTGTATCTTGGTGGTTTGTATGCATATGCTTAATGTTTGCACCTTTTGTATACAAGTCGGACCCGATAGGTTTTCAGAGGTGGAATGAATAAAGTGTTAAGTTCGCATTGTATTTTGATTTGTATGTTTGTTTAAAAGGTGACATACAAAGTGATATACAAGGCGATATACATTCACGGACCCAAGGGAGGTATAAAATATGGTTTATTAAGGTGAGAGAAAGGTACCTCCCATAGTTTGTATGTTTGTATGTTTCAGTTTTGCATCTTTAACATACATACAAGTGCGGATTCCAAAAGTTAGTTAAATCTGATGTAAGCGATGCATGGCATCTTAAGACTTTTTCGACCAAGTATACATTTGTTTAATATACATGTGTTGGTATGTGGTGACTGATCACGCAAGTACTGTACACAAGTTATGTATCCTTGCTGGGGTTCGGGGCCGGGTCCGGCCTCGAGCGAGGGTTCGGGGGTAGCAGCCCCCGAGAAATTTTTTTTCCCTCTTTTTTGCACGATCGGAGTCGGTTGTTAATTTTTGTTAAATGACAAAAGAAAAATGACATTGCAAAACCCTAATTCTAGAAGCTTCTGAAAAGCTTGTTATAAGCAGCTGGGATGTATGGTACAGTGATGTATTCGTGAGATTGTAATCTATTTTGCACTGGAAAATAAAATCATTGGATGGTTGAGTTTCTATGGATGTAGCCGATATTGGGTGAACCACATTAAATTTCTGTGTTGATCTCTTTTGTGTTATTCCTCTTTGTTATATTTGGGTTATTTAATCTACATATAATTGTTAGTGTTTATTGCTTTGATCTACCCTAACCCTAACAACTGGTATTAGAGCGGGTTGTGTTTGATTATCATCTACAGGAAGGTCTCACAGTTGAGTGGGAGTCTCACGGTTAAGTGGGAGCAATGGCGGACGAGGGTAAATTGAAGGTAGATAAATTCAATGGGCAGAACTATCAATTATGGAAGATGCAGATGGAGGATTATCTCTATCAGAAGGATTTATGGAGGCCATTGGAAGGAGTAGCCAAGAAACTAGCAGCAATGACTGATGAGGATTGGGAACTTCTCGAAAGAAAGGCATTGGGAACAATTCAGTTGTGCCTGGCACCATCTGTGGCATTCAATATAATAGAAGCAAAGACAACAAGTGAATTGATGAAAGCTTTGGCCAAATTGTATGAAAAACCCTCAACCTCTAATAAGGTATTTCTCATGAAGCATTTGTTTAATCTAAAAATGATTGAAGGTGGATCTGTGTCATATCATTTAAATGAGTTTAATACGATTACCAATCAGTTAACTTCTGTAAAAGTGAAATTTGATGAAGAGGTAAGGGCTCTCTTGGTTTTAAGTTCTTTGCTAGAAATCTGGAATAGCTTGGTAGTGGCTATAAGTAACTATGTCTCTGGTTCAAATACTTTGAAATTTGATGATGTTGTTGGTGTTATCCTTAGCAAGGAAATGCGACAGAAAAGCACAGGTGAGACTTCAACATCTAGTAATGCTTTGACTATAGAGAACAAGGAAAGAACAAAGGAAAGAGGAAAAATCCCTACAAATCATGGGAAGTCACAAGGAAAGTTGAGGAAAGGCAGATCTAAATCTAGAGGAAGAAAGGATTATTGACACTGTGGAAAGCCAGGACTCTTGAAGAAGGATTGCTGGTCTCGAAAGGGACAACAAGGAGACAAACAACATGATGATAGTAAGGAAGCTAATGTTGCAAGTAATAAATTACAGGATGCTTTAATTCTATGTTTAGATAATGCTAATGATTCTTGAGTAATAGATTCAAGGGCTTCATTTCATGCCACACCCCATAGGAAATATTCTGTAGATTATGTTCAAGGTGATTTTGGACATGTATATCTGGGTCATAATGAACCCTGTTAGATTGTTGGGAAAGGAAAAATAAAAATCAAGTTACAGAATGGAAATGAATGGTTGCTACAAGAGGTAAGACATGTTCCAAATTTGAGAAGGAATTTAATCTCTGTAGGACAACTAGGTAGTGAAGGCTGTATAGTTACCTTTTCAGACAAAATTTGGAAGGTCACTAAAGGTGCATTAGTAGTAGCTAAAGGTGAAAAGGTAGGCACATTGTATTTGTGTACTAGTAATACTTATTCTACCTTAGCTGCTACAGAAACAGTTGCTACTAAGACAGTTATAACAATTGCTGCAAGGACAGAAATAGAATTGTGGCACCATAGACTTGGGCACATGAGTGAGAAAGGGATGAAAATTCTTCACTCTAGAAAGTTGCTACCAGGTCTGAAAAAGATTGACTTGGAGTTCTGCAAAAATTGTGTTTATGGAAAATAGAAAAGAGTCTAATTTCTCAAAGTTGGGAAAGAGAAGAAGAGTGAGAAATTAGAGCTTGTGCATTTAGATGTATGGGGACCAGCATAGGTATCTTCTCTTGGAGGCTCTTGCTATTATGTTACTTTTATTGATGATGCAACTAGGAAAACATGGGTGTATTTCCTAAAACAAAAATCAGAAGTATTTGAAACTTTTAAAAAGTGGAAAGCTTTGGTTGAAAATGAGATAGGAAAAAAGTTGAAGTGTCTCAGATCTGATAATGGAGGTGAGTACTGTAGCAGAGAATTTGAGAATTACTATTCATATAATGGAATCCGTAGGTAGAAAATAGTTCCTGGAACCCCACAAGAAAATGGTGTGTCTAAGAGGATGAATAGTACCATTATGGAGCATGCAAGGAGCATGAGATTGCATGTTGGACTACCCTTACACTTTTGGGTAGATGTTGTACATACTACTGTTTATTTAATAAACAGAGGACCTTCAAATCCTTTGGATGGTGGCATTCCAGAGGAGGCATGGATGGGCAAAAAGGTAAACTATTCATTTCTGAAAACCTTTGGTTGTGAAGCTTTTGTCCATGTTGATATTGAAAATAGAACCAAGCTTGAGGCCAAGTCTAAAAAATGTACTTTCATTGGATATGGAGTAGATGAATTTGGTTATCAGTTATGGGATTATGAAAATCATAAAATCATTAGGAGCAGAGATGCTATAGTCAATGAGAAGGTTATGTATAAGGATCAGCTACAGGAAAAGAAGCATGAACATGCCAAAAAGGAATATGTGGTGCTGGATGAGATTCTAGAAAATAAAACTCAAGTGGTACTTGATGCTCAGCAACAACAAGTTATCCCACAAACTCCTACAAGTGTTAGACATTCTACAAGGATAACTAGACCTCCTGAAAGATTTTCTCCATCATTATATTCTATATTATTAACTGATTCTGGTGAACCTGAAGGTTATGAAGAAGCAATGCAGGTAGATACCAAAAAGTAGTGGGAGCTAGGCATGAAAGAGGAAATCGATTCCTTGCTGCAGAATCAAACTTAGGACTTAGTTCAATTGCCTGCATGTAAAAGAGCATTGCCAAATAAATGGCTTTACAGGTTGAAGGAAGAAGATGGAGGCAAGAAAAGATATAAGGCCAGACTCGTGGTAAAAGGTTTTGCACATAAAAAGGTATAGATTTTGATGAAATATTTTCTCCGATTGTAAAGATGACTTCTATTAGAATAATTCTAAGTCTTGTGGCTGCAGAAGACTTGCATCTTGAATAGTTAGATGTGAAAACAACTTTTTTGCATGGGGATCTGGAAGAGGAAATATACATGCAGCAACCACAAGGATATGAGGTCAAGGGTAAGGAGGATTTTGTGTGCAGGTTAAAGAAGCGTTTGTATGACCTGAAGCAAGCACCTCAGCAATGGTATTTGAAATTTGATAGTTTTATGGTTGAACAAGGTTACAAAAGATGTCATTCTGATTATTGTGTTTATTTCAAGAAATTGGGTAATGGCAGCTATATTATCTTGTTGCTTTATGTTGATGACATGCTTGTTGCTAGGTCTAACATGCAGCATATTAATGAACTTAAGCAGAAATTAGCAAATTCATTTGCTATGAAGGATTTGGGGGTAGCAAAACAAATCCTTGGTATGAGGATCACATGGGATAGGACAAACGGAAAATTATTTTTGTCCCAAAGTGAGTATGTAGAGAAGGTGTTGAAAAGGTTTAACATGTAGAATGCAAAAGTAGTTAGTACACCTTTGCCTAGTCATTTTAAGTTGACTATGAAGATGTGTCCAAAGACATAAGAGGAGGAAGACAAAATGTCTAAGATACCATATGCATCAGCAGTTGGCAGCTTGATGTATGCAATGGTATACACAAGGCCAGATATTGCACATGTAGTGGGAGTTGTGAGCAGGTATATGAGCAATCTGGGAATGGAACATTGGAATGCTGTAAAATGGGTTCTCTAATATTTGAGAGGTACTACTTCAAAGAAACTATGTTTTGGAGAAACAAATTCTGCTCTAAAAGGATATGTTAACTCTAATATGGCTGGTGATATTGATAGCAGAAGGAGTACTATAGGGTATTTTTTACTCTAGGAGGTACTGCAATTAGTTGGATTTCAAGGTTGCAAAAGGTTGTTGCACTTTCAACCACTGAAGCTGAGTATGTTGCTACTACAGAAGCTAGTAAGGAGGTGATTTGGTTACAACATTTTCTAGAGGAATTGGGGCAACCACAAGAAGATAGCCCTTTCTACACTGATAGCTAGAGTGTCATTCATCTTTCTAAGAACTTAGTTCTGCATTCAAAAACAAAGCATATACAGCTCAAATACCACTTCATCCAATTAGTTTTGGAGGATGGGCAGTTGAGGCTAGAGAAAATTCACACAAGTGAGAATCATATAGATATGTTCACAAAGGCAGTTACACGGGAGAAACTGATTTCCTCATCAGTTTCTATTGGCCTTCATGACTAATAATGGTGGACTTAAGAAACTAGCCAGGCCTGTAATCTAGTGGGAGTTGCAAGCGTAGTGGTGTCGTCCAAGATCAGTCTCCAAGTGGGAGATTGTTTGGCGTGGAGCCTGATCAGTCTCCAAGTGGGAGATTGTTGGTATGTGGTGACTGATCATGCAAGTACTGTACACAAGTTATGTATCCTCACCAGGGTTCGAGGCTAGGTTGGGCCCCAAGCGGGGGTTAGGGGGCGGCAACCCCCAAGAAGTAGGGGTTTGGGGGCGGTAGCCCCCAAGAAGCGAGGGTTCGAGGGCGGCAACCCCCGAGAAGTAGCGGCTCGGGGGGCGCAGCCCCCAAGAATTTTTTTCCCTCTTTTTTGCACGATCAGAGTCGGTTGTTAATTTTTTGTTAACTGACAAAAGAAAAATGACATTGCAAAATGGTAATTCTAGAAGCTTCCGAAAAGCTTGTTATAAGCAGCTGGGATGTATGGTACAACGATGTATTCATGAGATTGTAATTTGTTTTGCAATGGATAATAAAATCATTGGATGGCTGAGTTTCTGTGGATGTAGCCCATATTGGGTGAACCACGTTAAATTTCTGTGTTGATCTCTTTTGTGTTATTCCTCATTGTTATATTTGGGTTATTTAATCTGCATATAATTGTTAGTGTTTATTGCTTTGATCTACTCTGAGCCTAACAACATGTATGGATCTAAAAAGATTATGCAATATGGTTGATAAAAGTGAAAAGTCCAAAATGGTTGTATAAGAGTTTGCATGTATGAGAGATTGTATCTAAGTGTAGATACAATCATTTTTGCTTCAAAAGGATACAAGTGGGTAAGTAAAGTGGGTCCCATAGTGTTATCTCGGGGTTGTATGTTGCATATACAAACGGATATACAAGAGCATATACAAGCGGCGATACAAAGATGAGATACAAAGAAGTGAAAAGGTAAGCGCAAATTTCAAAAGAAGTAAAATAAGGTTACTGCTTTGTATGTATGTGTGATTGTATATTAACGACATACAATCCTGATATACAAAGAAGTAAAAGACACCATTGGGAATTAAAAGGAAAAAGGGTTTGTATGGGTTGCATTTGCATAATTGTTTGTATCTATCTTATATACATTGCGACATACAAACAAAAGATACAAAGTTGGACATAACAAAAAAGGTAACATTGTTTATAACCCGTTGCATGTAGGCTTGTATATTGATAACATACAAAGGGACATACAAAAAATGAGATGTATGCAAAGGGTAGGCTAACAGATAGAATGTTCAAAATTAAAAGGTTGAAATAGAAAGCCGAAGCCGTATGTGCATTGAATGCAGCATTTAATGCCAAACTAATACAAAAATGATGAAATTTAATATGTTAGGGTAAATAACAAGTTGTTTTTCTTTCAGAATTGCATTGTTAAAACTAAAATTGCAGAGAAAAAGAACTGTTGCACAAATTGAAAAGAAAATTCATCGCAGGACAGAATTTCAGAATGGAAAAGCTTGAAAATGGTAAATTGAGTCAATGCTATTATAGTTGAGTTGTCACGAATATAGGTATGTTTTTTGAACACTGTTACAATGTAGTTAATCGTAAAATGTGAATTGGTTAGAGTAATTTTGTTTGAAAATGCAAGTTAATGGAAATTACTGTATCTGATTAGGAAATTAGCTGATTGTTTTAAATAACCTAAAATCTAAATGTGGAAAAGACAAAAGGGGATTAGGGTAAATGTAAAACATAGAAATTCATGGTAAAACCCTAGGTAAAAGAAGTAAAAACAACAAGTTAAATATGTATTTTTTCATAGGATGGCCCCAAAAAAAAGAAAGTAGATACAAGGAGTGAAGAAAAGGTGAAAAAGGAAAGAAAGTCATGCAAAGAAATGGAAAAAGAAGAGCTACCAGTACACAGAGGTTATCCTTGATTAGTCAGTGTAAGTGGAGTCAGAACGGATACAAGCATAGGAAACTATGATGTCGATGATGTTTTGTAGAGGATTACAGCAGTAGATGCTACACCTGACATGAAGTGTATCTAAGAAAGAGCATTATATAGAGCTACATGTTTCCCATTAGCCATGGAGGCTAAAGACCTAGTTCTAGAATGTATACACAGATATCACCTAGCTACCAAGAGGGTGATACATGAAGACAGGGTCATTGCAGACTTATCTACAGAAGGGATCATGACAACATTTGGTCTAGAAATACAAGAAGAAATGGTAGACATTGATATTGACCAATATACAGAGGACTTCAATAACAATGAAAGGGATTGTAGAAGTAGAATCTTCTACAGTTGGTATAATGCAGAGAATAAACCCAAGGCTGTAGCAAGAGTGCATAAGAACCTGCACATAATAGACTTCAAAGAAGAGATACATCTGATGATAACAATGTTGAGCAGACTGGTTGGTTTAAGAGATGCCACTAAATGTGAACCCTGGATGTTCACTGTCATTCAATTCATGAGGGAGCAAAGAAAGAACAAGGACAAATTCACTGGGCTAAGGCTATTAGCACAACCATATGGAAACACAAAATGTTAAGGAAACATAAGATGATGCCATTTTATTTGTCCTCATATGTATTGTAGTCTTGTGCATCTATGATTCAACCATATATAATTGGAATTGAGAGAGTTGGGACCATGGGGAATGGCCTAGATCAAAAACAAGTCTATGACCATTATCCAGATCTACAGGAGGATAATGCATTAAGAAAGTATGCATTAGTAAATGATGTATTCTATACATACATCATAAGGGTTTTGAGAATAGAACAAGATAAGAGATTATCTAAGGATGTAGATGATACTATTGGATTGCATAGCTCCTGGTACATTCAATTCCAGAACTTCACATATATTAGAACAAAAGGTTTTGAAGGAAAACCTTTTATGTTGCCTAGATATCCATCCAATAAATTGATTATATTAGAGTTCTCAAGGCAAAACTTGAATGCTCTCAAAATGTATAAGAAGTATGGAAGAGGAAACCTCAATCTCCCTTAGGCAATTGGTATGTAATCATGTTACAATGAAGAGGTTGCTGGATACTCAAAGAAGGAATTAAGGTATTATGGATTTGAGGAATTTGAGCTAGCAAGGTAGTTTGATCCTTTTCACAAGATCCAAAGAATCATTGATCCCAAGTTTAAACATCAAGTACACATTGAGGACTACTGGTCAGATTGCAAGGACGACAGAGAAGTAAGGAAAAGAGCACACAAAAGGTTGATAGTGGAACAAATGAAGAGTATGGGGGAAATCTATGTGCCTCCTGAAATTAGGGATGATGATGAATTGTTGCATCATAGCTATAAGAGTGCTAGGCTTGCTCCTATTAGAGAGCCTGATTGGTCACAACCATGGGATACATCTTTGGACACATTGTCTAAATCTGTCATTCTATTTTCCAAAACATGGTTGAAGAATAAAATAGAAGAGCTTAAAGCTAAGGGTATTGAGCCCACATTTCCAAAGAAAGGTAAGAAAAGAGTGAGGGAGCATCAAGATGAGCTCCAATGTTTCTATCAGAAGAAGAGAAAGATTGTAGAAGAAAAGATTATTGAAAAGGACAAGAATGCCACTCTAATGGATCCATATGGCTTAGGCGTAATAGTGGCAGTGTCACTAGGCACATTTATAGAAGCAGAGTCATCTGGTCATGATACGAGTACAGAATAGGCCCAGGCTGCTAAAGGGTCAATAGGACAGAGAATCATGATGGACATAGCAGTGGAAACATCAAAAGGAGAAACATCAAAAACAAAGTGATGTTATAGGTGCAGAGCAAGTAGGTGATAAATTGAGTGGCATACATAGTGAGGCCACATTGGAAGAGAAACGACAAACATATACAAAGGTTAAAATAGAATTGGATGAGGAAAAGATGCAAGAGTCAATATTGCATGAAGCCAAACAAGTAAGGGAGACTATCAATGTTGAGGATGACAGTAGTGATAGTGGGGTCAGAGAGGTAGATCCTAAAACATGAAAAGAAACTGGTAAAGATGAAGAGCAATCAAGTGAATACTCTGGTGAAGAAGAGGGGTAGAATACTCAGGCAGACATGGAAGTAGAACAAAGCCCACTATCTAAAGAGGAAAATGTATGAGAGAGGTTGGAAGCAGTAGACCCTTTTGGTACACTAGTGCCACTAGAAATCATAAAATATGTGCAAGATGTTGTGCAATAGATAGAAGAGTCTGAAAAAGAGGACACACCAGAAAAGGCATCAAAAGAAACACCAGCTCATGTGGAGAAAGAAACAAAGATAAGCGCTTTTGAGGGTGATGTTCTAGGAATTTTGAATATGTACGATGATCATAGTGAAGAAGAAAGTAAACATGAAAAGGAGAAAGATACAGAGGAACCTGATAAGACTACATGTTCACCTTCACAAGAAGAACAAACAAGTATGCTTGAGAAAGTGCAGGAACAAAATGAACCAGTAAAGGAGTTAAATTAAATAGAAGATAAGCCTGAGGAAGGTAGGGATAACACAGGGAATGTTGCTGAAGGTAACATTGAATCTAAAAAGCAAACAGAAGGTGAAGGTATGGACAATATGAAGCGGGAAAATAAGGAGGAAGGAGAACAAAAAGAGCCATCAGAAAAAGAAAATCTAGAAGAAGAGGATGATGAGGGAGGAGATATAGAAATAGAGGAAGATGATAATGAGAGTGAGTCAAAACAGCAGAATGATCCACTTGTCCTAGAACAAGGCCCTCAACTTCAAGCCCCTCCATAACAACAACAGCAACAAGAATAGGTAGAAAGGAGAAGCCTCAAGAAGAGGTAATCAATGCAGAAAAGGCAACAAAAAGTGCAAAAGAGGCTCCAGCCTGGTTAGGTTCAGAAGTCAGAAGAGAAAAGATAGAGGTACAATTGGTACCTATAGACATCAAAAGTTTATTAGGTGGTTCCACACCACAAAAAGAGAAGAGGAAAGCCAGAACCATGTCAGCAATCAAAAGGGGTCCTGTTGGATCTAGAATGTTGAATTTGGCCATACCATAGAAAGATAAGTCCAAAGGAGAAATAATAGTAGAAGACTATAAAATACTCAATTTGGATCTGGGCCATATGACAAGAGAACAACATATAAATGAGTGGGAGGATATGCACCATGCCACTATAGAAATGCTAAAGAAAGACAAAGATAAACATGAATACTTGAAGGGACACATTGTCCAATTGCAACAGTTTATAAAAGGGATGATTGATCCCAGTGCTAATATACCGGAGTTACCTAATGAAATGAAAATGTTATCTAAGAGTTAAAAGAGATGGGAAACAAGAAGATTGAGGCCAACATTTTTGAGAAATGCCTTAAAGGAGTGATACAAAAAGGAGAAGAAGCAACAAGGCAGGCAGCAATTAGTTGGGAGATAGCTTTGGCAAACAAGAATAAATGCAATGTTATATTACACAACTACCAGTTTAGAATAGAGGAATGTAAATTATAAATAAGGCAACTTGATGAAATAGAAGATAGAGTAGAAGAACTGATAATTGAAGGAGTAATTGCTCCTCAAATGGTTAATCAGCTGCCACAGGCCAAGTTGGAATTGAAATATGAAGAAGAAATTCTTAAGAGTTGCATAATAAATACCAGGGACCTAGAGGAGGTCACAGATAACATGATAAAGGTACACATGAAGATGGTATAAAAACTCATTGGGCATGAATGCCTAGAAGTAGCTACATATGGATTGGAAAAGGCTGTGAAAGAGTTCAAAGCAATATTTTTATCCTGTTTAGAAAACCCCGCACATCTTAGCACGGAAATGATTGACTCAATGATGGAAATAGGTGCTAAGATCAGGAAATGCCAAAAAAGAGTTAAGGATTTGGAGACAAAAGAGAAGAAATTGCAAGATGGAGTCAAAGCACAAGAATATACATGGGCCAAAAGCCAAGAAAGTGACCGTGCTTTTATCAAAAGAGTAATAGGTAATTTTGCAGAATACCTAAAAGAATAGAGAAATACTAGAAAGAAGTATGTTAAGTAAGAATGCAATTGGAGGGTATCAGTGATCAAAGTCAACAAATTAGAGGAAGTCAGTGGGTATCTTATTTTGAAAAGATTCCAAAGGCATCCTTTGAGGCAAACAAAGATACCATGAAGATATTTTGGGAAACAGTTAGGAATGGATGCACACCATTGATCTAGAAAGTTTGAATGCTAACTGTTGACTGAGTTTTGTAACCGTAGTATTATGAAGCTTCAAATTCTATATAAGAAGCTCCGCTACTTGTATAATATGACACAGATATTTTAGAATTTTGGCCTGAGCTTGTAATTTGTTAGAGTTTATTGAATAGAGAAGGTATTTCTTTTAGTTTAGAAGAGGAGGTAGCCTATGTCTACATTAAGGAGTACGTGGAATGTCTGGTCTCCTTAGTGTATTTGTAAAAACATCTGTAAGTTTTCTGGTAATTTGATTAATGAGACAGAAGTCATTCTTACATTGTAAATCTTATATGATTTTGTGCTTTGAATATAAGTAAACTTGAAATTTTGCATCTATTACAGAGTGTTTTCTGACTCTTACTGGTATTTGAAGTATTATTGTTTGAAAGCTTGCAATCTCTAATGTATGTTCATGAAAAAGTTGAGGACTTTACATTTTGTAGATTTGAATGTGTTGATTTGATCAATTTACTGTACTCTTTAGGACGTAAGTAACAGAACATTTATATCCTATAGGGAATGATACTTAATTTGAGTTTCTCTAACTTTTCTCCAAACATTTGAAATAATTAGCTTAAACACAGAAATCTAAAGGAAATTGTCTTGCATTTGAATAAAGAATGAGAAATTACATTGATATTTAATAATTTTCATATTAATTTGAAAGACAAAGTTTATTTCATTGAAATTCATACAAAGCTTTGTAGTAAAATAGTGAATTTATGCAAAAGAATGAATACTTTGTTGATATTTGCAACAATTCACATAGTTTAAGTCCAGTAAGTCACTAATTACTTTAATTCACGTAAGGCCCCTTGAATATTATAGTTTCACATCAACCTGCTGAATTCTCCACAAGGTCAAGACTTGACCATATAGAAACTTGAGATTAAGAATTCTTAGTTAATTCATCATATCTTTCAAGATATCTAATGTTCATTTTGTGAATTTTAACTTTTGTTATGAATGTGTAAAAACAATCATCAATAGGTTGAAGCCTCCAACATCGAGCTTGGAGATCCTCTGTAGATATTGTTGATTCACCTTCTTGTTCATGCAAGTATTCATTTGTTTTCATCTCCTTGAGGTGAAGTTGTATGTGTTTATTGAATTGAAGCAAGTTATTGATCTTCCCTTGATTGAGATATCTAGGGTTTGATATTTCTGCATACACTTGTTTAGGTTTGCACACACTTCTGCAAATCTTTATCCTTGGCTATTGTTGAGGTAGGAATACCAAAAATGGGGCTTGACTGAGGCAAGCTCCTATATACCCACAACATCTTTCTCCTTCTTTTGTAGGTGCAGATCATGTTTTGCAGGATACGATGAAAAGAAGCCACAGAAAGATGGATATTGCAAATACAGTCGTCACAGACTTTCAAAATTTTAGATCCTAACATTTTTAGGACTAATGAGCAGGCACCCTATTCTAACTAGGGGAAATTTATGAGATCTAGGAGATCTTGGAGGTCATTTGGCAGCTGGTATAGAAGATTTTCAAAGACAAAAGTTTGCAGGACTAATGAGCGGGTGCCCTAGTCTAGTTGGCCCTCAATCTCTAGGTGCATGATCTCTGAACCTTATTCTTTGCATTTCTGTAATCTATTTTACTTGCTTCATCTCTGAATTCTGTCATTTTCTATTACAAGGTATAATTAGAGTTTATTTGATTAGTGAATTAAGGTACTTGATAAAACCTTAGTTAGACACCTGAATCAGACCTAATTAGCATTAGGGAATAGACAAGTGATCAGTAGCTTGGTCCTGAGCTCTGTCCTTGTCCTCTCAATGTTTAGTTAGGTGAAAGAATAGGACTTAACCTTGTTTAAGAGAAACCTACATTTCACCCTAAACATTTTGGTGAACTCACGCTCTAAAGAATTTGCATCCTTTAAACATTAGATCTAAATTTGTTTGTTGTCCTAAAGCATATTTAGATTGCAAACCCTCTTTTGTGAAAGTACATGCATTGAATTTGAACTATATTCTATATCTTTTCACTAAAAGAGTTGGAAATTATCATTTGGTGTTTTGCATAGTGTTTCATTTTCATAAAAGTTCATAAACTATCATTTTACATTTAAATCTTGGGTTAATTAGAGCATGTTAAAATGTTAGATCATTTTTTGCAAGATTTTCATGTATATGATGAGCCATTTAGTTGTGATGACTTTTATATGTTAGATGAAGCCCTCAAGGACTTTATCTCAATTGAACAGTCCACTACGACTCCTAAATTGTCCTTATTTCAAAGGGTTGTAAATGCAATTTATGTTCCTAAAGCTAAGGAAGATTTAGGGAAACCAAAAATAGTGGTCACCTTATGTTCAGATGTGGTTAAACCACCTTCTAAATCGGTGCTTACTATTAGAGGTCTTCCACCTTCTTCTGAACCTTCAGATCAGATTTACAACTATGCTAAACAAATAGCGTATCCAAATTTACAACCTAGTCATAATGTGGTTGCTTATGCATATAACACTTAAAATAATAAACAAAGCTAACAATAGCAGAGCATTCCGATATCTTTACCAACTTCTCAACTTATGCTTCCTCAAGCACCTCATTTAACACAAAAAGGTTGGTCTCAACTATGATCTTGTATAGCAACTTCGTGCTACTCCTGCAAAGATATCTCTTTGGGAGCTTATACAAACTTTACCTACTTATCATGGAATGCTCCAAGAAGCTTTACAGAAGTTGATTGTTCCACCTACTATCAAGCCAAATGATGTAGTAGCTTTATTAGATTGTATGCATGCGACAAAAATGGATATTTTGTTTCAACAACATGAGTTGCCATCTCTTGAAGTTTAGAATCAGTATGATCCTTTGATAATCTTCATTACGATAAACAAAACATTGGTTAAGAGAGTTATGATTGATAATGGATCAGCTCTTAATGTTTGTGGCATTAACTTACTGCATAAGATTAAAGTTGATACATCCTTGATTAAGCTGGAAATGATAAGTATCCATGGGTGCTATAACTCTACCTATACAAGTAGGACCTATGATTGTGCCTCCTCTGATTCATGTAATGCCCTGTTCTCTATCTTACAACATGATTCTTGGTCGACCTTGGATCCATGCATTGGGGACAGTTCCTTCTACTTTAAATTGTTTAATTAAATTCATATTCAAGGATAAGCTACACACTATTCATACTAATCCTGAACCTGACAATTGCTTACAAATTAAATCACAAAGACAAATCATTTGTCCTAAAATTCTCAACAATTTGAAAGTTGATTCGTCATCTCCTCTTGCCCTAGATAATGTTGTGTGAGAGTCTAAACAATCGAATGCATTTCTTGGTGACAATTGGGGTTCATTAGATTTTGCATCTTCCTCCATGGGAGAATACAAAGTTAAAAATACCATCCTCGAGACATCAAATATTGCATCAATATCATCTCATGTTTTGAATGATAACCATAAAGCTTCTTTAGTGATGAATTCGGATAATACTTTTACTTACACTACAGATTATGAAACTTATGAAGCCCCATCTTCTTCTAAAGAAATGGCTTCTCTTTATGGTCGAGGATTCCAGATCCTTTATAAGAACTGTGATTATGTAGGTAATGGCTGTGGTATCAATCAACAAGGAATCAAAGTCCCTATAGAATCCGCTTCATGACATTATTCAAGTGGCATTGGATATAATCCTTTCAAGGAATCTAAAGCCCGCAGAGGTTCTACTCTTAATGTGAATTAAAAGTGGAAGTGTTTTTCCTGATTTTCAGAATTTGTCACATTTGACCTAAAAATTTGAAGCACTTAAAGGTGGAATCTTGGAAAAAGTAACTAAATATGAAATGTAGTACTTGGAGTCTAGTTTCCAAATATGTAATTTTTTTCAATACCCAGATGATAGAAATTGATTTTGAATAGGCGTTTCTAAAAACCACTGTTTAAAAGTCACTTTTTTTTTACTATACCATGTACGTGTACGTCATCCATATTTTGACCTAAATAATCATATTTTTCAAAATCCTTTTGGGAAAAGCTTTGTAACTCACTGAAGCATGTTTTCCATATTTATTTGTAATTTTTTATTGAATAATTTTTTATTGGTCATTTTTTGTCTTTTAAAAAATCATCGTGTACGTCACGCATAATATGACCTAAACTTAACATTTTTTGAAATTTTTTTTTTAAATTGAAAAGAATTGTCTAAAGTACGTTTTCATACAATTTTTTTTACAAAAAAATATTTTAATAAAAAGTTATTAAAATATTAAAAAACCCTGATAATTCAAGGTTATGAACCTATTTCATCATAAATTGATTAAAAAATAAAAAAAATAATTTAATTGTAAAAAAAATTACATATTTAGAATCTACATTGTCTCCTCTATAATGGGTTTTAATTTCGTCAAAATATTCTGCAAAATAGACCTTTAAATATATGCCCAAAGTCACTATTTTGTTGTAACATTGACAGGGCCTTCAAGGTGCAGGTCAAACTAGGACCAGAGGTCAGGGTCGGGTCCCCAAAGCATTTTTCGAAGCGGGTTACAAAGCAAAACCCGAGCCTAAAATTCAAATTTTGAATAACGGGATCCCGTTTATAGAGCGCAATCCCGTTTATAAAACAGGATCCCGTTTACTACTCCATCGGTCGTGAATAAAACAGGATCCCGTTTAATAAACGGGATCGCGTAGTAAACGGGATCCCGTTTTATATAACGGGATCCCGTTTTATATAACGGGATCCCGTTTTATATAACGGGATCCCATTTTTTATTTGCCCGTTTTTTTAATAAGACTGTACTATGACTGTCATTTCTGCAACTTGCCCTACAGTACGGCCGACAGCGACGCTTGCAACATTCTTTGGCATATTTCTTTCTTTTGCAGGTCCATCAACTTGAAGTATTTTTGGTATTTTTATAGAAGCCATCATGGAGACGTTATTTGAGTGGAATTTTGTTGAATTGGTACTTGTTTGAAGGATTTGAAACACATTCAAGTTTTTGACATTACATGCTTCATAAATTTTTTAATCATGGGATCACAAAGTCGTAATAAGAGGAAAGATAGGAAGCTATTAACCCCTGAAGAAATTGAAGCAAAGAGAGTGAAGGAGGCAAAAAAGCAAAGAGATAGAAGAGTAAAGATTCAATCAATGAACAATGCTGAAGCATCTAATTCCACAACTATTGAAGATAAAAACATTGAGGAGACCATGGATATAGATGATGCAAGTTTGCAAGAGGTGAATGTGGAAACTAATACGATTATGCAAACTACTCCTGGTATGTCTTCAAATCCCTCTATTAATGCTATGGAGAATGTTTCAATGGGCACAAATCTAGGTACTTCTTCAAATCCACTTTTGAATGAAATGGAAATAGTGTTGATAGGAGATTTAAAACAAGCTGGATATAACAATGTTGAGATTGATAATATTCGTAGAGATCAAAATTTGAAACAAATTGTAGTTGAAAATGAAAATGAAAATCCTTTTGTTGAAAATGAAAATGAAAATCCTTTTGTTGTTGAAAATGAAAATGAAAACCGTTTTGTTGTTGAAAATGAAAATGAAAACCGTTTTGTTGTTGAAAATGAAAACGAAAATCCTTTTGTTGAAAATGAAAATGAAAACCGTTTTGTTGTTGAAAATGAAAACGAAAATCCTTTTGTTGAAAATGAAAATGAAAACCGTTTTGTTGTTGAAAATGAAAACAAAAATCCTTTTGTTGAAAATGAAAATGAAAACCGTTTTGTTGTTGAAAATGAAAATCGTTTTGAAGTTGAAAATGAAAATGAAAATCTAGGAAGTGATGTTGAAAATGAGAAATATTTTTTCAAAATTGAAAGAGATGTTTTGGATAATCTTCCTGGTAAAATTTCTTAGAGACAAATAAGAACACATGCCAATAGATTATATAAGGAATTTTTTTATCGTAAAAAACTATCATTTCAATGTCAACTAATGATGCAATTAATGAGAATGTGGAAAATGAGAAAAGTAATGAAAATGTTAGGCATTTTTGTTAAACCAAGAAAAAAAGATCAATCACTAAAACATGCTATGTCTACTATTGCTAGTGCCATTGAGTCTATTGGAAGTAATAGTCGATCCAAAGATAAAAATGCAGCAAGACAAGCTATAACAACTGCTATAGTGAATAAAACAACTTTGAATAGAAGAATGGTAAGCAATATTAGTGGAATTCTAAAAATACATCCTAAAACATTGGTAAGAGCGGCAAAAAGAAGAGAAAGTATAGAAAATGATCCAATTAACCAATGTTGGAGTTTTAGTGGTCGACTCCCAAGATCTGACATGAAACTAAATGTTGAAATCAGATCTTTGATCGAAAAATATTGGCATGATAATACTAGGATATCGTCTAATGTTAGAGATGTTTTAAAATTAAGAGTGGGGTCCAAAGTTCGCGATCCTCATCCAAAACACCTATTAGATACAACGCAAACTGAATTTTATAGAAAATTTTGTGATGAATTAGTGTTACCTGGTAATATTAAAATAAGTCAAAGATCTTTTGAAAAATGCAAACCATGGTATGTAAAGATTAATAAGGAACGAATATCTTGTTGTTGTAAAACGCATGTTCAATTTCATTATTATTATGATGTGTTTCAATATATATGTTGTACTTTACATCGTAACATGATTATATAGGAATGTGATATTAATATGCCAACTGAAGCAATAAAAGAGTTTATATCAAGTTTGTTCTGTGAAAGATCTAATGAAAAAGGTTTTTATTTAAGTTCATGTATTTCTGGACAATGCACTAGTTGTGGCAATCTTTCTTTGTTAAGAGTTTGTATGCATGAAAGTGTTGAAAATGATTTTGGACAACAATTAGTGGATGTTAAAAGATTTAACAATGTTGAATATTCTTTAAAAGATGGAAAATTTGGAAAGCGTTGTGATTTAATTACAGAAAAGGTTAGTGTGCATGCATTCATATCAGAATTTAAAAGTAAAATTGTACCAAAATATGTCAAGTACTCTCAACAAGCTCGATGGCTTGATGGACAATTTCGTGAATGTAGAAACACATTTCCAGTTGGTACTATACTATCAGTGGTTGATTTTGCAGAAAACTATACTTTAGCTCTGCAAGAGGAAATTCAATCACAATATTACAATTCAGTGCAGGTTGCTATGTTTGTTCATATTGTTTATAGACATGCAGATGATAGCACAGATAATGATAGAAAAGTTTTGAGGGAGTATCATTTCTATTTGAGTGACAACCGGTTACACTCGTCAGAGTTTGTTCAATATTGTTTCAATATATTTTATACAAATTTAAGAGAAAGAGGAATCCAGATGACTGAACATCTTATATGGTCAGATAATTGTACGGGGCAGCTCAAGAATGCTCGAATGTTCTATTGGTTATGTAGGGTTCACAAGGAGAATAATGTCCAACATATGTGGAATTTTTTTGAAGCTGGACATGGTAAAGGAGAACATGATGGAGCTGGTGCATGTGTTAAAAGAATTCTTGCTAGACAACAATTAAAATTTGAGGATGCAGTAAAATTTAAAGATGCACGTGGGATTGTAGATTGGTGCAATACAAGATTATGTACACCTGGATCAAGCGAGTACTCTACAGTTCGTCGATTCTTTTGGTTGGTTGAAGAAGAAAATATTCTACCTAGACTTGATTGCCAAACAATCAGTGGATCTACTAAATGGCATTCATTTAGGAGTTCGAATGCAAGTACATGGACTATCTGGACAAGGGAGCTTGCATGTTTTTGTCAGTTTTGTATTTCAGGAGATTGGGAAGCATGTGAGAATACAGAATGGGTTGAAGAGTGGAAACAAAGACCATTGACACTTGCACAAGCACATAATCAAAGTGAAACAACAATTGAAGACAATGATCAACTGTTTGTATCAGACGATTATGACCGTGTTTCAGACCTTGTACAAGAAGGTAATTTAATTCAAATCATTTCATTTTATTTCACTTTGATTACTAATTTGTAGTGCTTTTATTTATTTATGTGTACATATGAATGCATGTATGTTGATTGGTCAAATTTTATGGACATGTGCAAGTTATTGAATCAAAATTTGTTTTGCAGGACATGTGTATGTTGTTGTTGCACCAAAGAATAATGAAGAGGAAACTGAATATTGGTTGGCTCGTTGTGTGGAGACTAAACATAAGTTAACAGCACCTCGAGAAGATGATGATGGCTTTCCTTATCCAACAGGTTTGATGATCCCCTTAAGACATCCCCTTAAGCATATTTTAAGAACTTCTTTGATCCCCTTAAGCAAATTTTAAGTATTTCTTTGATGATGCCTATCATTATCCAATAGGTTCGGTGGTGGTTGTTGGCACTTGGCTACGGAAATACCTAATAAGGAAGAATGGTTTGCCTGCATTCGAAGATTATGAAACACATAAGAAGATTATACACTACTCACATTTGGTGTTGGCAACAAATATAAAACTGGAGAGGTATCGCGGAAAACCTACAAATAAAGAGTTATGGAACATTTCTATGGAAGACCATGAGACAATCATCGATGTGTTGGAAAAAAGAGAGGATGGAGATGGTACAATAGAATAAGTAAATACAGGTAAATATAGTTAAATAGATTTATATTGTTGTTTTAAATATGTATTAAATACATGTTTTGATATTTCTTGTGCGTTATTAGTTGAAATTGATTTAATTTATCCTTTTATATCCTCAGGCCATCATCACAAATTCATCAAATAGTTTGAAACAAAAACTTGAGAGGCACTCGTAAATACAGGTACAAATTGTGTATATCTAGATAGTTTTATATAAATTAAAATACATGTTTTGATTCAGATATATTGATAAATTGCTTGTATTATTTTTATATCAGGTGGCATGAAGACCTGCTACATTCTCCTCAAGTTTTGGATTTTCTTGAGATGGCATATAACGACATTTTGTATTTACATTATTTTGAGTTGGCATATATGTACATACACAATTACATTATTACACATTTTGTTCAGAAATTTGTATACATGTGTATGTACACAATTTTATACTCTACAGTATTAAATTTATCAAAATTATTATTTTATGTATTTTATTTGTTAAATGTCCATGTTTTTCTACTTAGAATTTACTTTAAATTTGATTTATTATATTGTTCAATTTGGTTGCCTTGGGCAACTTCACCAAAATTTGAGAACTTAAGACGTCCCCTTAAGACATCATAAATTAGGACCCCTTAAGACATTCAAAAAATTAGCATAGCTTCTCTCATTAAGGTTATGTGGAATTAGTATTTGTGGCTTGAAACTCCTAACATTTGGTATCTATAAGTAGTAAAATCACATCAAGCCTACATGACAATTTGATGATGATAAATAAGTCCTAATCATAGTCATGTAGGTGTGAATTACACTCCTACCAGTAGTTTCACTCTTGGTGGCATGTCCTGTGTGTTCTTCCCCCTCTTGAGCATCTTTTTCAACCCCCAAATTGACCTTCCCTACCTCACATTTTTACCTAGTGCCCCCTTCATTTTTCCTACTTAGGGTCACCTCTTTGTGTCTTAGGGTTGCCCCTAGTGTCTCTAGGTTACTTGAGTGACCTTAATTAGTAAAAGTGGTGACCTTATTCCTAAAATGGGTGACCTTGTGGTTTTTAATGCATGAAATAACTCATATTTTTATCTTTTCTTCTTGATTTTTAACCCATTTTAACTCCCATTTTTTGTGCTAACTTGTGCTTTTCCTCACTTTATTTCTATTTTGAACTTATCATATTTTTGAGGGGTCCACCGATGTTAAGAGGAATTTGGAGGAAATATTACATCATATCATGTCCATTGAAAGTCATTAATGGTGGTCCTAAGTCATGCAGGGGAGTACTTGGGGTGGGTGGAATCTTTTGAAGAAGTTGTAAAAATTTGACTTGGGACAGGGTATATGAACTTGGCAAACTTTTGCAAAAAATGTTACAAAACTTCAAGTGGGAATTGGATGAAATGAATTGAAGAAAGGAATGATTTCTTCAAGGCAGTTAGGCTTCTACAATTAGGAAGAAATGAGTGTTTCGATGTTATGGGGAAATGATGTAAAACTAGACAATAGGATAGGAAGTGGGATGGGATAAATCATATCCTAAAGTTAATCTAGCTTTCACAAAGTGGAGGGAAGGGAAGATACAAAGGAATATAAATTGTGGGAGAACCATATGGGACCATAGCTAGGAAGTGGAGGGGAGAAATAGATGAGATCCAGGGCCTTTTGTCTAAAAATGTAAAGTATTAAGATCTTATAAGTTCCTGCAGACCTAAACTTATTTTAAAATTTGATTCACATCCTGAGTTTGTGTTCATAGGATGAAACATGTCAAGCACAAGATTTCCTTGAGTCCTAATGGACACTAAAGATTGTATTAAAAGGACTAAGGGAAGTTCTCATTTTAGTAGTTACACTAAGATTTGAAATTAAAGTTGACAAATCCTAATTAAAGTTACACTAAGGTTTCATTTTGTAAAATATTGGAATATCCCATCAATTTTCTTTGCATTAATGAAGTAAATCTATGATGAAATCTTTTGTCTTGTAAATTAAGTTGTTTATTAATCAACTTATCAAATCAAGTGATTTCTCATGATTATTTCTCAAATACATGTATATGAATCTTATTGTGGAGAAGACTGTGAAACAAAATAAGAAGTCAACTAGAACCAAAGTGATGAGAGTTTATTCAACTATAAATAGTTTGTGTAGAAGCATAAATGGAATCTAAGTTACTAGATTGCAAGGACACTCCATGATACCCACATAAGGCCTTGGGATTTAATTTAATATAATATTTCTTCATAGATTAGCTAGAGGACAAAGGAGATGTAGTCACAAATGTTGGTAGGTTAGAGCATCCTACTTACATAGGCTGGATAGAAAATTTGATGTGTTTAACTTTTTAGATATCTTGCTAGATACTTTTAGGCATTGTACCATAAATGTAGACTATATCAATAATGTAGAAAATTAGACTATAATAATGGTGAGAGAAGTAGTTTTCAAATAAATGTTGAATTCACTTGAACCCACTTTGAGGTACAATGTTATAGTTGCAAGGTAATGGTCTCAAGAGTATAATGTAATTGAAGTGTTAAAAGATTGGGCTAGTCCTAATGTGGATTTAAAAAGTTAAGGAATGTGGAGGATTACACAATTGTAAGTTTTCCTAGTGAAATGAAAGAGGCCATGATTATGATGTGCAAACTATTTGGGAACAAAGACTCAATACATTTAAATGCTAGATGGGTGTCATTATTAGACATGTGATTTTGGAAAGGCTAATGATTCATAACTATGGGGAGTTGAGATCATTGTAGATCTCTAAATAGGTAATTTTTGTAGGCTACCAAACGGGAAGATTTCTACTAACTTCATTCCTAATTTGTGTCATTTATGCTACAATGAAATTCCCACCTCCACTAATAAATTGTAGGCCTAGTTCCAAAGTTATAGTTCACATGTTTTTTTAGCAACAATTATCCTTGTAGGCACTCCTCCACCCATTTGGTGAAGAAGTTGTGTCCACTTAAGACATCGTAAATTAGGACCCCTTAAGACATCTTAAATTACATGATCAACACAAGATGTTCAAGCACCAAGGCACTTGGATAAATATAACTATAACCATGCTAGGATCATTTAATATAACTTAGTTGATCTCTAGATGAGAAGATGTGAGAGATTGATCCCTCCTAGTAGGCAAGAGATCCTCATGAACTTATCTCTCTTTTTAATGCTTTGTTTTGATTTGCTTACCATTTTATTGCTTAAAATTTGACCAGGACCTAAATATGCATACCGTGAATGAATGGAGGAACTTTATTAGGACCTCATCACTACATAAATTCTTTCAATGCAATTTCTTCATTAAGCGCAAATCTAGATCAACACTCTGACACTTGTAGATTTATATATGACAATTGATTATTTCTATTGATGTCAATCTATATATCTTATTATGGTTGATCTCAAATGTTTACATTTCTTTTCCTTCATGCACATGGTTCTAGATTAGTGTTTGATTTATGATTAAATTTAGGGATGCTTGTATATACATATGTATGTGATGTTATGCTTTTATAGTTTATGATGTATATGCAATGTATGTATGCATGGATAACATATATATAAATATGGATGCACCTAAACTAACATGATGGTTTTACATGATTATTAATTTGACATGTGTATGATTTTGAACTATGACAAGATTGCATTTATTGTGTGACATGTAAAAATATATAGTCCAGGTTCAACAATATATATATAAAGTCCAGGTCCATGTTCAAAAAATATATAAAGTCCACATGTTCAACAATATATATATATAAAGTCCATGACAAACAGTATATAACAAATAGTCCATGAAATAGTCAAATATATAAAGTCCAGGTCCATGTTCAAAAAAATATATAAAGTCCATGTGTTCAACAATATATATATATATAAAGTCCATGACAAACAGTATATAACAAATAGTCCATGAAATAGTCAAATTATACATCTAGCCTATGTTTGAAATAACCTATCACATACTATCTCTATCATCAAGAGTCCTCTTCACACCATGCGAACTACTCAGATGACCTGAATCACTCTGCAAAAGAGAAAGATTTATATGAAATTAGATGTAAGATGATAAGGAAATAGATAATTTAATGACAATTTTTAAATTTATAATTTATATCATAAAATTAAATTACCGTGTGAGGCTGAGAGGCATGCTCTGGTGCACTTGGACCTGTGTCTCCATGTTCTGAATCAATCTATTTAATACAAGAGAAAGTTCAAGTTGAAATTAGATATACTTGATGATTTTAAAAATGATTTAATTGAATTTAATTTATAAGAACTATCATATTTAAAAATTATTATACCGTAAGAGGAACTTGTTGTGAATCCTCTATTCTAGGACCTATCTCTACAGGCTTAGCTCCATGACATGTATCGAGCTATAATTTAAGAAATTTTTTTTTGAATGTACATGTCAACATATATATATATATCTATCAAGAAATTTACTTTAAGTTCACAACGTATATTTTAATTGTTCAATTTAAATCTAATCTAAATTTTAAATTATACCGTATCAGGTTGCCCATCTCCTCTGTCCTCCTACTCTGCATGTGCTGTGTGTTGCTCATGAAACGTGTCACTAACAAGCTCCTACAAAGTCATTTATATTTAAGTTAGCACATGTGTGTACAAATCAGGTTTTAAAACATATATATAATTGACTTACAGTGTACATGTTATTAAATACGTTTTTCAACAACCTGAAATGCAGTCGACTCCTGATCTAAACTTGGATTATCCAAGTGTGCTACAATGCCCATCCTCATAGTTGTGTCAACCTGCATAGACATATTTATAAAATATTAAATAGTACATGTGCACGTTTTTAGATACACTGATATCAAAATAGAAAAATTTAAGTATATATATACAATTTTTTAAAACAATATGTGTACATACTGTAAGAGTGTCATGTGAGATGCCCAATGATGGAGGAGCGCTCGAGACACCTTGAGATGGAGGATTCAATGTGGAAGAACCCTGAACCAGTTCATAAATAAGTTCATAAATATTTAAATGTGTGTATCTATCAAAATAGAAAAATTTAAGTATATATATATAGTTTTTTAAAACAATATGTGTACATACTGTAAGAGTGTCATGTGAGATGCCCAATGATGGAGGAGTGCTCGAGACACCCTGAGATGGAGGATTCAATGTGGAAGAACCCTGAACCAGTTCATAAATAAGTTCATAAATATTTAATTGTACACACATTCAAGACTAAATTTTACAAAATTACAAATCATTGAAAATGTACCCCAAATGGGTGCCCGAGATGAACAGGTGTCGATGAAAAATTAATTTGATCAATTGTGACCCCTGTTGCCATCATCTACACCAAACAAACCAAACAATTCGATTGTTAAAATATTACAATTTAATTGATCATCTATATGTTGATTAAAAACACGTGGTTAAAAAATTGTTTTAAATTCAACATGTGTACATAACCTATATATACCTGTGTCGAATGATCAGTGGGATGATCCTCAGCAAATAGATAATCAACAAATGATTCAGTACCCACATTGTCAGATGATGCATGTGTAGCTGAAGTGGGTGCAACTGCCTGATCAGGTCCATAACACAACTGATTGCAACTCGTACATGTATGAGGCATCGACACATGTGGAGTGGCACTAGGACCACTTCCATCATCAACTCCTCCATGCTCTCTAACTCGAGCTACCATCATAGAAGTCTGCTCATGTAGGCTACCTGAGAGTGCACTCAATGTGCCTAGTGTGGATACCACTGCACGATGCTCGAAGGGCGAAGGAATGGCAGCAACAGGAGGGTCAATAAGAGGTTGAATAGGCACCGGTCGTTGGGGATCAACCCGTGCCCCCAACCTCTGTTGTGGCATGCCACCACCAACACCCTGGAATGATCTAAAATCAAAGTAGTTGGGTTTTTTATTCATAACAAACTCTACATATAATTTTCTCAAAAAATATACAGGAACCTCACAATTAGCATGAGGTGGATAATCAAACACCATCCACCATCTATCCCAAAAATTAGCAGATATTCCTTCATGCCTACACCACCTGATTGATATTCTTTTCTTATTTGCAGGAATAGGTTCATTTGTAATGGGATGTCTAAAATATTGTGCTAAATGAGCTTTTGTGATTTTAAGATCCAAAATAGTCTTATAGGAGAGGCCATCAGCATAAAATTGGTGCCTCTCCTCTCTCCATTTCCGGAATCCATCAAAATCTGAGTCAATAGACCTCACAGAATCTACAATGTTTTGCATCAAAGATGCAAAACGTACTACGTGAGGTGGCATGAATTGTTCACTGCGAATGGAATTTAGTTTTTCTTGTATTGAATCCACATTTTCATTTATTATGGCTCGCAAGCGAGCCTGGTCAGTTCCAGGTGGGGGTGGAGGTGGAGGTGGAGGCGGGTCATCTACAGGTGGGGCATCTAGAGGTGGGGCATTTGGCGCTGGGGGTGGGGGTGGGGGTGGGGGTGCGGCCGGATCATCTTGTGCATTAAGAAAGTCCTCAACATCAAAGTGAATATCATCTAGATTCATGATGTATATATAAAAATCTAGATATGAACCTGCATATATATACATATAAACATACAAACTTCAGTACAAATTTAAAATTAAATCAAGAATATATATATATTTCAAGAAATTACACTTGAAATAAATTTAAATTAAAAACATACAAATAATGTATACATGCATGTACAAATTTCAAAATGTAAGCGAGCTATTAGGACTACCATAATGATTGATACAGTGGGCAATATATATTTCAAAATTTCAATGTGCATTTAAGTAAGGAAACTTCTCTGGACAATCATCATGTAATTCTTAAATGTGAATATGCATCCCAAATTTTGGACTATTTTAAAGAAATATGGTGCATTTAGGAACTTGGTGATTGTTGGGGTAAAGAGGAATATATGATCATGCTAGAAGAGGCACTGATTAGGCTCATAATTGGCCAAGGTTGCTTTGAATAAGGTTAAAACAAGGAGATACCCATGTTGATATTCACACCCTTTGGTCCACACCTACATTGGGATGGATTAAGCTTGAAATTTTGATGGGTAGCCAAGGGTAATCCTAGTGAAGTAGGAGGAGTATGTTATTAAGAGATGATAAGGGAAAACCTCTACCTATCTTAAAGCTTATGATTTTGGTGTCAAGAACACTAATATGGTAGATTCTAGGGCCATGATATCCAAGGCCTCAAGATGACTTGGAAACTAAACAAGATATCCCTTAGTGTGGAAGGAGATTCCAAGATCAACATTGATCATATGAAAAAGCATAGATGAAGCTTGTGGTTATTGGAAACTATTGTATATTGGAACCTAGAAACTTGGTGAATACTTGTTTAAATCTATCTCCTTCAAACATATCAAAAGAAAAGGTAATTATATTCTAGACTAGGCAGATAATGGAAGAAATCATTAAATTGCTCCTAGACATCTAGCATTTGTTGGGAAGAATATTTTTTTTACATTCAACTTAAAATCCCTAAGTTGTGCCTCCATGCTATCAAATGTTACTTGTATCTACCTTCTATACAATGATATTGAAGGGGTAGAAGGTTAGGCTAAGGATTTCTATATTGCTACTTAGATAAATTCCACATCTTCAATGTGTGGCATGAGCATATGCACAAAGCCTTGGAGGATATTTCTAAGATAATGAAGATAAACCTTCATGTCTTGATGCTAAATTGGATGATTCTATCCACTATGAGAATTAAGATGAGGAGGAGGTGACATAAATCCCTCCTATCAAATTCGAACAATGTTAAAAATGTCAAGGAAGTGGTAGAGGCTTTGTAAGGCTTGTGTAATTTGTCCCACCACCCTAGGATAAAGTTTTTTAGTTTATTAGTAATTCTAACACTACTTCAAGTTATTACTCTACTAGGGTTAGGGCCACTATAATTTTCCCTACCACTAATATATCTTAAGACACCTATTGGTTTATGTTTCATGTCATTGTAGTATATTAATTTTCCCTACCACTATTGATTGAACAAAACTATACCATATATATTAAGTACTCTAGCTCAATGATCTTAAGATTAATGAAATCAAGACTAACTATATCATCATTATGCTGAGATACACCCAACATGCTAATCAAGAACTTAATTACCTTCACAACCCTATTAGCATTGTATCACTCCTATTAGGGAGTGGACTTGAATGGGGCCAAAAGATTCTTTACCTCTTACGATTGTGACTTTGGGTTTGGCATGGTCAACTTGGAGAGGTTGTGTGGCATATCCCTATAAGAGGATGACGGGTGATAGGAGGTTGTAGGATGGCTAAAAGCATTCACATGACGATAATGTTCAAGTTTAAATTTCAAGATATGCATCATGGTCTACAAGGTTCTCTTGTTCAAAAGGTTCATCATATTCTAGACAAGGAACTCACAATCATTGGTACCAAATTCAAGACCTCCTATTACAAGTCTCCATATAGCTTTAAACATAACACCTATAAACACAAAATTTATAGGGCTTGAATACAAGCCTGCCTCCCAGTTAGGAGACTTCCAAATAATTGGTGAACTCACATGCAATAAGGGAATAACACATGCATACAAAATATGTAGAAGAAATCCCTGTAGCATGACTCGTGATTAATTAAAGTTAGGGTTAGGGTTTTAATTAGGATCGGGCTTAGGGTTAGAATTGAGGTTAGGGTTAGAATTAGAATTCAAGGGTTGCTAAATTAGGGTAAGTATTAGAGCTACAATTATGGTTTGGGTTACGGCTAGAGTTAGGGTTACAATTACAATTACAAGTAGCTCGTTAGGGTTAGGGTTAGGGCTACAGTTAGAGTTACAATTACAATTACAAGTAGAGTTAGGGTTAGGGTTATGATTAGGGTTATAATAAGGGTTAGGGTTTGAATTGCATATAGAATTAGGGTTAGGATTAGGGTTAGAATTAGTGTTAGGGTTAGGGTTGGAATTGCATATAGAATTAGGGTTCAATCTAGCTAGAAATAGATAAATTAGTCAAGATGGTTCTAGCTCAATTTTGTTTCCTATTTCCTAGAAAATGCAAAACTAGTTATTGTTTTCTATTTAGTTGTTAGTCCCAACTCTTTCCTTTTAAGAAGTATATCAAATCTAATGTAGTAGTAGATACTTCTACATATACAAGTTTCTGTTAGGAGAAAATATATTTTGCCAAATTTGTATAGAGTTGTCTATATAGTGTGTTCCAGGGTAATCAAATGATGTAAGTCACAATTTAGAGGGTTGAGGGATAAGTTTGTGTTGAGTCTATAAGAGGTGTTTTCTTACATAGACCGAGCTCCATAATCTAGGTGTCTCCATGTCTAACTCAAATGTTTCAACTTGGTCCATATTATATCCAGATTAATGATAAAATTTTATATATATGGCTATGCACAAGATCCACGACCATATCAATGTTTGGTAGAGAAAAGTTATCTAAGTTGGGGTAGATCCTTTTTTGATGTCTCAAAAGTTAGTGCAAACATGAATTCCCTTAGTTTTCTTGTTAAATAAGACCACATTAGATCTACCCATTTAGGAAAAGTAATAGTCTGAATGAACCCTGGACATCCAAGAGTTTATACAATTCTTCTATGACCACGAGGGCTACTTGGGGGTGCATTTTGCATAGCTTTTATTGAATAGGTTTGGCATTGAGGTGAACCACAAGATGATGCATGACTTTAAAGATGGAGTCTCAAGGCATATCACCATAAGACCACATGAAGAAATCAACGTAATATTTAACATGGTGACATGGTTATATATGCCTTCTTTGATGTCAAGGTCCAGTGGAGCTACTATCTTAGAGAGTTTAGGGTCCAAGCTTCTATTCATAGGTTGATGTTTATAGCATGTCCTCAACAAGGAGAGGGGAGTCATGTCTTGTATCTAAGTGGTATCTAATGGAAGGTGAAGTTTGTCAAATTGAGGAGCTCTTGGGAAGTGTCCATTTTTATTATATCATTTTAATCGATCACAAGTTTCTTCTTATATAGATTGTTTCTATTCTGCCTAGACTAGGGTGCCTCAGGACTGAAGGGTTCTTTCTTTCTCTCCAAAATAAGCATATATGTAGGTGTTAAGTATGGTGGAAAAGTCTTTCTTATGATTACAATGGGGATGTGGTCTTGACACTTGATAAGTTTCATGATGGCTTCATCATTTTGGAAAACATCAAATCATAAAGGGTTGTGTTGGTCCCAATCGATAAGCTCAAGGTATTCTAGGTCTAAGGAGATGGTGAGGATAGTGACCTATCATGAAAGAGGTTAGTGGTGGAAAGATCTTCGTAAGGATCATGAGTGGAGCCTACATCAATGTCATTAAGATTAGGGAAAGCATTACCAATGAGGTTTCAAGCTCGTATCACAATTAACATCACGATGTTCATTCCAGGGGCATAACCTAGCTAGTGAGGACAGCTACTTGAGTGTATCAAAAGTTACATAAATGTTGGCTTCATTTCATTCTTAATTAGTTGGCTATCACAAAAACTGTAAAATTTTCTCAATTCTTGATTAGTTCTAGTTGTCTCTAAATGTTTGATTATGAAGGATGTGATAACTTGGTTTTATTATGGTTTGTTGTAATTTTTTTACATGATAGTTAGCTATTCAATAATGCCTTTAAAATACAATGACATACATTGTTATAAGTAAATTTTATAAAAACCAAATATACATATCATCCCAATTTGCTATATAATTTTTGACAGTTTGTTCAAAATCTCTCCTTTCATATGATACAATCGTTTCAAAATTTCAATTGCATTTTCCAGCTAAAATGTTTAAATACAGCTATTCAACACTCAAATTGAACTCAAAGTTTGATAGTTTGTTCAAAATCTCTCCTTTCATATGATACAGTATTTTCAAAATTTCAATTCTATTTTACAGCTAAAATGTTTAAATAGAACTATTCAACACTCAAATTGAACTCAAATTTTGACAGTTTGTTCAAAATCTCTCCTTTCATATGATACAATATTTTCAAATTTTCAATTGTATTTTATAGCTAAAATGCCTAAATATATCTATTCAATTCTCAATTTTAAACATAATTTTGACAGTTTGTTCAAATTCTAACATTTTATATGATATAGTCTTTCAAAATTTCAATTGTATTTTACATCTAAATTGTCAAAAATCAACTACTGATTTTATAAACCCTAAACCCTAAATAACAATTCAAAATTTAAATTTTGATTGTATTTTACATCAAAACAAACAATGGAAGGTATAAACAATTGATGGGTAATTTTTACAAGTGGAAAAATCCACTTACCTGGCTGGATGCTCTGAGAACTCGGGATCCCGTTTTCCTCTGTCGCCTGTCGCTGTTGAAAATGGGGTCTCTGCTGTTTTTTAAAAAAATTAATACTTTTCACAAACGGGATCCTGTTTTATAAAACGGGATCCCATTTTATATAACGCGATCCCGTTATATAAAACGGGATCCCGTTTATAACGGGATCCCGTTTTATATAACGGGATCGCGTTTATGGCCTCTAGGTTCGGGATCCCGGGAAAAACGGGATCACGTTTTTGGTTCTAGGCTCGGGATCCCGAGGCAAAACGGGATCGCGTTTTATATAAACGGGATCCCGTTTTATATAAACGGGATCTCGTTTTTTGTTCCCCGATTTCGGATTTTTTTCTAACTCTGAAACTTCCACCTTAAGTGGACACAACTTCTTGCATCTACCCCTTCTCTTTATGGTCGAGGATTCCAGATCCTTTATAAGAATTGTGATTATGTAGGTAATGGCTGTGGTATCAATCAACAAGGAATCAAAGTCCCTATAGAATCCGCTTCATGACATTATTCAAGTGGCATTGGATATAATCCTTTCAAGGAATCTAAAGCCCGCAGAGGTTCTACTCTTAATGTGAATACAATATCAACACTTAACTTGATATTTCCTGAGATGATCGACACTAATTGTCCTCCAGGAGTGATTCCTTTGGATGTCTTTTCAATTGATGAAGCAATAATCGAATTCTTAGGTTCTTATGATAATATTCCTTGTTATCATCATAAACGTGTCCTACCTTATTGTTTGAACAATAATGCATATTTTGGAAAAACTACTAGCACAATAAATGCCACTATAAAGTCTGATGAAAAATCTAAAGACCTGCAGCAATCACCCGACCTCCTAAACCACAGTACTCTGCTCAATGGAATGACTATTGATGTTTTCATGGATAAAGATAATACTAAAAAAGTTATCCCTATTGGTGATTGTTTACATGTAGAAGAAAAGGGAGAAATAACTAAATTACTACATGAATTTTCTAAACTACTTGCTTGGAACTATTCAGACATGTCTGGTATTGATCCTCAGATTGTAATGCATAATATTGTCTTTCAACCAGATACTAAGCCATTTAAACAAAAGATTCGTAACATGAATCCTAAGGTTGCATTACTTGTCAAAGTAGAGATAGAAAAGCTTCTACAAGCTAGCTTTATCTATCCTATTGACTATTCACCATGGATCTCAAACATTGTCACCATTGCTAAACCTGATGGTCATATAACAATGTGTACAAACTTTTGAGATTTAAACCTTGCATCTTTGAAAGATGATTTTCCACTTCCTACCATTGATATGATTGTTGATTCCATAGCAGGGCATGAATTAATTTCTTTCATGGATGATTTTTTAGGATATAATCAAATCTTAATTAACCCTCAGGATCAATATAAAACAACTTTTATAACACCTTGGGGTACATTATGTTGAGAAGTCATGCCGTTTGGACTTAAAAATGCAGGAGCTACTTACCAACGCGCAATGACCCTTATATTTCATTATTATATGCACAATATCTTAGAAGATTATGTTGATGACATCTTGGTGAAGTCCACTCGTTGCCAAGATCATGTAACGAATATTCGACAAATCTTTGAGTGCATAAGGAAATATAACATGTGATTAAATCCTCGTAAGTGTGGTTTTTGGAGTGGACAGTGGAAAAGTGTTAGGATTTATTGTTTTAAATCATGGAATTGAAGTGGATACAAAGAATATAGATGCAATTGTTAATATTCCAACACCTAAGAACATATCCCAGCATTGTAGTTTGCAAGGGAAGGTACAGGCCATCCATTGATTTGTTTCACAACTCACAGATAGGACTCACCCTTTTACACAATTACTGAAGAAGGATTCAAAATTTCAATGGAACCTAGCATGCCAAAAAATCTTTTGAAGAATTAAAGGCTTATTTGGTTCATCCACCCATTCTACAACTCGCCATCCCTGATAAACCCTTTCTATTGTATATCTCAGCATCTAATAATGCTCTGGCAGTTGCTGAAGGCAAAGAATGCATTGTCTACTATATCAGTCAAACTTTGCTTGATTATGAAGTGCGGTATACTTTTATTGAGAAGCATTGCTTAGCTTTAGTGTTTGCAACACAAAAGCTTAGACATTATATTTTGAATGCTGAAATACATGTGATGGTAAAATTCAACCCTTTAAAACATCTTTTTGCAAAAATAGATTTGTCGATTCATCTAGCTAAATGGGTTATGTTGTTAACTGAGTTTGATCTTAAGTTCATTCCTTAGAAAGCATTAAAAGGGAAAGCGTTAGCTGATCAGTTAGTTGAAGCTCCTTCACCCTTTACTACACAACACTCAGACATATTTCTCGATGACCAAATTTTAACAATTACTGCAGATGATAAATGGGAATTGTACTTCGATGGATCAAGATGTCGAACCGGCTCTAGTGTTGGTGTTATATTAATACCCTCACAGGTAAGCCGATTCCCATGTCTTACTGCCTAGATTTCCCATGCACAAACAACATTGCCAAATACGAAGCCCTTATCGCAGGACTTCATGCCACCTTGGCTCTTAATATCAAAAATATTACAATATGCGGTGATTCACAACTAATTGTATGACAAATAATGGGATCATATCAAACTAAGCATGACAAATTATCTCAATATCGTGCGATGGCTCTATCTCTCTTAAAACAATTCATATTATTTTCAATAAATACTATTCCTATGAAAGACAATCGACATGCGGATGCAATGGTAAGCACAGCTTCCCTTATATCCCTTGATGATTCTCCTAAGGAATTTACCTTCGTCATTCATAATCTTAAAACACCGACAATTGAAGACCCTATAGTTGCAAATTTGGAACTTTGTGGTAATACATATACCAATGAGTGGTTCTCCCATATACTCAATTATTTGTGTAATGGAACCATTCCTAATTCAACATCCAAGAATGCCCGAATCCATTTACGCAAAATAGTAGCACATTACATTATCTTATCAAATGTGTTATATAGACGAAGCTACAATGGAGTTTTACTCTGATGTTTAAGTAATTCAGAAATCCTGATAGCTTTAGAAGAAGCTCACTCTAGTGCCTGTGGAGGGCGTTTTGGGGGAAAATCTTTGGTATAGAAATTGTTATGAATGGGATATTATTGGAAGCACATGGAACAAGATTCCTTCACTTTTCTCAAGAAATGCTCACAATGTCAACAACATAATCACCTAATCTGAGCACCCACTCAGGAAATTTGTGCCCAAGTTTCACCTTGTCCATTTTCTATTTGGGGCTTGGATCTCATTGGTAAAATCTGCCCACCCTCCTCTCAAGGACATACATTTATCATTATTACCACTGATTACTTCACAAAGTGGGTTGAAGTTGTCCCCTTACGATCCATGACCGCTGATGTAATTTGCCAGTTTATACAAGATAACATTATTTCTCAGTTTGGAATACCTTCCTCCCTCATTTTAGACAATGGCACACCATTTAAGAACAAGGATGTGAAAAAATTATTGGGAAGATTCAACATCACTTCTCTATGCCTTATTATCCTCAATCAAATAGCCAAGCAGAAGCTTCAAACACAATTATTGGGTAGATTCTACGAAACACTATTAACAAACATAAAAAAGATTAGCAGATTCAATTGTCCTATGCATTATGGGCCTATTGAACAAGTATTCGTATGGCTACTGGCAATACACTATATAACCTTGTCTATGGCACAGATGCAATAATGCCCTTGGAGTTAGAAATCCCTTCATTAAGGACCTCCCTAGGGGACATTATTGATGACAATACTGAACATGAGAAAAGGTTACAAGAACTTGAGATGCTTGATGAAAGACATAAAAATGCTCTTGAGAATCTCAAGGCTCATCAAAAAAGCATACAACGATTGTACAATGAACATGTTATACAACGTTCATTCGATGTTGGGGATTTGGTACTTTATGAAAATCAAAAGAATATAAATGTACCTCCTGGAGAAAAAGGTAAATTCAGCCCTAATTGGCTCGGACCATACATAGTAACTAAAGCCTTTGGATCGGGAGCATATAGACTAGCTGATGAACAAGGTATGCTGCTTAAGGAACCTATTAACGCTGTGCACCTCAAGAAATTTCATGCTTAAGACTTGAATGTTGAATGTTATAAAGCTAATCTATTAGATAGATTAGCTTCAATTTTGAAAAAATGTTAGCATGTTGTCTTAATTCATTTACCATGACAATATTTGTTTGGTTAATCATTGTTGTATCTTCCTTATATATTCTTTGTTAGGATCAGTCTTGTATTAACTGAGCATAGCATAGAAATTTGGGTTGTCTATGAAATCATTAATCATTATGTTTGTTACTATGTATTCTACAAAGAATTGTTCATATGTCACATTAGCATTAATTATATTTCCATATTAGCCCTCAATAGTCATCACTAGTTGCATTTTAGAAAATCACATGTGATAGATTATTGCACATAGAGAGAAAAAGAAAAGCATCATATATATATCATTAGTTTCAAATATACATCTGAGTTGACTATCCATCATAAAAAAAATGGGACGTTGTAGTACATAATATACACATCATATAGTTGAACCTTGGTCACCTATACCCTTGGGCCCTTGTGGTGTGTGCGTGACAAAGGACTGACCATGTGTAGCTATAGATTGTGAATGACTCCTAGAGACACTCCATGATCATAACCCCCTAATCTCTCCTCTCAGCCCTATCAACTCCTTGTGTGCCTCTTGGTACATCTGATGGTACTAGTCTCTCTTGGCCTAAGACCTGTCTCTGTCAGCTCTCACCTGATAGACCTCAAGCAATAAGAACTCACTGATGATTGGCTCTCTCTCTGATGTAGGTACCGCTACCATCTGATCCCACTGCACTTGGAGCTTAGCCTCAACGCGCTCAGTTCTCTAAAATAACTCCTCTCTCTCCTATATAGATTTCTTTGGAATAGCTTCTATAGCCATCCTATACCTGACAAAAGGCATAAATATATCTGCATGTTGCCCAATGGATAGCTGTGGCGAATACCCCGCCTGTACCCACTGCTTTGACACATCTAAAGGTAGTATGTCCACTATGACGTGACTCACAAGGTCTCAGCAAGCGTTGATCCTGACTCCATAATAGAAACAAGATAGATATTAGACTTTCACATAAACATCATAAGCAATAAACATAAAGAACACCAAACTAGTGAAATAAGGCTAACCTGGATCTCCATCTTGCCAGGATGGATCTCAGATTGCTGAAGGTGTCACGAGCTCTACAGTTTGATTTGTAGTTGGGGGCACAAGCCTACTACATTCTCCCCTCTTGTTCTAACTTCATCTCTCAACACCTGGAGGAATTGGACCATGAGCTCTAGACCGTGGTCTTGACACGGTCTTCTCGTCAGTGTCTGCCTCCTACTGGTCCTGTCGTGGTCTCACCCTAAAGGTGTACTATGACGGAACCTCCTCTGACAAATCATCATCATCATCCACATCCTCCTCGAGATTGTAGTATCCTGCAAAGTCAGTCACATCATCCTCAACCCCTGTGTCACTAGTGTGACTAGCCCAAGGCCGAGCATCACCTATAGGGTGACTGGGAGGAAAGATAGGAGCAGGTCTTGCTATATTCCACCAGGTTTTATATGCTCAGGTACAACTGACATTGTCTACATCTAAAACTATCATTGCATCCTCTGGACCCTCATCATCACTAAGAGGTACATTTGCTACTGTCAGTCATCGGGTGTTGTTTGCCCTAGCTACACTGCGCATGGTGCGCATATAGCTCAAACACACTCCAGGAACATCATGTACCCATCTGAACTATCGTGCCACCCTATCAAATTAGAACCAAACCACGATGTGATCGAGGTGATCGACCATCAGCCAATCCTTCTGCATCCTCGCTAACTGTATCCACTGGCCAAGCCATAAGATATAGCCACGATACGGTCTCTAGATAATATTGCTGGGCTACAATCTATCAAAGACAACTCTCCAGTACAATAGATCATTGTGTATCCAACATCTGACTAGTGGATAAGCATGGATGCATGGATGGGTGAATCTTGCCTCTATAGGAAATCCTATCAGCCGTGTACACCTGATATGCTCAAAAGCCCAAACCTGTAGTAAAGTATAGATCATCAGACTATGTACCTCATAATGGACGTACCATCCCAAGTCATGGTAAAGGTTTGCAAGCATATTGCACCCCCATGCATACACGATCTGATGCTCCTCCATCTCTCTAATAGTGTGAACGAGGCCCCTATGAAAGTGAATGTCTTTTCTGTCTAGTGCGACGACTAGTGCGACTATGACTATCATGATCCTCTGAACCAAAGGAATGTCACCGCATCCCTGCTCTAGAAGTCAGAGCTGAATATGTCCTCACTCTGCCTGTGAAAATATGTGACCCAGACAATACAACTAACTCTCATGAGTGTACTCCGCTGTCCAATGTCCCATGGCCCTCATTGTCTCTCCTTGAATAGGTAGTCATAGGATCCTGTACACATCCTCTAGTGTGATAGTCATCTCACTTGTGGGTAAGTGAAATGTGGATGTATCTACATTTCACTGCTCCATCAAAGCCATCAATATGTTGCAATGAAATCTGATTGTGGACATATCAAACACCCACTATAAGCCCACTACCTGCAAGTGCTCTCTCTCTACATTAGACATGGTGCTAGCATGCTCTTAAAGCAATGGCATCGTATGACTGCCTGTGTACTCTCGTGTCTCTGGAACATCCTACAGGTTGACAAAACAAGTAGTGGCATCAGTTTTTCATCATCAAACAAGAAAAATACTATCTAAAATAGCAATAAGTGCATGTGCTTAGGGCCTGTGTCCTCTGTAGACCCAGGTGCCCTAGGGAGACCTGGGTACCCCAGAGAAACACTGGGGTCCCTAAGGGACACTGGTGCCCCTGAGGCACTAGGGCACCCCAGTGATACTCTGGCACCCAGTGAGACTCTGGCACCCTAAGTTGACCCGGGTGCCCCTCACAGGGCCCCTATCCATAAAACCTCCCTCGGCACAGTAAATGGTAAAAACAAGTGAAAGAAAACAAGAAGATGATAGAAGCATAAGATTAGGACCCTACCTCAGTCTCAAAATGCCTCTCTATCACTTGGGCTTAGAGCATCTCCAGTCGTGGGGCTTGATATGGGCGTTGGCTCGGTATCGTTGTCCTCCTCTTCTCCTTCTATCTCTCTCCTCTACTTTTCTACAAAGACAAGCAATAAGAATGAGTAAGTGATAAGTGAAAACTCCCTTTACATAAAGTAAGTGGATGAGAATTCATATCCCTAACTAGGTGTAATATTGATCTATTTCACTCATGAGCCTCTATCTTGAGTTGTCAAACTCAAATTTCTGTGTCGTTGGTTGCATTGGAATCCTAGTTTCGCTCTCTATCTCACCCAATGTGTTGTGCTTGAGCATTGTTTCTTCAAATGACCCTCATAACACATTTCTTATCAAGTTCCCCTCAAAATTGATGCACGTGGATATCTCCTTATTTCTCCTTTTCGGACTAAGCAAGCAGAAACAAGGGGGGCATATATCTCCCTCGATTTCCTCCCTCATCATTTCTCATCACTCAACCCCCTTAGTGTTTATGTACTGACTTATTGGTGGTGGTTGCAAGTTGATTTGATATTGATTTCCTGACAAGTGTTCCTCTGCAAGTTGTGGTTCCTAACTTTGTTGTTTTGTAGGATTGTGGACTTGGGGGCTTCTTCCTTCTCAGTGACAACACCTCAGCTTCCTCTACAGTATCCTTTTGGGCATCCTTTTCATGATTGATCCATTTTCTTTCCTTTAGTTGCATATGCACGTAGTGTCATATGGCCACTAAAGTGGGGGCTAAATGTTATGTCAAAAATTGTCCTCCTGTATGGAATGGTACATTTTCCCTTGGTTTAGCTCCTCGCCTTTGGTGACCTCTCAACCTCTTTATTTTTGGCCTTCCCGAAACCCTGATTGGCTAGTGCCTAGTTACAAAATATTCATTTTCTAATATAACTTTTGATAGAACCTAGAAAGAGGATTTGGATTATGGGTCTCTGGGACCCCCAAGATACAGATCTGGTCAGAAAATGAGGGCCTGGACTTGAGCACCCGCGCCCTAGTCCTACCCCATTTTTTGGGATTTTGAATATTGGCGAAGTGTCGGCTCCCACCGTGCACCTCAGGATTCCATTTTCAAATTCTTGGTTTTCATGTGATATCAAGACGTTATATAAAAAGACATTTGAAAATCATTTTATCACACATAATATTTATGCAATCTTGATGCCAAAACTCTGCTAAAATTGCCATTGAAGATCAGTGACTTGTTGAAGCTCTTGAAATTTATTTGAATTTGCTATCATGGAGATAATGGATGGAGATTAGGAATCAAGATCTTGAGACTATCTTGCTCTTCCTAGGGTTTTTACACCATTTGCATGATTGGTAGAAGGGTTGAAGCCTCCAATATTGAGCTTGGAGATCCTCCACAGACATTGTTGATTCACCTTCTTGTTCATGCAAGTCTTTATTTGTTTTGATCTCCTTGAGGTGAAGTTGTATGTGTTTATTGAATTGAAGCAAGTTATTGATCTTCCCTTGATTGAGACATCTAGGGTTTGATATTTTTGCATACACTTGTTTAGGTTTGCACACACTTCTACAAATCTTTATCTTTGGCTATTGTTGAGGTAGGAATACCGAAAACATGGCCTGACTGAGGCAAGCTCCTATATAGCCACAACATCTATCTCCTTCTTTTGTAGGTGCAGATCATGTTTTGCAGGATACAACAAAAAAAGTGGCAAAAAGATAGATATTACAGATACAGTCATCACAAACTTTTGGAAATTAAGATCCTAACACTTTCGGGACTAATCAGTAGGCGCCCTAGTCCAATAGGGGGAATTTTTTTAGATCTAGGAGCTCTTTGAGGTCATTTGGCAGCTGGTACAAAAGATTTGCATAGATGAAAGTTTGCGGGACTAATGAGTGGGTGTCCTAGTCCAGTTGGTCCTCAATCTCTAGGTGCATGATCTCTGAACCTTATTCTCTACATTTCTGTGATCTGTTTTGTCTGCTTTATCTCTGAATTCCATCATTTTCTGTTACAAGGTGTAATTAGGGTTTATTTGATTAGTGAATTAAGGCACTTGATAAAACCTTAGTTAGATACTTGAATCAAATCTAATTAGCATTAGGGAACAAACAAGTGATCAGTAGCTTGGTCCTTGTCCTCCCAATGTTTAGTTAGGTGAAAGAATAGGACTTAACCTTGTTTAAGAGAAACCTACATTTTCACCCTAAACATGATGATCCCGTTGAATGTTTGGATGTGTGCGCTAGCTTGGAAGATTGTGTTAAGGAAGAATAGGTCCTAGTTATCACTTGGATTGAACCATATCAGATTTCTACATCATTTGGAAGCTGACTTGGTGTGGCCATTGCATGTTTCATGTATACACGTCATCTTAACTGACATAGGAGAAATTGTTTGTAATTTGCAGAAGGTATAAATAAGAGATCTTGTTTGGTGTGATATACATATGAGAGTATGAGAGTGTGTGAGGATGTGTGAGTACAAAAGTGAATGAGTGAGTGTGTGGAAGTATGTTGAAGGTAGCAGTGTTCTCTATGTCGAGAAAGTGAAGATTTGTGATAGTGTGTTGATGTTGTGGAGGTGTGTGATCAGTGAGATCTGTTGAGTGAGATGTTCAAAGGTTATAGCCTCATTCTATAAGTTTTGTTGCATTGTATATCAGAAAGTGTGTCCTCCCTTGGGTTGTAGCCCTAAAACTTGTTGTAATATGTTTTGTCATTATTTGTGAAGCTGGATTTGGACAATAGATCTAAATAGCTTGCTCATCATGGTTTTTCCCTTCTAGGGTTTTACACATAAATCATGTGTTATGGTTTTGTGCTCATGTGTTGTGCTTTGATCTGCTTAATTTGCTTTATAATTTGTTTGAGGTAGTAAAAGGCTTTGGTTAATAAAGTCTAATTGGATTAAGTTTTGGTATATACTGATTCACCCCCCCTCTCAGTATATCAATGTGTTCTAATAATTGGTATCAGAGCTGAGTTCCTTGGCACAACTTAACAACTAAAGGTAGATCTTGGAGTACAACACATGGATCAGAAGGAGTCCTCTTCTAAAGCTCTAATATTTGATGGAAGTAACTATGGTTTCTAGAGTGTAAGGATGGAAGCCTATCTGACCTCACTAGGGTACGATGTTTGGATTGCTACCATGAATGATTATGTTGAACCTAAATATCCTATTATAGATTTAGATGCAAAGAAGGCTCATGAAAAAAATGCTAAAGCCAAGAATGCTATCTTAAGTGGTTTGAGAAGTTTAGAGTTAGTCAAGGTAGTGTGGTGCAAGACAACCAAGGAGATAAGGGAGAAACTCAAAAATCTCTATGAAGGATATGACAGTATAAAGGAAGCAAAACTACAATCTTACAAAATAGTGTTTGAAAATCTAAGGATGAAAGAAGAGGAGAACATTGCTAGCTACCTACACTGAGTAGATGAAGCAGTTAATGGAATTAGGAGTATGGGTGAAGATATAGCTGACTCATTGATTGTGAAGAAAGTCCTAAGAATGCTCCCTCATAGATTTGATTCAAAATTGAAGAAGCCAAAGATCTGGAGAAACTCACCATGGAAGAGCTCTTTGGCTTCCTCACTACCTATGAGATGATAAATGACGTCATAGGACCATGCCAAAGAGAAGCTGCTTTCAATCCTGTAAAGAATGAAGGAACATATGATTTATGCAATGAAGATGAGGAAGAAGAAACAAACTTTGTGAGAAAGATGAAAAGGGGATCAGGCAAGTATAAAAGTAAGCTACCCTTCAAATGTTTTAAATGTGGAAGAATTGGTTATTATGCTTCTAAATTTCCTTTTGGAGAAAATAAAAATGGTAGCAAGGGTTTCAAGAGAAACAATTTCAAGAGGAACCTCCTTTGCAAAGAAGACTATAGCTTCAGAGAAGAAGTAGATCACTACTCATCTGATGAGGAAAGAGGAGAATCTCTATTCATGGCCATGGTGATTTTAGAGAAGACTATAAATGAAGAAGAATGTGAAGTTGACTTTGAAGAACTTGTTTCTACTTTTGAAGACTTGGAAGATGCAAGGAAAGAGAATCAAGAACAAAGAGCTTTGATTGAATCTAAGACAAAGGAATGCATAAGGCTTGAGAAAGAAATTTTGTCGCTCAAAAGGGAATTGGAAAAGATAAAAGTTTGGATGTCCGGATGTCACTGGAGCTATAGATCTCATCATGTCTCAAGGAAGATCTCTACATGCAAGACAACTCTCCATGAACAAGTTCAATCATGTTTTCTTTGGTTATTGCTTTATCTGCAACAAATTTGGTTACAAAGCTCTAGATTGCAAGTCTGAAATGAATAGAAGAAATCTTGTAAATAGAAATTCTCTTGCTACACTAGTGGATGTCAATGTGGTATGTCAAATGTGCAACAAGTTTGGACATATAGCAAGATATTTTAGGAGTGGTTTGGCAAAAATAGAATCTTAGTTGATAGATGTTACTGAGCAAGTAGAGGAGAGTGATTCTCCCAAAAGATAGGAGACTAACAATGGAGTTGAAGATTCAATGATTGTCCAAACAACAATTCATGCTCAAGGACAAACAAATATCTGGGTGATAGATAGTGGATGCACAAATCATATGACAGGTGATAAGAGCAAATTCATCAATCTTGGTAAGTGGAATGGTGGACTAGTCAGGCTTGGAGATAATTGATCTACAAAGATCATTGGAAAAGGCACCATAAGTATTGATGGTAAATCTAAAATAGATGATGTTATTTATGTAGAAGGTCTCAAGCATAATCTTCTCAGTGTAAGTCAAATGTGTAGCAAAGGATATAGTCTCACATTTCATGATCAAGGGTGAAATCAGAAGAGCAAAGTCTAGAAAATTGGTGGTAGAAGGATTTAAGACAGAAGACAACTTGTATAATCTAAAGAGAATTAATGAAAGGACTTGTCTTCTAGGACAAACAAATGAATTTTGGTTGTGGTACAAAAGGATGGGGCACATCAATTTTGATAATCTTTTGAAGATTAGATCCATGCAAGTAGTAAGATACATGCCAAAGATAACCAATCCTGCAAGCACCATATGCAAGGAATGTCAGATTGGGAAGCAGAGAACGATAACTTTCAAGTCTAAGGAATATTCTACTACAAGGCCATTAGAGATGGTTCATATTGACTTGTGTAGACCTACTAGGACAAAGAGTCTACAAGGTGAGAGGTATTTCATGTTGCTCATTGATGATTTCTCTAAAATGACATGGTTACATTTTTTAAAGAAAAAACAAAAGCCTTCAGTAGCTTCAAGATATTCAAGTCCATGGTTGAAAATGAAATGAATGCTAGAATCAAGTGTTTAAGGTCTAATAGAGGTGGTGAGTTCACTTCAAATGAGTTTGAAGAGTTTTTTCAAGAACATGGAATCAAAAGACACTATGCAACTGCTAGAACCCCTCAGCAAAATGGTGTTGCAGAGAGAAAGAATAGGACTGTTCAAGAGATGGCCAGGACAATATTGAGTGAAGCTAAGCTACCTGATATATATTGGAAAGAAGCAATTCATACCACAGTCTACATTCTTAATAGAGGACAACTAAGAAGACACAGCACCAAGATACCTTATGAGTTTTAGAATGGAATACCAACATCAGTCGAATACTTCAGAGTTTTTGGAAGAAAATACTACATCAAGAGAGATGAAGAAGGTCTAGGAAAGTTTGACTCAAGAGTAGATGAAGGTATTTTTATTGGATACTCAATTACTAGAAAAGCCTACAAGTGCTACAACAAAATATTGAGGAAGATAGTTGAGAGTGCAAATGTAAGAGTGGATGAAGAGTCATATAAAATTACAGATGAGCAAGAAGACTATTAGTTAGATGAACTGGTCTACACAGAGGAAGAAGAAGTTGAATAAAAGGAAGAACCTTAAGAGAAGACTGCCAAGACTCCTACCAAGTATGTTTAAAAGAATCATTCAAAATATTAGATCATTGGAGATAAGAATGAAGGAGTATAGACATGAAGAAGATTTACAGAGTAAATGAACAAGTAAGTTTTCCTTTACTGTCAAGAGTAGAACTGAAGAATTTTGATGAAGCTACCAAGGATGAAGGATGGATACAAGCTATGGAAGAAGAACTAAATCAGATAGAGAAGAATCAAACTTGGGAGTTGGTGCCAAGGCCTGCAGACAAGAATGTGATAGGTATAAAATGGGTATTTAGGAATAAATTGATTGAAGATGGAGAAGTGGTTAGGGACAAAGAAAGACTAGTCTACAAAGTTTATTCACAAGTTGAAGTTGTTGACTATGAGGAGACATTTTCTCCGGTGGTAAGAATGGAAGCAATTAGAATGGTTCTTGCATTTGCAGTGCATAAGGGATTCAAGATATATCAGATGGATGTCAAGTCTACCTTCTTGAATGGTGACTTAGAAGAAGAAGTCTACATAGAACAACCCAATGGATTTTAGTTATCAGAAGACCCAAACATAGTATGTGGACTTAAGAAGGCTCTGTATGATCTCAAACAAGCCCCTATGGCTTAGTATGCAAGGTTGGATAAGTACTTACTCTAGAAGGGTTTCAAGAAAGGTACCACAGATAGTAATCTCTACATCAAAATTGAAGGTGAACAAATTCTAATTATTGATGTGTATGTTGATGACATAATCTTTTGTGGCTATGATGAAATGTGTAAGAAGTTTGCAGGAGAGATGCATAAAAAATTTGAAATGTCTATGTTAGGTGAGCTATCATTCTTTCTTGGGCTCCAAATTACTCAATCAGATAATAGCATCTTTATATCTCAAGAAAAGTATGTTAAGGAGATGTTGAAGAAGTTTGGTATGGAAGATTGCAAACCAGTGAGTACTCCCATGGTAACTAGTTTCCATTTGAGTAAATATGATGAGTCACCTGAAGCTGATTAGACTTAGTACAAATCTATGATTGGAGGCCTACTATACCTAACAACATAGAGGCTTGACATTATGCAAGATGTGTGTTTGGTGGCAAGATTTCAAGCTGATCCCAAAGAAACACATGTGAAGGCAGTCAACAGAATATTCAAATATTTGAAGAGCACTCTTGAACATGGATTGTGGTATCAAAAGGGTGATGACTTTTCCCTAAGTGCTTATATTGATGGAGATTGGGCTGGTAGTGTTGATGATAGAAGAAGTACCAATGGAGGAGCTTTCTTTTTGGGAGACAAGTTGGTCTCATGGATCAATAATAAGTAGTATTTAGTGTCCTTATCAAAAGTAGAGGTAGAATATATAGCTGCAGCAACTTGCTGCACTCAAGTGTTGTGGGTGAAGCAAACGTTGAAGGATATCAAGGTAGTATATGATGAGCCCATTCCTATTCTTTGTGACAATACAAGTGCCATCAATATTTCAAAGAATCTAGTGATGCATTCTAGAACCAAGCACATATCTATCAGGTATTACTTTTTGAGAGAGAAGGTTGCAAATCAAGAAGTTAGATTGGAGTATGTGCCTACAAAGGATCACGTTGCAGACATCTTCACAAAGGCACTTTCTAAAGATACCTTTGAGTATCTCAGATAGAAGTTAGGGGTGATTTGTTGCAAGTATGTGCCTAATCGGTGTTTTCATTGGTGTCAACTCTATCCTATTCTATTACTTATTTAGATGACTTGTATGTTGAAGATATTGAGAAAATTAGCCTCTCCAGAAGAAACAAGTAAGCCACAGAGAAGTGTAGTATAGATAGTGAGTTGTATGCTAAAGAACAGTCCTGTAAACTGCTCTGCATTTGTTCCTACTTGAAGATTGTGGTTTGTAGATTGGAAGTAAGTTAGAGGTATGTCTGAGGATGCTACATTTTGGGTTTGAGCCATCTGTATGAAGATTTGAGTGAGTTGTGTTCACCAGAGTGAAGCTTTCTTTGTTTGTAAGTTCGATTGAGACAGGAAGAGTATTTGGCTCTCCATTCCTTCGTAAGCAAGTATTTTGTTATGCAGTTCTAGAGGAAAGTCTAGGATGATGATAAGTTCCTATAGTTGCAATGGTTCGTGGTTTGGTGGTCCGCAAGCTATCTTTCTTTTATGACAGTTGAAGACAATAAAGCTCATGTGTTCCAGTGAGAAGATTCCTATGAATAAAGTGGTTAAGGTTCGTGTGGTTGCTCTTGATGATTATAGTGTGCTTGTGGATGTCTCCTAATCATGTTCCTATTTGGAATTTTGGTCTGCGTTAAGAAATTGAGATGGTGTGTGAAGATTGTTCCCAGATAACGTAGCGTGTAACCAGTCATAGCCGACCTGGTTGATCCCAGTGATTGCGGAGATCTCTAGAAGATTGTGGAAGCATGTTGTGAATGGAATATCATGTTTGAGTCCCAGCTAAGGCATGATGTGATCCACATTTCATTCCCTTTGCATAATGTTGCAATAGGTCAAGACCTATTTTGTAAATGTTTGTAATACTGACCTTGGAAATTGTTCCAATGGTTGATGCCAACCTTGATGATCATTCCAAGGTTGATGTAGTGTATAAATACTTATAGCTGAGTTGTGGAAAAGTTGTCCTTGAGAAAAAATGAGAATATATTAAGAAAGGTCCAAAGGCAGAGCAGAGAAGAGGTAGAGGAAAGAAGAGAAAGAGCAGAGTAGAGGAAGAGCATGGCAGAGGAAGAGCAGAACTAGGGAATTATTTATTTACAATAAAGAAAGGTGTTTGATCATGATAATGAATTTGGCAGCAAGCCACTAGTAGGGTTTAACAACCATCAAGGTTTAACATCCCTTATTGTAATCTTTCTAGGTTTAGGGTTGAGGCAGTGAGTCTGCTAGACCTAGTTGTTCTTTATGGTAGTAAGCTAGTATGTTTAGGCCCGTGGGGTGACCAAGCCTGAACATCACTATTTCAAAATTGCAATTTATTAAGTTTTGATCCTCTCTGTGGTTTTTCCCCACCTTGGGGTTTTCCACGTAAATCTGGTGTCTCTTGTGTTTGATGTTGTTAAGTTTCTAATTTCATGCACTCATTGTTAAATCATAATAATTGTGGATAAGTGATGAATGTTTAATTGTAGAAAGTGTTTAAGTTTTTGACAATTGATTCAACCCCCCCTCTTAGTTGTCTGACACATATCAACAATTGGTATTAGAGCCAAGTTCCTCTGAAGAAAGTTTAACAGCTTGAGGAAGATCCAAAATGTCTTACAAGAAGGAAGTGCCGCATTTTGATGGAACTAATTATGTTCTCTGGAAGGCTCGGATGAAAAGCCATCTCCTTTCTCTTGGTATCAAAGTTTGGAAATATGCAAAAACATAATACACCATACCTCAAAATGGCCCAATGACAGAAGACAAAATCAAAGAATATGAAATAGATATCAAGGAAAGGGATGCTCTATTAAGATCATTAACTGACTCAATACTGACGAAAGTGGTGGATCTTGAAACTACAAATAAGGTATGGGAAAAGTTGAAAAATCTATATGAAGGAGATGACTCTATGAAGGAAGCCAAGTTACAAAGTCTGAAAGTGAAATATGAAAGCTTGAAGATGAACAATGATGAAAACATATCAGTGTTTATGCAAAGAGTTGATGAACTTGTTATAGGGATAAAATCTATAGGTGGAACTCTCAATGAAGAGGAAATTGTCACAAAAATACTCAGATCTCTGCCCAAGTCCTACTATCACAAGGTGGCCGCGATAGAAGAATTCATGCAAGTAAAAATAGTTAACAAGGATCAGTTGCTTGGTAAGCTTACTACTTTTGAAATGAGGGAGTTAGATGATGCTCTTCCAAAGGTTGAGACTGCTTTCAAAGCTAGTACTCCTGGAAGTACTTCTAGATCATAAAAGTATAAGGTAGAATCTGATGATGAGATAGATGAAGTTGAAGCCAACTTTGTGGACAGGCTGCAAAGAGGATTCGATAAGTATAAAGGAAAATTACCTTTCAAATGTTTTTCCTATGGTAAAGTAGGTCATTTTTCTTCCAGATGTCCTGAAAGAATTGAAAGAAATAGAAGAAGATATGAGAACAGGCCTAGGACCCAAAAGAAGTGATATTATGTTGAAGATTTTGATGATGATGGAGTATTAGATAATGGTGAACCAGATAATGCTAATTCCTCTGTAAGTGAATGCTTGTTCATTGCTATTAAGGAAGATCTTGTGTCTACTAATTCTTCTAGTTGTATGAAGGAAGAAAAACCAGTGGAAAGTGCTTTGGTTGCTTAGGTCATCAAGGACAGAGATGAATGGGTTATTGATAGTGGTTTCTATCACCACATGACTGGTGATAAAAGTAAGTTTGTAAGTTTGGAAAGATATGATGGTGGAATGGTTAGGTTTGGAGATGACATAGCTAGTAGGATCTGTGGAAAAGGATCTATTTCTTTTGATGGCAAGCATAATACTGAAGATGTCTTGTATGTGAAAGGATTAAAGCATAATCTTCTAAGTGTGGGTCAGATGTGTGACAAGGGCTATGACTTAAGCTTTAAGGACAATAGATACAAGATTAGGGAAAGCTCTGAAACAATCATTGCAACTGGTAAGAAGACCAGAGGTAATATCTATCACTTGAAAGGAACCTATAATTATTGCTTGTTGACTTAGATTGATGAAAGTTGGTTATGGCATAGAAGGTTGTGTCACATAAATTTTGATAATATTATGAAGATAAGTACTGCATAGATTGTTAGAGATTTGCCTAAGCTTGTGAAGCCTGCTAATCTGGTTTGCAAGGAGTGTCAATTTGGGAAACAGACAAGAACAAGTTTCAAAAGCAAGGATCAATCAGTTGGAGGACTACTTGAGCTAGTGCATACAAATTTGTGTGGACCTACCAGAGTAAGTAGTTTGCAAGGAGACAGGTATTTCATGCTACTCATTGATGATTATTCTAGAATGACTTGGGTCACCTTTTTGAAAGAGAAGGCTGAAGCTCTAGATAAATTCAAGGCATTTAAGGCAATGGTTGAAAATGAGATGGATTTGAAAATCAAATGTTTGAGATCTAATAGAGGAGGAGAGTTCACATCAAATGAGTTCAATTTCTTTTGTGAAGAGCATCGAATAAAGAGAAAGTTATCTATGCCCAGAAAACCACAACAAAATGGAGTTGTTGAAAGGAAAAATAGAACCATTCAAGAAGCTGCTAGAACCATGATGAAGGAAGCTCATCTTTCAGAAGCATATTGGAGAGAGGCAATTCACACCACAGTATATATCCTAAAAAGAGTTCAAGTAAAAGGTAACAGTTTAAAAACTCCCTATGAATTGTGGTATGGTAGAGTTCCTACTATGAAATATTTCAAAGTCTTTGGTAGCAGATGTTATATCAAAAGAGAAGAAGATTTAGGCAAGTTTGACATTAGATGTGATGAAGAAATCTTTCTTGGTTACTCCACCAAGAGTAAGGCCTACCAGTGCTATAATAAGAGGTTGAATAAAATCATTGAAAGTGCAAATTTCAAAGTTGATGAGTGTAAAGAAAGGTCTTCAGAACCAAGTGGATACGAGTTAGATGATCCAAATGTTTCAGAAGTGGTGCAGCATGAATACAACATAGATGAAGAAGAACAAGCTCTGGTAAGTGCTACCAAAACTCCAAGATATGTAAGAATCAGTCATTCTAAAAATCAAATCATAGGAGATAAGAGCAAGGGGATCTTAACCAGAAGAAAAGCTACAGAAGAACAAGTAAATTTATGTCTGATATCTAAGATTGAACCTAAAATTGTGGATGAGGCATGCAAAGATGAGAATTGGATAAAGGCCATGGAAGAATAATTGATGCAGATAGAGAATAATCAGCCTTGGGATCTTGTTCCCAGACCAGTAGACAAGAATATAATTGGTACAAAGTGGGTCTTCAGAACAAAATGAATGAGAATGGTGAAGTGGTAAGAAACAAAGCAAGATTGGTATGCAAAGGATATGCTCAAGTTGAAGGAATAGACTTTGAAGAAACATTTCCTCTAATAGCAAGGATTGAAGCAATAATGATGTTTCTGGCTTTTGCAGCATACAAAGATTTCAAGGTTTATCAAATGGATGTGAAGTCTGCCTTCCTAAATGGTGAGTTGGAAGAGGAAGTCTATATTGAATAACTGGAAGGATTTCAATCATCAAAACAAGGGGACATGGTATGCAAATTGAAGAAATCACTATATGGATTGAAGCAAGCTCCCAGGGCATGGTATGCATGGTTGGACATGTACCTGATATAGATAGGGTTCAATAAAAGTACGAATGACAGATAGTAACCTCTACTTCAAGGTCAATGATGAACAAACTCTAATTGTTATAGTTTTTGTTGATGATATTATTTTTGGAGGCAATGAAGGTATGTGCTCAGTTTTTGGTGGAGAAATGCAAAGTAAATTTGAAATGTCTATGTTTGGAGAGATGAACTTCTTTTTAGGTCTGCAAATAAGCCAATCAGATAAGGGTATCTTCATTTCTCAGTCTAAGTATGTGAAAGAGTTGTTAAAGAAATTTGGAATGGAAGACTCTAAACCAATATGCACACCTATGATAACTGGTTGTAAGTTGAGCAAAGATGATAACTCACCCTTGGCAGACCAGAAAAAGTATAGATCTATGATTGGAGGATTAATTTATCTTACTCAAACCAGACCTAACATAATGCATGCAGTGTGTCTTGTGGAAAGATTTTAGGTAGAACTTGATGCACTACAAGGTGACAACAACTCGGTTATACAATGTTTCACACACTTGTACTCTTGATTAGATTCCCAAATTCTCACAATGACCCTCAAATCAATTAAGTCTCCAAATTCACCAACTTGCACTTAAGGGTTTAGACCTTCACAAGGGCTTAAAGAGGCATCTAACAAGATTATATTCACCAACTAGACCCAACTAAGCCACTCTTCAAGTCATAAGGATCCCCTCTTAGCAACAAGTCTACCCAAGCCCCCAAATCCTAGTAGCCCTACTATAGAGGTTTTTTTGACCTAATTTCCCTAAACTATTTCAAACCCAAATCTCAATAATAGTTTTGGACACCCATTTTCACTTCATACAACATATCCACGAATAAGGTATGATTATTTTGGACCAAGTACTTTCAAAATTGAATTTTTTTGCTTGCAATTAGGCCTATTTAGGCCACCCTTTAGACTTATTGTCACCCCAAAACTTCCTCAAACAGTCTTATCAAACATCCCCAAACTACCAAATCCATAATCAAATTCAAGTGGCATGATCATTTAAAAGGCAAATAAAGAAACCCTCACTTTTCAATACAATTTCCAAGGGTTTATTGAAAATCATATAATGCAGACTTCTCAAACCAAATCAATGCATCGAACACATTTCAAATACCTTGCACAAACTTAAGAATCCATCACAAGACTAGTCCCATCAATATTTTGTCAAAACCCTACCTTGGTTCCTTCATTTCACCATGAAAACACTTCCAAACATACAAGAGCATGCTTCTAAAACCCTACCAACCACATTCTCTACCTTGGAAACATAAAATTAACCTATAAAATGTATAATGGGGGTCATTCCACCTAATAACAGTGACCACAAGGGGTGGAATGCCCTATTTTCCCATTTCTGCCCTCAAAACCCTTGTTATGACAGTTAACTATGCAGTTTCACAAATTTGATTGAATCTCACACAATTCTCAATGAAAAACTCTCAAACCTATTTTAAATGAAATTTAACATGATCCTATAACATATGAAATGGATTTAAGGTCACAACTATTCCATACAAGGTTATAGTACAGCCTGAAACAGAGATATTTTAGAAAAAACGTGGTTTTTGCAGAAAATCAGAGTTTGTATTGATATTTTATTCACCAAAATTTGTTCCACACCTCTTCTTGATGTGTTGAGAGTCACTTATACATTATACAAGTAGTTTGAATCATTGTCTAATTGAAAAACTACATTATGTGGTCATTCTACCACTTCTATGCATATGGTTTTTATTGATATTTTCAAATATTATTCCTAAACCCTTATACTTTAGAACTTTATCAACCCATTTATGACTCTTGGACTTCTTACATGACTCCAACATACAAAAGGTTCATCATTTGACCTTATTACATAGAAATTGGTCTATTAAGACCTTATTTATATGACCAAAAGACTCAAAATTGCATAAAAACTTCCTAGACTCCACTATTGACCATGTTGTCAAGACCTTCAAATGATCACATTGCAATTGGTGTTATTGGTGCTCCTACATAATACACCCCACCTTGAAATTATTCCAAGTATCTTGGAAGTGAAATGGTAATTGTTCCTCCTTTGAAAACTTTATTTCCATGACTTGTAGAAAATACAATGACTAGTGAAGTCTGAAAACTATCTTTGAGTTTACCATTCTTATGAACAACTTGAGGATGCTTCCCTAGAGTGGTTGAACATCCTCTCCCATTTGTGACTAAGATAGAACCTATACCAAATGCCCTCTATTTTGTCCAAATATCATTGCTACCTCCATGACTTTGTCCCTACTATCCTACTTGTCCTTTTACCCATGTTTTCAAAAGCATTGTCTTATCAGCATTTCTGACCTCTGTACTTGCAGATTCATCTATCTCTTTTGTCCTATTCTCAAGCAATGGACATACCACTATCCCCACCATAATATTTGTATGCCAATCCACTATCATATCACCCTTTGATCCTGATTTAATCTTCACATCTACTGCTACAACTTATTTATCCTTTTGCTCAACTTGGGCAAGTTCTTCTCTCTCACACATCATCACCTTATTATTCTTAACCTCTTCTTTATCTCCCAACACTACAACATCTAGCAAATTCTTAATCTTGGCATCTACAACCTCTTTCTTACCAAATATAACAATCTTGGTTGTACCTTTCCCTTTTTCATCCTCCCACAAAGATAATCTAATTTTTTTTTGATCTTTCTTGATAAGGTAGGTGTTCTCCGAACCATCATACAGTGACTTCCTATCAAATTGCCATGGTCTCCCCAATAGCAAATGGCAGCAATCCATAGGTAAGACATCACATAGGACCCTATCTTTATATTCACCAATCTAAAAATCCACATATGCTCATCCATTCACTAAAAGAGACTAACTATCATTTACCCAAGAGGCTTTATATGGTGTTACATGAGGCAATTTATCTAGTTTCAATTTCTCTACCATCTCCCTAGACACCATGTTATCTTGTGAAACTGAATCAATAACAACTTTGCATACTTTACCTCTACATTTGCATGTGGTCCTGAACAAGCTCCTCTTTTGACTCATGTTTTCTTCCTTAGGTATTTGTAACAATGTCCTTTTGATCATCAAACTTTCTCCTAGCTCTGAAGTAACATTCACCACGGGTGAGGTCACACTCTCCTCATCCCCTTGCACAATTTGAACTCTCTTTTCACTTCTTCTCTCACCCCCACTTGAAGTAGCACCAAACTTTTCTAGGCACTTGAAAGATGGATGACCAAACTCACCACAAGTATAGCACTTCCCAGAAAACATATTAGAACCTCTTCCTTGATCTGCATATCTACCTCTAAAACTTGTTCTTCCAGCTCTCCATCCACCTCTAGATTTAGCCAACTGTTCCTTACCTTTACCAACATCTTCTTGTTCTTGATTGAACTATTTTGGTGTAGGAAATGTCCCTCTACCTCTTGAAGTATTGCCTTTGCCTCTAACTAATTTCTCTTGTTTCCTCTTGAGTTTCGCTTTTGCCTTAATAGCCAATTGAAAGCATTCTTCAATGGTTTTGGGTGTAGTCATACTCATCTCATTTTGGATATTATACCTCAGTCCATTAAGATACCTTGCCACTTTTCCTTCCTCATCTTCCTCATGCCTTGTCCTTATACTTAACCTATAAAACTCTTTAGTGTATGCATGTACGTCTAGGTCCTTTTGCTTAAGATTTTAAAGTTTTCTAAGCAATTGAACATTATAATCACTAGGAAGGAACTTACCTTTCAGTTTTGTCTTCATTCTCTCCCAAGAAGTAATCTTGGCCTTTCCCTCTTTCTGCCTTTCCTCTTGCACAAAGTTCCACCATAGTAAAGCATGTCCTTTCAACTTGGTTTTAGCCTTCTTCACTTTGTGATCATCATCTATCTCTTCACTTTCAAAGTAGTTCTCCATTGCTCCTATCCAATCCAAGAGCTCTTCACCATCCAACTTGCCTCCATACATAGGCAAATCCATCTTGCTATGTCCATCACTTTTCATAACCTTCAGAAACTTTGCCATCCTCAAGTCCTCTAGATCTAACTCTTCTTCTTCACTAGAAGCTTCATCCTCTTGGTCACTTTCTTCCATGGTGACTCTAGCATTAGACTTTAATGAAGTAATCTCTCTCTTCAAGGCTTCCAACTCTTTAGCATGCTTGTCAATCTTTCTGGCAACTATGCTTCCTTTAGGTGGCATCTTGACTCCTTCAACCTACAACAAATATCAACTTATCCAAAAAAATCAAAACCTAAGTCTGATACCACTTTGATGCACTACAAGGTGATAACAACTCGGTTATGCAATGTTTCACACACTTGTGCTCTTGATTAGATTCCCAAATTCTCACAATGACCCTCAAATCAATTAAGTCTCCAAAGTCACCAACTTGCACTTAAGGGTTTAGACCCAACTAAACTACTCTTCAAGTCACAAGGATCCCCTCTTAGCAACAAGTCTGCCCTAGCTCCCAAATCCTAGTAGCCATACTATAGAGGTTTTTCTGACCTAATTTCCCTCTACTATTTCAAACCCAAATCTCAATCACAGTTTTGGACACCCATTTTCCCTTCATACAACATATCCATGAATAGGGTATGATATTTTGGACCAAGTACTTCAAAATTCAAGTTTTCTACCTGTAATTAGGCCTATTTAGGCCACCCTTTACAAACGAGGTACCCTTTAGACTTATTGTCACCCCAAAACTTCCTCAAAAAGTCTTAGAAAACATCCCCAAACTACCAAATCCACAATCAAATTCAAGTGGCATGATCATTTACAAGGAAAATAAAGAAACACTCACTTTTCAATATAATTACCAAGGGTTTATTGAAAATCATATAATCCAGACTTCTCAGACCAAATAAACACATCCAACACCTTTCAAATACCTTGCACAAACTTAAAAATCTATCACAAGACCAGTCCCATCAATATTTTGTCAAAACCCTACCTTGGTTCCTTCATTTCACCATGAAAACACTTCCAAACATACAAGAGCATGCTCCTAAAACCCTACCAACCACATTCTATACCTTAGAAACATAAAAGTAACCTATAACATGTCTAATGGGGGTCATTCCACCTAATAACAATGACCATAGGGGGTGGAATGCCCTATTTTCCCATTTCTGCCCTCAAAACCCTTGTTATGACAGTTAACTATGTAGTTTCACAAATTTGATTGAATCTCACACAATTCTCAATGAAAATCTCTCAAAACTATTTTAAATGAAATTTAACATGATCCTCTAACACATGAAATGGATTTTAGGTCACAACTATTCCATACATGGTTATAGTATGGCCTAAAACAGAGATATTTTAGAAACAAAACATGGTTTTTGCAGAAAATCAGAGTTTGTATTGATATTTTCTTCACCAAAATTCGTTCCACACCTGTTCTTGAGGTGTTGAGAGTAACTTATACATTATACAAGTACTTTGAATCATTCTCTAACTGAATCATTCTCTAACTTATACATATGGTTTTTATTGATATTTTCAAATATTACTCCTAAACCCTTATACTTTAGAACTTTATCAACCCATTTATGACTCTTGGACTTCTTACATGACTCCAACATACACAAGGGTAATCATTTGACCTTATTACATAGAAATTGGTCTATTAAGACCTTATTTATATGACCAAAAGACTCAAAATTGCATAAAAACTTCCTAGACTCCACTATTGACCATGTTGTCAAGACCTTCAAATGATCACATTGCAATTGGTGTTAATTGTGCTCCTGCACTAGAACCCAAGGAATCACATGTGATGGTAGTCAAGATAATTTTGAGATATTTAAAAGGTACAATAGATTATGGTTTGTGGTACCCCAGGGACAGTGATTTTGTTCTCAGTGCATATAATAATGCAGATTGGGCCAGAGATGTGGATGACAAAAAAAGTACAAGTGGAGGTGCATTATTTTTGGTTAAAATATTAGTATCTTGGTTGAGAAAGAAATGGGATTCAATATCCCTATCTACTATAGAGGTAGAATACATTGCAGCAGCATGTAGTTGCACTCAAGTGTTATGGATGAAGCAGACTTTGAAGGACATCAAAGTTGTGTATGAAGAACCTATTGCAATCTTTTGTGACAACACAAGTTCTATAAACATATCAAAGAACCTAGTAATGCATTCAAGGACCAAGCACATATCCATTAGGTATCATTTTTTGAGAGAAAAGGTGACAAAAAATCAAGTGAAGTCGGAGTATGTTTCGACCAAGGATCAGATTGCAAACATTTTTACCAAGCCTTTTCCCAAGGATACTTTTGAGTATCTCAGAGAAAAGTTAGGGGTCATCACCCCTCCTGCTCTAAACTAAGATGCACAATGGTGCATCAGTCTGGAGGTGTTCAAAGGTCCAGATTGATGCTTTTTAGGGCTACTTCTAAGGGGGAGTAGTCAGAAAGTTTAGAGGAGAGATTAGATCATAGTAGAAGAGTGCAAGTATATGCCCTTTGCCATTTATGTCAAAGGGGGAGAGAAGTCATGTGAAAAACTTAGAGTGCAGATGTCAAAGAGAAAGGGAAAGAAAGAGTACGGGTGCGTAAAGAGAAAGGGGGAGAACCTTGGAGAAAGAAAGTGTAGGTGTGTAAAGAGAAAGGGGGAGAATCTTGTCTTGATGGATGTTGCAGTTTTTCACATCATATGTTGTCATCAGTGACAAAGGGGGAGATTGTTGCAAGTATGTACCTAATTGGTGTTGTCATTAATGTCAACATATTCTTGTTGTCATTGGTGTCAATTGTATCATATTCCATTACTTGTTTAGAAGACTTGTATGTTGAAGATATTAAGAAAATTAGCCTCTCTGGAAGAAACAAGTAAGTCACAGAGAAGTGCAGTACAGACAGTGAGTTGTATGCTGAAGAACAGTCTGATAAACCGCTCTGCGTTTGTTCCTGCATTAAGATCATGGTTTTTAGATTGGAAGTAAGTTAGAGGTATGTCTAAGGATGCTACATTTCAGGTTTGGGCCATCCGTGTGAAGATCTAAGTGAGTTGTGTTCACCAGAGCGAAGCTTGCTTTGTCTATAAGTTTAGTTGAGATAGGAAGACAATATTTGGTTCTGCATTCCTCTGCAAGAAAGTATTTTGTTATATGGTTCTAGAGGAAAGTTTGGGATGATGATAAGTGCCTACATTTGCAATGGTTCATGGTTTAGTGGTCCGCAAGCTATCTTTCTTTTATGATAGTTGAAGACAGTAAAGCTCATGTGTTCCGATGAGAAGATTCCTATGAATAAAGTGGTTAAGGTTCATGTGGTTGCTCGTGATGATTAGAGCATGCTTGTGGATATCTCCTAATCATACATTCCTATCTAGACTTTTTCTCCGCTTTAAGAAATTGAGATGGTGTGTGAAGATTGTTCCCAGATAACATAGCGTGTAACCAGTCTTAGCCGACCTGGTTGATCCCAGTGATTGTGGAGATCTCTAGAAGATTGTGGAAGCATGTTGTGGCATGGAAAATCATGTTTGAGTCCCAGCTAAGGCATGACATGATCTACATTTCATTCCCTTTGCATAATGTTGCAATAGGTTAGGACCTATTTTGTAAATGTTTGTAATACCGACCTTGGAGATTGTTCCAATGGTTCATGCCAACCTTGATGATCATTCCAAGGTTGATGTAGTGTATAAATACTTGTAGCTGAGTCATGAAAAAGTTGTCCTTGAGAAAAAATGAGAATATATTAAGAAAGGTTGAAAGGCAGAGCAGAGAAGAGGTAGAGGCAAGAAGAGAAAGAGCATAGTAGAGGAAGAGGAGGGCAGAGGAAGAGCAGACCCGAGGAATTGTTTATTCACAATAAAGAAAGGTGTTCGATTGTGATAGTGAATCTGGTAGCAAGCCACCAGTAGGGTTTAGCAAGCCTTAGGGTTTAACAACCCTTATTCTAATCTTGCTAGGTTTAGGGTTGAGGCAGTGGGTCTGCTAGACCTAGTTGTTCTTCATGGCAGTAAGCCAGTATGTTTAGGCCCATGTGGTGACCAAGCCTAAACATCACTATTTTAAGATTTGCAATATATATTAAGAGTTAATCCTCTTCGTGGTTTTTCCCCACCTTGGCGTTTTCCTTGTAAATCTGGTGTCTCTTGTGTTTGATGTTGTTAAGTTTCTAATTTCATGCACTCATTGTTAAATCATAATAATTGTGGATAAGTGATGAATGTTTAATTGCAGAAAGTGTTTAAGTTTTTGTGACAACTGATTCACCCCCCTATTAGTTGTCTGGCGCATATCAACATGATTACCCCTCCTTCTAACTAGATGCATAGATGGTGCATCTGTCTAGGGGGAGTAGTTTAAGACATATCTTTATCCCTAGATTGATGGAGGCTACCTCTCAAAGGGAGAAGGTAGGCAAGAGGTTGCAAAGGATGACAAGGATTGATCAATCAGGGGGAGCTAATAGATAAGGAGTAGTTAAAGAAGATCAAGAAGAATGAAAATAGAGGGAGCTAAAGGAAACTCAGTTCAAAGGAAGACCACTAGCCCTTTGTCCTTGATGTCAAAGGGGGAGAAATTTGCATATCAGGTTAAGTGTTTCTATCAATGCCAAAGGGGGACATTGTTGCATGTGTCTTGTCATTGATGTCAACTATGTGATGGATACGATTGATGTCAACAGTGCTGAAGGCTGTGTTGGTAATCATTTATGTTTAGGGTTTTAAGCTTGAATCTTTGCAGGTTTTTTCTTTCAAACCCTAAATTTTCTGAGTCATGGGGTCTTGCATTGTTTTGTCTGTTCAGACATTGGCCTTCTATGGTGAGTTCCTGGTTGTTAAGTTTCATGCTCATGCTTTAGTGTTCGAAGGTTAACTAGTCCCCATGCATTGTTTTACCCCTCTTTCCTATCGTACATGAGAGAATGTTAAGTTTTTGTATATGCAAGTACAAATTCTATGTTGGCGGGCTCATGAAATCTCAGTCGGCATCCAAAAAATCATGAAAAAAGGAGTTATATGCATTTTAGATGCATATCGGGTTCCATATGCAAAGAGGGAATCTTTCACAAATTCCTGGGAATATTCTGAAGTTGTATGCATTTCCAAATGCATATCGGGCTCAAAAGGATGCATGTACATTGGGCAAATCTGTTGCAGATTCTAGAAATATGCTGCCATCGTATATCGAGTTTACTTGTATGTGTTTTGTTGTATATCCAAATATACATCAACTACATGCATTTGAAAGATACAATGAAAAATATACAAGGGTGGAATATTCTAGAAAGATTGTTTGTTTGTATGAAAGGGTGAATTGTATATTGGATAGATGCATCAGTGGGGATATACAAGAGGATACATGCAAGGTAAGTTGCGAAGCTGGGGCACACCACTTGTATATTTGTGGTTGTATATTTAGATATACAAGCAAATATACATTCCTAACATGCAACCTAGATGTGAAGTGAAAGTTGTATTGTGGCAGATAAATGGTTGAAGTCCACATCTTGCATGTTTGTGTGCATTGTATATCGTGGATAAATAATGAAGAGAAGGATGCAACTCAGATGCAAAGGAGGAGTCAAATATAGCAAATAGTAATTTGAGATCTGGGGATTGTATAAGGCGCTTGTATATGCTGATATACAAGCCAATGTACAATGAAAAGATACATGCCAGACCTGAATAGGTTTCCAATCTGCCTCATAAATGTTTGGGGTCCGCCTTGTATGAAGGGCGATTGTATGTATATATAGTCCCACATGCACTTTCATATGCAAAAGGAAAAGGCACATTAGTTCATCAGTGAGAGACTACACATCAGCGAATGCTCCCAGGGTTGTTCCGATGGCCAATGGAGATGAAAATACCAAGCGATAGAGAGCCAGTAAGAGGCTGCCACGTGTCCAGGTGCTGTTGTATGTATATGCTTTGCATATACAAGGATTTGAAGGGCGAAAAGGCAATATGCAGGGGGGAAAAGTCAGTGATAAAAGTGTGGAGTGCCTACATGGCACGTTATCATTGGCTACTGACTTTTCAGCGTATTTTGGGGCCATGGATCTCAGAGGTAAGGAGGATCGATGACAGGTTTTAAATTTTCAGCAGTGACGGCATTTTCTTTGTATCTATAGCTGCATCTTGAGTGGGAAAATCCTAAAGAATGCAACTGCTGCATCCCGCGGGTTGGTCGACATTAATGGCAGTTACAGGAGCATGATGGACAGATCAACCACCCGATTGAAGATGAAAGTCCTTGAGCGGCAGTGTGGATCCTGATTCCACCTGCTCGTTCCTCTTTGTCTCTCCGCAGCATTGAATATTTTTGGGCGCCAATCTGAAGATGCATTGTATCTGGCAAATTTTTTATTTGCCTTGTAATTAATTTTACTGAGTACATGGTCTTGGTATAAAAGCCAAACTGTGTTACTCATTATTGTTGTTGAAAACTGGACAAAATTTTGGGTGCTGTAATCGGATACAATCTTCTTGGTGGCTCTGTTCTGGGTACTTTGTGAGTTTATGAGTTGTATGTTGAATGCCTTATATACAAAATTCATCAATTTCATGTTAATATTAAATGAGTAATGCTTCATTGCATGTATTTTGTTATTTGTCTCCAAATTGAATGTGTTCTTCTTCTGAATCTGAGTATCTAAGGGATATTAGTGATTCTAGGATATGGGTTTTCTATGTTGAATGCTTAGTCTTTTACTTCTACTCAAGGAGTAGATTAAATGTTTTGGGTTAAGTGTTGAGAAGAATATATTATAGTAAGGATTTTTGTAAGCAGAAATAACTAAATACTTTTTCTTGGGTATTGTCTGTAAGGCAGACATTGCATAAGCCCCGTGAGATTTGATTGCTGTTTTAAGTTTGTGATAAACACTCACATACATATGTCTATTGACTCCGAGCCTAGGATAGGCACCAATCTAGTCTTGTATCTTGGTTGCAGCCCAAAGTCTTAGTTTTGCATTCAAACATAAAATCAAACTTAAACTTTAAATCAAACCATTAGGATTTTAGAAGTAGTTTTAGGACCAAAATCCTCTGTCTCACAACTGAATATAGGCCCAAAGCTAGCCCCTTTGCACTTATTCCACAGTTTTGGTCTACATAAGAGAGGATTTATTTGCTTTGTGTCAACATCCTTGTAAGTTCATGTGCATATGTCATAGATGTTGAATAGGGAATACCCCCCTTGGTTCTGCAGAGCCTAAAGAAGAAGAGGAGATATTTATAGAGTCTATGTCCTATACTGTTGGCCCCTGGACCAGGAATCCTATTGATCAATGATGGCTATTTTGTAGGGATTACTGGGAATAAGCATCCAGTTTGGGAAAATAACCAACAGATTTTGGTGACTCTGTTGGGGACGTGACGTGAAAGAACCTTAATTTTAAAAGAAAACAATTCCTAGTTATAGGTGGCGACTCCGAACAATCTCCCAATCGGTAAGGTAACAATTTATATGCTAGGGAGAAGATCCCTACGTAATTCTCTGTCTGAAGAATTACCCAGAAAAATGATGTACAGGAAAAAAGGGACTGTTCAAGCCAGTCAAGAGGGTTCTCCCAGAAGTAATGATAATATTCAGAACAATCTAGGATCTTCAGAGCAGACAATACCCTATTTTTCAAACACTGAGGTTGAAGTCCAGAACTTATATGAAAGACAACATGGTAGTGGATTAAGAGTGAGATCAGAGGTGTTTCAAGAATGCCCTTTCCATGATTCCCCTAATAGATTTAAAGAAGCTGAATCCCCAAGAGATGATAATGATGATTAGAATGTAATAAAACTATCCTCTTCTATGCCCAGAGAGGAGGAATTAGCTAAAGAAATTAAGAACTTAAGGGCATAATTAGAATATTTGCAGGCCGTAAAAATCAGAGATGACATGAGACAGAAAGTGTAAGCGCTGAGAGTTGCTCAGAATGATTCAATTTCTACCCTTGAAAATACAAATATGGAGAGAAATCAACAAAGAAATGAAGTCTAGGATCATCATAATGATCAAAGACAGAATGCAAATAATGCTAGAATACCATTAAATAATGTAAGAAATCAAGATGCAAATAGAAATGCCAATGCTAATCAATTTGGTAGACAGCCTATGCAGCTAGATAGATTTAGGCAGTTAGTTTTTGATGGCATTCCTGGTTACCCAAATCCTATTGACAAACATGTTAGGCTGCAAGTGCCTAAATTTTTAGGAAATAATACTGTGTTAGGAGATGACCATTTAAAAGCTTTTCAGAATATCATGGACAACTTTGAGGTTGAACATGAAGATGTTTTTATGAAATTATTTATGCAATCCTTAGTTGATGAGGCCACAGAATGGTACAAGGGTCTGCCTAACAGAAGTATTTCATCATGGGAGGATTTTAGGAGAATATTCAAAGAATAGTATGGTGATAAAACTAATCCAAGTTTCTTTATTAATGAATTCACTGGTATTACCAAAGGATCAAATGAACAAGTTGCTGATTTCAATGCTAGATTCATGAAGGTATTGAACAAATTACCACATCACCTGAGGCCCAATGAACCTATGTGCATAGTGTTGTACATAAATGCTTTTGATGCTAAAACAGCTTATGGATTAGGAGATAAGGGCCCTCATAGCCTCAGGGATGCATTCAAAATTGCAACAAATATTGAAAATAATAGAAAAGCATCTGGTACGACAAACAGAAGAGATGATGTAAAAATTTTGCAAAATCCAAATACTAAATCTCAGAGTGTTCAAGGCAATGCATCTGCTTCTGACGATAAATTAGATAAATTGACAACTATTGTCAAGGACCTGAGCTATAGAATGGCTAAAAATAAAAAGGGAGTTGGTCCTGACAGACAGGTTTACCAAAGGCAAGAAAGAAGACCATCATTACATGACATGCCATATAATACCAATTGCCATAATGGTAAAGCCATCCTCTCGCACAACAATACAAATCAAAGAGCCCAAAATGCTAAGGAAACACCTGACCCTTTGAAGAAAACTATCAATGTGGTTGACGATACCCCATGGTGTATAATATGCCAGATGCCTCATTCATAGTCACAATGTCTGATTGCTCAGTCCTTATACAACAATGATATTTCTTGTGATGAGTGCAATGAGCTGCATTGCATGGAGGATGATAATGTGAATATGTTGTCTACAATTGGCAAGTGTCCATCTCATGATATTGATGCAAGCACAAATAATGAGATTTAGGTCTGCCAGCAGTTTCCCTTCGATGAAGATGACGAAGATAACTATGCTTATGCTCAGGACTCACATGATTTCTTGAATAATTTGGGGAGACCATCTGATGAAGAGATTAGAGCCTTCACAGCTGCCGCAGTTGCTCAAGTCAAAAGCAATTACAATCTCAGGGGTAAAGCTCAAGTAAGCAACTCACACCAACCAGAGAACACCTTTGTGAACCAACCAGTGCACAGTCATAAAGTGGATGATACACAAAAGAAACAATGGAGCACTACTAAGCAAAATTTTAAGCAAAAAATTGGTCATGATTCTCAAGGGTCAGAAAACAGAATTCCCCAGGTTGAGGATCAAAACAAAAGTTTTCAGATCAAAGATGACAATCAAAGAGCCATAAAAATTAAAGTTGGATCATCTCAGGATAGAAAATAAACCATGGATCAGGCCACAACTGTCATACAAAATTATGCTCCATTTGACATAACTCAGGTTTTGTCCCAGGTAAAAGTCTCTGTTCCATTGATGGAGCTGATGAAAATTGAAGGATGCAGAAATAAAGTAGTATCCTTGATTTCAGGAGTATCCTGTCAAGCCAAGCAGAATGATGAGCCTCAGGGTAAGAAACAAGCCCTGTGTATTGAAGAAGATGAGGTTCCTGAGGTGTATCTGGGGATGACCATGACAAAATGCCCTTCACAGGTTGAGCCATTTTATGTCTCCCCTGTCATAAATGGAAAAGTGATTAAGAATTGTATGCTTGACTCAGGAGCATCAACGAATATCATGCCCCTAGCTATCATGCAGCAAGCTGGACTAAAGATAGATAAGGCATGATGGAAATGTTATGCCATGGATGCTAGAGAAGTGCCTGTCATTGGAATTATGAAAGATGTGGATTTCAGACTGGTAGCATATCCTAAAAGGACTTCCAAAATGAACATAACAATTGTTGATATCAAGCCACAGTATGGTATGTTGTTGAGAAGATGGGCAGCATTGATTGGTGGGAGTATGCAATTAGATCTATCATATGCCATGATTCCAATAAATGGCAGGGATGTCAAATTGATCAGAGAAGAAAGATCATCAAAAACAGTTGAGGACCAAGAATTAGAGGAGCGTATATGTTTTGTGGACACTGACTATGAAAATTTCAGGGTTATCTTAGATGTTAAAGAAAGTAAAGAGAGAGATGTTTACATTTCAGAGCTTGACCAACAGGGTCTCTGGACCATGTACTTTGATGGAGTTTGTTTGAAGGAAGGCTCTGGTGCTAGAATTATGTTTTTGTCTCCAACTGGTAAGCTTCTAAAATTCTCATTCTTGTTGAAGTTTTCCTGTACAAATAATATCACAGAGTATGAAGCTCTGTTATTAGGATTGAATGTAGCTTTGAAGCATGGAATCAAGATGCTTAAAGTATTTGGTGATTCAGAGTTAATTGTTTCCCAAGTCAAAGATAGGTATGCTTCAAAAAATAAAAGATTAAAACAGTACAAGCATGCTAATTGGGATACAATTGAATTGTTTGATGCATTTTCAATAAGCTGGATAGAGAGATCAAAAAATGTCAGGGCAGATTTTCTAGCCAATGTAGCTATAAGGCCAGATGATATAACTCTATCAGATGTTACAAATGTTGAAGTTAAGCTTAGGCCTGCAGTGCCAGATAATGTATGCAGCTGGTAGGTATTTGATGATAACAGAGATTTGCTGAGATTTCTACATTGTATAGATGAATATGAGAAACAAGAGATGGAATTTTAGAACTTTGTAGAGGTTGTAGATGGGAAAGAAACTCTCTTAGGGAAGGAGGTAATTCAAGTCAAGACAAATAAAATCCCTAGAGGGCTGGTTGCTTTAGAGCAAGCTTTTGACAATAGGGACCAATTTGTTACAAAGGCATCTCCAACAAACAAGAATGATTTAGAAGAGATAAACTTGGGGACATCTCATGCCCCCAAAAAGGTATACATTGGCAAACAACTCAAGCCACATATCAGAACTATGCTAATTACATTACTAAGAAAATATAAGCATATCTTTGCCTGGTCATATGAGGACCTAAAATCTTATAGAGAGGATTTATTCTAGCATGAAATCCCTTTGAAGCCTAGAGCTAAACCATTTAGACAAAAACAAAGACCTATCAACCCAACTTTAGCTCCTAAAATGCAAGAAGAACTTATGAAGCTTAGGAAAGCTGGAATAATTATGCCTATCAGACATTCAACTTGGGTGTCTAAGCTTGTCCCAGTCAGAAAGAAGAATGGCAACATAAGACTTTGTGTGGACTTTAGAAATCTGAATATGTCTTCTTTGAAGGACAATTATCCATTGCCAAACATGGAGGCTATGTTGCAGAAGGTGACTAGATGTGAACTTTTATCCATGATGGATGGATTTTCAGGGTACAATCAAGTGAAAGTGAAAGAATCAGAACAATTCAAGACTGCTTTCACTACTCCATGGGGAACATATGTATATGTGAGGATGCCATTTGGACTAACAAATGCGGGTGCCACATTTCAGAGGGCAATGGATGTTGCTTTTGCAGGATTGATTGACTCAATCTTGGCGGTGTATTAGGATGATTTGATAGCTTATTCAAAAAAGGAAGAAGAACACTGTATTCACTTGGAGCAGATTTTTATTAGAGCATTAGAGTATGGCATCTCGCTCAACCCAAAAAAATGTGCTTTTGGGGTAGTAGAAGGAAAATTGCTTGGACACATTGTTTCCAAAGATGGAGTCAGGATTGATCCTGAAAGGGTGGCTGCAATTGATAAAATTCAGATCCCTAAGATAGTAAAAGGTGTTCAGTCCTTCTTTGGACAAATTAATTTTGTTAGGAGATTTGTTCCTAACTTTGCAGAGACCACAAAAGATATCTCCAAGATGTTGAAGAAAGGTGCAACTATCAAATGGGAAGATGAAGCAACTAAGTCATTTCAGAACATCAAAGAGTCTATTAAAATGGCTCCTATGCTAAAATTTCCTAATTTTTCTAGGCCATTTCAACTATTCTCATTTGCTTCTTTCCATACTATTGCTACATGTTTATTGCAGAAAAATGCAGAAGGTTTTGAACAGCCTATAGCTTTCTTTAGCAGGTCATTGCAGGCTGCTGAATTAAAGTATGACATCATGGAGAAATAGGCATATGCACTGGTTAGAGCAGTCAAGAGCTTCAGGCCATATTTGGTGGGCTCTCACATAGTTGTATTTGTGCCTCATGCAGTAGTCAAAGATATATTTACTCAGCAAGAGGTAACTGGAAGAAGACGCAGATGGATAAATAAATTGCAAGAGTTCAACATTGAAATACAGATTACAAAACTGGTAAGAGGACAAGGTTTGGCAAAACTGATGACACGGTCAAATCTAGAGGCATGTCAAGTGAATGTGGTGCATAATGAAGTTATAAATATGTCACAATCCAAGTGGTACAAGGACATTGTATATTATTTACAAAATTTGAATTGTCCTACCCACATTAGTGATAATTAGAAGAGGACCTTGAAGCTACAGGCTATTAAATACATCATTGTTTAAGGAGAGTTGTATTGGAAAAATCCTGATGGTGTATTACTCAGATGTGTAAATAAGGATCAGGCTAAGGATATTCTAAGTGATATGCACAATGGAGTGTGTGGTGGACACTATGCTGCCTAGACAACAGCTCACAAAATTCTTAGAGCAGGCTATTATTGGCCAACTCTCTTCTCAGATGCGCAAAAAATGGTAAGAAAATGTGATCCTTGCCAAAGGTTCTCAGGAAAGATAAAATATGGAGGTGCATTTCCCCTTAAGACTGTAACTTTAGAAGCTTCATTTCAGCAATGGGGGGTTGATTTTATAGGGGAAATCTCATAACAATCTAGTAGAGGACATAGTTGGATTCTTGTTGCCACTGATTACTTCACTAAATGGATTGAGGCCATCTGACTATAAAAGCTACAAGCAAAGTGGTGATGGATTTTATTCTGGAAAATATTATTATCAGATTTCGAGTACCAGCCAAATTGGTCGCAGCTAATGCTATGTGCTTCAGGTCTAGTGAGTTTGTTGATTTTTGCAAAAATTATGGAATTGATTTATCTCATACATCACCATACCATCCACAAGGAAATGGTCAGGCAGAGTCAAGAAACAAAAGTCTCATGAAAATCATCAAAAAGATGATAGATAAAAATAAGAGGGCTTGGGATTCAAAGTTGAAGTTGGCGTTATGGGCTGACAGAGTGACAGTAAAAAGAGCAATTGGAAGGTCACCTTATGAATTAGTATATGGTGCAGCAGCTAGATTGCCTGTGTATTTCCTCCTTCCAATTTATAAATTCATCCAAGGGAACAATGAGGTGATTGGAGACCCAATGACTGAAAGAATAAATCAGCTGGTTGCACTAGATGAAATAAGAAGGGAAGCACAAAAAACAAACATCAAGACATAGCAAAAGGTGAAATATCTACTTGATAGAAGGGCTACAGTGAGAAGGTTTCAAATAGGTGATCTGGTCCTTATGTGGAATGCAAAGAGCCAAGATAAGGGCAAACATGGTAAATTTGAGCCCTTATGGACTGGCCCATACCAAATTGGCAATGTTCATGGAGATGATTCTTATTTTCTCTAGGCCCTCAATGGTGAACTACTGGAATTACCTATGCACGGTAAATTCCTTAAAGCTTTTTTCTCATAAATGAGTACTTTATGTGTACACTGTAAACTAGGTGTAAATATTTTGTACATGCCTTGTATAGTCGGTTGTGTTTTGAGTTTTTGTGTTTTGTCTGGTCTGCCCTAGAGTAGTCTAGTCCTCGCTGCAGTCTTGCGCCTGCATGTCCCCAATCGGAGCCTATGTTGGTAATCATTTATGTTTAGGATTTTAATCTTGAATTTTTGCAGGTTTTCTCTTTCAAACCCTAAATTTTTGGAGTCATGGGGTCTTGCATTATTTTGTCTGTTCTAACATTGGCCTTCTATGGTGGGTTCCTGGTTGTTAAGTTTCATCCTCATGCTTTAGTGTTCGAAGGTTAACAAGCCCCCATGCATTGTTTTACCCCTCTTTCCTATCGCACATGAGAGAATGTTAAGTTTCTGTATATGCAAGTGCAAATTGTATGTTGGCGGGCTCATGAAATCTCAGTCGACGACCAAAAAATCATGAAAAAGGGAGTTATATGCATTTTGGATGCATATCGGGTTGCATATGCAAAGAGAGAATCTTTCGCAAATTCTCAAGAATATTCTGCAGTTGTATGCATTTCTAAATGCATATCAAGCTCAAAAGGATGCATGTAAATTGGACGAATCTATTGCAGATTCTAGGAATATGCTGCTGTCGTATATCAAGTTTGCTTGTATGTGTTTTGTTGTATATCTAAATATACATCAGCTACATGCATTTGAAAGATACAATGAAAAATATACAAGGGTGGAATATTCCAGAAAGATTCTTTATTTGTACGAAAGGGTGAATTGTATATTGGATAGATGCATCGGCGAGGATATACAAGAGGATACATGCAAGGTAAGTTGTGAAGCTGGGGCCCACCACTTGTATATTTGCAGTTGTATATTTAGATATACAAGCAAATATACATTCCTAACATGCAACCTGGACGTGAAGTGAAAGTTGTATTGTGGCAAATAAATGGTTGAAGTCCGTGTCTTGCATGTTTGTGTGCATTGTATATCATGGATATACAATGAAGAGAAGGATGCAACCCAGACATGAAGGAGGAGTCAAATACAGTGAATAGTAATTTGAGATCTGGGGATTGTATAAGGCACTTGTATATGCTGATATACAAGCTGATGTGCAATGAAAAGATACATGTCAAACCTGAATAGGTTTCCAATCTACCTCATAAATGTTTGGGGTCCGCCTTGTATGAAGGGCGATTGTAAGTATATACAGTCCTACATGCACTTTCATATGCAAAAGGAAAAGGCACATTAGTTCATCGGCGGATGCTCCCGGGGTTGTTCCGATGGCCAATGGAGATGAAAATACCAAGCGATAGAGAGCCAGTAAGAGGCTGCCACATGTCCAGGCACTGTTGTATGTATATGCTTTGCATATACAAGGATTTGAAGGGTGAAAAGGCAATATGCAGGGGGGAAAAGTTAGTGATAGAAGTGTGGAGTGCCTACGTGGCATGTTATCATTGGCTACTGACTTTTCAGCATATTTTGGGGCCGTGGATCTCAGCGGTAAGGAGGATCGATGGTAGGTTTTAAATTTTCAACAGTGAAGGCATTTTCTTTGTATCTATAGCTGCATCTTGAGCGGGAAAATCCTAAAGAACGCAATTGCTACATCCCACGGGTTGGTTGACATTAATGGCAGTTGCAAGGGTATGAAGGATAGATCAACCACTCGATTGAAGATGAAAGTCCTTGAGCAGCGGTACGGATCCTGATTCCACCTGCTCATTCCTCTTTGTCTCTCTGTAGCATTGAATATTTTTGGGTGCCAATCTGAAGATGCATTGTATCTGGCAGATTTTTTATTTGCCTTGTAATTAATTTTGCTGAGTACACAGTCTTGGTATAAAAGCCAAACTATGTTACTCATTGTTGTTGTTGAAAACTGGACAAAATTTTGGGTGCTGTAATCGGATACAATCTTCTTGGTGGCTCTATTCTGGGTACTTTGTGAGTTTATGAGTTGTATATTGAATGCCTTATATACAGAATTCATCAGTTTCATGTTAATATTAAATGAGTAATGCTTCATTGCATGTATTTTTTTATTTGTCTCCAAATTGAATGTGTTCTTCTGAATTTGAATATCTAAGGGATATTAGTGATTCTAGGATATGGGTTTTCTATGTTGAATGCTTAGTCTTTTACTTCTGCTCAAGGAGTAGATTAAATGTTTTGGGTTAAGTGTTGAGAAGAATATATTGCAGTAAGGATGTTTGTATGCAGAAATAACTAAATACTTTTCCTTGGGTATTGTCTGTAAGGTAGACATTGCATAATCCCCTTGAGATCTGATTGTTGTTTTAAGTCTGTGATAAACACTCACATACATATGTCTATTGACTCCATGCCCAAGATAGGCACCAATCTAGTCTTGTATCTTGGTTGCAGCCCAAAGTCTCAGTTTTGCATCCAAACCTAAAATCAAACTTAAACTTTAAATCAAACCATTAGGATTTAGAAGTAATTTTAGGACCAAAATCCTGTGTCTCACAACTGAATATAGGCCCAAAGCTAGCCCCTTTGCATTTATTCCACAATTTTGGTCTACATAAGAGAGGATTTATCTACTTTGTGTCAACATCCAAGTAAGTTCATGTGCATATGTCATAGATGTTGAATAGGGAATACCCCCCTTGGTTCTGCAGAGCCTAAAGAAGAAGAGGAGATATTTATAGAGTCTATCTCCTATACTGTTGGCCCCTGGCCCGGGAATCCTATTGATCAATGATGGCTATTTTGTAGGGATTACTGGGAATAAGCATCCAATCTGGGAAAATAACCAATAGGCTAGAAGTGAATGTGATGATGTGCTGATATGGTGTGTTGTTCATTGATGATCAGAGGTGTTCAAATTTGTCAAAGGATAGTGATTATTGTGAGATAGAGAAACAAAGTGATGAGTATATGCTAAGGTGTTCAGAGAAGAAGACAAAGGAGATGGATTAGAGAAGTTTTGAAGTAAATGATAAGATAATGGAAGTTATATGCTATGTACACTGATTGGATTAGTATCATTTGTATAGAGATGTACCCTATCTTCTGAAGTTCATAGACAAAGGTTGTGCTAACATGAAGATTCTTGTTTATGCTGAAAAGTTGTGATTATTGTTGTCTAATGTTGGGAATAAAGTCTCTGGTATGGTGAATGTTGTATCCTTTGTTCTTGAGGAAAAGCATTGCTTTTTAGGAAGTCCAAGGCACTGGAGTTTGCACTGAAGTAGCTCGGGAGAATGCTCTACATTCCTCTGCATTCAAAGGTATGACTTTGCGGTTTGGAAGTTAGTCAGAGACAAGTGTTAAGTTTGTATGTTCTTGATTTTAGAACTTGGAAGTTTCCGCAGAAGATTCTAGAGCTCGCAGAGTGAAGATAGAGGTTTAGGATGGTTGCAGTCAGGAGGTGTCAAAGAACTATTCCACATTTCTCTACATTTGAATATGAGGTCCTGCAGCTTGAAGGATGGTCAGACACAAATGAGAAGAATGTTATATCCAAGTTTTAGTTGATTAGTCTCCGAAGTTAGTAGAACAAAGACATATCATGTTGTTGATTGGGGTTGTTTGGAGGAGAAATCAAAAGCCACCACATTTCACCACAGTTCATATTTTGGCTTTGATGTTTGGAGGATAAGTTCAAATTTTTAGTATGAGTGTTCATTTCAAGTTTCAGGTGCTGAAGTGTACTGCAAGTTGGTTTTTCAATGCTTTATCTCAAGACTATGTGTTTAGTGTTTGTGAGTGATGCCAAGCTTAGTTTCTGTTTGTTTGTGCCATAAAGAAAACATATAATTCAATGGAAGGAATATTTGAGAAGGTTTGTGTAAGTCTTATGTTGCTTGAGTGGTGATCCACATGGTGCTAATTGGTCTCTCTAGTACTGCTTTAGGTCTGGATCTATTTTATGGAAGGATAAATGTTTGTTGGGCTGAATTAATGTGTTTTGATGATCCCATCAGATGCTTGGATGTGTGTGCCAACTTGGTAGATTGTGTTAAGGAAGAATAGGTCCTGGTTATCACTTGGATTGAACCGCATTGGATTTCTACATCATTTGGAAGCTGACTTGGTGTGGCCATTGTGTGTTTCATGTATACATGTTTCATCTTAGCCAACATAGAAGAAAGTTTTTGTAATTTACGAAAGATATAAATAAGAGATCTTGTTTGGTGTGATATGTATGAGAGTATGAGAATGTGCAAGGATGTGTAAGTGTGTTGAAGGTAGCAATGATCATTTTGCAGAGAAAGTGAAGATTTGTGATAGTGTTAAGTGTGTTGATGTTGCAGAGGTGTTTGATTAGTGAGATCTGTTGAGTGAGATGTTTAGAGGTTGTAGCCTCATTTTGTAAGTGTTGTTGCATTGTATTTCAAGGAGTGTGTCCTCCATTGGGTCTTGTTGTAATCTATTTTGTCATTATTTGTGAGGCTGGATTTGGATAGTAGATCCAAGCATCTTGCTCACCATACTTTTTATCTTCTAGGGTTTTCCACATAAATCTAGTGTTATGGTTGTGTGCTCATGTGTTGTGCTTTGATCTGATTAATTTTATTTATCATTTGTTTGAGGAAGTAAAGGGATTTAGTTTAGAAAGTTGAATTGGATTAAGTTTTGGTATATACTGATTCACCGCCCTCTTAGTATATTAGTGTGTTCTAACAGTTTCCACCTCCACAATAGCAATGATGAGATCTCAAAGAGTGTGTTCCCTAGGAGGGCAGAGGCAAATCTGAAGTAGAATGGAATGCTAGAACAAAGCATGAAGGAAATGAGTCTCCATGAGCATGGAATGTTGGTGTGAACATGGTTATTACCTAACTGGTTTACCCTTGTGTGGATAATTTATATTATTTAACTATTTATTAGTTAAATAATATTCACACATCACACATAATTCACATGTTAAGTTGACTTAGTGAGTCTACTAGATGTTTCTAGTTGTGTCTGTTGATTGGTTTCCAAGTGCTTTTGAGAAAATTTGATTATTAAAGGAAATAGTGTGTTGAAGTGGCATTCTAGTTTTGCTCTACATTTCCTCTATGTTGAAGATCTAACTTTGCAGTTTGGATATGTTGTTCAAAGATGTTAAGAGATGTTATATTCCAAATTTGGTGTTCTAGTTCATTGTGCAGAGAAAGTTGTGTTCACCTGTATCAAGACTATGTTTCTGAGTGTTGAAGAGGGGTCTGGGAGAAATGTCTTTGCTTTGTATTTCCTGTAAAATGGTTTTAGGTCTTGCAGTTCTGCATTTGTCCTTATAAGGTTTATATCTTTCTTCTATTGAAGTTGCTTGTGGTTTGGTGCTTCAGAAGTCAATTTCTAGAGATACAGTGTATGACAGAGATAGTTAAGCATACTGGATAAACAGGTTAAGGTTGTGTGACAGGTGAAATTTGTTGTGGAAGAATTTGTTGGTTTTTAGGATGTTTCAGGATGTTTGTGGAATACTCTAGATTGTGTTAAAGCCTTGAATGTGGTCCACAAGTCATCTTTGGGTTTGAGGAAGTGTGTACTTAAAAGATCATTGTGTTAACATAGGTTTGGCCAACCTTGGGTGTTTACACTGATTACGAAGTTGTTTAGGTGATTGTGAAATTGTGGAGTAGCATGCTTGGATGAATTTAGGTCCAAGCTAAGATGTGTTGTGGTCCACCTTCATTCCTTTCCACCGTAGGAATGTTTAGGTCTAGACCTAATTTAAATTTTCTAGGTTAAGGTGATTTGTCAACCTTGGAGAATGTTCTCAAGGTTGAAGACGGTATAAATGAGTGTCAAGGGATCGTGATTGGGAGTACATGTGATGGATGTGATGTGAGTAATAGGGTGATGGATGTGTGGTGTAGTACAAGCTTTCATGCATTAGATTACTGGATACAATGACTGGAAGGTGTCTACGATTCTTCAGAGTTGCTGCAAATGTGATGTTGGTGTTGTGGTGAATATTGGTTCTATATTTTGAGCTTCATTGGAACTGTACTCCTTGCATAGGTTAGATGCAATTATAATAGTTCAACTCTAGTAGTGAGCCATCTCTTCTTTATCTTTCTTTCAGGACAGTGAGTCCTTGGGTAGTAAGCCCTTTGGTAGTGAGCCTTTTGTAATTTAGTGTTGTTACTACTTTATATTGTGAGCTAATCTTCACCATGGTTTTTCCTTTCTTGGGTTTTTCAGGTAAATCTGGTGTTCTCTTATGTTTGATGTTGGTTTGATTCAATCTCTATTATTTGCTCTCATGCTTAATCATCATAATAGTCTAAGGGTTAATTGAATCTATGCAGATCTAAATGTGTGTGAGGGTTTTGAAATTTTAAGCTACAACTGATTCACCCCCCCTCTCAGTTGTCTTATGCATTCAACAATTGTTGCAAGGTGTGCACCCTTGGTCTCATTATGCTATTTAGCACATCACTTGGGTTTGTGACAAGGCTTAACTACCTCCTGTGAATTCATTAACTCTGGTAGTTGTATCATGCATTAACAGATCAATCTTTTGGTGCAACAACAATTCTCATTTTCAAAACTTCAAACGCTTAGTTAGGGCTCATATGGTAATATTTTTTGGTGAATTTTTTTTGAAAGTACATGCTTTTTCGAGTACTTTCCAGATCTACTATCAGTTTGATCCAATTTTGCTTAGAAATTGTACTTTCAGATTTAGCCTAATCTTGGCTTTTGCATTGTACCAAAATCAAATACCACTTTGTTGTTTTAGCTTGTGGCAATTGTAACTAGACTGATCATAAAGTCCCACAATCATTTTTTATGAGGGAGTGATCTCAATGATTGAGTAAAAGGGGAGTTGTACTTGTGTTGTTCTTTTTTGTACTCTTGTATCATGGATCTAAACAAACTTCCTCTACTCACACCATATAACTATCATGAGTGAAAACTAAAATGGAGGTTCATTTAAGAAGTTTGAAAATTCATAGAGTAATAATAGGTATAGAAACTGAACCAACAATAGCTATAGAAAAAAGAAAGTGGTACAATAGATGTGATCAAGCCTATGGAACACTATGCTTTTCTATTTCTCCTGATCTTCTTTTTCATATTGAATCTTGTAAGACACCTAATGACACGTGGACTACCTTAGAAAATCTCTTTGGTAATCAAGATACTATGAGAGGTTTCAAATTGGAGAATGAACTAATTGGTTTGAATCCAACCAACTTTGCAAGCATCCGAGACTTCTTCACAAATCTAAAATCACTTAGATTGCAGCTCTAACAATGTGGAATTTAGGATGAGGACACTTAGTTGATTGTTTCAATCATTGCTAAGCTTGGTCCTAACTATTTAGTTTTTGTTTCTACCTTTTATGCTACTATGGATGCTCTTGGGAAATCTTTGACAATGCCTTCACTTGATGAGTTTGCCACATCACTCACAAGGGAGCAAGCTAAGTTAGTACACATGGGCACATTGAAGTCTCTTATACCTCAAGCTCTTCTTGGTAATCAAGGTACAAAGGATTAAAAGGCTTCAACTAGCAAAGGAAAGAAACAAAAAAATAAGGATTTCAAGAACAATGAGCAAGCAAAAGATTCAACCAATTCACCAAGTCCTCATCCTCTCCCAAAGAAGAATCATCTAAGAAGGAGAGACCAAAATGTGCATATTGCAAGAAACTAGGACATGATGAGCATAAGTGTTATGAGAAGAAAATTGATGAGTTGACTCACATTATTCAAAAGCACAATATCAAAATGCCATCATCATCACCTAGTCCATCCTCTTCTTTGACACCATCATCATCTACATAGACAGGGACAACAGGCATTGCTAATGGGACAAACAAAGGAAAAGGACAAGCACTCTTTGCTTCTACAAGTCTTTAGTCAGAGAGATGGCTTCTTGATTTTGGAGCTTCTCATCATATGGCATCTTCACAAGGGATGTTCTCTTCATTTGAGTCATGTACTACTTTACCACTTATTTTGATGGGTAACAATACATACATGCATGCAACTAGTAAAGGAACCATTTATATTGGTAAAGGTACTTTCAATAATGTATTATGTGTATCTTCCTTGTCAACCAATCTCCTTTCCATCTACTAGATTACTCATTGTGGTGTAAGGAAGACAGTTGAGTTCACTCCTAATTTAGTGATCATAAGAGAATTTTAGAGTAGAGATATCATTGTTGTTGGGATGGTTGATCATGCATCTCACTTGTATTTATTCTCCCATTTTGTTCCTAATGATGTTGTAGATCCATTGATTGATATTCACACTCATGCATCAAATGTGAGTCATGTTTTTGAGGAGAAGTTTGGTCACTTGAACCTTGGTGTTCTTTCATCTACTTCAATTCAAGAGACTAGTGTTGAGCTTCCATCGCCTAAACCTCCTGCTTCTTTAGAGATTGATGACATGGTTTCTTCTACTTCAACTGAGTAGGATAATTCAGGTCTTTTAAACACAGCTTTGTGGGACACTTTCTTGATAGGTATATCAGACTTGTTTTGAGTCTCATACTACAGATTTGGATGACACACTTGATGGGATATCTCTCCTCTTTGATGATAGTTTTAGTATAATTTTTATTCCATCTTATTCATCTTTGGAGATTCATGAGTCTACCTAGGATTTTGGATTGGTCACACCTCATTGCATTGTGAAATTCTTTGATTCTGACATGTGGACACTTGAGAAATTTTCTTAGACACCCATCATGAGACTTCTTCCCTCATCTCTCTTCTTGGAGATGGAGTTTCTTCTACATCATCCTTTGGATTGGTTTCTTCCTAAGGGGATAAATGTTGTTCATGGGTACACAACACTTTCCAACATTCATCTTCAGGAATTCACCTTCAGCATAGGAGCTACTTCATTGTGGGGGTGACCTATAGTCTCACTCTTGCTCTCCTATGGGGGGTATTTGATTGTATATATGTGATATAATTTATCCTTGGGGGGTCATGTCGAGTCCTTCCTACTATCACTACTTTCACTTTCATTATTTAATGCATTCTCACTTTTGGAGAGGAGTTTTATCCCATGATGTTTTCTCTTTTTCTCCACTTGAGATTTGTTGTACATGGGTACCTGACATGGCCTAGTAGCTGGGACCTGTTGATCATGATGTTGGTCATAAACAGACATAGAATAAAAGTACAAATTAACCTTTATTCATCTTGAAAGATGAGGTGAATTCAAAGAATTCATGATCCCAAGTCTCCGGTGATTAGGTCTTAATCTTCTGACATTACTCAGAGGTTGATGCGTGCTGCTGTTTCCATTTTGGGGCCTTACGTGAACCTCATCTGTAAGATAATGTTTCCTATAATGATGCTGTACAAATAGCTAGTCCACACAAGCTATGCTTCAAATATTGTGTCTATCTTTAAATCTTTGCATGATATTTATCATTTTGACATGCTTTAACCTCAAATACACTGAATATGTTCAGTTATCTATGAGATGTCTACATATTTGTATTATTTTCTTAAGATTGTCAATTATTTGTAATTATGATGATGAAATGCCCTAAAATTGAAAGAACTGAAAAGAATACTTCAAACTAATGTTGAACCTTCAGTTATTGAGCCACATACATATCCGATACAGTCATGAAGAGAAGAAATCAAACCATATGTTCACCAAGACATTCCACAGCTAGATACAGTCGATGCTAACTTCAAAGGAAAAGGTATGAAAGCAACACATGCAAGCTGATATGCACTCCAAGGGATGTAGCAAATCAAAGCATATATCAAGAATTCATACACTGATTATTCAAGATTTATGATGGATTGTAATCAAAATAGTCTTCTCATTCATTAAGTATGCAAGAACATATATGTATACAACAACTTTGAAATGAGCCCTGAATACTTCAGCAAACAGATTTCAATTAAGTTTCAAATGAATCAAAAAAGGCATCCCTGCACCTTTATTCTCATTACTTTATCCATTACTTCTTCTGTCAGGTGGTTCAAAGGGTCATCAGCTACCAGCTGAAAATTACTATGCAAAGCTTTAATTGCAAATTCTTCATCCTGATTTTCAATCTTCCCTTCCACTTTTCCTTCTAAGGTCTCCAAGACCTCTGCTTCATAAGACATCATATCATGTAGTTTCATACTGATGGTTCTCAATTTACTGTTGCATCTCTTTAGCACATCACATTCAAACCTGATGTCTTTATTCCAGATATCAATCAATATGGCTGTGTTATTGTTTAGTACTTGATTATTTATAAGAATCAGAGGATCAATCTTCTTTATTCCATCCAAAGCGCTCAAGGCTTTCTCCATTTGAAATGACCTCCTCCTGGTCTCCATTTATAGCTTATCCACCTTTTTCCTAGAGGTACCTAAAGAATTCCACCTCTTCAAAGAGTCTTTTACCACTTCCTCAGCTCCATCGAGCGCAGATGTCATCCATTTCAACATTATTACTGATTCATGTCTCATAAGGTTCAACTTGTTGACCTCCTAAGAAATTGCAGTCAATGGGACTACTCGATCACTTGATGCATCATCAGGGTTAATTAACCCCTTCATATAGGCATGTAGCTGAGCAATGTGCTATTTATGCTACTTATTTTTCTCCTTCTCTCTCTTTATCTTCTGGGTCAAAGAATCAATAATGTCTTTCCCCTCTTGACCTTCTTGGTCTTCATTGGCATATCCTAAATCCACTGTGGTAATCTAGAATTCTTCCAAAGTGATCGTGCCTCTTTCTTTCTTGACTGTGGGGAGTGCTATTTGGGTAGTCCTCCTGCTTGTATCAGGATTTCTTCTAATGGCAGAAGTTAATCTCGCCTTCCTCTTAGGTTTTATTAAAGTTTCTGAAAACAATGTAGATATATCAAATTCTTGAATTTCAAAATTAGGTTCTATACTTATCTCCTTTTCCAGCCAGGGAGGAACTTGGTCACTGGATCCTAGATGTCCACCATCATCATTATGTACACCTTGATCCCCAGTATCTATTATCATCTTTTGCGATGAAGGTGACCTTCTTATTTCTTCCTCATGATTCTCTACATGAGGTTGATCCTGTGGCGCTTCTTCCTGTTGAGGAATCTTTTCTTCCAGAGGGTGATCCTGCTGATCATCTGCATGTTTATCATGATCCTGATCTTTTACTTCCTCCAGGGGTGTTTCATCCACTTTAGTATTTTCCTCATCTTGATGCACATTAGTATCCGTGGATATTATTTTATCTAATTTAGGTGCCTCTACTTGATCTTGAATTACATCTCTCTCTGCACCTGATGTATTACCTCATGAGCCTTTAGGTCATCATGACCTAACGTTTCTTTTTCTCCTAAGGTTTCTTCATCCTTTGGCCGAACTTCAACTATTTTGGGTTCAGCCAATATTTCTGGCTGTTACTGACCCATATCTGGAGCTTTATCCTCCACTTCCATTTGCTTAACTTCTTCAACATTTTTTGTTCCTTTAGGTGTACCTACTATGTCCTTAGGATTTACATCTTCTACATATGTTAAGTCTATTGTCACAGGACTTGTCACTTGATCAACTAATGCATCCAGCCCTATTTGTTGTGCAATCTTTTCTTTGCTCTTTTCTTTCTCTTGTTCTACCTGCTTCATTTCTTCTAACACTGCTTGTACTGCTGGGGTTCCATGAGGAGTTATGTGGGTGTTAGTAGCAAGGGTTTCCATTTTCTAAGAGGTGACATCTTTTACTACCTCATCATCAGATAGGTCTACAGTCTCCTCCAGTGAGACAGGACCACTTTGTACTGCTCTTAAGGTTTCTTTCTTTTGTTCCTCAGCCCTCTCAGTCTTAAACTTAACTATGGTAGGAAGGGGCATATTATGCTGCAGCTTCTTTCTGAATACTTCACTACCTACCCCTCTTAGCATTATGGGGTCTTGTTTTACTTCACCTCTCATTGAGGTCCTTGGTTTCTTAGGTGTGGAGGCCATCACCTAAGGTGCTTTTCTCTTTCTGGTGAGGGTTGTAGGGGCTTCTTCTTCTTCAGGCTCCCCATCTAGAGGGATATCCTCCTCTATATTCTTCTGTGATGCCTGACCCTCCTCATATGTGTTAGAAAGTTGTGCAGCTAGCCTCTGGATTCTTTTACCTTTTTGTTTATCCAAGGGAGGTGGTGTCGATGATGCTGATGCTTGTCCTGATCCTAATGCACCTTCAGCTAGCACCTCTATTCTTTCAATTATAACCCCTTTGGGTTCAGTATGAATTTTCTTACTCCTTGGAAGTCTCTTGCTTTTATCAGGAGGTGGTACTTTCTCTCCTTTAGACTTTCTCTTCTCAATCAGGAAATTGTCATACTCATCATCAGGGATTTCTTATCTTTTCTTCTTATTATCCACTGTAAGGGCTACATCCTTCTTCTTCAGTGTACTTATTTGTTCATCGACCCATGCTTGGGTTAGCTACAATATCCTACCTCTGAATGGATCTAAAGAAATGTCCTCTGGCATAGTACAATCTGATGTTGATATTGTATCATTGTATATCTTATTTTCTTCATACTCATCTGCCATTATTTTACCATCATCCTTCTTCAATTGGGCAGGTATTGAGATGCAATCAAAAGTCCTTATTTGGTTAAGGGTTAGACTTTGATATCTTTTTCTTCTTGCTTCAGCCTCATCTTTACAATCTGCCCAGAAATCTTCAAGATTCCTCTAATGGATGGGCTTCCTTGTAATCTTCTGCATCTTTCCATATGGATCATACAACCTGGCCAAAGGGAAAGACTGTAATTGCATCATTATCAAGCCACCTATAGCCTTATTAATATTCTCTGAATTAGGGCACATATACCAGCCCATTGTAGCTGGAAACAATACTAGTGAAAGCTTGTTACTTGCTTTGTAAGCATTCAGTATTGTAGCCACTTGTCTCATGAACTCCATTAGAACTACTGCATCAGTGGGATATCTTGGGAGCATGAGGGGTTAAGCTTCAAAACCCTCAATTCTAATATAAGAGAATGTAGCAAATTGAATAAACTAGGCTCCATGCCTGTATATGACCTCTTGAGCTTCCATGCTCAATCTTTTGGTTCTGTCCTCTTCTATTATTCTGACTAGATGCATTGAAAATGCATCATTTACTAATTTATAGTCCTGGAGATAATTCTGCCTTTGTAGCTGGGGATAATGATCCCAAATGTGAGCATCATTGGTGCTGCCACCAATCCTTCCTTCTGTTATCAATGCATCAAATGTACCCTTGTAGGCACACGAATAAACTATGTAGGAGGTCATATAAAAGGAACATTCTGAACCTCCCAGGTTCATGAGTTGATCATGCAGGGCATCACTTATCATCTTGGCCCACAATGGCCTGTTCTATGTGTATAGGGACATCAGGATGATGCCATACATCTAGTCTTTGAAGCTTCCATCGTTTGGTTGGCCTGTTACTCGACTGAGTAGGGCGATCATATATTGGTACTCTTCATCAAAGTCAAACTTATATAGATGTACAGGCAATTTGGTAGCTGCAGGATAAGGACTATTTCTTGCCCTCCATTGGTACATTCTTTTCCTAGCAGTCTTCTTGTTATTCTCATACTCTACTTCCAGTTTCTTAAAATCCATGCTAACCACTTTCTTTCCCAGTGGTAGATTGAAGGTAGCAGCAAGGCCCTTGATAGATAGATCTGCATATACTCTGCCATGCTTCTCCACCTTCCTTGTGTGTGGATTATAATTCCTTGCACATTCAATAATTAACTCAGGAGCTTCCATGGAATATGGGAAACCAACTCCATTCCACATTCCAGATACAAACACAGCATCCAGCAGGGTCCTGTTATTCTTTTCATCACTCATTTTAGCTGACCATGCTACCAAATCTATACTTCCTTGATGTGTATCTCCTATAACTCCATATTTAAATTGCACACCCTTAGGTTGAGCAAACATCGATTTAATGAATTCAGCATCAGGCTTAAACAACCTCTTGTCCGCCATGATTTCCTGTAATGAACAGGAACTTGTCTTACAATTTGATATCTCATCATGCATGTACATACATTATACCTTTATAGCATCATGCATATATATATATTTTCATTGAACAGAACATACATCCTTAAACTAGTGACATTATACTACCTGTATATGCAGAGAACGACATGAAGAAGGTTTCAAATTACTTACCTGATATGTTTATCCTCCTAAATTATGCTGATGATTACGAAATGAATCTAAATACCATTGTTGATCCTATGTCCTGTTCTCGGCAAGCTGTATGCTTCAACAGATAGCCCTTATGAGGGTTTGAGAAGTCGGCTCTGCAACTTATTGCTTCTTCGCAAGGTAAGAGTATAATGACATAAATTCATTTAAATCCATTCATCTGGTCACTTATGGCAAAAAAATCTAACTGAATTGATCTTAATCATTGATTTACTGCACGAAAATCTCTGGATGTTGCCAGGTGTTATCATCGCACTAGCAATCGGCGGGAACCACCTACTACATTAATGGCATTAATTGTTGCGCGGCAAGAAGAGGAGGATGATCTTTCGAAATATTGGGTGATATTATGAATATCTAGGTATGTTGTAAGATCAAGGTATGTTCTAAATGTCAGGTGATGTTTGGAAAATGATGACCCCCCTGAACTAAAGTGACCTTCTTTTTAGAATATCAGGATGACATCATCTTGATAATGACTTGGTTTATAGTTATAACATCATGACGTCATCATCACATTTGTTAGATGGGGTGATATTCAGAATATCAGGTGATATTCAAAATATGACCCCCGCAAAATACATGACGTTGTTCGACGGGTAAGTATCACTACCACTTAAAATTGACGTCTGCAGGTCATGAACTGCATGATTTATTGGGTGATAAAATTGGATCAGGGTGATCTTTTATAATATGATTGTTGTTAAGAAATATGATCCTTCCCTTGGAATATCAAGTTTGATTAGGGCTTTGACCGTTCATAACTTTCACACCCTAGGGAATATTAGGGTGATCCAAAAAGCAAACCTGCATGGAATTTTGTGCTCTTTCTAATCATGAGGTTAAAAACACAAAACATTAACTTTGAAACTTTGACCTCATCATGATGACTTACCCAGTCCCCTTTATGCAAGATCATATGCCTTACTTTCTTTTACCAGACCACCAACAAGCAGAAACACAAGCCAAGCCAAACAAAAAGTTTGGTCCCTATTTTGTCAAGTCAAAATGGGGCATGTTGTGTAACCGCACAACAACTTGCCACCAAAGAAAACAAACAAATTCCAATGATTCAATTGATGTGATCACATTCATATATAGTATTCTAACTCTCTTCAAGCATAAGTATCATAATCTTCCTGAATGATAAAATGTCCTCATGGTAACAATGCTAACAAAGCATCAGTAGTGTGCAAATGATTAATTATCCTCATCTTGAAAGCAAGTTGAAAACATGAGTAACTGATGTTAAGCTACATAGTTGGAGATCATCCCTCATAGCCAACCTAGATAGAGCCTTGCTGCCAGCAGGCATCCATAGCCCTGACAAGGTTATCTATACAATCTCCCTAAGTAGAGCCCCACTGCTAGCAGGCGTCTATAGCCCCGGTAGAGTTACTTAGATGGCCTAATTTTATTATATTTTTTTTTGGATTTTTCAATATTTATATTTCATGTATCTGATGTCATCATGTAAGCTCAGTATGTAAGGTATGGTCACTTGCTGCTTTAGGTTGGAGATTGCATTGGTAGCAAGGGAGTCCCTTGAGATTTTTCACTTAACACCTATACTTATGTGTTCAACAAACCCAAGGCTATTAGGTAAGTCATTGTGAAGAAATCACTTTGGCTAAAAAAGGCACCCTGATGAAAAGATATCACAGACCTGATCATAAGTACTCTCTTAAAATGAGTCATAACCTATATATGAATGTGTTATCATCACTTGAATCCTAACAATTTAGTTATTTTCAGAGGTGATGAGCTACATCATCTTGACTAACCAAAACAAAACTCAACCAGCAAACAAAGCAAAACAAACAAAACAACACTGTACAAACAACTATACAACTGCACACTATAATACACATGGCTAACATGAAGCCACTTAGGCTTGGAAATAATGTTTGAGGAACTGTCCATTAACTAGTAATGGAACATCCTCACCTGTCAAGTTCTTAAGCCTGAAAGTGTTGTCTCCTAATATCTCAAAAATTTGGAAGGGACCTATCCATAATTTATCAAACTTACCATGGTCTCCTTTCCTCTCATGGGCTTTGTGCCATATGAGGACTAAATCAGATATCCTGAAGGCTTTAACTTTGGCTCTTTTGTCAAACTAGCATTTGACAATGGCCTGATGTTTGGCAAATTGATCAATTGCCTGACTTCTTTTCTCTTCCAGGTGCATTAGCTGAAGCAACCCGACTTCTTGCTTATTATCTATGCCTAGGTACTCTTGGGCAAACTGCAAGGTAGGAATCTTCAGGTTAATAGGGAGGATGGGATCCACCCCATATACTAAATAATAAGGTGAGTTTCCTAATGCAATCTTGTTTCTAGTTCTGTCTACCCATAAGGCATATTTTAGAAGTGTATTCCACTCCCTAGGGTTCTTGTCTACTAACTTCTTTATGATATTCAGCAAATTTTTATTGGTGGATTCTGCTAATCCATTCCCTTGGGGATAATAATTGGATGAGAACTTCAATATGATCCCATGGTCAAAGGCCCAACCTGACAATTTGGTTGAAGCAAAAGTAGAGCCGTTATCACTTACCAGAGCATAGGAAACCCCATACCTGGTGATTATGTTACTCTCCAGAAATCTAATGACAACTTCAACAGTACAGGTCTTGCTGCTGACAGCTTCAGTCCACTTGGTACAATAATTAGTAATTGTTAAAACATACATGTGGCCTGAAGATGATGGAGGATTAATAGGTCATATGAAGTCCATGCCCCATTGTGCAAATGGTGTGCTTCCATCATTGGCTGCAGAGGTTGGGCAGCGTATCTCTCTTTGTTGGCAGCAACCTGACATACATGACAACATTTAATGTGCTTAGCAGTATCCTTGAAAATTGTAGACCAATAATATCCTGCTCTGAGGATAGCATGTGTTGTAGCCAAGGATGAACCATGTGTTATTCCAAACTTGTCATGTAACTCTGATAAAACTTTGTTTTCTTCTAGGTTTTATTAGCATCTCAAGTATATTCCTTCATAATTCCTCTTGAAGAGAACTCCACTTTTCATCATATACTTTTAGGATTTTATCTTCAAGGCTCTTCTCTGTGAAGCCTGCAGTCTTGGAGGACATCTTCCAGTAATCAGGATATGCCTGATGTCTAAATACCTTTCTTCACTATCCTTCTCATTGATAACATACTGCTGACTTGTGATATTTGGATCAATCTCTTATATCATTTGGCTTAGAGCTTGTCCTCTTACCAGTTTCATAGGTGTAATTTCCATGTCATATTCTTGTAAGACTGTGATCCACTTAGCCCTTTTTTCACCAGGCTCACTTTGCATTAACAGCATCTTCACTGCTGCATCAGGTACCACAGCAATCACCTTGCTTCTCAAGATATAATGCCTGAATTTCTTTACTACTCTGACCAAAGCAAGTGATTGCCTTTCAACATCTACATATCTCAATTCAGCATCTTTGAAAGGACAGCACATGAAGGCAATTGATTTTTCTTCCTTTTCTTTATTTCTTTGAGTTAGCACTGCTGCAGAGGTGTGTTCTGAAGCAAATGAATAAATATAGAAGTCTCTGGTGTAGTCTGGACTAATGAGGACAAGAGCATCAGAAATAGCTTTCTTTATGTCTTCAAAAGTTGCTTTTGCTTCTGATGTCCACTCAATCTTGGCATCCTTTTTCAGCATAGCATTTAAAGGTCTAACTATCTCTGCAAAGCTAGTGATGAATTTCCTGACAAAATTTATCTTACCAAAGTAAGATTTGAGTTCTTTCTTGCTTCCAGGAAGCTGTATTTTCATGATGGAATCCACCCTGTTAGGATCAATGATAATCCCCTTTTTAGTTATCAGGTGGCCTAGCAACTTTCTTGTTGTTACCCCAAATATACATTTCTTGGGGTTCAGTGATATGCCATACTGTTCACATTTTTTCAGCACATTTCTGAGATCTGCTACATGGTTTCCTCTATCTTTAGAGAACATTGTTAAGTCATCCATGTATATGACTATGCATTTTCCTATTAAGCCTCTAAAGGCTATGTCTATTACTCGTTGGAATGTTGCTCCAGCATTTATCAGCCCAAATGGCATACGTCTATAAGCAAATATCCCCCACTTTGTGGTGAAGACAATTTTTAGTCTGTCAATCTTGTCAACCATGACCTGATTGTAGCCTGAGAAGCCATCTAGAAAGGACATCATTTTGGCACCATTAACAATCTGCAGGACTTTATCTAAGGAAGGCAAAGGATAATTGTCCTCTGATGCTCTGTTCAGGTTCCTGAAGTCTACACATAGCCTGATGTCTCCATTTTTTTTCTTACTGGCACTAGATTAGCTACCCAAGTGGAGTGCCTCACAGGAAATATGATCCTGGCATTCAACAATTTCTTGACTTCTTAAAAAATTATTGGTTCAAGCAAAGCATTGACAGGCCTTTGCTTCTGTCTAAAAGGTTTAGCATCTGGCCTGAGTGGTATAGTGTGAGTTATGACTGATGTGTCATATGTCTTCAACTCATCATAAGTCCATGCAATAACATGTATGTAATCTTTAAGGGCCTGAGTTATTCCTTCTAACTCTTCTGGTGTGCAAACCTTACCAATCAAGACATTTCTCTTGTCAACATTTTGTCTAATATTGACTTGTGAATATTGCCCTCCATCAGCTTTTGGAAGATCCTTCTATTTTAACATGTTATCCAGATCAAATGCTCTTTCTAGCTCAATCATCCCTTTTGGAATCTTATTACTGGGTAACTCTAATATTTCTTCCTCTTCCCAGATATGCTCTTCTACATTGTTCTCATCTATGATCTGAGCATCAAAGATATCTTTGTTGGAGATGAAATCTAGGATATGCTGGTCATCATAAAAAACTTAGAGATTAGTAACATTATCAAGTACTGATGGCACTGATACCAGCTCTACTAAAAATCTCTTCAGGCCTGATATGGACAAGGGATCTAATGTACTAGCTGCCTGTACTAAGGCATCTGCCCTATGGTTCTATTCTCTCGGTACGTGGGTGATCTCAAATGCCTCAAAGTCTTCAATCAAATCCCACACTATGTGTCTATAATTTGACAATTTCTTATAGTTGTAAGAGTAAATTCCTCTTACCTGTCTGACAACTAATTCTGAGTCTCCATAGACATGCAGAATTCTTACCTTCTTCTTGAGAGCAAACAGCATCCCATGAATCAGAGCTTCATACTCTATCACATTGTTAGTGTAGGGGAACTGTAATCTGTAAGCAGCTAAGTAGGACTTTCCAGATGGATCAATGAGATCAATCCCTACTCCAGCTCCTTGTTTGGACTTGGATCCATCAAATCTAAGGATCCAGGGTTTATCTTTAGCAGGAGGCTTAGCTAAGCCTTCCTTCTTCTTTGTAGCTCTGGCAGCTGCTCCACATGATATCCATTTTAATTTAGGTATTTCAGCATTCTTAGACTTTATCTTTCCTTTCTTCTGCGAAGCTGATTCTTCTTCTTTCGTTACATCATCAGGAGGATGATCTTTTGGATTGGGTGCCATATGTCTCTTTAAAATATGTAAACATAGTGAGCAGGCAGTTTCTGAATGAGGCACCTCATGCAATCTGCACCATCCCTCAGTCAGTGCATCTTGTGGAAGTTTCCCTTGTTCTATCATTTTTTTAATTTCTCTTGATAAAAACTCCTCAAACCTGGTCAAATTACTACCTCCATCTTCATCAGACAGTTCATAATCTGACTCCATCAAATAATCACTCCCTGGGGTAATTTTCTCTTTCTTCTTAACATTTATCTGGTCATATACCATAATTTCTTTTGTTCTCAGAATATGATTCTCATCATGATTTATTACCTTTTTCGTGGTTCCTCCAGAATACAAACAAAAATTAATATCATCATCATCACTAGATGCAGAACTTACCTCGGATGATGATGATGCCTCATTGGATGTTTGCTTCAGCTTCATCATATCTAAGCATGTTTCACAAGTCTTCTCTGAATGTGCCTCGTCATGTAATCTGCACCAACCATCAATTAAAACATCATGAACAGGTATATTTAAAAATTGACAACGTTTTACCTACCTGGACAGGTGCATCTCAATATTTCTGAAGTGATCTATCTCATTTTCATTATCAAAATTACTATCAGGTTCTATAGTCGTTATGTCCTCCTGATGATCATCATCATGATGATGAAAGTCAAACATTAGGATCTCTTTTATCCTGATAGTCTAGGATCCAATGGGATAAACTCTGGGCTCTACATTCACATACATGATCTCATTTGTTTTGTTATACTTGGTGATCATGTGCTTCATTCTAGGCTCATCATCTATTCTTATTTGATTAGGTATCCCTTTCCAAGGTAACCACATGTGACTGAAGTCAGTAGACATATATCCATTGAGAGTTTTAGACCAGTCTCTGCTGAGTAACATTCCATATGTATCAGGTATGTCTACTACCTGGATATCGATGTAGTACTGGATCCTGGGATTTGATGCAAGTTGCATGTGAATATGAGTCAACTATCCTACCACACTTACTTCTATTTTATCTAGCTGTGTCACCTTCTTTAGGGATTTGGCAAGATGTAGTCCTAAAGCATTGCATATAGACAGGGGCATGACATTTGTGGATGCACCTGAATCTACCAAATAATTGTGTAAATTCTTACTAAACATCCTTATGGTAAAGAGGAAAGGTGGTGACTCACTTTTGTCCCTGTACAAGGTCATGTGGGAGGTTTCTACAGCTTGGACAGTAGCTGGCACTTTATGTTTGATAGTGTTATCTTTAGCCACATGATCTCTATTGCTAGGCTGACCTTGGGGATGACTATCCTCTCTAGGAGCAAGATCATCTAGTGATTTTATGAATGCTTTCTTAATTGCAGGAGTTTTCAACAACTCTAATAGAGACAGGCTGATCTTTACTTTCTTCATCTCATCTGCCAGATATGTGACTAATTTGTAGGATTCATGAGGTAGGCTAACAACTTTTGATGATGTGTTCTAAGGTGACAGATACTGTGCATTTACCTTTGGAAGTCCCGGATTGTTACTTGCCTTGGGATCAGGAGGTGTGTTAAAATTATTTGGAGGCAAGGAACTGGTTAATAGACTAGTAGGTCTATTGGAGTTACTTCTCAAGTTATAATTGTGCTTACCTTGATATTGTTGCTGGTAAGCATGCACCTCTTCAGGCTCATTGGATGGCTCATTTTCATCTTCGAAGGGGAAAACATAATTTGACTCAAAAGCCATGGCAGATTCTTCACATGTAAAGTTGTAATCCTGGTGAGATGACACAGTCTGCTAATGAGGTTGATTAGTATAACTTTCTAATACAAATGCTGAGTCATATCCACAAGGGACAATTTCATTTTCCTCCACCTGAGGTGGATTTCCAGAAGTATTAGACACTTCTGTCTGGAAAATGCTAGCAGCAATTCTAAATTGTGGACAGTCTAACTGTGCATGAGCAATTGTATTGTGTATCCTACACCAATTGGTGAGGGCTGCCTTTGCAAGATTGACTCTAGTAGTCTCTTTGGCTTCATCAGGAGGCTGATTATCTAAAGGTGATGGTAAGGAACCATTATTTAGTCTAGAGTTCCATACTCTAGGCTATCTTTGAGGATTATTATTAGCACCATTATTGTTGAAATTATTAGTTTTGTACCCCCTATCAGGATAACTAGGTCTGTCATTTGCATAATTTCTATTTTGATTAGATTGAGAATAGAAGTTTTGATTTCTCAGATGAGTGACCTTTGTAGTTAGCTTTCTCAGCTGAGCAGAGATTTCTTTGACTTCTTCTTTCTCCTCCTAAGCTTTAGCCACTACATTTTCAGTTTGAGGCTTGAAGAAAGAGGATCCAGTGTTATTGTTCTGATCCACACCTTGAGGCACTTCTATTTGACTTGGATACTGTGGCACTTGACCATTTCCATTAGGGGGAGGAGGCATGATATTTAGAGGAGATATTTGTAATGGTGTTGGCATGACTGCTGGAGGCACCATAGCTCCATTAGGATATTGTGAAGGATATGTAGGATACATGCCAGGCAGTGTAGGAAAAGCTATGTTTGGTGTTGGAGCAGGTACCAGCTGCTGATTGACTTTGATATCTTCTTGAAAAGCTCATGTCAAAGTTGTTATTTCAGGATGTGCTCTCTTGATGAACATGGAAGTCAATGGATCTAAAGCTGAATAATAGATACTCCTAGCAGTAGCATCTACTACAACATATGGGATAACTAACTTGGACAGCATTTTCTGGAACCTAGCGTTGAAGTTGGCAATAGGTTCTCCTTCAAACCTCTTAATTGTGGCAAATAGGTGATAGTTCATTGAAGGATCTATTGGTACCTTGAACCTATCAGTGAAAGCTTTCTCTAGGACGTCCCATGATCCAACAGGACCCCGACCGAGACTAATATACCAATTATAAGCTTCTTCCCCTAAAGAAAAAGGGAATAATCTGCATACAACGTCTTGATGCTCTATTCTGGCCCTACAACAGGCTTCTTTGAAAGTTCTGATATGATCTTCAACATCCTAATAAGGATGATATTTTGGACAGAGTTTGTCTGGATTCTTTGACAAAGCGTGATATGCAGTAAAGGTCAAAGGTGACTCTGCTGCAAAGAATGACATTACAACCAAAGGAGGTTGAGCCTGTGGTATGGTCAGCTGAGGTTGGACCTGGGGTTGAGGCTGGATAGGAGGTGTCACAGATAACCCTGAAGATATTTGTAAACCAATAGGAGTTACAGGAGGAGGCTCTGGTGATGCTCCTGATGCACTAGACCCTGGAGTGTGATGGATGTCTACAGTTCTAGGTCTAAACCCCCTGACAGGTAATTCTTCAAATATTCCACTAGATCTAGACCTGGTATTTAGCCTGAGAGCCAGGATGTCTCAAATTTAAGCAAATCGGCTGGATAACTGTAAAGATTGGCTGGAATTTACCAACAAAGGCTGTATTTACAGTCAAAAAAGTATACTAACTAGATATTTATGGAATATTTGCAAAGATGCTGCAAATATGAAGTGATATTTGAAGTTCTGTGTCACAAGCGACAGGACATCAAGTTTTTAGGCTAACTACCTCAAAGATTTGGGCAAATTTATACGAGACAAGGTTTATTTCTACAAATTCATGATGATCAGCTGTAAAGCTTGCAATATTTATGATTAATCTCAAAAACTTCACACAGGATTAGCATGTACAAGCTTAGAACAACAAATATTTGCATCTAACTTGGAATTTATAGTGTCTGAGCGTTACCTTACGATCTTTATCATCACCTGAACTACTGATGATGATCCTCATCCTATGGCCCTCCTTCTAGTGCCAATTTATGTTGATCATGATGTTAGTCATAAACAGGCATAGAATAAAAGGACACATTAACCTTTATTCATCTTGAAAGATGTGAATTCAAAGAATTCATGATCCCAAGTCTCTGGTGATTAGGTCTTAATCTTTTGACGTTACTCAGAGGTTGATGTGTGCTGTTGTTTCCATTTTGGGGCCTTACGTGAACCTCATATGTAAGATAATGTTTCTTGTAATGATGTTGCATAGATAGCTAGTCCACACAAGATATGCTTCAAATATTGTGTCTATCTTTAAATCTTTGCATGATATTTATCATTTTGACATGCTTTAACCTCAAATACGCTGAATATGTTTAGTTATCTACGAGATGTCTGCATATTTGTATTGTTTGCCTAAGATTGTCAATTATTTGCAATTATGATGATGAAATGCCCTGAAATTGAAAGAAATTGAAAATAATACTTCAAACTAATGTTGAACCTTCAGTTATTGAGCCACATACATATCAAATAAAATCATGAAGAGAAGAAATCAAACCATATGTTCACTAGGACATTCCACAGCTAAATACAGTCGATGCTAACTTCAAAGGAAAAGGTATGAAAGAAACACATGCAAGCTAATATGCACTCCAAGGGACGTAGCAAATCAAAGCATATATCAAGAATTCATACACGGATTACTCAAGATTTATGATGGATTGTAATCAAAATAGTCTTCTCATTCATTAAGTATGCAAGAACATATATGTATACAACAACTTTGAAATGAGCCTTGAATATTTCAGCAAACAGATTTCATCTAAGTTTCGAATGAATCAAAAAAGGCATCCTTGCACCTTTATTCTCATTACTTTATCCATTACTTCTTCTGTCAGGTGGTTCAAAGGGTCATCAGCTACCAGCTAAAAATTACTATGCAGAGATTTAATTGCAAATTCTTCATCCTAATTTTCAATCTACCCTTCCACTTTTCCTTCTAAGGTCTCCAGGACCTCTGCTTCATAAGACATCATATCATGTAGCTTCATGCTGATGTTTCTCAGTTTACTATTGCATCTCTTTAGCACATCACATTCAAACCTGATGTCTTTATTCTAGATATCAATCAATATGGCTATGTTATTCTTTAGTACTTGATTATTTATAAGAATCAGAGGATCAATCCTCTTTATTTCATCCAAAGTGCTCAAGGCTTTCTCCATTTGAAATGACCTCCTCCCGGTCTCAATCTGTAGCTTATCCACCTTTTACCTGGAGGTACCTAAGGAATTCCACCTCTTCAAAGAGGCTTTTACTACTTCCTCGGCTCCATCAAGCACAGATGTCATCCATTTCAACATTATTACTGATTCATGTCTCATAAGGTTCAACTTGTTGACCTCCTCCTAAGAAATTGTAGTCAATGGGACTGCTCGATCACTTGATGCATCATCAGGGTTAATTAACCCCTTTATATAGGCATGCAGCTGAGCACTGTGCTCTTTATGCTGCTTATTTTTCTCTTTCTCTCTCTTTATCTTCTGGGTCAAAGAATCAATAATGTCTTTCCCCTCTTGACCTTCTTGGTCTTCATTGGCATATCCTAGATCCACTATGGTAATCTGGAATTCTTCCAGAGTGATCTTGCCTCTTTCCTTCTTGACTGTGGGGAGTGCTATTTGGGCAGTCCTCCTACCTATATCAGGATCTCTTCTAATGGCAAAAGTTAATCTCGCCTTCCTCTTAGGTTTTATTAAAGTTTATGAAAACAATGTAGATATATCAAATTCTTGAATTTCAAAATCAGGTTCTGTACTTATCTCCTTTTCCAGCCAGGGAGGAACTTGGTCACTAGATCCTAGATGTCCACCATCATCATTATGTACATCTTGATCCCCAGTATCTATTATCATCTTTTGTGGTGAAGGTGACCCTATTTCTTCCTCATGATGCTCTTCATGAGGGTGATCCTGTGGCGCTTCTTCCTATTGAGGAATCTTTTCTTCCAGAGGGTGATCCTGCTAATCATTTGCATGTTTATCATGATCTTGATCTTTTACTTCCTCCAGGGGTGTTTCATCCACTTTAGTATTTTCCTCATCTTGATGCACATTAGAATCCATGGATATTATTTTATCTGACTTAGGTGCCTCTACTTGATCTTGCATTACATCTCGCTCTGCACCTGATGTATCTACCTCATGAGCCTTTAGGTCATCATGACTTGACGTTTCTTTTTCTCCTAAGGTTTCTCTGTCCTTTGGCCGGACTTCAACTATTTTGGGTTTAGCCAATATTTCTTGCTGTTGCTAACCTATATCTGGAGCTTTAACCTCTACTTCCTTTTGCTTAACTTCTTCAACATTTTCTGTTCCTTTAGGTGTACTTGCTATGTCCTTAGGATTTACATCCTCTACATATGTTAAGTCTATTATCACAGGACTTGTCACCTGATCAACTAATGCATCCAGCCCTATTTGTTGTGCAATCTTTTCTGGGCTCTTTTCTTTCTCTTGTTCTACCTGCTTCATTTCTTCTAACACCGCTTGTACTGCTGGGGTTCCATGAGGAGTAATGCGGGTGTTAGCGGCAAGGGTTTCCATTTTTTGAGAGGTGACATCTTTTACTACCTCATCATCAGATAGGTCTACAGTCTCCTCCAGTGAGATAGGACTACTTTGTAATATTCTTGAGGTTTCTTTCTTTTGTTCCTCAGCCCTCTCAGTCTTAAACTTAACTATGGTAGGAAGGGGCATATTATGCTGCAGCTCCTTTCTGAATACTTCATTACCTGCTCCTCTTAGCATTATGGGGTCTTGTTTTACTTCACCTCTCATTGAGGTCCTTGGTTTCTTAGGTGTGGAGGCCATCACCTGAGGTGCTTTTCTTTCTGGTGAGGGGTGTAGGGGCTTCTTCTTCTTCAGGCTCCCTATCTAGAGGGATATCCTCCTCTATATTCTTCTGTGATGCCTGACCCTCCTCATATGTGTCAGTAAGTTGTGCAGCTAGCCTCTAGATTCTTTTAGCTTTTTGTTTATCCAAGGGAGGCGATGCAGATGCTGCTGATGCTTGTCCTGATCTTGATGCACCTTCAGTTGGCACCTCTATTCTTTCAATTATAACCCCTTTGGGTTTAGTATCAATTTTATTACTCCTTGGAGGTCTCTTGCTTTTATCAAGAGGTGGTACTTTCTCTCCTTTAGAATTTCTCTTCTCAATCAAGAAATCGTCATACTCATCATTAGGGATTTCCTGTCTTTTCTTCTTATTATCCACTGTAAGGGCTACACCCTTCTTCTTCAGTGTGCTTATTTGTTCATCGACCCATGCTTGGGTTAGCTGCAATATCCTGCCTGTGAATGGATCTAAAGAAATGTCCTCTGGCATAGTAAGATCTGGTGCTAATATTGTATCATTGTATATCTTCTTTTCTTCATACTCATCTGTCATTATTTTACCATCATCCTTCTTCAATTGGGCAGGTATTGAGATGCAGTCAAAAGTCCTTATTTGGTTAAGGGTTAGCCTTTGATATCTTCTTCTTCTTGCTTCAGCCTCATCTTCACAATCTGCCTAGAAATCTTCAAGATTCCTCTGATGGATGGGCTTCCCTGTAATCTTCTGCATCTTCCCATATGGATCATATGACCTGGCCAAAGGGAAAGACTGTAATTGTATCATTGTCAAGCCAGCTATAACCTTATTAATATTATCTAAATTAGGGCACATATACTAGCCCATTGTAACTGGAAACAATACTGATGGAAGCTTGTTACTTGCTTTGTAAGCATTCAGTATTGTAGCCACTTGCCTCATGAACTCCATTAGAACTACTGCATCAGTGGGATATCTTGGGGGCATGAGGGGTTGACCTGCAAAACCCTCAATTCTAATATAAGAGAATGTAGCAAATTGAATAAACTAGGCTCCGTGCCTGTATATGACCTCTTGAGCTTCCATGCTCAATCTTTTGGTTCTGTCCTCTTCCATTGTTCTGACTAGATGCATTAAAAATGCATCATTTACTAATTTGTAGTCCTAGAGATAATTCTGCCTTTCCAGCTAGGGATAATGATCCCAAATGTGAGCATCATTGGTGCTACCACCAATTCTTCCTTCTATTATCTATGCATCAAATGTACCCTTGTAGGCACACGAATAAACTATGTAGGAGGTCATATAAAAGGAACATTTTGAACCTCCCAAGTTCATGGGTTGATCATGCAGGGCATCACTTATCATCTTGGCCCACAATGGCCTGCTCTTTGTGTATAGGGACATCAGGATGACGCCATACATCCAGTCTTTGAAGCTTCCAGCGTTTGGTTGGCCCATTACTCGACTGAGTAGGGTGATCATATATTGGTACTCTTCATCAAAGTCAAACTTATATAGATGTACAGGCAATTTGGTAGCTACAGGATAAGGACTATTTCTCGCCCTCCATTGGTACATTCTTTTCTTGGCAGTCTTCTTGTTATTCTCATACTCTACTTCCAGTTTCTTAAAATCCATACTATCCACTTTCTTTCCCAGTGGTAGATTGAAGGTAGCAACAAGGCCCTTGATAGACAGATCTGCATATACTCTGCCATGCTTCTCCACCTTCCTTGTGTGTGGATTATAATTCCTTGCACATTCAATAATTAACTCAGGAGCTTCCATGGAATATGGGAAACCAGCTGCATTCCACATTCTAGATACAAACACGGCATCCAGCAGGGTACTGTTATTCTTTTCATCACTCATTTTAGCTGACCATGCTGTCAAATCTGTACTTCCTTGATGTGTATCTACTATAACTCCATATTTAAATTGCACACCCTCAGGTTGAGCAAACATCGATTTAATGAATTCAGCATTGAACTTAAACAACCTCTTGTCTGCCATGATTTCCTGTAATGAACAGGAACTTGTCTTACAATTCGATATCTCATCATGCATGTACATACATTATACCTTTATAGCATCATGCATATATATATTTTCATTGAACAGAACATACATCCTCAAACTAGTGACATTTTGCTACCTGTATATGCAGAGAACGATACGAGGAAGGTTTCAAATTACTTACCTGATATGTTTATCCTCCTGAATTATGCTGATGATTACGAAATGAATCTAAATACCGTTGTTGATCCCGTGTCATGTTCTCAGCAAGCTGTATGCTTCAACAGATAGCCCTTATGAGGGTTTGAGAATTCGGCTCTGCAACTTATCACTTCTTCGCAATGTAAGAGTATAATGACGTTGTAAATTTACTTTAAATCCATTCATTTGGTCACTTACAGCAAAAAAATCTGACTGAATTGATCTTAATCATTGATTTACTGCACGGAAATCTCTGGATGTTGCCAGGTGTTATCATCGCACTAGCAATTAGCGGGAACCACCTACTACATTAATGGCATTAATTGTTGCGCGGCAAGAAGAGGAGGATGATCTTTCAAAATATTGAGTGATATTGCGAATATCTGGCTATGTTTTAAGATCAGGGTATGTTCTAAATGTCGGGTGATGTTTGGAAAATGATGACCCCCTGAACTAAAGTGACCTTCTCGAAATATCAGGATGACGTCATCCTGATAATGACTTGGTTTATCGTTATAACATCATGACGTCATTGTCATATTTGTTAGATGGGGTGATATTCGAAAGGTAGGGTGATATTCAAAATATGACCCCCGTAAAATACATGACGTTGTTCGACGGGTAAGTATCACTACCACTTAAAATTGACATCTGCAGGTCGCGAACTGCATGATTTATCGAGTGATAAAATTGGATCAAGGTGATCTTTTATAATATGACTGTTGTTAAGAAATATGATCCTTCCCTCAGAATATCAGGTTTGACCAAGACTTTGACCATTCATAACTTTCACACCCTAGGGAATATCAGGGTGATCCAAAAAGCAAACCTGCATGAAATTTTGTGCTCTTTCTAATCATGAGGTTAAAAACATGAAATATTAACTTTGAAACTTTGACCTCATCATGATGACTTACCCAGTCCCCTTTATGCATGATCATATGCCTTACTTTCTTTTACCAGACCGCCAACAAGCAGAAACACAAGCCAAGCCAAACAAAAAGTTGGGTCCCTATTTTGTCAAGTCAAAATGGGGCGTGTTGTGTAACCACACAACAGAACCTATCCATCATTTCATCTTGCTTTAGTCAGCTACTCCCTAAGTTGTACTTAAGGGGGGTATTGGTGTGAACATGGTTATTACCTAACCAGTTTACCCTTGTTTGGATAATTCATATTATTTAACTATTTATTAGTTAAATAATATTCACACATCACACATAATTCACATGTTAAGTTGACTTAGTGAGTCTACTAGATGTTTCTAGTTGTTGATAGTTGTCTTATCCTATAGTTGTCACATGTCATAGGAATATGACACTTGTCACATGACTACAACATCCTACATTTCATCCTTGTCTTTATAAGAAAGGCATATCATGTACATTGTAATAATCTAATAAAAATCTTGTAATAATCTTTTGCATTCATTGATAGAATAGAATTATTCTCTCATTTGATCTCTCTTGTGCTTTCATAAAGTCCTAGATCCTAGGTGGCTCCAATCATAGCCAACTCTAACATGGAAACCCTAGCTTCATTGAAGAGACATCACAACTTGACTCAAGAAGTTGGTGTAACCCATAGAAGTAGAGAGATCTTCACAAGACTTACAATAAGTTAGTGTCGTAGAAATAATCCACCATAAAGAGCTTTAGAGAAGATAGAGAGCATGAGAGAGAAAGAAAGAGTACAAGTGTTCCTAGATTGCTTAGATGTTCAAATGAATAAACTAACTTTCTTATATTTGCATTCCCGTTGATTTTTAGAGAATTAAACCAAATGCGGCCGACATGAGAAACCATTTGATATACTTAAAACTGACATACCATCAATTTAGGTCCAGGCTAAAGGAGGGCCCAGGGCACTTGGCTGCCCTGGTCCTTTAGCCCCACAACTTCTAGGATAAGTCACTTTAAGTGTGTTTAGCCTTGCCTTATAGTTATTTTCTGGGTTTTTTGCATTGGGATCAAAAATTACATGTTTTAGGTCCCCCTAGTGCTAAACTAGGTGTAAAATGCTAGTGTACACATTTTACTCCATAACATTTAGTTCCCACTTTAGCGTGGGTACGAGCTTATGTTCAAAATCACACTAAAGTATGGAGAAGACAAATTTCAAACACAATAAACATAGAAACCATATAATGTCACCAAAATTGAGGGGTGATCAAGCCCCCAAGTTTAGGATTCTAGGAGTCTATGATGGTTGGCATACACATAAGACACATGACATAATTCACTCATATATGAAGCACTTAGAGAACATGAGACAAGACAAGGCATACACTTGAGAAATCACAATGTATACATGTCATACACAAAGCATGGATGTCATACACAAGGTATACACACAATACACAAAGTGTACATACCATATACAAAGTATTCATGGAATACCCATGAAAAACACTTGGAATACATGCCAAGCACTCAAGAGGCATACATAAGGAATACATAGAGAATACTCAAGAAGCATGCACGAGGCATGAAGAATACATAGAGAATGAGGATATATGAGGAGAATACACACATCATACATCAATCACAAAAGGCACATAATGGAAGACCTTGATTCAACATGATAAGAGAGACCTCAATCTAAAAGGTTGTCTCAGTCACCATGAATCATTACCTAAGATGCAATAAGAAGAATGCTAAGGGGTTAGTTAGAAATGAGAAGCACAAGAGGATACAAACACATCATACACATAATCTATCTAAAGAGAAGTGTTTCCACTCAAGGGAATACATAATCCACCTCCCTCAAGAGGATTTACATAAAGCCTTGCAGAATAAGAAGGCAAAGAAACCTTACTACCAAACTCTAGTTGGTGGCGCAACCCTTCTTCCAAACATGCAATGAGCTTCAACAGGATAGACTCAAGATCTTGTTTCTAAGTGTACCAAAATCCTTTCCAAAAAGTAATCAACAAGTGTTTTGAAAGAAAAATGAGAGTAAGGCCCATAGCACGATGTATGCCCCCACCTTAAAGTGATTGCTAACTCCATCAGGGAGTAATTTCCTTTAAGGTAGAGTGAGGAAGAAATATAAAACAAGCATGAGAGATTTCTCAAAGAACATGCCCAAATGATGTGTTTTCAAAAGCTACATCACAACAAGGGGTTGCCCCCAGGATGAGCAAACCAAGGTGATGCTTATAGGCATGATACACAATGGCTTGTGTAGTCATGGTATGACGCCGAGCATTGTAACAAGGTGTCACATAGATATGAATATGATGGAAGAAATATCACATTAGAGTATACATAAATTGAATAATGAAAGGATTCTAAATCATCCAAGAAAAATAAAACAAATTATACATCACAACATATAGAAGAATGAAGATACATATAGAGGAATGACACAATGCATTCATTCTCCTTGTACCTTTGTGCTAACAAGGGTGCCAAGGGAGAACTAACAATCAGCAAAACATCACAATATGGGGATAACAATACATACAAGCATAACATAAATGAGAAGAAGGGACCACTCTTGCGAATCAGCCTATAAAAAATTATCCCCTCCCAACTTGATTATTAAAAAAATGGATGGAGGACAAGATGCTCTAAGGACTACATCAAGTGTGGTGAGAAGTTCTAGAGCCAAACCTTTTTCGAAGTTGTTGAATTTTGTCACCCAAGACTTGGCATTCCTTAATGGAATGGCCAAGTGCTCGATGATATACATAGTAAATTGGTATTGAATGATTATTATGTAGAATGTTTTTGTGTGTTGGAGGAGGAAGAGTGATTAAGTGATCTTTGAGTAGACTCGGAAACATACTCTCTTGTTGAGATAGAAGAGAAGATATAGGTGTAGGAAGCAACCCTCGTTGTTGTGAACATGGTGGAGAGAACATAGGAGAAGGCTAAAAACCTAAACCTACTTTAGACAAGTGTAGTGTTGGTTCCACAGGTTCCTTAATTCATTATTCTTTTCATCCTAACCCATTCCCATTGTATCCTTGTTTAGAAATAATTTTGAATCCATGCCCATAATGCATATCTAAATCCAAAGGAAGAGGAGTGGTCATATGACTATCATTGTTGAAAGAAGAAGTATAAGGATCATACATTTGACCATGGTGAGGAGGGTCAATCTTTGTTTCAACAATCCCATGGGGGTTGAAAACTAAAGGGACCTCATCATTACCAAGACATGCATTATAATTAGATGATACTTTATCACAAATGGCCGTCATTTCTATAGAAGGAGGATCTTCATCAATTTTAAAGGTTCCATCATCACTAATCTTGAGTTTAAGCTTTATAGGAGTAGGAGATTGTATTGAAGAAATTTTATTTACATTCAAGATTTTTGGGTGTGAGGGCGAGACTTTATATTTACCCGCAAAGGAGGGTGTAAAATCTAATGAACTCCAATCATCACAAAAAAATGTATTCAAAGGACTGACACTATCTTGACCAATAATGTTATTAGCAGCGGAGAGTAGTGTTAAAGAAGGGATCAAACTACTTGAAGGAGTTTGATGTCTCGCTTCCATTTACAGGCAATTTTCTGAAGATGAATAAACTTTAATTTTATAAGGTTTGTTTTTGAAAATGAATTTTATTAAATGATGAAGGGTGGATGGGACTGCCCCCATGGCATGAATCCATAGTCTACCAAGAAGAAGATTGTATGAAAGAGAATTAGGCATGACATGGATAATGGTAGGCAATGTCACAAGTCTAGCCTTAACATCTAAGGTGATTGTACCTAGTGATTGTTTACAAACATTATCAAAGCCACGAATATTGATTTTATCTAGTTTGATGAAAGAGGTATAAATATTGAGTTTATGTAACAAGTATATGCCACAAACATTAAGACCTGATCCACCATCAATCATAGTGCACCTTACCCTCATTTTATTAATGGTGACGAATATCATAAGAGGTTCATATTGGTCTTTCACATCTATGGGAGGTAATTCATGTTGTTGAAATCAAGTATCGGATGTTGTCACATGCATACAAAACAACAGAGATGCTACATCATTCAGTCTAATAGAAGGTGGAATAACTACCTTTTTTAGGGCCTCTTGGAGCATTTTGTGGTATGTAGGTAATGTTTGCATTAAATCCTGTAGTCAGATCTTAGCCAAAGTAGCGCGGAGCTGCTCAACAAGATTGTATTTTTTACTAGTATATGGGGGAATACAATGTGCTTGAGGTAGGATAGGTTGAGAAGGTGGAAGAGATATGGGCACAATCAGTGCACGATTAATTTGCTTGTTATTGTAGGTGTTGTATGTGTGATAAATCACATTATTATGAGGTTGTTGCAGTTCACATTTTGAACACCTTGATTTCTTTGAGTAATTTGTTATGCATAATTGAGAATGTAACTCAGGAGTCGAGGTGGTGTTGGATCACCTTGAACCGTAATCACTAGTTTAGATATAAGAGGTGAATTGTACTTATTCACTATCCCTTTAGTGGGTGGAATAAGTCTATTAATGATAATTAAATTGACACTATTTTCCTTTTGAGTAAGCTCAACATCCATCCTTGAGGGATTTAATGTGAGAGACCACTCTTCATCCACTAATGCTTCATCTTTTGAAGGGAGAGAATTGGAATGAAGGGAGGGTAAAGTGTTGTTAATAAAATTGTTGATGATGGTATCTTTAGTTATTTCCAATGGGTTTCGACATGCAACAAAGGAGGAATATTAAGGTTCTTCACATCCTTAGTGATATCCAAGGTACTTGAACATTCAATCAAAGGAGGAAGATCAAGGGTCTTCACATCCTTAGTGATATCCATGGTACTTGAATATTCAACCAAAGGAGGAAGATCCACAGGATGATCCATAGAAACCTCATGTACTATGGTATACATAGAAGTAGTATGCTCAACATCAGCTATTTCCACATTTGTAGAAGAGAGATTAAAATGAAGATAAGGTAAAGTAATGTTAAGGAATGTTTCAATGATCTCATCCTCTTGTGCCAAAATGTCTTTATTTTTGGGAGAGGGTTCCAAACCATAGGGTGAAGTAGGAAAAGATAAGTCACCATCATATTCCTTAGAGATGATGCCAATGGTATTTGTAGTAGAAGAAGAACCATCACGATCATCTTTCTCATGACAATTCATAGAGATGAATTCAGTAAGATCTTCTAATATCGAAGGATATACACCCATGAGAGTCATGAAGCTATCAAAATCAGATATATAACAAAGGATTTCATATATATAATATTTAGAAATGTCAATATCATACATGAATGCTATGTGACTTAATACATAAGGATGCATATTAATGAATTTAGAAAAAAATTCAAAATCTATAATGTATGCATACAAAGATTCCAAAGATGAACAACAAGGAGAATCCATAATGAAATGTCTTGTATTATATATGAGAATATGATATGGAAAATAAATGTACAATCAGATCTATTCATTAATGAAGTACCACCAATATGAAAATAAGATTGTAATCAAAGACCTACAATTGCAAGAGATCGAGGTCTTCCAAAAATGTGATATTCTTGGTAACCATAACAACTAAGTCTTGTAAATGTAGGATGTGTAGTATGTGCAAAAGATATGCCTAAATAACTTATCCACTTAAATACAACAAAGATTTACAGAACTTTGCTTTGATGAAGATGCAGTAAATGCAAGACTTTCTAGGGTTTACTATCAAAACCCTAAATTTTAAATACTTACTTCCTAAACCACAATTTTTTGATGCAAGAATTTATTTTTTTGAACACAAATGATATTTATGACATGCTACAGAAATGAAAGATCAGATTTGAATAACTAATCAGCAGCAAAATCTGAAACAAGGGTTTTACTCCACAAATCCTAGGTGCAAGACTAGCTAGTTTTTCAAAAACTGCAACTTTTTTTACAAAAAACTAGAAAACAACATGTTTAAATGCAAGATGCATGATTATGAAATGAATAATTTCTATTATTCAAATAATATCTGATGTACAAATCATAAATTTAATTCATGCTATGATGGTCTAAGTTTATTACATGCAAATAAGGCAACAACTATTCTTCTTTCAAGATCTATAATGAAATGTTTGTTTTTCCAATTTCAAATGCAAGAAAGAAATATCATAAATGTGAAGGGGTAAAACAAATGATATCACTTATACCAACCTAAGAATGCATCAAGATCTAAAATGAAACACTAATCTGCAACCCCTAGTTTGAAGATTAGCTAGATTTCTTAGAAATGCAAGGTTTTTGCAAACCCTAGTTTTAAAACTATGCACACTTTAGCTATGTAGGTATGAAAAATGAACAATTAACTCAAATATAATTAGATCTATGGAAGAAAACAACTCAGATTTGAAGTAAGAAGGATTCCAAAGTGCAAGAAGTGTCAGGTTCACCAAAATGTTTAATAGAAAAGAGAGACTTAGCCTAACAAGGTTAACTAGGTCAAACCCTCTTCTATTAAATTGGAACACAAACCGAGCTTGGCTTCTACCCAAGAAGGAGAACCAAACTACAGGGGTTTTGTCCCTTTGTTTTATAGAGAAGTGTCAACCAAATCCAACAAAATCTAACCAAGCAAAGTAGGGGAAAATATCAAACTCTAGTTGACAAAGATTTAATCATAATAGACTGTAGGAAATAGATATCACAAATATAACACCACAGTGGGGATCAGAGGGAAGAATAGAACCTGGATCCAAATTTGGGAGCCCAAAAGACCAGGGCACTTGGATGCCCTAGAACCTGATTAGGGTTTTGCAAAATGTTAAGTTTCCTGTGTTTTCATCCTTCTGTGTTCTTGCTTCCTATAACTTATTTTCTACAAATTCTTCCAGATGCTACTTGCACACACACAAGAAGGAAAATGGTTGGGTTCTATTTAGGAGCTTGCCTAAGTCAAGCTCCATGAATGGTTTTCCCACCTCCACAATAGCAATGATGAGATCTCAAAGAGTGTGTTCCCTAGGAGGGTAGAGGTGAATCTGAAGTAGAATGGAATACTAGAACAAAGCATGAAGGAAAGGAGCCACCATGAGCATGGAAACCCTAGATTGCTTGAAGAGGCATCACAAATTGACTCAAGAATTTGGTGTAGCCCATAGAAGTAGAGAGATCTTCACAAGACCTACAATAAATTAGTGTTGTAGCAATAGTCCACCATATAGAGCTTTAGAGAAGAATAGAAAGCATGAGAGAAAAAGAGAGAGAGTGCAAGTGTGCCTAGATTGCTTAGATGTTCAAATGAATAAACTAACTTTCTTATATATGCATTCCCATTAATTTTTAGATAACTAAACCAAATGAGGCTGACATGAGAAACCATTTGACATGCTTAAAGCCGACATACCATCAATCTAGCACTAGTATAATTTGAAAAATAAATGACTACGTGACTAAAACTTTTAGTCACAACAACTAAAAATGACTAAATTCTACTTTTTTTTGCAACTCAGCTATAAATGAATAAATTAATGACTAATTTGGTTGTCGACTAAAAAATTATTTAGTCATACAAATAAAAATGACTAAATAGTTAGTCACGCAAATACAAATTAGACAAAATTTTAAAGAAATATTTTGGGAAATTATTGGTGGGAGTGTATTGCACGTGATTCATTATTCATTGAATTCCTCATTTTGTTAGTTGGTTAGCCTGGCACTGAGGAATTTTGGGTTATAGTAGCTACTTGCATGGGTTATAAATCTTGTTTGGAGAGGACCTGGAGACTTTTGAAAAGACAGGCAAGGAATTCAGAGTTTGTTGCAATGAATTTGAAGTCAGCAAGGCCCTCTGCAGTGAAGTCAAATTTGGGGATGCCCTCTATAGTGAATTCAGAGGTAATTCAAAACCCTCATTACATTAAACACAAAATATATAGATTTCTGATTGATAACTTATAGTAGTTACATAGGAAACTAAGTACTAGAACCATACAGGTAGTTTAGGGTTTAGGGGACTGTTTTTTCATTAATTTCCTCTATGCATTTTGGAGCATATGGGAATTGAAATTGTAACTCAAGTGAAACACCACCTTCTTCTAGTCATTGGAAGAATTCCATATCCTTAAAGTGCACAGAAAAACTGTAGAATTGGCACTGGGGCTTTTATTTATGAATTCAACCCGAATGCCATTTCCTAATGCCTCCATAAAATTTTGTTAAGCCAACTCTAGTTCATCACACTCAACATGAAGAACCCCAATGTTGTTTAACAATTTAATGGATACTTCTTCCATGCTCTTCTTCAGAAGAGACTTTGTTGTCTTAAGAGAATCTAAGGCTGCACTGGGGTCTGACGATATGAATAACTCACCCATCTTGATAAATGTATGGGAATCACGTGGATCTACATGTGAGTTGCCTTTCTTAAAATTTCCAAAGCCTTCTCTGTCTGTCCTTGCTGAGCATATATATGGCCTACAACTTTCAAGCTCTCACAATTCTCATGGTGGACCTCCAGAACCTTTTCAAAATTTGAGAGAGAACTCTTGAGATCTCCCGCCTTCAATTGAATCTGTCCACAAAATCCTATGGCCTCTAGCTTTCCTTGACTGATGCCATGTAGTAGCAGCCAGTGGTGTCATAATCACCTTTACTATGATAAGATCATGCAAGATTATAATATGAATGAGATTTCATGAGAGGGTGGTCAGTTGAAACCAGAGCTATCTCAGTCAACTATTCCACAAGAAAATGCTTCCCTGTGAAGAAAAAATGGTTTGCTAAATGATTCAATGTCATTGCATAGTACGGGTATAATTCAAAGGCTTTATGCATCTTTTCCATTCCTTCATGAACACTACCTTTTTCACTAACTATGAGAATCCTACAAGTAAAAAATACACAAAACTAACCATAGAGATTTATGTAGAGGCAGAACATCATTTCCTAATGCCTCCATAAAAGTTTGTTGAGCTAACTCTAGTTCATCACACTCAAAATGAAGAACCCCAATGTTGTTTAACAATTCAATGGGTACTTCTTCTCTACTCTTCTTTAGAAGAGACTTTGGCGTCTTAAGAGAATCTAAGGCTTCCCTAGGGTCTGACGATATTAATAACTCACCCATCTTGATAAATGGCGTCTTAAGAGAATCTAAGGCTTCCCTAGGGTCTGACGATATTAATAACTCACCCATCTTGATAAATGCATGGGCATCACGTGGATCTATGTGAGTTGCCTTTCTTAAAATTTCTAAAGCCTTCTCTGCCTGCTCTTCCTGAGCATATATATGGCCTACAACTTTTAAGCTCTCACAGTTCTCAGGGTGGACCTTGTTGTGTGGTTACACAACACGCCCCATTTTGACTTGGCAAAACAGGGACCCAACTTTTGTTCTGGTTTGTGTTGTCTACTTTCTGGCGGTTTGGTAAAAAATAGGTCAGATGCATCATCATCATGAAGGTCAGGATGAGGTAGGTCATCATCATGAGGTTAGTTTGTCAAAATTCATATTTTGTTTCTATGACCTCATGGTTAGAAAGAGCTTGAAATTTCATGCAGGTTTGCCTTTTACATCACTTGAAAATTCGTCCATATGAGGGAGTTATGTACAGTCAAAGTTTTGGTCAAACCTGATAATTGCTGTATGATGAACATCATCATCATGATATTTGAAAAGCCCCGATAATATCCTGAGGTCAAAATATCCGGACGTCAAGTTTAAGTCGTAGTAATCTTTTCCCGTCGAGCGGTCTTTTGTATCGCGAAAGGTCATCATCATGATCTTACTCTATCACCTGATAAAAATCATGCAGTCCCGAAACATCTGGACGTCAATCTTAAGTGATAGTGTGTTTTACCCGTCAAGCAACCTTGGGCACATCGCGAGCATCATGATATTCTAACATCACCCGATATTATAATATCATGCTGATGATCATCATCACCCTACTTAAGAAACCCACCATCTACAAAATTTGCACGCGCACGTCAAAGTCCTGGTGATCGTCATCATCAGGATATTTTTTATGGCAGGATCACATTTCGTAATATCCTCCTGATCTCCTTTTGCGTGATCATGATGATCACCTTATCTTTCGAAGCGGAGGGTGATATTTCATTCCTAAGTCATGTTGAACAAGATCATCATGATCTTGTTCGTCTCTCCCACATTTCGTATTATCCTCCTGCCGAGAAGTATAAACTTTTACGGATATGATGATGACGATGATGTCACCATCACCTTTCTCCTTCGGCAGGATATTTTCCAAGGCGTGATCCTGTTCGCCAATATGATGATGACGATGACGTCATGTTTTAAGATTAACGAAGGCCACGGATATCCTGATGACATCATCTGGACATTCAGCAGGATCATATTTTAGATCACCCAGTGCGGATATGATGATGATGATCATCATCATCCTGATCTTTTGAGAAGATCACCTTGGCCGCGAAGGGGTCATACTGCATTCATGACCCGATCATCTTCCTTAGAGGTGACCCGATATTCCATTTATCTCCTGATCTTAACGAAACATGACGGTGACGTCATCTTTTGCCTTTTCATGAAGCCTGATGATGACGATGACGTCACCATGATTTTCCTTTCCTCGGCAGCAGGATCATATTCCAAATCCTCCTGTTTGTCTTCATCATGATGATGATGATGATGTCTTTCTTTCCCCAATATGCAGAAGTGAAACATCCTGATGTGCTTTTCATCAGAGCATTCGGAAAGGAGGAGCATCATATTTCGTGATATCCTGCAGCTAGATAGAAGACATAGAGTTGGGCATCATCATGATTTTTGATGTAGATATAACTGTTGCCATCGGCCAAGTCTAAATTTTTCACCCTGATCATATGTGGTCGCACCGACGCGAATATGATGATGACCCGAAACATTCAAACAGAGCATGCAAAGCCAGATGTGAAGTAATTTGTTGAGAGCGGTTATTTCCTTGTATATTTTGAGATGCATGATCATATTTGAACCTGATACACATGGAAATGGGCGGGAAAACATGAGGTGATAGAAATTTAAAAGCCCGACTACCTGATTTTGGTCAACGAGGGTTGACCTGGTTGTTTTATGCTGTTTATGCATTTAGTGCATATTTTCCACAGGTAAAGCCTGATTGCCTGTAGCTGCACATTGGGAGGTATGTTTAATAAAATGTTTACTTCCTGTTGTTTATCCACATGATGATGAACTTAATGTTTGTCTGTTTATTTGCAGGAAGTCATGATGCTGCTGCTGAAGCTGAGTATTGAAGTCATGATGCTGTTGCTGAAGCTGAGCATTGAAGTCATGATGCTGTTAGAGCTGCTGCTGGAGCTGAGCATTACAAAGTTGCGCATGGAGGCAACATGAGCCAGAAATGAGGAGGATGTTGTCAAATATGCTGTTCGCCAGCTGGAGACCGAATCAAGTTGAAGATGCTGGAATATTCTGTGCCAGCTGTGCATTTGCTAACTGACGAAGCATGTGCTTTTCATCTGGACCATTGTTTGTTATGAGAAGATCCTGATCCTTGGATCGTTGTAACCATTTTTTGGCAGTTGTTCTATATAAGAGCCAGAGCTTGTCATCAAATAGGAGGAGGAATACATTAGAATACACAGACGCATCTGGCGCAAAAAGTCAATTACTGTAGAATCAATTAAGAGATCGGATTACTGAGACTAGTGAGGATAGAATTGTTGAAATGTCAAGATTCTTTCTTCAGATCACTGTAAATGTACCTGTTCTTGAGCATACTGAATGGATATGAAGTTCCAGATTACATCCTAATTGTAAATTTTACGTAATCTTTCTGTTGATTTCTGGATATGTACTGGTGAATGCTGTGTTCAACTGGAAGCGCTTTCATTTCATTACATGTTGTCAACTTTTCCTTCGAAGATTTGCACTAGATCATGCGGATTTGTGGAATGTCCTGGTGAAGTATGATTTCTAGTTTTCCTTCTTTTCATTGCATGTATGGGAGCTTGTATGTGGATCAGTGATCTAAGTCCAGTAGTTTTGGGAATCTCATTCTTTAACCCTTTTTCTTCTTTTAATTTCATAAATTCATCACCATAACTGCAAATCATGATAAATAACAAGCAGAACAGGGAAATATGCTGATATCCCGTAGGTAACTGAAAATCATTAGCATATTTGAGTTAAATGCATGTATTATTGAAAATATCATGCAAAGAATCATAAATAATGATAGAAATCATGCAAATATCAGCCTGTAGGCACATTATTTGACTAAATTCATAGTGCAGAGGTAGAATTGTTGGAGACTTATGCAGAGCAAACATCCAGAGCAGGATATTTGAAGATAATGATGATGAACTTTGCAGAAACACGTAAGGCCCCTGAATGGAAAACAGCAACACACATCAACCACTGAGTAACGTCAGTAGATTAAGACCTAATCAACGGAGACTTGGGATCATGAATTCTTTGAATTCATCGTATCTTTCAAGATGAGTAAAGGTTGTTGTGTAACTTTTATTCTATGTTTGCGAATGACTAACATCATGACCAACATAAATTGGCGCTAGAAGGAGGGCGAAGAATACAAGAAATCTTGTTCATTTGAAGTGATATCCCCTGCCTCTGTTTATCAGCCCGCTTTTGCTAACATATCTGCAGGTCCGTCGCTCTTAACGCAACATAAGATCACGATCATCATCAGCATTTTCAGGTTTGATGACGTATAAGAGTAAGGTAACCTCAGATCGTCTGTGAATTTCATCAAATTACGTAAATATTTACTGTGAGAAGTTTGTATATGCACCTTCTATGTAAAGATTTCCTGATCTCACATAAATATTGCAAGCTTTACTGTAGATTTCTTTAAATTCACTAATATTGGCCAAAGATGCATAAATTTGTTCAAGCTTTGATAATTTGAGCCTTAAACACGTGAAATCTTGTGCTACGGGTCAGAATATCCCAGTATCCTGTCATATTTGCAGCGTCTTCGCAAATATTGCGTAAATATTTAGTCTGAGTTGCCATCTGACTGCAAATATCACCTCATCCGGTGGAATCTAGCCAATATTTGCAAAGTTCCAGCCAATTTGCCTCCAAATCGAGAAATCCTGGCTCACAGGATAAATACCAGGTCTAGACATAGTGAAATTTTTGAAGAATTGCCTGTTAGAGGTTTTAGACCTAGGACTGTGGACATTCACCATACTCCAGGGTCTGGTACGTCTAGAGCTTCACCAGGACCTCCTCCTGTAACTCCTGTTGGTTTGCAAATACCTTCCGGTATATCCGTGACACCTCCGGTTCAACCTCAGGGTGTGCCTTTAGTCCAACCTCAGCCAACTGCACCACCAGCTCAGCCCCCTCAGGTTGCAATGTCTTTCTTTGCAGCAGAGTCACCCTTGACCTTTACTGCATATCATGAGTTACCAAAGTATCCAGACAAACTTTGTCCAAAATACCATCCTTATCAGGATGCTGATGATCATATCAGGACGTTTAAAGAAGCGTGATGCAGAGCCAGAATAGAGCATCAGGACGTGGTGTGCAGATTATTTCCTTTTTCCTTAGGGGAAGAGGCTTATAATTGGTTCATCAGTCTTGGCCAATCTTCTGTCGGTTCGTGGGCTGTCTTAGAGAAAGCTTTTCTTGACAGATTCAAGGTTCCTATTGATCCATCAATGAATTACCACATGTTTGCCACAATTAAGAGATTTGAGAATGAACCTATTGCAAATTTCAATGCTAGGTTCCAGAAAATGTTGTCTAAGCTAGTTGCCCCATATGTGGTGGCTGATGATGCTGCTAGGAGTATTTATTATTCAGCCCTGGATCCATTAACCTCCATGTTCATCAGGAGAACACATCCTGAGATCACCACATTGATAGGAGCTTTTTAAGAAGCTATCAAGGTAAATCAGCAGCTGATACCTGCTCCTACGCCTAATATAGCATTCCCTACTTTGCCTGGCGTACAATCACAGTATCCAGCACCATATCCTGCAGCTTATCCTTCACAATATCCTGCACAATATCCAAATGGATCATTGATGCCCTCAGCAATCATGCCTGCACCTTTGCAAGTACCTCCATTGAGTATTATGCCTCCTCCTAATGGAAATGGCCAATTGCCACAATATCCGGCACATACTCAGACACCTCAGGGTACAGACCTATCCCACAATAACCATGGATCTTCCTTTTTCCAGCCTCAGACTGAAAATGTAGTGGCCAAAACTCAAGAAGAGAAAGAGGAAATCAAAGAAATTTCTGCTCAACTGAGAAAACTCACCACAGAAGTAACACACTTGAGAAACCAAGGGTTTTATTCACAGTCAGGTCAGAATAGGAGTTATTCCAATGACAGACCAAACTACCCTGACAGAGGATATAACAACAATAACTTCAACAATAGTGCTGGAAATAATAATAATCCTCCTAGGCAGCCCAGAGTGTGGAACTCCAGGCCAAATAATGGTTCATTACCATCACCCCTAGACAATCAGCCTCCTGGTGAAGCCAAACAGACTACTAGAGTCAATCTTGCTGAAGCAGCCCTTACCAATTGGTGCAGGATCCACAATATCAATGCACATGCAGAATTAGATTGTCCACAATTTAGGATTGCTGCCAGCATTTTTCAGACTGAAGTGTCTAATACTTCTGGAAATCCACCTCAGGCAGAAGGAAATGAAATAGTTCCTTGTGGATATGACTTAGCTTTTTTGCTGGAAACGTACACTAATCAGCCTCATCAGGATTATAATCAGACCTGTGAAGAATCTGCCCTAACCTTTGAAGCAAACTATATCTTCCCCTTCGAGGATGAAAACGAACCTACAAGAGAGCATGAGGAAGTACATGCATACCAGCAGCAATACCCTGGTAAGCATAATTATAACCTGAGAAGTAATGCCAACAGACCTGCGGGTCCATTGACATCATCTCTACCTCCAAACAACTTCAACACACCCCCTGATCCTAAGGCTAGCAATAACCCTGGGTTCCCTAAGGTGAATGCTCAATACTTGTCTCCTCAAAACACAGTAACAAAAGTCGCAAATGCACCTCATGAGTCTGACAAGTTAGTCAGTTATTTGGCTAATGAAATGAAGAAAGTCAAGATCAGCCTGTCCCTATCTGAGTTATTGAAAACTCCTGCCATCAAAAAGGCATTCATGAAGTCGCTAGATGATCCTGCTCCTAAAGAGGATAGTCATCTTTCAGGTCAATTCAGTAGCAGAGATCATGCTGCTAAAGATAATACTGTCAAGCCCAAAGTGTCAGCCACAGTCCAAGCTGCTGAAACCTCCCACATGACCTTGTATAGAGACAAGACTGAATCACCTCCGTTTCTCCTCACCATAAGAATGTTCAGTAAGAACTTGCACAACTGCTTGGTTGATTCAGGAGCCTCAACGAATGTTATGCCTTTGTCAATATGCAACGCATTAGGACTGCATCCTGCTAAATCCTTAAAGAAGGTCACTCAACTGGACAAGACAGAAGTAAGTGTCGTAGGAGAACTGACTCACATTCACATGCAGCTAGCGTCTGATCCTAGGATCCAGTATTACATTGACATTCAGGTAGTTGACATACCTGATACATACGGGATGTTGCTTAGCCGGGACTGGTCTAAAATGCTTAACGGATACATGTCCACAGACTTCAGTCACATGTGGTTGCCATGGAAAGGTATACCTAATCAGATCAGGATTGATGCTGAGCCTAGGATGAAACATATGATCACGGAATATAACAGAACAAATGAGATCATGTATGTAAACGTAGAACCTGGAGTTTATCACATCAGGCCGCAAACTGTTAAAATAGAAGAGGTCCTGATGCTTGATGTTCATCATCATCATGATAATGAATATCATGAGGACATGCTGAATATGGAGGTTGGTAATAATCCTGATAATGAAAATGAAATAGATCGCTTCAGAGATTTTGAGATGCATTTATCTACTCAGATAAAACGTTGTCAGTTATTAAATATACCTGCTAATGACATTTTGATTGATGGATGGTGCAGATTACATGGCGAAGCACACTCAGAAAAGACTTGTGAACCATGCTTAGACATGGTGATACTGGAGCAGACGTATAGTGAAGCATCATCATCATATTCCGAGGTGAGTGCTACATCTGATGATGATGATGATACTAATTTTTATCTGTCTTCTGCAGGAACAGAGGCTCCGACGGATCCTGATGAGGATCATATCCGAAAAATAGAAGAGATCCTGGTGTCCAATCAGACGAATGATGCGAGAAAGGAAAGGATCACTCCTGGTAGTGATTGCTTCATGGAACCTGATTACGAGTTGTCTGATGAAGACAAAGGCAGTGACCTAACGAAGTTTGAACAATTTCTGGTACAAGAAATAGAAAAGATGACACAACAGTGTAGATCTCCCCGGGAGGTTTTAATTAAAGGTTGGTGTAGGCTGCATGAGGTGCCTCACTCAGAAACAACTTGCTCACTGTGCTTACACATTTTGAAGAAGCATGCAGCTGTATGTGCTGAACATCATCCTCCTGCTAGGATGGAAGAGAAAACAGAAAAGCCATCAGGCTCATCAGATAAAGGAAAGAAGAAACTTGAAGATGACACCCCCAAGTTAAAGTGGATATCAGGCGGAGCAGCAGCCAGAGCTGCAAAGAAAAAAGAAAGTTCAAGTAAATGTCCTGCTGAAGATAAGCCTTGGATCCTGAGGTTTGATGGATCCAAATCCAAGCAAGGTTCTGGAGTAGGGATTGACCTTATTGATCCATCAGGGAAATCCCATTTAGCAGCTTACAGACTACAGTTCCCCTGCACCAATAATGTCACAGAGTATGAAGCTCTGATTCATGGACTGTTGTTTGCTCATAAGAAGAAGGTGAAGATCCTGCATGTCTTTGGAGATTCAGAACTAGTTGTGAGGCAAGTACGAGGAATTTACTCTTGTAACTACAGAAAGCTGTCAAATTATAGACATCGTGTGTGGGACCTGATTGAAGACTTTGATGCCTTCAACATCGTTCACGTGCCAAGAGAACAGAACCAAAGGGCAGATGCACTTGCTCAGGCCGCCAGTACGCTGGAACCGCTGTCTATATCTGGTCTGAAGAGATTTTCAGTAGAATTGGTGTCAGTACCTTCGGTACCTGACAATGTGACTAATCTCCAAGTGTTTGATGATGATCAGCACATCCTGGACTTCATATCAAACAGAGACGTATTTGAAGCTCAGATCATAGATGAGAATGGTATGGAAGATCATGTCTGGGAAGAAGATGAGATATTAGAATTGCCTAGCAACACAATTCCCAAAGGTATGATTGAATTAGAAAGAGCATTTGATCTAGATAATATGCTTAAACATAAGGATCTGCCTAAGGCAGATGGAGGTCAATATTCACAAGTGAATATTGGACAAGCTGATGACAAGAGAAATGTCTTGTTGGGTAAGGTTTGTACACCTGAAGAGTTTGAAGGAATAACTCAGACCCTTAAGGATTATATACATGTAATTGCATGGACTTATGATGAGCTAAAGACGTATGACACTTCTGTCATAACTCATACTATACATCTCAAGCCAGATGCAAAACCTTTCAGACAGAAGCAGAGGCCAGTCAATGCTCTGCTTGAGCCCATCATCCTTGAAGAGGTCAAGAAATTGTTAAATGCCCGGATAATATTTCCTGTAAGGCACTCCACTTGGGTGGCAAATCTGGTGCCAGTCAGAAAGAAGAATGGAGACATCAGATTGTGTGTAGATTTCAGGAACCTAAACAGAGCATCAGAAAAGGATAATTATCCTTTGCCCTCTTTGGATGAAGTTCTGCAGATGGTAAATGGAGCCAAGATGATGTCCTTCTTGGATGGTTTTTCAGGATACAACCAAGTGATGGTTGATAAAATTGACAGATTGAAAACTGCCTTCACCACAAAGTGGGGGATATTTGCATATAGACGTATGCCATTTGGACTGATAAATGCTGGAGCCACATTCCAGCAAGCAATGGACATATCCTTCAGAGGCTTAATAGGAAAATGTATAGTCATCTACATGGATGACCTGACAGTATTCTCCAAGGAAAGAGGAGATCATGTTGCTGATCTCAGAAGTGTACTGAAGAAGTGTGAAGAATATGGAATATCTTTGAATCCCAAGAAGTGCATATTCGGGGTCACAACAGGAAAGTTACTAGGCCACCTGATCACAGAAGATGGGATTATCATTGATCCTGACAGGGTGGAATCCATTATGAAGTTACCACTTCCAGGAAGCAAAAAGGAACTTAAATCTTATTTTGGTAAGATAAATTTTGTAAGGAAGTTCATCACCGGCTTTGCTGAGATTGTCAGACCACTGAATGCTATGCTGAAAAAGGATGCACAAATTGAGTGGACACCAGAAGCCAGAGCTGCCTTTGAGGATATAAAGAAGGCCATTTCAGATGCTCCTATCCTCATTAGTCCAGATTACACAAGAGATTTCTACATCTACTCATTTGCTTCAGAACATACCTCTGCAGCAGTGTTAACTCAAAGAAATGAAGATAAAGAAGAGAAACCAATTGCCTTCATGAGCTGTCCTTTCAGGGATGCTGAGTTGAGATATGTGGATGTTGAAAGACAGGCACTTGCATTAGTCAGAGTAGTAAAGAAATTCAGACATTACATACTAAGAAGTAAGGTGATTGCTGTGGTACCAGATGCAGCAGTAAAGATGCTGCTGATGCAGAGTGAACTTGGTGAAAAAAGGGCCAAATGGATTATGGTACTACAAGAATATGACATGGAGATCACACCAATGAAGCTGGTAAGAGGACAAGCTCTGAGCCAGATGATATCTGAAACTGATCCGAATATCATCAGTCAGCAGTATGTGATCAATGAGAAGGACAATAAAGAATGGTATTCAGACATCAGGCACATCCTGATCACTGGAAGATGTCCTTCAGGAATGCAAGCCTCCCAGAGAAGAGCCTTAAAGATAAGATCCCAGAAGTATATGATGAAGGGAGGAACCCTGTTTAAAAAGAATTATGAAGGGATATACCTGAGATGCTTAGAGAAACCAGAAGCCAATAAAGTTTTGACAGAGTTACATGACAAGTTTGGAACGACGCACGGATCAGCGTTGGCCACAACACACGCAATCCTCAGAGCAGGATATTACTGGCCTACAATTTTTAAAGACACGGCTGATCATGTTAAATGTTGTCATGTTTGCCAGGTTGCTGCCAACAGAGAAAAATATGCTGCACAGCCATTGCAGCCAGTGATGGAAGAGCGCCCATTTGCACAGTGGGGCATGGATTTCATAGGACCGATCAATCCTCCGTCTTCCTCAGGACATAGGTATGTACTAACAATTACTGATTATTGTACCAGATGGACTGAGGCTATCAGCAGCAAAACTTGTACTGCTGATGATGTCATTAAATTTCTGGAAAGCAACATTGTCACCAGGTATGGAATTCCTTATGCATTGGTAAGTGATAATGGTTCTGCCTTTATTTCCACCAAATTGTCAAGTTGGGCTTTTGATCATGGGATCATACTTAAGTTCTCATCCAACTATTATCCCCAGGGAAATGGATTAGCAGAATCCACCAATAAGAATTTACTGAGTATCATAAGAAAATTGATAGAGAAAAATCCCAGGGAATGGAACTCATTTCTGAAATATGCCTTATGGGTAGACAGAACTAGAATGAAAATTGCATTAGGAAACTCACCCTTCCAATTAGTGTATGGAGTAGATCCTATCCTCCCTGTAAACCTGAAAATTCCTACTCTGTAGTTTGCCCAAGAATATTTAGGCATAGACAATAAACAGGAAGTCAGGTTGCTTCAGTTGATGCATCTGGAAGAAAAACGAAGTCAAGCAATTGACCAATTTGCAAAACATCAGGCTGTTGTCAAACGCTGGTTTGACAAGAGAGCCAGAATTAAAGCTTTCAGGATATCTGATTTAGTCCTGATGTGGGATAAAGCCCATGAAAGGAAAGGTGATCATGGTAAGTTTGATAGACTATGGATAGGTCCCTTTCAGATTTCTGAAATTTTAGGAGACAGCATTTATAGGCTTAAGAACCTGACAGGTGAGGATGTCCCATTGCCAGTCAATGGACAATTCCTCAAACATTATTTCCAGGCCTGAGTGACTTCATGACAGTCTCATGTATCATGTTGTATATTTGTATAGTGTCTCATGTATCATATTGTATATTTGTATAGTTGTTTGTACAGTTTGCTTGTTGTTGTTGTTGTCTTGTTGGTTGGGACCTTGTTCTGGTAAGTCAGGATGATGCACTTCATCACCCTAAGAAAATAACTAAATTGTAAGGATTCAAGTGATGAGGTCACATTTAAATATAGGTTATGATTCATTCTAAGAAGTACTCATGATCAGGTTTATGATGTCTTTTCATCAGGGTGCTTTTTCTTGGTCAAAGTGAATCAAACACAATGAAACACCTAACAGCCTTGGGCTTGTTGAAGATATGAGTATAGGTGTTAAGTGAAAAATCTAAAGGGACTCCCTTGCTACCAATACAATCTCCAACCTAAAGCTACAAGTGACTACACCTTGTACAAATGAGCTGACATGATGATATCAAATTTAAATTTTTAAAGGAAAATCAGAAACGAAATAAAATTAGGCCATCTAAGTAACTCTACCAGGGCTATGGACACCTGCTGGCAGTGGAGCTCTACTTAGGGAGATTGTATAGATAACCTTGCCGGGGCTATAGACGCCTGCTGGCAGCAAGGCTCTATCCAGGTTGGCTATGAGGGATGATCTCCAACTATGTAGTTTAACACCAGTTACTTATGTTTTCAACTTACTTTCAAGATGAGGATAATTAATCATATGCACACACCTGATCCTTTGTTAGCTTTATCACCATAATGAAATTTTATCATTCAGAAGATTATGATGCTTACACTTAGACAGAATTAGAATACTATAGATGAATGTGATCACATCACTTGAATCATTGGAATTTGTTTATTTTCTTTGGTGGCAAGTTGTGTGGTTACACAACACGCCCCATTTTGACTTGGCAAAACAGGGACCCAACTTTTGTTCTGGTTTGTGTTGTCTACTTTCTGGCGGTTTGGTAAAAAATAGGTCAGATGCATCATCATCATGAAGGTCAGGATGAGGTAGGTCATCATCATGAGGTTAGTTTGTCAAAATTCATATTTTGTTTCTATGACCTCATGGTTAGAAAGAGCTTGAAATTTCATGCAGGTTTGCCTTTTACATCACTTGAAAATTCGTCCATATGAGGGAGTTATGTACAGTCAAAGTTTTGGTCAAACCTGATAATTGCTGTATGATGAACATCATCATCATGATATTTGAAAAGCCCCGATAATATCCTGAGGTCGAAATATCCGGACGTCAAGTTTAAGTCGTAGTAATCTTTTCCCGTCGAGCGGTCTTTTGTATCGCGAAAGGTCATCATCATGATCTTACTCTATCACCTGATAAAAATCATGCAGTCCCGAAACATCCGGACGTCAATCTTAAGTGATAGTGTGTTTTACCCGTCAAGCAACCTTGGGCACATCGCGAGCATCATGATATTCTAACATCACCCGATATTATAATATCATGCTGATGATCATCATCACCCTACTTAAGAAACCCACCATCTGCAAAATTTGCACGCGCACGTCAAAGTCCTGGTGATCGTCATCATCAGGATATTTTTTATGGCAGGATCACATTTCGTAATATCCTCCTGATCTCCTTTTGCGTGATCATGATGATCACCTTATCTTTCGAAGCGGAGGGTGATATTTCATTCCTAAGTCATGTTGAACAAGATCATCATGATCTTGTTCGTCTCTCCCACATTTCGTATTATCCTCCTGCCGAGAAGTATAAACTTTTGCGGATATGATGATGACGATGACGTCACCATCACCTTTCTCCTTCGGCAGGATATTTTCCAAGGCGTGATCCTGTTCGCCAATATGATGATGACGATGACGTCATGTTTTAAGATTAACGAAGGCCACGGATATCCTGATGACGTCATCTGGACATTCAGCAGGATCATATTTTAGATCACCCAGTGCGGATATGATGATGATCATCATCATCATCCTGATCTTTTGAGAAGATCACCTTGGCCGCGAAGGGGTCATACTGCATTCATGACCCGATCATCTTCCTTAGAGGTGACCCGATATTCCATTTATCTCCTGATCTTAACGAAACATGACGGTGACGTCATCTTTTGCCTTTTCATGAAGCCTGATGATGACGATGACGTCACCATGATTTTCCTTTCCTCGGCAGCAGGATCATATTCCAAATCCTCCTGTTTGTCTTCATCATGATGATGATGATGATGTCTTTCTTTCCCCAATATGCAGAAGTGAAACATCCTGATGTGCTTTTCATCAGAGCATTCGGAAAGGAGGAGCATCATATTTCGTGATATCCTGCAGCTAGATAGAAGACATAGAGTTGGGCATCATCATGATTTTTGATGTAGATATAACTGTTGCCATCGGCCAAGTCTAAATTTGTCACCCTGATCATATGTGGTCGCACCGACGCGAATATGATGATGACCCGAAACATTCAAACAGAGCATGCAAAGCCAGATGTGAAGTAATTTGTTGAGAGCGGTTATTTCCTTGTATATTTTGAGATGCATGATCATATTTGAACCCGATACACATGGAAATGGGCGGGAAAACATGAGGCGATAGAAATTTAAAAGCCCGACTGCCTGATTTTGGTCAACGAGGGTTGACCTGGTTGTTTTATGCTGTTTATGCATTTAGTGCATATTTTCCACAGGTAAAGCCTGATTGCCTGTAGCTGCACATTGGGAGGTATGTTTAATAAAATGTTTACTTCCTGTTGTTTATCCACATGATGATGAACTTAATGTTTGTCTGTTTATTTGCAGGAAGTCATGATGTTGCTGCTGAAGCTGAGTATTGAAGTCATGATGCTGTTGCTGAAGCTGAGCATTGAAGTCATGATGCTGTTAGAGCTGCTGCTGGAGCTGAGCATTACAAAGTTGCGCATGGAGGCAACATGAGCCAGAAATGAGGAGGATGTTGTCAAATATGCTGTTCGCCAGCTGGAGACCGAATCAAGTTGAAGATGCTGGAATATTCTGTGCTAGCTGTGCATTTGCCAACTGACGAAGCATGTGCTTTTCATCTGGACCGTTGTTTGTTATGAGAAGATCCTGATCCTTGGATCGTTGTAACAGTTTTTTGGCAGTTGTTCTATATAAGAGCCAGAGCTTGTCATCAAATAGGAGGAGGAATACATTAGAATACACAGACGCATCTGGCGCAAAAAGTCAATTACTGTAGAATCAATTAAGAGATCGGATTACTGAGACTAGTGAGGATAGAATTGTTGAAATGTCAAGATTCTTTCTTCAGATCACTGTAAATGTACCTGTTCTTGAGCATACTGAATGGATATGAAGTTCCAGATTACATCCTAATTGTAAATTTTACGTAATCTTTCTGTTGATTTCTGGATATGTACTGGTGAATGCTGTGTTCAACTGGAAGCGCTTTCATTTCATTACATGTTGTTGTCAACTTTTCCTTCGAAGATTTGCACTAGATCATGCGGATTTGTGGAATGTCCTGGTGAAGTATGATTTCTAGTTTTCCTTCTTTTCATTGCATGTATGGGAGCTTGTATGTGGATCAGTGATCTAAGTCCAGTAGTTTTGGGAATCTCATTCTTTAACCCTTTTTCTTCTTTTAATTTCATAAATTCATCACCATAACTGCAAATCATGATAAATAACAAGCAGAACAGGGAAATATGCTGATATCCCGTAGGTAACTAAAAATCATTAGCATATTTGAGTTAAATGCATGTATTATTGAAAATATCATGCAAAGAATCATAAATAATGATAGAAATCATGCAAATATCAGCCTGTAGGCACATTATTTGACTAAATTCATAGTGCAGAGGTAGAATTGTTGGAGACTTATGCAGAGCAAACATCCAGAGCAGGATATTTGAAGATAATGATGATGAACTTTGCAGAAACACGTAAGGCCCCTGAATGGAAAACAGCAACACACATCAACCACTAAGTAACGTCAGTAGATTAAGACCTAATCAACGGAGACTTGGGATCATGAATTCTTTGAATTCATCGTATCTTTCAAGATGAGTAAAGGTTGTTGTGTAACTTTTATTCTATGTTTGCGAATGACTAACATCATGACCAACAGACCTCCAGAATCTTTTCAAAATTTCAGAGAGAACTCTTAAGATCTCCCAGCTTCAATTGAACCTATCCCAGCCCAAAGTATGGCAACACAAAATCATGTGGCCTTTGGCTTTCCTTGACTGATGCCATGTAGTAGCAGCCAGCTGTGTCATAATCACCTTTACTATGATAAGATCATGCAAGATTATAATATGAATGAGATTTCATGAGAGGGTGGTCATTTGAAAAAAGAGCTATCTTAGTCAACTGTTCCACAAGAAAATGCTGCCCTGTGAAGAAAAAATGGTTTGCTAAATGATTCAATGCCATTACATAGTACGGGTATAATTCAAAGGCTCTACGCATCTTTTCCATTCCTTCGTGAACACTACCTTTTTCACTAACTGTGAGAATCCTACAATTAAAAAATACACAAAACTAACTGTTGGTGTTCCCAACTGATGATCTGAGTTTCCCTAAAAAGTTGTCATCTTTTATGCTTAGGATTTTTAGGTTAGTGGCCAATGAATAGGAGACAATTGCTTGTTCTCCTCTACACTTTAGACTCTGCTAGACCTAGGGAGTATTCCCTTACTTCAATATCAATATGACAAATCATTTTTCACTGGATATTGACACCTACAACAGATATGTTCTTCTAAATGCAAACCCAACTTGTATGACTGCTTCAAATTTGGATAGATTTGGGCATCACTTCATTTTATGGCTCTAAGAACAATTGACTACACCCTAAACCCTACTCCTAAAACTAATAAATTGATTGTTCTTTGTTTTTTTGTTTTACAATGATTATTTGATGATGGGTAATTTGTGAAAATAAGCCCAACTCTAATCGGTGTCAATCCTAGGGTTTGGAGCCAATTCCTTACAAATGCAAATTACTTCTTATAAATAGAACAAACATTCAGATTCAGAGGATTTATTATGTTCTTGTCTTACAAATAACAATCCAAGAATGGGTATTTCCAACAACTCTTCTTATAAATATCCCTGTTGCAAAACACATCTCTCCATATCTAACTCAAAGCATTTAAATCTATTCCTTGAATAGAAGCAACAAACCAGACATGCAATTAGCAAATGTATATTCAAGAATTTAGAAACCCTTAGTATCCTCATTCAAAAGAGAAATGCAAACAACGTAGGAGACAATTATTGGAAACACATGCTCAAAGGCATTTTTCATATATTGCAATCTGAAACTGATAAAAATGCTTATAGAGAAAATACATTCAAAATGCAATAAACTAAAACTTACAACTCAAAATATGGACCTCTCAGAATTGCTTTGTATTTCATTATCAAAGTTTCCCAAATCTTCCAACAACCATTACAAAGTAGTACAACTTGTTCTTTTATAGACACAAGAACATGGTACTCAAAAACTCGTTACCAACAGTCGGTTACAAATCTTATATTACAAGCCATCACCCATAAGAATTGGGAAACTAATTCAAATTACATATGAAAGAGAAAGACAAAAATACAATATATCTTGGAGGTGCCAAAAACCATTGGAGATGCTTTATCCCATTGATGAAGAAGACATATCACATGATTGGATCCCCGTTCACCGTAGACACATTTATCCATACTTTTCCACCCAGGCTACACATAATTTCTCATATGGCCATTGGAAAGGAATCAATTTTGCTATTTTTTCATTATGCCCTGTATACCTTGCATCTAATAAAATCTTTGTTTCCTTACAAAATATCTCAAAATTCAATTCCAACACATGTAGCTTATCGAGTGTAGAACTTAAAATTTTCATGTTTGGGTCACCGTCTACACAACTTGAAGATATGAGTTGGCCAAGTATACTTTGAAAATTAGCCTTCCATTTGTCTAAACTTTTTATCTGTCCATCATCCTCCAATATGCTTGGCATAATCCTTTTATCTATATTCTCAATTGATTGTCTTTTCTCATTCAAAACCTTGTCCAATTTTAGTTGGAAAGCAACCACCTCTTCTAATAAAATTAACATATCAAGGGTTAATTTTATTTCTAGTGGAGCATCAAGGGTAAACCTTGAACATCTGTGAACTTCCCTTATTTCTCCAGTTCTTGGTAGCCACACTCTACACATGTCTTTCAGGCTTTCCTTGTCCCTCTCACGTTTGTCCAAAACTTTCTTCAAATTTGAATAAGACCTCCATGTATCATCAACCCTAGCTGTGATCTTGGATAACCTATGGTTGATTAGATTTGTAACTATTTCTTTAACAGTGTTCTTTTTCTCATCCTTTAGATTTTTTACCTCTTCCTTCAAATCCTTAATCTCTAAGAGAAAAGCCTCCCTATCTATTGGGAAAGCTTATGTAGTCTCTACAAGAGTTGGAACACTCTGAACTGAGGTGCTTGGAGCCAACAACATCTTCTCCTTACATTTATTCAATTCTAACAAGGCTTTCCCATACTTCAATAGAAGTTCATCATAATATTTTTGCAATTTATTTGTGACATCCTCAGTAAATTGGGCTATATGAACACTCAATCTTGCAGCTTGAGGAGCTGAAGTGTCTGATACTCTCTTTATTATCACATCCCCTGTTAATTCATTAAAGCTCACCCTTGGCTTATTATTGTTTGGGGCCAACACCCATATTGTCAGGGTTTCAAATTTGGGATTAAACCCTACACCAAAGAGTGCTTTATCTACTTGGTATTCTGATATATCTATGCCCATTCTCTGGACGGTGTCAAAAGCAATTGCATCTACTAGAGTCCAATGTGGAAGTAGCATTAGACCACTCTTTGCTACCAAGGCTCTTCCTTCATCAAGGGTCATTCCACTGATATCCTAACCTACTTCATTCAACACCCTTTGATTTATCTCTTCATACTTTTCTAGATTAGCTCCTCTCTTGGCTTCCTCTACCCTCCTCTGAAACTCTTCATTCATTACTTTCAACACATACCCCTTAAATTTTGGGGTATTGATAAAGGAATCGTCTTCTAGGAATTGTGTACAAGCCAGCACTTTGATGCCCTCTATATCCACATGATTACCACCAAGTGATGTACTTAATCTATTATCAGTGGAGGCATAAGGCCTTATTCTCACAGGTTAATTCACCTATTGGGAATTTTCTTGTTCTTGTTCATTTGTTTCATCCTCTAGGTCTATCAATTCTACTTCCTCTTCATGCCTCAAGTCAATGATTTTCACTTTCTTGGCTAGAGGTGTATCAGGAGACTCATTTCCTCTTCTATATGGCTTGATTGGAGCATTTGAGTCTCTGGCATATGTTGGCCTTTCTTCTCCTAGAGGAGCTTCTGTAATTAGAGTTTCTGCATGAGCCAAAATTCTCTGAATTCTTACTATGGGATCATTCTCATCCATAAATGCCCCTGTATATGCAGGATTGAGATTTTTTCTCATTATTTCTCCTTCCATTACTACTTCCCACCTTCCCCTCAAAAAATGAATTTCCTCCATTGTGGTAGAATTTCTTACTACATCCTCATCAAATAAGACCTTGTGGGTGAATTGGGGCCTTTTGATGCCAAGCCTCACTCTTTTAATGAATCCTTCTGGGTCAAACACCCTTGGCTGCTCCAACCCCATCCTGTAGACTGTCAATACTGACTCAATTTGATCCAGAGCATCCTTATTAGTGGCCCAAAAGTCACAAAACTTGATAGAAGTGGGGAAGAAAGACCCCTTCTTTTGAAATCTCAGATGCTCTTTGTCTGGCTCATTCAATTGCCTGATGATTTCTAAATATGCAATTCTCTTGGCACATATTTTGGCCATATATATGGGGCAACCTTTCTTCCATAAACTCTGACACATGTAGTATCAGTATGAAGAAACCAATCTCTCCAGTTGTGTTGAATTCCCAACTCAGGGGTTCTATCTAGTGGCCTCAAGAAATCTAGCACGTCCTTTGGAACCCTTTCACCTTCAGGTTCTAGGAAACCCAATAGCTTTTTGACAAAATACTCCTCAAAAATTACATAGTCTACATCTACACAATGCATATCTACATATAAGTCCACATCTGGACAGGGAATAGAGTACCATCATGGTCAACTTCTCTAACATGCAAAGCTTGATGCCACATTCCTGATCTAGCATATAAAAACATATGGCACAAGATTGAATACCAATTAAACTCCACCTTTGCATCCACGGTATATAGATTATTCTTAATCTTCATCAACTAATTATGCATTTTATCTGCTATGTAAGTTGCATAATCAAAGGCCTCTATTGTTGAAATGTCTTGTACATTAGCAACTATCATCATCATATGGACTGGAATCTTATCTAATGCATTCCTTCCCAACATGACACAAAGTATGATATGTTTTCACAAAATAGTGCATAAATTGAGAAACATCAAAGGGTTCATCTTCCTTGTCTGAGATTTTAACCAATTTTCCATCAATTCCCCTTTGTCTGTGCTTAGGCAGCTTGAACAAACTATATGCACGCCAAACCCTTTTGTAGTCATCTTTCAAAGCATTGAGATTAATCTTTTTGTTTGGGGCAGGGTTGAGGCCAAATACTTTTGTGATGAATGCTTTTGTAGTCTTAATCATGATTGCATTATTTCCTGCCCTGACAGCCCTAGACCCAGGATCACACCTCTGTGCAACTGCCCTTATAAAATCTAGGTTTATAAACACATTAGGGCACATTAACTTTGCCAAATCCAGATTCCAAGCATTACAAACATGGGCTTTATACTCCCTCCTATCGTACCAATGTTTAAACAGGATCCATCTTGGCATAGGTAATTGAGCATCTCAACATCTAGAGCATAGGTTAAATAGTCTATCATTCGACCCACCAAGACCATGCACATTTACGGGCCTTCTTGAGGACCCGAGTAGTTGAATCATCAAGTCTTTGTCCGGACCCCTTTTTGAAGTTGAAGGCTCGCTAGTTTGACTCATTTTGAAACAATTCTTTTCCAAACTAGGGTTTTCTTTTTTAACAATGCTCAAAAGACAACAACTTTAATTGAAATAAATGCAATTGGCAAAGATTTAACTTACTAGTTTTAACTACAGAAACTCAGAATTTCATTATTTCTTTGACCAAATGCTTGTTGCATGCAAGAATTCTCTTCGTGCTTTTGTGAAAATACCATGAGAAACCCTTACCTTCTACTTTAATTAGGCTTACAAATTAAGGCTCGCCTCATTACTACATGTCACTTCGGCCATTACTACAAATTTGTAACATAGGGGTGGCGCCAAACGTCTACACAGAAAGTTTGAATTTGAACCGTTGATAGAATCTTCAAACTGTGAGATCAACGGTTGTGAATCAACCACCAGATTTGAAAATATAAACTTTTACATGAAAAGCTAGCAGCCAATCAAATTACTCCATCTCGAACGCTCTTTTTGCTGACTTTTCTTCCTTGTTTGTCCTACGTGACCACGTGGCATCATTCAACGACCGCACAGTAACAAGTGGGCCACCTCCTTTTAACTTTGTAGGAGCACGCTAAGCCTTCCACGTGGGTTCCCTTATATAAGCCTTTTCCTTCCTTTCAAAAATAGGCCACATGTCATCATCTCACAGCTGTGCATAGAATCTTTCTTGTAGACAAGATTCTTCTACGACACTGCACTACCGTCCGATCCTTATCGGCCCCATCTCTTCACTTCATCCTTCGACACCTGGTGTGATCTACTTCATTTAGCTAAATCATTGATCTTATGGCCATAGGCCATTATATACTTTACACCTGTCCTCATTTCGCACCCATGCGGTGGAGATATGACATTAGCATTGGTGATCTGTGGGCTTGCGATATCTTGCCATGTGGCACCTTCGGGCCCCTACAAAGACTTACGACTTAAGAACTTTATAAAAGTTATGTTGGAAAATGTCCCCTTGGGGGCTTTTCCCTCTTAAGGTTTAGCTCCTGGGTCTTTAGAATGCATTTAGAGCATCTTTCATGATAATCTGACATCCTGATGAGAAAACCCTGAAGTTTCATAGCAAATGGGACTTAGGGGGTGCACTTGACATGATCCCTACTTGAAATAGGGGGGAGAACTTGGGTTCTCGCGCCCTAGTCCTACCCTATTTTAGGTCAGGCCTAATTTCAAAGTGTCAATTTATGACCGTTATTTAGGTCCTATGCCGACATGGTAAGTTTCAATTACAAAATTCTTAGCGGGAATGTTTGTAGTTGCATATATAAGCATGTTTAGGCATTCATTTGTAAACTAGATGGATATTGCGTACTTGTGACTTATGTTAAGGTGATTCAAGGCATTCATTGTGTGTTTCAGAGAAGAATTTGTGTTGTTCTTGTGTTTGTATTTGCAGATTTGGCATCCATCTCCTCATGGCATGAAGAGCATCTTCCTTCCATGAGATCTTCACAACAAGGTGATATCAATTGTGTTTTCGATCATTTATCATTTGGATTTTGCCTCTATCCTGTACAGATACACACTCTTTATCTGACAATGGTGTTCGAAAGACTTGAATGTCTCTCTGGGGCTTGACTAAGGCAAGCCTCTAAACACCATAACCCCAAGCCATTTTTTTGTGATTGCAGGTTATAGGTTGCAGAAGCAGAAAAAGTGGAGTTGCAGGAGTGTAGTGCAAACTATCAGAATTGTAGATCAAAGAAGAAAATAGGGACCTGGACTTGGGCACCCGCTCATTAGTCCTCTGGATACCACAATAGTAAAATCTCTGGAACATCAGGAACATGTTGCAAATAGGGTTTCTAAATCCTGACAAAAGTATGGCACTAGACTAGGGTGCCCGCTCATTAGTCCTTGACTATTTTATTTTTCAAACTTCAAAATCTGCTATGCATTTTATTGTCATTTGATATCTCTATGTGCAAGCATTTTCTGTGATTTGTCCGTTTGCTTCCGAATTTGCATAATTAGGGTTTTGAGCATAATCGGGCTTAATTGAACAATTAAATCACAAAATTCCAATTTTCCCTACATTCCAAGTGATTGAAAGCCTAATAGTAGACTTCCTACTCAGCTGAAGTCCTTGAATGTTTGAGGTGAAAGGAGGATCCATACAAATTAACCCTAAACACAAACAAATCCTCTTGATTCAAATTTCACCTTAAACAATAAGGAACATGACTTTGACGAGAAACAAAGGGTAAACACTAGGTCTTGGGGCCGGTTAACTCATGATATTAAAGGCATCAAGTCATAACTTAAACAACCAGAAACTTAGGCTAGGCAGTCAACGATGGATTATAACATAAAGTAAAGATATGACCACAAGACTTAGGGTTTTAAAGGGAAATAAGGAAAACACTTGATAAAAACTTACTCAAAACCTGAAAACCTAGACATGTACCACCACTGACCACAAAGATTTTTCCCCATTTCATACAAAAAAATTACCAAAAAAATGTGTTTAAAACCTGCAAATAAAATCACGTTGATTTTCACGCCAAAAAGAAAACCATGAGACCATAGCTTATTGCTTACTATTATGCTTTGATAGATTTTTTCCAAGCATCCATAGCTTATTTGAAATCACCTATTTTAGGCTTTTAGCCATAGCAGCAAGGCAGTCAACTATTTGATAAAATGCTTTGGTAGACATGTATGAAAAATGTGGTAGCATAGACAAGGCAATGAACTTTGGAAAAAATACCTCAAAGAAATGTGGTCTCATGGTGATGGAATGCCATGAAGAATTCCATGACAAGAGAATTGTTATGTATTTTCATGGCATTCCATCACCATGAGACCACATTTCTTTCAGGCATTTTTTCAACTAGTTCACTGCCTTGTCTATGCTATTGCTTACTATTATGCTTTGGTAGATTTTTTCCAAGCATCCATAGCTTGTTCGAAAGCACTTGTTTTAGGATTTTAGCCATAGCGACAGGGCAATGAACTGTTTGATAAAATTCTTTGGTAGACATGTATGAAAAATGTGGTAGCATAGACAAGGCAGTGAATTGTTTGAAAAAATGCCTCAAAGAAATGTGGTCTCATGGAATGCCATGACAAGCAAATACAATTAGCAGCTGCTCCTAGTTATTAGTTATGCAATGTGAAGTAATTGCATAACTACTTAGGTTGACTTTGTAATAACTATATTGTAATTGAAATTTTGTCATCTATCAACATCTAGTTATTAGTTATGCAATGTGAAGTAATGCTTTGAGTTTGAAAGGTGTGCAATGCAATGTAATCAGCAATTTGAATATAAACTACAAAAATCTATTTTTTATAATTCATTAGTTAAACTCTCTATTTTATTTTCTCTCTATAACTCTATTACTATGGAAATGCCTTTCAATTAAAAAAAATAGTTTTTGTCTCTTAGTCTACAATTTTTTACATTTTTTTTAAAATCTAATTTTTTCCCCAATTTTTTCAAAAAATCTTCAATTTTTGGTTTGCCAATTTTTTCCCCAAAAGATTTTTGTTGCTATGTGTAGAACATTATAGATGGATCAATGTCGAAGATTGAGTATAGATCAATGCCATGCATTTGATGAGAGAGTAGTCGATGATAGGGACATGGACAAATATCCATGTCCATGTAATGACTGTCTTGGTGGAAAGGTGAAAAAAGAAATATAATTTATTGACATATGATAAGATATGGGCATAGTGGTATAAGCCCTTGGGATTACAATTATTATGAAGATATGATAGAATTGCAAAGTGTGAGAAATGAATAGGCAACAAACATAGATGAAGTGGCACCAAACATAGATGAAGATGCATCAATGTTAGACGAAGGGTTTGAAGTTGATAGAATGTTGAATGAGGGTCTAAACAATGATTGGGCCAAGTTGATGGAGGATGCTTTAAAGCCTGTGTATGCTAATTGCAAGTTAAGTCATTTGACAACAATCCTTCAAATTCTTAACTTGCAAGTGGTGTTTGGTTGGACAAATGAGAGTGTAGATCAGTTATTGGCATTATTAAGTTTGTTGTTACCACCTGACTCCACATTGCCAACAAAATGAAGTCAATATAAAAAGAAAATCACTAAGCTAGGCTTAGGGTATGAAAACATCCACACATGTGTGAATGGTTGTGTATTGTTTTGTAATAATCTTGGAAGTAAGAGTGAATTTCCAAAATGTCATGAAGTGAGGTATAGACAAGGGTTGAAATTAGCTGTGGTTCCTAGAAAGGTTCTTTGTCACTTTCTGATAATCTCACAATTACTTCGAATGTATAGGTACAGAGAGATTGCTGAACTAATGCAATGGCATGTCCAAAATAAGAGCATTGATGGAAAACAATGACATGTGCTTGATTCTAAGACATGGATGGAATTTGATAACAGATGGCTTGATTTTTCTCAAGATCCTCATAATATAAGGTTGGGTTTGGCTCTAGATAGGGTGAACCCATTCTCAGATCAAAGTACTAAATGGTCAACTTGTCCAGTGTTTTGAATAAATTATAACTTGCCTCCATGGTTAGAAACTAAACCATTTTTCTTAATGCTATCATTGATTATACCAGGAAAGAAAAGTGTGACTTCAGATACAATTGATGCTTATCTAGAGCCGTTACATGATGAGCTAATGGAATTGTGGTAAGGAATTGAAGCAATTCAATCTTTAAGGGATGGTCATTCAATCAAATTCACTTTAAGAGCTTCCTTATTGTTTATGATTCATGATCTTCCTATATATGGCACATTGTCTGGTCTCAATGTTCATGGATACCATGGATGTCCTGCTTGCAACTTTAAGGATTTTGTGAGGCACTCAAGAAGTTTACGTAAGTGTATTTATTGTGGACATCATGCTTACCTTAAAAAGGATCATCCATATCATCAACAAAAACATGTTTCAATGGTCAAGAAGAGAATTGTGAAGCACCATTGCTAATAACAGGTGATTACATTGTTGAGAATGGATAAAAAAGAATGTCATTTATTGAAAATGATGGGATTGCTGGTAGTAGATATGATCTATGTAATGAAAGTGGTGTAAATTAGTTGTGCATATTCTATAAGTTGCCATACTTTAAGGATATAGCCATTAGGCATATTGTTGACTTTATGCATACTGAGAAAAATATAGCCTATGCTATTATAGAAACTATTTTTGGTGCTTTTGATACTATTTCATCACATGAAGACTTTCAACAACTAAAGATTCGTCGAAATCTTTGGGTTAAAAAATATGATGATGGAAAATATAGAAAACCTAGTGCTCCTTATGTCTGGACAAAGGAACAACGTGCACAATTCTTACAGTTGATGTCTCAGACTCACTTTCCCACTGGATATGTAAGTATTAGTATTAGAAGCCAAACTAACATTAATGGCTTAAGAGGCCTCAAGACCCATGATTATCATGACATAATCGAGAATATTTTACCTATTGTGATAAATATATCAATTTTGGCAAAGGGGCCAAGATTGGCAATTATAAGGTTGGGCCTAATATTAAAGAGAATGAGTTTACATGTATTAGATCCTTCAAACTTTGATAGTTTGAGGGAGGAGGTTGTTGAAGTCCTTTGTCTATTGGAACAGGAATTTCCACCAACAATCTTTAACATTTCTATGCATCTTTTGATACATCTAGAATATGAACTAGAGCATTGTGGCCCAGTAAGAACAAGATGGATGTATCCTATAGAACGATATATGAAAGTTTTGAAAAAAATTGTTCATACTAGGGAAAAACCAAAAGGCAGCATGTCTAAGGGATATTCAATGCAAGAGGCCATGGGATTTTGCACAGAATATATGAAGGATTTTAAAAATGTCAATCAACATGTAAGGGATGATGACGAAGATGAGAGAGTTGTAGGTGAAGTATTAGAAGGCAATGGATGTTGCTTCAAGCTATCACATAAAGAAATAAGTGTGATACATGCCTATATTCTTCAAAACACATCTTCGTTCGATAAGTGGAGTAGGTAAAAAAAAAATTACACAATAATTTATTTACTCAATTGCAGTTGTGCATTTATATTATTAATCTTACTATTTGTATGTTAATATTCTATGTAGAAAATATGAAGAAGAGAATCAAGCTTGGATGCAACATCAACCTCAAAAGCGCAGACGTCATGATTTGATTGGAGGTGACTCTTTTCAAAACTTTGAAGAATGGATTGCTAATGCAGTCAATGATGCAAAAGAAGGTCAAGATATAACAACGGAGGAAAGTGATCTTTCACAATCTCCACATTTATGGGCTATGTGTTTTAGTGGAATGTGGGCCTATGGTAGTCATTTAAGAGTGGAAGAAAAAGACAAAGGAAAGACAAATTGTGATTGTGTTGTTAGTGCTGAATTTCTTCATGAAACTGAGAAGAAATTTTATGTTGGATTCATCCAAGAAATTATTCAAGTGGATTTTGGTGAAAATAGTCCTATATTATTAAAATGTAAGTGGATCTGACCATCCACAGTACAATTTGATGAGTATGGATTTGTACGTGCAATTACATGATAATTTTTATCAGAGACAGATGAGCCATATGTTTCCCCTCTTCAAATTAACCAATCATTTCTAATTGATGATGTAAGAAGCCCAGGATGGTCGTATGTCATTCAAACAAAGTCTTGTTTGAAACAAAAATTCATGGAAGTTGTCGATATAATGCCTGATGGGCAATATGTTAATTTACAAGAAACATTTGAAGAAGTGGATGAAGACAATGATAGAGTGTTTGAAGAAGATATTTTGATTACCAATGAAGAGATTAGGAGAGAGAATGTATTGCATGTCACAAATGAGGATGAGGAAGAAAATCAAGCAGATGTAGACATGAGTGATCAGGATTCTGATCTTGCTAGCAATGCAGATGATTATGATGATGTTTTGTCACATTAACTAGCCTATCACTTTAAGAGGCATGCATTGAATATGCTTGTGTGAAGGAAACAATAATGAACATCTGTGATTTAATAATACATATAGATATCTCAACATTAGGTGAACTAAGCCTCCTCATTACAAACAAAGAAATGATCTCTTAGGTCTGAGTGACACTGAAAACTAAAACTGAGAGACTGTAAAATTAGAAAATTGTTCAATCTTTTCAATAAAATGATATCTAAAATACCGCATTCATAATAAAATCTAATACCGCACTACCGCAGTAGCTAATAGAGGTATGTGTGGGATGGAGGGATATATAGGTTAATGTACAAGAAATGAGAGGGACTGCCATGGTAAAGACACTTCAAGACACATCAGAATTGGAGGCAGCTCCATACCGTTAAAGGTATGGAGCTTAGATTGACAGATTATGAGAAAGCATAGACTGATCTGAATGATGAACACTAGTAGAATTTGGCAAATAAATAACTACGTGACTAAAAATTTTAGTCATGACAATTAAAAATGACTAAATTCCACTAATTTTTTGCAACACAGTTATAAATGACTAAATAAATGACTAATTTGATCGTCGGGTAAAAAACACATCTAAATAATTAGTCACACAAATAAAAATGACTAAATAATTAGTCACATAAATAAAAAAGAAAATGTAGGTGCCAAAAGTGAAATGGGGGGAAATAGTAGAAAATAAAAAAGAAAATATGGGCGCAAAATGGAGGAGGCTTTTAGTTTTGACTTCGTGAGATTCCCGCATCACATAAACCCTCTTGCTCTCTTTCAAGTTCACGGCCTCAATGTTTTCTCTGCCACACCATTCCATGCCATTTCTCCTTCCTCAATCTACTCCACTTCCATGTGGAGACTTAGTTAAAAGAGATTGTTTGAGCAAGGAAACTAACAAATCTCGAGGCTTGGAGAGGGAAGATGGGGTAGCTCAATCTGTGTAGATGAAAATAACAAGAGGTGTGACTTCTGTGATTTTTTTTGAGATCTTCTATAGTGAGGTATGTAAATCATATTGTTCTACAACTTATACTCTTATTCCTTGAGATGAATGAGTTTATGTGATGTTATATAAGGATTTCATAAGTGATTTTATACAAAATGTAAGAATGTATAAAATTCCTGCGTGAACTCTATTAACATATTTTGGAATGCAATATTTATTGTTGTTTGTTCTTTTGCTAGTAAAGCAATGAAACAGAAGATACTTTTTCCCTTATTCAAGCATTAATAGTAGTTGGTTTTATATTTTATAGGTTGTATTTATCTTTTATTCAAATGGTGTTTCACACAATAGTCTCTCCATTCCATTTTTTCCCTTCAAATCGCTCTGGCTTCGAAGCTAATGCTTTCACAAAAGCCATTTAAATGATATATCCTATAGATAGAAAAACAAATGTGAGCATAGATAATACTAGGACTAAGGATTATTATTTTTAACAACATAACTGCACTTCTTTGCCTTACACCATGAAAAATGCATTGCCTCTTACACTGAATTTCTTTGAAAACCCTTGGTTGACCACTTTGTTTGGCACTATTCTTTACCATTTCTATTATACACTATCACCCTTAAATACCCTTTGTAATTGTCTTGTTTAGGTCTGTTTGTTGCTCTTGAAAATTCTAACTACCATAATGAAGAGAACCATTTGAAAGCAACGAGATCATTCATAAATGGACTGCCAATGCTTGATCTACCCTTTGAATGAGACTCTCATTTGTATTTCTTGAAAAGACCTTCAAATTTGTTGCATGATCCTCAAACTAATCCCAATATGTGAGACTCTATCACTCTTCAAAAACCTTGCTCACATCCCAAAACTTCATAACCTTGCCATAAAAACTTGAACTCTTTACCTATTCAAAGCTACTTCTACTGGGTACATTATGAATACCTGCTTCTATTCATGCATTATTCATATAAAACATGTAGGCTTAGGATGTAGTCACTTTTTTCTCCATCATGCATCCCCTCATACATATTAAGACAAACCCTAACTCATGCATAAAAGAGGAGAAACTCCCTTATTATGGAAAAACCATGTAAAAAAGGAATCGAAAAGATGTAGACCTGCAGTGTTTTCCCATTGCAAAGTTTTAGTTTACTTCATAAACTGAGCTTTCCTTCCTTGTCTAGTCAAAAAATCAAGGAAACCTTGCATAGAAAGATGTTCATGTAGATTCTCCCTCCAAAGCCAATGTTAAAAATTATGTTCATGTATTTTCAAAGTTATGTTCTATAGGCTTAGATATATAAATAATTGAATATAGCCTCATATTTAATTGTCTCTCTATCAGGGTATCTTGAAAATTCACCATATCCAAATATGATACCACATCCATTTGCATGCAACTCTGGTTCCAACAAATTAAGTGGGGTTGAAGGATTGTCTGATAGATTAATTCTATTTAATAATTGTAAAAGAATTTCTTTTTATTTTCATCCATTTATAAATAAGGAAACTTCAGTATAGGAATAAGGACTACATCCCCATCCCAATACCCACATCCACTGGTGATTACATTAGGTTGGGTACAATCTTGATTACTTGTTCCTCCTCCAGACAATTTTGCACTATGATCCCCAAGTACTATCAATTGATAGAAATATATTTCTGATGTTGAATCTGAAGATGTTTTGAAGAGAGGTCTTATTTGTTGAGTAAATTTTACAGGGCGCTATAAACTTTGAACTGATAATGTCTCAAATGAAGGGTGGTTGTCCAGTTGATTGCAATATCATCATGGATCTCTTCCTTCAGGGAATTGCTTTCTAGTTGTTGTAAATTCATATATCTTCTTCCTATTGATAAATAGCTTATGGTCAGATACAAGAAGTTTAAGAGGAGGAATTTTATCAAAAGGATGCTGAATTCACATCCTTTCCTTTGTTTCCTTAATGGTCACTGATAATAGTCTAGAAGGAAGCAAGGGTTCTGATATGGGTAGATCATCAACTAGGAAGTGGTTGCCTCCTTTGTTTGCTACAATTCTTTTGGCATCACCAAAATCGTATGAAAGTAATAAAATCATCCTTCAAAACCTTAAAATTCTCTTCCAGAGTTTAAAATGTGGAAATGAAATCCTTTTAACTAGTCATAGGAAGCTTGGCTCCCATAAGTACAAACCTAGTTTTCCTCCTCATTAGGAAATCCTTACACTTGAATTGAATGCCTATTTGCACATAAGCTAATCAGTAATCAGATCTTGCTCATGCAAGTATTGATCCTAGACTGGAGCATTGGCCACCTACATAGATAAATATTTATTCAGAATTTGTGCTGTGAAGTTAGAGATAAAGTAATTTGCAACAAAAAATTTGGTTTGCTTGTTTCCTTGAACAAGGATCTATTTCTTTTTTTCTAGTGTGCTTTTGATAAGTTCTAAGTCAGATATCTCAGAGATGTCAAAAATCAAATGTAGTCTCTTCCCTATCAAGGGTCCATCAAAAGGAGTTCCCTTTTTCCAATTAAAAAAACTGCCTATGATACTTTCTTCCTCAGAAAAAATGGAACCTACCCTTTTTTGCCTAGGTCAACTAAAGCATTGTACATGCAAATCCTAAAAGCACAGAACAAAAGTTTTAATGTATTATTTAGGGCATATAAATAATATGGGGATGTTTGAGCAAAAGGTGGGAAGGAAAATAAAAAGATGGACTCATATGGTCCATTGTTGACTAATAACTAAAAGGCGTGAAGTAGAGTGGAAGAGCATCCTCCTTCACTAGCGCTTCCAATTCTTGTAAAATGCTAAAGTTATTAATGCCCCCTCTGTGTTGCATCTACAAATATGCAACATGTACTTAATACATTCACTCTTGTATAATAATATCATTGATTGACTTCTGAAGTGCAATTTGCACTTTCTAATTGGAATTTAATCATGTAGAATGGAAAGTAAAAATTTTGTGCACTAATAATGCTTGATTTTCTGCAATGAAGCCTGCAATTTGTTAGTGAAATGCTACATTGGCAAGACAAGGACTAAGTTTTCTCATGGAAAGTGTATTTTCTTGATACTGTTTTCTCAAATTTTATTCTGCAACCTGTGTTTTATTATTGAGACATGAAGAGATCATATCATTCATATTCTTGATTAAGTTCTCTGAAGATCAATAAAATCATCTTCTGTTTGGAACACATGACTACAAACAAGTATATTCAAGTTTCCTACTTTTAGGCATGTAAGTTTTCTTTCTGATGTTAGTTTCATATCTCTTTGTAGATACTATCTTAAGATTGAAAATTTCAAGATTTGTTTGGGCAGGCATGCAGTATAATGAAAGATAAGATCAAGCAATTTTAGATGTAAACTTGGCATGACAAAATTTGCTTGTTTCTTATAAAACACCCATATCATTTCATCTTGTCTCCACATCCAATGGTAATGTGTCAAATATATAGGGCTTTTAGACTCCAATGGCTATGAGGGCTTTAATGTTGCCATGTACTTGCTTGAAAATTGGTGTATTCTTGATGCGGGAGCATCACACACACTCTCTCTCTCTCTCAGTATTTAGTTTGTTCTGTTTTCTATTTAGCAATTTTTGTTTTCTCTGCTTTGGTGACTATCTTTACATTCGATGCACTTCCTGTTGCCATAGGGATAGGAACAACCATAGATTTCTCTTCACTATGTGGTAGTTTGTTTAACAATCATCATAGATCATGGACAGTTGTCAAAATGGTTGTTGTAAACTGTTCCAAACAATTGAACTGAAAGGGGAAGTGTTCATTATTCTTAGATGGTCATTGCCTTATGTATGAAAGAAAAGGAAACACTAGGAAGTAGAAGGAGGCCCGATAGGGAATGAGAATGTAATGTAGAAGGAGAATGCAATGTAATGGATCACCAGAGAAATCAATAAAAGAAGTTCTTTTCTAATAATTGCAAATGATCACTCTATAATCCCTCTATGTCTGTTGTCAATTCCCTTATTGTTGCATTGTTTCCAATTTGATTTTATTTTCATTGTATATGTCTAAATATTGGGAGAATAGAAAAAACTATATAAACTACCTTTGTTTTCTGGCATAGTTGACCATTAGAATTTCCTATTTGAAACTTACCAGAGAGTTTCCATTGAATTAGACTCTTGTCTGGAGTTTTGCAGCAAGGTTTCTATGAATTCTGCTGGAGTTATATTTGTCAACGATCTATATTCAATGGTGATTTCTTGTTGGAATCTTAATTTAGCGTTTCAAGTGTAATATTGTCTTCTATAAGAGTTTGGGAGGCTGGAGAACACAATGAATGGCATAGCTTTCTAGTGCCAGTTCCATTGAAAACTAGGTATGTTTATCTATATATTTCCCTTATTTTGTTATGTGTAGCTTTTCTTATAAACATACATTGATCTGAGGCAAGTTTTGATAAGTTCGGTTAAAAGTAAAACATCTTAATGAAGTGTTTCTCTTTAGTTGACATGGTCAATCATCTATTTTTCTTTGTCTTGCATGGATTATTCTTTTCTTCTTTTGTATGACTATTTATCTAATGACTTTCCATGGGAAGTATAGTTAAATTCTTTAAGCTGGAATGCAAGGACTCAATAGTATGAGGACGAGGAAACTATCATAATCATCAGAGTTTTAATTTCAGTCTTTTTTTGAACTTGGCATACAATTAGGTGCATGTTGTTGGTAATAATTATGCCAGGTTTTGTTTTCATATTATCACCACTATAAAGTCTATAGTGCAATATATCAACTGAAACCACACTTCCACTTGGATTCTTAGATTCTCCATTATAGTTCATGATACCCAGAATCTGAATAAGAAGGTTTATTGTTAGCTTCAATACCAACTTAGTACAAAGAGGCACACATTTTTCATTTTCTTGTTATATCCAAAGCTTTTTACAATTATTGCCACATATCTTCCATTTTCTTGCTGTGCTATAGGATATTTTTTTAATTATTGTGTCTTGTTTTTGTTTTTCTACAATTATTATGTATACATCTTTAATTTTCTTGATATACCCAACGCCATCTTCCAGGTGTTCAAGTCACAAATGTGGACTTCATTATAACCAAAAATGCCTTGATGGCCAGATGTTGGGTAAAGGCGTTGTCAGAATATTACAATTTACAACCAAAAAATTATGTTTGGTGCCAAACAACATTGCTATTTGTTCATAATTTCTCCTATTGTTAATGGAAGTTGACACCTTTGGTGCTTACAACTTTGTGACCAACAAATTGTATGTGGAATTCATATGCTTCTAGCAAGTCTTGGGCACAAGCAATGGACTAGACTTAGCAAATTTAGGGTTTTGAATCCATTTTGGAGCCTTTAATACATTATGAACATAGATACCTATAGACATTGGGGCATGTGTACTGATACGGAATGGGTTCACCATTAAAATTAGCAGACATAAGTAAATGAATAAGGATATGGCTATAATATATATAGTCACAAACAATTGTGGGTAACTAAGACAAGGACATGGTCCTTGTTTGTAAACTGTACTTTCCTGGTAAACATGTACCAAGTCATTGCAATGCAATGAAGGCTACTGATAAAGTTAAAGTGTGGCCATGTTGAATAGATTCAATGAGATGGAATGATACTGGAAGTCATTTTGTGACAACTCATCTTGCAGACCCAAATGAAAGCATGTCTTTGAAAATATTGTAGATTCTATATGGTGTCACATATTCAACAAAGATTAAAGACATTTTTGAATCAAGAAAAGGCTCTACTACTTAAAATAACAAGACCACCAATGGTGAAGGTGCCCCAACTCATGGTATGACAACTTGAAGTGTTTATTTCTCTCTATAATTAACAAATGGCTTCAATGTTCTCAAATGAAGGTAGAAACTTATCATGTAGATCATGGTGTTTGTGTCTCATTTGATGTGTTTGTCATCTTGCAAACCCATATCTGTAAATGTTGTAGACCTGATCATAGCTCAGTCTCTTTTATAATGCTAACTGAATATTTTGGAATCTACTCAATAAATTTTGACAATAGCTCAACTACTAGGAGATCATCATGTGTATCCATAAAATAGACAAGTTTATCATTCGGTGAACTCATAGATTTCCAAAGTTGTAACTCTAGATATAGCTCAAATTTTTATGTAATGCTAACAAAACTTTTTGGAAGCCACTACATTGATTTTGACCCAATCTATATGTAGTGTACCTATCAGGTACACAGTAAATATAGAATATATTTATGTATTGAAATATATAATAGAATATATAAGTTGGCAATATCTATCCATGTAAGTTGTAGCTTTTCATGTAGAATAGGTGTTTGATTCCTGAGATCATGTGTTGTTAATGATCCAATTGTTATTCATTGGAAATCTTGGTTGCATTAGATTATTGGTCTATGTTTTAGCCAATAGGAAAGTGGTGTCATACGTGTGCTTAGATTAGTTAATTTCATTCTTTATATCTAAAAATCTTGCTTGTAAGACAAGATTTATCAATCTTGTGCTTGAACCTAAGATTAAAAAAAAACATGCAGATAGTTGTTTCACTTATACAAACCCCCTAAAGAAACATTGTATAGTGTGAATAACTGTATATTTTGTCTATAGCTTAGTGTCAAGGATAGTTTAGATAATAGGGAGCTTCCCCTAATAATTTGATGAGAGGGTGATTTAGATATCTGGTTTGAGTTGTCTCAAAGGAGACAAACTAAAATGTTAACACTATTGTAATCAAGTAATAATGCAATACTTACAGGTTCATCCTCGTCCTCAATCTCTTGAGATCTTGAAGAGGACTTTTGAAATGTGTTTCAGATTATAGACTTTGCAACTGAGAAGTAAGCAAAAATAGAGTGTACCGTATCATCCCCAGCTACCCATGACTAATCAATGTTGTTCTGACAACAACCACAAAAACATAAATTGTACATATGCTCTTCATTTACAAGCATGCTAAGAGCACACATATACTTTGGATTTAGTTTCACTTAAGCAAGTATTTCACTCTTACAACACATGGTGCATACTTGAGTGAAGTTGGGCCTGTCCTTTTCATTGTGAAGATACTCTATGAGAATCTTAAGTTTCTTCTAAAAACCTATCCAAAGTATACTCTTACAACACATGGTGCTTGCTTATTTCTCCAAAGGCAAGCAAGATGAATTCCATAACTATAAATTCCTTCTATAAAAGGATCAAAGGCCCTATTGGTGTTCCAAACCACAATCCTTGTGAAATGGGAAGCAAGCTCAGGTCCATCAAAATGGGGATTGAAGTGACTTATGGACTTGTAGTCCTAAGGATGTAAATTTAAGATTGGTTATGACTGCCCTTCTTGTGATAACAATCGTGCTATTAAGTACACTTAAATCAAGTGAAATTAAATGCATATAAAATCCCAACAATATTGGTTGACATAGAATCCACATGATTTGGATTATGCAAAATTTGTTTATTCTGACATCAATGCTCAAGAATATGTAAAATTTGTAGTATGATATCAATGAAAAAAAATTTAAGCATACACATTTGTGGAAACCATAAGTTAATTTTCTGAGGCACATAAACATTGTGCAAACTGAATTAATTTTTTGCATCGGGTACACATTGTAAAATATGTTATGTTAAAATCAGTACATATTTTCCAAGCTTACACATATTGTATACTCAATGGATTTAATATCAACCTATAGATTTTTAAGATGTGTAAATATATTGTATGATTTATAGGGTTAATATGTAGAATCTGTAGAGCTAAGTCGATAATGAAGAATTTATGCACAAATTCTCTTTTGAATTAGGCATCCACCGTAACACTGCAAGGTTTGTTGCTGGGCCTTGCAGTGATGTGAGTGTCACCTGCATCACCACAAGTCCCAACAACAAACCTTGCAGTGTTGCGGTAAAATTAAAAATTTTGTGTTGGTTGTGGTGTCTTTGGGTTTAGCTAATTTTGATGTTGTAGACCGCTTTTATCCTGAAGTCGTATCTATAGACCTTGCTTTTATCCAGTTCTAATTGATGTTCAATTTTCTTATTGGACGTGATCTTAGGCATTTTAGGAAGTTGTATCTATAGACCTTGCTATGCCTCTAAGCATAGGTGAATCAAATACAGATAAGAAGAAACACAACTGAGGATTTTCTTTTGTTTGTTTTTCTTCACATGGGATAAGAAAATGGCAAAAAGCCTAGTTCTTTAACCAATTTTCTAGATTCTAAACATGAGTAACATTATAGAGGTTGTTGGTTAAGAGTGTTATGAAGATTGTCCGCCTTATTGTAGGGAATTTAATGTTTTTCTTACATTTTGTAATAGACTTGAAAAGACATTGTCTCATGAAAGATCCTACCCAAGAATATCAAACAAACAGGATGTGCATTTTATTTCAAATTTTAGTGATTGTTCTCATGCATTTTTTTATGGTTTTTGTGTATAATAATGATTTGAGAAACTATTTTTCCTTTTGGCTGGGTGGCTATTGACAGGATCTCACATGGACCATGTCCTCAGTACACTCCTGATTACTTGTTACTCTTCCAAACAATTTTGCGCTCTGATCCCTAGGTACTATCAATTCATAGAAATATAGTTCTAATGTTGAATCTTGTTGGTCATGATGTTAGTCACAAACAAACATAGAATAAAAGTACACATTAACCTTTATTCATCTTGAAAGATACAGTGAATTCAAAGAATTCATGATCCCAAGTCTCCGGTGATTAGGTCTTAATCGACTGATGTTACTCAGTGGTTAATGTGAGTTGCTGTTTCCATTTTGGGGCCTTACGTGAAAATGCACTATCATCATGACGTTCCTGTAGAAATTCCTTACAGAGAAATCAAATTATGTGGTTGTTTGATGAAAAAGAAGTAAAATACCTAGATCTTTGCATGATATTTTCAATTGTGCATGCTTAGTGTTCAAATATGCTAAATATTTACGATTATCTATGAGATGTCTGCATATTTTGGGTTGTTTGCTTAAGATTATCAGTTTATTTGCAATTGTGATAGTGAGATGCTCTGAAATTGAAAGAAATTAAAGGAAATGCTTCTAATTAAGTTAAACCTTTAGCTTTTGATCCACATACATGCTTGATACTGTCATGAGGAGAAGAAATCAAACCATATGTTCACCAGGACATTCCACAGCTAGATACAGTTGATGCAAACTTCAGAGGCTAATGGATGAAAACAATACATGCAACATGATGAGCACTCCAAGGGACGCAGCAAATCAAAGCACCTATCCAGAATTCAGACATAGATTACTCAAGATTTACTAAGATTTGTAATCGGAATACTCTTCTCTTTCATTAAGTATGCAAAAGACATGTACATATACAGCAACTTTGAAATAAGTCCTGAATATTTCAGCAATCAGATTTCAATTAAGTTTTGAATGAATATAACAAGGCATTCCACCACCTTTTATAGAATAAGGTGAGGAATCCATTACAAAAGATCCACGGATCCGATATGTCACTACAAATCAACGGTCATCACTTCATGACTTGTCAATTTTACAAAAAGGCACAAGTTGCCAGCTGGCAACTATCTATACTGCATATGCAAGATATTACCCCCTTTCATGATGTATCTTCATCATGCTCTTCATCTGATGCATGCGGGTCATCATCATGTGTATCACTCTCTGAACTTTCGCTATCCGGATGATGACGCTGCTGCATATGGGGCTGCATGCTGCTCTGGATTTGTTCGTATGACTGCACAACTTGGTCTATTCCTCTGCCATCTTGAGTCTTTGCCTTGATGATGGCGTGTTTGTGCGCTTCATACTTATCCCTGCTGTTGTCCAGCTTATTCTTTCTGTCCTACAGGGTCTCATTATAGGTCTCCATCTTGACCTTGATCCTCATCATTTTATTTATTATCTCTTCTGTCAAGTGGACTAGCGGACCATCATCTTCCACTTGGAAGTTATTACGCAGAGCCTTGAGGGTAGAATCTTCATCTTGATTCTCTATCTTCCCTTCCACCTTGCCCTCTAATGTTTCGAGCATGTCTGCTTCAATGCCCATTAAATCACGTAGCCTCATGCTGATCTCCCTCAACTTATTATTGCATCTCTTGAGGACTCCGCATTCGAACTGTACATCTTTATACCATATATCCACTAATAATGCAGTATTATTATTTAACACCTGCTTACTGATAAGCAGTTGTGGATTTATCTTTCTTATTTCGTCCAGCAGGCTGAGGACTTTCTCCAGTTTATAAGACCTTTTTCCGGTCTGCATCTGCAACCTGTCCACCTTGCTTTTGGAGTCACTTACTATGCTCCATCTTTTCAAAGAACCCTTCATTATTTCTATAGCATCATCCAATGTGGATGACACCCATTTTCTTATTATGGACACCTCATGTTTCATGAGGTCCAGTTTATTTACCTCCTCCTGAGAAATGGCAGTCAATGGGACTGCAGCTTCACCTGTGGTATCCTCAGGGTTGGTTAAACCCTTAATGTATGCATGCAACTGAGCAATGTGCTCTTTATGTTGCTTATTCTTCTCCTTCTCTCTTTTCACTTTCTGAATTAGAGAGTCTATAATGTCTTTTCCCTCCTGACCTTCCTGCTCTTCGTTGGCAAAACCCAAATCAACTGTGCTTATCTGGAATTCATCCACAGTGATTTTGCCTTTCTCCTTCTCTACGGCAGGTATGGCAATCTGTACAGTCCTTCTCCCTGTCGCCGGGTCTCTCTTGATGGCCGAAGTCATCCTGGCCTTCCTCCTGGGTTTCATTATATCTGTGGCGAACAGGGTGGAGACGTTGAACTCTTGAATCTTCAGCTCCTCCTCAACATTCACCTCCTTTTCTAACCATGGAGGCACCTGATCATGCTTCTCAGCATCATGATGTTGTTCACCTCTATCTCCTGTTTCCATCAATATGTGTTGTGGAGTGGGTGATTTTTCTTTTTCTTTCTCCTGATGCTCACCTTGCTGCGAATCCTGTGGTGCCTCCTCCTGTTAAGGAACTTCCTTTTCTGGGGGAGCATCTTCTCTGTGTGGGGAACCTGGCGGTGTACCTTTATGTGGATCATGATGATCATGATCTTTTTCCTTCGTTATTTCATCTGTCCCCAGTTCTTCCCCCTGTGGAGGTTGATCATCCTCCTTTTGCTTTTCTACTTCTGGTGGTATGTCGACCACCTTTGATATTGTAGGATCTGCCTGAGGTGATGGCATCTACTCTGCGGAGGCTATTTGCTCTGCACCTGCAGCATCCACCTCTTGTGCCTTATCAGCAGGATCCTCCATCGCTTCTTTCTTCTCGTCATCAGCCTTTGCTTCTTGGACCTCTACTATAGCAGGTCCTGCTGATGTATCTTGTGGGCTCTGCTGGCCTGATTCAAGAGCATGGCCCTCTGCTTCGGCCATCTCTATCTCCTTTGTCAGGTGGCCCTTATCAGGTGATCCTGCTGGTTTCTCAGGACTTACATCCTATTTTTCTGTCAAGTCGACCACTGCAGGACTTGTCACCTCGGCGATCAGTGTGTCCAGCCCTATATCCTGAGCTACATGTTCCGGGCTCTTCTCTCACTCCGCCTCTGCTTGTTTCATCTCTTCAAGCGTTGATTGGATAGATGGAGGCTTGTGAGGAGTCACACTGATGCCAGCAGCCGCAAGTGTTTCCATTTCTTGTGCAGCTACATCCTGCACCACCTCATCATCAGACAAGTTTATTGTCTCGTCTAGCGAGACATGCTTTTCTGCTTGCGCCTGAGATGTTTCCTTTTGTTGCTCTTCTACAAGTTCTGTTTTGAACTTGACAATGGTAGGAAGTGGAACATTGTGCTAAAGTTCCTTCTGCACTTCACTACCTGCCCCTTGTACTTGTACTGGGGGTTGACTCATCTCACCTCTCATGGAGGTTCTTGGTTTCTTCGGTGTGGTAGGAACCAACACCTGCGGAGCTCTCCTCTTTCTTCTAATTACTAGTGGAGCTTCCTCCTCTTCTTCGGGCTCTTCCTCCATGAGGATATCCTTGCCTGGTTGTCTGGATGACTGACCCACTTCTTGGGTCTCTGTGGTTCCAGCCTCTGCTGTCTTGGCTTTCTTGGGCTTGGGAGGAGAATCTGATTCTGATCCTGATCTGGCTGCCTCCTCAGCCGTGAATACTGCCCTTTCAATTATGACCCCTTTGGGTCCCTTTTCCACCTTCTTGCCCCTTGGGGCTCTCTTGCTTGGCTGCTGTGGTGGAGGAATCCTCTCTCCCTTGGTCTTCCGCTTCTCCAGCAGGAAGTCATCATATTCATCTACAGGGATGTCTTGCCCTTTCTTTTTGTTGTCCACCGTGATGGCAACACCCTTTTTCTTCAATGCCTCTACCTGTGCATCTACCCAAGCTTGGGTCAAGTGTATGGTTCTGGCAAAGAATGGGTCCAAGGACATATCCTCTTGCATGGTGAGGTCAGGTGCAGAGATGGTATCATTGTATATCTTCTTCTGCTCATATTCATCTGCCATTATCCTGCCGTCATCACTCTTCAGCTGCTGAGGGAGGGAGATGCAGTCAAATGTTCTAATCTGGTTCAGAGTCAACCTCTGATACCTCCTCCTCCTGGCCTCTGCCTCATCTTCGCAGTCAGCCCAAAAATCTTCTAGGTGCCTCTGGTGAATAGGCTTCCCTAGAATCTTCTGCACCCGGCCGTAAGGATCATATGGTCTCGTTACTGGGAAGGGCAGTAGATTCATCTTGTTCAGAGTGACCATCACCTTCTTAATATTATCCGAGTCAGGGCACATATAGTTGTCGATGCTGACTGGGAACAAAATTGGTGGCAGCTTCTTGGCATCCTTATACGTCTGTATGATGGTGGAGCCCTGCCTAATAAACTCCATTAAAACTACTGCATCTATAGGATACCTTGGCAGCATCAGGGGATGCCCTTCAAAACCTTCTATCCTGATGTAGGAAAAGGTGGCAAATTGGATGTACCATGCCCCATGCCTGTATACTACCTCCTGAGCCTCCATGCTCAGTCTTTTAGTTCTGTCATCTTCCATGGTCCTTACCAGATGCATAGAAAATGCATCATTGACCAGTTTATAGTCCTTGATGTAATTGGTTCTTTGCAGCTGGGGATGATGATCCTAGATATAGGCTGCATTTGTGCCTGTTAGCTTCCCATCTGTGGTTAAGGCATCAAACGTACCTCTATATGCACAGGAATAAACAATGTAAGGGTCATATAGAAGGCACAATCTGAACCTCCCAGGTTCAGCAGCTGCTCATGCAGAGCATCAGTAATTATCTGGCCCCACAGTGGCTTAATGTCTGCATATAGGCACATCATTATTATGCCGTACATCCAGTCTCTGAATTCTCCAGTATCAGGCTAGCCAGTCACCCTGTTCAGTAGGGCAATCACATACTGATATTCCTCATTAAAATCAAACTTGAACATGTGCACAGGGAGCTTGGCCGCTGCATTATATGTGCTGTTCTCGGCCCGCCAAGCATACATATTCTTTCTGGCCGTCTTCTTGTTGGCCTCATATTCTCTTTCAGACTTCTTCAAGTCTACACTCTTTACCTTGCTGCCCATTGGCAGTCCAAATGTTTGGGATAGACCTTTGATGGATAGGTCTGCATACACTCTCCCATGCGTCACCACCTGCCTCATCTGAGGGTTGTAATTCCGGGCGCACTCAATAACCAGCTCCGGAGACTCCATGGAGTAGGGGAAGCCAGTAGTGTTCCACATACCTGATACAAACACAGCGTCTAGCACCGGACTCTTATCCTACCCATCATTCAGCTTGGCTGACCAAGCCTCCAGGTTTGTACTCCCCTGATGGGTATCTGTAATTGCCCCAAATTTGAACAGGACCCCTCTCTGAGAAGAGAACATAGGCCTGCTGAATTCCTCTTGACACTTGACTAAGCATTTTTCAGCCATGGGTACCTGCAATTAACAACAGTTCTTCTCACAACAGGGACATGCATGCATACATATTACAAATATCATGCCCATTGCATCAATTCCACATTACTTACTTACATGGATACATAACCAGAACTTACAGTATCATACAAAAACAACATGATGAGGGTTTCAGTTTACTTACCTGGTTATGCCGATTTCCTTTTATACCAGTATATCTCTAAGACGCTCTTGATTCAGCTGCTGATCACCTTCCTCCCTCAGTTTATGAACTCCAGTCGCGCAACGGTAGTTGTTATGCAGATATGGAGGCTAGTGCTCTGTAAAACAATTTTAACGCAGGTAAATGTAACAATGGCGGTTGAATTACCTTTTAACCTCGCAGTTAGGGTAAACTTAGGGTAACTCTGACAAGTTAGATCGCAATCTTTGATCATTCGTGCGAAAACTCAGGATCTCGCCAGACGTTTCATTGGGTTCCAGGGTCGGCGGGAATCACCTACCATATCTGCGCGCATTTAATGGCAATGGCGGCAAAGGGAGCGGGGGGATATTCATATGACATGATATTATGAGGGCAGGATGATATTTATAAATATCAGGTTGAGTTTTAATATCATCCTCCCTAGTCTTGAAACTGCTATCGTGACAAAATTCGGGTGACAACGCACCTTTGTTTTCATTTTAGCACATCAGGAGGATATTTCGGTCCATCGGGTGATATTTCAAAATATGATGATGACCTTCAAACTTACTCATTCTCCTTTCGGAATATCAGGATGACATCATCATGATATTTGTTCTTTGTATTGGAAATGTCTCATGACGTCATCGTCATATTGGGTGAACATGATCATGTTTACAAAATATCCTGTCGAAATGTAAATATGATGATGATGTCATCAGGATGTTTGTTTCTTTGTTTATCAGATTCAGATGATGTCATCAGGATGTTTGTTAAGGGTGATATTTTGCATCAGGATGATATTAACGAATATCGGGTTACTTTCAAAATATGATGCTCGCGATACAAAAGACCGTTCGACGGGGAAGACTAACTATCACTTAAAGTTGACGTCCAGATATTTGAACCGCAGGATATTATCGGGGGGGGCGTTTCAAATATGATGATGATGTTCTTCAAACAGCATAACTGAGGTTATAAAATATGACCCTCTTCTTGTGAATATCAGGTTTGACCAAGACTTTGACTGTTCATAACTCTCACATCCTGATGAATATCAGGGTGATGTAAAAAGCAAACCTGCATGAATTTTAATGCTCTTTCAGAATATGTTGTCATATATATGAAATATGAATTTTGACAGACTGACCTCATATTGGGGCTTACCTGATCCTGACTCCACATGATGATGAACATGACTGATTTTACCAAACCGCCAGAAAGCAGACAACACAAGCCAAAAGAAAAGTTGGGTCCCTGTTTTGCCAAGTCAAAATGGGGCGTGTTGTGTAACCACACAACAAATCTAAAGATGTTTTGAAGAGAGGTCTTATTTGTTGAGTAAATTTTGCAGGGTGCTGTAAACTTTACACTAATGATGTCTCAAATGGAGGGTGTTTGTCTAATTGATTACAATGTCATCATGGATCTCTTTCTTCAGGTAATTGCTTTCTAGTTGTTGTAAATTCATATATCTTCTTCCTATTGATAAATAGCTTATGGTTTTTGATATGGAACTCTGAAGTTGAGATGACTATTAAACTATTGCTCTCAATGTAATTTGTTTTGTTATATGATTATTTCTTGTAGTGGCTATAGTGGGTGTAGATTCATGCATCGAGTTGTTTCAATAATTCAAGTCTTATGAAGGGCTATATTTCTTCTTGGGTGCATATTTGAGCTCCAGGTGATTTAACTTTGGATTGTCACTTGTATCATTTTGTCACTGATATTCATTGATCTATTTGAGGAGGTAATTTTGTAGTATCTTGGGAACCTTGTACTTATATGGTAAAATGTATTTTCAATGTCATTGGCAGTGAGGATCCTAACATTCACTTCAAATACTTTGAAGCAGCAGCCAAAAATGGACAAATCAAGGAGGTGGAACATGTAACCAGAGAGTCAAACTTCTATGATGTTGAAAAGACAAAGAACTTTCTTATGAAAGCAAGACTTCCAGATGCTCTTCCACTGATAAATGTTTGTGATCGGTTTGGATTTGTCCACTGTCATGTTCAGTAAAGCTTATCAATCAAGGTATATGCAGAACATAGTTCTCAGTCCATACTGAGTATTCATGGTGTGAAGTTTGCAGAGTCTTTCATAGGACCCTTAGGCTTCATTTTTCAAATAGTTCTTTCATGTTTTGGAGCTGTATAAGAAAAAAAAAGAGCATTGTAACTTAGTTTTCTTAGTCACATCACTAAGAAACACACTTTGTAACACATTTTTCAAAGCAAAGACACATATTTATGTCTTGTATCTGCTGTAAGAACACCTTTTCTCAATAAAATTTCAATATTTTGCCTTCTTAATAGCTGTTTGATTATGTGCAAATGAATGATTGATTATGTTTTTCTTTGTTTTATGTTTAAACCTCAAAAGCATTGTCTCATTTCTAGCACTTTTAGGTAGAAATTAGTGAACAAAAATAATTAAATAAACTACCAATTGACTAAATATACTACCAAGAAGAAATTAATGAATAAATATGACTAAATATACTACCAGTTGACAGAAATCAATGAATAAATATACTACCAATTGACAGAAATCAGTGAATAAATATGACTAAATCAATGACTAAAAATATACTACCAAATTGATCAATCAAAACAACCAAATAAATGACTGGCAATAAACTACTAATGGTCACGTGACCAAGCTCAGTGAATAATATGACTAAATATATGACTAAATCAATGACTAAATTAATGACTAAATATACTACCAAATCGATCAATCAAAACGACCAAATAAATGACTAAAATGGGTTGTCATAAATTTGGTCATGTTATAAATGACTGGTAATAAACTACTAATGGTCACGTGACCAAGTTTAGTCATTTATAAGCAGTTTTTAGTAGTTTTTTTAATCACATATTGTTGTTTCTGTACTAGTGCAAGTGAATAGGTTATTCATAGAAAATGTGAAATTGAGAGTAGTTGAAGGGAGCAAGTCCTTCCCAAAGCACAGAATTAACAGTATACCAGCCCCCTGCCATCTAGATGGATACAGGTGCAATCACTGTTGAACAAGTAAATGTGCTAAAACAAGAAATTGAGAAGTTGAAAAAGACTAATGAAGAAACAAAGGAAGGAGCAAAGAGACAAATGCTCAGGGTATCGGAAAAGATCTTGGAGCATAGGGTTAAACTAATTGTGGACAAATTGGAAAATGTGTATGAATGTTATGTCTCCTTGTCATAAGCAGTTGATCAGATGAAGGTCCATGTACCTATATTAGATTCCTTATTCAAGAAATGGCAACTTGTACATCACACCTTAATAACTTTGTGCAAAATTTTACAAAGGAGTGTTGAGGCCCCCGTAGCTTTAAAGCCTACTGAGAAAATGGTCTGAATGGTCATATATGAATTTCAATACATATCTGCAGAAGGCCAAAAGATCAAGGCAAGAATGGATTCATTTCACACACTAAAGCAATGGTTCATGCCTAAGATACTAAGGGATGATGATCAACTGAAAGGATCCAAGGATTGGATAGATGAGTTTAGCCAAATTGTTCCCAACTACCTCACTAATTTACAGAAGAATAGTGAGATAAATCTTCATAGCCTCAATTTAACCTTGGATGGAATAATTGCATTGGATGCTGGATACTCAAAATTTATCACAGACGCCAAAGGGTTATTAGACAGCAGATGGAAGAGTCACTTGGCCAACACACAAAAAATCTAGGAGTACAAATGGCCTCATGATTACACAGTGTACCAATGGGAGCAGACATATCTAGCTCCTCCAGAAGAATAGGCCTTGCAGTGAAGTACCAAGCCTTGCAGATACTATCATGGAGAGAGGACCTTGCTAGATCTGAATGATCATAGGTAACTTACAATGAGTAACAGACTTCCATATCTTGCAAGTGCTCTAGACTTCAACATATGATCATTTCTCTACATTTATCATCTTTCATTGCTTTATGTAATCCTATGTAAACAACGATAATTAATACTTTTTGATTTATGTTAAAAGTGGGTAACTGAAAAGACACTTTTTGACATGTCAGTCAGGACAAAATTTTGAAACGTATTGTAAAATCTTTTTGAAGATCAATAGAATGAAGTTATAATTGGTGGCTGATTTTTGGTTTCAATTGTTTGTTGAAGTGAATTAATGAATGTTATCTTGTTGTCTCCAGTTTGATCATTCCTTGTTATTTAAGTCAATATATCAAGGGTATATCTAGTTTATCAAAACACATTTGTTGTCTTTGTGTGGTTAATTTACTAGTTCCTTCAAGGAAGGATTAAATTCCTTTAAGTAAATCATAGTAACCTGGGAAGAATAAGTAAATTAAAATAACAAGGAGATATGTGGTTTACAATTAGGAATGATTTATTGGTGTCAAAATATCATCATATATGTTAATATTAGATATATATTTGTGTTGGTTCAACTCCCAGGATAACTAGAAACAAATTAGACATAACCTTACTAGAGTATGTTTTTCCTTCATCCTGCGTGTATTTGTTGAAATACACCAGACAACTAAGAGGGTGGGTGAATCAGTTGTTAAAAAAACTTAGCTTCATATAAACATCAAACCATCAACAACTTAATTGCGTATAATTAGATTTAACCATGAAAGCATGAAACCATAACCTTAATCATAAACACACATCCAACACAGTAGACACTAGATTTTTTACATGGAAAACCCTAAAAGGGAAAAACCACAGTGGATGTTAGCCCACAGAAATATGAGTTATAACAATACCCAAAAATAGAGGCTCACTGCCCAAATTGCTCACTACAAAGAACGGTTCACTGCCAAAGGGTGGCTCACTTCCAAGGGTTGGCTCACTACCAAAATGGTGAATTGATTAAGTAGCATCTACTTCATGTCTAGGTTCAGTTCCTTTGAATCACAATACAACTTCTCAGCTTTTCTCTTTTACACCTTTGCACTTATCTCTTCATATTTGCACACACATTCTTATTTGCAACTCTATTAAATGCTTTTATACAATTCATCAACCTTGGAATGTACATCAAGGTCAACATTACATTTATCAAACATTGGAATATTTTCCAAGGTCTGCATTACAAAACATACACAGAAATAGGTCTAGACCTATTACAAAATTCAGCTAAGGAAATATGTAGATAAGTATGATGAACACGTCATGCCTTAGCTGGGACCCAAATACAATCCTCCACACTACAACATGCTTCTACAATCTTTAATGCATCTCCGCAAATAGTGAAAACAACCAAGTCAGCCAAGATTGGAGTTAACACTAGGTCTTCTAAGAAAACTCTTCTTTTACGATCCAAACTTCTCTTTGCAGACCAATCCAAAGGTAGGAACACAATTAGGGGACATCCACAAGCACATTGTAATCATCAGGAACAACCGCATGATCTCTAACCACTTTGTCAAGAAGATTCTTCAAACCAGAGCACAAAAACAACACTGTCAGCTATTGTCATAAAGAAAGGATAGCTTGTAGACTGTCAAATCAGGAACCATTAGAATTGAAAGCACTTAACATCATCTCAGACTTATCTCTAGAACCGTAGACCAAAATACTTCAATGCAGAGGAATGCAGAGCATAACATTTTCTCCCTGTCACCACCAAACATACAGGAAAAGTTGTTTCCACTCTGGTGAACATAACTCACTCAATCCTTCATACTGGAGGCTCAAACTTGGAACATAGCATCTTCAGATGGACTTCTAAATAACTTCCAATCCACAGACAAAGATATTTATTCCACAGAAAAAGTGGAGCATTCTTCTGGACTGTTCTTTTGTATGCAATACATTGTTTCCACTGCAACTCACTGTTTCTACTGGAGGAGCTAATTTTCTCAATATCCTCAACATCAAAATCAATTACATGGGTGAATACAAACCATCTAACTTATTACAAGCAAATAACAAGATAAGGGTATAGTTGACACCAATTACAATAGTGATATGTTGACATCAATGACAACATTGGTTAAGCACATACTTGCAACAATCTCTCCCTTTGTCATTGATGGCAACATATGATGTGAAAAACTGAAAAGGCCATGAAGACAAGATTCTCCCCCTTTTTACACATCTATATTCTTTCTCCTTCTGAGTTTTTCACATTATTTCTCTCCCCCTTTAACATCAATGGTAAAGGGCACATACTTGCATTCTATTGCTCTGATCCAACTAAACTATCACCAATACATCTAGCTACTCCCCCTGAGAGGTAGCCCTCAAAACATCAATCCAGATCAAAAAGTGAAACTTTGGACACCACTGGATTGATGCATTCTCATGCATCTTAATTTAAGGTAGGAGGAGTAATGACCCCTAACTTTCCTCTGAGATTCTCAAAAGTATCCTTAGGAAGAGGCTTGGTGAAGATATTTGGAATATGATCCTTTGTGGATACATATTCCAACTTTACTTCATTCTCTATCACCTTCTCTCTCAAAAAGTGATACCTTATAGATATATGCTTTGTTCTTGAGTGCATCACTGGATATTTGGAAATATTTATGGCACTTGTATTGTCACACAAGATTGCAATTGGATCTTCATAAACAACTCTTATATCCTTCAAAGTCTACTTCATCCATAATACTTGAGTACAACAACATGCTGCTACAATATACTCTGCTTTTACAGTTGATAAAGAGATTGAATCTTGTGAATCTTGTTTCTTGCTCAGCCATGAAACCAATCTATTACCCAAGAAGAAGTTACCTCCACTTGTACTCTTCCTGTCATTAACATCTCCGGCCCAATCAGCATCTGTATATGGACTAAGAGTGAAATCATTATCCTTTGGATACCATAAGCCATGATCCGGAGTGCCTTTTAAATACCTCAGGATTCTCTTTACTGCCATTACATGAGATTCTCTTGGATTAGCTTGAAATCTTGCAACAAGACACACTGCATGCACAATATCAGGTCTGGTTTGAGTTAGATAAATCAATCCCCCAATCGTGGATCTATACTTTTTTTTATCAATCTTAGGTGATTCATTAGTTTTACTCAACTTACAGCTCCTCACCATGGGAGTACATACCAATTTAGAGTCTTCCATCCCAAATTTCTTCAACAACTCTTTCACCTACTTAGATTGAGATATGAAGATTCCTTTATCTAATTGATTGATTTATAGACCTAGAAAGAAATTCATCTCACCAAACATAGACATCTCAAACTCCTACATTTCACTAGCAAATTCCATACACATACTTTCATTGCCTCCAAAGATGATATCATCAATAAAGACTTCAACAATTAAGATTTGATCATCATTAATCATGAAATAGAGATTAATGTCAGCAGTACCTTTTTTGAACCCTAATTGTAACAAGTACTTGTCCTACCTTGCATACCAAGCTCTAGGGGCTTGCTTGAGTCCATATAATGCTTTCTTCAACCTGCACACCATATTATCTTGATCTAATAGTTGAAATCCTTCCGATTGCTCAATGTAGACTTCCTCTTCCAATTCACCATTTAAAAATGCAGACTTCACATCCATCTGATACCCTTTGAAATCTTTATGAGCTGCAAATGCCAGAAACATTCTAATTGCTTCAATCTAGGCTATTGGAGCAAAAGTCTCTTCAAAATCTATCCATTCAATTTTAGAATATCTTTTGCACACAAGCCTTGCTTTATTCCTTACAACTTCTCCATTTTTAGTCAGCTTATTCCTGAAGACCTATTTGGTTCCAATAACATTTTTGTCAGCGGGTCTAAGAACTAATTCCCAAGTCTCATTCTTCTCTATCTGCATTAGTTCTTCTTCCATTACCTTAACCCAATTTTCATTATTCCAGGCTTTATTCACAGTCTTTGGCTCAACTGTAGAGAGCAAATAGTAATTCACTTGTTCTTCTGCAGCTCTTTTCCTTGTTAGTACTCTTTTGTCTTTGTCTCCAATAATTTGATCTTCAAAGTGATTGATTCGTACATACCTGGGGGTCTTAGCAGCAACTTCTGAACCCTTCTCTTCTTCATCTTGATTGACTTCTTGTTAAACTTTTTCTTCATAAGTAGAAGCAAGTTCATCTGATTCATAGCCATTCTGATCTGATGTTCTTCCTTTGTGTTCATCCACCTTCACATTTGTACTCTCCACAATCCTCTTCAACCTTTTGTTGTAGCACCGGTAGGCCTTGCTCTTGGTAGAATATCCAAGGAAGATTCCTTATCACATCTTGCATCAAATTTCCCTAGATCTTCATCTCTTATGATATAGCATTTGCTTCCAAAGATTTTGAAATATCTTACTATTGGAATTCTTCCATGCCACAATTCATAAGGAATTTTAGTACCATTTCCTTTTACTTGAACTCTATTTTGAATGTAGATAGCAGTATGTATAGCTTCTTTCCAAAAGACTTCTGACAGACCTCCTTCCTTCATTATTGTCCTAGTAGCTTCTTGAACTATTCTGTTGTTTCTTTCCACAACTCCATTCTGCTGAGGAGTCCTAGGTGCAGGCAATTGCCTCTTTATTTCTTGTTCTTCACAATAATTGTTGAATTTATTTGATGTGAACTCACCTCCTCTCTCAGATCTTAGGCATTTGATTTTTATCTCTATTTCATTTTCAACCATTGCCTTGAAGGATTTGAACTTCTCTAGGGCTTCAGATTTGCCTCTCAAAAAAGTAACCCAAGTCATTCTAGAATAATCATCAATAAGCAACATGAAGTACATGTCACCTTGTAGACTTCTTATCCTTGTAGGACCACATAGATCTATATGAACTAGATCCAACAAACTGGTAGAAAATTGCTCTTTGCTCTTAAAGCTTGTTCTTGTTTGCTTCCCCAACTGACATTCCTTGCAAATAATATTTGTGGGTTTCACAAGTTTTGGTAAATCCCTCACCATCTAACCTGAACTTATCTTTACCAGATTATCAAAATTTATATGACACAGCCTTCTATGCCACAACCAACTTTCATCTGCTTGGGCTAAAAAATAGTAATCATTAGTTCCTCTTAATTGATAGATGTTACCTCTGGTCTTCTTACTAGTAGCAATCATAGTTCTGGAGCTTTCCATTATCTTGAATCCATTGCATTTAAATCTCAGATCATAACCTTTGTCACACATCTGACCAACACTCAAAAGATTATGCTTTAAACGCTTCACATAGAGAACATTGCCAGGTTATGCTTTCCATCAAATGAAATAGATCCTTCTGCACAAATCTTACCAACTATATTATCTCCAAACCTAACTAGTCCTCCATCATATTTTTCCAAACTTACAAAATTACTTTTGTCACCGATCATGTGATGTGAGCATCCACTATCAATAATCCATTTGTCCTTATCTTTCTCAACCTAAATAGCCAAAGCACTTTCTTCCACTAGTTTTTCTTCCTTCACACAACTAGCAGGATTAGTAGACATAGGTTCTTCTTTATTAGCAATAAACAAGCATTCATTTGCACTAGTACTAGCATCATCAGATTCATCATTAGTCACACCTTCATCATCAAAATCTCTAACATAGTAGCATTTCTTTGGAGCTCTAGGCCTGTTCTCAAATCTTTTTCTATTCCTTTCAATTCTTTTAGGACATCTGGAAGAATAATGACCTACTTTACCACATGAGAAACATTTGAAAGGTAATTTTCCTTTGAACTTACCGGAACCTCTTTGTAGACTATCAACAAAGTTGGTTTCAATTTCATCAAGCTCATCACTAGGATCTACCTTGTACTTTTCTACTTTGGAGATCTTTTTTGAAGTACTGGCTTTGAAAATAGTTTCTACTTTTGGCAGAGCATTACCATACTCTCTCATTTCAAAAGTAGTAATCTTACCAAGCAACTGATCCTTATTAATCTTCTTCACGGTCATTATTTCTTCAATGGCAGCTACCTTGTGTGCATAGGATTTAGGTAATGAACTAAGAATTTTCATCACAACTTCAGTTTCATCAACAGTTCCTCCCATACCTTTGATTCCAATAACAAGTTCATCAACCTTTTGCATTAAGGATGTTATGTTTTCATCTTCTTCCATTTTAAGACCTTCATATTTGGCTTTCAATCCATACAATTTGGCACTCTTTATAGAATTGTCTCCTTCATACATATTACTTAGCTTATCCCATACTTCTTTAGCATACTCATAATCCATGACCTTTATTAAATCAAAGTCAGTCAATGCACTCAACAGAGCATCTCGAGCGTTTATATTTACCTCATATTCTTTGACTTCATCTTCAGTTGTCAGACCATTCTCCGGCATGATATATTCAGTTTGTGTCACTTGCCATACTTTATAACCAATGCAAAGCAAATGGATTTTCATGCGAATCTTCCAAGTTGCATAATTCATCCCATCAAACTGCGGAGCCTCGGGACTTCTTGTAAGACATCCTAGATCTACCTCAAGCTATTAAGCTTACCACTGAGGAACTTGGCTCTAATACCAATTGTTGAAATACACCAGAAAACTAAGAGGGGGGGTGAATCAGTTGTCACAAAAACTTAGCTTATTATGAACATCAAACCATCAACAACTTAATTGCTTATAATCATATTTAACCATGAAAGCATGAAACCATAACCTTAATCATAAACACACATCCAACACAGTAGACACCAGATTTTTTACATGGAAAACCCTAAAAGGGAAAAACCACGGTGGGTGTTAGCCCACAAAAATATATGAGTTATAACAATACCAAAAAATAGAGGCTCACTACAATGGCTCACTGCCAAAGGGTGGCTCACTACCAAGGGTTGGCTCACTACCAAAATGGTGAACAGATTAAGTAGCATCTACTTCATGCCTGGGTTCAATTCCTTTGAAGCACAATACAACTTCTCTACTTTGTTCTTTCACGCCTTCGCACTTATCTCTTCATATTTGCACACACATTCTTATTTGCAACTCTATTACATGCTTTTATACAATTCATCAACCTTGGAATGTACATCAAGGTCAGTATTAATTTATCAACCATTGGAACATTCTCCAAGGTCTACATTACAAAACATACACAAAAATAGGTCTAGACCTATTACAAAATTTAGCTAAGGAAATATGTAGAGAAGTATGATGAACACACCATGCCTTAGCTAGGACACAAATACAATTCTCCATGCTACAAAACACTTCTACAATCTTTAATGCATCTCTGCAAATAGTGAAAACAACCAAATTGGCCAAGACTGGAGTTGACACTAGGTCTTCTAAGAACACTGCTTTCATGATCCAAACTTCTCTTTGCAGACCAATCCAAAGGTAGGAACACAATCAGGGGACATCTACAAGCACATTGTAATAATTAGGAACAATCGCATGATCTCTAACCATTTTGTTAAGAAGATTTTTCAAACCGGAGCACAAGAACAACACTATCATCTATTGTCATAAACAAAGGATAGCTTGCAAACCGCGAAATCACAAACCATTGGAATTGAAAGAACTTTACATCATCTCATACTTATCTCTAGAACCATAGATCGAAATACTTCAATGCAGAGGAATGCGGAGCATAACATTTTCTCCATGTCACCACCAAACATACAAGAAAAGTTGTTTCCACTCTAGTGAACATAACCCACTCAATCCTTCATACCGGAGGCTCAAACTCAGAACATAGTATCTTCAGATGGACTTCTAAATAACTTCCAATCCATAGACAAAGATATTTATTCTACAGAAAATGTGGAGCATTCTTCTGGACTATTCTTCTATATGCAATACACTATTTTCACTACAACTCACTGTTTCCACTAGAGGAGCTAATTTTCTCAATATCCTCAATATCAGAATCAATTACATGGGTGAATACAAAGAATCTAACTTATTACAAGAAAGTAACAAGATAAGGGTATAGTTGACACCAATGACAATAGTGATATGTTGACATCAATGACAACACCGGTTAAGCACATACTTGTAATAGTGTTATGTTTTTATGAGTTCTTTTCTTGTGAATATATCCCTAAGGAAAATTTATCTGATACCTGTAATTGTAAACATCTTAGTTTTTTACTACAAATTCTTTTTAATCTGTAAACTAAATTCTATTTTAAGTTTCCATTTGCAGTTATCAGTGGATTGGAAAGTCAACAATTATCAACTTATGAACTCAATAAAGTTTTATTGATTCAAGTTGCTGATTTATACATTATTATTTATTTGGACTTCAGGAAATGAGGAAAAGGACTGTAAGGTGCAAATTAGATGATAGTGATCATAATGTTGAAATTTTAGTGATAGATTATGAGCACTTTCGTAGATAAAAAGTGGCCAAGAATAATGAATATTTATTGTGTCTTGGTTTGACAAACAAGTAAGTTGTAAATCCACTAAGTAGTATATTATTTTTTTAATAGTGTTTAATGAAATTTTATAGGCAAGAGCTTTATGTATACAAGACATAATATGATTTTTTTTATAGGCAAGAAAAAGAGTGCAAAGAAAATGTAGAGAAAAAACAAAAGGAAAGAAAAGATACAGTGCCGCCATCTCATAGAAGACAACGCATTTGTGATTCAACAAATATAGTTGGTGAAAACAATAGTTGTGATGATGTGCAACCTGATATAGCATATGGTGATGTGCAGCCTGATATAGCACATGGTGATGTGCAGCCTAATATAGCACATGGTGATGTGCAACCTAATATAGCACATGGTGATGTGTAGTCTGATATAGCACATGGTGATGTGCAATGTCGTGATGATCTCTTAGCACAAAGTCTAAGAGAGATTATTGAAAAACATCAGAGAAAAGGAATAGTAGGTCTGTAGATGATTTATTCAACATCAAAGGATGTGTTTGAAGTGAAATCTGTGGAGACCGGTATTGATCTACCTACTCATCCCACGTCTAATGTGGCCAAGGAGCATGAAGTTCTGGTTAATGAAAGTCATGAAGAGAGACCGCTTGCATCTGTTCTGCCTCAAAGTGCACCTATTGTATCTAGAACGTTTGATGGAACTAGTGGATCAGGTAGAAATACTGGTAGTGGTTTAATAGAAGATGTGTCTGCTTTTGTTAAAAGACAAAGATTGAGTCAAGATTTATACAGATCTACAAAGAGGAATGAAAAAGAAAGAAAATTAGAAGGCAAGAAGCCATTCTTGGTTGAGGTATCAAGAGATGGTGAGCCCATTGGGCCAAATGCTACAAAGTGGGCCTCCAAGTTGGGTGTAAGATGTAGGGCCCATTTAGATATTTGCAAATCAAGTTTTGCAGAGCAAGATCCATGAACTACGGAAAATGTTATACAAAAAATGGAAATTGCTTTTTAGACTACTGGTGGACAAATCTCTAGAAAATATTACAAGCAAAAGATGAGAATTTTGATGAACAATTTTAGATACAATTGCAGAAAAATAATCATGGAGGAAAAAGAGAGGTTAGACTCCACTCTATCTCCCAAACAGTGGGAGGCATTGAAAGAAAGTATGCATTCCAAAGAATATTTGGCAAAGAGTAATAGAGGCAAGAGAGAAAGAGATAATGTGAGGGCTGGATATACATTTGGCCGAGGCAGCTTGCAGGCCAAAATGGACAAATTTACAGTAAGTGTATGGCTTTTTGGTTCAATTTACATTGTGTTATTTATTTCAATTTTTATTGAACTGACTATATGTTGAAATTGACATTGTATTTTAGGTGGAAAACGGTAATAGAGAAGCAGGTGCAAAAGATATTGTCAATTATATGGCAGCACTAAATCAACCTAGTAAATCTAAAAGTAGGATGAAGTGGAAATCTAGTTTGTCAATAGCGATTTTGCAGCCATTTGTTAAATGCCCAGTAGGAGCCTCTCTAGATCATGTTAACAAAAATGAAGGGTACCAATAGGTAATGAGTTAAATATTTGGTCTCACTCAGCAAGTTTTGCAGTTGGTTGCCTCTGTTAACCCTATAGTTTTTGCATGGAATGAGCATAAATCCACAGATTCAGATAAGGTAAGAGGCTCTATTGATCTCATTTCTTCTTGTTTGGCAATTTTGTATACAAATACCTCTTAATACTTAGATTATTGAAATCTAAGCATAGGAAAATCCAACCCAGTTTTTTATTTTTGGATTGATTTTAGAAAATGTTCTTTTGGACAAATTTATAGCTTGTATTCTTTACTTGACTATTGAATGCTTTGTATATTTTTTTGCATGATGGTTAAACCACATGTAGAGCAATTTTATCAAAGCAGTAGGAAAATGGAAACTTCATGATGTCAATAGAGCTGTCGATATTGATAGTGATCATGATGAACTGGACAAGAATGTGCAGCATAGTCATCATAGTTGTGCTGAATTAGTTGAGGTAATATAATAGTTGTTAGTTATCTATCCCAATGTTTTGTCATTCTTCTTGCTTAAAATGTTGTTTTGGACAAAAAAATATATCTTTTGCATTCTTTAAGTTGTAAGTTAATCTGTTTGTCATTCTTCTTTTGGACAAAAATTTATAGCTTTTGCATTCTTTAAGTTGTAAGTTAATATGTCCCAATGTTTTGTCATTCTTCATGCTTACAATATTCTTTTGGACAAAAATGTATAGCTTTTTCATTCTTTACTTGACTTATATTAATTTTTGCATGATGATTAAACCACATGCAAAGCAATTATATGAAAGCAGAACGAAAAGAAAAAACCCTAGTGTTAATAGAGCTCTCTGCAAAACTGTACAACTTCGTGTCAATGTTGATAGTGATTATGATGATGAACTTGACAATCATGTGCGTGATATTCATAGTAGTAGTCGTGCTGAAATTGAGGTGAGTGCTATGAAACCACATGCAAGTACTATTCAAGCAAGTAATGGTTGTTTTATTATGTAAATAAGGGTAATCATTACCTATTTGATAGAAGCTGGTTAGAATAGCAGTGAAGTGTAATTAGCTAGTATACATAGATTATGGAAATAAGGGAGAACATATAACTTACATATGGAATATTAGAGATTAGTTGTAATAGAGTGCATCATAGATTTTGACAATGCACTAGTGCATTGTGTTCGGGGACGTCATGGTCCTTATTTGGGGGGACTTCCTTGCCAATTCGTGTCTCTTTCTAGAGTACTCGTACAGTCTAGCACTATTGTAGTCTTGCCCTCCATTTTTTTGTACCTTGCAATGGGTTAGTTTTTTTTTTAGAGTAAAAAGTTGCTTCTTTGTTATTCAACAGAATCAAAAAAAGCACATACAAAAATTGATTTGTTCCAAGACATAAGACATTACATATAGCTGTCAAAAACAATATAATGTGTGTTTCATATCTCAATATAATGTGTATTTTTTCTGTTTTTGTAGACATTTATTGATAAACTCCAAGAAGGGGATAAAGTTGGCATGTTGGATCCGTTTGATGGTGCTGCTGTGGGTATTGGGCGGATTCACTCACTATCTATTGTACATGGAGTCAAATTGAAAGGAATAGGAGATGCAAATGTAAATATTTTAAAGGTCACAAGTAACATACCCCTTGTTTATGAAGACAAAATAGATGGAGTTGTCCATCTGAAAGAGAAAGAAGGGACCTTCACACGATGGCCACTAAAATATTTCAAAAAAATGACATAGTTGATGTTTATTATGTACTAGTTGTTAGACAGCTTGGCCCACTACTTTATGCAATAGTTTGAATGTGTTGTTCAGGGATCTTAGTGTTTTTTGTCTATTTTGGAGCTGTATAAGCAAAAAAAGGCATTGTAACTCAGTTTTCTCAGTCACAGCACTGAGAAACACACTTTGTAACACATTTTTCAAAGCAAAGATGCATATTTGTGTCTTGTATCTTCTATAAGAACACCTTTTCTCAATAAAATTTTAGTATTTTGCCTTCTTAATAGCTATTTCATTATGTGCAAATGAACGATTGATGATATTCTTCTATGTTTTATGTTTAAACCTCAAAAGCATTATCTCATTTCCAACACTTTTAGGTAGAAATTAGTGAACAAAAATAATTAAATAAACTACCAATTGACTAAATATACTACCAATTGACATAAATCAGTGAATAAATATGACTAAATATAATGATTATGCAATTAATAAATAATGTATCAATATACTACTAGTTGACAGAAATCAGTGAACAAAAACAATTAAATAAACTACCAAATTGATTAAAATGATGATTAAAATTAATGACTAAATACACTAGACCAATGGATGGAAATCAGTGAATAAAAATGACTAAATAAGTGACCAGTTAACAACAATCAATGACTAAATTAATGACTAAATATATTAGTGAATAAAAAATGACTAAATAAGTGACCAGTTTACAACAATCAATGACTAAATTAATGACTAAATATACTACCAAATCGATCAATCAAAACAACCAATAAATGAATAAAAATGGTTTAGTCATCAATTCGGTCGCATTATAAATGACTGGCAATAAACTACTAATGGTCACGTGACCATGTTTAGTCATTTATATGCAATTTTTAGTATTTTTTTTAATCATATATTGTTGTTTCTATACTAGTGTAGGTTTGGGATAAAGGAGGGCCCTGGGCCTTTGGGTGCCCTAGTCCTTTAGCCCCACAACTTTTAGGATAAGTCACTTTACGTGTGTTTAGCCCCATCTTATAGTTATTTTCTGGGTTTTATGTATCGAGATCAAGAATTACATGTTTCAGGTCCACCCGGGTGCTAAACTAGGTGTAAAATGCTAGTGTACACATTTTACTCCATAACAGTCTTCAAACAATTTGAACATTAGATCAATCATGTTGGCAAATGAGGAGCATGACAAGATTTCTAGATCATCACTTTGCATGATTGTTTGGCCTCCATCCTCAAAGAGTAAGTTGTTGTCCTTATTCCGAAGCTACATACCAACATTAACCAAGTGAGAATCATCATCATTAGAAGAATGAGCAAGATTAGAATGATCAAAATATGATATACTCGAATCTGCTCTACTAAAATCAATCACATGTAATGACAAAACATTATCCAAATCATAATAACTTCTTTGTTTCAACTTTTGGTTGATGTTAGAATGAGGTATCATCACATACAATAGCAATAGGACCTTTTGGATCTTCTTCCACTTGTTAAATTTCATCTATATCGCTGATATCCTCAATTATCACTATTTTTTCCTTAATGGACTTGCTCAAATCAACATGGAATTCATTCCACATGCTACTACAGGTCTGATATGACTGATTATCATGATTTAAAAGGCTAGTACAGTCATTAATTTGATCATTTACCTCCAAGAAATCAGATTGTACATCTGGTATATCAATTATAATAAATTCCCTCTTCGTTGTCCATGTATTTCCTTCACTTGTTGGGTTGATATCCTCTTGTTTTGGCATGAAATTGTATTGATCTAGCTATTGTTCACACTCAATTTCACACTCAAAATGATTAGAAAACTAAAACCAATCATTTTCAACCGCTTTACTATCAAAATCAATCACTAAATCCATCATTTGGTAAGCATTTTCTTGTTGAACTACATTCACTATTTGACTATCCAACTTTCCTAACTTGTCATCCAACTTGTTCTCAACATTAGGAGTCAAAATTTCATCATTTCTAATGTCTCTTTCATTGTCCAATGACTAAAAATTAGAACTAGCCCATTTTGGAACAATAGTACCTTCAACAAACTTGTTAGGATAGCCATCTAGTGACACATTCATAATGCATCTAATCTCATTTTCATGTTCATTTTGACAAGAAATTTGAGAAACTTCATTCTTACCTATGTATAGATCACCTTGTTGACCTTGGTTGATGAAAAATGATGGATTTGTATCACTTCCAAGCTTATCTTCTTGAGCTGGCCCAATTAATGCATTCTCATAAAAATTTGTATCCACTTGTGTTGCTTCTCCTTGATCTTGCAATTGGGCCTTACTCATATACACATATCTCACTTCAGGTTTGTATACCTCTAAGATGGGAAGTAGCCCTTTTAGATGCAAATTAAACCTTGTGAGAAAGTTCAAACAATTGATCTCACCATGTGGCTCTCTAGGATGTGCACTGCAAACTTGAGATGAACCAAAATGAGACAATGTTAGTGGAGGCAATTGTTCTTTTATCTTCTTGTCTAATACCTCTTGGAAAAGTGGGATATCTATGTTGAAATACACGGGACAACTGAGAGGGGGGTGGAATTAGTTGTCACAAAAACTTAATACTTTATAACTGTCAAACCATCGACTATGTAATTACTAATAATCAGATTCAACCATGAAAGTATGAAATCATAAACTTAATCACAGTCACACAGGAGACACAGGAGACACCATATTTTTTATTTGGAAAACCTTATAAGGGAAAAACCATGGTGGGTGTTAGCTCACATAAATATATAAGTTATAACAATACTAAAAATCAAAAGCTCACTACTCAAAATGCTCATTGTAAAGATTGGCTTACTACCAAGGGGTGTCTCACAGCTAGGGATTTGTGAACTGATTTGATAGCATCTAATCTATGCTTGAGTTCAGTTCCATTGAAGCGCAATACTTATCCTCTACTCTGCTTTTCTTCTCACTTATCTTTGCATCTTTTTCAAGGACATCTTTTTCACAATTACATTACAAGTCTTTATACAATTCATCAACCTTGGAATGTACATCAAGGTTGGCATTACATTCATCAACCGTTGGAAGAATCTCCAAGGTTAGCATTACAAAACATACAAAGAAATAGGTCCAAACCTAATACAAAATTATCTAAGGAATGATGTATAGATGTATGATGAACATGCCATGCCTTAGCTGGGACTCAAACACAATTCTCCATGCCACAACACACTTCTACAATCTTCAATGCATCTCCACAATTACTGAAAACAACCAAGTCGGCCAAGACTAGTGTTAACACTAGGTCTTCTAAAAACATTCTTCTTTCATGATCCAAACTTCTCTTTACAGACCAATCCAAAGGTAGGAAGATGATCAGGAGACATCCACAACCACATTTAAATCATCAGGAACAACCACACAACCTCTAACCATTCTATCAAGAAGATTCTTCAAACTGGAGCGCATAATCAACACTTCCAGCTACTGTCATAATGAAAAGATCACTTGCAGACCACCAAATCATGAACCATTGGAGTTGAAGGCACATAACATCATCTCTAACTTAACTCTAGAACCACAGACAAAAATCCTTCAATGTGGAGGAATGCGGAGCATAATACTTTCTCCCTGTCACCACCAAACATACAGAAAAAGTAGTTTTCACTTTGGTCAACATAACTCACTCAAATCTTTATACCGGAGGCTCAAGCTTAGAACATAGCATCTTTAGACATGTATCTAAATGACTTCCAATCCACAGACAAAGATATTTATTCTACAGGAAATGCAGAGCATTCTTTTAGACTATTCTTTTGTAGACAAAGATACTCTGCAACACACTGTTTCCACTGGAGGAGAAAATATTCTTAATATCCTCAATATCCAGATCTCCAATACTTATATATGCAAATACAAAGCATCTAACTCATTACAATGAAGCATCAAAACAAGAGCACAATTGACATCAATGACGACACCAGTTAGGCACATACTTGCAACAATCTCCCCCTTTGTCATTGATGGCAACATATGATGTGAAAAACTATAAAGACCATCAAGACAAGATTCTCCCCCTTTCTCTTTACACATTTGCATTCTTTCTTTTCTAAGTTTTTCACATGATTTCTCTCCCCTTTTGACATCAATGGCAAAGGGCATATACTTGCACTCTGTTTCTCTGGTCAAATTAAACTTCTGCAATCAACTCTTTCTTTATCATTATTCAACTACTCTCCCTAAGAGGTAGCTCTCAAAACATCAATCCAGATCAAAGAATGAATCTTTGGGCACCACTGGACTAATGCATTCCTTTGCATCTTAGTTCAGAGCAGGAGGGGTAATAACCCCTAACTTTTCTTTGAGATACTCAAAAGTATCCTTAGGCAGAGGCTTAGTGAAAATATCTGCAATCTAATCCTTTGTGGACACATATTCCAACTTTACTTCATTTTCTGTCACCTTTTCCCTCAGAAAGTAATACCTTATAGATATATGCTTTGTTCTTGAGTGCATCATTGGATTCTTTGAAATGTTTATAGCACTTGTATTATCACAGAAGATTGCAACTGGATCTTCATACACAACTCTTATGTCCTTCAATGTCTGCTTCATCCATAACACTTGAGTACAACAACATGCTGCCGTAATATACTATACTTCTATAGTTGACAAAGAGATTGAATCTTGCTTCTTTCTCAGCCATGAAACAAATCTATTCCCCAAAAAGAAAACAACTCCACTTGTACTTTTTATGTCATCAACATCTCCATCCCAACCAGCATCTGAATAAGCACTAAGAGTGAAATCATTATCCTTTGGATACCATAGGCCATGATCCAGTGTGCCTTTTAAATACCTCAAGATTCTCTTAACTGCCATCACATGTGACTCTCTGGATCTGCTTGAAATCTTGCCACAAGGCAAACTGCATGCATTATGTTAGGTCTAGTTTGTGTTAGATAAAGTAATCCACCAATCATAGATCTATACCTTTTCTGATCAGCCTCAGGTGATTCATCAGCTTTGCTCAATTTCCTGCCAGTCCCCATAGGAGTAGATACCGGTTTAGACTCTTCCATCCCAAACTTATTCAACAACTCTTTTACATACTTAGACTGAGATATGAAGATTCTTTTATCTGATTGATTAATTTATAGACCCAAAAAGAAATTCATTTCCCCAAAAATAGACATCTCAAACTCATTTTGCATTTCACCTACAAACTTCATACACATACCTTCATTGCCTCCAAAGATAATGTCATCAACAAAGACTACAACAATTAGGATCTGATTATCATTGATTTTGAAATACAAATTGCTGTCACCAGTGCCTTTACTGAACCCTAATTGTAACAAATATCTATCTAACCATGCTTACAAGGCTCTGGGGGCTTGTTTCAATCCATATAAGGCCTTCTTCAACCTGCACATCATATCACCTTATTTTGATAGTTGAAATCCTTCTAATTGCTCAATGTAGACTTCTTCTTCCAATTCACCATTCAAGAATGTAGACTTAACATCCATCTGATACACTTTGAAATCTTTGAATATTGCAAATGCTAGGAACATTCTAATTGCTTCAATTCTTGCCACGGGATTATAGGTTTCCTCAAAATCTATTCCTTCAACTTGAGAGTATCCTTTGCATACCAATCTTGCTTTGTTCCTTACAACTTCTCCATTCTCATTCATCTTGTTTCTAAAAACACATTTGGTTCCAATCACATTCTTGTTAGTAGGTCTGGGAACCAATTCCCAAGTTTGATTCTTTTCTATTTGTGTCAGCTCCTCTTCCATAGCTTTTACCTAATTTTCATCATCACAAGCTTCATTCATAGTTTTAGGTTCAATTTTTGAAAGAAAATAGAGATTCACCTGTTCTTCTGCAACTCTTTTTCTTGTTAATACCCCTTTGCTTTTGTCACCTATAATTTGATCTTCAGAATGATTAATTCTTACATACCTGGGAGTCTTGGCAATACTTTTTGAAGCCCTTTCTTCTTCATCTTGACTGTCTTCTTGTTCAACTTTTTCTTTGCTTGTTATAACAGCAGGTTCATCTAATTCATAGCAAATTAGGTCTGATATTCTTCTCCTATCTTCATCAACCTTCACATTGGCACTTTCAATGATCTTCTTCAATCTCTTATTGTAGCACTGGTAGGCCTTACTCTTGGTAGAGTATCCAAGAAATATTCCTTCATCACACCTAGCATCAAACTTGCCTCTCTTCTCTTTTGATATAACATTTACTACCAAAAACTTTGAAATATTTTACTATAGGAGCCCTTTCATACCACAATTCATAAGGATTTTTAGCATTGTTACCTTTAACTTGAACCCTTTTTAGGATGTATACAACAGTATGTATGGCTTCTCTCCAGTACACTTCTGGTAGGTCTGCTTCCTTCAACATAGTCCTAGCAGCTTCTTGAACAGTTATGTTCTTTCTTTCAACAACTCCGTTCTGCCGAGGAGTCCTAGGTGCAGACAATTATCTCTTTATCCCTTGTTCTTCATAGAAAATATTGAATTCATTTGATGTGAACTCACCTCTTCGATCAAACCTTAAGCATTTGATTCTCAAATCCAACTCATTCTCAACTATTGCCTTAAAGGCTTTGAACTTATCTAGGGCTTCTAATTTATCTTTCAGAAAAATGACCCTAATCATCCTGGAGTAATCATCAATAAGCAACATAAAATACATGTCTCCTTGTAGACTTCTTGTTCTTGTGGGACCGCATAGATCTATATGCACTAGCTCCAACAATTTGGTAGAGAATTGTTCTTTTATTTTAAAACTTGTTCTTGTTAGTTTCCCAAATTGACATTCCTTGCAAATGATATTGGCAGGCTTCACAAGTTTGGGCAGCTCTCTTACATCCTGTGTAGAACTAATCTTCACCAAATTGTCAAAATTGATATGACACATCCTTCTATGCCACAACCAACTCTCATCAGTATAAGCCAACAAACAATATTCATTAGTTTCTTTCAAATGATAGACATTACCTCTGGTCTTCTTACCAGTAGCAATTATTGTTCCAGAGCTTTCCATGATTTTACATCCATTTTCCTTAAATCTCAGATCATAACCTTTTTCACACATATGACCAACACTCAAAAGATTATGCTTTAAACCCTTTACATATAGAACATCATCAATAGTGTGCTTTCCATCAAAAGAAATAGATCCTTTTCCACAAATCTTACTAGTTGTATCATCTCCAAACCTAACTAGTCCACCATCATTCTTTTCCAAGCTTACAAACTTACTTTTGTCTCTAGTCATGTGATGTGAGCATCCACTATCAATAACCCATTCATCCTTATCTTTCTCAACTTGAACAGTCAAGGCACTTTCTTCCATTGGTTTTTCTTCCTTTACACAGCTAGCAAGATTAGTAGACACAGGTTCTTCTTTAATAGCAATGAACAAGCATTCATTTGCACTAGTACTAGCATCATCAGATTCATCATCTGTCACACCTGCATCATCAAGATCTCTAGCATAATAGCATTTATTTGGGATCCTAGGTCTGTTTTCAAATCTTTTTATATTCCTTTCAATTCTTTCCAGACACTTAGAAGCATAATGACTAATCTTACCACATGAGAAACACTTGAAAGGTAATTTGCCTTTGAACTTACCAGAACCTCTTTGCGGTCTGTCAACAAAGTTGGCTTCAATTTCATCAAGCTCATCATCAGGTTCCACCTTGTACTTTTCTGCTTTGGAGATCTTCTCTAAACTACTAGCTTTGAAAGTAGTCTCTACTTTTGGCAGAGCATCACCAAACTCTCTCATTTCAAAGGTAGCAAGATTTCCAAGCAACTGATCCTTAGTAATCTTTTTCACATTCATTATTTCTTCAATGGCAGCTACCTTGTGATAGTAGGATTTAGGTAATTACCTAAGAACTTTCATCACAACTTCAATTTCATCAATAGTTCCTCCCATACCTTTGATTCCAGTAACAAGTTCATCAACCTTTTGCATGTATGTTTTCATCTTCACCCATCTTTATACCTTCATATTTAGCTTTCAGTCCCTACAATGTGGCACTCTTTACAGATTCATCTCCTTCATACAAAATTTTTATTTTATCCCAGACTTCTTTAGCAGTTTCATAATCCATGACATTTATCAAGTTAGAGTCAGTCAATGCACTCAACTGAGCATCTCTAGCTTTTATATTTATCTCATATGCTTTGATTTCATCTTCACTTGATAGACCATTCTTAGGCATGGTGTATTCAGTCTGTGTCACTTGCCATACTTTATAACCAATACAAAGTAGATGGATTTTCATGCAAATTTTCCAGGTTGCATAACTCATTCCATCAAACTGCGGAGCCTCCTTCTTGAAAGACATCCTAGATCTATCTCAAGTTGTTAAGCTTACCTCTGAGGAACCTTGCTCTTATACCAATTGTTGAAATACACAGGACAACTGAGAGGGGAAGGGTGAATCAATTGTCACAAAAACATAACACTTTATAACTGTCAAACCATCAACTAACTAATTACTGATAATCATATTCAACCATGAAAGCATGAAATCATAAACTTAATCACAATCACATAGGAGACACAGGAGACACCAAATTTTTTACATGGAAACCCCTATAAGGGAAAAACCACGATGGGTGTTAGCCCATAGAAATATATAAGTTATAACAATACCGAAAATCACAGGCTCGCTACCTATGGGGTTCACTACCCAAAATGCTCACTGCAAAGATCAGCTCACTACCAAGGGGTGGCTCACTGCTAGGGATTTGCGAACTAATTTGATAGCATCTAATCTATGCTTGAGTTTAGTTCTATTGAAGTACAATACTTATTCTCTGCTTTGCTTTTCTTCTCACTTATCTTCACATCTTTTTCAAGGACATATTTTTCACAATTACATTACAAGTCTTTATACAATTCATCAACCTTGGAATGTACATCAAGGTCAGCATTACATTCATTAACCGTTGGAACAATCTCCAAGGTTGGAATTAAAAAAAATATAAAGAAATAGGTCCAGACCTACAAAATTAGCTAAGGAAAGATGTATAGATGTATGATGAACATACCACACCTTAGCTGGGACTCAAACACAATTCTCCACGCCACAACACACTTCTACAATCTTCAATGCATCTCCGCAATTAGTGAAAACAACCAAGTTGGCCAAGACTGGTATTAACACTAGGTCTTCTAAGAACATTCTTCTTTCATGATCCAAACTTCTCTTTATGGACCAATCCAAAGGTAGGAACATGATCAGAAGACATCCACAAGCACATTTAAATCATCAGGAATAACCGCATAACCTCTAACCATTATGTCAAGAAGATTCTTCAAACCGGAGCACATAATCAACACTTCTAGCTACTATCATAATGAAAAGATCGCTTACGGACCACCAAATCATGAACCATTGGAGGTGAAGGCATATAACATCATCTCTGACTTAACTCTAGAACCACAGACAAAAATCCTTCAATGCAGAGGAATGCAGAGCATAATACTTTCTCCCTGTCACCACCAAACATAGAGAAAAAATAGTTTTCACTCTAGTGAACATAACTCACTCAAATCTTCATACCAAAGGCTCAAGCTTGGAACATAGCATCTTCATACATGTATCTAAATGACTTCCAATTTGCAGACAAAGATATTCATTCTACAGGAAATGTGAAGCATTCTTCTGGATTGTTCTTCTGTAGACAAAGATACTCTGCAACACATTGTTTCCACCAGAGGAGCAAATTTTCTCAATATCTGGATCTCCAATACTTACATAGACAAATACAAAGCATCTAACTCATTACAAACAAGCATCAAAACAAGAGCACAATTGACACCAGTGATAACACTGATATGTTGACATCAATGACAACACCGATTAGGCACATACTTGCAACGGTCTACTTTAAAATTATCCTCATGATATTATTGTTGACCAAATGTGGACGTTGGAGAACCTTTAGAAACACTTGATGAACATGTGTAAACCACCACACTTGGTGATCTCTCATTGGAACAACCCATAAACAATGTTGGATGGGTTATAAAATCATCATCTCTTACACCATTAGTTATTCTAACCAAGTAATTATGAGATATTGTATGATGATTCCCACCTTGTTTTTTTACCATTATTGGCTTCATTTCTAGGCTGCCATGACTGATCAACATTGTTTTCACTTGACAAATCACCCAAATTTAATGAATGTATAAATGTATGTGAACTAGAAATTGATGGTACAACTATGAGAACATTAGTAACAGAGGTATTGCATGTATTTACAACTAAATTATGACCATTTGAATGATAAAACTAACCTTGCAAGTGGTCGGCCTGATTTGCAACATGTGTTGATTAATGATTTTAAGGAGTCTGATTGTCATAGTTGATTGTATGATGTATTTGTAGCTTATTAGGACCATCATGTGAGCTGATATAAGGCTGCATCCTTTCACAAAATTCAAACAATTGCATGTTATAACCAATATGCTCACTATTTAAGCGATTTGTAATGTCATATCCTTTGTGATCCAAATCAAGGGCTTTCTTAAATAGATCATTCAAATTCATTACCCCATTTGCATAGTCAATAATAAACTTTCTAAACATCATATCAAGACCCCATAAATAATGCTCTTTTAAAACCTCATGACTAAAAAACTGATTTGCACCTTTAACCCTTTGATACATCATGACAAATCTATGGTTAAATTGCAAAACGCTCTCAAAATGTTGCCTTCTAACTACTGTAAACTAAAGTAATGGGTGTTGCAAACTGATGTGTAGATCAAAGTGTAGAATAAACATCCTTTCAAACTCAACCCATGACAATATGGAATTAGGTGGAAGATTTACATACCATTGTAAAGTTTCACCTTGAAGTGTGTGGACAAATAGAAGGCACCTAACATTCTGTTGCCAAATCTAAAGTTTAAACATCAATTCCTTATAATCCTCAACATGTTGTGAATCTCTTTGTCCACTATGGGGAAAAAAATGAAGGAAGCTTACTATATACATGACTAGGAACCTCATGTTGATCCCTAGGTATGCACAAAGGGCTACCCATTTGAGCCAAATCTCCCCAAGATCTAACTCATCTCAAAATGTACAATAAACCAATGAAATTAAAAATCTTGTGCCAAAATTATTGTCCATGCCCTCCGTCTAGCACTAATCTATTGATGATTGTTTTTTCACACAACTTAGATAAAATACTATCGTGTCTCTCTTGAAAGGAATCATATGCTAAAGAACAAAAAATGACTACCCCAAGGTCTATACCACCCAGGTCTTCACCTTTACAAGATAACTCTATTATTTGATGTCTTTCCTATTCCAACAAAGGGCCTTACATGAATCTTAGACAAACTTCAACAAACAAGGTTAAAATGCACATAAACCTATTAGTTTTAAGATTTAGAAATGTATAAACAATATTTCCGTGAAATGTATCATTTCATCCTATAACCAGCAATATACTAACTTGCATTCATGAGATATCAATCTTACAATAGTAATATGCAATTTTGAAAGTCCTACTCTAATTCTAAACTAACCAGATCTGTTAAAGAAAGTGCAAAAGAAGGGAAAGATAGAAAATGGTTAGAGAGGAAACAAACTAAAACTCAATCCTTTCCAGCATTTCAGTCTTAACAATGGATAGACAAGTTTGCAAACATATCAACTATTCTTGATTTGGTCATGACAAATCAACAATCAAGCTTCAAGAAGGTGCAATCTTCAAAGGTGAGTTTATGTGTCTTCAAGCTAGCCACACAGTAATTTACAATCAACAAACCACCAATAGTATGAACACTTGAAAACTCATCAAATATCCATGAATCTTCAACTGAAAATAAAAGAACAACTCAACTAGGTGTTAAGAAATCATGAAACAAACTTTGTACGATAACAAGTTCAATGAATCTCAATAATTTATATTCATTATCTTGACTAGAAACCATGAAGTAAATTTGTATTAGGCTAAAAAGATTGACAAACACAAATAATTTCTAAATTTGGTGTAGAGAAAACCATGAGAATATCATGAAAATTCAAAAATACTATGTATTTGTTCTCAAATTCAAAGTACAAATGTCTTTCCAATATGTCTCAAGTTGCTTTTCCCAACAAACACCAAGAAAACACCAATTTATTCCAACTAATTCTAACCTCTCCAATGAGTTTCACCTGCCTACTTATGTAAATTAGATTTACAATACTAAATTTTCATCCTTACATCCAATGGCTATGATCAATTTGATCCAAAGGCTCAAATTTGATGCTCAAACAAAAAGTCAATTGTGATGGCAAGTACAATTTCCAAGATATTCCACTCATCCACTTGTAGCTTCTTCAACAAGCTTCCCTTAGTTTCAAAAAGTAACTTTTCTTATCCTCACATTTACTTTTTGGTACTAATTTTTTTAATTTTGACAAAAAGTAATGTTATGGAAGTTTAAAACATTAAATATTTGAAACTACATCTCCAACTCATTTAATTCTTACAACTACATCTCCAACAACTTGTTGTAGTGTGAAAAATCTTCATAAAAAGACATAGGTAGATGTAGAAAGTTACTTTCTCCATTATGTGTGGCTGTAGGTATACATTTTCCATGTGTAATCATGAATGTCCAAGTATAGGTGATCAATTCTATCATAAAAAAATGTATTTCCAACCCTTATTCTGAATGTTTCCATCATTTCTCAATCATAAATCTTCATCTTAGACCTGAAACAACAAGTTGGGATATCATGGAAGGTTGGATCAGTCATTTCCTTAGCTGCAAATTAGGTATAAGGCTATAAAATTGATCTCCAACCAACTACATGGCATTTGTTTCATCATTTCCCACTTATTTTGGCTCTGATTTTGCATGAAAAATAGTAGTATAGGTCTAATTTTTATATTTCTATAGCTCTTAGGATTTGTCTTCATCATCTTTGACACCATCTTGGCTTTATCTTGTAGGTACAACAATGGCTTAAGTGTGAAAATCAATTTTTTCCATGGCTGGGACTTCAAGGTGTCTCTAGATCTTCATGCTTTCAAGATGCCTCCAATTGATCTCCACTTGTTTCCATCCTCCTAGACCTGCAATAAACAATGTCAAGCATTAGATTCATTATAAAAAAATCATTTTCAATCAATACAAGTCAAATCATATCAATTTACAATCATGGATCAATCATGTGCAAGTTGGCAAATTTGTTGCCATTGGCAACTTCACAAAATTGTCGCTATTGGCAACTTCACAAATTTGTGGTCACTTTGTTGGCCTCTTTGGTTTTCACCATGGATCTCCATCATTATGTTCATTATTCTTGTCATCCCTCATGTCATAGTGATTTCATCATTCCATAATGATCTCATCATAATAACCCTAGATGGTTGTTCCTAGGACTGCTCTGTGAATCACATAGTGTGTATCTCAACAGCTTATATTTCCTCAATGTATATTTCAGCAATGCACCAATCTATCTCCTTGTCCATGGAATGAATCGTGCTTATCACATTCATGATCTTCTTCTTTAACACATTCTTCTCTTGAATCAAATCATCAACATGGATCCAAAATGTTTATGGTTGTTCCAAGGTGCTTGTGACAATTTGAGGGTAGTTCCAAGACTAATTTCTGGTGTTTTCAAGTGATATTCTTCAAGGTTTGACCATAATTGTTCTCCATATTTTGTTTCCTATACAATCCTTCTCTTCCATATTTTTACATGTCATGACATGACCTCATAGATAGTTACAAGAGAAGCCCATCATGGATATCCCTTAATCATAAATGTGCAGTCCTCTTTGATGAATATTTAGTCCTTTTAGAAACAATCATATGTTGTACTCACCACACTCCATAGGAATCTAAGAAACACTCCAATTCTTCCTAAGATTATATGACAAAGATCTCATCATGATCCTCCACATATCCATCTTGAGGATTGGTACCAATAACTATCCCAAAATAGTTTAGGTGTGACAGTGTCTAGGACAACAAGGTAGCATCTTCTTGAAAATGAGAGGTTGATATCACATTTTGAACCAAGAAAGTAAGTTTCAAAAGGTATATGACCCTTTGAGCCCATAATACTCCTCCTTTCATCATTATTGATAGATCTTAGCCTCACTATAGCATCACAAATTGTCATCACTTACTAGTTCACACTAGGTTTAGCACTCATTTTAGCATGTATGTTTGTCTCTGCTTGCAATGTGTCTGTTTAACCACTTTGCTAAGAAACAGGGTTAAGTCCCTAGTTAATAGGTCTTTCGAGGACAAATCCCACCAAGACACTAGTGCCCCACACTATCATCCTAACCTTTTGTGCCAAAATAATTTGAACTTGAATGTTGGCCTTATTACCTTGAGCAATGCACCTTGTTAGCCTTACCCAATCAAGCCCCCAAAAAGTACTTAGGATTCATATATAAACAACTCTCTCCCTCATTTTCATATACATGATATACATTATTGATCTATCAACAGAGCTCTCTACAAACTCTAGGATATGAATTATCTCTAGTGAAGCTCTCTACTTGTAAAGATTATCATTGTTATTGTACTAACACTTGCAGGTATTTGAGGAAGCTTCTCCTTCCTCCATCAACTCCTTGTGTGTGATTTGTGTTGCAACATCAATCCAACAAGGGTTTCATGCTTATGGTAAGCTGATTTCATTATATTTGTTTACTGTGATATTTATCAATTGATTTGCCTCTGTTCATCATGAAAATGCTCTCTGTACAATCATCATCATTGATGTTGTGGAGGTGGGAACAGCAACACGAGGTTTGATTGAGGCAAGCCCCTATACAGTACAACCATTTTTCCCCTTTTGCATGTGTGTTGATTGCAATAGGAGGATGGAAGAATAGATACAAACATCGTCAGACAGGAGTGTAGACCATACAAAACCCTAAGGACTCTAGCACAGCAACCTAGTGTCTTGTCCAGTTAGCTCCTACTTTTAGTGCCAAGTTCCATCTAATCTACTCTTTTCTATTCTTCTCCTATTTTCTAAAAACTATAACAGTAGTGTGCACATTTGCCTAGTTAATTAATTAGGTCTTCACATTGCTTAGTTTAATCAATCCATTGGTTATCAATCTTTCATATTTGCAACAAAGGAATAGAGCCCTCACCAACATAGCTTGGCTCTTCTCTAGGGACAACATCCAAGCATAGAGCCATTGGTGGCTTGTGTTCCAATGTTGTGTAGAAAAAGATTGATCTAGGTTAGTTCATCAATTAGTTTAGATCTCTTTTTCCATATAACATTTTGGTGAACCTGACATGCTTGCAACCTTTCTTATCCTTTCAGTGTTTGATTTGATTAGACACTTATATTGTATATATTATTTTATCTTGTGTATTTTGTTTAGAAAACAAAACACACTTAAACATTTTTCTTTTCTTTTAGATTAGAAAACAAAAACTTTCTCTCTTCTAACATATTATTAGCATATTCATCTTGTCATCACTTTCTTCTCTCTATCACTTCCTAGGAGCACATGATTGTCTTGAAACTTGTAATTACTTTATGAGTTTCACGACCCAATGTTCTGAATACGAACTTCTTGTAAGAAGTTATGAAATTCTAATGGGTTTACATGCTTTAAGTAGCTTCGGTGTTTCAACATCAAAACCCGAGTTCACTAACTTATTTGTCCCAGGAAGTTTGGGAATGTGACCATCTTTAGATCACAATCCCACCTTTATGATGATCTCTGAGACACAACCTTCTCATGATTCTCTTGAGATAGACAACTCTGTGACCCATGTTCCTGAGGCCCGAATTCAGAAGCTAGATAGAGAGCTGGCTAGTTTCCAGCAATTCTTGGGCATAGAACATTTGGCAGGGGAGGCTATTCCCCTCATAGATAATCTCAAAAGATTGTTACTTGATGATCCACAAGGTGTGGAAGTGTTAGATATAAAATGATGGCCTAATCAATTATGCACTAATTAGATTGAAATCTTTTCTATCAAACATTAGAACACAAGTCGACCAAGACTTGTACGCTTGGCTACAGTCCTCAAGGGAGAGTAAAGTTGTCTAGGGCTTTGTTCTTTTGTTGTAATAGTGGAGATTTATTTAAGAATTGTAAGATCTAGGGTTTTAAGTAAACTAATTGACAAAATGAACAACTTACAGGTGTTATAGATCAACTATGCAGAAATTGGAAGCAGATTGGGACTGTGTAGAGCAAGAGCCTATATCTGAAAACTAGGGGAAAAAGTACAAGACTTAGATGTTGGGTGCCCTAGTCCTAGGGTTTTAGTTTGAATTTCATCCCGATAATCCATAGTCTAGATCCTTTTGTCTTTCTATTGCTATTTCATGTCGAAAACCCTCGATGCAATCTACACACATAAAAGAGGGAAAATGGTTGTGTTGTATATGGATTTGCCTCAGTCAAATTCCCATGTTGGTGTTCCCACCTCCACAACAACAATGATAAGTGTGATAGAGAGTGTGTGCTCTTGGTGAGCAGAGGTAAAACATACAATAAATACTATAGTAGTGAAATAGAACAAAATAGAGTTACCATGAGCATGAAACCATAGTTGAATGGATGTCACAATCCACAAGGAGTTGAAGAAGGAAAAAGCTTCCTTGCAAACTTGCAAGGGCTAGTATACAAAGCAATAATCTATAGAAATAGAGATCTTGTAGAGAGATAGAGAAGGCTTGTTAGAGAAAATCATAGAGAGACATCCACTAGAGAGTCATTAGGTGTAAATAAGTGAGAGAGACTTGTTTATATATGAATCTCAATTACTTTCTGAGGGCCTAATTGAGTTGAGGTCGACAAGGTACATCACTTAATTCATAAGGTCAACATCTAAATATAAGTTGTTGGGACCAAATTTCTAGGACACAAGCACTAGGTGCCCTAGTTCTAGTGATTTGGGCTATCCAAATGTCATATGTTAGAGCATTAAGCCTTGTTTCTCATAGAAGTAGTGGAAATTACATATTGTAAACAGAGATGAACATACAAGCCAAAACAAGTGCCAAACCTAGTGTGAAATTGTAAGAGGTATCAATTTTCTACACTACATTTAGCTCCCACTTTAGTGTGGGTATGAACTTATGCTCATACGCTTGCTAAAGTATGGAGAAGACAAATGTCTTTGCCAAAACATGGATTTCATAGAACGTCACTAAGTTGAGAGTTGTGCTAGCCCCTAAGCTTAGGATTCTACAAGTCTACAATTATTAGATAAAGAGGTTACACATACACAAGACACAACATGAATCACACAAAAAAAGTACACATGGAGAATTTACAAAAGCATACATGGAAAATACGAAGTATACACATGGAAAACATGAAGTAGACATGGCAGACACAACACATACATGGAAGACATGGCACATACATGGAAGACACAAAGAATACATGAAAACACGATGCATACATAGATCATAGATGGAGCATGCATAGAGCATGCATGAAAAACAAGAGCATGAAGTGAGAAAACACATAAGCGAATGAAAAAAGGAAATTTAAGTCAGCAAAGTAAGGAGACCTAGGTTGAAAGGATGTCTTTATACCTTGTGTTTAACCCAAAGTATAACACAAATTAAAAGAACACAAAAATAGCAGAATTCTAAAAAGGAGATAGAAGAATGTACTAAGTCGATCAATTACTTTAAGGAGGGAATGCATACAAATAGACAAGGGAGCAATCAATATGATTGAATAAGTGTACATGACTCTGGCACTAGCTTGCTCTATCTCTAGGCATCATGTAAATCAAGATACCTACAAGGATCACGGGCTAGCAAGCTACTTTATGCTAGGTGACCATGAGTGTAACAAGATTAGGTCATATGAGGTACATAGGCTAGCAAGTTGTGTTATGCTATGTGGCTCATAGACTATATAGATCACAAGCTAGCAAGTTGTGTTATGCTAGGTGACCTGTTGTGTGGTTACAGAACACACCCCATTTTGCTCTAGCAAAACAGGGACCCAACTTTTCTTTCTGCTTTGGCTTGTTTGTTTCTTGCTTTGGGCGGTTTGGTAAAAATCAGTCATGTGGGTCACTTTTGCTAAGATATGGGCAACACAAGATGAGTTTAGTTGCCAAAGTTAGCATTTTCTATCATAAACCTCATGATTGGAAAGAGTACAAAATTCCAAGTAGGTTTGCCTTTTGGATCACCCAAATATTGTCTAAGGGTAGAGAGTTATGTTGAGTCAAAGTTTGGTCAACCTTGATATTTCCATTAGGGGGTCATATACGCTAACATCACCCAGACTTAGAAAAATCACCTGACAACCTTTAGGTACCTAATATGCGAACATCAAAATTAAATAGGAACAGGTATCTACCCATCAAGAACCTCATATATTCGTGCAGGGGTCATATTTCCTAATATCAATCATCTTACAAAATATCACCCTGTGCAAATATCACCCTATACCAATATGATGATGTCATTCAGTTCTAATGAGTAAGAGAAACCACCCTAGTGATGACATAATCATCTCACTCGATCCACGGAGGGTCATATATCCAAATATCCGTCATGTTTCTCAACATGATGATGACGTCACCAAAACCTGATAACTAAAGAGCACTAATGGCATGATGATGTCATCACAATATATCCCTGAAGGGGATCATATTTCAAAGTATCCCTGATCTTAATTTCATGACCTGTTCTAGCTTCTTGCTCAAAGGTTGACCATATCACCCCGATCTTAGTAGATGATTATCCCACGTAAGAGGAGGGGGTCATATTATCCGTTGGGGGGTCATATTTTCAAATATCCCTGATCTTCTGAAGATCAACCCCTGGCATTAAATGTGATCAAGGCGGTAGATGAAGCCCCCCCATTTCAAATACAATTTCAACACTTGGTGTCATCTATGAGCTCCATGAAAATCATCGACGGATTAGATCAAAATGGTACACTATACCCTAATTTGTCGTATTGATCCATTTAAAAGTAAAATTTGAAGGTTATTTTCATTTACCTTGCAATTAATTGAGAATTATAGAGTTCTGAAGTCAAACCCTTATCAGTCACCTGCTAGCATATTGTGACCCTCAATGTAACGGAATGGAACGGGTGACCTCACACATTTACAGTCTTTCACGTTATCAGTCATATAATCAGAAAGGAAAGCGATATCAGGTAAGTAATTTAAAACCCTCTCTGTTGTCATTTTTTGTGATGACCAGGTAAATAAATCTTTACTATGGTAAATCTGCATGATGATGCATGAAAGGATTTAAAATAATAAGTAATAGAGATTAGATGCATGATATTGTTAAATGTTCATACAAATACCATAGGGTAAGACCTGCATATGTCTATTGTAGGAGTCAATGGTGGAAGTTAGAAGAAATAGATCTGAGGCTGAGTTTTTAAAGCCTATGTTTGTCCAACCTAAGAGAGTGGGATTTAGATATGGTGTTATCAGTGAGACACATCACGGACAGACAGAGTTGGATGCATTGTCAAAGAAATTGGATGATGATACTGACAATCCTATATTGGAGAGGATATTTACAACAAGATTCCCATATGCCATGGATGCCATAGAGCTGGTAGTTAAATGTTCCAGAAACTATAACCTAGAAACCAGGAGAGTAGAGAAGCATGGAAGGGTATATGCTAACTTTTTAGTCAAGGGCCTCACTGCCACGTTCAATCTACTAGTGGGAAACAAGGTAGTAAGTGTGGACCTCAACAAACTAAAGAAAGAGTATAAAAACAATAAGAAAGATGCTAGGAAGAGAATATATCAGTGGAGGGAAAAGAGCAGCACCTACATAGCCACGGCCAAATTACCAGTTTACCTATATAAATTTGATTTTGATGATGAATACCAGTATATAATTGCCCTGTTGAGCAGGATGACTGACAAACCTCATGATGGACACTTTGAGAACTAGATGTTTGGAGTAATCCAGATGGTATTATACTCGGATAACAAGCCTCAATGGGCCAAAATCATCATTGATTGCCTAGATGAGGGGATGAGGAAGCTAGGGGGTCAAGCATGCATGTTCTACATGACTTCCTATGTTGTTTATTCTTGTTCTCTCTAAGGAACATTTGATGCCCTACAAACAGCAGGCAAGGTAGGAAATAACACTGGTGATGTGCATATATGGGATCATTATCCCTAATTATAGAAAAAGGCATACCTCCAAGATTACAAACTGGTGAATGATGCATTTTCAATGCATCTGGTCAGAATGATGGAGGAGGGTTGAACCAAAAGATTGAGCATGGAAGATTAGGAGGTTATTTACAAGTATGGAGCTTGGTTTATCCAATTCTCCATTTTTTCATATATAAGGATTGAAGGATTTGAGGGATAGCCCCTCATGTTGCCAAGATACCCCACTGATAGGGTAATCTTGATGGAATTTTTCAGACAAGTGTCCACTTTAGTGGAAGCTTACATAGAGCAAAAGAAGATTCCCCCTGTACTATTCCTAGTATATATAGGATGGTACTTATGCCTAGATAGGCAGAGCATCAAGCATCCCATTAGAGGGCTGAAACTCATGTACTTGCAGCCATTCCCTATTGCTAGGTCATATGACCCTTATGGCAGGAAGTAGAAGTTGTTAGGAAAACAGATACATCAAAGGCATCTAGAGGACTTCTGGACCAATTGTGATGATTAGGCAAAGGTGAGAAGAAAAAAATATCAAAGCCTCACCCTAAATCAAATCAGGACCTTTGATTGCATCCCAATGCCCGCACAACTACATAATGATGGTGGAAAGATAATGTCCAATGAATATGAGGACAAGAAGGTGTATAATGACACCATTTCATCCACTGATCTGACACAGTAGGAGGATACATCCTTGGACCAAATAATGCAAGGGGTAATTAAACTGACCCAAAGTTGGGTAAATGCATAAATTGCCAAATTGAAGAAGGGCATGGCCCTCACTGTTGATAATAAGAAAAAGAGACAGGAATTGTCAGATGAGGAATATGATGATTTCCTTATTGAGAAGAGAAAATCTAATGGGGGGAGATTGTCTGCTGAAGAACAAAAGATACCCTCCAAGGGTAAGAAGGTGGGAGATGAACCAAAGGGGGTGATCATCAAGAGAATTGCATCTAGAGGTGATGGGGCATCCACATCAGCCCATGCATCTGCATCACAGCCACCCCTGACAAACCAAAGACTAAAAGGATATTAAGGCCTACTACTAAAAGTACAGAGAGGCAGGTAGAAGATTAGGCTCTACAAGATGAATTAGAAGAAGGTGATCCCTTAGAGGAAGAACAATTGAATAAGGAACCTAGGGATGATGACTTGTTGTTAACAAGAAAGAAAAGGAAGAAGGTGCTACAGACACCACCACCCAAGGAGGGGAGATGTTAGCACTGACCTTATCATGTTAATGGGTATGGGTGGTACGGCCTTCAAGAGAGAGCTACAACATGAAGTCTGCATGCCTGAGATAATTTAGTTTAAGACTAAGAAGGCTGAGGAACAGAAAGAAAAGGAAGTACTTATGACTTGTAGGGAGTCCCCTTTCCTTCTAGATGATACTGTAGAACTATCATATGATGAGGTAGTTCAGGATGTGACTACCTAGTGCATGGAAACCTTGGTTGCTAATACCAAGATGACTCCTCATGGGACCCTATTGGCCCAGATGAGGACTTTACAAGAAGAAAAGAAAATGGATGAAACAAAGCAGGATAGTCCTAAGAGAGTAGCCCAACAGATAGGGTTAGATAATTTGGTTGACCAGGATACGAGTCCTACAGCAATAGACCTGACATACAGGGGTGATATGAGCCCAAGTAAAGACAATAATCCACCTCTAGAGCCTAAAAGGGCTGAAGATGCAAAGCATACCAAGAGGGTGATGCTCTACCTGATCAAGACAAGGACCAAAATAAGGCACCCACAGGACCAGAACAATCAAAAGCACAACTTCAAAGTGGGGGTGTAGGACATGCTAGAAAAGAATGCTGGTCAAGACCAAAGTGGTCCATCGCCAACTACTACAGGGGGTGATCAGAGTAAAGGCCTAGCATTAGAAGAAAAATCAGCTGAAAAAGAAGTTAATATAGAAGAAGCTGATGCATCTAAAGGTAACAAGCAAGGTTTGTCATAGAGTGATGGTATAGGGAAAGAGATAGAAAATATGGCCAAGGGTGATCAAGGTGACCCCCAAGGTCAAAACACACAAACATCTCAAGAGGCCAGTGTATCACAAGATGAACAAAATGAGAAAGCTAAAGATATTCCAGAAGAGGACTTACAAAAGTAGGAACCCCAGCAAGAGCCCCCTCATGATAAGGTACATGAGGAAGAAATTGGGAAAGAACAATCACTACCAAGGGCAGAATTTAACACAGCAGCATAGGACACCTAAAATACAGGGGGTGATCATCAGGAGCCTAAGGGTGATGTACCTCATTAGTTGCAATGAGAGATACATTTGCAATAGGTAGAGGAGGTACAAGATTTTGATGTATCTAATTTATTTGTTGGGAGCATGATGAAACCTAGAAGAAAGGCCAGGCTGACATCGGCAATAAAAAGAGACTCTATTACAAGTAGGAGAACAACACAAATAGCCCTACCTAGAGTAGAAAAGGAGAAAGGCAAGATAGGCCTTGAAGATTTTAAGATCACCCATGTTGATCTAGGTTTTACAAATGAGGACCAAGAAGGTCAAGAAGGAAAGGACATCATTGACTCTCTAACACAAAGGGTGAAGAGAGAAAAAGAGAAGAACAAAAAACATAAAGAGCACATTGCTCAACTACATTCTTTTATTGAAGGGTTAATTAACCCTGAACATGCACCTGCTGATCTTGCCACCCCACTATCCATTATATCACAAGAAGAGGTTACTAGATTAGGCCTGATGAGGCATAAAGCACAGGTAATGGAGAAGTGGATGATGTCACCCATTTTTGAGGCTGAGGATGTGGTAAAAACCTCTTTGGAGAGGTGGAATTATTTGAGTACATTAAAGAGAAAAGTAGACAAATTACAAAATGAAGTAGGAAGAAGATCCTTTAAACTAGAGAAATACCTAGATGCACTAGGGGAAATGAAGAGGATAGACACACGGATCCTGATAAGCACCAATATATTAGACAATAATACCTCCCAGCTGCTGAGTATCTGGTATGAAGATACTAGATTTGAATGTGACATATTGAAGAGATGCAATGGGAAGCTCAGAGATATAAGTGTCAAGCTATATAACCTAATGGCACATGAGGCAGAGACCTTAGAGACTTTAGAAGGAAAAGTAGAAGGGAAGATTGAAAATCAAGATGTAGATTTCACTGTCAAGGTCTTCCATGATAATTTCAAGCAAGTTGCAGAGGACCCCCTGAACCACTTGACAGAAGAAGTGATGAACAAGGTCATGAGAATAAAGGTGAGGGTAGAAACTTATAATGAGACACTGAATAGTAGGAAAAATAAGATGGAAGCCCTCCAGGCTAAATTCCATTCCCATAAGCATGCAGCAGTAAAAGCCAAGGCTCAGGATGGAGGTGAAGTCGATAGGATAGTACAAGCATATGAGTCCATTAGGGCAATAATAAAGGTACATATAAGAGATGATCTGCATCAAAGTGATAGTGATAATGAAGATGAAGATGATGTAGAGAGTGAAGAGGAAGAAGAAAGTGAAGAAGAAGGAGATAAAGAGTAAGCAGAGATGCATAATAAGGTATACATATTCATAGGCTACTTATAAGTAGAAAGTTTTGCTAGATAGTTGCCAGCTGGCAACTTGTGCCACGGATGAAGATGTTGACTAAGTCAATGAAAAAGTTTTGATCATTGATTTGAATGAATGAATCTTGACCATTAGTCATTTGTAACCGCCTCCTCTCCTTATTCTATAAAAGGGGAAGGAGTGCATTTTTTTAGTCATTAGAAACTTAATGAAAATTTGATTGCTGAAGAATTCAGAACTAATTTCAAGGCTATTGTGAATGTACATTTTTTGTATACTTAATGAAAGAGAAAGTTGTTTGATTACAAATCATTGTAAATCTTGAGTAATCAATGAGTGGAATCTATATATATGCATTGATTAGCTACGTCCCTTGGAGTGCTTATTAGTCTGCATATATTGTTTTCATTCCTTGTTCCTTTGAAGTTAGCATCAACCATACATAGTTGTGGAACAACCTAGTGAATTATGGTTTGATTTATTTTCTTCATGACTATATCTGGAATGTATGTGACTTAATAGCTAAAGGTTCACTAAAACTAGAAGTATTTCTTTAAATTTCTTTGAATTGCATTACAAATCACCTCCATAATTGCAAATAACATACAATCTAAATCAAATGAACATGAAATATGCCTATATCTCGTAAATAATTGAAAAATACAGAGCATATTTTGAGTGAAAGCATGTCAAATTGACAAATATCATGCAAATACACATTAATATCCATGACAAACATATGAATATCTACTTGTAGGCACATTATTTGGTTAAATACACAGTGTAGAAGTATATACAAGTTCCTGAAAGTAGATGCTCAGAAGAATTGATCAAACTTATAAATATAGTCATAATTTGTTGAGCATAATGAAAATAACATCATTTGTGAAGGGAATTTGCAGCAGGCAGGTATACAATTAATCTTTCAAAAAGTGTAAGACCCCTTGAAATGGAAAACAACATGTCACATCAACCTTTGAGTAATGTCAAACGATCATGTCCTGATCAACAGAGTCTTGGAGTCATCAATTTATCTCAAATTGATCATACTTTACAATATAATAAAGGTTTGTTGTGCAAATTTTTATGCATGTTGTTATGACTAACAATCATCATCAACATAAATTGGTGCTAGAAGGAGGGCCTTCTTTCTAATTTTGAAAATAAATTGGTTGTATTTGTGTTTCTCTGTGTTAGAAGTAAGGTAATCTTCTCAAAGCTCAGCACAATTATTCATGCTCCTGAGTATTCATGAAAAGATTTGCTTTTTTGTAGCAATTCATGCTTGTTCATCATAAATAATTCAGAATTGAGCATGAATATCTCAAGCTTTGCGGCAATTCTTGCATTCTTTGAAAATTAAGTCATTATTCAGGTTTCCCTGCTTAATATTTGCCATATTGTGCTTGTGATGCTTGATATCTTGATATATGTGTATGAAAGCCCCATACCTATTCATATTTGTAGCATCTCTACAAATATTGCATAAATATCCAATTAGTATAAGGCTTTGATCATAAGTACATCCTTTACAAGAGTAGTTTTGTTGATCTTTATAGAAAACCAAGTCAAATTTCCATAAATTGTAGAAATCCTAGCTCGTAGGCCAAATGCCAGGTCCAGATCCGGTGGACTCTTTGAGGAACTACCTATTCATGGATTTAGACCTAGAACTGTAGACATTCATCACACTCTTAGTTCTAGTACATCAGAATCTTAACCAAGGCATACGGCAATAACCCTTGTTAGATTGCAAACACCTACAAGACCACCTGTTACTCCTCAAGGTCAGCCTCCACCAGTCACAATGTCATTCTTTGCTGCAGAGTCACCTTTGACTTTCACTGCATATCATCCCTTACCTAAAAATCCTGACAAGATTTTTACAAAGTATCATCCATATCATGATGTTGATGATCACATTAGAACATTCAAAGAAGCTTGTTGTATAGCAAGAATTAAACATCAAGATGTGGTATGCAGATTATTTCCATTTTCCTTAGGGGAAGAGGCATATAATTGGTATATCAGTCTTTGTCAAGGTTCAGTTGGCTCATGGGCTGCCTTGGAGAAAGATTTTAAAGATAGATCCAAGATACCTATATATCCTTCAATGAATTATCACCTATTTGCCACAATCAAAAGATTTGAGGGAAAGCCTATTGCTAACTTTAATGCTAGATTCCAAAAGATGTTATCAAAGCTATTTGCTCCTTATAACGTAGAAGATGAAGCTGCTAGGAGTATATACTATTTAGCATTAGATCCTTTGACCTCTATGTTCATCAGGAGGACACATCCTAATGTCACAACTCTGGCAGGAGCTTTTGAAGAAGCTATAAAAGTTAATCAGCAGTTGATCCCTGCTCTAACACCTAACATTGCATTTCCTACACATCATGCATATCCTGCATATCTTGTCCAACAACAGACTAATGGAGCCATGATGCCTCCAGCCATAATGCCAAGTCCTTTACAAGTACCTCCACTTAGCATCATGCCACCCCCAAATGGAAATGGCTAGGTGGTGCAATATCCAGGACATACACAAGTACCTCAAGATGTAGGACAGAGTAATAACAATGGTTCTTCCTTTTTCAAACCTCAAGCAGAGAATGTAGTAGCCAAAGTTCAGGAGGAAAAGGAAGAGATTAAAGATATCAGCATAGTTGAGAAAATTAACAACTAAAATCACTCATCTGAGAAGTCAAAATTTATATTCTCAACCAAATCGAAACAAAGGATATAATAATGACAAATCAGGATATCCTGATAGGGGATATAACAATGATAGGAACTACAACAATAACAATAACAATAGTGGTAATAATAATGCCCCTAGACAACCTAGAGTGTGGAATACTAGGCCAAACAATGGTTCCTTGCCATCACCCTTAGATAATTAGCCTCCTAGTGAACCTAAGCAAACCACTAGGGGGAATCTAGTAGAAGCAGCCCTTACAAACTGGTGTAGGATACATAACACCAATGCTCATACTGAGTTGGATTGTCCTCAATTTAGGATAGCAGCTAGTATATTTCAGGTTGAGGTATAAAATACTACGGATAGCCCTCCCTGTGTTCAAGAAAATGAAATTGTCCCTTGTGGATATGATTCTACCCTTGTATCAGAAAGTTTTACTAATCACCCTAATCAGTAGACAACCTTGTCTCATGAGAATTACACCTTAGCATGTGAGGAGTCAGCCATGGCTTTTGAAACAAATTATGTTTTTCCTTTTGAAGATGAGAATGATCCATCAATTGAACATAAAGAAATGCATGCTTATCAACAGCAGTATCAGGGTAGACATAATTATAACCTAAGAAATAACTCAAATAGACCTACTGGTCCCTTGACTACATCCTTGCCTCCAAATAATTTTAACACTCCACCTGATCCAAAGGAAAGTAATAACCCTAGATTTCCTAAGGTTAATGCTCAATATTTAACACCACAGAATGCAGTGGCAAAAACTAATAATTAGCCTCCTGAATCTGACAAATTGGTCACATACTTAGCAGATGAAATGAAAAAGATCAAAATCAGTCTATCACTCTTAGAGTTACTTAGAACCCCAGCCATTAAGAAGGCATTCATGAAATCTTTAGATGACCCTATGCCAAAAGAAGATATCCATCCCCTTAATCCAAGCCAGATTTTGAATAAAGACCATACAGCTAAGGATAATATTGTCAAACACAGAACTTCAGCCACTGTCCAAGCTGCTAAAACTTCACACATGACCCTTTATAGGGATAAGACCGAGTCACCTCCATTTCTCCTCACCATACGGATGTTCAGTAAGAATTTGCATAACTGCTTAGTAGATTCAGGTGCTTCTACTAATGTAATGCCATTCTCCATATGCAATGCCTTAGGGTTGCATCCTTCCAAGTCACTAAAGAAGGTAACTCAACTAGATAAAACTGAGGTGAGTGTTGTAGGAGAACTAACTCACATTCATATGCAGTTAGCATCAAATCCTAGAATTCAATACTACATTAATATTTAGGTAGTAGATATCCCTGATACATATGGAATGTTGCTTAGTAGGGATTGGTCAAAAATACTTAATGGATACATGTCCACTAATTTTAGTCATATGTGGCTACCTTGGAAAGGGATTCCCAATCAGATCAGGATAGATGCTAAGCCCCAGATGAAACATATGATCACTGAGTATAATAAAACCAATGAGATCATGTATGTAGATATAGAACCCAGAGTTTATACCATCAGACCCCAAATAGTCAAGATAGAAGAGATCCTCATGTATGATGTTCATGTTCATAATGATAATCTTCAGGATGATAGAGTGGTTATAGAATCTAATCACAGTTCAGATGATGATAAAGAAGTGGATCATTATAAGAATTTTGAAATGTACTTATCTAGGGAGATGCAACATTGTCGAATGCTAAATATGTCTAATGATGATGTTTTAATTAAGGAATGGTGCAGGTTACATGATGAAGAACATTCTGAGAAAACTTGTGATGCCTGTTTAGACATGATGGAACTGGAACAAGCATGCAGTACAGAAGAATGCACATATCAGGATGAAAGTTACATTCACACTTTAGAAGAGATCCTAGTGTGCACTGATAATATTTTTAAGAGTAAAAGTAATATCACCCCAGGGATAGATTGTTTGATTGGGTTAGATTATGAGGTATCTGATGAAGACAAAGTAATTTGACCAAGTTTGAAGAGTTTTTATCAAGACAAATTCAAAGGATGCTGCTATAGCATACTTCTCCACATGATGCTTTAATTGAAGGATGGTGTAGGTTACATGAAACACCACATTCAAAGACTACTTGTTCACTATGCTTACATATTCTGAGAAAATAGATGATGCTTTATTCAAAGGATCATTCTTTTGATAGTAAGGAAAAAAAATAGATATTAGCTTCACATAAGTCATCTAGGGTGAAGTTAGAGAAGAATGAGTCACCAAAATTGAAATGGATATCAAGTGGTGCAGCCGCCAGAGCTAAAAACAAAAGAGAAGGTCCAGATAAACCTTTAACTGAAGATAAACCATGGATCCTTAGGTTCAATGGATCCAAGTCAAAACAAGGAGCTGGAGTGGGAATAGATCTAATTGATCCATCTGGAAAGTCCTATTTAGCAGCATATAGATTACAATTCCCATGCATAAATAATATGACAGAATATGAAGCTTTAATTCGTGGGCTATTATTTGCACTCAAGAAAAAAGTAAAGATTCTGCATGTCTATGGAGACTTAGAATTGGTGGTAAGACAAGTAAGAGGCATATATTCTTGCAATTATAAAAAGTTGTCTAATTATAGACATACGGTATGGGATTTAATAGAAGATTTTGATGCATTCAACATCACCCATGTGCCTAGAGAACAAAATCATAGAGTAGATGCCTTGGCTCAAGATGCAAGTACTTTGGAGCCATTATCTATATCTAGTTTGAGGAGGTTTTTAGTTGAATTAATATCAGTACCCTTTGCACCAGACAATGTTGCCAATCTCCAAGTATTTGATGATGACCAGCACATTTTGGACTTCATATCAAATAGAGATGTGTTTGATGCACAGATCATAGATGTAAGAAATGTGGAAGATCATACTTGCAATGAAGAAGAAATCATGAATCTGCCCAGTAATAAAATTCCCAAAGGGATGATAGAATTAGAAAGAGCATTTGATTTACATAATATGTTGAAATAGAAAGATCTCCCCAAAATTGATGGAGGAGAATATTCACTAGTCAACATAGGACAAGATGAAGAAAAAAGGAATGTCTTGATTGGCAAAGTGTGTACAGAAGAAGAAACGACAGGGATAACTCAAGAACTAAAGGATTATATCCATGTTATCGCCTGGACTTATACTGAGTTAAAGACTTATGATACCTCAATCATCACACATACTATACCATTGAAACTAGATGTTAAGCCTTTAGACAAAAATAGAGACCTGTTAATGCCTTGTTAGATCTCATCATCTTTGAAGAAGTAAAGAAATTGTTGAATGCCAGAATCATATTTCTTGTGAGGCACTCCACCTAGGTGGCCAACTTGGTTCCTGTGAGAAAGAAAAATGGTGATATCAGGTTATGTGTAGACTTCAGAAATCTGAACAGAGCTTCTGAAAAGGATAATTATCCTTTACCTTCATTGGATGAGGTCTTGCAAATAGTAAATGGTGCAAAGATGATGTCATTTTTGGATGGTTTCTCAAGCTACAATCAGGTGATGGTAGACAAAATAGATAGATTAAAAACTGCATTCACCACCAAGTGGGGTATATTTGCCTACAGGCGCATGCCTTTTGGATTGATAAATGCTAGAGCCACCTTTCAATGTACAATGGATATAGCCTTTAGGGGGTTGATTGGCAAGTGTATAGTCATATACATGGATGACTTGATAGTTTTCTCTAAACAAAGGGGTGACCACATAGAAGACCTCAGGAAGGTGCTTAAAAAGTGTGAACAATATGGTATATCCCTGAATCCCAAGAAATGCATATTCGAAGTAACCACAGGTAAGTTACTAGGTCACTTGATAATAGAGAATGGGATTATCATTGACCCTGCAAGGGTAGAATCAATCATGAAACTACAGCGTCTTGGAAGCAAGAAAGAGATTAAATCATATTTTGGTAAGATAAAATTTGTTAGGAAATTCATTATTGGTTTTGCAGAGATTGTCAGATCATTGAATGCAATGCTCAAGAAAGATGCCAAAATTGAGTGGACACCTGAAGCTAGAGTAGCTTTTGAGGACATCAAGAAAGCTATATCTGATGCCCCTATTCTAATCAGTCCAAATTATACAAGAGATTTTTACATGTATTCATTTGCTTTAGAGCATACATCCACAACAGTATTAACACAAAGGAATGAGGCTAAAGAAGAAAAGCCTATAGCTTTCATGAGCTGCCCATTCTAGGATGCAGAGCTTAGATACATGGATGTTGAAAGATAAACCATTGCTTTAGTCCATGCAGTCAAGAAATTTAGACATTACATTTTGAGAAGTAAGATAATTGTTGTAGTACCAGATGCAGCAGTGAAGATGCTCCTAATGCAAAGTGAACCTGGTGAAAAAAGAGCTAAATGGATAACAATTCTCGAAGAATATGATATGGATATAACACCCATGAAGTTGGTAAGAGGACAAGCCTTGAGCCAAATGATATCAAAAATTGATCCTAACATCATGAGCTAACAATATGTGGTAAATGCTAGAGAAACTGAAGAATGGTATTCAGATATCAAGCATGTCTTGATTATTGGGAGATGCCCATCAAAATTGCAGGCCTCACAGAGGAGAGCCTTGAAGATAAGATCACAAAAATATATGATAAAAGGAGTTCTTTTCAAAAGGAACTATGAAGGAATATATCTTAGATGCCTAGAAAGGCAAGAAGCAGATAAGGTGTTAGCAGAGTTGCATGACAAGTTTGGAACTGCACATGGATCACATTTAGCTACTGCCCATGCTATCCTGAGAGCAGTATATTACTGGCCCACTATGTTTAAGGACATTGTTGAACACATTAAATGTTGTCATACATGTCAGGTTGCAACTAACAGAGAAAGATATGCCGCTCAACCCTTGCAACTAGTGATGGAGATGCGCCCATTTGCTCAATGGGGCATGGATTTCATAGGACCCATCAATCCCCCATCATCTTCAGGCCACAGGTATGTACTGACTATCACTGATTATTGTACCAGGTGGACTGAAGCTGTCAGTAGTAAGACATGCAATGCTAAGGATGTGATCAAGTTCTTGGAAAGCAACATAGTAACCAAGTATGGAGTTCCTTATGCCCTGGTATGTGACAATGGACCTACTTTTGCATCATTAAAACTATCTAGTTGGGCTTTTGATCATGGAGTTATTTTGAAGTTCTCTTCAAACTATTATCATCAAGGGAATGGACTAGTAGAGTCTACAAATAAGAACTTATTGAATATCATAAAGAAATTGATAGAGAAAAACCCTAGGGAGTGGAATACCCTATAAAAGTATGCCTTGTGGGTGGATAGAACTAGGATGAAGGCTGCATTAGGAAATTCTCCTTACCAGCTAGTTTATGGGGTCGATCATATCCTTCTTGTTAACCTAAAGATCCCCACATTGCAATTTGCACAAGAGTATCTAGGCATAGATAGCAAACAAGAAGTTAGGTTACTTTAGCTAATGCACCTAAAAGAAAAAAGAAACAGAGCAATTGATCAGTTTGCTAAACATCAGGCTGTTGTCAAATGCTGGTTTGACAAAAGAGCCAAAGTTAAATCTTTTAGGATTTCAGATCTAGTCCTTATATGGGATAAAGCACATGAAAAGAAAGGTGACCATGGTAAATTCGACAAACTTTAGATAGGTCCTTTTCAAATTTCAAAGATCTTAGGAGACAATACCTATAGACTTAAGACTCTAACTGGTGAGGATGTCCCATTACCAGTTAATGGATAGTTCCTCAAGCATTACTTCCAAGCTTGAAATAGGGTCAGGTAAGTCAGATGTATCATAATGTGTATATTGTATAGTTGTTTGTGTTTGTTTGTTTGTTTGTTGAGTTTTTGTTTTGGTTAGTCAAAATGATGTAGCTTATCACCCTAAGAAACTAATAAAATTGTTAGGATTCAAGTGATGAGAACAAATTCCTATGATCAGGTCTGTGATATCCTTTTCATCATGGTGCCTTTTCTTAACTAAGGGGATTTTCACAATGACTCACCTAACAGCCTTGGGTTTGTGGAACACATAAGTATAGGTGTTAAGTGAAAAATCTAAAGGGACTCCCTTGCTACCAATACAATCTCCAATCTAAATTAGCAAGTGACCACACCTTGCATACTGAGCTTACATGATATCATATGAACAAAAGAGATAAATATTGAAAATTTAAAAGAATAAAATTAGGCCATCTAAGTAACTCTACTGAGGCTATAGACGTTTGCTGGCAGTGGGGCTCTACATAGGGGGTTTGTATAGATAACCTTGTCGGGGCTATGGATGCCTGTTGGCAGCAAGGCTCTATCCTGGTTTGCAATGGGGGATGATCCCAAAATATGTAGCTTAACACCAGTTACTCATGTTTTCAACTTACTTTCAAGATGAGGATAATTAATCATTTGCACACACTTGATCCCTTGCTAGCATTGTTGCAATGATGAACATTATATCATTTAGAAAGGTCATAATACTTATACTTAGAAAGAGTTAAATGCTATGTTAGAATGTGATCACATCACTTGAATCATTTGAATTTGATTGTTTTCTTTGGTGGCAAGTTGTTGTGTGGTTACACAACATGCCCCATTTTGCCCTAGCAAAACAGGGACCCAACTTTTCTTTCTGTTTTGGCTTGTTTGTTTCTTGCTTTGGGCAGTTTGGTAAAAATCAGTCATGTGGGTCACCTTTGCTAAGATATGGGCATCACAAAATGAGGTTAGTTGCCAAAGTTAGCATTCGCTATCATAAACCTCATGATTGGAAAGAGTACAAAATTCCAAGCAGGTTTGCCTTTTGGATCACCCAAATATTGTCTAAGGGTAGAGAGTTATGTTGAGTCAAAGTTTGGTCAACCCTGATATTTCTGTTAGGAGGTCATATTCGCTAACATCACCTGGACTTAAAAAAATCACCTGACAACCTTTAGGTACCCGATACGCGAATGTAAAAATTAAATAGGAACAGGTATCTACCTGTCAAGAACCTCATATTTTCGTGCAGGGGTCATATTTCCCAATATCAGTCATCTTACAAAATATCAACCTCCGCCAATATGATGATGATGTCATTTAGTTCTAATGAGTAAGAGAAATCATCCTGGTGATGATGTAATCATCTCACTTGATCCAAATATCCGTCATGTTTCTCAACATGACGATGACGTCACCAAAACTCGATAACTAAAGAGTGTTGATGGCATGATGATGTCATCATGACATATCCCTGAAGGGGATCATATTTTGAAATATCCTTGATCTTAATTTCATGATCCGTTCCAGCTTCTTGGTCAAAGGTTGACCATATCACCTTGATCTTAGTAGATGATTATCCCGCGCAAGAGGAGGGGGTCATATTATCTATTTGGGGGTCATATTTTCAAATAACCCTAATCTTCTGAAGATCACCCCCTGGCATTAAATGTGATCAAAGTGGTAGATGAAGCCCCGCTAATTTCAAATACAATTTCAACACTTGGAGTCATCTATGAGCTCCATGAAAATGGTTTACGAATCAGATCAAAACAACACACTGTGCCCAAATTTGTCGTATTAATCCATTTAAAAGTAAAATTTGAAGGTTATTTTCATTTACCTTGTGATTAATTAAGAATTATAGAGTTCCAAAGTCAAACCCTTATCAGTCACCTGCTAGCAGATCATGACCCTCAATGTAACGGAACAGAATGGGTGACCTCACACGTTTACAGTCTTTACCATTATCAATCATATAATTAGAAAGGAAAGCAATATCAGGTAAGTAATTTAAAACCCTCTCCGTTGTCATTTTCTGCAATAACTAGGTAAATAAATCTTTACTATGGTAAATCTACATGATGATGCATGAAAGAATTTAAAATAATAAGTAATAGAGATTAGATGCATGATATTGTTGAATGTTCATATAAATATCATAGGGTAAGACCTGCATATGTCTATTGCAGGGGTCAATGGTAAAAGTTAGAAGAAATAGATCTGAGGCTAAGTTCTTAAAGCCTATGTTTGTCCAACTTGAGGGAGTGGGATTTAGATATGGTGTTATCAGTGACACATCACAGACAAACAGAGCTGGATGCATGGTCGAGGAAATTGGATGATGATACTGACAATCCTATATTGGATAGGATATTTACAATAGGTATGTGGCACGTAGCAAGATTCCCATATGCCATGGATGCCATAGAGTTGGTAGTTGAATGTACCAAAAACTATAACCTAGAAACCAGGAGAGTAGAGAAGCATGGAAGGGTATATGCTGACTTTTCAGTCAAGGGCCTCACTGCCATGTTCAATCTACCAGTGGGAAACAAGGTAGTAAGTGTGGACCTCAACAAACTAGAGAAAGAGTATAACAACAATAAGAAAGATGCCAAGAAGAGAATATCTCAGTGGAGGGCAAAGAGTAGCACCTACACAGCCTCGGCCAAATTGCTAGTTTACCTATATAAATTTGATTTTGATGATGAATACCAGTATAAAATTGCCCTGTTGAGCAGGATGACCAGCAAACCTCATGCTGGGAACTTTGAGAAGTAGATGTTTGGAGTCATCTAGATGGTATTATACTTGGATAACAAGCCTCAATGGGCCAAAATCATCACTGATTGCCTAGATGAGGGGATGAGGAAGCTAGAGGGTCAAGCATGCATGTTCTACATGACTTCCTATGTTATTTATTCTTGTGTTGTCCGAGGAAAATTTGATGCCCTACAAACAGTAGGCAAGGTAGGATCTAGCACTAGTGATGTGCATATATGCGATCATTTTCTCCAATTATAGAAAAAGGCATACCTCCAAGATTACAAATTGGTGAATGATGCATTTTCAATGCATCTGGTCAGAAAGATGGAGGAGGACCAAACCAAAAGATTGAGCATTGAAAATCATGAGGTTATTTACAAGTATGGAGCTTGGTTTATCCAATTCTCCACTTTTTCATATATAAGGATTGAGGGATTTGAGGGACAACCCTTCATGTTGCCAATATACCCCACTAATAGGGTCATCTTGATGGAATTTGTCAGACAAGTGTCCACTTCAGTGGAAGCTTACATAGAGCAAAAGAAGATTCCCCCTGTACTATTCCCAGTATATATAGGATGGTACTTATGCCCAGATAGGTAGAGCATCAAGCATGCTATTGGAGGGCTAAAACTCATGTACTTGTAGCCATTCCCTATTGCCAGGTCATATGACCCTTATGGCAGGATGCAGAAGCTGTTAGGAAAACAGATACATCAAAGGCATCTAGAGGACTTCTAGATTGACTGTGATGATGAGGTAGAGGTGAGAAGAAGAAAATATCAAAGGCTCACCCTAAATCAAATCAGGACCTTTGATTGCATCCTAGTGCCCGTACAACTACATAATGATGATGGAAAGATAATGTCCAATGAATATGAGGACAAGAAGGTGTATAATGACACCATTTTAGCCCCTGATCTGACAAAGCAGGAGGATACCTCCTTGGACCAAATAATGCAAGGGGTAATTAAACTGCCCCAAAGTTGGGTAAATGCATAAATTGCCAAATTGAAGAAGAAGGGCATGGCCCTCATTGTTAATAATAAGAAAAAGAGATAGGAATTGTCAGATGAGGAATATGATGATTTCCCGCTGAAGAAAAAAATATACCCTCCAAGGGTAAGAAGGTGGGAGATGAACCAAAGGGGGTGATCATCAAGAGAATTGCATCTAGAGGTGATGGGGCATCCACATCAGCCCATGCATCTGCATCACAACCACCCTCTGACAAACCAAAGACTAAAATGATATTGAGGCCTATTACTGAAAGTACAGAGAGGTAGGTAGAAGATCAGGCTCTACAAGATGAATTAGAAGAAGGTGAACCCTTAGAGGAAGAACAATTGAATAAGGAACCTAGGGACGCTGACTTGCTGATAACAAGCAAGAAAAGGAAGAAGGTGCTACAGACACCACCACCCAAGAAGTAGAGAACGGCCATCAGGGGAGATGTTAGCACTGACCCTATCATGTTAATGGGTATGGGTGGTGTGGCCTTTAGGAGAGAGCTACAGCATGAAGTCCCCATTCCTGAGATAATTTAGTTTAAGACTGAGAAGGCTGGGGAACAGAAAGAAAAGGAAGTACTTATGGCTAGTAGGGAGTCCCCTTTCCCTCTAGATGATACTATAGAACTATCAGATGATGAGGTAGTTCAGGATGTGACTTCCCAGCACATGGAAACCTTGGTTGCTAATACCAAGATGACTCCTCATGGGACCCCATTGGCCCAGATGAGTATGTTACAAGAAGAAAATAAAATGGATGAAACAAAGCAGGATAATCCTAAGAGAGTAGCCCAACAGATAGGGTTGGATAATTTGGTTGAGCAAGTTACATGTCCTGCAGCAATAGACATGACATACAGGGGTGATATGAGCCCAAGTAAAGACAATAATCCACCTCTGGTGCCTAAAAGGGCTAAACATGCAAAGCATAACAAGCGGGGTGATGCTCCACCTGATGAAGACAAGGACCAAAATAAGGCACCCACAGGAACAAAACAATCAGAAGCACAACTTCAGAGTGGGGGTGATCAGGACATGCCAGACAAGAATGCTGGTCAAGACCAAAGTGGTCCGTCGCCAACTACTATAGGGGGTGATCAGAGTAAAGGACCAACATCAGAAGAAAAATCAGCTGAGAAAGAAGTTAATATAGAAGAAGCTGATGCATCTAAAGGTAACGAGCAAGGTTTGTCACAGGGTGATGATATAGAGAAATAGATAGAAAATGTGGCCAAGGGTGATCAAGGTGATCCCCAAGGTCAAAACACAAGGAGGAACCCCAGCAAGAGCCTCCTCATGATAAGGTACATGAGGAAGAAATTAGGAAAGAACAATCACCACCGAGGGTAGAATTTAACACAGGAGCACATGGCACCCAAAATACAGGGGGTGATCATCAGGAGCCTAAGGGTGATGTACCGCATTGGTTGTAATGAGAGATACATTTGCAACAGGTAGAAGAGGTACAAGATTTTGATGTATCTACTTTATTTGTTGGGAGCATAATGAAACCCAAAAGAAAGGCCAAGCTGACATCGGCAATAAAAAGAGACCCTACTACAGGTAGGAGAACAACACAAATAGCCCTACCTACAATAGAAAAGGAGAAAGGCAAGATAGGCCTTGAAGATTTTAAGATCACCCATGTTGATCTAGGTTTTACAAATGAGGACCAAGAAGGTCATGAAGGAAAGGACATCATTTACTTTCTAACACAAAGGGTGAAGATAGAAAAAGAGAAGAACAAAAAACATAAAGAGTGCATTGCTCAGCTACATTCTTTTATTAAAGGGTTAATTAACCTTGATCATGCACCTGCTGATCCTGCCACCCCACTATCCATTATATCACAAGAAGAGGTTACTAGATTAGACCTGATGAGGCATAAATCACAGGTAATGGAGAAGTGGATGATGTCATCCATTTTTGATGCTGAGGATGTGGTTAAAACCTCTTTGGAGAGGTGGAATTCTTTGAGTACATTAAAGAGAAAAGTAGACAAATTACAAAATGAAGTAGGAAGAAGATCCTTTAAACTAGAGAAATACCTAGATGCACTAGGGGAAATGGAGAGGATAGACACACAGATCCTGATAAGCAACCATATATTAGACAATAATACCTCCCAGCTACTGAGTATCTGGTATGAAGATACTAGATTTGAATGTAGCATACTGAAGAGATGCAGTGGGAAGCTCAGAGATATAAGTGTCAAACTACATAACCTAATGACACATGAGGCAGAGACCCTAGATACTTTGGAAGGAAAATTAGAAGGGAAGATTGAAAATCAAGATGTAGATTTCGCTGGCAAGGCCTTCCATGATAATTTCAAGCAAGTTGTAGATGACCCCCTGAACCACTTGACAGAAGAAGTGATGAACAAGGTCATGAGAATACATGATAGGGTAGAAACTTATAATGAGACACTGAATAGTAGGAAAAGCAAGATGGAAGCCCTCCAGGCTAAATTCCATTTCCATAAGCATGCAATAGTAGAAGCCAAGACTCAGGATGGAGGTGAAGTCGATAGGATAGTACAAGCATATGAGTCCATCAGGACAACAATAAAGGTACATATTATAGATGATATGCATCAAAGTGGTAGTGATAATGAAGATGAAGATGATGTAGAGAGTGAAGAGGAAGAAGAAAGTGAAGAAGAAGAAGGAGATAAAGAGTAAGCAGAGATGCATCCTAAGGTAAACATATGCATAGGCTACTTATAAGCAGAAAGTTTTGCTAGATAGTTACCAGTTGGAAACTTGTGCCATGGATGAAGATGTTGACTAATTCAATGAAGAAGTGTTAACCGTTGATCTTAATGAATGAATCTTGACCATTGGTCATTTGTAACCGCCTCCTCTCCTTATTCTATAAAAGGGGAAGGAGTGCATCTTTTTAGTCATTAGAAACTTAATTAAAATTTGATTGCTGAAGAATTCAGGAATGACTTCAAGGATAGTGTGAATGTACATGTTTTGCATGCTTAATGAAAGAGCAAGTTGTTTGATTACAAATCATTGTAAATCTTGAGTAATCAGTGAGTGGAATCTGGATATATGCATTGATTAGCTGCGTCCCTTGGAGTGCTTGTCAATCTACATATATTGTTTTCATTCCTCGTTCCTTTGAAGTTAGCATCAACCATACCTAGCTGTGGAACAACCTGGTGAATTATGGTTTGATTTCTTCTCTTCATGATTGTATCTGGAATGTATGTGACTCAATAGCTAAAGGTTCATTAAAACTAGAAGTATTTCTTTAAATTTGTTTGAATTTCATTACAAATCCATAATTGCAAATAACATATAATCTAAAGCAAATGAACATGAAATATGCCTATATCTCGTAAATAATTGAAAAATACAGAGCATATTTTGAGTGAAAGCATGTTAAATTGACAAATATCATGCAAATACACATTAATATCCATGACAAACATATGAATATCTACTTGTAGGCACATTATTTGGTTAAATACATAGTGTAGAAGTATATATAATTTTCTGAAAGTAGATGCTCAGAAGAATTGATCAAGCTTATAAATATAGTCATAATTTGTTGAGCATAATGAAAATAACATCATTTGTGAAGGGAATTTGCATCAGGCAGGTGTACAATTAATCTTTCAAACAGCGTAAGACCCCTTGAAATGGAAAACAACATGTCACATCAACCTCTGAGTAACATCAGACGATCATGACCTAATCAACAGAGCCTTGGAGTCATCAATTTATCTCAAATTGATCATACTTTACAAGATAATAAAGGTTTGTTGTGCAAATTTTTATGCATGTTGTTATGACTAACAATCATCATCAACATGACCATATACTACCAATGCCTTAGGGAGCATAAAATAAACGCCGCCTTACGGAGCGTAAAGATAAATGCCTCAAGAAGCGTAAAGTAAACAACACCTCAGGGAGTGTATTGATAACCACGCCTTAAGGGGCACTATGAGAAACACCACTACAAAGGGCACATCAATAGGCCAAAGATCAAGAGGAATGAATAAGGGTGCATGTATGGATTCATATGTGAAAGAGGGAACATATGCCCCCCTTAAAAGTTTGCATGTATAATATGCAAATGTTTTAAGGTAAAGAAGAGGGGAAAGTATAAGAGGAGGGGAGATCCTTAGAGAGAATGCCTATCCCTTGAACAAGTTGTCCCCCTGCCCCCAGAGTATGGGTGGGAACAACCTTGGAGAAGAGAATAATGTTGCTAATGAAAAATGGTGGAGTCTCTCACAATGTGATGATAGAGGTGCACAATTTCATAACAAAGGAGAATCAATCATAATAATGTAGAGAAAATAATATTTGAGGAAAGAAGAGGTGCTAAAATAGAAGGGGAAGTTCAAGCACATGTGTCATGAAGGTGTTAATTTTTTTCACGCAAGGCTCGACATTCACTAGCAGAATAGCCAAGCTCGATGATATGCACAGAAAGGAAGAGTTGATTAATTTTTTTGTGGGAACTTTTTGCATGTTGGAGGAGGAAGAGTGATCAAGTGGGCCTTGAGTAGACTCAACAAAATACACTCTTGTTGAGATAGAAGAGAAGAAGTGGGTGGAGTAGGAAGCAACCTTTTGTGTTGTGGAGAGATGTTTGATTTCTGAAAAGGAGCCATAGACACATTAGACAATGGTGGAGGGGATGTAGACATAGGAGAAGGTTGAAAACCTAAACCTACTTTAGAAAAGCACAGTGTTGGTTTCACAGGAACCTTAACTCCTTGTTCCATACACCCTAAACCATTTCCATTGTATCTATGTTTAGAAAGAATTTTGAATCTAGGCCCATAACATGTCTCCAAATTAGATAAAGGAGGAGAGGTGACATTATGGGCTTTGTTGAAATGAGAAGCATGATCACATGTTGAAGAAGAAGTTGTATAAAAATTAATATGAGGAGGAGGATTGATCCTTTTGTCAGAATTCAGATCCTTGATAAATGTGGGAATGTTAGGGTGAGAAAGGTCGACTTTATATTCACCAATCCCATGAGGGGTGAAATCTAAAGAGTACCAATTATCACCAAGACATGCGTTGGAAGAAGAAGGTACATCATCATGAATAGAATGTGAGCAAAGTGTTTGAGAATTTGTTGAAGTAGAAGAAATTTGAGCAATGGCTTTAGAAGAAGGAATAGATTGTGTAGAGTAAACTAAAGCCACCTTTGGGATCTTAGGTTTAGATTGCGGGATTTTGTACTCTTGAATAAAGGAGGGTGTAAAATCTAGCAAACCCCAATTGTCATCGAAATATGCACTCAAAGGAAAAGCACTATTATGATCATCACTGTTGTTAGTAGTGGAGAGTAGCGGGTTGGATTTTGTTGAAGAAGGAATCAAAGTGTTGAGAGATTTTTAGATAGGAGGTTGATATCTAACTTTTGTTTGTAAGCAACCTATTAGATTCAGATCACCCTCGACCATATAGAGTTTTTTTCTATAAACAAACTTCAATTTATGATGAAGAGTGGATGGGACTGCCTCCATGAATCTACAATCTACCCAGAAGAAGATTATATGAAAGAGAATCAGGCATGACATAGATAAGCATAGGCAAAGTCATAGGTCCAACCTCAATTGGTAGTGTGATTGTACCTAGTGATTGTCTACCAACACTATCAAAGCCATGAATAGAAACAGTATCAGGTTTGATGAGAGACGTATCTACACCAATTTTATGCAAAAGGTCTATGCTACAAACATTAAGACTTGATCCATTATCAATTAGAGTACATTTTATTCCATTTCTATTAATGATGACCATAATCATAAGAGGATCATGTTGTTGAACTTTGAGAGAAGGTAACTCATGTTGATGAAAAATGATATCCAAGCTCGTCGCATGCATACAATCTAACAAGGATGATACATAATTTAGTCTAATAGAAGGTGGAACGATCACCTTTTGTAGAGCCTCCTGGAGCATCCTGTGGTATGTAGGTAAGGTTTGTATTAATTCCTAGAGTGAAATCTTTGCCAAAGTAGTGTGAAGCTATTCGACAAGGTCATATTATGTGCTATTGTGTTGAGAAAGATGAGGTGGTGGTGGAAGAAAAGGTTGAAAGAGTGGAAGAGAAGTAGGAACAATTGGTGTTTGTTTTCTTTGTTCGTTGTTGCAAGTGTTGTACGTGTGAGCAACCGTGTGGTAACTAGGCTGTTGCAACACATTTTGAACAAATTATTTTTTTTGAGTAAGTTGTTTTGAAAAGTTGAGAATGTACCTAGGAGGTCGAGGTGGGTTGCAAACACCTCGAACATAGATTATGGGGTTAGAATGAAGATGCACAATAATTTAAGGTTTTGTAGGTTCTTTTTGGGAACCAAAAACATAAATTGTGTTGATTTGGTTCTTATAATCATCATTCATTATGTCCAAGGAGCTTGAACATGCAACGAAAGGAGGAAGAGAAGAGGTCTTCATATCCTTAGTGATGTCCAAGGGATTTGAACATGCAACCAAAGAAGAGAAGAGGTCTTCACATCCTTAGTGATACCCAAGGTACTTGAACATGCAACCAAAGGAGGAAGAGAAGAGGTCTTCACATGCTTAGTGATATCCAAGGTACTTGAGCATGCAACCAAAAGAGGAAGAGAAGAGGCCTTCACATCCTTAGTGATATCTAGGGTACTTGAGAATGCAACCAAAGGAGGAAGAGAAGAGGTCTTCACATCCTTAGTGATATCTAAGGTACTTGAACATGCAATCAAAGGAGGAAGAGAAGAGGTCTTCACATCCTTTGTGATATCCAAGAGACTTAAAATTGCATTCAAAGGAGGAAGAGAAGAGGTCTTCACATCCTTTGTGATATCCAAGGGACTTGAACATGCAACCAAAGGAGGAAGAGAAGAGGTCTTCACATCCTTCATGATATTCAAGGGACTTGAACATGCAACCAAAGGAGGAAGAGAAGAGGTCTTCACATCCTTAGTGATATCCAAGGTACTTGAACATGCAATCAAAAGAGAAAGAGAAGAGGTCTTCACATCCCTAGAGATATCCAAGGGACTTGAACATGCAACTAAAGGAGGAGAAGAAGAGGTCTTCACATCCTTAGTGATATCCAAGGGACTTGAACTTGCAACTAAAGGAGGAAGATAAGAAATCTTCACATCCTTAGTGATATCCAAGGTACTTGAACATGCATCTAAAGGAGGAAGATCATCATGTACTATGAAAGATGTGGTAGAAGTAGAAGTGATGTGCTCAACATCTAATAATGCCTCATATTTAGAAGAGAGATTATCCAAGTGAAGAGAAGGTAAAGTAATGTGTTCATATAATTTAAGGTGAGACTCTTCATCCATCAATGACATGTATCCAAAAGGAAGAACATTTGATTGAAGAGGAGACAAAATATCAATGATATATGCTCTTGCGCCAAAATACCCTCACAAGTAGGAGTGATTTTGGGTGAGGTATCACAATCATACAGTAACATAGGAAGAATTAAGTCACAATCATATGCCTTGGATGGAACAACTATTTGAGTGAAAGTGGATAGTGATGTAAGAAAAGAAGAGAACATGTTTTCATTTAGAGAGTTTTGTTTATGTTTATGTTTTCAAATCTCAAAGAAAAGATAGATGTATGAATGTTCTTGATTTATAAATTAAACACAAATGACAAGTATGATGTGCTATAGAAATTTGTAATTAGATTTAGTAACTAATCAACATAGCAAAGATCTGAAATAAGGTTGCAATCATGAGAATTAAGTGCAAGACTAGCGGGGTCTACCAGAAAGGTGAGGATTTTGGTAACCACAACAATAAAAAATTATCAATGCAAGATGTGCAAAGAGAAAATGTTTAATCAATTCAATACTAATAAGATCTAATACAATAGTCAGAAAGTTGCAAAATATGGAAGATGTGTTGGGTTCACCAAAATGCAAGATAGAAAATGAGGGCCTAATCAGTTATACACTAATTAGATCAATCTTTTCTATCAAACATTAGAACACAAGCCAACAAAGACTTGTATGCTTGGCTACAATCCTTAAGGGAGAGCCAAGCTATCTGGGGATTTGTTCTTTTGTTGTAATAGTGGAGATTGATTTGAGAATAGAAAGATCTAGCATTTTAAGTAACCTAATTGATAAAATGAACAACTTACAGGTGTTACAAATCAACTATGCAAAAATTGGAAGCAAATCAGGACTGTGCAAAGCAGATGGAGCCTGTAGCTGAAAAATTAGGGAAAAAAGTGCAGGACTCAGATGTTGGGTGCCCTAGTCTTAGGGTTTTAGTCTAAATTTTGGCTTGATTATCCATATTCCAATCCTTCCATCTTTTTGTCACTATTTCATGCTGAAAACCCTTGATGTGATCTATACATAAAAGAGGGAAAATGGTTGTGTTATATAGGGATTTGCCTTAGTCAAATCCTCATGTTGGTGTTCCCACCTCCACAACAACAATGATAAGTGTGATAGAGAGTGCATGCTCTTGGTGAGTAGAGGAAAAACATACAATAAAGACTGTAATAATGAAATAGAACAAAATATTGTTACCATGAGCATGAAAACCTAGTTGAATGGATGTTGCAATCCACAAGGAGTTGAAGAAGGAAAAAGCTTCTTCACAGACCTGCAAGGGTCAGTATACACAACAATAATCTTCATAAATATAGGTCTTGTAGAGAGATAGAGAAAGCTTGTTAGAGAGAATCATAGAGAGCCATCCACTAGAGAGTCATTAGGTGTAAATGAGTGAGAGAGACTTGTTTATATATGAATCTCAATTACTTTCCAAGGGCCCAATTGAGTTGAGGCCGACAAGGTGCATCACTTAAGTCACAAGGCTGACATCCAAATATAAGTTTTTGGGGCAAAATTTCTAGGACCCAAGCACTAGGCACCCTAGTCCTAGTGATTTGGGCTATCCAAATGTTAGATGTCAAAGGATTAAGCCTTGTTTCTCATAGAAGTAGTGGAAATTGCATATTGTAAATAGAGATGAACATACAAGCCAAAATAGGTGCCAAACCTAGTGTGAAATTGTAAGAGGTATTAATTTTCTACACTACAAGAAGTTCTACGTAGCCTAGCTCACATAGTGGATAATAACATTATGTCATTAGATAGCTGCGTAGAAGTCCTCAACAACACATCCTCAAAACCAAATGGGGATGCAAGTGTCAATACCTATGTTGATGTCTTATATTTCAACATTCACTTCTTTTGTTGTCACCACCATTGCATAGTCAGGTAACAGTGCCAACAGTAGTTCTAGGGTAACAAGTGGGAACCTTATAAACCAATATAGCTTCATCCCACCTTCCTCTGGCCTCCAATTTTCATATCAAAATGCTAATCCAAATGTTTCCTGACATATCATTAGCTAGTCTCATCCATAGTTCACTTACCCCATTGTTTCCCAACCTCTTGTTAGCTCTACTCCTCCATATGCTAGCCACTCACAAATCATTCCACCTTCCAATCCTATAATCAACTAACTCTTACAAAATGTCAAATCCCTGCAATTTAACAATTAGCAAACATGAGTTGAAGCCAATCCCAACCTACCATCCCATCTTATTACACTTGAAGCCCATTATCAGTCACTATCCTAAAAATTGTAATGCCTGGTAAATTTGAAGCACCACATTTTGATAAATACACTAGAAAAAGGAGACCCTAATAACCATGTGTTAGCCTTTACCACATCGTGTAGTGACTTTCTTTTTGAAGATGCCCTCTTAGCTAAACTCTTTCCTTGGTCACTAAAATACATGACCTTAGATTGGTTCTACTCATTACTTGACAACTCAATTCATTCTTTTTGACAACAACTTGTCAATCAATTCCTCCAACATTTCTAAGCCAATATTAGACCTCAAGTCACATTGACTGATTTAATTCATTGTAAGCAAGGAGTAGAGGAGAAAGCGACTAAATTCATAGGGCATTACTAATCCCTTTTCTCTCAAATCATGTATTCTCTTCTAGATGTTGATGTACAAAGGGTTTTCATCAGAAACCTATAGCCACACATCTGAGACAAAATATTGTTGATACACTATCCTTCATTTACGTATCTTTGCACAACTCTTTGTGACTACCAATTGTCGGTCAGCCAGTATGAGGGATCTTGCTTGTCAGCTCTCATTGGCCATTCTGAGGTCTCTACCCCACAATACCAATCATTTAATAAAAAAATAAAAAAATTATCAAAATTAACTCACTCTTCCAACAATATTCAATTACAAGTTGCAGCCACAACACCTTCTGCTACAACCCCCTACAAGTTTAGACCAAAGACTCAACATTTTTCCTAGCTTTCCAAATCTCTCCATTCCATAATGATGTAGCTTCTTAACAACAACCTCATCCAGCGTCCACCCATTTGCCTTGTCGACACTACCAAAATGCTACCTCCTTCTTATGACCCGAAGGCCTTCTATCAATATCACCGAACACCAAGACATGATACCGAGTGATGCATGCATCTTAAGCATGAAGTTGAAGACCTCATCGACTCTAATATTATTTAGGTGGCTAGTGAGAATGACAAAGGAAATAAATTTGTAGCTCCATCGAATCAAAACTTGTAAATTTACACAAATCCCTTGCCTCGCCATGCAGCTAACCTTTTGGAACCATTTGTCGATATAGTACCTACTTCTATAACCTCTGATCACCAAGACAAAATCCTATACAGCCTAGTTTCCATGGTAGATGCTCACCCTCATTGAGAGCAAACTAAACCTGAGCCAACCATCTCCTTCTCCCACCTTGATGCCTCTATTCATGCACCCAATGGTCGTCTTTACATTACCATCAGGATTAACAACAAACCCACAAGGGGAGTACTTGTTGATCCTATATGCTTGGAACATGTCGTTATGGAAGAGTTCCTCTACGTGCATGAGTTGTACCAAGATAAGTATGAGAAATCATAAATCTCAATCAAAGCGCATGACGATTCCACCCACCCTACTCTTGGTGCCTTGACCCTTTCTGTCCAGGTCAGACCAAAAGTCCTGGATGTGCCTTTATCCATCATTCCAACTTTGTACCAATTTCATGTGAAGTTGGGTCATCCATGGATCACTTCCATGAAGGTGGTCCTATTCTTAATCCATAAGTGTCTAAAATTTCCATTCCAAGGATAATTGCATATTGTATATCATAGTGGGTTCCAGCCCTTATCCCTATGTGGAAACGTTTCACTTGATTACTTTTGGGCACAGCCAGTTAAGCCTATTCAGCCTCGCAGTGATGTTTTATTTCTCTTATCAAAAATTTAAATAAAGGCAAATTTCACAATTGTCTATTGGTGCCTCCTCCCATGCTATCCCAGTTGCTACCTTTGAGGTCCCTCAATCTTTTGCGGCTATGACAGTAGTTCCCCTATTTCGCAGGCAGTGGACAAACCACAATCTGAATTGAGAGTCCTTCCCTGACCCTTAGCATCTAGTGTCTATGTTGAGGTTCCACCTTTTCCATCCTATCTAGGACCATGAGTCAAATGCCCTACACAACCTAGACCTCCCCGCACTTCATAGATTTCTTTTGTTCATCCTATCTCTTCAGAATCTTGAGGAAAGCAATCAGTTGCCCTTCACCTATTCCATAGGCTATGAGATAATGATAGCCCACCTTGATAAACCCTCCTCCCATTATCTCCCAACCTCCAACAGTTTCTTTTGTTCCTCCTTTTGCTTCTTGAGCAAAGGAAGAAAAGGAACCCATGTTGGGATGCACTTGGTTCCCTCTGAAAATGCTTCAAACCGTACAAGATGAAATAAAAATGTGAAAAAATGTAAGGAACGACATCATGCTATGGCTCACCAATTTACTACAAGGGTTGAACCCCTTCCCCCTCCTAAGAGATCTCTACCTTCGCCACTGTCGATTCCAAAGAATTCTTCTATTCCTCCACTTAGAGGTTCCTCTTCTGTGATGGATAGTGCTCGTGACCCCGCAGTTAGCACTGTCATAGCACCAATTGTGGTATATTCTGACAGTGATTTGGAGGACACCCTTGAACCATTGGAAAATGTTTTAGAACTATCCTTGATTTTCACACAATTGATGGACTTGGGCTCTAGGGGCTTGTGTGAGGATCCTTCCCCAGTGACTGATCTTGCATGTGATGAATCAAACACCACTCCATGTATCGCACTTGTCATAGTCCATCTAGCATCATGTCCCCCATCCCTTTATGATGAGCAAGATTGGGATGCAAATGATTTTCTAGAGCCTAACTCGCAAGGGCAATACCTCTGTCTCATGTGTAATATTTGTGTTATGCTTGTATGTACTATTACCCCTGTATTTGTTGCTTGGCATGTATTTTATTTGTTAGTTCTCTTTGGATGACTCTTGACACTCTTGTTGGCACAAGGATACAAGGAGAACAAATTCATCATGACATTCATCTTTATGTATCTTCATTCTTCCATTTGTTGTAAATGCAATGTTATCCCTTTTGGGGATGATACAATGTGTAGGATGATTTAGCATCCTTTCATGTTGAATCAAAATTTTGTATTTTGCATTCATGTGATATTTCTTCCTCCGTCTTTGTAGTTCTATTGACTAGAGGATGATGATAGTTCCAAAAATGAGTAACCCTTTATACAACCATTCATATACTAACAATAGTCAAGTAGATCCCTTTGTGATATTGTATGATTTATGTTGCACCTTATTGTAATGCTTGGTGTCATATCATGATTACACAATCCATTGTGTATAATGCCTGCAACATACCTTAGTTTACTTGTCTTGGGGCCAACTCTCTATCATGATGTAGCTTTTGGAGACATATCATTTGGGCATATGCTTCCAGAAAGCTCTCATTCCTATTTTGCAAATATCGCTCTCTCTACCTTAAAGGCAATTGCTCCCTGATGGCGTTAGCAATTTCTTTAAGTTGGGAGCATACACTTTGCTATGTGCGAACTTTTTTCACATACCACATGGCTGGTCTCACTATCGTAACTCTTTTTTATCATCTTTGTAGTGCTTTACTAGAGTTACCCAGCAAACAACATGTTTTGCTTGGCCTATAACTTATGATATTGTTGACATGAAGCTCACCTAGTAAATTTGCAGATCTTACTAGCCTATGATGTTTTCATTTTCTATTTGTTGACATGGAGCTCACCTAGTAAATATGTGGATCTTACTAATCTATGATATTTTCATTTTTTTTTACATTCATGACCACCTAGTAAACAATGGATTTTACTACCTTGTGACTCATGATGCATGTTTTTGGTCTGATTCCAAGCATAACACATATTTCTAGCCCAAGAATCATACCTTGTATGCTTTTCTTTTTTGTGTATGCTCCGTGTATGCTCTGTGTATATTTGGATTTGACCATATTACTTTGATAACCATAGTCTTTCTAGCATATAATATTCGGTCTCATTTGGTGTTTGATAATTTTCAAATATAGGCGTATATGTATATGTATGGTTCATGATATGTGTCTTGTGTATGTGTAACCTCTTTATCTAAGCATTGTAGACTCATAGAATCCTAATCTTGGGGGATATCATATCTCTCAACTTAGTGACATTCTACATCTTCAACATTTTGGTGAAGAGATTTGGCTTCTCTGTACTTTAGTGTGCATATGAACGTAAGTTCATACCCCCGCTAAAGTGGGGTTTAAATGTAGAATTGTAAATTGTCACTACTTACAATTTCACACTAGCTTTAGCACTTAGTTTTACGTGTATATTTGTCTCTGCTTGCAATGTGCCTATTTCACCACTTTGCTAAGAAACAGGGTTAAGTCCCTTGTTAACGGGCCTTTCGAGGACAAATCCCACCATGACACTAGCACCTTGTGCTAGCGTCCTAATCATTGGTTCCAAAAGAATTTGAACTTGAATGTCAGCCTTATTTCCTTAAGTTACACACCTTGTTAGCCTTACCCAATTGGGCCCCTAAAAAGTACTTGGGATTCATATATAAACAACTTTCTCTCCCTCATTTTCATATACATGATATACATTATTGATCTATCAACAAAGCTCTCTACAAATTCTAGGATATGAATTTACTCTAATGAAGCTTTCTACTTGTAAAGATTATTATTGTTATTGCACTAACACTTTTAGTATTTGAGGAATCTTCTCCTTCCTCCATCAACTCCTTGTGTGTGATTTGTGTTGTAACATCAATCCAACAAGGGTTTCATGCTTATGGTAAGCCCATTTCATTGTATTTGTTTGCTGCGATATTTATCAATTGATTTGCCTATGTTCATCATGAACACACTCTCTCTATCATCATCATCATTATTGTTGTGAGGTGGGAACACCAACATGAGGTTTGACTGAGGCAAGCCCCTATATACTACAACCATGTTTCTCCTTTTGCATGTGTGCAGATCGCAACTGGAGGTTTCTGACATCAAGCAGCGACAGGATGATGGAAGAACAAATACAAACATCATCAAATAGGAGTACAAACTATATAGAACCCTAAGGACTCTACCGCCCTACGCTAGTGTCCTGCCCAGTCATCTCCCGCTTCTAGTGTCAGGTTCCATCTGATCTTCTCTTTTATGTTCTACTTTTGTTTTCTAAAAACTGTAACAGTAGTCTGCACATTTTCTTAGTTAATCAATTAGGTCTTCATATTGCTTAGTTTAATCTATCCATTAGTTATCAATCTTTCATCTTTGTAACAAAGAAACATAGCCCCCACCAACACAGCTTGTCTCTTCTCTAGGAATAACAACCAAGCATAGAGTTGTTGGTGGCTTGTGTTCCAATGATGTGTAGAAAAAGATTGATTTAGGTTAGTTCATCAATTAGTTTAGATCTCTTTATCCACAAAACACTCACACATGATGGTGCCTACATTTAGTAGCCCTTGATGATAGTCCAAAAGATTAGGGGTTATAATAGTCTTAAGGCAACTTCAATGGAACTTTTAAGGCCTCTTTCCAAATGCATGATCACAAGAACCATAAGGGAAAACTTAGTACATTAATTATTCACTCATATGTGGCCCAAGACAATCATTTTCTAAACAAGCAAGAACCCTAAACTCTATGATAGTCATAAATAACTAGTGATAACATTGTAGGAGTTTTAAAAGTTGTGACAAGGCTTGGACATCATGACCACATCTAACACTCATCTAATTACCCTCCTAATCATGTTACACTTCTCAATCAAGCCAAATCTTGGGATCATATAGGTGAGGTCAAGGTCAATCTTGAAATTCCATAAGCATTTTAATACTCTTAGGATAGTCATAAAGATGCACAGTAGTCCTAGACTATGGGTACTTTGAAGACAAGATTACTTTGTGTTCTTATAGTGTGGAGTATGTGGTGAGATTTAGGAATAGATGATAAAGATATTAATCATAACATCCCTATTTTATTACCTTAGAGGTTGCATGAAGTTTTCAAAAAGTGACTACTTTTCCAAGGTAACTATATACAGTCCTCCTTGACTGTCCTATATGAATCCATGATTTTTATCACTAGATTGACAATGTGGATTATATTCGAAAGGTTAAGTGCTTAGTGACTACAAGGAATAAGGTGAAACCATAAATGAAATGCTCCAAACTATCCTAGTGTTCTATTACAGTCATATGTTTGCTTGAATAGATTTTTAACCTCCCATTAAATCTTGGAATGTATAGAACCATGAAACATAATTTTTTTCATTTGCTAACTGCCTTGTATGTATTTGAATGGGAATTGAGAGTATGCAATTGTTTACAAAACCATAGTGTCATGGTCTCCATGACTGTTCCACATAATGATCATCGATTATACTTACTAGGTCATAGAAATTACTATCTTTAATTTCCAATCTCTCTTTCTCTTGACTTTCACAACCCCTTAATACATTCTAGACAATCCCCTATTATCAATTTGTCCATAAATAACCCATTATTGGAATATGGAGTGCATTTAAAACCATGATTTTTTTGGAATGCCAATAATACAACCTTGGGCATGATCTAATGGTTCCTTAGGGTTTGAAATAACAACGTTAATGAGTGTGAGTTGTTTTGATCTTCATGTATGGTTGTAATCTACCATGATCATTCACCACTCATTCTTCATCCAAATTAGGTCTGCACACTTGGATCTGACCATACTCTTATATGCAATTTGGTGAGTTGCCTTTTAGAACAACCAAATTGTGAACCCAAATGAACCTTGATGTTCTCCCTCATGCAAGACCTGGCATAAAAGAAATATATCCATTAGATTTTTGAAATAAAGAAAACATGAAAAGAACAAAAGTAGATCAAAATATAAATAAGCTAGTTTCCATGGATTCCCAAATGATATCAACACTATCAAACCTAGGTTAAGATCATGATACGGTAACCTTAAGGTTGAATGGTAACAAGATGTTCACAAAGTACAACAAGACTATTAAGGTTAACATAGTTAGCCACATTAAAGGTTACAATAGTGTTATCTTAGATGAATAGGACTATGTCTTATTTTATGGATTAATTTGAACAACACCATATAACAGTTGAGGTGACTGCTACAGGAAAATCAATGCTGACATTCCTCATAATGGTGGAAGTTTGGCATAAGACTCAAGCTACCTAACCCTTCAATTTTCACCACTATTATCATTGTATGAAACATAAATAGAAGAATTAGATCTTGTTCAAATGGTTCTTATCAATGGTGAAACAAGCAATCTTCATGTAGAATCATACAAAGGGTGCTAAAGCCTTAGAGATCAAACCATCATGTGCATTGAAGTTGTCCCCTCATAGAATATAGATCCATTTTATCCTTCTAATATGCAAGTTCCATGATATTTAACCTTGTAGTTGTTGTCCTATTTTGTCCTAGGCCAAAATAGTCCATCTTTGGACTTGAAAATATTGCCAAAATCTTAAGTGTTTTGCCTTGTGAAAATCCTATAAAATCCTAAAATTTCCTAAGTCAAATTTGACTTATGTTTTCCTAGAAAGTTATGCTCATCTCTCCAACCAGACATTCGTAACCGGACATTTTTTTAACCAGACATCTAGACATCCAATTGTATTTCATGTCCAGATTTGGTTGCACTTCTTTATATTTCAACCAAACATCTTATCTGGATCTTGTTGCCTTGGCGCATCCGAATCATGTTGTATTTCATGTCTAGATCTGGTTGCGTTGTCTTTCTTCAACTAGACATTTCATCTAGACCTTTCCTAACCAGACATCCCATTGAGTTGTTATATCTAGATCCTATTGTTATTCATATCCAGATCCGGTTACGATGCTTTATCATCCATGTAGATATCTCATCTAGATATCATGTTACACATTTGGTTACACTACTTGTCTTCAATCGGACATATTTCAAACTAGATATCATGTTGCATTTCATTATTCAAATCCGGTTGTTGTAAACATCCAGTTGTAATGCTTCATTTCTATCTAGATATTTTTCTATCTGGATGTTCTATTGACATATCCAATTATGGTTTCCTATTTCATCTTCCAATTGTACAATTCCATTCAGACATCTCTTAAGTGGACATCTCCCATCTAGAAATCCTTTTGCATATCAATATCTAGTTGCACTGCTTATCTCCCAACTGGACATTTTTCCATCTGGATGCCTTGTAGTGTGTCATGGTGCTCGATCACATCCAGTTAGCTTGCATCATCCAGAAACTTTCAGAAGTGAGAAATATAGTTGTCAAATGCTATTTCAACCAATCCTACACTTCTTCCATCAAATATATCTTATTTGAGATACTCTAAATGGAATAAAATTCTCAAAAAACCCTAAAATACCCTAAGTTCTTTGCTTCCCATGTAAAATCATGAAAAATTCTAAGTGTAAGTCTTGTCTTTCACTTGTATTTTCCTTAGTGTTATCAGCAGATCGGCTAGTTCATGAACTTCCTAACTAGTCGATCAGTTCAATAGCTCACCGATGGAGTCATTGGTCGATGGATGAAGCCAAGTAAATCAAGAGAAAGAGAAGCCAATCGCTGGATGGGCAAGTTCGTAAACTTGTGAACTCGTTGATCCATTTGCAATTTCATTTATTCATCAATCACCAATTAGAAGCAAGTAGATGATAAGGAAACAAGGTAAGGCAAAGAAAAGCTAAGTGTTCATTAGTGGAGTGAGCAATCCGCAAATCTGTTGACAAGGTTTCAAGGTTCCAAAGTTTGTTGATAGGGTGACCCGCCGATGAAGAAAAGGAAAGAGATCGAAAGATGGTTTGTGAAAGTGGAGAATCATCAACAAAAGGAGATAAGGTGAAAGACAAACTGCAAAGTCAATTGTCAATAGTTTGCTAGGTTCGTGAACCTGTGAACTCACTGACAAGGAAAGAAAAGTGGTTTGTGGAGGCTACAAAGCGCTTGTGAAAGATAAAGTAGAAGACAAAGGCAAAGAAAGTAAGGAAAAAATCAGTTAAGAGAGTAGTTTGTGAACCCGATGGTTCATCGACTGAAGAGTTCACTAATGGGAAAATAAGCTAACAAGGAGAAAAGAAAGTTCAAAGTGAAAGAAATCCACGAAGACACTGTATGAATTTCTTCAATCACCTGCATGATTAAAGTATGTAGAAAACTTGGTTGGAGGTTTTGAAAAAAATAACTTTGAATGACACCAAAGAGTCCTAAAAGGACTAGCTCTTCTCTTCCACACCTCCAATGGTCTTAATGCTATCCACACTCCAAAAAACACATGTCCTATACATTTGCAAGATGGAATTTGAAGAATTTATGGGTAGTTTGAAGAAGTTATGGGAAGTTTGAAGACCATCCAAGCATCTAGGAGGTAGTTACAACACCTTTAAAGGATCTAGGAGCCAGACAAGCAACAAGGAGGTGCGTGCAAAGATGGAATAAGTCAACACAACTCATCTCAACTCCTTCCAACAGCATCACAAGAAGTCAAAGCAGAGTAGGAGTCTTCTTGGGTGCCCAAAAGAGGTTTGACCCAACAAAAACATTAAATTTTCTTTCCCATTTTCCCTCCTACTTTCTCTCCCATGTTGGGCATGAGAATGGGATGCCTAAGACAGTTTAGGATCAGTTCTTTCTAGTGATTTTTTAGTTGAAGATAGCATTGTAACTCAAAAATTATTGAAAAATGCAAGACTTTTGTAAGAGATTTTTAGAGAAATGATTCAATTTCAGACTTGTATACAATTGTAAGAGCCTCTTTTATCAATAAAATCCATTTTTTCCTTCTCACATATGCATTGTTGTGTGTTACTTTTGGATGATTGATGCAATTTTTGTGATTATGTATGCAAAATTCTTGAATTCTATCTTATTCTCAAATGCATTCATGCATAAACATATATGATTTATACAAGTCAAAGGTTGTGTTAGTGATTTAGTAGTCTTTAGCTGTGAGAACACAAGGTTTTCCTTTAGAAAATTGTGAATTTCAACTTTCCTATAAAATATTGATGTATAAACTTGTCCAAAAAAAAACCTAAGTTGTGTATGAGAAAACTTATCTATTGAAATAAATTGTGTATCAAAATAGTAGTACAAGTCTTACTTTCAATTTGGTGCATCAACTCCATAGGTTAAAGTTTACTTTATGTTATCTTCTTCTCCTTTTCTTGCAAACAATTGTAGTTTAAGTCATTTTAGGTGATGTACCAAGAGAACCAACCCTCTTTGAAGGTTCATTTCAGTCGTAGATCACCCACAACCTTGAAATGATTCCCTGTTTCACTAGATAGCTGAGTGTACAACTCAGTAAGGGTGCATATCTAAGTGACAACAATTTTTGGCACGCTCGGTGGGACCGGTTTGATGATCCTTATCATCCATTGAAGGATTTGGTGTGTTCTTCAGTGTATCTTGCCATCTAGGGCAACTTCTTCAACTAGTGATAACTGTAAGAAATCCCCTCTAAAAAAAGATATAAAATCCTAGTGAATCTTTCATTTTTTTGGAAAAAAATATTAATTTCTATTGGCGAATCTTTCATTTTTTTTGAAAAAAATATTAATTTTATTGGTGAATTTATTTAAATCACTAGAAATTTGTAGAAAATCCTGGCGAATCTTGATGAAAAATAGGCAAATGCATTGATTACCATGGTAAATCCTTCCCTTTAAAAAAAATTAAATTCTTATGGAAAAGTAAGTGCCTGAGAGTGGTAGTGATTGACTAGTTTAAGGTGTAGTGCTCATGTCTATAATTCCTTAATATTTTAAATCAAACATTGAATATTTTAAATCAGTCCCAAATTATTTTTCACCACCCTTTATTTTATTTATAATCTAACATTTTGGGTTCTATTCCATGGGCCAAAATGTACTCGTGAAGCTCCAATGCCCATGGGGCCCAAAATTGCATTTAGGTCAGTGAACTCAATGGAGATCAATGGCCTAAATACAATTTTAGGCCCCATGGGCATTGGAGCTCTATGGGTACAATTTGGCTTGCATAATTTAACCCCAACCATTAGATTATAAATTGAGATCAATGACCCAAATACAATTTTGGGCTCAATGGGCATTGGAGCTTTGTGGGTACATTTTAACCCGTGGAATACAACCCTAATCAGTAGATTATAAATAAAATCAATGGTGGTGAATAAAATTGGTGATATGGCCCTAAAGTAACCATTAATTATATAATATTATTGGCAAATAAATTTTATTTTCTACTATAACTTATAAAATTTAGGCGAATCTAATCTAATCAAGTATCGAATATTGTGGTGAATCTTTGAGTTTAAAAGTTTAATAAAATTAATGTTCTGGCGATTTAGCTAGGACTAAAATAAAATTTTGTAAAAATGTGGCAATTCACGTCACATTATAGCTTGTACTATTAGCCAAATTTTGAATTCCCAATTTCAACTATTAGCTAATTAGCGAATATTAGCCACTAAAAAAATCATTGTCTTCAACACCATGGCGACTCCAAGACTCAGATTTGTTGGTTTAAGCAGCCCAAGTGCTTAAAAGAACTTCAAAGATTAGGATTTTAGTGATATTCCTAGTCTTACTTGCTTTCGAAAGCATTTCAATCACCTAGCGACTCTCTTCTTGGTATTATCCAATTTTTTCCAAATGCAGATATGTTTTTCTCTGTCTCAGACATTTTCTATGATTATCTAGCATTTTATATGCCCCAATATGTCAAACTATCATGGAGGTTATGGTTATTCTCCTCCACCTTGTCAAAATACAAGTTGTTGGCCTCCATATCACCCATACCAAACTCAAAATACCTTTGGTTTTATAGAAAATAGCCCTGCAACAACAAGTTATCAGCATCCTCATGATGCTTGCCTCTCTCCCACCCCTACTCATGCTTACTATCAACCTCAAGAGGCTTGTTTTGCTCTAAATCAGCATATTTACCCTAATAATCAACCTCAAAATATTAACAACATGAGTATTAAGGATATCATGTTAATTTTTCAAAGGGAGTTAGATGATATTGACAGAGTAGAAGTATAACCTACAATAGAAAGAGTTTGTTTATCAATCTCATCTCCACCAGTGGGAGATGGGGGCATAGAAAAGATGTTAGAAGGAATGTCTTGCTAGACAAGTTGCAGCCAAGGAGGAACAAATGAGGCAACTACTCGCTAGGGTATAGAGGTTGGAAGCCTAGCCCACATCCTCCCTTCCTAGTTTCATACCATCTCCTCCATCTCCTCATACAATTATGAATCAACCTGTGAAGGAGAGGGTTTCCACCTTCAAAATCCCAAGATTTAAGCAACATGAGCCCTTTGAACCTTCAATCCAGTCCTCCTATTTCAAGATCCCTAGATTCAAACAAGATAAACCTTTTGAACCCTCAAATAGCCAGCCTCGATGCTTCAAATTTCCAAGTTTCAGAGGCTCTCTCTCTTCACAAGCCCCTATTCCTATGCTCACAAGGGCAAAATTTATTAAACATCATGTGCCCATTGAAAAGATTGAACATGAAGTTAAGTTGAGTCCTCTAGATTATGATTCATTTGAGGTGTTTTCCCATGCTTCTGATAGAGTGGATGAAAGCAAAATGCAAATCTTGCATGGTGAGAGCGTTTAAATCCAGAAGTAGCTTGTGCAACATACAGAAGTAGTGTAGCCATGTGGGGAAAAGGTTGAATAACATTATGATGATGGAGTTTCCTTGGTTACTCCTAAATTTGAGATCCTTTTGCAAAAGAAAAATGATGTCTTCTCCTCTCTTCTTGTGGAAGAATTTGTGGGGAAATTTGCTGCAGAGACTTCAAGGGTTTATAATGCTGCCCTGTTTCATGAACTACCCAATTACATTGAAAATGAAGAAGGTGTGCAAATGCCAATATTAGCTGAAGTTTTAGAACAATATGATGATGTATAAAATAATGATGAGTTGCAGTAATATAGAGACTCAAAGGAAGACATGAAACATGATGGTGAGTTGCTGGCATGTGCAGACAAGTGTGGGAATGAGGTCCCAACTCATGAAGAAAAAAGTGAGGGCAGCCCTATATCAGGAAGTGCAAAAGTTGATGATATAGACATGTTTGAGGAGCTCCCATCTTTTATAAAAGATAATGATGTGGAGATTGAGCATGGGCAAGAAAAAATTGAAGATTTGTTCTTGATTATCCAGCAAGGATATCAACTCCTTAGTGGAGATTTCACCATTGAGCAGGTTCATGGCTTCTTTTTAGAGCCTATTTCAAATGTCCTCCCTGAACAACATGAGCACAAGGTGAAGGTAGCCATATTCTCAAATGAGGCACATGAACTAGAGCATTCATATCAGCAACATAAAATCAATGAGGAATAAGATCTTGAGCCTAAACATGAAGTATCCATCAATTGTTTGTTCATTATTTCAAGGGGATGTCTTATCAGACATCTAGCCCAGCTGGAGACAAGTAGAGAAGAGTCACCACTTGTCATGCTCACCCCTGAGCATGAAGTTGAGCATCAAGAAGGGCTGGATCAGCCCATTTATTCACTTCTAGGTGACTACTTTTCAAATCAATGCAAGTGGATAGGTGAGCTTGATTTTGTTTTTAGAGTGGCATTTCATCAATTTGTTGCATGCCCACTCTTTTTCCACCTCACGTTAGCTGCCCATAAGCTAGGAAAATGGTGTAAATTGGTCAGAAAGGGCAGTTATTTTGAAAAACAATTTATTCGTTTTGTTTGAGTTAGTTTTTCTGGTTGGTTAGATTAGGTTTAGGATAGGCTCATTTTGTGTAGTTTTCCTTTCCTCCAAGTGCTCTTGCACAGATCGCATCCTCATTAGGAGGAAAAAGGAGGGTATTTTCCTTGTTTGTTTTGTGTGTTCTATTTCCTATTTTTCTATTGGTGGAGGCATGTTCAGTTTTATGTTGGTCTGGCCAACCCCCATTTCAAATGTGTTGTAGTCCCCTTTTGACTATGTGCCCAATGGATTGATAAGGCCACTGAATTCTTGTGTTTAGCAAGCAAACACCCCTGCATAGTCGCCAACATAGTCCATCTTTAGACTTGAAAATATTACCAAAATCCTAAGTGTTTTTCCCTGTGAAAATCTTGAAAAATCCTGAAATATCCTAAGTCAAATTTGCCTTATGTTTTCCTATAAAGTTATGCTCGTCGCTCCAACCAGACATTCGTAACTGGACTTTTTTTTAACCATACATCTGGTTGTATTTCATGTCTAGATCTGGTTGCACTTCTTTGTATTTCAATCAGAAATCTTATCTGGATCTTGTTGCCTTGGCACATATGGATCCTGTTGTATTTCATGTTAGGATCTAGTTTTGTTGTCTTTCTTCAAATGGACATTTCATCTAGACCTTTCCTAACTAGACATCCCGTTGAGTTGTTATATCCAGATCCTATTGCTATTCATATCTGGATCTGGTTAAGACACTTTATCATCCATCTGAATATCTCATTTGGATATCATGCTACACATCTAGTTACACTACTTGTCTTCAACCAGACATATTTCTAACCGAATATCTTGTTGCATTTCATTATCCGGTTGTTATTCACATCTGGTTGCAATGCTTCATTTCTAATCGAACATTTTTCTATCTAGATGTTTTGTTGACATATCCAATTCTTGTTGCCTATTTCATCTTCCAATCATACAATTCCAACTGGACATCTCTCAAGTGGACATCTCCCATCTGGAAATCCTATTACATATCCATATCTGGTTGCGCTGCTTATCTCTCAAACAAATATTTTTCATTCAGATGCCCTGTAGCATGTCCTGTTGCTTGATCACATCTGGTTAGCTTGTAGAATCATCCAAAAACTTCCAGAAGTGGAAAATACAGTTGTCAACCGCCATTTCAACCAATCCTACACTTCTTCCATCAAATATATTCACTCTAAGATACCCTAAATGGAAGAAAATTCTCAAAAAACCCTAAAATATCCTAAGTGCTTTGCTTCCCATGTAAAATCATGAAACATTCTAAGTGTAAGTATTGTCTTTCACTTGTGTTTTCCTTAGTGTTATCGGCAGATTGGCCAGTTCACGAACTTGCGAACTAGCTGATCAGTTCAACAATTTGCCAATGGAGAGATCGGCCGATGGATGAAGCTGAGAGAAGAAAGAGAAAGAGAAGCCAATTGTTGGATCGATGAGTTCACGAACTTGCAAACTTGTCGATCAGTTCGTAATTTCATTTGTTTGCTGATCACCAATGAGAAGCAAGCAGATGATAAGGAAACTAGGCAAGAGAAAGAAAAGCTAAGTGTTCATCGATGGAGTGAGTAGTTCAAATCCCTACTGACAAGGTTTCAAGGTTCTAAAGTTCACTGACAGGGTGACCTATTGATGAAGAAAAGGAGAGAGATTGAAAGACGGTTCATGAAAGTGGAGAATCACTGAGAAAAGGAGACAAGGTGAAAGATAACATGTAAAGTGAATTGTTGGCAGTTCGCTAGGTTTGTGAACCTGCAAAATCACCAACAAGGAAAGAAAAGTGCTTCGTGGAGGCTACAGATCACCGACGAAAGATAAAGCAAAAGACAAAGGCAAATAAAGAAGGAAAAAATTGGTTAAGGGGAGTAGTTCACGAACATGATGGTTCATCGACTAAGGAGTTCATCGATGGGTGAATAGGTTGACAAGGAGAAAAGAAAGTTCGAAGTGAAAGAAATCCATGAAGACACTAAATGGACTTCTTCAATCACCTGCATTATTAGAGTATGCAAAAAACCTGGTTGGAGGTTTTGAAAAAAAAGACTTTGAATGACACCAAAGAGTCCTAAAAGGACTAGGTCTTCTCTTCCACACCTCCAAGGGTCTTAATGCCATCAACACTCCAAAAAACACATGTCCTATACATCTGCAAGATGGAGTTTGAAGAAGTTATGGGTAGTCTGAAGAAGTTATGGGAAGTTTGAAGACCATCCAAGCATCTAGGAGGTTATCAAGCAATAAGGATGTGCATGCAAAGATGGAATAAGTCAACATAGTCCATCTCAACTCCTTCCAATAGTATCACAAGAAGCCAAAGCAGAGCAAGAGTCTTCTTGGGTGCCCAAAAGAGGTTTGACCCAACAAAAACTTTGAATTTTCTTTCCTAGATTCCCTCCTACTTTCTCTCCCATGTTGGGCATGGGAATGGGATGCCTAAGATAGCTTATGATCAACTCTTTCTGGTGATTTTTCAGCAGAATATAGCATTGTAACTCAAAAATTATTGAAAAAAGCAAGAGTTTTGTAAGAGATTTTCATATAAATGATTTAACCTCAAACTTGTATACAGTTGTAAGAGCCTCTTTTATCAATAAAATACACTTTTGCCTTCTCATATATGCATTTTTATGTGTTACTTTTGGATGGTTGATGCATTTTTTGTGATTATGTATGCAAAATCCTTGAATTGTGTCTTATTCTCAAACACCTTCATGCAAAAACATATATGATTTATATAGGTCATAGGTTGTGTTAGTGATTTCAGCAGTCTTTAGTTGTGAGAACACCAAGTTTTCCTTTAGCAAACTATGAATTTCAACTTTCCTATGAAATACTGATGTATAAACTTGTCAGAAAAACTCGAGTTGTGCATGAGAAAACTTATCTATTGAAATAAATTATGTATCAAAACAACAATACATGTCTTACTTTCAGTTTGGTGCATCACCTCCATAGGCTAAAGTTTAGTTTATGTTATCTTCTTCCCCTTTTCTTGCAAACAATAGTAGTTTAAGTCATTTTAGGTGAAGTACCAAGGCAACCAACCCTCTCTAGAGGTTCATTTCAGTCATAGGTCACCTACAGCCTTGAAATGATCCCATGTTTCACTAGATAGTTGAGTGTACAACTCAGTAAGGGTGCATATCTAAGTGACAACAGTTGTCATACAAGCCCATTCTATATTCAACCATCAGGAACAGGAAACTAAAAAACATGAGACCATATAAGGCCAAACCCGAATACAAAAGTCTCAAAATAAATAACCTCTCTTAAAGCACCCAAAAATCAGGTTTTAGCAATGGAATGAATGCAAGAAGACTTTATCACTGTATTAACACATGTGCAGACTCTTAAATGGGGTGTTGGGCATTTCAAAATGGATCCTTTCATCCATTTAAGGTGATAAAATGCCTAATAACAGTAGGCAGTGGTAGGAGAACTCATTGAGGGTTTAGTCCAAAAGGGAACTCATCATATTCAATATCAAAAGTAGTGAAAAAAAGGATAGGTTCAAATCATTTTTCCCTCTATAATCTATCCAAATCTTGGTGCCAAGTTTTTGTTTGGGTTTCTTAGAATTAATTTGAGTGTCTACCGAAGCTTAGAGGCGATTTAAGAGATGTTTGGAGACCTTTGCAAGGGTTTATGAGTTTCTTCACCAAGTATAAGAAGATGATAACATCCCAAAGCCTATTATACCATGCTCTAACTACACTTTACACCTTATACATAAGAGTAGGCAATGAAATAAGACTAAAGGTCATCAAGTGGGAAACAAAAACTAAGGCCAAATTCAGAGTTATTTAATTGCAAGACCAAAGAAATGGCATACCTTCCAAAATCCCCTTCGCAACATATATAAAACAAAGGATTCTACAAAAGGGATTTAACATGAAGAAGCATGACCCTCCTCATGTGTGAAGGCATAGAGACATGAACATAATTCCTCAAGGAATAGCATTTCATCCACAATAAGATATCAATGCCCAACTCTCCAATGTACCTCCCTTGTGTTGGCAATGAGCTGCCCCCTTGTCAGTGAGGCGTTCAACACTGACCTCGGGATTCGTGACATGGTAGTGAGCCTCCCGTGGATCTGGGTTAAGTCTGGCATTTGTAGCGAGCGTTGACAGCTCGAGCTTTTGGTGCAACGACAAACAATTCCAACAATTGGTATCAGAGCCATGGGTCATGGGTTTGAATCCCTTGGGTTGCGTTGAGGGAGGGATTGTTAGCAGTGAGCTACCCCCTTGTTAGTGAGGCGTTCAATGCTGACCTCGAGATTCATGACATGGCAGTGAGCCTCCCGTGGATCTGGGTTAAGTCTAGCATTTGTAGCGAGTGTTGATAGCTTGAGCTTTTGGCACAACGGCAAACGATTCCAACACCTTGGTCCCAAAATCCCTAAACACACAGTCATGCTAAGATTAATCATACCAAAAGGTTCAAAGAACACTAAGTTCAAAATCATATAAGTGGACCACACTTGTCGCCAAGATCTATCAAGACTTATACCTCATCAAAATGACTTGGAACCTTATAAACCAAAACAAAGGCATGAAAAAGGCATTCCATATGCACCTAAACTAATTCAATCAACCATGTTGACACAACTAGGACCTCCCAAAGAAATGACAACTTGCACCAATCATGCTCATGGAACCATGAGATGCCTAACAATCCCAATGCATCCAAAACTAGGCTAGATAGCCAAGATGCTAAAGTTAGACCAAGCAAATCAAAAACTCATCCTATGAACACACCAACCATCAAATTGACCTAGTCAAGGTATATCAAAGTTCATAAAGGTACACAAATCAACCAGGACCTAGGAAATCATTGAGATGTGTCAAAACTAATGTAATAGATCATGATCTTCTTAATCAAGCCAAATTGGACAACCAAGATCTAGAATATTCACAATAAGTTGAAACACTGAAAAGGGATGGGAAACTCACCAAAAGCCCATGTAAAAAAGGTGGTCCCCATTTTGTGAGTGCAAATGATGGGGCATGTGTACAGGGCACAACAAGTCAAAAACTTGGAATCAATTTAATGATTTGAAGAAGTTTAAAGAAGAGTCAAGCAACCATGAAAAATGCCTAATTTGTTTTTATCAATGTAGATATTGATGTTAGTTGATGCTCCAATGCTCAAATGATGCTCTAATTACACATTGGATGTATGAATGGATGGATCAAGTTGGATCTCCTAAATGAAAGAGGATTTTTCCTTTATACAACACACTAGCATGCAAATTGAACATTTCATGCTTAAGTCAAGAATACAACACACTAGCATGCAAATTGAACATTTCATGCTTAAGTCAAGAAGTAACATCTATGTATGGATGGATTGATCGTATTGGATCTCTAGAATGGAATAGGGTTTGCCCTTTTAGAAAACACCCTCGCATGCGAATTGAACATTTCATGCTTAAGTCGATAGGTAATAGCTATGGATGGATGGATTGATCGAATTGGATCTCTAAAATGGAATAGGGTTTGCCCTTTTATACAACACCTTATCATGCAAATTAAACATTTCACACTCAAGTCAATATGTAACAACTAGTTAGAAGGGGGAAGACTTGGGTCCATAATTAAATTTGAATTTGAATGGGGAATCTATAGATTAGATATAGATCCTTGTAGTATTTGGGGTCAGGTTCAATCAATGTTTTGATTAATTGGATACTTCTATGCAAAAACATGCCACTTGTACACTAATAATTGCATATGAAACAAATATGTCAAAGTGAGCCCAAAAAATGGAAAAAAAGTGCGAGTATGCACTTTTCACCCTTACAACAATGAATACTTGAAATGTGGTCACTATGAAAAGCATCATAAAACTGTAGTGGCTGAAAACCAAAATCTTCTTGGCTTGAATATGCTTAGAAAGCATTAAAAAACATTCTATATGTAATCTTTGTTTAAATAAAGTTTACAAGTTCAGATTGAATTTGATCATTGACCTTCTACACCATGCAATTTTTTATGACAATTATGTATTCAAAATTGCCATTCACATGTTGACACAACACGAGGTTAAAAAGGAACCTCAAAGACTAAATATAAGTTTACCATAATCCTCAAACCATTTTGACACTATTGGTTAAGAGTAGGTTAAGAGTAATACTTCTAAATTTAACTATTTAGCAGTTTTTAACATGGACATTTTGGATCACACTCTGAAATCCATCATCAAGTAAAAAAAATATTAATCCATCGGTATCAAATCACACTATGTGGTCCATCATCCTTGAAAATTTCTTCTAGCATCTTCTTATTGTGAGAACATGGTGGCCCACAAAATACTTCCTTCAAAGTTACAACCTGCACGATTTACCTTTTATATGTGACGCTTTAAAAAACATGTTGAATGCCCAATAGACTGACCGTTGACATGGTAATGGATGTGCCTCCAAGCTATTCCTAAGTTTCTGGGTACCTACCTACTACTACACTGCATATTTTTCTATGGCACAAATACCTTGTGTACGGCATTTTGGAGTGAATTGAGTAAAATAAACTGGACTAAAATTTGTCTGTAAGTGGGAGCATGTGAGATTCTTCCATGTTTTCCTGTTGGCCAGTGTAAACACTACGTTTTGCATGGAAAGGATGAGACGACAGTAATTGTTATTAAACTGCACTAATTGAAGAGTGGATAGTGTTTTTATATTTCAAGGGCATGGCTTTGTTCTTTAGCTTAATTGGTATTCCCGTCCTGAACTCCTTTTCCTCTTTGACTAGCCATATTCATGGCTTTTTTAATGGTGCACAATCTCCGTAGAAGCAATTACGGAGTCACAATATTCTCCTATATCTTCATTGAAGAATGGAAATATATTGAAAATGAAGGTACCCAGTAAGAAACTAGCATTTGGAGGGCATGGTGAGCTGTGTAAAGTGTTGTAACAAGAGACGTGTGTCAAGAGAGCAGGTCAAAGGACCTCATATGAGCCATCCACATGTTTAAATGACTCTTTCTTTGTGTCTATCCATCCACGTGTTTGAATGAATCTTTCCTTGTATTTGGGTCTATCCATCCTCATAGGAAGGTTGCTCCCCAGTCGGTGGGTGGAGTAAAAGTTCTAACCCATATTACTGTATTAGTAAAATCCATGCCATATGTAACTCAATAGCAAATTTGAGAATTTTCAAGTAGTCTTGTCATGTTATTTATTATATTTGTAGTAATTTGTAATGGTGAAGTTTACATAATCATGTCATTTTTTATTTAGCTTTGTGCTTAGTTTGATAAAATGTCTTGATACATGTATATATTGACAAATAGTGCAATCTTCTATGAAGTTGTTGTCATTTCCGTAGACTCTACCCATCTCTATACACACATATTCCCACACATTTAGCCCCTACCTTATCCTTATATGCAAGTACTCTCATACATTCACCTAATCCTCACATTTATTACACTTGCTTGCACACCTACCTAGGTATAACCACTACACACCTAGATTTGACTATTTGCCCACCTTGCATCATTTTCAAGGTTGTGGGGTTGATGTTGCAATTGCTAACTTGACCCTTGCCTTTCTAAATTCAAATTCAAATTTTGGCCAACTAGCATCCTTTATTTTTGTGCCTTTAGTTGACGAAGCACACATTTTGTAGAATTTGATGTTATGTTCTAGTATTTAAAGGCATTCATTAGCATTCATTTAATACATTTGCAATCTACAAGTCTTGTCTCATCCCAAAGCATTAAAGGAGTAACCTATAGCAAAACATTTGGTAAAAAGTAGTAACAAATTTACATACATCGTTCTAGGTTGTATATATGATGTCTTCAATCTTGTACACATATTTTCACAGGTAGACCTAGGGGAACATGTTGACTAACATCACAACAATAGCCCTACCAAGGTATTTTAAATACTACTAGTCATTAGACATCTATAAAAGAGCAGAGCAAATGAAGGTCAACCAAGTGAGTAGTAGAGTAGAAGTATGCATTGCATAGGGTCAAATCCAAACACAGAGGACAAATTTGTGGTCATAGACTTGATCCAAACTTACAAACTTGACCCAAGAGAGAATATAGGAGAGGCACTGAACTTGAGGAGTCACCTAGACAAAGAAGCACTATTTCTTGAGTAGATATTAGTTTGATTCTAGAATGTTCATCAAAGGCATACTTTCATTGGTCAATGAGCTAAGTATATTTCTTTTCTTAACTTTTTGTACATTTCTACTTGATTTCTTAGTCTATATTTGTCACCTATTAGATTTAGGTTAATCTATGCTTATTTGTATGCATCTTATTGTTTTAGCTAACATTACACTCAGGGACAATTTATTTTCCTTTACATTTTGGTGAATCCATCTGATTTTACATGACCTAAATTACCCTAGGGTTTTTCCTAATCATTAGGGTTTTCAAAGATATGCTTTTTCTAATTTTACATATTATTTTTAGATTTGATCTTCCTTTTCACTTTTGTGTTTCATTGGGCCTTCACATTTTCACATCTATTTTCTATGAGGCTTCTTAAGCTTTGTTGAGACTTCTCTTTTGTCCACCCTACTCAACATTGGCCACCTCACTAGGGTTTTATTTTTAGATTTGATATACCATTGATATTTCTATTTTTTTACTCTAAAAGTGATTTACATTATCTTATCAAGGACATCTCCTCCCCCTTCCTTACAAAGATCACTTCTTACATAACAACTCTTTATGATGATACATCTTTTTTGGCCTATGATACCTATCTATAATGATTACCTTATGATGAGATTTATGATGGTTGTACTTCTTCTATCACTAGTGATATGCCTATACATGATACATCTTTTACACCTTCACGAGGTTGCTAGCCCTTCATTCCTATCGTGTGGCTCATGGTCTATTGATGATATATTTAATGACGAGCCCAATGATAGTTCTATATATTCTCATTATGATTTGTTATCTCACACATATTCTGGTGGCCTTTCTTCAATGGATCCCATGGATTTCTCTATGCACCATTATGATATTCATTTTGAGAGAGACCCACATGTTGATCCTCTCATGTTTTCCTTAGATATATCTTTGAGTTATTTTGGAGCCCATTCTTCTACATGAAGTATTAACCAAACATGTGACCTAGATATGCATAATGACAAAGAACATCATGAGGATAATATGCCACTTGTTGATAACACATTTCCCTCTATTACATATTATATGCATATGCATATGGATATGGGATGTGTTGAGAATCATATTTCATTTGATGAGAACTACCTCATTGTGAAATGACTCATCTAAAAAAGTGTGTCATTAATTATAAGCACAACCTTAAACATAAAGATCTTATCAAACTAAGATTACAAATTCCTTTACCATATGACATGTTGACTTATCATACATCAAATAGATTTATGACACCTTGTTTCAAAAAGTATAATGGTAGAGGTGATATATTACGACATGTGCAATACTTCCAAGTCATGTGCCTCCCTTATTTTCACAAGGATTAATTACTTGCTAAAGTATTCCCACAAAGTTTGAGTGATGATGCACTTACATGGGTCTTTTTATTTCCTCATACTTGCTAAACTATTCCCATCACTTCTTTTAAGGGTTTGGTTGGTGCTTTCATGAAACATTTTCATTGCAATATTGAACCTAAGACACTTATCACTCAACTCATGCAATGCAAACAAAAGGAACAATAGCCAATTAAGGATTATGTTTTCATATTTTATTCTTTGGCTAATAATATGTTGTATCCATTATGTGATGATGAGCTTCAATGTATATTTATGGATGGTTTACTTCCAATATTTGGAAGTCAAGTGTTTCCATGCCTCATCACTCATTTTAAGATTTATGTACTACTATATGTAATGTGAGTGTGCTTTATTAGACCATTCCCTTTTGGATCAACATAATTATAGCACTTCTCTCTTTTCCATGTCTCAATGGCATTATCACTTTGAGAAAATGGGAGCAATGAGGATGTACCTAATGATATTCATGATGATTATGATGCAATTACTTTATCTCCAACTAAGCCAATTAATATGTCTAATCTTGTACCACACAAGGCTAAGTACTTTTGTTCCTATCACCAAACACATGGACATTCTATAGATAGATGCATGACATTCAAACATAAATTTCAAAATCTTATAGATAAAAGAGAGATAAACACTAAACATACTCATAAACCCATAATCCCCACACTTAATTAAGTTAATCTTATGAAAGCAAATTATATACATCAAGAGATTGGTCCTAACTCATCCTATGTCAAGGTTACATATGAAGTAAAAGAGAAACCACTTAATTTGCAATAGGAAACACATGAAAATAAAATGCAATCAATTAAAAGGAAGAAACACAAATCCATGAAGACAAACATGATGAATTCTTTTGGGATGATGATGATGTGTTGGATGAAGATAATCAATATCATTTAAAGAATAAGGTTGAACCTCCTAGATTTGTTACATGACATATGAGCATCACTATAGTATAAATGCATGTATACCTAAACCTATAGCTTAGATTTTGTTTTTTCCTCTTATCTTTCGCTTTCACTTTTTGGCCTTGTATTTATGCCTTGTTTGTTGACCTTCCTATATTCTTATTTTTCCTTCTACATTATTATTTTAACACCTATTTTCCTCCACTTGGGGGGCATTTTTGTTTCCACCTTTGTTTCACACATTTTCCTATGATTGTTGAAATCCTCTTTTATGTGAATACTTTGTTTACCTTTACCTTTTCTTATTTTCTCCCACTTGGGTTTCTTATTTATCCTTTTTATTTCCTATGTACCTTTTGCCTTTTATTTGTATTCACACATGCTTATATGACCCTTGCCCTTTCCCATGTTGATTTCTCACGCTCCTTTCTTTCTTCCAACTTTATAATTATTCTATATTTTCATGTTTTCTACATTCTTTTCATTTTCCTTTTATGTTTGTTATCATACCCATGCCATTTACCTTACTATGATACTTACACCTTATCATGGCCTATGATTTACTTGCCTCAATCCTATATGGCCACATGATACTTTTAGAGTTATCACACCATACTAGGGGAAATCATGCCTTCCCTTTTCATACCCTATGTTCCTTCGTAGACATACTCTTCACATTAGTGGTGCTATGCCTTCCCCCTATATACCATTTCTATACCTTTATATTGGGGGTGTCATGCCTTCCCCTTGCACATTATTCTTTCACTACCATACTTTTATTTTGGAGACATCATGTCTTCCCCTCCTCAACATTACATACATACATCAACATTTGTGTTATAATCATTAATGGATGCATCATTCATTTCCCCATATCACATTGTTCCTACCTATATCCACTAGGGACCTATTACCTTACCTCTACCATTGTGTGCTCATGCTCTTGGATGCCACATTCTAGGTATATTCCTATCCTAGTGCCCTACATACCTACATGGTGAAAATGACTATGAGGATGTAGGGAATGACATTGGTACCTTTGAAAATGAGTTGAATAAGTCTAAGATGAATGAAAAAGTTGACAGAGATAATTAGATTAACGAGATGGCAAATAGATTGGAAGAGATAGAAAAAGTCTTTCATAAGAGAATGGACTGCACCACTTGTCAGGACAACTGGACCAACATGTTCAACATGTTGCAGATGTACCAGCAGAGAATGGTGAAATTGGAATAGGGTCTTGAGGAATTGGCTCAGTTCTCTAATGACATTATGAGGAAAACAACCTCTAACGTCAAAGACATTTGGGCCCAGCTAGAGAAATGTAAAGCTCGACAGGTTAAGGAGAAGGATGCTGGTAAAAGACAGAAGATGGAGCATCAAAAGGGTTCCTCTTCTTGGGAGCAGATGATGGCTCAAATGTGTAAGGATTGGAGTAACACTACTATCTAATCTAGTTGTCTATGTTTTGGTTTTTTTTTTTGTTATGTACTATTGACTACAATTTTCTTGTTGTTTCCTTATTGGTTCTCTGGCCTGGTTAGGGTTATTATCAGGTTTTTCCATTGGTATTTTTCTTTACATGATGAACTATTGGTTTTGTTATGTTTTACTTCACTCCTTGGCCCAAATAGGGTTATTATCAGGGTTTTTACTATAATGATGGACTTCTGAACTTCTTTTGTATGGGAATAGGACCCTTTTCCCAACTAAACTTAATAAAAAATAATCCTATGTTGAGCTTTGAAGTAGTGATAGGTGCTACACATAGAGTCATGACCATGACCAAATGGATCAATTCCACATGATATTCCATGCACTTCATGTACCATGTCCTCCTATGGCCATTGACCCAAATACACCATTATCATCTTCTAAATAAGTGGAGTTTCCTAACTTTATTCATTTCTTGTTTTTCCAATATCCTAGTTAGTTAAGAAAGATCCTATTTCTATGTAAATCTCATTTGTGAAACAAAAGATACTCATTGTATATTTTACCACCATTTTTAAGGTTGTCATGGAAAACATGTACCAAAGGATGAACATATTGGTGATGAGACATGTGACTTCACTTATCCTAGAGACTTACACTAACACCTAAGTCTATGGGTATGCCATTAAAGGTGGAAGGCATGAGCCAAATAGTGGCATGATAGGACCAATTGATAAGGATGGACATCTCGTTATTCTTCTTTAGGTTCTACCAGACCAATTAGAGTGTTCCATGAGGTGTATTTCTTGAAATAACTAAGGACAAACAATGATGAAACTAATCTTAAGATAAATCATATCTAAGACACATCAAACTCCTATTGGATTGTCACTAAGCACTAATAGGTTGGTTTACCTTGAACCAAGGATGAAACACCTCTATAAGGAGATGAAGTAAACATGTGGATAATAGAATGAATTCTTCTTAACCCCTAAAATATGTGTGGTACATTATCTCACTTCACACATGAATATAGTGGTAGCAACAATGTAGATTTCACTATGAATGACCATGATCAGGTTTGTAGACACTTTGCAATAACATGGTAGTGAAATAAAAAAATGTAGTGGGTCAACTAACTCTACTTCATTTACCAAAGATTGATATTTTGATGTTTTAGTATGTGTGGTGGGATGAAAATAGGTTTTAACAAACTGTAGATAGGCACCTTTATCCTATATGGGTAGTAAAGTTAAGGCTTCACAACCAAAAAACACCACAAAAGAAAACAATAGCATGCTACCTTAAAGAATATGGCATAGAGGATAATTATTTATGATCCTACACATAAGGTAGACTCTATGTATAGAGATTGCAAGACAATTGATACTACAAGACAACCACATGAACATATCTTAATTATCCATCAATAGACTCATATAATTTCTACATTACTTTGAAAGGACACCTCACAAAAAAGTTTCTAAGGGGTTTTATAGCCTCTACATAGACAAACCAATCAAAGATAATACTCAAATTAGTGAATGTGATTAAGATAATTAGATAGACTATTCAAAGTATACAAAATACTCATGGAGACATTTAAGTGATAATTAGATGTTGAACACACTAGGATACTGATAGGGGGGTGAATCAGTATTTAAACAAACTTCAAATTCTATAGAGCAGATTAAAACTTAAGCATTACAACATTAACATAAACATGGAAGATTAACATAATGCACATCAACACATAACACCAGATGTACGTAGAAAACCCAAGAAGGGAAAAGCCACGATGAGGATTAACTCACAATATATGAAGCTCAAAATAACAACTTTGTTTTAGGGCTACAACCCAAGGAAGCTACTACCCCCTGCTGACTTTGGTTTAGGGAGGGTCACTCCCAAAAAAGCTACAACTCCTTGAAGACTTTGATTTAGGGTCACTCCCAAGGAAGCAATTACTTCCTAAATTGAGAACAAACTTAGAACAAATTACAGTATGACAGTCTCTCTACTGCCTGAAAAACTGACAATGAAGCTCACACCTTTGATGATTGCAATCTTGCTTCTTCACACTTCTTTCTAATGATCAGATTAGTTAGGTAGGCACATTCTACACTTGATCATTATTGTAAATATGTATTCAAGATGAATCAGGACATCATCTACAACTTCTACTCTTTCTCCTTCAGTCACACATCAAAATGCATTCGTTCTACTCCTTATCTTACTTGCGAACCTTAACAATTACATTGCAATCACACCACACCTAACTCAATTTGATTTACAATTTATACATGATATTACATTGATTACATTGCTTGTCAGCCAAAGATAACATGAAAAATACATTTACAAGTCAGCCAGACAACACACAATATGAAATGTGTAGAGGACAAGTCCTAAACAAGACTACACTCTACACTAGCAGAAGACCCATGCCTTGTGGACATCAACACTTTCTTAACCAGGTCCAAAACATCCTTAACAGCTTCAAACAACAAGGAATTACATCTACACACTCCACTCATTTGAAAATAGGACAACCTTAAGCAAAAACATATGAAACTTTGTCATGCCCACATTTCCCATGTGGTCACAACACACAACACACATGTCATGTCCACATTTGTCATGTGGTCATGACACGAAATATTAAAAACTTTTCTACCCGTCCCTAAAAACCCCCTTGCACGCATCAGCATGCTCGGTGGCATACGCGCAAAGGCGCAAACATGTCAATTGAATGTTGAGTAATGTGAATACCTTTCACAACCCCTGCGAGATGAACACCTACTAAGGGGGTTGTGTGACGTAGAAAAGCGTCACTAAGAGGGTAGACTTCCCAAATAGGAACCAACCCTAGTTTCATCCTAGATGAGGTGATGGGATTTCAACGTGTGTCAAAATCCAATACTAGAACTATAGAAAAAGGAGATTTAATAAATTCATCTAAACCATAAGTAGATGCCTAAAGCAATAAAAATAATACACTAATGCATAAATTACTCAATTAACCATTCTAGAAAACCGGAAGAAACTGGCAGCATAATGCCTCATCGTTATGAGTGGGAAAATAATCTAAAATAATTCCCTAGCTAAGCCATTCAAAAAATTAAATTAATCTAAATCTAATATATTCCTAAATCCTAATTTACTTCAACATTCCTTATTAGCTAAGGTGGTGAAAATTTAAAATAAAATAATCCTAAACCCTAAAGTTAACAAAAATAATTAAAATTCATCCTTAAGTACTAACCAAATAAATTAAATGGGGTTCAAATTAAATAATTAATTAAAATAAGTATCCCCTTTACGCTATAGATTAGCCAAAAAGAATTTAAACGGATTAAATTAATTAAATTTTCTAACATTAATCTCCACACTTAACCCTCTTTAAAAAAATCCCACCTAAATTAATTTAAAAGACCAAGGTTAAATTTAATCTCACAACATAATAAATAAAAAGGCAATGAAATAAAGTAAAAATAGATTTTGAGAGATAATTTAAATTTAAAACAAAAAAAAATCATAAATTAATCCCACAACATACTAAATTAAAAAAACAATGGAATAAAACAAAATTAGATTACAAGGGATAACTATAAATTTAAAATTAAAAAAAAATCATAAAGCCCACAAAAAAAAGATAATTAAAAGTTTAGGTTAAAATTTAAGCCCACTTACAAAAATAAATTAAAAGCAATGAAATAAAGTAAAGGTATTTTTTAGAAAAAAAAATCCAAAAAGCCTCTAGCCCACTAAATAATTAAAAGGCCTAGGTAAAAAAATTTAATCCACTAACCTAAATCATCCCAATAAAATCAAAAGACATTAACAAAAGGCAAGATTCTAAGTTTAGGAGAAAAAAAATGCAAAAGTCATAAAGCCACTAAAAAATTCTACCCAGACTAAATTTGAAATAAATGAGGATAGGGAATGAATAATTCCCATGCATTTAAATTTCCCAATTAAACTTAATCCCATTTGGAATATACTCTTTTCCTCAACCCTAAAATGCTCCTCCAATAAAATATTCTTTTCTTTTCAAAACCCTAATCTCAAAGTCTTTTTGTTTTCTAAAATACTCTTCTCTAACACTATTCTTTTCTCTCCTTTGATTTTCCATTCTCTCCTATTTTTTTTGTTTGCAGGGTCTCAAATTATGGCAGCCATGGAGGTCATCACTCTAGATGTATACATAGAAGATACACACAGTGCTAAAGATAGTTCCCTATTTCGTTTATCTCTTTTTTTGTAGCATACAAATACATGTTACATGGCAATTGTGGGAAGAAAACCCAGAGATAAAATACATGTAACAAGATTTTTTGTTTGTTTTTTTTTGTAGAGGTAACGAAATCTCATCAGAATATATATATATATATATATATATATATATATATATATATATATATATATATATATATATATATATATATATATATATATATATGTTTATGTTTGTTTAAGATTACTTGCAGGGTGAAGGAATGCCAAGCGGTGGCTGAAGATAAAAGTTGCAGAGGAGCCGAAAGGAGTGGCGGCTACAATATTCATGGGGGTGCCAAGTGCTAGCAGAAATCAAAGGAAGGTCATGGGGGGTGGGGCAACATCCCTGCCCACCCTCCAAGGAGGGTGGACAGGGGGGATCTGTCCCCCCCCCCTTTTTACTGCAGAGTATAGAGTATGGTGGCGGCCAAGGCTGCCACCTAGACCTGCACTGAGCCTTCATTTGGCTCTCAAATGGGGCTCTGAAACCCTAGCAATGTCGTTATATATATATATATATATATATATATATGTTTTCAATCATTCTCTCTTTTAAGGCCATAAAATATATACTGTATATATATAATTATATATATAGTTATATATATCTACTCACTCGAATATATAAACCCACATAAATAAATGTGCCAAATTATATATTTATATTCACAAGTAATTTAACATAACCACTTTGAAGAAAATGCTTTTATGTAAGAAGAGATGACACAGTAAATTTAGAACAAATTTTAAGGCAGATTCTTACATATATCTATAAATTATCTAATATAAAAAAATATTTACATAACTTATCAATCTATTTCCTTATTGTATATTTTTGTTCTGAAGGTAAGAAGACAGTGAACTAATTATTTTAACAACTTTTTCATCCATTTAATCTCTCCTTTCTTCACAAAACTCAAGTGATTTTCTCTTCTTTATTTATTTTTATTCAAATAGAAATTAAATTTCACTCATTATAGTTTCCTTGAAAACCAATTACCAGACTTAATACAACATATTTTATTTGGAAAAACTATTACCAAAAGTAATGCATGCTATTTTTTTTTTGAAGATCATAGCAACAACAAAACAGAGATCATATATTTTTTGAAACAACTACATCATTAATGCAATAACATTTCTTTTCTTGAAAACCAATATCAAAATCAAGAGAGTATACATTTTTTTTGAAACAAATGCATGAACAAAACAATGATACCATCTCTTGAAAAGAACTACTACAAGTAAGGCAATACTATTTTCTTACATATGCAAAACATTTAAATTTATAAAACAACAACATAACATGAAAATAATTTGAGTATATATACATATTTTTTTTTGCAGCAATACACAAGAGAGCTCACTCTCTTACAAATTTTGCAACAAGGCTTCTTGGGCCATGGCTCTCAAATAACCATACAACACAAAACACATAAATGATAATATCTCACTCCAAGCTCCAAGACCTCAAATCACCAAACCTACAATAAAAACTAAAGGAAACTTTCTCATGCCCACAAAATGCTCTCCACCCTACCATAGACCCGATAAGGATCACCCCTGAGCTAGTAGATTACCCTCACATGGTTTCACATCACAATAATATTGAACAAAAGCACTCACAAGCAAGAAGAACACCCACCCAAGGTTTTATACACAATGAAATCCATTCTTCATGGATTTAGGGGGTAGGAGAGTGGGCAACTTTCTACTCAAGAAGTGTACTCCTAAAACCCAAAATCTCATAGTTTTCAAAACAAGACCTCAAGCCTTAAACATCTCAAAATAATATCACATCTCCAAGGCACTCATGCCTTCTCAAAATACTCCAAGGCACTCATGCCTTCTCAGAATAAACTCCATACTTCTCCAAATACTCTCATGGCCATCAATATGTCACATAGATAAAGAGGATGACCTCGAGGAGGTTCACTCCTCTCCCACCCCATACAGGATGTGCTCTCCAAAATGGAAGAAATTTGATGAAGAGCTTTCCAACCTTCTCCAAGCTCTTGCCTCCAAAGTGTCTCCAAATCTAACTAACTCTCCCCAAAATCCCTTCTAAAAAAAAAGTGAAAAAGAAGAACCCTCTCCCTCTCTCAAAGAGGGAGTATTATAGGCTACTCACAAGAGCCTTGAGGAATGAGAAGGTGACACATGTCACCTTCTCCTTCCTCCCCACAAACCACTTGCAAGCTCCATGGGATGTGGAGGTGACACATGTCACTCTCCCATCCCACCAAACCTCTCTCTCTCCACATGTGCTCTCACACATGTGTGAGAGCAAGGTGGAGAGAAGGAATCTCACAAGGTGGACTCCAAGAGGATAAGAGTATGACACTTGTCATAGTCCTATCCTTCAAAAAAATCCCCTTCACTCCAAGATGCTCTCACACATGTGTGAGAACAATGGAGATGGGTTTCTCACACTTGGGAGTCTTGAAGACTTCTCAAGTCTTCAAGGTAAGGAAACCAAAGCCTTCGAAAGAGGAGTGGGTCATGGTTGAATACTTGACCCATCCACCACTCCTTCCAAAATTCAAAATTCGTCACTTTACTTTAGGGTGAAATTAGAGTGACTAGATAGAGGTTACCCTAGGGTTTAACATGCTCAAATGAGCCCTAGACCCTAGGGGTATAACCTAGGGTCAAAATTAACCCGAAATAAACACCTTAGGTAGCATAAAATCACATGGAAAGGCCATAAAAATAAAAAAGAACTAAATTGTGCCAAATCAAACATTACATTTCACAACAATAAATCAAATAAAAATGGTAGACCTAGTCGAAAGGACATCAAAAGTAGACATCACGAAATCATCATGCAATAACACATATGACCTTGGTCCCTCCTAGGACTAGATCGGTTTAACATGGATTTCACATAGGGTGTGGGATGATCTCTGATTTTCTGTGGCATGGAAAATTACCTGCACACTTACGCAAACAAATTAATACAACATGTTCAACATAGCCAAAGCGAAGGAATGCATACACACACGATGTCGCATAATCATCTAAAACCTTATTAGAATCACATAGCATCATGAACAAGATTCATAGTTTACTGCATTTCTAAACATAAATTCAAGATCAAAATCACATAATAACTCCATTCATTAACTTCATAAGTAATATCTTCAATGACATCAAAATGAATGTCACATATCATATAATCATCAGTGAAACCTAACACGCGAGATATGGCCAAATCACAACATACTAACTCTAACCAATCAAAACATAGGGATAGAGTCAAGAAAGTCTGCATCTATGGGGTCAACAACCCCTAAAATGCCCGCATGCCAAAGATACTCTAAATATAAGTCTCATAAAATAAAATGAGAAGTACAACACATGGTAGCCTCATATTATCACACTAAAGGTTCCAATTTAAACACAATAGGTGATATTCTACCTCTATACTACATTGTCTTGAAGGTAGAGTCACATTCTCATAAATCAAACCCTTAGCTAGGGTGAGGTAAAACAATATGGTCTGCAAGTGCAACTAATCTAGTCGCACAAGGGTGGGCCTCACAAACTTGAAGCATTACGGCCACAACTTGAAAACTTTATGCTGTACTGGATCAAGCCACTAGTAACATCTTCTCAACATTAGAAATAAATCTGATCATCTTAGTGCTTCTAATTCCCATATTAATGTATCTTCTTGATACTTCTAATTACCATATTAATTTAGCTTCATACTCAATGCTGCATTGATCAAGGCATGACATCCTATTGGGAATTAAGGTGTCTCAACCTTGGTAATTCCTTGCATTATTTATGTTTGTATTTATTAATTCATTGCCCACGTTGTAAATTAATTGTAAATTCCATATTGTCATATTGTGGGATGTGGCACGGTGATGTGTCGTCCTACATGGAAGATGACAACTTGTAATTTTGTCCTCACATGAGGAGCTAGGTGTCCCACTTTGTGGTAGGAGCATTTTGCCATGTGTCAGCATCTTTCATATTCTGTAAGGGAATTTTTAACCGAAACGGTTATGACGGATTCCTATGACGAAGTTATGACATGTAAGAGTCAGAAATAGAAGCTTGTAAGATAGGTGAAGACATGTGTCATGAAGCATCTTTGAAAAAGGCATATTTGGGCGCCCCAAGGTAGAATATGACATGTTGTAAGAGAATATGCTATTTATAGCCTATGTATGATAGATTCTCTTACAACTGTAAGTTGTAACCACTATGACAGATTCTATGACGGTTGTAAGTGTCGTAAGAGCATCTGTCATAGCCCATTTTGTAAATAGGTGACCTCTTTGGGATGGGAGCTATGGACAAGTGTCAGGAACATTCTACAATGTTGACCAAGTGTCCTTAGGCATGGGTTTTGGGCCATGAGGCCAAGTTGGATGCCCATTCCAAGATAGGACCAATATTGCCTTGTATATTCTATATAAACAGGTGCTTGGAGATGGAGAAGTAACACAAGTTTTATAGGTACTGTTACTCTACCAGATTGACTCCAGATATGAGTGTCGAAGACCATTGAAGGTTGCATTTTAAGTGTATTGTAAACAACATTCAGTTTTGATAATACATTGTGCAGGTTTCTGAGTGTGGGGTTTTTCACCTGATAAGGGTTTTCCCCACGTTATATCTTTGTCTCTCTTCTTTTGTCTTCTTTCTGGTTCATGTGTATTGCTGCAATATCTCTGTTAGATGTTCTATGTTGATGTAGTTGTAAGAATTAAATTGAATTTGCATAGCCCTCTCCTCATTAGATTAGTGTAGGAAGCGATTTCCGCACACCTAGCTTCCTTTCAATTGGTATCAGAGCCTGGCCAGTTTTGGTCTTAGCTATTGGGTAGGGGTTTTTTGAGTTGATCTTAAGTTGAGTGGGAGTCTATGCAGAGTATTTTGAATTCTATTGCAGCAAGGAGATGGCAAGCACATTTGGAAGGATTGATGTGGAGAAATTCAATGGCACTAATTTTGAGCTGTGGAAGCTCAAGATGGAAAACATGCTTATTGATTGAGACCTCTGGGAAACTATCAATGGAACTAAACCACCTGCAATGCCACAAGTTGATTGGGATCTTAAGGATTGGAAGGCTAAGGTTCTCATAAGACTCAGTCTTGCTGATTCTATTCTGTTAAATGTCCATGAGGAGACTACTGCAAACTTTCTTTGGAAGAAGTTGGGAGATGTGTATCAAGACAAATCCCTGGTTAACAAACTATTTCTAAGAAAGAAGTTGTTTTCCCTTCGAATGGAGGACGGAGGATCCATTGTCGAACATATGAATGCTTTTAACATGCTGGTTGTACAATTGACATCTATTGGTGTGAAGATGAAGGAGGATCGTTGTATGACCTTGCTTTGTTCTTTCCCAGACTCATGGGATCACCTTGTCATGGCTATTGGAAGCACCACATCCACATTTAAAATGGATGAAGTGGTTTCTTCACTGTTATCCGAAGAGATGTGGAGAAAGTCTTCTGAGGAAGCCAAAGAGGCTCTTGCAGTTCGTGGAAGACCCAAGGAGAAAGGGAAAAAGAAGGATAAGAAGGCTGAGAAGGGTAGATCCAAATCCCGTGGGAGATCCAAATCTCCTGAAAAGTCCAAGGCTATCTGTTAGAATTGTGGTAAATCTGTGCACTTCCGAAAGGAATGCAAAGAAGAAAAGAAAAAGAAGAAGAAGACCCTAGATTCAGATTCTGACAAGTCACAAGATGATGGTGATGCTTTCATCGCAACCCTGGCAACCCATGCATCTGATGATGTGTGGCTGATTGACTCTAGTGCATCTTTCCACATGACCTTGCATCGAGATTGATTCACTAAGTATGAGGAGTTCGATGGTGGAAAGGTGTACTTGGGTGATGACTCTCATCTGAAGATTATTGGTCATGGAAGAGTCTCTATCTAATTCCCTGATGGACGAGTGAAGGGGATCTCTGGGGTTATGCACATCCCAGGCTTAGCACGGACCCTGCTTTCTGTAAATATGTTGAATGATGCAGGTGTGCAAGTTGTCTTTTCGAGAGAAGGTTGCAAGATGACTAGAGGAGCTATGGTGCTTGCTAAGGGTACTAGGAGAGGTACTCTGTTTCAGCTGGAGTCATACATTTTACAATGCAATAGTTCTTCTGATTTAAAGAAGAGGGCAACAATCACTTCATCCCCACCATCTAAACGAGCAGTGAAGAAATCTGTTGTTTCTAATTCTGATGGTTGTAATCATGTTTTGGAAGTTAAGCTTCCTGCTAAAAAGCTAATGTTATGGCATAAGAGATTTGGCCACATTGGTGAGAAGGGTCTATGCACCCTGAAAAATAAAAACCTCATTGAGGGGTTAGATGATTGTAATCTTGAGTTCAACTTTTGTGAACATTGCATATATGGCAAATAAAACCATGTTCAGTTTTATTCGAGTTCTCATAAGTCTTTTGGTGTGTTGGACCTTGTTCATTCTGATGTATTTGGTCCTGTTAATGTTCCTTCGTTATCAAAATCTATATATTTTGTATCTTTCATAGATGACTACAGTAGAAGGACATGGATTTATTTTTTCAGAAGCAAATCTGAAGTCTATAGTAAGTTTAAGGAGTTTAAGGCCTTTGCTGAAAATTAGACTGGTAAAAAGATTAAGTGTTTGAGAACTGGTAATGGTGGTGAGTTCTATTCTACATAATTCGATAAATATTACAAGGAACTTGGGATTGAAAGATATAAGACAACTCCATACATCCCACAACAAAATGGAGTTGCAGAGAGGATGAACAGGACATTGATGGAGAAGGCTAGGAGTATGCTTAGTGGAGCTGGCCTAAAACAAAAGTTTTGGGCTGAAGTTGTTGCCACTGCTTACTATCTTGTAAATAGATCTCCTACATCAACTCTTATTGGAAAGACACCCATGGAGGTGTGGTCTGGTAGAAATCCTTCAATAAGGCATCTTTGTGTTTTTGGTTGTGAGGCATATGCACATGTGCCTAGGGAGAAGTGGTCAAAATTGGAGAACAAGGCTGTTAAGTGTATCTTCATTGGCTATGGTGTTAGTGTGAAAGGATACAAGCTTTGGGACCCTGTGGCTGAAAAAGTGTTGTATAGAAGAAGTGTCATCTTCAGAGAGCTTACACCTTCTTCCACTATTTTATAGCTAGAAGAAAAAGAAAAGAAAGAGGATGTTGTTTAGTTTCCTCCTACCCCTAAGAAGACTGAACATAAAGACAGTGTTGGACCTGATGATGAGGAGAGATCTTGTAGCTTTGAAAGCTCAAATAAAGAATCTAAACCTTAAGCTCAACTCTTGAGGAGGTCTACACGGATAAGAAAGAAACCTAAAAGGTTTGGTTTTACATTGCTTGATTCTAGTTGTGCTTTTGCTTTGCTTACTAATAGTGATGAACCTAGAACTGTATCAGAGGCTATGAACATGAAAGATACAGATTCCTGGAAGGAGGCCATGGAGGATGAAATGGATTCTTTGGAAAAGAATCAAACTTGGGACTTGGTGCCTTTGCCTCTTGGACAGAAACCCGTTGGATGCAAATGGGTGTTCAAGAAGAAATTTGGTGCAGATGGTAGTGTTGAGAAATATAAGGCCAAATTGGTTGCGAAGGGGTATTCATAAGTGGAGGGTATAGATTATGGTGAGATCTTCTCTCCCATTGCAAAGATGACATCCATTCAATTCCTATTGTCTCTTACAGTAGCTTATGACTTAGAGGTAGAACAGATGGATGTGAAGACAACTTTCCTTCATGGTGATTTGGAGGAAGAAATCTACATGTCACAGCCATAGCATTACATGGTGAAAGGTAAAGAAAATTTTGTTTGCAAGCTTAAGAAGTCTTTGTGTGGTTTGAAACAATCCCCTAGGAGATGATACTTAAAGTTTGATGCCTTTATGTTGTCTATTGGATTTGTGAGATCAAAATTGGATCACTATGTGTATTATAAGTTTGATGGTGATCATATTCTCATTGTTGCATTATATGTTGATGATATGTTGCTCATTGGGAAGGGTAAGAATATGATTTCTGATTTCAAATCTTAGTTGTTAGCATAGTTTGAAATCAAAGATTTAGGGGCATCCAGGTACATTCTAGGAATGGAAATCAGAAGAGACAGAACCAACAGAAAACTTTGGTTAAGCTAGAGTAAGTATGTGAAGACCGTGTTAGATAGGTTCAGCATAGCAGATTGTAGACCATTACGTGTTCCTATTTCTTTGGGGACAAAGTTGTCTATTGAGGATTGTTCAAAATCTCCTAGTGAGGTGGAGGACATGAGCAGAGTACCTTACGCTAGTGTTGTTGGCAGTTTGATGTATGCTGTGGTCTGCACAAGACCAGACATTGCCCAAGCAGTGGGAGTCCTTAGTCAATTTATGGCTAATCCTGGACAGGTTCATTGGGATGCAGTTAAGCGAGTGTTTAGATATTTGAGGGGTACTTTTGAGTATTCCATATGCTATCATGGTAATGTTTAAGGACCTCTACATTCTATTGATATTCATGGATTCGTGGATTCAGATTGGGCAGGTGACATTGATAGTAGGAGATCCACCAGTGCTTATGTGTTTACACTGTTTGGTGGTGCTATTAGTTGGATGAGTAAGCAAAAACCTATGGTTTCTTTGTCCATGAAAGAAGCTCAGTATATGGCAGCAACTCATGCTTGTAAGGAAACCATTTGGCTTAAGAGATTGTGTTCAGATATTGGTGTTAATGCAGGTCAGATCACGATCAGTTGTGATAGAGTGCGATTTGCCTTGTGAAGAATCTAACTTTCCATGCTAGAACAAAGCATATTGATGTTCAGTTTCACTTCATGCGAGACATGTTTGAGGATGGAAAGGTAAATTTGGAGAAGGTATATACTTTGAAGAATGTTGCAGATGCATTGACAAAACCAGTGGGCACAGAGAAGTTTAGATGGTATTCAGAGTCTATGGGCCTCTCGGCCTATAGCAGTTAAATCATGTTATTCTATTGGCTCTTATAAGGTGTTCGACAAGTGGGAGAATGTTGGAAATTAAGGTGTCTCAACCTTGGTAATTCCTTGCATTATTTATGTTTGTATTTATTAATTCATTGCATATGATGTAAATTAATTGTAAATTCCATATTGTCATATTGTGGGATGTGGCACGGTGATGTGTCATCCTACATAGAAGATGACAACTTGTAATTTTGTCCTCACATGAGGAGATAGGCATCCCACTTTGTGGTAGGAGAATTTTTCCATGTGTCAGCATCTTTTATGTTGTGTAAGGGAATGTTTGACTGAAACGGTTATGACGGATTCCTATGACAAAGTTATGACATGTAAGAGTTAGAAATAGAAGCTTGTAAGACAGGTGAAGACATGTGTCATGAAGCATCTTTGAAAAAGGCATATTTGGGCACCCCAAGGTGGACTATGACATGTTGTAAGAGAATATGCTATTTATAGCCTGTGTATGATAGATTCTCTTACACCTGTAAGTTGTAACCACTATGACAGATTCTATGACGGTCGTAAGTGTCGTAAGAGCATCTGTCATAGCCCATTTTAGAAATAGGCAACCTCTTTCGAATGGGAGCTGTGGACAAGTGTCAGGCACATTATACAATGTTGACCAAGTGTCCTTAGGTGTGGGTTTTGGGCCATGAGGCCAAGTTGGACGCCCATTCCAAGATAGGACCAATATTGCCTTATATATTCTATATAAGGTCCTTCGAGATGGAGAAGTAACACAGGCTTTACAAGAATTGTTACTCTACTAGATTGACTCTAGATACGAGTATCAAAGACCATTGAAGCTTGCATTGCAAGTGTATTATAAACAACATTCAGTTTTGATAATACATTGTGCAGGTTTCTGAGTGTGGGGTTTTTCTCCTGATAAGGGTTTTCCCCACATTATATCTTTGTCTGTCTTCTTCTGTCTTCTTTTTGGTTCATGTGTATTTCTACAATATCTCTGTTAGATGTTCTATGTTGTAGTTGTAAGAATTAAATTGAATTTGCATAGCCCTCTCCTCATTATATTAGTGTAGGAAGCAATTTCTGCACACCTAGCTTCCTTTCACATCCAACCATGAACTTCAATAACCTCATTATATTCAACATGACATCCAACCATGAACTATATCTTCTCTGCTGGATAGGACATGAAATCCAACCATGAACAACATCACACATCCATGATAGTGTTGGTATCAACGACAACCTTGTGATAGTGTTGACATCAATGACAACCCTAGGAACCATATGTGTAACAATCTCCCCCTTTGGCATTGATGGAAACACATACCTGCACATTTCTCCCCCTTTGACATCAAGGACAAAGGGAAACTTATTTTCTCTTAGGCCATAAATTCTTCTTGCAATAACCTTCCTCCCCCTATCATTAGAAAACACTACCTACTCCCCATAAGAGGTAGCCACCATCAGTCCAGGAAAAAGATATAACATGAACTCCCCCTAGACAGATGCACCACTATGCATCTAGCAAGGAGGGACAGTTACCCCTAACCTCTATCGAAGATCCTCAAAAGTGTCCTTTGCAAGAGCCTTTGTGAAAATGTCTATAATTTGACCTTTTTTTGGAACATATTCTAAATTTACTTCCTTATCTACAACCTTCTCTCTCAAAAAGTGATACCTGATTGCTATTTGCTTGGTTCTAGAATGCATCACTAGATTCTTGGAAATATTGATAGCACTTGTATTATCACACAAAATAGGAATAGCCTCATCATACAATACCTTGATATCCTTTAGGGTTTGCTTCATCTACAACTCTTGTGTACAACAGGATGCTGTTGCAATATACTATGCCTTTGTGGTTGATAAAGACACTAAATCTTGCTTCTTGGTCTACCATGAAACCAATATACTTCCTAAGAAGAAATCACCACCACTTGTACTTATTCTATCATCAACACAACTAGCCCAATCAGTATCAGTGTAGGCACTCAAATCAAAGTCATTACCTCTTGGATACCATAAGCCATAATCTAGAGTTCCTTTCAAGTATCTGAATATCCTTTTCACTGCCTTCTCATGTGTTTTCTTGGGATTAGTTTGATATCTGGCAACCACACATACTGCATTTCATAATATCAGGTCTAGAAGTAGTTAGGTACAACAATCCTCCAATCATAGATCTATAGGAAGTCTGATCCACCTTTGGAGACTCATCATCCTTGCTCAAGTGACATCCAGTGACCATGGGAGTACTCACTAGTTTTGAATCCTCCATACCAAACTTCTTCAACAACTCTTTGACATACTTATCTTGAGAAATAAAGAGACCACCATCTAGTTGAGTAATTTGAAGTCCAAAGAAGAAAGACATCTCACCAATCATAGACATCTCAAACTCTTTTTGCATCTCCCCTGTAAACCTCTTACACATATAAGCATCTCCACCAAAGATGATGTCATCAACATATACTACAACTATCAATATCATATCTCCTTCCTTGATGTAAAGATTTCTATTAGTAGTACATGTATACTTCATTTCCAGTAGACTTTAGCCTGTTTTCTTATTTTGTTGCGAACCTGAAAGGTTCTTAAGTTATGCTGTCAGCAAGTAGACCACGTGTCAAAGCGACACAATTTCTAGTGTTCGCGAGACTTTTTCCTTTTAAAAATGTACATAGAGGCGCCATGTGGTGGCATGGATGAGCAACAGTTTTTGAAACACTGAGATTCACTTTCTCTCTTTCTGCAGTCCATGGATTGTGCCACATGTCAATAAGGCATATTTTCTATAGTAGTCAGAAGCAAAACATTTTGTAGTTGTACCATAGCACCACATGTCAACATGATGTAATTTATTTCAAAAGCAAAGGCATGACTCTCTCTGGGTTGTGCTAGTGCGCCATGTGTTTAGCCCGCTTTCTGTTTGAAAAAGGTTGTTAGTTCTATTTTCGCAGCGCATGGAGGTGGCAGAACAAGCCACGTGCTTGTTGGGCATAGGCCAGATTATCTCTAAGGCTTAGGGAGATTTCTCAGTGCACTACTGGTCCATTTTTTTTAGTGAGTTGTTAGTAGATTAATGGAAGGTTACAGCGTATTTCACTAGCATGGTGCCACGTGTCAGCAGGTTCACAACTTTTTCTAACAAGTGGCGCTAGCATCCAGAATAGATGGAAGCAAGCTTATCTTTTCAAATAGAGTTATAACGGCTGACATGATGGGTGCATCGCTGGCATTATGGGTAGAATCTTTTTAGTTGCTCTGTCTCTCATCGAAGGTGTTTTCTATAAGAGAGAGTAATGTAATCTTTTTAGGGGTTCATCACTTTTGGAGAAACAAGTTTTAAGAGCCTAGTAGTTATTCTGATTGTAATATATTCTGAGATATCAACATATTAAGATATTGAATAGAAATATAAGACATCAACTATGCAAATTATTGCCTTTGTGTTGTGTTGTTTTCTACTAAATCTGCTTAATACATTACTCTATGTCTATTCGAGAATAATTATAATCATTTCCTATCTTGTTTTCATGCTTTTATAATTTCAGTCTATGTAATGTTTATGAAGCTTTAGATCATGTCTATGTACTCTTCTAAACCCATTTGAAACTAATAAACTAAAGTTGTACTATGCTAACTGGTGAATGAACTATCTTAGTTTCGGTGCATTGCCTTAGTGTAGATTTGTTTTATCAACTTCTCTCTTTTCTTTTTCCCTTTTCTAGTGAACATTCGAAGAGCCAACTTCTAAAACCCCAAAGGTTGTTCTACATAGCGCACCTTAATCCCCCATTTGTAGAACTTCCCATAGGTTGTATCTCTAGCTGTCCCTTTTAGAGATCAATAGTTCTTTTTTGGCATGCCCAGTGGGACCATTCTTATTATGGTCTGGAAGTTAGTTTATGAGCTGAAGACCCATTACAAGGTCATTAGCAGAAACCTCTCCTAAACTACTCTTACCACCATTGGTAGCTGTGGCACAGTAGAAAATTGCAAGAGGCGGAGCAATGCAAGCACGAGTGCAAGCGCAAGCTCACGTATAACAAGTGCAAGTACCGATGGCTATTCACCCACCTAAAAAAATTGTTGAGTGGAATAGTAGTAGCCCACTTATCCCTCTAGTTCCTCCTATAGTATGGGAACCTATCCCCTCTAATGCTTTAAAGGTGCTCCCTAAGTTCGTTAGAGAAGGCTTTAAGATGCCTGCAGAACATCTTCAAGATGTAGCCGATGTTTGCACCATCCACCATGTCATACAGCAAAATGTGGTGCTTAGACTGCTTTCCACTTCCTTCAAAGGGAAGGCCCAAGACTAGTATAGATCCTTGCCTACTAGTTCCATTAGTACTTGGGATCAGTTTGGAGACCCCTTCTTTGCACATTTTACAAAGAAAGGAGATAGATCTTCTTTGCTACATCTAATAACCATTAAGAGAGTACCGCAGGAGATTGTCTCTGACTTTAACACCAGGTTTCATAAGACCTGGCAAAGAATTCTGGTAGTGGCTTGACCCCCAAAAGACATGGCATTTGTCTTCTACTTAAACATTTTCAACTCTAACATAGCTGTGATGATCCAGTCATTGGGAAGTCAAACACTCCCAGATGCTTATGACTTGGTCGTTAGGGCAGAAAATAACCTAATAGACACTAGAAAGTTGCCCCTGCAGCCGCCCATACCAGTATTTCCTGAAATACCGCCCCAGTCACCAGAATATGTTGCTTTGAGTACGTCTACTACACCACCTTCCATGTATGTATTCCCCAGTACTCAGACAAGTGCCCCTACCTTGTTTTCACTAGCTGAAGAGATGAACGATGTGAAGTCTTTGTTGCAAAATTTTTCCAATGAGATAATCAACCTCAAAAGATAGTAAACCTTGCCCCCAAAGCCCCCTTATTAGAACTACTAAGGTGGAAGACCTCCTTTCCAGCATAATCGTTATCAAGGAGGACCGTGGCCATATAATCAAGCTCAACCTCTAAACCAAATAGTGCCAGTCCTGACTCCATTGCAGGTGATACCTCCAAACTAGAATCGAGAGCTGATGATAGGCCTAACAACTTAGAGAATGATATCAATGCATGGTGTTTTCCTTGCAATGCTGTGCACACACCTCACAACTACCCTAGAGGCAACCTTTAGTAGAAGGTGGCGAAACAACAGAGCTAGGGGTTTACACCTAACACAAGGGTTTACTCTTACTAGTCCTTGGGGGCAAAAAGTGTTGTGCTAGTAGCTCAGGTCCAAGGAATGTCCCTTGAGAAGGAAGGAGAAATTTCTTTGGACCACACTCTTTTCTCTTGGATGGAAGAAGAAGATGCAGTGTTTACTAATGGGATTTTCCCACCAAAGATCCCATAGGTTCAATCCGATTATAACACACGCTCTAAGAGGAGACTTACTGGCGAGCCTATACCTTAAGAGCAACAACCCAGACCACCTTTTGAAAGGAGATCCGACTCACAAATGATGACTCAACCTTTCCAAAAGCCAAAAAAGGCATTCTCTTATAGACCAAAGGAGCCGAAAGTTCAACTGCTAGGATCACTCAATGTGGTCGAGCAATTGAAAAAGGCCCCCGCCAATGTCTCCCTATGGGATATTTTAGCCATTCTAGTGCAAAAGTCTTTGATGCGGGAAGATCTAGAAGGAAATGAAAAGCCCATGCAAGCAATAACAACTATGGAATGCACTCAGACAAAGAATAAAGAACTAGCTATTGGAGCACAAGGCGTGCCGAAACAAGTAGCCATAGCTTTCACAAATTTGAAAGAAGAGAAAGCAAAGAAAGAAATAGGTAAGCTAAAACCTACTCCCTTTTACCTAACTCTGTTTGTAGGAGGCAAGTTATTACATAACTCCATGATCGACTTAGGTGCTAGCACTATTGTCATGCCTAAATAGATAGATGAGGCATTAAAATTACAATATGAGCCCTTAAATAAATGGGTAATGTAGCTTGATGGAAAGATGGTTCAGACTCTAGGGATAATAAAAAATCTCCCAATGACCCTATTCTCATGTCCCAGCATCACAATGTCTCAAGAACTAGTCATAATAAACATTCCCCCTATTTTTGGCATATGCTTATCCTGATATTTTAATGCAAAGATTGGAGGATATTTGTCTCTTGACAGGTCTCACCTGATCTTAAGGACTAAGTATGGCTCTAAAAATGAAGGTGTTGTCAGAACCGCTACACGTGAAACATATAGCAGATCAAGCCATGATAAACTTTGAAGCTACCCATACATATTTCTCTCAGGATCAGATGCATCATGTAGAACTCCTAGAAGATGAAGAAGTGACAGGAGAAAGAAGTCAAGAAGAAGAAACCCTAACTAATACTATCATGCAAGAAGATCCTTTTGGCAATTACCACGCCATCGACCTCGGAACATATGTAATCTATGATGAAGATCAAATCATCCCTTAGATCACCAAAAGCCAAGATAGTCATGATGGAGATCTTAGTGATCAATCCAGTCTATAGACTTTGCACTTTGGTAATGTGAGATGCAAGAATGGTTCGAGAGCTAGCATCCGACTAGTATCTCCTCTTGGGGAAGAGATTCTCTGGGCTTTCCGCTTCCAATTCTCCTGCACTAACAATGGGGCCAAGTATGAAGGCCTGGTCCAAGGCCTCAGTTGAGAATGGGAGTGAGACAGTTGAGTGTTTTTGGTGATTCTAAACTGGTAATTAAGCAAGTGAGAGGGACTTCAACAATGAAAAATGTGCAGATGTGATCCTACCAACATAGGGTATGGGACTTGATCGAAGGACTCGAGGCCTTCAATATTCAAGAAATTTTGAAGTCTCAGAACATAGACACTGATAGAATGGATATGACCAGATTGCAATTTGATGTAGTCATAGACCTCTAGGATAATAAACATTTAGTAAGGGTAATTGTGAGACCAACTATCCTTGACAATGATCAGAACTAGAAAGTTTTCGAGAGCGACAACTAGATTGCAGATTTTATCTAGCAATCCCGTGAGTTTATGGAGCAATTGTATCCAAGGGTTAAAGAAGCCTATGAAGACCAAATCATTTAGCTTAGAATAAATAATCTCCCAAAAGGTTTGATTACACTAGAAAACTTGTTTGATTGTGATGATGCTAGAAATGACAAGAGAAAGTTTCTTGCATATAAAGGTGATTATGCTGATCTTGATATCGGAGGTGGTAGGAACCTGAAAGTCAAGAATGTCTCAAAAAGAGACAAAGAAAAGCTGATATCCTTTTGTCACAAATATGACAGAGTAGTAGCGTGGACTTATGATGATCTCAAAGGTTATGATCACAATATGATTCAGCATACCATTGATCCGGTTGAAGGAGCCAAACCTATCCACTAGAAGCAAAGGCCAGTCAATCCAAGGATAGAGTCCTTGATGTCTTAGGAGCTAAAGAAGCTTATTGATTCAAAAATAATATACCCGATCAAGCATTTTACCTAGGTATCCAATTTAGTCCTCGTACGAAAGAAAAATGGAGACATTAGGTGAAAGGAGGCTAGGTGTGTGGAAAACACTTCCTACACTAATCTAATGAGGGGAGGGCTATGCAAATTTGATTTAATCTTTACAATTACAGCAACATGAAACATATAATAGAGATATTGCAGCAATACACATAGAACCAAAAAGAAGACAGAAGAAGAGAGACAAGATATAACATGGGGAAAACCCTTATCAGGTGAAAAACCCCACACTCAAAAAACCTGTACAATGTATTATCAAAACTGAATATGGTTTACAATACACTTGCAATGCAAGCTCTCAATAGTCTTCAACACTCATGTCTGGAGTCAATCCGGCAACATAACAGTCCTATCAATCACATAATACAACTCCTCCTCAAAGCACCTATTTATATAGAAAATACAAGGCAAAATAGCATCTATCTTGGAATGGGCGTCCAACTTGGCCTCATGGCCCAAAACCCATGCCTATGGACACTTGGTCAACATTGTAAGATGCTTCTGACACTTTTCCACACACCCCATCCCAAAGAGGTCACCTATTTCAAAAATGGGCTATGACAGATGCTCTTATGACTCTTACAATCATCATAGAATCTGTCATAGCAGTTACAACTTACAGCTGTAAGAGAATCTATCATACACAGGCTATAAATAGCATATTCTCTTACAACATGTCATAGTCCACCTTGGGGTGCCCAAAGATGCCTTTTTCAAAGATGCTTCTTGACACATGTCTTCACCTGTCTTACAAGCTTCTATTTTTGACTCTTACATGTCATAACTTCATCATAGGAATCTGTCATGACCATTATGGTCAACATTCCCTTACACAACATCTAAGATGCTGACACATGGAAAAATATTCCTACCACTAAGTGGGATGCCTATCTCCTCATGTGAGGACAAAATTACATGTGGTCATATGCCATGTAGGATGACACATCACCATGCCAACTCCTATAATATGACAACATAGGATTTGCATCCAAATTATATAATAGGCAATAAATAAATAAATACAATGAAATAATACATGGAATTACCAAGGTTGAGACACCTTAATTCCCAACATTCTCCCACTTGTCGAACACCTTGTAAGAGCCAATAGAATAACATGATTTAACTGCTATAGGCCAAGAGGTCCATAGACTTCAAACACCAACTGAACTTCTCTGTGCCCACTGGCTTCGTCAATGCATCTGCAACATTCTTCAAAGTATCTACCTTCTCCAAATTTACCTTCCCATCCTCTACCATGTCTTACATGAAGTGAAACTCTACATCAATATGCTTTGTTCTGGCATGGAAAGTTGGATTCTTCGCAAGGCAAATCGCACTCTGACTGTTACAACAAATCGTAATCTATCCTGCATCAACACCAATATCTAAACACAATCTCTTAAGCCAAATGGCTTCCTTACAAGTATGTGTTTCTGCCATGTATTTAGCTTCTATCATGGACAAAGCAACCACAAGTTGTCTCTTACTCATCCAACTAATAGCACCACCAAATAGTGTAAACACATAAGCACTGGTGGATCTCCTACTGTCAATGTCACCTGCCCAATCTGAATCCACAAATCCATGAATATCAACAGAATGTGGAGGTCCTATAACATTAGTATGATATCATATGGAATACTTGGAAGTACCCCTCAAATATCTGAACACTCGCTTAACTGCATCCCAATGTACCCATCCAAGATTAGCCATAAATTGACTAAGGACTTCCACTACTTGGGCAATGTTTGGTCTTGTGCAAACCATAGCATACATCAAACTACCAACAACACTAGCATAAGGTACTTTGCTCATGTCCTCCACCTCACAAGGAGATTTTGGACAATCACTAATAGACAACTTTGTCCCCAAAGAAACAGGAACACACAATCGTCTACAATCTGGCATGCTGAACCTATCAAACACGGTCTTCACATACTTACTCTGGCTTAACTAAAGTTTTCTGTTAGTTCTGTCTCTTCTAATTTCCATTCCAAGAATGTACCTAGCTGCCCCTAAATCTTTCATTTCAAACTGTGTTGTCAACTGAGACTTAAAATTAGAAATCATATTCTTACCCTTCCCAATGAGCAACATATCATCAACATATAATGCAACAATGAGAATACGATCACCATCATACTTATAATACACACAATGATCCAATTTCAATCTCACAAATCCAATTGACAACACAAAGGCATCAAACTTCAAGTACCACATCCTAGGAGACTGCTTCAATCCATACAAAGACTTCTTTAACTTGCAAACTAAATTTTCTTTACCTTTCACCATGTAATGCTCTGGCTGTGACATGTAAATCTCTTCCTCCAAATCACCATGAAGGAATGTTGTCTTCACATCCATCTGCTCCACCTCTAAGTTATAAACTGCTGCAAGAGATAACATGAATCGAATGGATGTCAGCTTTGCAATGGGAGAGAAGATCTCACCATAATCTATACCCTCCACTTGTGAATATCCCTTCGCAACCAATCTGGCTTTATACTTCTCAACACTGCCATTTGCACCAAATTTCTTCTTGAACACCCATTTGCATCCAACGGGTTTCTATCCAGGAGGCAAAGGCACCAAGTCCCAAGTTTGATTCTTTTCCAAAGAAGCCATCTCATCCTCCATGGCCACCTTCCAGGAACCTACATCTTTCATATCCATAGCCTCTAACACAGTTCTAGGTTCATCATTGTTAGTAAGCAAAGCAAAAGCACAACTAGAATCAAGCAATGTATAACCAAACCTCTCAGGTTGCTTCCTGATTCGTGTGGACCTCCTCAAAGGCTGAGGTGGAGGTTCTACTTCATCTTTTGAACTTTTAGAGCTGCTAGAGCTCTCCTCATTTTTAGGTCCACCATTGTCTTTCTGTTCAATCTTCTCATGGGTAGAAGGAAACTGAACAACATCCTCTTTCTTTTCTTTTTCTTCTAGCTGTAAAATAGTGGAGGATGGTGTTAGCTCTCTAAAGATGACACTTCTGCTATACAACACTTTTTCAGCCACAGGATCCCAAAGCTTGTATCCTTTCACATTGACACCATAGCCAATGAAGATACACTTAACAACCATGTTCTCCAATTTTGACCGCTTCTCCCTAGGCACATGTGTATATGCCTCAACCAAAAAGATGAAGATGCCTTATTGAAGGGTTTCTACTAGACCACACCTCCATGGGTGTCTTACCAACAAGAGCTGATGTAGGAGATCTGTTTACCAGATAGAAAGCAGTGGTAACAACTTCAGCCCAAAACTTTTGTTCTAGGCTAGCTCCACTAAGCATACTCCTAGCATTCTCCATCAGTGTCATGTTCATCCTCTCTGCAACTCCATTTTGCTATGGGGTGTATGGAGTTGTCTTTTGTCTTTCAATCCCAAGTTCCTTGCAATATTTATCAAATTCTAGAGAACAAAACTCACCACCATTGTCAATTCTGAAACATTTAATCCTTTTACCAGTCTGATTTTCAGCAAAGGCTTTAAACTCCTTAAACTTACTATAGACTTCAGATTTGCTTATGAGAAAATAAATCCATGTCCTTCTACTATAGTCATCGATGAAAGATACAAAATATATAGATTTTGATAACAAAGGAACATTAACAGGACCAAATACATTAGAATGAACAAGGTCCAACACACCAAAAGACTTATGAGAACTCGAATAAAACTAAACATGGTTTTGTTTTCCATATATGCAATGTTCACAAAAGTCAAACTCAAGATTAGAATCATCTAACCCCTTAACGAGGTTTTTATTTTTCAGGGTTCTAGGACCCTTCTCACCAATGTGGCCAAATCTCTTATACCATAACATTGTCTTTTCAGCAGGAAGCTTAACTTCCAAAGCATGAATACAACCATCAGGACTAGATACAATAGATTTCTTCACTGCTAGTTTAGATGGTGGGGATGAAGTGATTGCTGCTCTCTTCCTTGAGTCAGAATAACTATTGCATTGTGAAATGCATGCCTCTAGCTGAAACAGAGTACCTCTCCTAGTACCCTTAGTAAGCACCATAGCTCCTCTAGTCATCTTGCATCCTTCTTTCGAAAAGACAACCTGCACACCTGCATCATTCAACATACTTACAGAAAGTAGGTTCCATGCTAAGCCTGGGATGTGCATAACCCCATAGATCCCCTTCACTCGTCCATTAGGGAATCAGATAGAGACTCTTCCATGACCAATAATCTTCATACGAGAGTCGTCACTTAGGTACACCCTTCCATGATCAAACTCCTCATTCTTAGTAAACCAGTTTCGATGCGACGTCATGTGGAATGATGCACTAGAATCAATCAACCACACATCATCAGATGCATGGGTTGCCAGGGCTGCGATGAAAGCATCACCATCATCTTGTGACTTGTCGAAATCTGAATCTGGGTTTTTCTTCTTCTTTTTCTTTTCCTCTTTACATTCCTTTCGGAAATGCCTAGATTTACCACAGTTCCAACATAGAGCCTTGGACTTTCTAGGAGATTTGGATCTCCCACGGGATTTGGATCTTCCCTTATCAGCTTTCTTGTCTTTCTTTCTCCCTTTCTCCTTGGGTCTTCCACGAACCGTAAGAGCCTCTTTGGCTGCCTTAGAAGACTTTCACCGCATCTCTTCAGATAATAGCGAAGTTACCACTTCATCCATTATGAAAGTGGATGTGGTGCTTCTAATATCCATCACAAGATGATCCCATGAGTCCAGCAAAGAACAAAGCAAGGTCATATAATGATCCTCCTCCTCCATCTTCACACCAACTGATGTCAATTGAGCAATTAACATGTTAAAGGCATTTAGATGATCTGCAATAGATCCTCCATCCTCCATCTTCAGAGAATACAACTTCTTTCTCAAAAAAAGTTTGTTCACCAGGGACTTGGCTTGATACACATCTCCCAACTTCTTCCAAAGTAAGTTTGTTGTTTTCTCCTCATGGACATTTAACAGGACATAATCAACAAGACTAAGTCTTATGAGACCCTTATCCTTCCGATCTTTGAGATCTGAATCAGCTTGTGACATAGAAGCTAGTTTTGTGCCACTAATAGTTTCCCAAAGGTCTTGATCAACAAGCATGTCTTCCATCTTGAGCTTCCACAGCTCAAAATTAGTGCCATTGAATTTATCCACCTCTATCCTTCCGAATGTGCTTGCCATCTCCTTTCTGCAATAAGATTTAGAATACTCTGCACATACTCCCACTCAACTTAAGATCAGCTCAAAAAACCTCTACCCAACAACTAGGACCAAAGGTGATCAAGATCTGATACCAACTGAAAGGAAGCTAGGTGTGAGGAAAATGCTTCCTACACTAATCTAATGAGGGGAGGGCTATGCAAATTCAATCTAATCTTTACAATTACAGCAACATGAAACATATAACAGAGATATTGCAGCAATACACATAGAACCAGAAAGAAAACAGAAGAAGAGAGACAAGATATAACATGGGGAAAACCCTTATCAGGTGAAAAACCCCACACTCGAAAACCTGCACAATGTATTATCAAAATTAAATATAGTTTACAATACACTTGTAATGCAAGCTCTCAATAGTCTTCGACACTCATGTCTGGAGTCAATCTGGCAGCATAACAGTACCTATCAATCACATAATACAACTCCTCCTCAAAGTACCTATTTATATAGAAAATACAAGGCAAAATAGCCTCTATCTTGGAATGGGCATCCAACTTGGCCTCATGGCCCAAAAGCCACACCTATGGACACTTGGTCAACATTATAAGATGCTTCTAACACTTGTCCACACACTCCATCCCAAAGAGGTCACCTATTTCTAAAATGGGCTATGACAGATGCTCTTACGACTCTTACGACCGTCATAGAATCTGTCATAGCAGTTACAACTTATAGCTATAAGAGAATCTATCATACATAGGCTATAAATAGCATATTCTCTTTCAACATGTCATAGTCCACCTTGCAGCATCCAAAGATGCCTTTTTCAAAGATGCTTCTTGACACATGTCTTCACCTATCTTACAAGCTTCTATTTCTGACTCTTACATGTCATAACTTCGTCATTGGAATCTGTCATGACCGTTACGATCAACATTCCCTTACATAACATCCAAGATGTCGACACATGGCAAAATATTCCTACCACTAAGTGGGATGCCTATCTCCTCATGTGAGGACAAAATTACATTTGGTCATATGCCATGTAGGATGACACATTACCGTGCCAACTCCCACAATATGACACCATAGGATTTGCATCCAAATTATACAATAGGCAATAACTAAATAAATACAATAAAATAATACAAGGAATTACCAAGGTTGAGACACCTTAATTCCCAACATTAGGTTGTGTGTGGACTTCAGGGATTTGAATAGGGTGTCTTTGAAGGATCATTACCCATTACCTTCTATATACGCTTAAAAATGACACAATTCGGTCTAAATAAATATTCTTAATATTTATTCCCTTCTAATTCCTCTATCAATAAATAAATAAACAAATTTGTTTATTTGATTCACATTCCTCTAAGTTAATTAAATATCAAAATATTTAATTATCTCTTCTAAAGTCAAAATTAAATAAAATCCTTTATTTAATTCAATTCTTCCAAACAATTAAATAATTCTTAATTATTTAATTAAATCAAATTCATTCTTCCAAATTTGAATAAATCAATCAAATTTATTTAAATCCTCTCAAATCTCCAAAAATAAAATAAATAAAATATTTTATTTATTCTTTCAAATCATGCACAACAATTAAATAAATTTATTTATTTAATTTGCTTTCTTATCTTCAAATTCTTCAGATATCTTCCAAATCTTCTAAAAATAAGTCTTCTTCTCCATGCACACAAAATTAAATAATTTATTATTTAATTTCTCTCAAATCATGCAAAAGCAAATCTTAAGTTGAGTTATCTATTCAATCAACCTTGTTTTTATCAATATCTTTTAAATTAGAAAAAAAACTTCCTAATTTATGAAAAGCATGTCTTATCTTTAGAAAAGAAAGTGATTAACTCAAATAAAATAGCTTTTGTGTGACACTTGTCTTCTTCTTATTCATTGCACATTCCTCAACTATTCTCAATCGTTGATCTTCTAATTCTTTCTATACCGTTGATCTTCTTTCTCCCATGTCTATAAAAGAAACCTCATTCTTCCATTCTATTCATCCAAGCTTTAAGTATTGTTACTCTATAGGAATTACAGCTCACCTTTGGCACCAATTCCTTTATTGCTTGTGATCACACTTTTTACTACGCACTACGCACTACTACCTTCCTCTTGAAGCTCCTCTTCATTACGACATTACCATAGCCATTCTCAATCGACATTCTTGACAAAGCAAAGAAGTGCACTCAGTGAGGGCCCTTTTCATACACACAAGGATGATTTTTGATAGGCAACAATGGAAGTTTCGATCTAAAGAAGGTTTGCTTTGTTGATTCATTGCTTGTTGGATTTAATCTTCTTAGTTCACTATTCTATTGAGTTTTGGGTATTTGATATTGTTTATCATTGCATATTCATTTGTTTAATCCAAATTTCCCTTAACATTTTTAGCACCCACCATGGGGCCTAGCCCCAAATTTAACCAAAAACTAAGTTTTTGTGTTTAGAAAGCTATACACAGGAGGAAACAATGCATACGTCAATTTCTAACACGCATCTACTACCTGTCATGGTGCATCTATTTAATCAGTGCATATATTCACTATTCTAGTGCATATACCAACTGTCACGGTGCATCTGTTAAAATAGCGCATACATTCACTGTTTCAGCGCATATACTAACTGTCACGGTGCATCTGTTAACGCAGTGCATACATTCACTGTTCCAGCGCTTTTGCCCTTAGAGATGGCACATACATCGGATCGACACATATACACCTTATTTCTGTGCATTTACTATCTGTTTCAACGCATGTATTTTTACAGCGCTTCTATTGACTGTTTCTACGCATTCAGTCTATGAAGCTGCACTTCTATCATAGGTAGTGATTTTAGGGTTTTCTGGGAAGATTTTGCTAACGCTGACATCTTTGCAGGTATTCTCTAGAGCTGTTTTGCAGGATAGGTTCTGGTTTAGTTTCATATAGTTGCATTCTAATTAGCTCACACTTCAATTTCTAAAAGGATAGTAAAATAGATGCTCATGCAAATCTCACATAGTTTTTAACTAGGAAAGAGGTAATTGAATCATTGCTATCTTGCATTGCAACATTGCTATCTTTTCAAAGTTATTGCTATCTAGATAAAACTGAACTCATCATTGCTTTCTGGGTTAAAACTGAACCACTGCTATCTCGATTGACCATCATTTCAAAGTTAACAACTCCTGCTATCGTAGTTAAAAATTGAACTCATCACTGCTATCTGGGTTAAAACTGAACCATTGCTATCTCGATTGACCAACATTTCAAAGTTAACAATTCATGCTATCATGGTTAAAAATTGAACTCATCATTGCTATCTTGGTTAAAACTGAACCATTGCTATCTTGCAAATTACTTCAAAGTTCTGTGCTTGCCCAAGTAGATAGCTCATCTAGTTTTTTTTTTTTTTTAACTAGGGGGAAAGAACCATTGTATACTGTGTTTTGGGAATGATACCAGGCCTATGCTCTCCCCTACCTTGGGTGACCAAAATGCCAGAAGTATCATTTTCGCATGTGTTTTTCCTTTAGAGGGGCCTGCTCTTGGATACTGCTTATCCAAGTAGGAATGACCCTAAGTGGTAACAGGCTAGACGCCAAGCCCTTCCAAGCCACTATAAATAAATTGTGTTTGGAGTGAAATCTTCAAACAAAGAGTGAAGTTGTGTTACACCGACAACCAACCTCCCCCAAAACCCTCCAAGGCGCAACCCTTGTAGGCTGGGAAACTCCATAATGAAGAGTAGTGCTACCACATGTGTAACCACTCGAACAGTTGCCCTCATTAAACACCTTTTGTTCTAGTGGCCAAAAACCCTTATAATCCATTTCGAGCCTAGGATTTTGTACTTGTTTTTTTCCTTTTAGTCCAAAAGGAGTAAAAAAAATCACAAAAAAATATAAAAACCATAAAAAATTCTTTGTGTTTGCTATGTTTTCTTGCCATAAATTCAAAAAATCAGATCAGAAAAAAACATTCTTGCAACCAAAGTACTAAAAACACCAAAAAAATTCCAAAAACTTGAAAAAATATTGAAAAAAGCCAGAGCGGCGCATTCGTACTCAGTTCCTGCGCATCTGTGCTGACTTTCGACGCATTTGCAGTGACTTTCTGCGCTTTTATAGACTGTTCCGGTGCATATCCATTTTATTAGTCCAGCGCATATATCGCGACTTGCAGCGCATTTATCCGTTTCCATAGCGCATCTATTTCAGCACATACACGATAGTGAGCACTTGCACAATTTTCAAGAGAAAAATTTCACCAGTTCTGAGTACCCATTTCAGTCTAGTCCCAAAATCATAGATCAAGTCCTACCTTGCAGTCAGTTTTTCATCCATTTCGTCTCAAAATCTCTCTTTCATTGGTCATCCCATTTGTCTTCTGTCAGGTCTTTTTTAGTCCAAAGTCAAAACTATCCCATATCAGGTCAGCATAGGCCCCTTTTTCGTATCGCGTTAAATTCAAGTAAACCTAGTAGGTCATAGAACTTTGCTAGTAGGTCTTGGTGCATGACTAGTCCCTACACAATAAGACAGGTATCAAGTACCCTTACTAGTGGCTACCATCTTGTATCCGCCGTCTTACTTGGAATCATTGATCAAGAAAGTCCTTTTTCCAAATCTTGTCATAAGTATCCTATTCTTAGCAGTCTCCATTGGCACCTCACCAAAATCTCTAGTCCCATTCCACCTCATCCCATGTCACCTTGCATGGTTCTTACTAGATCTCAATACAAAAAACAACTTGAAATGGCTGGGTCTCCAACCACATCTTCACACCTCACGATAGTGATGAGGAAATCTCTAACGAAGACTATCAAGGAAGCATCCAAGATCAGAAATTCCAATGCTTAGTGGAGAAAGTGCTCCACGACAACCCTCACAAGTATTTCTATCATCTTTCTAGTCTTGGAATCAAACTTCCTGTGGATTTCGATATAAACTCAATCCTGGAAAACATAGAGGATGATCATGAAAGGGGAAAGAAAACCCTAGACCCAAATGTGGAAGATAAAGGAAAGAAAACCATAGACTAAAGTACTCCTATGGAAGAAATGAGGAAAGAACTTGAGGGTCTAAAGCAACAAATGTCGGATCTCAAGATGGGTACAAACACTAAAAACTACGCACCGTACCCATTTGATAAAAACTTGGTCATGAAACCATTTCCCTATCGATTCGAAGTTCCTAAATTTGACAAGTACAAAGGGAAATGGGACCCTAGAGATCACATCAGGGAATTCAACGCAGCATGTTTAGAAGTAGCTCACAATGAGACTTACTTTATGAGACTATTCCCTAGATCTCTAGGCAGTCAAGCTATGGAGTAGTTCTCACGACTTCTACCGGGCATCAAAACTTTTGATGAGCTAGTCAACAAATTTATCACTCACTTCTCTTACAACATTGAACACGAAGTCTCTATGCTTGATCTATGCAACACCAAACAAAAGAGTGGGGAATCATTCACCACCTTCCTACAACAATGGAGACAACTAGCAAGCAAGTGCTCATACGATGTACCTAAGAAACAACTAATGGAGATGTTTGTCCATAACCTCAACACCGATCTTGGCTATCAAATACAAATACAATGCCCTACATCATTCTCAAAAGTCATCAAAATGGGATTGTTTATCGAAAAAGCCATGATCGCCAAGGGGCAAATCAAGTTATACAAGGACACACCTACCTCTAACTATATGACTGACAAATCAAAGTTTTGGACCAAGAATAAGAATGTTATCAACGATGGAGTGGTTGACGCCAAGGTGGCGGCTCCCAAGCAACAACCCATATTCACTCTCAAAGGAGAAGCAAGCAATGTTACACCCAACAAACCATTCTCTCAGGAGCCAACACCATGGTTCAACGCAAATCCAAGGCGAAAGTTCACACCGTTGAGTGAGTCTCAAGAATCTGCATTACGGAAGTTATTAGCTAACAATGAAATCTCTCTACCGCCAACAAGTGATTATGAGCCTATCATCAAACCTCCCTATTGGAAAGAGACTGACTATTGTGAGTATCATAGAGGAAGGGGACATACTACCAACAATTGTATCCGTCTCAAACATGTTATCCAAGATGTGCTTGATCTAAATCAAGGAGGAACCCAATAACATACCTCCAATGAGACACATGTGGCTTACAGTGATCCACTTCTCAATCACGACAGGCCGTACAACAATAATAACAACCATGGCAATAACAACAACAAATTGTTGTAACAACAACAACAACCACAATAGGCCAAATCAGAATAGTGGGAATAGTAATGCCAACTATGCAAGTGTGCCATTCGACTATACCATCAATTGCCTATCCAAGCATGTCCCACAAATCAATGTGGTCACGCCTAATCAACAATCAAAACCTAACAGAACTGGTTGTAGTATTATTACTCATAGTGGTAAAGTCACGTTGAATACCGTCCCTCTAAGGTCGTCACCTTCTCAGTCTAGCTTTCATCAGTATAATTTCATAGACCAACTACAGAAGACTCCGGCCCACATTTCTAACTTGGAGTTGTTGCGTCTATCTCCTTCCCATAAGGAGATTCTCAATAAAGCCTTAGTGGAAACCACCATCCCCACTAACTTGGCCCAAGAGAAGTTTTAGGCCATGGTAGGTAATCTGACCTCCTCAAGTACCATATCATTTACCGAGCAGGATGACCTCTCTGTGTCTCAACCCCATAACACCCCTCTACATATCATCACCTTCATCCACAAGCACCGCATCAAGAGGGTTCTCATTGATGGTGGAGCCAGTATAAATATTTGCATGTTAAAGCTAGTCCTTACGTTGGGGTTCTTCGCAAATGCTGTCGATCCAAGGAAGAAGATTACTATCAAAGCCTATGATGAAGAGGAGAGAACTACAAAGGGAACAATGGTATTACCCATACAAGTGGGACCTATCATAAAAGATGTTGTGTACCAAGTCCTAGATAGGGAGCTTTCCTATAATATTCTTCTAGGGAGACCATGGATTCATGCCATGAAAGCTGTACCCTCTACTTATCACCAATGCATAAAATTCCCACATAATGACAAACAAGTCACCATCCAAGGAGACCCTGACCCCTTCCAGCATTGCAACTCTATCCTTTCAAAACCCGATTGCATCATACCAAACAATAGAGCATCTACATCCCCTACCCCATAGCAAGACCATACTGCTGAAGCTTTCTCATCAAGGCCCAAAGAGCAGAAAATTACTATTAAAGAAACCAGAGTTGGGGAATACTCCATCAAGCATAGCCTCAATCTAGCCAAGATGCCTTTATCTCCTAGATCCTTTGGTCTACCCAAGCATTTTCCAAAGCCATCTGCTCCTCCTATACCTCCCACAGCTCCCTTTGTCAAATGGGGGACCTTATCTGATGAAACAGAAGAAAGAGATGTCCTACAATGGCTTTATACCTAAGAAGAAGAGAACATACAACAAGAACCACCTAGGCTCCCAATAGAACTCTATGGGCGAGGTGAAGCTATCCTACATAGAATGGGTTACGAAGGACAAGGCCCTATCGGCCTAAGAAAAGAAGGAATCGTAGAACCCATTCAACCTTCTTCATCCTCATTGGCTAGAAATATAAATGGCCTAGGATACAAAGGCAAGGGCAAGGCCAAATAAAATGCTTGTCTAGTGGAAATGATACATACACTTCAAGTGGACAGTGATGCAGACTCCAATGAATATGAGTGGGATGAGCTGACAGAGCATTCCTACGATGACAAAGAATGTGATACCATTTAAACTTATAGCCCCTACCGTGAGGGACAAATGCTACCGAACAGACCACTAGAGTCTGATTTGCCTATCTCTAAGAATATGACTTTCGAGGAAGGTTTGAGTTCTATCGCAATAAATAATTTGGAGGAAAGTACCATCTTAAACACTCCCCCTACCAATACTCCTAGTATATCCATTCAAACTATCAACGAATCAGATCTATCCTCTGACTCCCTCCCCCTTGTGCATCCTGAACTCATTGACTGGGATTTGCGAGGAACCCCTCAACTAGATATGTTCCAAAATGATGATGCTTATATTAACTACATGGAACTTAGGGACCACCTACCCAAAGGAGATCATAAGGCTGGTTTTGCTATTGAACTTAATACCGTGTCTTATTTCAGAGAGGGTGCCAAGCCTTCCAGTCGCAAAAATATCAAAATCAAAACTGGATCTGATGGTGAAAACTGTTCTGCGGCAGTGTCAGATCCCAAAATAGTAAAAAGAAATGACGTATCCGAAGGTGAAAACCCAACTATGGCACCTGATGATGGAAGGCTTGACACTCTCCCCAATGACATGCACTAGGAAAAGTCCCAGATTGTTGTGGAACCCACAGAGCCAGTTAACATTGGAACAGAGGAACGGCCTAAGATCATTCACTTTGCTGAATCTCTTACTTCACCAGAAAAGACCAAGTTTGTACCATTCTTCAAGAAAAAGAGAGGCAACTTCACTTGGTCATATGCAGACATGCCAGGTCTAGACCCAAACTTGATCCTACATCATCTTCCACTAGATCCAAGTGTGAAACCTGTCAAACAAAATATTAGAATGATGCATCCGCATATAGCACTATTGGTCAAAGAAGAACTGAAGAAGTTGTTAGATGTGGGATTTATCAGAGCAATAGACTACCCAAAGTGGATATCCAACATTGTACCAGTGTCTAAACTAGATGGCAGAGTCTGATTATGCAATGATTTTAGAGATCTAAACAAAGCTTGCCGCAAGGATGATTTTCCATTGCTAAACATAGATATCATAGTCGACTTGACAACAGGACATACCATGCTATCTCTCATGGATGGATTCTCAGGATATAATCAGATCAGGATAGCACTAGAAGACCAAAACAAGATAGCTTTTACTTGTCCATGGGGCAGTTTTTGCTGGAATGTCATGCCATTTGGGCTAAAGAATGCAGGAGCCACATATCAGTGTGCTATGACCACTATATTTCATGATATGATGCATGTAACAATGGAAGATTATGTAGATGATATCCTAGCAAAGTCACTCACAAGGGAATCACATCTGGATGTGTTAGAGAAAGTCTTTCAGAGATTAGAGCAATTCAAAGTCAAGTTGAACCCAAAGAAATGTGTGTTTGGAGTAACCTCAGGCAAGCTTCTAGGATTTATTGTATCAGCAAATGGAATAGAGGTGGACCCCGACAAAGTCAAGGCTATCATGGACATGCCACCACCCAAAATTCTGACACAACTAAGATCGGTACAAGGCAAGCTACAAGCAATCCGTAGATTCATATCATAGCTGGCAGACAAGTGCCAACCATTCAGTCATCTCCTGCACAAGAACATTCCATTCAGATGGGATGAGAGATGTGAAGAGCCATTCAACAAATTGAAAGAGTACCTTATGAATCCACCTATTCTCATGCCTCCTATCCAAGGGAAACCATTGATACTATACATATCTGCTACACCTACAGGTCTTGGGGCTCTTCTAGCACAACAAGACTATGAGAATAAAGAGAGAGCCATCTACTATATCAGTCAAACATTAGTGGGCTATGAGTTGCAATACTCACAAATAGAAAGATCATGTCTTGCAGTAGTTTTTTCTTCCCAAAAACTCTGACATTATATGCTTGTACATCCAGTCAAACTTATTGCAAAAATAGATCCACTGAAATACCTACTAAGCAAAGTAGCTCTCACAAGTTGCCTAGCCAAATGGGTAATGCTCCTAAGTGAATACGACATTGAGTATGTAGATAGAAAAGCTATCAAAGGGCAAGTCATTGCTAATCAGTTAGCAGATGCACCACTATAGGACACCACACCAATGTAATTTGACTTTCCAGATGAATCCTTATTCAACATCTCAACACATTCCTAGAAGCTCTACTTTGATGGGTCCTACACAAACCATGGATCGGGGGCAGGAATCTTGTTTGTAACTCCTCATGGCGACACCATTCCAAAGTCTTACCATTTGCTATTCCCATGCACCAACAACATAGCATAATATGAAGCCTTAGTCATTGGTATCAAGATGGCAACATAGTGGAAAATCAAAGAGCTACATGTCTAAGGTGATTCTCAACTAGTGATAAATTAGGTCAATGATGATTACCAAACCAAAGATGAAAAGCTTGTCCGTTACAAGCGGATGGTCGATGACTTTAAGGAACACTTTGTGATCATCTCTTTTGAGTAGATACCTCAGATTGAGAACAAAGTAGCAAATGCCATGGAAACCATTGCCTCTCTTCTTGAGATACTAGAGAATGAGTCACGGTATGAGTTCTTAGTAGAAACTATTCGACAACTAGCTTATGATCTTCCGGAGAACCATACCATATGCCTTTCAGTTGGATCTGATTCACCTTGGTATGGTAAGATTTATACTTAGCTCAAGGACAACACCCTCCCACTTAACCTATCTTCAAACCAATGATGAACCTTTATACACCAAACCTCTCGCTATACCATTATTGCCAATACCCTATATCGACATGGTCTAGATGGTACTTTACTCTGTTGTTTAGAATGAGAAGAATCCCTAACCGCCTTACAAAACGTGCACGAAGGGATTTGCGAAACACAATCTAGCAGTCCTTCCTTAGCCAAGAAACTCATGCATTTGGGTTATTACTAGCCGAACATGGAAACAGATTCATATCAGTTTGTCAAGAAGTGCAAGCAGTGTCAAATACATGGGAACCTGATACATGCACCAACTTAAGAGTTGAGACCTTTAACGACACCTTGGCCCTTTTGCCAATGGGGACTTGACCTTGTGGGAAAAATCCATCCACCCTCATCCAATGGCCACAAATTCATTATAATCGCCACTGAGTACTTTACCAAGTGGATTGAAGCCATCCCCCTCACCACCATCAGGGTAAGCAAATATCCTCATTTATCTTGAATTACCTCATCTGCAGATATGGAATTTCTTCATCCATTATCACGGATAATAGAAGACCCTTCAAAAACTAGGATGTTCAAGAACTCTATGACTGATTCAAAATCCAACACCGTTTCTCCTCGCCCTATTACCCCCAAGGCAACGGTCAAACTGAAGCATCCAACAAAACTATCTTGAAACTTCTCAAGAAGACAGTCAATGATGCTGGTCATGATTGGCACATCCAACTCAACCCTACTCTGTGGGCCTATAGAACCAGTATATGCACTCCCACAGGTGCTACACCTTACTCCCTTGTCTATGGCTCAGAAGCTATCCTTCCCATAGAGGTTGAATTACCATATCTCAGGGTGTCATTAAAAGGTCTCATATCAGATGAAGAATACAGAGTCTCTAGATTGCAAGAACTAGAGTTGCTAGAGGAAAGGAGACAGAAAGCCTTTGACCATCTCAAAGCATACCAACAAATGATGTCAAGAAGCTATAACCATAGAGTTCGCCCAAGAGTCTTCAAAGTTGGAGATCTGGTCCTTAAGGAAAATCCCCGCAATCAACAGGATAGGGAAAAGAAGAGCAAGTTCAAACCCAACTGGCTTGGGCCTTATGTAATTGTAGCTGCTTATGGATTGGGGGCATATCAGTTAGCAACATCAGAGGGTGAGTTGTTCGATGAACCAATCAACAACATGCATCTTCACAAGTTTTATACCTAGGAGAACCCCAATGTAAGGGGGGCATAAAATACAAAAAATAAAAAAAAATATAAAAATACAAAAATATAAAAAAATTAGAAAAATACAAAAAAATCAAAAAATCAGAAAAATACAAAAAAATCAAAAAAATCGTCCTTTGGTGAAAACTTGGCAAACAGGAGCCTTGGATAGGTATCATGATGAAAACCTGGCAATCAGACGTCATGTATACTTTCTAGCTTTTTGTGCAAATAAAAGCAAGTGGTGAAAACCTGGTAAACATGCATTACTTGTGATAAACTACCTTCTCCATCTTTGGGAAACCAATCACCTTGAGTCCATTCTTCCTTGTGTCCCATTCGACCCATGTCTATCCCATAATAAAATCCTGACAGTAACCTATCATGGCTTGATACTCTATCTCTTTGTTGGCCTTGTCAACCAAGGTTTTATCCCATATCATACCTATCATGTTAGCCTAGCATAGTGTCTCTCGTTGGTATCCATGGTCCAAGTCTGTGAACTACGTTGCCTCTGTGCCATCATGTAGGCAAGGCCATTATTCCAATGCGCCCCTGAGGCCTTCTTCGTCCATCCCATATCTTGTCATCTATCTTTTAGTCCATCCATGGTCCAAGTCCATGAACTACATTGCCTTTGCATCGTCACGTAGGCAAGGCCATTATTCTAATGTACCCCTGAGGCTCCATTGTCCCATCCATGCCATGTCTAGTCCTTCTATTTATCTGAGTCTACCTCCACTTTCTACCACCTAGGTCTTAGGTCCATTAGGGGTTACCCTGAACTACGTTGCCTCTTCGTCATCACGTAGGCAAGGCCATTTAGCAATGAGCCCTCGAGGCACTAGGTCAGTCCCTTAGGGTCTGTTTCACCAATAAGGATTGTGGAATTCTCTCACCAGGCAAGCAAACGCAAGCAGAACCGCTCTTCAAGCAGAAATTTTGATGCAACACCTTAACCTATCCAGAGCAAAGCAAGCAAATACCCAAGGCCTTCTAAGTGATTTTACTCAAATTATGGCAAGAAATAAACACATCTAAATGCAAAAATGTTTTGTGGATTAGAAACATGGTTAAAACATTGAGTCTTGATGTTTTCTATCATGCCTTTCTATGCTACTCGAGGATGCCAAAAGCTAGAGATGCTATGATGGGGGCATGATTATTTCTTTGTTTGCTGTTTGTGGACTAATCTTTAGTAATGTGAAGCCCTGTCTAAGGACATGATCGGTAAAAGATCATTGAGGACATCCAAAGGTCTCACATGAATGGGGGCAATCCTTGTTTGTTGATATGCAAGAAGTACTCAGATCATCTCGGTTCAATTATACCTCGATACTTGTATTAGCTTACTAAAGCAAAATCCATGTAAGCAATGCTCAGGTCATCTTGGTTCAATCATACCTAGATGCTTGTATTAACTTACAACATTTCAAAAAAGTACCAAAAAACAATTGCCCAATGATAAAATAAGCACTTCAAAATACTTGCACCGTCAAGATGTCAAAATCAAATCCATCCATGATACATCCATTTACACATCCATACATCCATATCCCATGCAATAAAAGATCCAAACAATGCAAAGTAACAATACAAAGTGAAGCTTGTGAGTCTTTTCTATCTATCGAGTCATTCTCTCAAACAATCTTCTATCTATCATTCTGTCATTTTTGTGTCGATAGAGTACATTTGGACATCACAAAAATAGAGCATATAGTTGCATATCATATCATATGAGATAGTCATTTACATGATTAAATCAGTTGCATACATAATAGAGTGCATTAGGTCATCCATATACAATCATCATATAGTGTCGAAGCAGAAAAAACCAAAAACATGGATAAAGTGCATCACATAAGTTGCATAATCATATAGATATCATTTTGCATTCACACACGTTAGAAACATATCAAGTAAAGCATCTAAGTCTGCATTAGGTCATATAGCATCACATAGCATCATATCAAAAATCTGCATCAGATAACATCTCATAAACATCAAGTAAAACATCTAAGTCTGCATTAGATAAACACATACATCACATCATGCAATAAAAAGTGCATCATAGACTCATCCATATAGAGAGAATCAAAATAGCTACATCATCATATAAATATCATAAAATATGTCCAAATGTACAATATCCAAATGTCTATCTCTGAATCGGTGTCATATACAATAAGTGCATCCCAACGGATGGTGGTACATGTCTCAAAATACAAAAGTGATACAAGTCTATCCAGCTGTCTGAGCTATCAAAAAGTACATAGGATCAAAAAAGGTCTGCGTGTCACTGCTACCCCTGCTGCTATGGACCACTGCTACCGGTAGTGTCTCCTCCTCCTCCTCTGCCAGCCTCAGACTGCTATGGGCCCATCACGGAGGCCCCTGACCTTAATGGCCCTGCTCTCTGTGAGGCCATAGACTGACTCCTATAGCTCAGAGCCCTCTGACTAACCGACACGGCACCATGGTATAATCTGCGGTAATATTGTGTCTGGGCCTACGCTCTAGTAAGCTCACCCTGTACCTGTGCTAGCTGCCCTCGCACCTGTGCCAGCTCTGTCTGTGCATGTGCTAGCTGCACCTGCCCAACTAGGAAACTACTTGTCACGTCTGTCCCGAGGGCTGCCACTGCGGTATCCCTCTCCACCTAGATAACTCGTATCTGAGCGTCTGCCATGTCCCTCTCTCTGGTCAGACCCGCAATGTACTCCGCGTCTGTCTCTCATCGAGCCTTAACCCTCCTAAGCTGGGCCTGCAGCTGTCTAACCTGCCCTCCTAGTGTAGCTATAGTCCTCTCATGGACATCTATATGTGCTAGACCCTAGGGCACCTGCTGCTATGGCACCTACTACTGTGATGCCTGCTGCTATGCCACCTGCTGCTGTGATGCCTGTTGATGTGCCACCTGCTGCGGTGGTGGCATTTGTCCTCGCTGTACTTGCGGTACCTCCTGTGGTACCTGTTGTGCGACCTCTGGTCCCTCTTAAACCCTCCACCTCTGTCTGGGTCAGTCACCATCATCACCACCTCCTCCCCCTGCTCCGTCATCTCCTCCATCTCTACCACCTATCTATCCTCCTCTCCCTCTCCCTCTCCCCCTCCTCCTCCTCCGGCCATTCTGGCCCTCATCATTTGAATCTACCTCATCTATACGAGGCACCAACACCCTGGGTCCTAAGTATCTTGGGAAGGGGTGCTCAGCAAATGAGTCCTCGTAATCTTGTGTCATCACTGCATCTGCTATCTCCCTCCTCATGTCCCAAGCAACATAAGGTGTCTTCCGAAACTCTACTAGGGCCTCCTCATAGGATTCCATCAGTCCCCATCTGACCCTCTCTGCATGTGTCCATGCAAACTGAGCCTGCCCTTGTGGCATGCCCTACCTCCTGCCAAACTGTCTCAGTACTCTGCCAACAATCTGCCTCTCTAGTATGTGGCGTGTCTGCCCTATCAGCCATCTTGTTTGAAAACAATAAGGTAGCTTGTTTGCCTCGTCATCCCATGGCTCGCAGTCTAAGTATGGTCTCCAAATGACCACATCTACTCCATCCAAGGCGTGTCTCTAGTAGTCTAGCTTCCCCAGCCTATGCTAGGAAATCACTCCTGCATAGCCATAGCTATATGGCTCTCCCCTCTATCTCGCAAAAACACATATCAGCCTCGTGATCGCTATGTGCTTCCATAGCCAAAACGGTAGTAGTGATATGCCTGTAGACAGGCTCGTGCTCCTGTGGTATACCACCTGATGCATATCGTGGTATAAATGGGCAAGCACGCAGATACCCCAAGCATATCAGGTGCCTTCTATCACCATCCTCTCCATGATCCTACCCCATCCAATGGGGAACCCATGTGATCTCCTGTCGGGGCATATAATGCCTCTGATCAATCCTGCTACAATCCCTAGGAAGTAGTCATAGTAATCATGAATATCCTACCAAGGGATGACTTGTCGAACCAGCTCCAGGTCATCAAACACTTTCCTACACTCGGTGAGTCTCGCACCTCTCTGTGGATCATACTCCACAAGCTCGCCATCAATTGGCAAATGCAAAATCTGATAGACGTCCTCCAGTGTCACGGCCATCTCTCCAGTCGGGAAGTCGAATGTCCCGTCCTCACTATGGAATCTCTCCACAGTAGCAGTCAACAAGCCACGGTTCGCCCGCACCTCAGGCATGAAGCAAATGTAATCGAGTCCCATAGACCCAATGCCTCTCTATCTATCTTAGTCAGCATATATCTCTATAACAAGGGCATAGGGAACTGCTCCCTAGACTATAGCGTATCCCGTATCTCCTCCTACAAACACACAAAGCAAGGCGTCAACCTAAAGCTACAAATACCATACTCAACATATCTATAGAAACATGTCAACTAACTTAGCATTTCAAATTGATCAAAACAACAAACTACATCTCTTGACTAGATTCCTGCAATCTTGGAGATAATTTATCGATTGACGTTGTCCAATAGGACACCAATCGAGTCAATTTCGCTAAGTAATCTACCTATCTGTGACATATGCACCACAACAGGTGGTAAATAAGCCATTTTTTCACAAAAGCGTCATTTTTTGTCCTATGCGCCACTTCTGGCAAATGCGCTGCAACAATCAATGCATGTGCCACAGTTTTCTACGTATGTGCAGTTCTGATATATGTGCCACAACATACTATATATGCGCTATTTTATTATGCATGCGCCACAGTTTCCTATGTATGCACCAATTTCACAGATGCGCCACTTTATCCTATGCATGCACCGTAGAAACACATATGCGCCGCTTCGCACAACATATGCGCCATTCTACATTTCTGCACATCTATCTACCTAGTTTTCTCCTAGTATTTATTGCTACCTAAATCGAACCTAGGAGAAATTTTTTGAGATACATACCAGGGGTCCTGCCTTTGCTGGCTAATTGAATCGATGAACATGCTTAAATCGATGCTCCTCGCGTGGAATGTTTGCCTCTCTAGCTGCCATGCTGCTCTAAGCTCTCTGAAGCAAATCAAGCTAAGACAAGTGTGCAAATGAATTGTCTTGTAGACCCAGCTCCTATTTATAGCTTGCAAACCCTAATTTGGCTATGTGGTGACTACGACTACTTCCCGCATCCGTTTCTTCTAGTTTTCTTTCCTATTTTTGTGAAATGCGTCCTCTTTCCTTCCAACCTAACCTAGTTTTCCTTCGTCTTCGTGAGATTGTCCGTCTCTCATCCTTCTGCCTTCTTCTCGTCCAATCTCCCGAGGGGGCATCCTGTCGTCATAACCTGTACCAGGGGCAAACTGGGGCATGTATCACTATCAGATTATCTATTTTTTGAAGCAACGTCGTAAACTACATTGCATCAAAGAGGGGCAAAATGTATACGCCTAAAAATGGCACGATTTGGTCTAAATAAATATTCTTAATATTTATTCCCTTCTAATTCCTCTATCAATAAATAAATAAACAAATTTGTTTATTTGATTCACATTCCTCTAAGTTAATTAAATATCAAAATATTTAATTATCTCTTCTAAAGTCAAAATTAAATAAAATCTTTTATTTAATTCAATTCTTCCAAACAATTAAATAATTCTTAATTATTTAATTAAATCAAATTCATTCTTCCAAATTTGAATAAATTAATCAAATTTATTTAAATCCTCTCAAATCTCCAAAAATAAAATAAATCAAATATTTTATTTATTCTTTCAAATCATGCACAACAATTAAATAAATTTATTTATTTAATTTGCTTTCTTATCTTCAAATTCTTCAAATATCTTCTAAATCTTCTAAAAATAAGTCTTCTTCTCCATGCACACAAAATTAAATAATTTATTATTTAATTTCTCTCAAATCATGCAAAAGCAAATCTTAAGTTGAGTTATCTATTCAATCAACCTTGTTTTTATCAATATCTCTTAAATTAGAAAAAAAGATTCCTAATTTATGAAAAGCATGTCTTATCTTTAGAAAAGAAAGTGATTAACTCAAATAAAATAGCTTTTGTGTGACACTTGTCTTCTTCTTATTCGTTGCACGTTCCTCAACTATTCTCAATCGTTGATCTTCTAATTCTTTCTATACCGTTGATCTTCTTTCTCCCATGTCTATAAAAGAAACCTCATTCTTCCATTCTATTCATCCAAGCTTTAAGTATTGTTACTCTATAGGAATTACAGTGCGCCTTTGGCACCAATTCCTTTATTGCTTGTGATCACACTTTTTATTACGCACTACGCACTACTACCTTCCTCTTGAAGCTCCTCTTCATTACGACATTACCATAGCCATTCTCAATCGACATTCTTGACAAAGCAAAGAAGTGCACTCACTGAGGGCCCTTTTCATACACACAAGGATGATTTTTGATAGGCAACAATGGAAGTTTCGATCTAAGGAAGGTTTGCTTTGTTGATTCATTGCTTGTTGGATTTAATCTTCTTAGTTCACTATTCTATTGAGTTTTGGGTATTTGATATTGTTTATCATTGCATATTCATTTGTTTAATCCAAATTTCTCTTAACACCTTCCATGGAGCAGATTCTACAAACTATTGCAAGTTATGAAATGTTTTCCTTGTTAGATGGCTTCTCCGGATAGAACCAAGTCTGGGTAAAAGAAGAATATCAACACAAGATCACATTTACCACCAAATGGGGAACCTTTGCATATGCTAAAATGCCCTTCAGCCTCTCCAACACTGGAGCTACCTTCCAGCGAGCAATGGACATCGCCTTCCAAGGCCTGATCAATGTGATCATACTTATCTACTTGGATGACCCTATAGTTTTCTCTAAATCAAAGGAGGATCATTTTGATCAATTGGAGAAGGTTTTCTAGAGATGCCAAGAATTTGGAGTGTCCTTAAACCAAAAAAAAATTGTGTTCGGAGTTCTGTAAGGAAAGCTACTTAGATATGTAGTATTGAAAGAAGGGATTTCTATAGATCCTGAAAGGGTGCAACCTTTCAAGGGATTGCCCCTGCATGTGAACAAGAAAGAAGTCCAATATTTCCTTGGAAAGATTAATTTTGTTAGCAAGTTCATATATGACTTCTCTGGCCTGGTCAAACCGATTACCCTCACTTTGAAAAAAGATCAAGATTTTAAGTGGGCTCCCGAGGGAAGACCATCTTTTGAATAAGTCAAAGAGGCAATTTATTTGGATCTGGTACTAGTTAATCCTGACTTTTCAAAAGACTTCATTATGTATGTTTATGGTAGTGAACATAGTATCACTGCAGTGCTAACATCGAACGATGCAGAGATGAAGGGAGAACACCCCATCGCCTTCCATTCGAAGACCTTGTAGGAATATGAGACCAAATATAATTTCGTGGAAAAGTAGGCATTTGCTATAGTGAAAGGTCTAAAGAAATTCAGACACTTGATTGTGGGAAGCAAGGTAATGATTTATGTTGCGCATTCAAGTGTTTGGGAGTATATCATGGAAGGACAGATCACCAATAAGAGAGCAAATTAGATTACAAAAATTCTGGAATATGATATTGAGGTTAGACCTATGAAAGTGATCTGGGGAAGAGGACTCTATGAATACTTAGCACATACAGCTGAATCTTCGATTGAAGAAGAAATTCTAGAGAAGGATTTGATCAATCAATTTGAATCGGAGGAATCATGGATCACAGATAGAGTTTGATTCATGGAAAATGGTAAGTATCCCAATAGTCTTCCTTCTCATAAAAGGAGATTCTTTAGAGTGCAGGGAACCAGTTACACATTACTTAAAGGAGTTCTATTTAAAAGAAATTTTGATGGAGTATTCCTCCAATGTGTGGATAATCTCCAAGCAACCAGGATCCTACGCGAGTTCCACAGCAGCCCCATGAGAGGTCATTTCTCCACAGAAACAATCGTAACCAAAATCATGTGTGCATGATATTATTGGTCGAATATGTTCTTGGATTGCCATAATCTAGTTAGGAAATGTCAATAGTGCCAAGTCTTTGTCAGCAAATGTAGGAATTTATCTATGCCTTTGAACCCAATTGTGCTCGATGAACCTTTTACTCAGTGGGGCCTAGACTTCATAGGGATGATCAACCCAACATCCAATTCTAGGCATAAATGGATTCTTATAGCAACATATTACTTCACTAGGTGGTCAGAAGCAGTTTCGCTGAAGAACGCCATAGAAAATGAGATCCTCAACTTCCTAGAAGAATTGGTGGCACGTTTCGGTCCCTCAAAAACCATCATTTTAGACAATGCAAGAGCTTTCCTGGGATCTAAAATATTAGAATTTGCACTCAACAATGGGATCTTTCTTAAGACCTCATCTAACTATTATCCACAAGGCAATAGACTAGTGGAATCTACAAGCAAGAATTTGATTAGATTAATCAAACAGATAGGTGCAGATCATCAGAGAGAATGGCACAAGAACTTGCAGACGATGCTCTGGGCCAACTAAATTACTCCTAAGTAGGTCTTAAAGACATCTCTATATGAGTTAGTATATGGGAAGGAGGTGGTGCTACCAATTTCTATGGAAATCCCAGCATTACAATTGCTTAAGTCCCTAGAGGCTGAAGAGAAAAATGCTATGGAAGTAAGGCTCGCAGAACTACTCAGTGTACAAGAAACTAGACATAATGCTCACAATGCCATGATCAACTGCCAGCAAGTAGTCAAAAGATGGTTTGACAAAAATGCATCCGATCCAGGTTTCCATGAGGGAGATTTGGTCCTAAAATATGATGAATGAGACACTAAGCTAGGACAACACACCAAATTTGATTTGCTATGGAAAAGCCCTTTTCATGTTACCAACTGCAAAGAGTGCAACACTTTTGAACTTGAAGATTTGGAGGGAAATGCCCTCGAGATTCTGGTGAACGGGATCCATCTTAAGCCTTTTAATTAATTAATGTTGTGCCTTTATTTAGTTCCTTTGTAAATAGTTTTCTTGTTTGCTTTCGCTTATGTGTTTACCTTTAATAAGCACCTTGTGCATGTGCTTTTTGTCTTCCTACCAGGTGTCTTGCCAACTCAGCTTTTGCTTGCTAGCTTTTTACAAAGAGATGTCCCCAAATGACCACTCTTGGGCCTTTATTAATGCAGCTTGCTACATGTCCCCTCCCATTATGCTCTCAGCTTCAAATATTCCAAAAAGGTAGTGCCATGAGTCATGCCTTACCTGCCCATTAAGGATCTGTACTTCCTAAGGGAAGCCAAATTAAATTTACACAAATGCCTTAAGTATTAGTGGTTAAATGCTTCTCCCTTAGCTCATTTGTAGTATTCCAAGCGACTGAATTAGCAATCTAGTGCAAAAGCAATCTAAGTATAGAGTTTTCAATGTAGTTGTGAGTTCAAAGTGCATAGTGAGGTATTTGCAAATTTTTTCAAGGTAATTGAGCACTGGGTGCTGTATTTTTAAAGGCAAAGTGTTAATTATTTGTTGTGCCATGCAGTTATCAAGTAGAGCAGAGTTCCAGTGTAGAATATTTGAAACTATGGATCTAGTTAGAGCATCCTCCAGTGTAGAGGTAGGAGCTATGGATTTCTTCCCTGATGTTTCAAAGAGCAGGTCATATGCCTCTGCTCCTATCCCACCAAAGCTATAGCTGCCAAATACGAGAAGGCCACCTAAAGAAAATTGCAGGGATGCGAGTTTGGTATTGGACTATGCAGATGAAATCTACAACCCCAGATTGCATAGAAGTTCAAGGGGTCCCTGCTCAGGTGCCCATGAGAGGATGTTGAGAAAAGTGGAAAAGGGAGAGTATGAGTCTCTAGGTTTCTAGCTACGGAACTGTGGTCTTCCTCAATTCATGGTCCCGATGGTCTACCCTTGCCCTGAACTAGTAGATGCTTGTGCGTGAGTGTACGACCTAGACAGTGGGATTATCACCAGGCATCATCTCAAGCTTGTTATATGCACCTAGGTAATCTAAGACATGTTGTGTGTTCCTTCCAGCCTGTCAGTTGAAGTGTGTGATCGAAAAAAGATAGAGTATTATTAGGCTAGAAGGAGAGACTAGCTAAAGTTTTTCAACTATGAGCTTAGCAGAGATAAGGAGGAGACAACCATGCTAAAGATGCCCCTTGGGCTCACAAACTTCTGACAACATGAAATGCAAGATATCTTTTCTATGCTTGCTTTCATCTTTGGCATGGATAGTGATTCTTGGATCTCTGAATTCTAGCTGGCATTAGGTTTTCATTTGAGGAAACAAAGGGAAGAATTTAGAATGGACTTTACCGACATCATAACAGATGCCATGCATGTACAATTGATGGCATACTCCACCCAGTATGCTTTTAGGTATTCCTCTTTCCTTGCACATACGATGTTGCATCAGAATATGGAAGTCTTTACATCTTATATTGATTTGGCCATGGCAGATGAGTTTGACCCTACAAAGACCATCCTGGTATCCACATGGACCCATGTCATGTCTACTTCCTCTGCTTATTATTCATTTTTTGACTTATTTTTAATCTGGCACTCTTGGACTTGACCTTCTGAGATAAGCTAGCCCAGCTTGTAGACAATGCAAGCATGGATGACAAACAACAAACCTCCATCTGACTGGTTCTTCAAAACCAACTTTACTTTTGTCAGGATGCATGGTTTCAAGGGGGAGCCCTTTAGGCTACCCACATACTTAATTGACAGGACACTAACCCTAGAGTTGGCCTAACAATTAAGTATAGTTGATGGAGAATGGGGAGCTAGAAGGAAGAAACAAGGAATATATTCCACTTTACTAACTAGGGCAGGAGTAACTGTGAGGAGGAGGTCTTCAGAAAAGTTGCTTGCATTCAAGCTCACTGAGCTTGGTCTGGATATAATATGTGACCAATGGATTTATGATAGGTGATGGGTGTTTTGTGGCAATGAAGATAACAACACAAATAACACATGAGCCATGGAAGTATTGGGATGAGCGGCGATCCCCGAGCATCAAGTTTATTGCAACTTTTATTGATTTGGCTCATATCCCCATAGTGCAGCCAAGGCCGGCATGGTTCTCTTTTTATAATTTGAAGAATGATTTTGACCCCGCGGTGAAGATTCACAAGGGACTGAAGAGTCTCTTGGAGAATGAAGGTTGGGATGACGAAAAGATTGCAGCCTTATGGGTGTATCATCAAGAGATACATGATCTAAATTCTCCCTATGAATCCATTGATTCCGATGATATATTTGATACTAAATGCAAAGAGGGGCATTTGAGACTGGGTAATCTGATAGTAGTAGATGAATCCCAGTCAGTAAGTTTTGAGGAGAGGCCTACGGAGTCACCTCCTGCCCAGGGACCAACAATTTATGATCTATCTTTTCAAAGGGGCACACAAATATTGAGGCAAAAGGTAGCTCCTTTGGGTTCTACATTGAAGGGACCTTCTTGAGAAGTGTCCTCTCAATCTGTATAGAGGGGGAAGTGAAGAAAAGGTTGACTTGAGCAACCTGATGGAGGAGGAAGATGCAGTTGATATCATGCAGACCTCCATGGCTCCCATAGCATAGATATGTTTTACTCCTCCCATTCTCTCCTCCCAATCTCTAGTTTCACCTGCCGTGTCCGCTGTAGTCTCTATCACTGTTATCATTTCTTATGCCATCTCACAACCTTTGTCTCCTGTCTCTGCATCCATGTCTTTAGCAGCATCATCCCCTCCTCCGGTTTCATCTTCTACGCATGTTACTTTGACACTTCTGACCTCTTCCACTCCCCTGATTGCTTCCACACCTCCTTGTGTCTCTCAATCCCCCCTACAAAGTATTCCAGCTTTCTCCCCCTCCACTCTAAGCTTCACATTGTCCGCTTCTATAGGGACTCAAGTGATGTCTTCTATTGTACCCATTTCTTTTGGCCTCCCTATAGGTACACCTTTTTCTAGGCAATATATCCAATCACTCAGGTAGTATAGCAGCCAACTTGATGCAACCAAGAAGGCTTTTGAGGAGAGGATATTGAAAAGAATAAACAAGGAAGCACAAAGGTCAGCTGCCCCTAAAATGAGTATTGTGTATGACGAGGTGCATCAAACCATGATGATAGAATCTATGACCCCCAACATCAACAAGCTGAAAAGACAAATGTAGCTAGATGATTACACAGTACATGTTGTTAGTCTCAACCTTAGCCAGGCTCATCCACAAGATAGAGTGGAGCTAATGGAGGAGACCCAAAGGGCCATAACAACAGACTATTTGAAGTCCAGTTAGCTAGTTGGAAAGAGGGAGCTAGAGTTAAAAAATGTCAAGGCCACAGTGGAGCATCTCAATGCTGAGAGCAAGGGAAAAGATGTGGAGATAGCTTGACTATAGAAGGAATTACAAGATAAAATCTTGAAAGGGGCCTTGGAGGTAGAACAAGTTGCAAGGGGTAAACTATAGACAGGGATGAAGCAGGTCTGAGCCAAGGCCACAACAAAGAAGAAAAAGAAAGAGAGCCTTGACTCAAGGCTATAGGTTAAGTAATAGGAGCTGACACAGGGTCAAAGGAATCTTTCCAATGCCACCTCAAAGGCCACAGTAGAAAGGAAGGAGGTAGAGGACCAGATTGCAAAGCTGCAACTTGAGGGTGAAAATATGGATTTGTAGATCCAGTAGCTGCAAAGTGCATTGGCAAGCTCCACACAACAAACTAACATTCTTTTGATGCTAAAATAGTTATATTTTTCTTATTGGGAGAAGATCAAGGGAGTTTCCATGTCCCTTTAGCTAGTTTTGAGATTCATTGCAGATGCTCAGGAGTTAAGTACGAAGGCCAAATCCACCATTGAGAAAATTTTGACCTCTATTGCCCCGAAGGTGGCCAAGTTGCAACTATTAGTTCAGAAGCTGTACACTACTTCTGATGATTCTTTGAAAGTCACGAGAATTAATGATAGAAGGCTGGTGGCAAAGAAGGCCAATAAGTTCATTAAATGTAATAAGGCAACCATAAAGGCCAAGGAGTGTCATCACACCCTAGAGTAAACGGTGAAGCAGATGAAGGGGCATATTGACCAACTAGTTCAATTTGGACTCCCTTCCCTATTCATGGGTCAGTCATGGTAGAGGCTCAGATTAAATGACTTTTGGAGCATCGACAATAGGATCAATATGTTTTCCAAGCCCTAAGTTCTTCTCCAAGCACCTTAGAGGTGGATACAATTTTGTATCCTTTGGCACAATTAAAATTTCACATTAAGGCTACATTGGCCACGCTAAGCATTTTATCCTTCAAAGAAATGATCGATCTTGATTAGGCTTTTCAAGTACTACAATAGAAGGTGTAGCTCACATAAATTGATTGGGAGCCTTTGCAATTGGCTCTCTTGAAGCTATAATTTTGAGCATCCTATTTTCTTCTTTTTGTGAACCAGAGTTTCTGGTTCTTACCTCCACGGGAAGAGGTCCCCGAGGAGTCACGAAGAGCTGTATACTTCATTTCCAACAATCTTCGACTTGGTTTCTTATTTTGTCATGGCCCCGAATGGTTCTTAAGTTATGCTGTCGGCAAGCAAGTCACGTGTCAAAGCAGTGTAATTTCTAGTGTTTGTGAGACCTTTTCCTTTTAAAAACTTGCGTGGAGGTGCAACATGGTGGCATGGCTAAGTGGTGGTTTTTAAGACACTGAGTTTCACTTTCTCTCTTTCTGTAGTCCACAGATCGTGCCACGTGTCAGCAGGGCACATTTTCTATAGCAGTTAGAAGAAATTTTTTTTGTAGTTGTGCATAGCACCACGTGTCGACACGGCGCAATTTCTATTAAAAGTAAAGGCATGACTCTTTCCGAGTTGTGCTAATGCGCCATGTGTCCAACCCACTTTCTGTTTGGAAAAGGTTGTTATTTCTATTTTGGTAGCGCGTGGAGGCGGTAGAACAAGCCACATGCCTATTGGGCATAGGCCGGATTATCTCTAAGGCTCGAGGAGCTTTCTCGGTGTGCTATTGGTCCATTTTTCTTAGTGAGATGTTAGTGGATGAATGGAAGGTTGCAACATATTTCACTAGCATGGTGCCACATGTCAACAGGTTCATAACATTTTCTAACAAGTGGCACTAGTAGCTGGAATAGATGGAAGCAGGCTTATCTTTTCAGATAGTAGTTATAATTGCTGACATGATTGATGCCTCACTGGCATTATGGGCAAAATCTTTTCAGCTACTCTCTCTCTCATTGAAGGTGTTTTTATAAGAGGGAGTGATGTTATCTTTTTAGGGGTTCATCACTTTTGGAGAAATAGATTTTAAGATCCTGACAGTTATTTTGATTGCAATATATTCTGAGACCTCAACATTTTAAGCTTTTGAATAGAAATATAAGACATCAACTGTGCAAATTCTTGCCTTTGTGTTGTGTTTTTTCTCCTAAATATGCTTAATACATTATTCTGTGTCTATTCGGCAATAATTATAATAATTTCCTATCTTGTTTTCATGCTTTTATAATTTTAGTCTATGTAATGTTTATAGAGCTTTAGATCATGTCTATGTACTCTTCTAAACCCCTTTGAAACTAATAAATAGAAGTTGTACTATGCTAACTGGTGAATGAACTATCTCAGTTTTGGCACATCACCTTAGTGTAGATTTGTTTTATCAACTTCTCTCTTTCCTTTTTCCCTTTATAGTGAACATCTGAAGAGCTAACTTCTAAAACATTAGAGGTTGTTCTGTATAGCGCACCCTAATCCCCCATTTGTAGAACTTCCCATAGGTTGTATCTCTAGCTGTCCCTTTTAGAGATCAACAATACCTTTCTTGAAGCCCTGCTGAAGTAAGTACTTGTCCAACCTAGCATACCAAGCCCTAGGTTCTTGCTTGAGACCATACAGAGCCTTCTTAAGTCTTCACACAATGTCCAAATCTTCTAATATCTAGAAACCATCTGGTTGATCAATATAAACCTCTTCCTCTAGATCACCATTCAAGAATGCTAACTTAACATCCATCTGATATACCTTGAAGTTCTTATGAGAAGCAAGGCAAGAAACATTCTGATTGCCTCCATCTTGACTACTAGAGAAAAAGTCTCCTCAAAATCAATTCCTTCAACTTGAGAGTAGCCCTTACATACCAACCTTGCTTTGTTCCTTACAACTTCACCTTCTTCATTCAACTTGTTTCAGAACACCCACTTTATTCCTATAACATTCTGACTAGTTGGTCTAGGAACCAATTCCCATGTCTGATTCTTCTCAATCTGATCCAATTCTTCTTCCATCACCTTTATCCATCTATCATTTTTGTTAGAATAAACAAAGGTTTTGGTTCTACTTTTGATAACAAACACAAGTTTACTTGCTCATATATCTTAGCAAACCTTCTCCTTGTCTGCACACCTTCATTCTTATCTCAACTGATCGGATCTGCTGATTGGTTCTTTTGAACATACTTTGCTGGAGTCTTAGGCATCTACTCTAGTTCTTGTTCCTTTTCTTCTTTCACTTCTTCTTCTTCATCTTCAATGCATGGAAAGATATCAGATCTAGAGTTCTCTAATTCTTGTGAGATTTGATATAGGTCTTCATCTACCTTGACATTTGTGCTTTCAATCATCTTTCCCAACCTCTTTTTGTAGCATCTATAGGCCTTGTTTCTGGTTGAGTAACCAAGTAAGATCCCTTCATCACTTCTTGAATTAAACTTTCCTAGGTCTTCTTCATCTCTTCTGATATAGCATTTGCTACCAAAGATCCTGAAATATCTGACAGTAAGAGGTCTTCCATACCATAGCTCATAAGGGGTCTTAGTGTTGTTGACCCTCAATTGCACTCTGTTAATTAGATAGACAATAGTGTGAACTGCCTCCTTCCAGTACATATTAGGTAGGTTTTCATATTTCAATATTACCCTTGACATCTCCTACACAGTCCTATATTCCTTTCAACTACCCCATTTTGCTGAGGGGTCCTAGGAGTTGACAGATGTCTCCTAACACCATGAACTTCACAAAACTTTTCAAATTTATTTGAGGTAAACTCACCTCCTCTATCAGACCTTAAACATTTGATCTTAGCATCCACCTCATTTTAACCATAGCTTTGAACACCTTAAATTTATCAAGGGCATCTAATTTTTCTCTTAAGAAAGTAACCCAAGTCATTCTAGAATAATCATCAATTAGCAACATAAAATAACTCTCACCTTGTTCACTGCTTACTCTTGTAGGGCCACATAGACCAATGTGAATAAGCTCCAATGGCATTGAAGAAAAATACTGCTTGCTTTTGAAACTTTTCTTTGTCTTCTTTCCCATTTGACATTCCTTGCATACTGTGTTTGCAAGCTTGATTATCTTGGGCATGTCTCTCACTGCATGAGTAGAGCTGATCCTTACCATTTAATAAAATTTTTGTGTCCCATTATTTTGTGCCACAACCAACACTCACTGGATTGAGCCAACAAACATCTTCTTCTATTTACCTCCTTTAGATGATAGATATCACCATATGTCTTGATACCTTTTGCAATTAGTTTTCCGGACCCTATCTTCCTAATTTCACAACCTTTGGCATGAAAGGTGAGATTATAACCTTTGCTGCACATCTGACTGACACTGAGAAGATTGTGCTTTAGCCTTTTGACATAGAGGGCATCCTCAGTCCTATTCTTCCCATCAATAGTTACAGCACCTTTTCCACAGATTTGTGCTGACTCATCACCACCAAACTTGATAGCACCACCATCCCACTTCTCAAGGTTGATAAAATTCTCCTTGTCACCAGTCATATGATTTGTGCAACCACTATCAATTACCCAAGCCTTGGCTTCTTCTCTTGCATGAAAGGTAGTCCATACAATCATTAATCTATCATTGTTTTGGTCTATTTGCAAGGCATCCGTCTTCTCACATTTACTAACATCATCATTTTTGTCACCAACACTCAAGGCCATGAAAAGTGTTTCATCATTTGAATCATCATGATCCTCATATTCTAAATAACAACTACTTTCTATTGAATATAGACTTCTTTTGAACTTGTTTCTCTTGTTACTACTCCTTGATTCTTTAAAAGGACATTTAGAAGCAAAGTGACCAACCTTTCCACAATTGAAATATTTGAAAGGTAACTTACCTTTGTATTTGCCAGTGCCTTTTTTAGTCTTCTCACAAAATTTGCTTCAACTTCATCAGAGCTCTCATCTTCATTAGCAACTTTATCCTTTGTCTTCATATTTATTTTGAAAGCAACTTCTTTTTAGGAGCATCACTGCCAAACTCTCTCATTTCAAAGGTAGTAAGGGAACCAAACAATTTGTCTATAGTGTATGTATCCAAGTCTGTATTCTCCTCAATAGAAGATACCTTATGAATGTAAGATTTGGGAAGAGATCTCAGAACCTTCTTCACAATTTCATCCTCTTCCACTTTGCCACCAAGACCTATGATGCGATTGACCACTTCATTCAACCGAAGCATATAGCCAGCAATATCCTCATCCTCTGTCATTTTTAGGGTCTCAAATTTGCTTTTGAAGATTTGTATCTTTGCTTTCTTTACTTTCTTATCTCCTTCATAAATGGTTTCAAGTTTTAACAGAACTGTAACTCATTACCTTTGAAAGTTCTAAATCAGCTAACCCACTCATGATAGAAAACTTTGCCTTCACATTGTTATCATACAAATTAATTTCATCTGAGTCTGTAGGAATAGTAGAAGGAACTTTGTAACTAGTCTTGACAGAATCCTAAACACCACACCCTTGATAATTGATATAGGCTTCCATCCTTAGCTTCCAAAAAGTATAATTTGTTCCATCAAACGTAGGTATCTTGTTGGATCCATTAAGTGCCATCCCAAACCTTCCTCAAGTGGTTAAGCTTCCTTTAGAGGAACTTGGCTCTAATACAAATTGTTGAACACACCAGGATACTAAGATGGGGGGGTGAATCAGTATCTAAACAAACTTCAACTTCTCTGGATTACAACATTAACATAAACATGAAAGATTAATACAATGCACATCAACACATAACACCAGATGTACATGAAAAACCCAAGAAGGGAAAAATGATGATGATACAATATATGAAGCTCAAAATAACAACTTTGTTTTAGGGCTACAACCCAAGGAAGCTACTACTTTCTGCTGACTTTGGTTTAGGGCTACAATCCATGGTAGAAACTACTCCCTGAGCACTTTGCTTTAGGGTCACTCCCAAGGAAGTTGCAATTCCTTGAAGACTTTGATTTAGAGTCACTCCCAAGGAAGCAACTACTCCCTGAATTGAGAACAAACTTAGAACAAATTATAGTATGACAATCTCTCTACTGCCTAAAAAATTAACAATGAAGCTCACACCTTTGATGATTGCAATCTTGTCTCTTCACAATTCCTTCTGATGATCGGATTAGTTAGGCACACTCTACACTTGATCAATGTCACATATATGTCTTCAAGATGAATCAAAACATCATCTACAACTTCTGCTCTTTCTCCTTTAGTCACACATCAAAATGCATTCATTTTGCTCCTTATCTTACTTGCCAACCTTATCAATTACATTGCAATCACACCACGCCTAACTCAATTTGATTTATAGTTTATACATGATATTACATTGATTACATTTCATTTTCACTAGAGACAACATGAAAAATACATTTACTAGCCAGACAACACACAATATGAAACGTGTAGAGGACAAGTCCCAAACAAGACTATACACTACACCAGCAGAAGACCCATGCCTTGCGGATATCAACACTTGCTTAACTAGGTCCAAAACATTCTTCACAGCTTCAAACACTAAGGAATTACATCTGTACACTCTGCTCATTTGAAAATAGGATAGCCTTAAGAAAAAACATATGGAACTTGAAGCATAATGACCGCAGCAACTTGAAAACCTTGTGCGGTATTGGAAACAAGAAAGATCTTCATGAAACTCTTTTAGATGAGTATACAGGACTCATACAACATTTTAGTTGAGTATACAAGACTCATACAACATCTCCAAACACTCTTTTACCTCTGCACATCAAAGATTTTGTGCCATACATCTTCAACCATAAACTCTGAGAATAACAAGTCATCCAAAACACACTGCAACATACTATCATTGAAAAAATGAGCTTTCGGATCACCAAGAACCTTGAAACTGTAAAAGAGCATGTACTGCACATCCATAAACATGTCCACAAAACTGCAAAGGCAAACATTCACATCTGGAGGAATGTGGAGCATTCCAACAGGCCTTCAACACTACCTTACTCTACCAGAACACATGCTAGTACTCTATCATGCATAACTTTCATAGCGGAAGGACAATTGATCTGAAACTTTGGAATTATCATCTTCATAGTACCCTGAACACAATTCTAGAACTACATAGCCATAATAGCAAATGCAGAGGAATGTGGAGCATTCTATTGTCGTATAGTAAATGTCTTCAACACTCTCTTCAAACTGCAAAACACTCTTCTAGTAATCCAATCATCATGAAACTTAGATCAGGCCACCAATAACATCTTCTCAACATTAGCAACACATCTAATCATCTTAGTTCTTCTAATTCCCATATTAATGTATATTCTTGATGCTTCTAATTCCCATCTTAATTTAACTTTATACTCAATTCTACATTGATCACGGCATGACATCCAACCATGAACTTCAGTAACCTCATTATATTCAACATGACATCCAACCATGAACTATATCTTCTCTGCTGGATAGGACATGACATCCAACCATGAACACCATCACACATCCATGATAGTGTTGACATCAATGACAACCCTAGGAACCATATGTGTAACAAGGTAGACTCTATGTATAGAGATTGTAAGGCAATTGATACTACAAGACAACCACATGAATATATCTTAATTATCCATCAATAGACTCATATACTTCCTACATTACTTTGAAAGGACACCTCACAAAAATGTTTCTAAGGGGTTTTATAGCCTCTACATAGACAAACCAATCAAAGACAATACTCAAATTAGTGAATGCGATTAAGATAATTAGATGGACTATTAAAAGCATACAAAATACTCATGGAGACATTCAAGTGATCAAATACTGCACTTTATATTCATTCTTCTAGTGGATTAGAAAAGCAATGAAGACCAAACTTATACATTCATCATTATGCTTAGCTCAATATTAAATACAAGACAAATCTACAACATTATCTTCTATACTCTGTTATACAACTATGCCAACAACCAACCCTTTTTCCTTCTCCAACCATGGATATGTAGAATTTAGTCTTACAGATGGAGGTAAAAAATTAAATTTTTGTAACAATATTTTGAAGTTTAGTACAAGCAATAAACACATCATAGAAGATCACCATAGGATCATGCAAGATCAATCTAGAGATGAAATTGAGCTAAGGGCTCATAACTACAAAGTGCAAGGATGCCCAACAACAAAGAGAAACTATGAAACCATGCAATAAACTACCTTAGGTGTAACCACTAATAGGATCAACATTAAACTCTTTTCCATTTCAAGGAAGAAGATTTGAAATGAGAAATCCCACCATGCCTACACCTTTAAAATTAACACTTGGGTCATGCCATGTCATAGCATACCTACACAAGAACCACTAGGGAAATAGAGATGAACCAATAAATGGTGAAGATACATCCAACCACTAGCCAAGTTGACCAAAGGGGATACACATTTGAAATAACCTACAAACTTGAAGCATTTGGTTAGGGTAGGTGAGAATGAATAGTGGAAGGTAGGGTAGGTAAACATTTTGATATTTATTTGAATACGAGCTATCCAAATGGAGGCAAGACCCATATAATAGTGGATGAGTCATGGAAGATAGACTAGATACACCTAGACAATGAACAACTACCTTAGGCAAAAGAAACCTTGAAGCACATCGAAGCCACCATATTTTCACAAAAAACACCATCAATAGAGGAATGAACACCATATAAAAGGAAAGCCTTGCAATGTTAAAAGAGAACCATCACAAGGTAAAACTCATTCCTAGAGAGGTTGTTGCAACTCCATAAATAAACCATCTAGCACTACAAAGGCACCAACATTAGTGTAAATACACCAAGGATAAGATGTGCACTAATGTTTGAATTATAGTCATGACAACCACAAAGTATACTAGGCAGGTTCAACAACAATATCCACCATAGAAGATCAAGACCTCAAGAAGGATACCACCACAACAAAGGAATGTGCACATAGCAACATGGGCAACCATTACAAACTAGGAACACTTACAACACAAAGGACCAACCACCACAAAGGGAACAATAAAGGTAGTCAGTTAGGGTATCAACCCTTGCAATGATAATAGAAAAATTATGAGATCTTGGAACATTAGTTACAAGCAATACAAGTGATAGGGGATCATAACAGGGCATGTGGAAACACCACAACACACAAAAATGGCATTGCAACACAAAGGGAAGAGGTAGGAGAACACAACTCCTCACCAATCAATATCAAAAAATAAATGAAGGGAAGCACACTTAAGGAAGATGTGGTGATAAGCCACAACATAACATGACCTAAAGTATACATCTAGATTGAAGCTAAGGTACCACAATGAACATAAGCACTAGATTTAATCAAGAAATTGGACATAGGCTAGCATGGCTCTAGTTGGGGATGTGTACCTAAGATGGATATAGTGAGAACCACAACCTAATCTCTAGAAGTAGACCAGAGAACACACCCTTACAAACATTAATGAAAAACACAATAGACTAATGAAATTATGTGAGACAATTATTCTTCACCATGACCAATAAGGATTGTAACTACACAACACAACCTAATGAGACAGGATATTTACAACATCAAAATACCTTACCATCTGTAATGTCCCCTTCAAGCAAGCCAAAACTTTCACACCCTTGCAAACAATTTCAACTCACAAAAAGAGAACATTAGTATTCCATTTTTCATTTCCTTTTAATCTTGATGATAATCATAAACATAACCATATACTATTTGCCATTTCATAAATTCATTTTTCCATACATCATGATTCTTCTCAGGTGAGATAATCCTTAGGCCTCTTATTAACCTCACCTTCCACCTTGTGAGAGAAGATTCGTTAGGTAGGTGATGTCATCTCAATCCTATGGGTCCATTAATATTATTCCTTAGTTTTTTTCAACCAATGCCCATAATTCCTTAGTTTGTCAACTAAGGCCTATAATTCCTTAGTTCGTCAACTAAGGCCCATTCCTTCAGTACTTAAATTGAAGGTCCATAGTAATACCCTTGATTCGTCAATCAAGGCCCATAATATCCTTGATTCGTTAATCAAGGCCCATTCCCATGGAATGATCAATACCTACCATAACTATCTACCCCACCTTCTTAGTGTTAGGGGTTAATTAGGAAGTCTCGTATCTACCCTTAGGAATTCATGCCTTTATTAATCTTTAGGTTTTACCCTAAAGCCTTCATTAATCTTTAGGTTTTATCCTAGAGTCTTCTCCCTAGGTTTTACCCTAAGGCCTTAATTAATCTTCATCTATACATATACATACTTGTTATCTCTCATACGTCATTTAATCCATACCTTATTATCTTAGGCTATGATAATTTGCATTATTATTCATCATGTATTCTATTTACTTAATCAATAAGCTTCTAATCACTTCCAAAGTTCATATGACTCTATCATGACATATCATGTCATAATGCCTATTGTTAAAATCATACATGTACACATATATTTCATCATTTAATTTCATTTTCATACATAAACACATATAATTAGTTCCTTCATTTATATTTTACAAGTCATAAATTGAACAAGTAATTATAAATTCTTACAAATCATAAATTGAATAAGTAAATATAAATACTTACTTACCTGCTTTACCTGGGATTCCTTACCTATGCTGCAGTAATATAGTCTTTATTGCATTGCTGTTATAAAATGCAAATCTAAATATATGTATTTATCCCATACTCTTTTTATATTTTCTCCCCATGATCCTTTTCCTTGGCTGCCCTCGTGTCTTCCTTGTGATATTTTCTTGCTGTGTCTTTAATGAATTCAAATGATGTTTCTTCTTTATTACCTTTATTGAATTCACAGCTATTTATTTATTTCTTTTTATTACTTCCTTCTTTCGATGATGATTTCCTTCTATCTCACAACCTTTATTTATTTCCCTTTCAAGGGATATGTTCGAAGAGGTATGTCTCTTATTATTTTTATTACTTTATATTAATTCCCTTTTGTGGTAAAACTAGTTCTAACCATACGTAACTCCCTTATCACAAGAGGATAGGTTAAAAGATGTTTATTATTATTTATTTACCTTATTTGTATTTATATTATATCATTATAATAAATGATATATTATTTATATTCATATTACAATATAAGATAATAATAATAATAATATTTGTATTTATATTATTAGATATATTTATAATATAGTATTTATTAATGTGCTGCACTTATAAATATCTTCCTTTGACCTCCCCTTAATCTTATTAAAGTACATTATTTATATAATATATATAGTATAAATAAATACTTTTGTTATTAAGTACGGGAGCTCTTTTATTTTATTTTATTTCCAAGTATATAATATGGTGGGGTAATGTTTGTCTTATTAGACTTTTATTTTTATATGATTTTATTTTGAATTTAACCTTTTGTTTAACTGTATTACTTTGTCTTATTCCAAATTACTTTACTTTCTAACTTTAATAGGTAAGACTCTTCATAATATTTATTTTTATATATAATAATATATCTTATTAATTACTCACATAAATATTATATTAAAATATTTATATTTATAATATATCTAGTTAATTAAAATATAAATATATATATTTCATATATTTTATAATATTTAAATTATATTAAATTAATAATATTATTTATTATATAATACATATTAATAATATATTTTAAATAAATATATTATATATTTAGTTTATATAAGGCTAACTTATTATTTAAATAAACAATTCAATTATAAATCATTATAGGGACATGACAACCCTCCCCACTCAAGATTGCTTGTCCTCAAGCAATTATAATTAGGTATCATAAAGTAATATTTAATAACATTATATTTTATTAGGTTTCCTTATATAAAATAAGGTTTCACTCACCAATAATATAAAATAACCTCTAGAAAATGTAACAAATTAATATAGCTAATAAACTATAGTGCTATAAATAATATAGGGGCCTAAAATAATAATTTATAAATTTGGGTTTACCCTTTTAAATTTTCAGCACTAAATTTGCATAAAGGCAATTCTATTTATTTAATTATAAAAAATGTTTTAATGACTACTAATATTATTTTAATGCCATGATTAACCAATAGCATCAAATGAACAATTCAAACCAAATAACCAAATGTCAAACATACCTAACACAACCAAAGTGAAAATGGAGGGGCACTACACCATCAATCAAGAGAAGTAATGTTTGAGGTGCTAGCTTTGAACTGACAACTCTGATGAGGGGTCAAACCCAAAACACATAATAACATAGATTGCACATAGAAAATAGGAATGTTCTTTTATTGAACTGAACAACACATTACATTACAAAAACTAGAATCAAATCAGAGGATGAATCCTCAACAGACTGCAACACATTACAACTTCCTTCCTCTGGATTATGGAACCTTCTACCTTCTGTAGCTTCAACCTACTTGGGTTTCTATTTTCCCTCCTTTTCTTGACTCACCACTTTGCCCCTTTCTCCACTTCTCCAAAAGACTCCCCAAAATGGTCATAAATAGATCTTTTTGGTGCCTTCCACCTAAAATTTCAAAATTTGTAACTCCCTAAAAAAATAGGTCAACTTGTAGGAGCCATAACTTTTGATCTGGGTGTCTGATGGATGAACCGTTTGATGCGTTGGAAATCTTGTAAAGTTCTCTAAGCCCTTAGAATTCTCTCTGCCAATTCTGCCCATTTTTTGGGTTGTACGGGGCCTCTAAGTGCCTCATATTTGACTTTGAAACTTTTTTAGGGGTTTTAAAGAAACAAAAACTTTAATATCTTTCAATCCACAAGTGATCTTTGGCCAATTCCTTCACCAAAGGTTATATTTTTTAATTTTGAAGACTTAAGTAAATTTCTACTTCCATATGTACTCAAATGCAAACTTTCTAAATATAGCAGTTTGTTATTTTTAATAGGCTAGAAAAAATGAAGGTTCTACATCATTATTCAAGCAATTGGGTATCCAGAAATACCAAAATTGAAAAGAATAGAAAACAAAATCATCATTTTTTTGGGTGATGCAAGATTGCCCTTACACCACTGGATGCTCCTGCATCAAACACGCAGGGTATTTTGAGAAGTGACCTTGTCACATCTCAGGTGTTCGATGAAAACCCAAATGATCAACCTTTGCCTTAGACAAGCAAGAAGAATCTTTAGCAGGCCCTCCTTTCCACTTAACCAGATATTCTTCATATTGCCTATTCCGAGTATGTCTTCCCACATGACTATCCAGGGTTTCTTCTATCTCCTCGTTTAAAGTAGATGTTGGGATACTCCACTATTCTTTTTTTGGTCCATCCTCTATGCCACCTTCATGATACTCTATTAAATCAGAAATGTTGAACATAAGGGAAATATTAATTCCACTTGGCGGCTCTACCTCATATACATTTTCTGAATCATGCTTCTTCAGGATCCTGCATGATCCAAATTTTTTCATCTTCAACTTATTATATCTCCTCATTGGAAACCTTTCCTTCCTTAGGTGAACCATGACTTCATCACTAACCTTGAATTCCTTAAATTTCTTCTTCTAATTTGCCTTAACCTTGTACTAAGAACTCATTTTATTAATGTGTTGTCATACCTCCTCATGCAATCTCTTCAGGTGCTTTGCAAAGTCTTCAACCTCGACACTACTCTTCTCTCCTCTATCTATCTTTCTCAACTCAGAAGCATTTCTCAAACTACTCCCATATACAATTTAGAATGATGATTTACCCATACTCCTATTGATAGAATTGTTATATGAAAACTCTACCTGTGGTAATATCAAATCCCATCCCTTAGGCTTATCTCCTACTAAACATCCCAATATGTTGCCCAAACTTTGATTCACTACCTCTATCTATCCATCAGTCTATGGATGATGTGTAGAGCTGAACTTCAACTCACTCTTCAACTTCTTCCATAAGGTCCTCCAAAAATACCCAACAAACTTGGCATCTCTATTTAAAACTATACTCCTTGGTAGACCATGTAGTCTAACCACCTCTCTGAAAAATAACTCTGCAATGTGAACAATATCATTGGTTTTCTAACATGAAATGAAATGTGTCATCTTTGAAAATCTATCAACCACCACAAATATTGAATCATGCCCTCTTTGTGTCCTCGATAAACCAAGAACAAAGTCCATGTTGATATCCTCATATGGTGTTGTTTATTTTTGCTCCATGAAGCATTAGTGGTTATACAATCACCTAGCATAACACAACTTGCTAGCTTGTGATCTGCATAGTCTATGAGCCACCTATCATAATGCAACTTGCTAGCCCATATGCTTCATATGACTCAAACCTATGGTCACCTATCATAACACAACTTTCTAGCTTGTGATCCACATAGTCTATGAACCACCTAGCATAACGCAAATTTCTAGCATGTGTGTTTCGTATGACCTTAACCCATGGTCACCTAGCATAACACAACTTGCTATCCCATGTTCCATAAGGGTATCTTGATTTACATGACCCCTAGTGATAGAGCAAGCTAGCACTAGAGTCATGTACTCCTCTTCGCTAAATTGCTCCATGTCTATTTGTTTGTCTTCTCTCTGTGTAGCAATTAATTAGCTCATTCTTCTATCTCCTTTTTAGAATTCCTCTATTTTGGTTTTCTTTTGGGGATAATACAAAGTATTGAGGCATCCTTATAAACTAGGTCTCTTTATTTTTATTGACTCAAAGTTTTCTTTTTTGTTTACTTATGTGTGCTCTTGTCTTCCATCTATACTCTATGCTCTATGTATACTTCATCTAGGCTCTATGAATGCTTCATGTTTTCATGTATGTTTTGTATGCTTCATGTCTTCCATGTATGCGACGTGTATTCCATGTCTACTCCATGTTTTTCATATGTTCACTTCATGTTTTCATGTATGACTAGTGTTTTCCATGAATACGTTGTAGATGATCCATGTATATTTTGTGTATGATCTACATGTATGTATAACCTCTTTTACCTAGGCGTTGTGGACTTATAGAATCTTAAGCTTGGGGGCTATCCCAACTCTCAAACTTAGCAACATTCTATGGCTCCAACATCTTTGTAAAGAGATTATGTCTTCTATGTACTTTAGCGAGAGTATGAGTGTAAGATCATACCCTCACTAAAATGGGGGATAAATGTACTATCAGAAATTGTATACCCCTTTAAAATTTCACTAGGTTTAGCACCCATTGTGGCTTATATGATCACCTCTATTTACATTATTAAATTTCTAGTACTATAATAAACAAGGCTTAATCCTCTATCACCTGGCATTTCAATAGCCAAATTACCAGGACTAGGGTACCCAGTTGCTAGAGTCCTGGCAATTTGGCCCTAACAACTGATGCAGAGCAAGGAGACAAACAAATCATTTTCACCATGTTATACAACAATGGACTTTGATATCCAATTCTTCTACAACGTTCATAGGCTTTCTTCACATAAATCTCTCTTTTTCAAAACAAAATCAAGGATTTCAAACACTCCAAACCCAAACAAGGTGTCTAGGGATATTTTTACCTCTCAAGGACTTAGTTACAACATACCAACCTCTCTTCCAAGTCTGCAATCTTCATTTACCATACTTTGCTTACCAGCAGCCATGCTCCTTGTAGCCCTCAAATAGGACTATTAGACGATATATTCTCATGATGACCTCCAATCAAGACTATAAAGACACTTTTGAGTACCCTTTATGGAGTACTAAAACATACTAAACATGCAGCATAGGTTATTTTGGAACAACTATCTCAAAATTTGACTGTCACAGTTTGACAATAGGCCTAATTAGGCCACTTTTACAAAGGAAGTACCCTTTAAACTCAATGCCACCCCAAATTTCCTTCAAATAGTCTTAGTACATGTCCTCTAACTTCCAAATCTCAAGGTTTTAATTCCCCACACTGATTTCTAAATAGCCAATCATAAAACCCTTGTGTTTAGGCCTTTCTAGGCTTATTTCTAGGAGGGTTTAGTGAAAATCCATACTCCACACTCTTTCATACCTTCCCAATAGCTCCAAAATGCTTGGATATGTCTTCCTATTCTGCCCAAAGTCTTACAAGTCCTTCACCAATTCTCCTTTTGCAAACCCACAGTCCTAGCCACTCTTTTCATGTCAAAAACTCAGAAAATATAACTGGGGTAGTTTTATTAAATCGGCTATAAAATGCTCAAAACTTCATGAAATCGAACCCAACTAGTTGAAAATGAAAGTAGATTCATTCCTCTATCTAACAATATCAATTTAAGGTCATAAAACATCCATACAAATCCATACTATTCGCTGCAACATGACTGTTACCTGAAAAATCTAGAAATTGCAGTCACAAAAACAATGATAACTTTCATAATATTTAATGAAAAGTAATGAAACAAAATGAAAATGAAAGAGGAGAATTAGTACTATACAAAAAAATCTAATTTCATCTCATGTCTGGGCCGTACAAGGCTGTACTATAGCAGAAAATAATGATAAAATACAGAAAAATAGAGTTTAGGACAACAAACAGATTATATTTTGATTTTTATTGGTCTTCTCCACTTTGCACGACCACCCCCACCTTACAAAATGTTTACAAGGTGTTATAAAGGTTTTACATCTTCCTCCCCATACTTCCATTACTCCATCATCGTGGAAGAAACAAAAAGAAGGCCTAAAATAGCCTTTCCACTAAGGCTGCCCAAAATAGCATATTCTAAACTTAAGCAAAAATTAAAGATTCTAATCCTAAATGACCTCCACTACACCTGCAATGTCTTAAAATAGGCTTTATTACATTGATTTAATGTGGCAACAATTCCACTTAGCCACCTAGACTCCTTCTAGGACAAAATTTGCCATGTGGGTGCTCCTGCACCATACAGCCGGCCATAAGATTTCTTCCAAGTCCCTTGGAAGTCTTCATTCTTTGAACCTGCAATAACTCTTTGTTCTCCAACTCTTGATGCTCCTTCTAGTCCTTGTAACTACTTCATTTTGACCTTCATCTTCACCTTTGGCTTGAACTTGTCCATGCATAGTAATCCTCTACTTGTCTTGTCATCTTGAATATGCATCTTCATGCTTTGATCTGTCTTCATCTGCTGCATCCATCTAAAATAGATCTCAGTTTGTCCCTCTTCTTTCATTTTAACCTTTGGTTTAACTACTAATAAAACAAGGAAGTAATTTAGGACTTCCTTTACTCTCAGCCTCTTACCTTTTCTCTTCACAACCAACTTAAGGTTCTTCATCTTCTGAACCCCTATGCACTCAAGTTTACCAACCTTTGTCATGGTAGAATACAATTGCCCACCAATCACTTTTATCAACCAAGGACAACTCCCTATCCTAACCACAACAACATCACTCTTCTCCACTTCATTCGGAGACTTCACAAGCACTCTAACTTTAGCCTTCCTTAGGCCCACCATTGTCATCATCACATCTTTGGTCCCTTCTATCATGGAGACCCTCTTCAACCTCTATCCTTTTCCATCTTCACCTCTTTGGGTGACTGCAATCCTCATCTTTTTCTTAACCTCTGCAAACTCTGTCATTTGTCCTTGCCAATTACCTTGGCTCTCTGCAACCTTTAATTGCATAACTTGCATCAGACTTTCTACCCTCATGTTCTCTACATTCTCTAACTTCTTGTCCTACAATGGACACTACCTTTACCATTACTGTATCCTTATATTCATCAACTGCGTGTCCCATCAATGGACAATGCCCTTTACTCACCATATCCTCCATTGTCTTTTCTACCACCTCATTTGCAATTAGACTTATTGTCTTCATGTTCTTTGCATGTTCTGATCTAGACACCTATGTCTTAGCAGCACTTGACTACCTATGGCTTTCATTCACCTTTAAGGGACACAACACTACCCCTACCATGACATGTTCTCCTCTCTTCACCCATTCATTATCCTTTGTGTTACCTTCTACCTCTGCATTCTTTTTCTCTGCCTCTAAGACCTCTTTGTCATTTGGTCTCTCCTCTTTGTTGTCATTAGATTTCTGCTGCCTTCTTGGACAATACACTTCTTCCATCATGACCTTGCTAGGCCATTCTTGCCTCTCCTCTGTCTTACCTGCCATTATCATGTCTTTTCCTCTTACTAGGGTCTCTGCCCGAGTTTCTTTTCCTCACAATCCTTTACATTAGATCTACATACCTCTGTTATGATAGTATTTGACTGTCCTGGACCTGCCTTTGCCTTTACTTAACTGAAATCAGTCCCTTTCTTATCTTCATCATGCTTTTCAATCTTGTCCTAAATCTTCAAGGCCTTGTCATTATTGACCTTCTTTATTTCAGTCTTCACCACCAATTCCTCATACTCTTTACTCTTCAACTTTGCATCTCTCTCAACACTGGCTACCTCAACACTCTTCTTCTTTGTAATGGCTACACTTTCACTGCAATTACCTTTCCCATGCCTCATAGGCTCTCTGCTGCCCTGCATTAGTATTCTTGCTTTTTTCCTTTGTCCCTAATTCTTCTCTATCAATGGAATCAAATTAAATGAAACTCCATCCTTGATTATCTTATAGCTATTACACCTTCCATCATATATAGAAAACCTTTCATATATCCATGGCATTCCCAACAAGAAATGACATATGCTCATAGGCACAATATCACAATTTTTTTTTAATCTTTATATGCACCTATATGAAACTCAACCCAAGTTTGTTCCTTGACCAACAAAGTATGCTCTCCATTCAACCAAGAAATAATATAAGGTGATTCATGAGTAATTCTTACTAATTGCAACTTATCAACCATTTCTTGAGACATGAAATTATCTAGGCTACCTAAATCTACCATCATAGTACATACCTTACTTTGACACTTGCAGGTGGTCTTAAAAATTGCATTCCTCTGTGTTGCTCCAGTGCATTCCTTTGCCATGTTGTCTAACCTTCAACCAATCACCTTCAAAGATCTACTAACTGAGCTCTGATACCACTTGATGCAGAGCAAGGAGACAAATAAATCATTTTCACCATGTTATACAACAATGGACTTTGATATCCAACTCTTCTACAACGTTCATAGGCTTTCTTCACAGAAATCTCTCTTTCTTCAAAAAAAAAATCAAGGACTTCAAACACTCCAAACCAAAAAAAGGTGTCTAGGGATCTTTTTACCTCTCAAGGACTTAGTTACAACCATACCAACCTCTCTTCCAAGTCTGTAATCTTCATTTACCATACTTTGCATACCAATAGCCATGTTCCTTGTAGCCCTCAAAATAGGACTGTTAGATGATATCTTCTCATGAAGACCTCCAATCAAGACCATAAAGACACTTTTGAGTACCCTTTATGGAGTACTAAAATATACTAAACATGTAGCATAGGTTGTTTTGGAACAACTATCTTAAAATTTGACTGTCACAATTTGACAATAGGCCTAATTAGGCCACTTTTACAAAGGAAGTACCCTTTAAACTCAATGCCACCCCAAATTTCCTTCAAAAAGTCTTAGAACATGTCCTCTAACTTCTGAATCTCAAGGTTTTAATTCCCCACACTAATTTCTAAACAGCCAATCATAAAACCCTTGTGTTTAGGCCTTTCTAGGCTTGTTTCTAGGAGGGTTTAGTGAAAATCCATACTCCACACTCTTTCATACCTTCCCAATAGCTCCAACATGCTTGGATATGTCTACCTATGCTTCCTAAACTTTTACAAGTCCTTCACCAATGCTCCTTTTGCAAATCCACAATCCTAGCCACTCTTTTCATGTTAAAAACTCAGAAAATATAACTGGGGTAGTTTTATTAAATTGGCTTTAAAATGCTCAAAACTTCATGAAATCAAACCCAACCAGTTGAAAATGAAGGTAGATTCATTCCTATATGTAAAAATATCAATTTAAGGTCATAAAACATCCATACATATCTGTACTATTCACTGCAACATGACTGTTACCTAAAAAATCTAGAAATTGCAGTCAACAAAACAACCATAACTTTCATAATATTTAATGAAAATTAATGAAGCAAAATGAAAATGAAAGAGGAGACTTAGTAATATCCAAAAAATCCAATTTCATCTCATGTCTGGGTTGTACAAGGCTGTACTGTAGCAGAAAACAGTGATAAAATACAGAAAAATAAAGTTTTGGGACAACAAATAGGGTATATTTTGATTTTTATTGGTCTTCTTCACTTTGCATGACCACCCCCACCTTAAAAAATGTTTACAAGGCCTTATAAAGGTTTTACAACTTCCTCCCCATACTTCCATTACTCCACCATCGTGGAAGAAACAAAAAGAAGGCCTAAAATAGCCTTTCCACTAAGGCTGCCCAAAATAGCATATTCTAAACTTAAGCAAAAATTAAAGATTCTAATCCTAAATGACCTCTACTACACCTGCAATGTATTAAAATAGGCTTTATTACATTGATTTAATGTGGCAACAATTCCACTTAGCCACCTAGACTCCTACTAGGACAAAATTTGCCATGTGGGTGCTCCTGCACCAACAACTCACATCTTAATGTTGGGCTTATGAATTAAGTGATGTACCTTATCCACCCCAATTCAATTGGGCCCTTAGAAACTAATTGGGAATCATATATTAAAAAATATTAAACACTCATAACCCTTCTAGAAACCCTGAAATCATTCTCTAAGGTTTTGAATGCTAACAACTCTCTATGATATTTATCTATCTACAAGATCTCTATTTTGTAGGTTACTGTTGCAGGCATTAATCCTTGTTACAGGTATTCAAGGAAGCTTTCTTCCTTCATCAACACCTTATGGATGATCCATGTTGTGACATACATTCACCTAGGGTTTCATGCTCATGGTAGCCTTTGTCATTTGATTTGATTACAACACTCTTTATTACATGTTTTACCTCTACCTACCTAGGGCACACACTCTCTATCACACTTATCTTTGCTATTGTAGAAGTGGGAACACTTACATGAGGTTTGACTGAGGCAAGCCTCTATAAATCACAAACAATTTTCCCTCTTTTGTGTGTACAGGTTGCATCAGGAGTTTTAGATATCTGACAGATGATTGAGAGATAGAAATAATAGATATAGTCACACACAAATATTTTCCACCTGAAAACCCTGGGACCTGGGCACCCAAGCACTCTAGTCCTCCATATCTGGGCCATATTCCTGGTAGTGGCCCCGACAGCTCTGCTTTACTCAGTTCAGCTCCCAATTTCTAGTTTTTCAACCCTGATAGGTCAATTACATTTGTTTTATCATATTTCATCATAGAAACCCTAGATCTAGCCTTCTAACCTTGAACTTGTCAATTACAAAACAAAATGGACAGAACCCCCTATAGCTTGGATCTCCTTCAAGACTATAGCCAAGCTCGATTTGTATCCACAATGTTTAATTGAAAGGATTGACCTAGCTAATTGAGTAGTGATTAGGTCGTTCTTTTCCACCTAAACACATCTAAATAAACAATGACAAATTTACCCAAAAAACTCTTTTAGTACCTCATTCATGAGCTACATAAATATGCTCAGTGCAATGGTAAGCCCAAATGGCATGACTAACCATTCATATAGGCCCTCCTTAGTCTTGAAGGTTGTCTTCCATTCATCTCCTTTGATTCAAATTTGGTGATATCCACTCTTCAGATCAATCTTCATAAAGTACTTAGATCCACTCAAGCAATTCATAATATCATCCATCCTTGGTAATGTAAATTTGTACTTGATTATAATTTTGTTGATGGCCTAGGAATCTGTACACATTATTCACTCTCCATATTTCTTTGATACTAGTACTACAGGTACTGTACATGGACATAGGCTCTCCCTTATTAGTCCTTTCCTTAACAACTTGTTGTCCTCAAAATTAGATGCACTCATTTTGTAGGACGACCCCTACGAAACTTGTCCATTTCATAGCCTACACTCTAAGTTCACAAATCGAGGCAAGTCTTCTTGGACTCATGCGAAGTCCTCTGATACCTGAGAATACCTTGTAATGTTTTCCTGGGTCAATTTATCGAAGTTCGTAAAAATAGACTGGGCTACAGGCTTGTCAAAATATCAATTTTGGCCTTTCTAAGTGTTAGAAAATTTTTAGTGTTTACATGTAAGGGTGGTCATTTTGACTGCCAATAAATGTTTTTATGTTTTTACCCTTTAATATGTAAGGGCGACCATTTTGACCACTCAAACATGTTTTATGTAAGGTCAGCCAAAATGGTCGCCCGAGCATGTTTTCCTTGTTTTGCATGCTAAAGCGATGTTAATGACCATTGGAGCATCTTTTAACTCATGCTGCATTTATTGCTATTTTAGTGTTTCGATTTCAAGGTTTATAAGTCATTTTTGAATCATTTTTCTTTATGATTTTCTTTTATCTTGTCATTAGCTTACTTGAATGTTGCAAGTGCCTAAGTCAACACGCTGGACTAGATTCGGGAGAAGTTTCACACTTCAATTTTTTTATTGTTTTCACCATTTTCCTCTTGGTGATTTCTTTCTTCTCCGTAGTTATTTTAGTTTAGGGTTTTCATTTATAGATTTACTTTTTAAACTATAAATTCTTCATTTGGATCTCTCATTTTTGTTTTCGAAATGAAATCCCAGAGTCTTGTCTTAAAACCCTAAGTTTTTATTTTAAGTAAAACCTAGTTTTTTATTTTGGATGTCATAGTTTTTCCCTAACTAGGTCTTTGTATTTCTTCAAACTTGTTTTCATTTGGTTTTTGATCTCCTAGTGTAAGGGTGGCGTAATTCGCTGCCACTACACCAAACATATTTACCTTACATGCATTGGCAGTAAAAAATTCTGCCAATACATGTGCCTTGTCCGATTTTACTCTAATGCAGGGGTGATTAAAATCACCACCCCTACATGAAAACTTTGAATATCTAACCTAACATGCTCAAGCGGTGAAAATATCCACTTCTACATGTGTTGAAGAGTTTTCAACTCTATTGGGTGAATATTTTGTCTTCAACTAATTGAAAGCAAAATGGTTATATCAACCACAGTGTAATGAGATAAATCTCTCTTCTCAGCACGGGGAGGTTCCCTATCAACTATCACAAACTTATTTAAACTAAATACTAACTTAGGGGTGAGACCATATCATCCATTTCTCTTTTTTCAGAAATGATGTTTACAAAATGAAAGAGCACTTTCTTAATACAAATTTAAATAACCAAGAAACCCACGAGAGCACAAAGTCTATCATTGCTCCTTTTACTGATTTATAATTTAGAAATAAGTAGGATAAGATGCAACTCAAAGTCTTCACCGAATGCTACAATAAAACATATGATCACAAAAGATAATAGCAGCTCAAAGTCTTTCCAATATCTTTTACTTCAAAACACAAAATCACAAACTAAAGATAATTGTTGTAGCACAAAGTCTCCACAATCAGCTTTAGAACATCTCCTAGATTATTCACACTCACACTACAATTTGATCAAGCAGATAAGATAGTATTAGGAAAAGGACATAAGAACAATTTCCAATACGTCACAAATTATTCCAACACAAAGATTGAACAATCACTTTCTTTTCTATTCACTTGATAAAATTTGATTTACAATTTGAACACAAAGTCTCAAAATGTTCTTCAATTTGGTAGAGTTTTGCTTCAATAACTAAAAGATAATATTTACAATGTGGGTCCTCTTTATTTATAAGAGAAACTGAGAGCAAAAATAGGAAAATCCTAACTACTTTGACTTATTCAAATAGAAGAGTCCTATTTGAGTTAGGACTTCCTTTTCCTCAAATGTAATTACATTTTGGAAAATTACATATGAATATGTCCACAACAAAATTCAAATTACATATACAAAAATAAAGTAAACTAAGATATCAAAAAGAACTTTAGCTTCCTCCATCATTCTTCTTTAGAAAGTTTTGATACATGGCCTGTATAGCTGCCATTTCACATGCATCTGCTTTAGTTGTATTTTTCAAGATAGTACGGGCCCGAAGAATTGCATCTTTTACTACCTTTATTGCCTTTTCATGTTTGTCGAGGTTATCCTTCAGGTTCTCAAAAGTCGAATGCTGATCATAGAGGATGTCCATGGAAAGTACTGAGGGTACTTCATCTTTGAATTTCTACTGAACCATCTTCTCGAAGGAGCTTATCATTTCATCTGCTGAAAGGAACTTATGATCTTCACCTGTGAGGATACATGGGAGTTCTTCCAGCCTGTGTAGAAGTGTGATGTTGCTGTCTTCACTAGTTTCACGAGCTTGACATAAATCCTCAAGTAAGCCTTTTATTATATGGATGCAATGAACTAGAGATTCCTTAGTCTTAAGATATGATTCCCTATTTGCAATGACCCCAATGGTGATCAAATTCTTTATCTTAATCTTTTTCATCTCTATCCATTCCTCCAAGCTCTCTTCCTAATCTTGTAGTTCTTGGGAGAGTAAGTCAACCATGTTATCAAGCTCAACTTTAGCTTTATCCATCTTTTCTTTCCTTTTTACAGTGGTCTTCAGTAGAATTTGCCCTTGAGCTAGCAAACGTTTCACAATATCTCTTGCCACCCTTCCTCTAGCCTAAGCTTTTTCAACCTTCTGAATTAGAGGATCTTCCACAATCACTGCCATGGGTTCCACAACTTCAGATGACTTTACTATTTTTTGAAGAATAGTAGCAAGTTTTTCTGCCTTAGCTTTATACTGTTCTTTCTCTTTTTTTACTTCATCATATTTTTCGAGCAAGGTGCTGGCAGTAGTTTGAAAATCTGCTTTTATGCCTTCATGAGTTAGCTTACCTAACTCAACCCTTGAAATGACATAATCATTCATGTCAAAATTGTAAATAGTAGCATCTTCTGGTGGCTTAGCAATCTCCGCATATCTGATTCCTTTCTCATTGATAAGCCTAGAAACAATCTTAGGCTTTTTCTTTAGAGTCTTTGATTTCAAAGGCAACAACTTCTCTATATCAATTTCATCTAACAAAATAGCTTGCTTCTTTCTCTTGGGAGTATATGCAGACAACCATGGAGGGAGCACAAAAGCACTAATAATTGGAGATGAGTCCACTACTTGTTTCCCCGGATCCATATTTACACCTGTTATGGTCACAATAGGACTGATGTTGGTAAAAACTACACCTGTATCAACAACCTTCTCTGAACCATCTAGAAGATTTTCTAAAATAGATTGTTCACCAATGTCAAAAGACGGAGAAGATAAACTTGGGATAGAACTGGTTCTTACAGAAGTAGGGGTATTATCAGAAGAAACAATGAAAATAGGTGAAAGACGAAAACTTGAAACTATTGGAAAACTACCAGAAATAGGAGCATGAGGAAGGGGTGTAGAAACTTGTGATTCAGTGGGAAGATCTTTCTTAGGGGATTGATGTGGATCACCAAGTTGTTCCTTTTCTGCATCCTCATCCTTGCCTTGTTCAGTTTCATCATCCTCATCAGATTTATCAGACACTTCTGTTTGTTGGGCATCCTTAGATTTCTGAATATTTTGCTTTTTAGTCTCAACATCTTCAACCTCCATTTGTTCAACATTTGTATCTTCAGCACCTAATTCAGTGACATTGGAGGTTTCTACAACTTTCTTCTTCCCTCCCTTGGATGCAAACTTAATTTTTGGTTTTCGTATTTTGGAGGAAGAAGGGGTGTCACTCTTATTCTTGGTCCTATTTTCTACTTTATTGCCTATTTTCTCCAATGCTTCAGTCTCTGACCCTATGAGAAATTCCTTCAATTTGATCCCTTTGCTTTCCAACTGTATGTTTGTATTGGCCAGGATCAGCTGAAATCTTTTCCTTATGGAAGTTTCCTCTTTAACTGACCATTTCACCTCTGGAAGAGGTGATACTTCAACATTCTCAATGTTATATTTGGGATCTAGAACATCCCCATCATCTTCCATTCCATCTGGAATATCAGCAAGGCCCAGCTCTTCTATCTGACTCAAATGAAGTCTGCAGTGGTCTAACTTCCTGATCTCATTTTGTGTTATGAGATCAGCCCACATATCTTCCACCATAGGCACATGGAAAGTTGACTTCCTTTTGATTTTGTCTTGTACTCTCCTGAAGTCAAAACGGTCCCTTTTCTTGAAATTTTTCATGGTGACCAACTGCAATTCATAATCAACTATTTTTGCCTTGTTAGCTGACTGAACTGAATACCTTCCAATTTCCATAGGAAACTTTATCCTTGACTTCTTCAGTTCCATTTGTTTATTATGTACCATAATCAGCTGCCTACATAATTCCATGAGGACAATACGGTCACTGGGATATCGTGGAAGAATATAAGGGTAGCCAAGATAATACCCTACTCTGAGATATGTGAAAGTGGGGAATTGTAAGAACAAGCAACCAAAATAATTCACAACTTCCCAAGCTTCATTTGAAACCCTCTTCTAAATAAGTTCATTGTCCCATAAGCACATGAATACTGAAAAGAAAGCATCATTCACCCTTTAGAAATGATGGATTGATCCATTCAGAGTAATTTGAGGATAATACTCATACACAGGAACCAATCTCCTGTCACCCACTTGAGTCAGACTAGGAAAGCTCCTCATGCTAGCAGCAGTAGAGACTAGATATGAGGTCATATAGAAATTGAATGTTATGTTGACCCTCACCAATTGTTCATGCAATGCATTAGTGATCTACTCTCCCTAGAATATTCTCTGTGTGCCCCAAAGAATCACCTTGATGTATGTGTACATCCATTCTTGAAACTTGGAGGAAGAAGGGAGTCCTCTAATACAACTCAAAAGAGTGATCCTTTGGCCATCTGGTTAGATTACTTCGAGGAATTTTCAACCATTTATTATTTATGTACCTCCTCACTGCTTCCACATCTATATCATAGTCTTTTTTCCCTTGAGCAAAATCAATCTGTCCAATGTTTACAATAGGTGGACACATGAAGATTTTATCAAGGAATTCTGCATCCAACCTCATGATCACATTCCCTTGGGAATCTGTCACAACCCTAGTGTCCCTGTTGTAATGGCTAGTCACCTGAAGAAAGAACTCAAGGTTATGGGCAGAAACTGGAAATGAGGCAACCAAGTGAATGTTGTTGTCAATGATCTTTTGCATGTGTCTAGAAGGGTTTGTCTGTTTAGTTCTGTCCACAAATTCTACCATATCCACATGTCCTATTTCTATATCTCTGATTTCATCAATATTTGATTGTACTGAAGTCACCGGGAAGACACCTTGGTACTTGTACTTCATGATTTTAGCTTTGGATGGAGACGGCTCCGATATCATCTCTGGAGAGAAATCTGGAAGAGATATCTACCATGGACGCTTGTTGAGAATTGCAAAAGGCCATGATCTCACAGTTAGGGAAAAAATGGATAAATTAGGAAACTACGTTTCGATGATCATGATCACAAGGATGAGCTTGAAAGGGCTAAAGCATGCGCAAGTCAAAAAATTGAGCGAAAGCAGGCTAAAGGCATCATTTGCAGGAATTTCGCAGTGTTAGGAATTTTTTGCAGAAATTCATGCATGGGCGGTCAAAATGACCTCTCCTACATGTGGGAAGGTTTACCTCATGTCAGGGCAGCGAAAAGGCCTGCCCCTGCATGAGGGAAAAATGAGATTTTCATGTATGGGCAGAAAAAAGGCCCACCTTGACATGTGGGAAAAAATTGCAAGTCTTGAGGTACATGTAAGAGCGGTTGAAAGGACCGTCGGTGCAAGTTTGAATGAAAGGGTTTGCTGTATTGTCAGTCAAATCGACCACTACTGCAGGTATCTTCACAAACTCCAAATTATGTGTATGAGCAGGAGTTTCAACTGTTTTTGCATGTTAGGAAGTAAATGGTTGTGTAATGGCGGCAGATTTAACCACCATTACATGTGAAGCTAACAATACAAAGCCCATGTAGGGACGGTGGAAGATGCCACTCATACATGGGTTATCAACATGAAACAAAGGAAATGTGAAGGTAGCAATTCCTGCCACCCTCTCATTTAAAAAGCAAAACACTGCAAGAACCCTAAGTTTTTAATGGACGAAAATGCGACAACACGTTCTAACAATGCACAATACCTAAATAAAAAACTAGGGTTTTAAACAAAAATAAGAAAAGAAAATACATCGCCATATTTAAACCACACATTCAATTCATACTAAAAACCCTAGCATATTGAAGAACAAACAAAAATAAGACAAAATTACAATGACCTACCTGGTCTAGTGAAGAAATCACGATCGAGTAGATCCAGAATCTCTGTGAGTTTTGTGAAAAGATCTGGCGTGAAAGATATTTTAATCTCATTTAGAGGTTTCTAATATGAGTAATAAACAAATTAGAATGAGATAGAATACTTTAAAAGGCTTGAGGATCGTGCATTAAACATGGCATGAGTGTCATTAATGCATACTACGAGTTATCAATCTTGCAGGATCTGTTCAGGCGATAAAAAATGCTGACACTACATGCGATTAGAGGGATGTTGGAGCAGCAAAAAATGCTGACACTGCATGCGACGTCAGACTTTAAATGACATGCTCCAGTGGTAATTTCAACCGCTATTACATGTGAAAAAGAAACAAGAAACGTGCACACACGGCGGAATTTACCGCTGGTGCATGTTTATAAAAAACAAGATAGATAGAACATGTAGAGGCGGGAATTTTAGCTGAGCTTACACATTTAACAACAATGCACATGCAAGATCGGTAAATTTTGCCGCTATTGCATGTGAAGACAAATTTTTCTAACACCCTCAAAATAGTCAAAATTGATATTTTGACAAGCTTACGACCTAGTCAACTTTTATGGTTTTCTAGAAATCAACCTAAGGGAATGTCGTAAACCATTTCAATGATGTTAGAGGACTTTGCATGAGGCCAAGAGTACTTGTCTTGATTTGTAAACTTAGAGTGTAGACTAAGAAACAGATAAGTTTCGTAGGGGTTGTCTACAAAAATGAGATTAACTGATTTTGAGAACAACAGCTGGCTCTAACTGGGGAACTTCCATCGATCAAACTTTGAAATGATCGAAGGGAGAATAATCCAGTCTCTAAGTGCCTTTCTCCATGCCATTGGGCCATAGAGTCAAGCTACCAAAAAGAAAAAGACACAAAAGACTAAACAAAAATGAAAAATAAAAACACAAAAATTTACAAATGTACAAATGAACTTATCTTATACTTCAAATGTTGAAGTGTTTCAGATGTTGTCCACTATGAGGTAGTAAGAATGGTGTTCCATTTAGATACTCCAGCAAGAAGCTATTTTCACCACAAAGTTGATGAATGATGAACGGGCCTCTCCATAGGGAATCAAACTTGCCATAACAAGATTTGATCTCCAATTTGAAACTCACGAGCCCTTGCTTTCTTGTCAAAGAGTTTCTTCACCTGACTTTGATGTTTAGCAATATGGTCTACTACCATAGCTCACTGCTCTTCAAGTTCAGTTAGGTACATGATTCTTTTGTCAATAGAACTTTCAAAAGTTCTATCTTCTACTGCCTTTACCAACTTTAATGCTGGCAACTCCAAAGTAATAGGTATCTCTGCATTCAGACCATACAGAAGATGAAATGGTGACATACCTATCGCCCTTTTGGGGGTAATCCTATCTTCCCATAAAGCATCAAACAACGCTGTATACCAAGTTCTCTGATTATCTTCCACCAGTTTCCTAATAATAGTAACCAGATTTTTGTTACTTGATTCCACCTGACCATTTCCTTGCAGATAATAGTTTGAAGAGTGGGAAAGAATGATCCCATGTTCATAGAAAAAGCCAGTAATCTCATTGGAAGAGAAACAAGTAGCATTATCTGCTACAACTTTGTTTGGGACTCCAAACTGGGAAATAATATTTTCCTTAAGGAAATTACACACCACTTCAAAAGTAGCATGTTTCATTGGGATGGATTCCACCCACTTGGTAAAATAATCAGTCGCAGTGAGAACAAAGTTGTGTCCCGCACTTGACGGTGGATTCACAACACCAATGAAGTCGATGCCCCATTACTAAAAAGGTTCTTCAATCACAACTGGCTTGAGAGGTAGTGTGGCTAACTAAGGCTTTCCAACAAATTGTTGACACAACTCACACCTACATACCCAATTGTACACATCCTGAAATAGTGTGGGCCAATAGTACCTAGCTCGCAGAATCTTATGAGCCGTCACAAGTGTAGAAAAATGTCCTCCACAAGCTAAATTTTGAAAAGACTCCAGAAGTCTATTTTGTTGTGCTTTATCCACACAACGGAGAAAAACTCCATCAAGGCTCCTTTTGTACAAACCATTATCCCATAGGACATAGTTAGAAGCCTTCAATTTGACAGTCCTTTTCTCCTTATAGGATAGATGAGAAGGACACTCACCATAGGTAAGAAAATGAGCAATATTTGAATACCACTCATCAATAGTAGTGACAAAAAGAACAGTCGGCATATCCTCAACTTTTTCTTCTTCATCCCCTGTCTCTTTTGGTACATTGTCAGCAATCAATTGACACAAACCTCTTCCACGCACAAGCTTGGTAGGTTTGATATCAAGATCAAACTCTTGGATTTTAGCAATCCAATTACCTCTTTTGGTTTCGAACTCCTGTTGAGTCAAAATTGACTTAACTGTTGTATCAGGCACCAAAACAATAGTATGTGAATTCAGAATATAGAACTGAAAATGCTTTATTTCCTTGACCATGGCATAAGCATGTTTCTCCATATTTGAATATTTGAATTCATGAGCCTTCAGAGGACAACTCATAAATGAAATGGGAGATTCCACACCTTCTTCATTCAGTTGAACAAGAATGGCTGAAAGTGTATGCTCAGAAGCATAACTGTATACTATGAAATCCTTGGTATAATCAAGACAAACCAGAACCAGAGCATGAGCTATGGCCCTCTTGATGTCCTCAAATGCTACTTTACCTTCCGCACTCCAATGGAAAGTAGCTTTACCCTTCATCATGTTGACAATGTGATGGGTTTTCTCTGTGAATTCCAGAATGAACCTCCGCAGAAAATTCACCTTTCTAAAGAAAGAGTGAACTGCAGTCTTACTAGCAGGAAAAGTAAGACTTTGGATGGACTTGACTCTTTCTGAATCAATTTTAGTGCCTTCTCGGGATACAATGTGACCAAGAAGTTTACCTTCTGTAACCTTGAAAACTAATTTCTTAGGGTTGAGAGAGATACCATTTTGTCGACATCTTTCTAGCACCTGTCGCAAATGATACACATGATCATGATGTTGTTTGGAGAAAATAGTCAAGTCATCAAGATAAACCACAATGAACTTCCCCATCTCATCTCTGAAGGCAAGGTCCATTGCTCTCTAGAACATGGCGCCAGCATCGATCAAACCAAAAGGCATCCTGCGATATGCAAATGTACCCCAAGGTGTTGTGAAAGTAGTCTTGTACTGATCTACTTCATTGACCTCTACTTGATTATATCCTGAAAAACCATCCAGCATAGACATCATTTCTGAACCAGTTACAGTTTGCAACACTTGGTCCATAATGGGTAAGGGGTAGTTATCCTTTAGAGAAGACTGGTTGAGATTCCTAAAATCAATGCAAATACGGATTTCTCCGTTCTTCTTTCTTACAGGAATAATATTCGTGATCCAGGTGGAATGATGAATAGGGAAGATTATTCTCACATTCAACATTTTCTGAATCTCAGAAAGGATAGTACCTGATATTTTGGGATTGTATTGCCTTTGTTTCTGCTTGTGAGGCATTGACCTAACTTTGAGAGGAATTTCATGCTAAATCTCCTTAGGCCTGAAGGACTTTAGATCATCATAAGAATATGCCAAGACATCAATGTAATGGCGAAGGAGTGTAGTGAACTTGAATTTCTCATCGGCAGTGCAACACTTCCCAATGTTGACCATTTTGGGATTTGCCTTAGAACTCAAATTTACTTGCTCAAATTCCATAGAGGAACTTGAATCAAGTTGTTGTTTAATATATCTGTCATGCTTATCAAATAGCTTTTCCAAGGAAACCAAACCTTTTGGAATCTTATTCCCTTTTAGTTGAAGAAACTCTTCACCAGTTTATGAATCTATTTCAGAAATGTATTCCTGTGCTGGAGATTCACTACCTTCAAAATAGAGCTCATCAAAGCTATCTATCTTTTCCAAGAAAGCTATGATTTGATTATCACCATTGAACACCTGCCAATGGTCAGCATTATCTGGTACACTTGGTTGGAAGACCAGCTCAATTATGTACTTGTTACATTTGAAGTCTTTATGAGGAACCATGAGGGTGGCGGAGACAGCTAATGAATCTGCATGATCATTAAACTCTCTAGGCACCGCAAAGATATTAAAAGCATCAAAACTTTCTATGCAATCCCATACACAATTGCGATAGTGTCTCAACCTTTCATTTTTGGTCTGATACAAATTTCTCACTTGGCAAACAAATAACTTGGCATCTCCTTGAGCATGAAGATTTTTGACACCTTTAGCATGAGCGGCCTCCAATCCGAGTAACAATGAATCGTATTCAGCAGTGTTATTGGTATTGTCAAATTGTAGTTTGTATGAGAAAGGAAAGATATCACCTTGTGGAGATATCAAAACAACTCCGGCTCCAGAACTAGTAGAGGAACAACTGCCATCAAATTCTAAAACCCAAATCTCATTAGAATTTGTTTTTTTGGAATTTCTTTGACCAAAAGATTCTTCTTCATCAATGAGGGAAGAATCTGGCATTACTATACCTTCATCTACACTTTCATCTAAATACTCTTCTAATTCTCCATCTGAATTGTCTGAGCTCTCATCTGATGAACTAGAAGTATCTTTAGTAGACAAGAAATAATTACCCATTCCCGAGGACTCAAACAAAATTTGGGCTTTGGGATTTGCCGTTTGGGTAACAATATATTTTGCTTCTTTCTTAGGAAGCAACTTTTGCATGATGCCTTTAATAGGTATCCTTGCTTCAGATAGGTCCATATTTAGTTCCCCACCCACATCTTTAGAAAAATTACACCCGAGCAAGATGCCATAAGAGGCTGGAACATTAGGCACTAGGATGGTCATCTTAATCCTCTTGTTTGGAAAGGCCGCAAATGCAAATTGGGCATCTTTGATTTGGGCCAACAATGGTACTTGCTTATTTTCCATGGAGAAACATCTCCCAAAGGTCTTGGTTAGAGTGAGACCAAGGGCATCTACCACTTTGGCAAGCATAACATTATCAGAGGCCCCAGAATCTATTATGCAATTGCTCAACTTATGACCATTTACCAATAGGGAAACATAGAAAGGTTCTATTTTTTCGGAGGCAACAAGGGGAGTAGTGACAAGATTATTTTGGGTGGATTTGTTCTTTGAGGAATCATGGGCAACTTTTGGAAAATCTTGTCTTGTAGGGGTAGTCTTGTTTTTGATGTATTTAGCCAACCTATCAAACTGTTCGGGATTAGCTTGTAATAATCAACCTCAGACATTTGGATTTTGGTCTTCCTAGCATGATCTATTATATCAAATAGGTGAAATGAACTAGAGACAGAGGAAGGAAATCCATCATTTTGAGTTTTATTAGGGGTAGTACTAGTCTGAGGGATAGAAGTAGAAGATAGAGGATTGTTAGATGTACTTACTTGCTTATTGCCCACCGGGTCCTTCAATTGAAAAGGCAACGGAGTTTCCCATTTGGCAATTGAGATCATTAGCTGAGGTTCCTCTCTTGCCTTTCCTTTATCAACTTTCTGATTTGGCTAATTTTGGGACCTAGTAAAAATAGCATATGCTCCATCATACACTTCCCCTTCTCTTTCCGCTTGATCTTGGTAATTCAGAAAACCAATAGTAGAGTCACTAGCTAACTCTTCTTCTCCTTCTGTGAAGAGGTTAGCATTATTCTCCTAATCCAAATAAGGTTGGTAGGAATTATCATTTTCGGCTTCATAATAGCCAACTACTGAGTTGACCAGTGCTGCTTAAATGGTGAGCTTCCCCTGAGTAGGAGGAAGACGGTTTGGTTGCCCTTGATTTCTAGCAATGTTGCTTTGGTATGAATGATTAGGAAATGTTCTCCTTGGTATATCCCTATAGGAAGGAGAGGACATACCTTGAGACATTTGTTTCTTCAGAGCTAACAATTCATTTGCTAGCTTTTGCACCATAGGATCCGTGGTGCTCGTGGAAGAATTATTAGCATAAGAAGGACCTCTATTCTTGTTAGAATCTCTTCTGATCTTACCTGCAAGGATAAGATCATCTTCCACTTCCGTAGCCAAAATTTGGGCTGCAGGAAGATCAACAGGACTAGCCTGTCTGAGCAGAAAGCTTACCTTAGGAAGTTGAGTATTGATGAAAAAGCATTTGAGATTCTTCGTCGTTGGTTGAGTGGTTGTAGGAATCCTATTTCTTAGCTTATTGAACTTAGCGATGAAGTCTCGCATGGGTTCATGAGGCTCTTTCTTCATTTGTGTGAGCTGAGCCAATAAGGCATGTGCATCTTCTGCAGGTTTGAACCTAGCCTCAAACTTGGTCTTGAGGGAGTTCCAATTGGTTATAGTCTGAGCTTGAAGATGGTAAAACCAATCTGCAGCAACACCTTGCCATATTTCCACAAAAAGTCTTACTGCTACATATTCATGCTTGACACCTATTGCACCACAAGCTATACAGAAAGCTGCAATGTGTTCATCTTGGTGGACTTTCCCATCACCATAGAACTTAGGAAAATTCTTCCTCAAACTACGAAGTAGTTCATGCAATGGTGGAGTTAAATTCAAAGGACCAAAAGTGTTACCCCAAGGGCCTTGAGCTGCCATGGTGCACTGATTAAAGGGTGGGATAACAAACCTCTATGGAGTATGAATAGACAAAACTCTACTAGTACTAGAACTAGAAGCTTCACCTGGTATTGGAGACCTGGCGTTGGTAGGAGGAAAAATACTAGTTCGCTGAAGTCGAGGTCATGGAGGCAAAAGACCAAAATTATTTTGTTGCATCAACTCAAATACAGGATCAATAATACCTTATGTTCTCTTGCTTCTTGTATACCGTGAATCTGCCAGAATGTAGTGTACTCAACAAAATTTTGAAAAATCTTGAAACAATGGAAAAGAACTGTAATGCTTCAACTCAGAGTGTGAGGCTTCAAGTTGCACATTCCTTCCCTAGTAGAGTCACCAAAAACTATTGGGTGAATATTTTGTCTTCAACTAACTAAAGGCAAAATGGTTATATCAACCACAGTGTAATGAGATAAATCTCTCTTCTCAGCAAGGGGAGGTTCCCTATCAACTATCACAAACTTATTTAAACTAAATACTTAGGGGTGAGACCATATCATCCATTTCTTTTTTTTCAGAAATGATGTTTACAAAATGAAAGAGCACTTTCTTAATACAAATTTAAATAACCAAGAAACCCACGAGAGCACAAAGTCTATCATTGCTCCTTTTACTGATTTATAATTTAGAAATAAGTAGGATAAGATGCAGCTCAAAGTCTTCACCGAATGCTACGATAAAACATATGATCACAAAAGATAATAGTAGCTCAAAGTCTTTCCAATATCTTTTACTTCAAAACACAAAATCACAAACTAAATATAATTGTTGTAGCACAAAGTCTCCACAATCAGCTTTAGAACATCTCCTAGATTATTCACACTCACACTACAATTTGATCAAGTAGATAAGATAGTATTAGGAAAAGGACATAAGAACAATTTCCAATACGTCACAAGTTATTCCAACACAAATATTGAATGATCACTTGCTTTTCTATTCACTTGATAAAATTTGATTTACAATTTGAACACAAAGTCTCAAAATGCTCTTCAATTTGGTAGAGTTTTGCTTCAATAACTAAAAAATAATATTTACAATGGGGGTCCTCTTTATTTATAAGAGAAACAGAGAGCAAAAATAGGAAAATCCTAACTACTTTGACTTATTCAAACAGAAGAGTCCTATTTGACTTAGGACTTCCTTTGCCTCACATGTACTTACATTTTGGAAAATTACATATGAATATGTCCACAACAAAATTCAAATTACATATATAAAAATAAAGTAAACTAAGGTATCAAAAAGAACTTCAGCTTACTCCATCATTCTTCTTTAGAAAGTTCTGATACATGGCCTGTATAGCTACCATTTCACATGCATCTAGTTTAGTTGTATTTTCTGAGATAGTGCAGGCCCAAAGAATTGCATCTTTTACTGCCTTTAATGCCTTTTCATGTTTGTCGAGGTTATCCTTCACGTTCTCAAAAGTCAAATGTTAATCATAGAGGTTGTCCATGGAAAGTACTGAGGGTACTTCATCTTCAAATTTATGTTGAACCATCTTCTCGAAGGAGCTTATCATTTCATCTGCTGAAAGGAACTTATGATCTTCACCTGTGAGGGTACATGGGAGTTCTTCCAACCTGTGTAGAAGTGTGACATCGTTGTCTTCACTAGTTTCATGAGCTTGACATAAATCCTCAATTAAGACTTTTATTATATGGATGCGATGAACCAGAGACTCCTTAGTCTTAAGATATGATTCCCTATTTGCAATGACACCGATGGTGATCATATTCTTTATCTTAATCTTTTTCATCTCTATCAATTCCTCCAAGCTCTCTTCCTGATCCTGTAGTTCTTGGGAGAGTAAGTCAACCATGTTATCAAGCTCAGCTTTGGCTTTATCCATCTTTTCTTTCCTTTCTATAGTAGTCTTCAGTAGAATTCACCCTTGATCTATCAAATGTTCCACAATATCTCCTGCCACCCTTCCTCTGGCCTGAGCTTTTACAACCTTTTAGATTAGAGGATCTTCCACAGTCACTGCCATGGGTTCCACAATTTCAGATGACTTTACTATTTTTTGAAGAATAACAGCAAGTTGTTCAGCCTTAGATTTATACTATTCTTTCTCTTTTTTGACTTCATCATATTTTTTGAGCAAGGTGCTTGCAGTAGTTTGAAAATCTTCTTTTATGCCTTCATGAGTTAGCTTACCTAACTCAACCCTTGAAATGACATAATTATTCATGTCAAAATTGTCAATAGTAGCATCTTCTGGTGGCTTAGCAATCTCCGCATATCGGATTCCTTTCTAATTGATAAGCCTAGAAATAGTCTTAGGCTTTTTCTTCAAAGTCTTTGATTTCTAAGGCAACAGCTTCTCTATATCAATTTCATCTGGCGAAAGAGCTTGCTTCTTTCTCTTGGGAGTATATGCAAACAACCATGGAGGGTGCATAGAAGCACTAATAATCAGAGATGAGTCCACTACTTATTTTGCCGGATCCATAGTTACAGCTGTTATGGTCACAATAGGACTGGTGTTGGTAAAAACTACACCTGTATCAACAACCTTCTTTGAACCATCCAGAAGATTTTCTACAACAGATTGTTCACCAATGTCAAAAGATGGAGAAGATAAACTTGGTATAGAACCGGAAGAATCAAACACAATCCCAAAACTGGTTCTTCTAGAAGTAGGGGTATTATTAGAAGAAACAATGAAAATAGGTGAAAGACGAACACTTGAAACTACTAGAAAGCTACCAGAAACAGGAGCATGAGGAAGGGGTGTAGAAACTTGTGATTCAGTGGGAAGATCTTTCTTAGGGGATTGATGTGGATCACCAAGTTGTTCCTTTTCTACATCCTCATCCTTGCCTTGTTTAGTTTCATCATCCTCATCAGATTTATTAGACACTTCTGTTTGTTGGGCATCCTTAGATTTCTGAATATTTTGCTTTTCAGTCTCAACATCTTCAACCTCCATTTTCTCAACATTTGTATCTTCAGCACCTGATTTAGTGACATTGGAGGTTTCTGCAACTTCTTTCTTCTTCCCTCCCTTGGATACAAACTTAATTTTTGGTTTTCATATTTTGGAGGAAGAAGGGGTGTCACTCTTATTCTTGGTCCTATTTTCTACTTTCTTACCTATTTGCTCCTGTTCTTTAGTCTCTGACCCTGTGAGAAATTCCTTCAATTTGATCCCTTTGCTTTCCAACCATATGTTTGTATTGGCCAGGATCGGCTGAAATCTTTTCCTTATGGAAGTTTCCTCTTTAACTGACCATTTCACCTCTGGAAGAGGTGATACTTCAACATTCTTAGTGTTATATTTGGGATCTAGAACATCCCCATCATCTTCCATTCCATCTGGAATATCAGTGAGGCCCAGCTCTTCTATCTGACTCAAATGAAGTCTGCAATAGTCTAACTTCCTGATCTCATTTTGTGTCCTAAGATCAGCCCATATATCTTCCACCATAGGCACATGGAAAGTTGACTTCCTTTTGATTTTGTCTTGTACTCTCCTGAAGTCAAAATGGTCCCTTTTCTTGAAAGTTTTCATGGTGACCAACTGCAATTCAGAATCAACTATTTTTGCATTGTTAGCTGACTGAACTGAATACCTTCCAATTTCCATAGGAAACTTTATCCCTGACTTCTTCAGCTCCATTTGTTTATTATGTACCAAAATCAACTGCCTACATAATTCCATGAGGACAATACGGTCACTGGGATATCGTGGAAGAATATAAGGGAAGCCAGGATAATACCCTACTCTGAGATATGTGAAAGTGGGGAATTGTAAGAACAAGCAACCAAAAGAATTCACAACTTCCAAGGCTTCATCTGAAACCCTCTTCTGAACAAGTTCATTGTCCCATAAGCACATGAATACTGAAAAGAAAGCATCATTCACCCTTCGAAAATGATGGATTGATCCCTTCAGAGTAATTTGAGGATAATACTCATACACAGGAACCAATTTCCTTTCACCCACCTGAGTCAGATCAGGAAAGCTCCTCATGCTAGCAGCAACATAGACTAGATATGAGGTCATATAGAATTTGAATGTTGTGTTGACCCTCACTAATTGTTCTTGCAATGCATTACTAATCTTCTCTCCCCAGAATATTCTCTGTGTGCCCTAAAGAATCACCTTGATGTATGTGTACATCCATTCTTGAAACTTGGAGGAAGAAAGGAGTCCTCTGATACAACTCAAAAGAGTGATCAAATCATAAACTTCCTCTACAAAGTCACTCCTAGGGAGATCCTTGGGCCATCTGGTCAGATTACTTCGAGGAATTTTCAACTATTTATTATTTATGTACCTCGTTGCTGCTTCCACATCTGTATCATAGTCTTTTTGCCCTTGAGCAAAATCAATCTGTCTAATGTTTACAATAGGTGGACACATGAAGATTTTATCAAGGAATTCTGCATCCAGCCTCATGATCACATTCCCTTGGGAATCTGTCACAACCCTAGTGTCCCTGTTGTAATGGTTAGCCACCTGAAGAAAGAACTCAGAGTTATGGGCAGAAACTAGAAATGAGGCAACCAAGTGAATGTTGCTATCAATGATCTTTTGCATGTGTTTGGAAGGGTTTGTCTATTTAGTTCTGGCCACAAATTCTACCATATCCACATGTCCTATTTCTGTATCTCTGATTTCATCAATATTTGACTGTATTGAAGTCACCGAGAAGACACCTTGGTACTTGTACTTCATGATTTTAGCTTTGGATGGAGACGGCTCCGACATCATCTCTAGAGAGAAATCTGGAAGAGATATCTACCACAGACGCTTGTTGAGAAATGCAAAAGGCCATGATATCGTAGTTAGGGAAAAAATGGATAAACTGGGAAACTGCGTTTCTATGATCACAATCACAAGGATGAGCTTGAAAGGGCTAAAGTGTGTGCAAGTCAAAAAATTAAGTGAAAGCAAGCTAAAGGCATCATTTGCAGGAATTTCCTAGTGTTAGGAAATTTTTGTAGAAATTCATGCACGGGCAGTCAAAATGACCGCTCCTACATGTGGGAAGGTTTACCTCATGTCAGGGTGGCAAAAAGGCTTGCCCTTGCATGAGGGAAAAATGAGATTTTCATGTATGGGTGGCAAAAAGGCCCACCCTTACATGTGGGAAAAATTTGCAAGTCTTGAGGCACATGTAAGAGCGGTTGAAAGGACCGCCGGTGCAAGTTTGAATGAAAGGGTTTGCTCTATTGTCGGTCAAATTGACCTCTACTGCAGGTATCTTCACAAACTCTAGATTATGTGTATGAGTAGGAGTTTCAGCTACTTCTACATGTTAGGAAGTAAATAGTTGTGTAATGGTGGCGGCTTTAACCGCCATTACATGTGAAGCTAACAATACAAGGCCCATGTAGGGGCAGTGGAAAATGCCATTCATACATGGGTTTTCAACATGAAACAAAGGAAATGTGAAGGGGGTAGTTCCTACCGCCCTCTCATTTAAAATGCAAAACACTGGCCAAGAACCTTAAATTTTTAATGGACGAAAATGTGATGACACGTTCTAACAATGCAAAATACCTAAATGAAAAACAAGGGTTTTAAACAGAAATAAGAAAAGAAAATACGCTGCCACATTTAAACCACGCATTCGATTCATACTAAAAACCCTAGCATATTAAAGAACAAATGAAAATAAGACAAAAATTACAATGACCTACCTGGTCTAGTGAAGAAATCACGATCGAGTAGATCCAGAATCTCCACGAGTTTTGTGAAAAGATCTGGCATGAAAGATATTTTAATCTCATTTAGAGGTTTCTAATATGAGTAATAAACAAATTAGAATGAGATAGAATACTTTAAAAGGCTCGAGGATCATGCATTAAACATGGCATGAGTGCCATTAATGCATACTATGAGTTATCGATCTTGCGGGATCTGTTCAGGCGGTAAAAAAGCTGTCACTACATGCAATTAGGGGGGTGTCAGAGCGGTAAAAAATGCTGACACTGTATGCAATGTTAGACTTTAAATGACATGCTCCAGTGACAATTTCAACTACTATTACTTGTGAAAAAGAAACAAGAAATGTGCACGGGTGGCAGAATTTACTGCTCATGCATGTTTATAAAAAACAAGACAGATAGAACATGTAGAGGTGGGAATTTCGGCTGACCTTACACATTTAACAACAATGCACATGCAAGAGCGGTAAATTTTGCCGCTATTGCATGTGAAGACAAATTTTTGTAACACCCTCAAAATAGTCAAAATTGATATTTTGACAAGCTTACGACCTAGTCAACTTTCACAGTTTTTGAGAAATCAACCTAAGGGAATGTCATAAACCATTTCAATGATGTAAGAGGACTTCGTACGAGGCCAAGAGTACTTGTCTCGATTTGCGAAATTACAGTGTAGACTATGAAATGGACAAGTTTCATAGGGGTTGTCTACAAAAACGAGCTTAGTTGATTTTGAGAACAACAAACTCTTAGATGCTAGGGCAGTCATTTTGACTGACTTGACATCTAAGTCTTATTTTTTCTGATATGTACTGATGGATAGATTATCCGCTTTTACATAAAATAGAACTTGCATTTTACCATCATGCAATGTCTAGTAAAACAACCGCCTCTACATCAAACTTGGTTTTTCCCCACATGCAATGGCGGTCATTTTGACCGACCTTGCATGCTAATGATATACTCACATGGAGGAGCAGTCATTTTGACCGCTCGTGCATATCTTCCTCCAAAATTTCCTAACACTAGGAAATTCTTTAAAATGATGTCTTTGGCCTACTTTCGCCCATTTCCTTGACTTGTGCGCTCTATAGCCCTTTCAAGCATGATCCAATGTTATTGATCATCAGTTCGCAGTAACCCTAATTTCCCAAATTTTCCCCTAACTGCGAGATCATGAACTTTTGCAGTTTTTGCAAGCAACGGTTGAAAATCACAAGTTTCTTCCTACAGAAGAGATGGTTGATGCCTTTGAAAAGATGATCCAGAAGAACTTTGAAAATGAATGATTTTCAATTGCTATGATGGATAAACTCCAAGATTATCAATCAACCTGTTGACTTTTTCCCAGACTGGATGCTTATTCCCAGATTTCCCTACAAGGTAGCCATCAGTGATCAACAGGATCTCTGGGCCAGGGGGTCAACAATGTAGGAGATAGACTCTATATTTTATCTCCTCTTCTTCTTCAGGCTCTGCAAGACCTAGGGGGGTATTCCCTACTCAACATCCATGAGGATATGCATGCAAGGCTGGGATGTTGACAGAAAGCAGATGAGTCCTCCTGTAAGCAGACCAAAACTGAAAGATAAGAGCAAAGGGGCTAGCTTTGGGCCTATTTGCAGTTGTAGACAGAGGACTGAGGTTCCTAAAACTAACTCTAATGTCCTAATGGTTGTTTTAGATTTTGATTTGGATTTTAAGCTTGGATGCAAAGCTGGATATGGTTATAACACAAAACAAAGCATGATTGGTGCCTATCCAGGGCCTGGAGTCAGTAGACATACACCTGTGAATGATCAGCATGAACAGCTAAAACTGGATTTCAAGGGGATATATGTGATACCTGCCTTACAGGTATCTCCCAATACAAAGTGTTAGGTTATCTCTACTTATGGTATCCCTACTGCAGTATACTCTTCCCAATGTTCAACCTGAAAACAGTTTAATCTACCCCTTGAGCAGAAGTTAAAAGATCAGACATTCAACACAGGAATTCTATGCTCTAGAATCTAAACATTACCAAACATCCAGATTCAGAAGAAGAATACATGCAATACTGGAGACAGAATTAACACAACACATGCTAAACAACATTTCTCATATAAGTTTAATCATGAAATCAATGGGTTCATGCCAAAAACATACAACAAGAGATACATAAACTCACAGGTAAGCTGTACAGAGCAACCAGATCAGCTTGTTATGCATTACAGAGCCAAAATCTTCAACTTTCAACAACCCTTCAAATGAGCAACACAACCTGCTTATAACAGCCAGGTAGGTGTTCAGCAATTAATTACATGGTTGACCAAAATCCCGCCAGATACACAGTACCAAGAAGATGGCGCTCAAACACAACCGGATTGGCGCCCAAACTTGAATGCAGCAGGTAGGGGAGGAGACAGGAAGATTTCTCGAGCCCTGCGCCACTATCCGCTGATGTACACCCTCAATCGGGTACAGGATCCATCCACGCCATCGCCCATACCTCTGCAACAATCGCCATTAATGGCGCACCAACCCGCGGCCTTGGGAAGAACATCAGTTCTGCATCGCAAGCATTTCCCGCTGAGATTCATCATCATGATATTTGAAAATGCAGGATATCAATTATCCCACATGCACCCCGCGATGACCTCAATAACACTTTATATACTAGGTCATGAGCATATATCATGTCGGTGCTTTTGCTCCTGACGACACTAGTATAAGACTTCATCATCATCATCTTCCAGCAGCATGATATCCTGTTGTTCGAAATATCACCCTGACGTCATCATGATATTTGAAATATAACCTGCATGATAATCGGCACAACCTGATCCATCAGAGGAACATCCTCCTGCTGAGCTTATAACAAAAGTCTGGCTGATGAACATCCTGATGACGTCATCATCATATCCTGCTGACGTCATCATCATGTTTGCCTACTGCGCACCTCCTCATATCCGGATGACATCATCATCATGTTTGCAAATATCAGGAGGTCTCTTCAAGATGATCAGTGTTAGAAATATGACCCCCGCCGGGACCTTGATGACGTCATCATCATATTAACATCATCATGATATTCGGAAGACAACCGGATATTTGGAAATATCCTCCTGATGCACAAATATCAGGTTGCACTGTAGCTCCACTATAAGATTGGGGCGATAACTGAATATGATGATGATGCTTGAAAAGATCACCCCCAGTAGATAATGCGCGAAGCCAGCAGGCGGATATCTCCTTGATATCAGCATCATCATGATGCTGGAACAAACATATATCCGGGTGATATGAAAATATCACCCCCTCCTTCGGAAATATCATGATGCAGATAGGCAGAGAAAAAGATATCACCCTGATATAAGGATGACGTCAGCATCATCAGGACGACAAAACAACGAACAAGAAGTAATACAACGTCATCAGGATGATATTGACTAAGATCATCCTGACGTTCAAAATATGATGACCCTAGTGAATATCGGGTCGCACTTAGAACTCTTCAACAACATCATCAGGATGATCATAACCAAGATCACCCGATGATAAAAATATCACCCCGGCGAAATATCATGAAGGCAGAAAATATGATGACCTCCGCAAGCAGCAGGATGATAACTGGAAATATGATGATGATGACGACGACCCTTAAGAAAAAACAAGTTAGGTCGAACAACTTAGAGAATAACCCCTTCAGGATATTGGGGCAACATCATCATCATGTTTGGGCAAGGTGATATTCGGAAGATCACCGGATACTTGAAAAATCACCCCCGCAAGCAACTGAGGGCGCACTGTAGCTCATCAGCATCATCAGGGTAATAACCAAACATCACCCGATAGCGAAATATGATGATGACGATAAGAAGCCAGTCGATGAAGAACATGATGATGCAGACCATCATCGAAGACAAGATGATGATGATGACCTCCTCCTCAGGAAAATATGATGATGCAGCTGAAAAATGCTGAGGAGGTCCAACACTTAGAAAAAATGGGCAAGAAGATAAAGGCTTCAAATGAAGAAACCTCCTGATCATGACAAATCAACCCCAGGTCAAAATGAGTGCTAACAGTGGCTCCGAATGGGGACGTGCAGGTGAAAACCTGCAGCGAGAACCAGATCTCCGGGCAGACCAGACAAAAAGCCAAAAAACACGAGCTGTACAAGGCATTTACACTACATACATATTTTTACAAATGTGCACAGCAACCAGTTATTCATGCAAAATAGAACTTAAGGAATTGGCCATGCACAGGCAATTCTAGAATTTCCCCATCTAGGGCCTGGAGGAAATAAGAATCCTCCCCATGAGTATTGCAAACCTGATATGGGCCCATCCATAAGGGTTGAAATTTGCCATGTTTACCCTTTTCCTGACCTTTAGCATTCCAAATGAGCACCAGATCATTGACTTGAAACTTCCTTTTTGTAGTTCTCCTGTCAAACTGATATTTCATATCTTGTTGTCTTTTGAGATTGATCTGGTGGGCTCTCCTTCTATCTTCATCCAATTCAACCAGCTGATTCACTCTTTCTGTCATGGGATCTTCAATCTCCTCATCATTTTCCTGAATGAATCTGTAAACTGGTAGGAGATTGTTTATGGGCAGTCTAGCTGATGCACCATATACTAACTCAAAAGGTGACTTCCCAATAGCCCTTTTCACTGTCACTCTGTCAGCCCATACTGCTAAGTTCAACTTTGAGTCCCAAGCTCTCTTGTTCTTGTCCAGTATCCTCTTGACAATTTTCATGATGCTCTTATTGCTTGATTCTGCTTGACCATTTCCTTGTGGGTGATATGGTGATGTATATGACAGATTTATCCCATACCTGTTGCAAAAATCAACAAATTCACCTGATCTGAAGCACATAGCATTATCAGTGATTATCTTAAATGGTACTCCAAACCTGATGATGATGTTTTCTAGTATGAAATCTGTCACCACCTTACTTGTAGCTCTCTTAGTTGGAATGGCCTCAATCCATTTGGTAAAGTAATCAGTTGCCACCAAAATCCAACTATGTCCCCCACTTGATTTGTCTGCAATTTCCCCTATGAAGTCAATTCCCCATTGCTGGAATGGAGCATCCACAGGTACAGTTCTGAGGGGTAAAGCACCATCATATTTCAGCTTTCCCGAGAATCTCTGGCAAGGGTCACACTTCCTTACTAACCTTTGTGCATCTGAAAAGAGAGTGGGCCACCAATATCCTACCCTAAGAATTTTATGAGCTGTTGTTTGGGCAGTATAATGTCCACCACACAATCCTTTATGCATGTCAATCAAAACATTGTTAGCCATATCCTCATCCACACATCTCAGCAGCACACCATCAGGGTTTTTCCAGTACAGCTCACCTTGAACAATAACATACCTGATTGCATGTAGCTTTAGAGTCCTCTTTTGACAGTCACTGAAATGGGAAGGACAATTCAGATTTTGCAAGTAATAGATAATATCCTTGTACCATTCAGATCCTGATACATTTACACTCTCATCTTGGACTGCATTAACTTGGCATGCTTCCAAGTTTGACTGTGCCATCATCTTGGCTAATCCTTGTCCTCTTATCAACTTAGTAACTTGTATGTCTATGTTGAACTCCTGCAGTTTGTTTATCCATCTGCACCTTCTTCCAGTCACCTCCTGCTGAGTGAATATGTCTTTGACTGCTGCATGAGGTACATATGCAATTATATATGACCCTACCAAGTATGGTCTGAAACTTTTGATGGCTCTAACTAGTGCATATGCCTGTTTTTCCATAATGTCATACTTCAACTCAGAGGCCTGCAGGGACATACTGAAGAAAGTGATGGGCTGTTCAAAACCATCTTCATTTTTCTGTAACAAACATGCAGCTACAGTATGAAAGGAAGCAAATGAAAACACTTGGAATGGCCTAGAAAAATCAGGAGATTTAAGAACAGGGGCCATCTTAATTGCCTCTTTGATATTCTGAAATGATTCTGCTGCTTCCCTTTCCCAGTTGACAGTTGCATCCTTCTTCATCATCTTGGAAATGTTCCTTGTAGTTTCTGCAAAGTTGGGAACAAATCTTCTAACAGAGTTTATCTGTCCAAAGAAGGACTGAACTCCTTTCACAGTTCTTGGCATTTGAATCCTGTCAATAGCTGCCACTCTCTCTGGATCTATCCTGACTCCATCCTTGGAAACAATATGTCCCAGAAGTTTTCCTTCAACTACTCCAAAGGCACACTTCTTTGGGTTTAAAGAAATACCATATTCTAGTGCTCTTATGAAAATCTGCTCCAGATGCAAACAATGCTGCTCTTCTTTCTTTGAGTAGGCAGTCAAGTCATCCTGATATACAGCCAGGATTGAATCAATCAGCCCTGCAAAAGCAACATCCATTGCTCTTTGAAATGTAGCACCTGCATTTGTTAGTCCAAATGGCATTCTAACATACACATATGTTCCCCATGGAGTGGTAAAGGCAGTCTTATACTGTTCTGATTCCTTTACCTTTACCTGATTATATCCTGAAAATCCATCCATCATGGATAGGAGTTCACAACCAGTCACTCTCTGCAACATAGCTTCCATATTAGGCAATGGATAGTTATCCTTCAAAGAGGATACATTCAAGTTCCTGAAATCAACACAAAGCCTAATATCACCATTCTTTTTCCTGACTGGGACAAGGTTAGACACCCAAGTTGAATGTCTGATTGGCACAATTATTCCAGCTTCCCTGAGCCTTTTGAGTTCTTCTTGCATCTTGGGAGCTAAGGTAGGATTAATAGGTCTTTGCCTTTGTCTAAATGGCTTAGCTTCAGGCTTCAATGGGATCTCATGCTGGAATAAGTCTTCCCTATAAGCTTTTAGGTCCTCATATGACCAAGCAAAAACATGTTTATACTTTTTTAGTAATGCAATCAGCACACTTCTAATGTGTGGTTTGAGCTGTTTACCAATATATACCTTCTGAGGGGCCTGAGATGTCCCCAAATTTATTTCTTCTAAATCCTCCTTATTTGTGGGGGATGTCCTTGTGACCATTTTGTCTCTACTGTCAAAGGCTCTTTCCAAAGCTACTAACCCTCTAGGGATCTTATTAGTCTTCAATTGAATGATCTCTTTTCCCACAAGAGTCTCTTTTCCATCTACAGTCTCTACAAAAGCTTGGAAATCAATCTGTTGATTCTCATACTCATCTATGCAGTGCAAAAATTTCAGCAAATCCCTATCATCATTAAAAACTTGCCAACTGCATATATTTTCTGGTATGGCAGGCCTAATTTTAACTTCTACATCTGTGACACCTGACAGAGTGATGTCATCCGACCTTATTGCAACATTGGCTAAGAAATCAGCCATAACATTTTTTGACCTTTCTACCCAGCCAATTGAAAATGCATCAAATAATTCAATAGTATCCCAAACAGCATGCTTGTATTATTTCAATCTTCTATTTTTTGCAGCATACTTATTTCTGATTTGGGATACAATCAGCTTAGAATCCCCAAATACTCTTAACATCTTAATCCCATGTTTGAGAGCAATATTTAGGCCTAAGAGTAAAGCCTCATATTCTGCAATATTGTTTGTGCAATCAAACCTCAGCAAGAAAGAGAATTTGAGGAGCTTACCAGTTGGAGACAGGAAAACAACTCCAGCTCCAGAGCCTTCTTTTGCACAAGCTCCATCAAAAAACATGGTCCATAAGCCTTGCTGATCCAGCTCTTCAATGCAGACATTTTTCTTTTTGTCTTCTGTATCATCTGAGACAACCTTGAAGTTATCACAGTCAGTGTCTACAAAGCATACCTGTTCATTTGCTTCTTGGTCTTCCACTGTCTCTGATGATCTTTGCTCTCTGATTAGCTTGACATCCCTGCCATTCATTGGAATCATGGCATATGACAGGTCCAGCTGCATACTTCCACCAATTAGTGCTGCCCATCTTCTTGACAGCAACATACCATACTGTGGCTTGATGTCAACCACTGTTATATTCATTTTATATCTTTTTTCAGGAAATGCTGCCAGTTTGAAATCTACATCCTTCATGATTCCAATAACTGGTACCTCTCTGGCATCCATTGCATAACATTTTCCACATGCCTTGTCAATTTTTAATCCAGTTTGTTGCATGATAGCCAAAGGCATGACATTTGTAGATGCTCCAGAGTCAAGCATACAATTTCTAATTATTTTTCCATTTATGACCAGGGAAACATAAAATGGTTCCACCTGTGAAGGACACTTTGTCATGGTCATTCCTAAATAGACTTCAGGAGTCTCATCCTCTTCATTACACATGACATGTTTCTCACCCTGGGTCTGATCATTTTGTTTAGCTTGAAAAGGTACCCCTGAGATTAGGGATATTGTCCTATTCTTGATCTCTTCCACTTTCATGAGTTCCATAAGTGGAACAGAGACCTTTACCTGAGAGAGGATCTGGGCTATATCAAATGGAGCACAGTTTTGTACAACAGTTGTGGCTTGCTCCACAATCTTGCTTTTATCCTGAGCTGATTTAGTTTTCATTTTCATAGTTCCCTAATCATCATTCTTGTCTTGGGAACCTCTACTTTGATCTTCAGCCTGAGGGATTTTGTTTTCTGGTCCTTGAAATTCATGACCTGTTCTGTATCTAAAGTTTTGCTTATTATTCACCCACTGCCTTTTTTGTGGTTCAGTTCCTTTATGACCATGCACCAGCTGACCTGCAGAAATATCTTCTGGCTGATGTGGGCTGCCTACTTGATTTCTACCTCTGAGACTGTAGTTGCTTTTGACTTGAGCAACTGCTGCAGCTGTGAAGGCTCTAATTTCCTCATCAGAAGGTCGCTGTAGGTTACTCAGAAAATTGTGTGAGTTCTGAGCATACACATAATTATCTTCATCATCTTCATCATATGGGGACTGTTGGCAGGCCTGAATTTGATGATCTGTATTGTCATCAGCATCATAAAGAGTATATCCATTGCCTATGGACATCATGTTAACATCATCATCCTGCACATGATGTGGCTCATTGCATTCATTACAAGATGTAGCATTATCATACAAGGATTGAGCAATCATGCACTGTGACTGTGAATGTGGCATCTGACAGATTATACACCACGGAGCATCATCAGCAATATTTATAGTTTTCTTTAGAGGATCAGGAGTTTCCTTGACATGTTGAGCCCTCTGATTTGTGTTGTTACGTGGGAATACAGGCTTACCATCATGCCAATTGGTGTTATAAGGCATATCATGTAATGATGGCCTCTTTTCCTGCCTTTGATAGACTTGCCTATCAGGACCCATCCCTTTTTCACTTCTAGCTAATCTATAGCTTAGGTCCTTGACAACATTTGCCAGTTTGTCTATCTTATCTTCAGGAGCAGATGTACTACCTTGAGTGTTCTGAGGCTTGTTTGGGTTCTGCAGAATTTTTATATCATCCCTTCTATTGGTCTTGCCTGATGCTTTCCTATTGTTTTCAATATTTACTACAATTTTGAAAGCATCCCTGAGAGTGGCAGGACCTTTATCTCTCAGTCCATATGCAGTCTTTGCATCAAAGGCATTGATATACAAAATTATGCACATTGGTTCATTTGGCCTCATGTGATGTGGCAATTTGTTCAACACTTTAGTAAATCTTGCATTAAAGTCTGCAACCTGCTCATTTGACCCTTTAGTGATACTGGTGAACTCATTTACAAAAAAGCTAGGGTCAGTTTTATCACCATATTGCTCCTTGAACATCCTCTTAAAATCATCCCATGATGATATACTCCGGTCAGGCAGATTCCTGTACCATTCTCTTGCCTCATCTATTAAGGATTGCATGAATGACTTCATGAAAACATCCTCATGCTCAACCTCAAAATTATCCATGACATTTTGAAAGGCCTTTAGATGATCTTCTCCTGACACTGTGTTGTTTCCTGAAAACTTAGGCACTTGCAGCCTCAGATGCTTATCAATGGGGTTAGGATACCCAGGAATACCATCAAACACCAGCTGCCTGAATCTATCTAGCTGCATGGGCTGTCTGTTTGGCTGATTAACATTAACATTTCTGTTTGCATTTTGGTTTCCTGTATGGTTCAGTGGTATCCTAGCATCATTCACATTTTGTCTGTCATCATGATGCTGATGTTGCATTTCATATCTTTGCTGATGTCTTTGCATATTTGCATTTTCTAGGGTAGGAACTGAATCATTTTGGGCAGTTCTTAAGGCTTGCACTTTCTGCTTCATATCATCTCTGATTTTCATGGCTTGTAGGTATTCTAGTTCTGCTCTTAGACTTCTAATTTCTTCAGCCAACTGTTCATCCTTAGGTCTGGAGGTAGATGGTCTCATACCATTCTGGTCATCATCTTCATCATCCCTTAGAGACTCTGCCTCTTCAAACCTTTCACTTGGGTCTAGAAAAGGGCGTTCTTGGAACACCTCTGATCTCATTCTCATACTACCACCCTGTTGCCTCTCATATGCATCTTGGATATCAGCTTCTGCATTTGAAAAATAAGGCGCATGCTGTCCTGATGGCCTAGGGTTATCTTGTGTATCATCACCTTTTCTGGGGGAGCTCTCATGACTAACTGAGACAGTTCCCTTTCTTCTATACATCATTCTTTTTGTTAATGGTAACTCTTCAAATAAAGGATTTTGTTGGGATCTTCTCCCCTGCATATAATTTTTACTTTGACTGGTTGGGAGATACTTCAGAGTCGCCACATATTACTAGGAACTGTTTTCTTCTGAAAACCAGGGTTCTTTCACAAGGTTCCCCAGTAGAGTCGCCAATTTCTGTTGACTTTTTCCCAGACTGGATGCTTATTCCCAGATTTCCCTACAAGGTAGCCATCAGTGATCAACAGGATCTCTGGGCTAGGGGGTCAACAGTGTAGGAGATAGACTCTATATTTTATCTCCTCTTCTTCTTCAGGCTCTGCAAGACCTAGGGGGGTATTCCCTACTCAACATCCATGAGGATATGCATGCAAGGCTGGGATGTTGACAGAAAGCAAATGAGTCCTCCTGTAAGCAGACCAAAACTGAAAGATAAGAGCAAAGGGGCTAGCTTTGGGCCTATTTGCAGTTGTAGACAGAGGACTGAGGTTCCTAAAACTAACTCTAATGTCCTAATGGTTGTTTTAGATTTTGATTTGGATTTTAAGCTTGGATGCAAAGCTGGATATGGTTATAACACAAAACAAAGCATGATTGGTGCCTATCCAGGGCCTGGAGTCAGTAGACATACACCTGTGAATGATCAGCATGAACAGCTAAAACTGGATTTCAAGGGGATATATGTGATACCTACCTTATAGGTATCTCCCAATACAAAGTGTTAGGTTATCTCTACTTATGGTATCCCTACTGCAGTATACTCTTCCCAATGTTCAACCTGAAAATAGTTTAATCTACCCCTTGAGCAGAAGTTAAAAGATCAGACATTCAACACAGGAATTCTATGCTCTAGAATCTAAACATTACCAAACATCCAGATTCAGAAGAAGAATACATGCAATACTGGAGACAGAATTAACACAACACATGCTAAACAGCATTTCTCATATAAGTTTAATCATGAAATCAATGGGTTCATGCCAAAAACATACAACAAGAGATACATAAACTCACAGGTAAGCTGTACAGAGCAACCAGATCAGCTTGTTATGCATTACAGAGCCAAAATCTTCAACTTTCAACAACCCTTCAAATGAGCAACACAACCTGCTTATAACAGCCAGGTAGGTGTTCAGCAATTAATTACATGGTTGACCAAAATCCCGCTAGATACACAGTACCAGGAAGATGGCGCTCAAACACAACCGGATTGGCGCCCAAACTTGAATGCAGCAGGTAGGGGAGGAGACAGGAAGATTTCTCGAGCCCTGCGCCACTGTCCGCTGATGTACACCCTCAATCGGGTACAAGATCCATCCACGCCATCACCATACCTCTGCAACAATCGCCATTAATGGCGCACCAACCCGCGGCCTTGGGAAGAACATCAGTTCTGCATCGCAAGCATTTCCCGCTGAGATTCATCATCATGATATTTGAAAATGCAGGATATCAATTATCCCACATGCACCCCGCGATGACCTCAATAACACTTTATATACTAGGTCATGAGCATATATCATGTCGGTGCTTTTGCTCCTGACGACACTAGTATAAGACTTCATCATCATCATCTTCCAGCAGCATGATATCCTGTTGTTCGAAATATCACCCTGACGTCATCATGATATTTGAAATATAACCTGCATGATAATCGACACAACCTGATCCATCGGAGGAACATCCTCCTGCTGAGCTTATAACAAAAGTCTGGCCGATGAACATCCTGATGACGTCATCATCATATCTTGCTGACGTCATCATCATGTTTGCCTACTGCGCACCTCCTCATATCCGGATGACGTCATCATCATGTTTACAAATATCAGGAGGTCTCTTCAAGATGATCAGTGTTAGAAATATGACCCCCGCCGGGACCTTGATGACGTCATCATCATATTAACATCATCATGATATTCGGAAGACAACCGGATATTTGGAAATATCCTCCTGATGCACAAATATCAGGTTGCACTGTAGCTCCACTATAAGATCGGGGCGATAACTGAATATGATGATGATGCTTGAAAAGATCACCCCCAGTAGATAATGCGCGAAGCCAGCAGGCGGATATCTCCTTGATATCAGCATCATCATGATGCTGGAACAAACATATATCCGGGTGATATGAAAATATCACCCCCTCCTTCGGAAATATCATGATGCAGATAGGCAGAGAAAAAGATATCACCCTGATATAAGGATGATGTCAGCATCATCAGGACGACAAAACAACGAACAAGAAGTAATACAACATCATCAGGATGATATTGACTAAGATCATCCTGACGTTCAAAATATGATGACCCTAGTGAATATCGGGTTGCACTTAGAACTCTTCAACAACATCATCAGGATGATCATAACCAAGATCACCCGATGATAAAAATATCACCCTGGCGAAATATCATGAAGGCAGAAAATATGATGACCTCCGCAAGCAGCAGGATGATAACTGGAAATATGATGATGATGACGACGACCCTTAAGAAAAAACAAGTTAGGTCGAACAACTTAGAGAATAACCCCTTCAGGATATTGGGGCAACATCATCATCATGTTTGGGCAAGGTGATATTCGGAAGATCACCGGATACTTGAAAAATCACCCCCGCAAGCAACTGAGGGCGCACTGTAGCTCATCAGCATCATCAGGGTAATAACCAAACATCACCCGATAGCGAAATATGATGATGACGATAAGAAGCCAGTCAATGAAGAACATGATGATGCAGACCATCATCGAAGACAAGATGATGATGATGACCTCCTCCTCAGGAAAATATGATGATGCAGCTGAAAAATGCTGAGGAGGTCCAACACTTAGAAAAAATGGGCAAGAAGATAAAGGCTTCAAATGAAGAAACCTCCTGATCATGACAAATCAACCCCAGGTCAAAATGAGTGCTAACACAACCCTTGATAATTTGAAAGACAATCTTGGGAAACATGAAAAGGCGATAAAGGTGGTGAAAGATACAATCGTCAAACCTCATGTTGTTTCAGATAGTATAGTTGGACTCGACATTTATGAGACGGGAATAGTAAAGGTCATGTATCATAATTTCTTGAAGAAGAATGATGGTGGCAGATGAAAATCTTTCTTCATGCCTTAGTTTATATTCAGTTTTGTATATGCAATTTGTATTTTGTTTTGGACATATTCACATGTATTTTTCCAAAATGTAATTACATGTGAGACAAAGGAAGTCCCAAGTCAAATAGGACTCTTTTGTTGAATAAGTCAAAGTAGTTAGATTTTTCCTATTTTTGTTCCAGGTCTCTCCCTATAAATAAAGAGGGCCTCTATTGTAAATTTTATCTTTAATCTTATGCAACAAAGTGCTGCCCAAATTGAGACTCAACTTTGAGACTTTGTGTTCAAATTTTATGATCAATTCCAATCAATAAAGAAGGCAAGTTTTGATATCAAACTTTGTGTTGAATCAAATTTGTATGAGTGAGGATGTACATATGGTATTTTTGCTGATTTCTCTTGTTGATTGATTGAAGAAGTGGTGTTTAGTTGTCACGATTGGAGGACATTCAAGATAAGTTATATAAACTTTGTGTTATATTATTTCCTTGAATATATGTGTGTTGAAAGCATTTCTTGGTGGAGGATTATAAAGACTTTGAGCTTGTATTTGTTCACTTTGTATATGAATCGTGTTGAGAACTTGTAGACTTTGTGCTATGATTTTCAATCACATTCGCGTGGATCAGTGGTGTTGTTAGTTGACAGACTTTGTGCTCCAACTGGTGATACGGTTACTTTGTGCTCCAACTGGTGATACGGTTACTTGAGATTATTCACTTGGTCCATGAATCTTTTTGTGAAGTAAGTTGAAAGACTTTGTGCTTCAACTTACAAGAGTATTGTTGATTATTGTTTAAGTGTAGAAGCATTATTGAATATTACCGTGAAACATTGTAAACATCTTTTCTGAAAGAAGAGAAAGGGATAAATGTAACACACCCCCAAAGCTAGTATTTAGTATAAATAAGTTTGTAATAGTTAAAAGGGAACCTCCCCTTGCTGAGAGGAGAGATTTATCTCATCACATTGTGGTTGATATAACTATTTTGCTATTAGTTAGCTAAATGACAAAATATTCACGCAATAGTTTTTGGCGACTCTACTGGGGATTGAATGCACAACCAAGAGCCTCTCACCTTTGTTTGAAGCATATCGGCCTCATCTTTTGTAATATATATATTTGTTATATTTTCTCTATTGTTTGTTAAGAGTATGGTTGTCCTAGGTCCATGGGGAAATGCTTTGGGTAAGAACTTTCCTAAATTCTACAGGGATGGTAAACAACATTCAGATGAGCACATTACAATATTCTACATTGCATGTGGTGTTCACGGAGATGAGTATGAAGATGTTTCTATAAAATTGTTTGTAGAAACACTCCAAGGTGTTGCAGTTGATTGGTTCTATCACCTTGCACTTGGAACTATCACTGGATGGAATACAGTTTGAACCTAGTTTGAAGCTAGATTCAAGCCAGCAGAAGATGCTTACGCCTTGTTGGCCCAACTTACTCAAATGAAAAAGGAATCGCATGAGCCCATGCGTGATTTTGTAGAAAAGTTCAATAAGCTAAAAAATAGGATCCCAACTGTTGCTCAACCCACAGCTGAGAACCTAAAATGCTTCTTCATCAATTCACAATTGCCAAAAGTAAGTTTTCTTTTACGAAGAGCAGCACCAGCTAATCTTACAATTGCTCAAAGTTTAGCAGTTGAAGTGGAGGATGATTTGATCTTGGTGGGAAAGTTGAAGAAGGATTCTATTGGGCCTAATGAGTAGCCCTTTTTGGCTTTACCTTCTACCAGCACCACAGATCCTATGGTGCAAAAGTTGGCTGATGAGCTGTTAGCTCTCAAAAAACTATTGTCATAAAGTTTTTCCATTCCCCTCCACAAGGACATTCTGTAGAAGACATTCCCAAATGCTCTGAATTACCAAGGCAATGCTTCAATGGATCAGAATCAAAACATGTTTCCTCCACCACAAGGAATACTTGCTTTAGAGGCACCACCTGTGGATGCATCAATCTTCTATTATGAATCAGAGCAAGATGATCTTCTTCAATCAGAATATGATCAGGGAGAAGATGATGCTAATCTTTTCATGGAAGGTGAGGAGCAATTAGCTGGCGACTCTACCATCGGGTTCCTAAACTTGGAATATGAGATGGGACAAGTGTTGGGATAAGTTGCCATTAACTTGCAATCCTAACCAATTCATGTGTCTCCAAAGTTCTTGGAATGTGTTCCCCAACACAAAGACTTTAAGAGATTAATTATTTATTAATTATTCACTTTGACTTTTGCAATCAATTCCTAATTGATAAGTTCAAACTTGGGCATCCATTTTTAGAGTGGGGGCCATGAAGACTTTGTTGACTTCTCCTAAGTCTTAAAATAGAGTTTGATAACTCCTAGTGAGTGGAAGTTAGACTTGGGATTGATATTTAGACTTGGAGTTGTGCTTTTTTATGTACATGAATGGATAATGTTGAGACACCTTGCATGGATATAATGTTGGAGTTAACTAAAGTGTTAGAGATGCCTGAATTAGATAATGCTGGCATGGACTTGCATATTTTTGCATGTTGTTGCATGTACTTGCATGTTGTTGCATGTTGTTGCATGCTACTTGCATGTGCTTGCATGTTGTTGCATGTTACTCATATGAACTTGCATGTTGTTGCATGTCACTTGCATGTGCTTGCATGTTGTTGCATGTCACTCCTATGGACTTGTATGACCTTGCATGTTGTTGCATGTCAGTTTTGTGAGATTGCTTGCAGAACACTCCAACTCCAAAAACTTGCATGAGTGTTTCAGGTAATGGGTATCAGTTGCATGTTGTTGCAAATGCTTGCATGTTAGTTTTAAGATATTACTTGTAGAACACTCCAACTCCAAAAAGTTGTAGGATGGTACATCTCAGTGTTTCAGGTAATGGGTATCAGTTGTATGTTGTTGCAAATGCTTGCATGTCAGTTTTAAGATATTACTTGCAGAACACTCCAACTCTCGAAAGTTGCAGGATGGTACATCTCAGTATTTCAGGTAATGGGTATTAGTTGCATATTGGATCTGGTGTTTGCATGTCACTTGCATGTATAGAACAAGGTAATTCAGAATAACATTGGGGACATCAATTGTGTAAGTTGTTGCATGAGAATTGGTGTGTGTTGATCACTTCAGTTGACTGAAATAGATTGGGCTAACTTGAGCACCCAATCTTGGGACTTTCAGTTGTTGCTTTTATTTGGAAATATGTTTGCTGTTGGCAAAGCTAATTTTAGCATACTTGTGTGCACACATCATGAAGGGGCAGTTAACTCAAAGTTTGGACTTTGTTTGAGTTCAGTCTTCTCAATTTAAGTGAGCTTGATTTTTGCATGAGCTTTGGAAGTTATGTTATCAATTATAATTTATTATAATTTGAGTTTCAAGCTTTTGAATTAAGAAGCTTTTGAATTAAAAAGAAGTTCTTGAATTAAAAAGAGGGTGCTTTTATTTAATTGAAAACCCCATACATTTTCCAGAGAGTTGATTTGAGGAAAAAGACTTAGAAGATAAAAGCAAGAAGTTTTTTGTAAAAGACTTAGAATAAAAAAGAAAGAAGCTTTTTTATTGAAGAAGTTTTTGAAGAAAAAACAAGAAGCTTTTTTGAAGTTTTTTACAGGTTTGAAGATTGAAGAAGCTTTTGAAGTGCATCAAGGACTTAGAGGAATTTTAGTATTGAATGTAATCTTTTCCAGAGAGATTTAATACAAGCAGGAAACATCTTTGAGTGTGGAGTTTTTTCCTGAAAGGGTTTCTCCACATAAATATTGTGCAAGCTTTTTCTCTTCTCTTCTCTTCTCTTCTACATTGGTTTGAAAGTGCATAAATAGTTGTTCATTAATTGTTACAGATTAATCTTAATTTCAGCTTTGCATACACAAAATTTTAAAGTTTATAGCAGTAGTTCTACCTTCATTTTCAACAACAAGGAGAAGTTACTTTTGGTGAATCTTATGATGTTCTCACATGGTCACAAAATACATCAAATCATAAAGATGTGGTTGGTGACAAACAAGTAAGTACACCAGATATTCTCACTTCATCCTATGTTCCTAAGACCAGTACCCCCAATGTAAAACCTCAAGATGAGAGTTTTTCGTCTTCTGTAGCAAGTCCATATCAACTTGTTGGTATCACAAATCATGCTGAGGAGACACATATTTGAATGCTTGAGGCAAGAATACCTATTAAGGGTGTTATGCAGGAAGTTCATCCTAGAAGGGAAGCCAAGTACATAGTGACAAAATCTAAGGATCCAAAAGCTCAGATTCTCTTTGAGTTTTCCGATATGGGTACTTACTTCTTTGTCTCTAATGAAGATCTTGAGTTATTAGATAGTGTTTGAAATGGAGGTCTAGAAACAGATGGATCATTCTCTTCTAGCGAAGAAATTTTGTAGTTGAAAGGAAATAGCATTTCCAAAGGATTGATTTCTTCGGTGAAACCTTTTGATAAGCAGGATCGCTTTGTCAAATGGCGATGACAGTTGGGACCAAATTCATCAGCAAGAGTGGGACAATTCAATCTAGATGTAGAAGAAGATCCCAGAATGGTAAACATTGGGAAGTGTTACTCTTTCAATAGTAAAAGAAAAAGGAGTGCAACACCATTCTTGCTACCTCACAGTGGACAACATCTGAAGTACTTCAATCTTTGAAGTATCAGATAAGTTTATTTGTACATTTGTATAGTTTTTGTGTTTTTATTTTTCATTTTAGTCTTTGTGTGTCTTTTTGTGTAGCTTGACTCTATATCGCAATGACATGGATGAAGGCACTTAGAGACCAGATTCTTCTCCCTTTGATTATTTCAAAGAACGATTGAGGGAAGTTCCCCAGTTAGAGCCAGCTGTTGTACTCAAAATCAGCTGTGCTCATTTTGTAGGATGACCCCTACGAAACTTGTCTGTTTCGTAGCCTACACTCTAAGTTTGCCAATCGAGGCAAGTCTTCTTGGACCCATGCAAAGTCCTCTAATACCTGAGAATAGCTTGTAATGTTTTCTTGGGTCAATTTCTTGAAGTTCATAAAAATAGATCGAGCTACAGGCTTGTCAAAATATCAATTTTAGCCTTTTTAAGTGTTAGAGAATTTTTAGTGTTTACATGTAAGGGTAGTCATTTTGACCGCCGATACATGTTTTTATGTTTTTACCCTTTAATATGTAAGGGTGACCATTTTGACCGCCTGAACATGTTTTATGTAAGGTCAGCCAAAATGGTCACCCAAGCATGTTTGCCTCGTTTTGCATGCTAAAGTGGTGTTAATGACCGTCAGAGCATCTTTTAACTCATGCTGTATTTATTGTGGTTTTAGTGTTTCAATTTCAAGGTTTATAATTCATTATTAAATCATTTTTCTTTATGATTTTCTTTTATCTTGTCATTATTTTACTTGAATGTTGCAAGTGCCTAAGTCAACATGTTGGAGTGGATTCAGGAGAAGTTTCACGCTTCATATTTTTTATTGTTTTCACCGTTTTTCTCCTGGTGAGTTCTTTCTTCTTCGTAGTTGTTTTAGTTCAGGGTTTTCATTTATAGATTTACTTTTTAAACTATCATTTCTTCGTTTGGATCTCTCATTTTTGTTTTCAAAATGAAATCCCAGAGTCTTGTCTTAAAACCCTAAGTTTTTGTTTTAAGTAAAACCTAGTTTTTGATTTTAGATGTCGTAGTTTTTCCCTGACTAGGTCTTTGTATTTCTTCAAACTTGTTTTTATTTGGTTTTTGATCTCCTGGTGTAAGGGCGGCGTAATTCATTGCCACTACACCAAACATATTTACCTTACATGCATCGGTAGTAAAAAATTCTACCAATACATGTGCCTTGTCCAGTTTTACTTTGATGCAGGGGTGGTTAAAATCGCTGCCCCTACATGAAAACTTTGAATATCTAACCTAACATGCTCAAGTGGTGAAAATGTCTGCTTCTACATGTGTTGAAGAGTTTTCAACTCTTAGATGCTAGGGTGGTCATTTTGACCAACTTGACATCTAAGTCTTATTTTTTTTGATATGTACTGACGGACAGATTAGCCGCTTTTGCATAAAATAGAACTTGCATTTTACCATCATGCAATGTCGGCTAAAACAACTGCCTCTACATCAAACTTGGTTTTTCCCCACATGCAATGGCAGTCATTTTGACCGACCTTGCATGCTAATGATATACTCACATGTAGGAGTGGTCATTTTGACTGCCCGTGCATGTCTTCCTCCAAAATTTTCTAACACTGGGAAATTCTTGAAAATGATGCCTTTGGCCTGTTTTCACCCATTTCCTCAACTTGCATGCTTTGTAGCCCTTTCAAGCATGATCCCATGTTCTTGTTCATCAATTTGCAGTAACCCTAATTTGCCAGTTTTTCCCCTAACTGCGAGATCATGAACTTTTGCAGTTTCTGCAAGCAACGGCTAAAAATCACAAGTTTCTTCCTGCAGAACAGATGGTCAATGCCTTTGAAAAGATGATCTAGAAGAACTTTGAAAATGAATGATTTTCAATTGCTATGATGGATAAACTCCAATATTATCAATCAACCCTTGATAATTTGAAAGTCAATCTTGGGAAACATGAAAAGGCGATAAAGGTGGTGAAAGATACAATCATCAAACCTCATGTTGTTTCAGACAGTACAGTTGGACTGGACATTTACGAGATGGGAATAGTAAAGGTCATGAATCATAATTTCCTGAAGAAGAATGATGGTGGCAGCTGAAAATCTTTCTTCATGCCTTAGTTTATATTCAGTTTTGTATATGCAATTTGTATTTTGTTTTGGACATATTCACATGTATTTTTCCAAAATGTAATTACATGTGAGACAAAGGAAGTCCCAAGTCAAATAGGACTCTTTTGTTGAATAAGTCAAAGTAGTTAGATTTTTCCTATTTTTGCTCTAGGCCTCTCCCTATAAATAAAGAGGGCCTCTATTGTAAATTTTATCTTTAATCTTATGCAACAAAGTGCTGCCCAAATTGAGACTCAACTTTGAGACTTTGTGTTCAAATTGTATGATCAATTCCAATCAATAAAGAATGTGAGTTTTGATATCAAACTTTGTGTTGAATCAAATTTGTATGAGTGAGGATGTACATATGGCATTTTTACTAATTTCTCTTGTTGATTGATTGAAGAAGTGGTGTTTGGTTGTCACGATTGGAGGACATTCAAGATAAGTTATATAAACTTTGTGTTATATTGTTTCCTTGAATATATGTGTGTTGAAAGCATTTCTTGGTGGAGGATTATAAAGACTTTGAGCTTGTAGTTGTTCACTTTTTATATGAATCATGTTGAGAACTTGTAGACTTTGTGCTATGATATTCAATCACATTCGTGTGGATTAGTGGTGTTGTTAGTTGACAGACTTTTTGCTCCAACTGGTGATACGGTTACTTTTAAAATCTTTCTAGGGATAATTTGAAGACTTTGTACTTGAGATTATTCACTTGGTTCATGAATCTTTTTGTGAAGTAAGTTGAAAGACTTTGTGCTTCAACTTACAAGAGTATTGTTGATTATTGTTTAAGTGTAGAAGCATTATTGAATATTATTGTGAAACATTGTAAACATCTTTTCTGAAAGAAGAGAAAAGGATGAATGTAACACACCCCCAAAGCTAGTATTTAATATAAATAAGTTTGTAATAGTTAAAAGGGAATCTCCCCTTGCTGAGAGGAGAGATTTATCTCATCACACTGTGGTTGATATAACCATTTTTCTGTTAGTTATCTAAACGACAAAATATTCACCCAACATAGCTCATGAACTTGTATGTTCATCTTTTCATTCTCTGCAAGAGGCATTCTATGGGTTGCCATATTCAGAAAACTAGCTTCTAGTATCAAATCCATTTGGTGACTTATCTTCCTCACCGGTGGTAAGCCTTTTGGTACATTATCAGAGACAATGTCCTAAAATTCTTCGAACAAATTTGAGACTTCTGCTAGTACATCTTCACATTTCTCCTAACTAATCTTAGGAATCAATGTAAAGCAATGACACTCATGCTTCATACCATCCAAAAATTTCCTGCCATTTACCAAGAAAATTCTAGTAGTACTACATACCTTTTCTTCCACCTCTTTCAAGGGCTTCAAATTATGATGAACTCCATCCTTTGTCAGGGAATAGGTGTTTGCATGGCCATCATGGACAACGCACCTATCATACTACCACAAGCTTCCCACTAGCATATGACATGCATCCATTGGTATGATGTCACACAACACCTCATCATGGTAGTCTCCAATCTTGAACTTGACTAAACACTACTCATTGACCAAAGCTCTATGGTACTTCTACAACCATGCAATCCAATATGGATGTGGATACCTTCTCCCTGTCAACTTTAACTTGTTAACCATCTCATCTGAGACAAGATTATCAATGCTTCCACTACCAATAATAATATCACAACACTTACCTTCACACTTGCACCTTGTGTTGAATAAACTCTTCCTCTAATCAGGTTCTTTCTCCTCATTTAGTAAGGTTCTTTTGACAACTAGGGTTTCTCCCCTTTTAGTGTTTTTAGAATGCTTAGACTATACATCTTCAACTACATGTGTAACTCATGCATTACCTTTAGGTCTTCTATTTGTCCTTCCTTGATGTTGGGGACACTCGTAGGCTCAATGTCTTTCTTCTCCACATTGGAAATGAGTTCCTTTAAAACCTCCTCTTCCAGGACCTTTCCCAGGTCTTCCTCTTCCTCTTCCTCTTTTCTCACCATTATTTTGGTCACAATGGTTGTAGGCATTATCTCCTTTCTAATTTTGATTGGTGCATGCTTCTTCACTTTTCTTTTGATCTTCATTTTGGCCTCTAGAGGAGCTTCCACTTGTCCTTCCACCATGACCTCTTCCTCTTTTCTTGACTTTGAATATTTATTTAACTTCTCTTCCACCTTTAGGGCAAACTGGTATGCATCTTCTATGGTGGTCATTTTGACCAGGCTCATCTCCTCTTGAACACTTGGAATCAATCTATTAATGTAATGGGATACCTTCTCCTTGTTGGCCTCTACATGGCTTGTTCTAATAATAATCTTAAATAAAACTCTTCGATATACTCCTTAACTAACTTGTTACCTTGCTTGAATACTTGCATCTTCTTCAACAAGTCTAACTCGTATTCGATAGGAATGAACTGCTTCTTTAGTTTGTACACCATCTAATCCCATCTGGTAATCTTTCCTTTTCCTCTTCTATTTCTCTCTAACTAGACCTCTTTCCACCAAATACTGGCATGGCCCTTCAACTTCATTTTTGTAAACTTGACCTATTCTAGATCCTCCACATCTTCATACTTGAAATACTCCTCGATATCATTTATCCAATCAATGAGCTCTTTCAGGTTTAGATCCCCAGAATAGGTAGAAACTTCAATCATGGGCCTCTTTCCAATCTTTGAAATGGACCTCAACAGCCTAACTTGTCCAAGATCTCTTGCATCATCTTGTTCTTCCTCAGATATCTCTTCTTCTTCAGCTTCATCTTCGCTTTCTTCTCTTATTCTTGGCTCAAACACTTTTTGAAACTCCTCTTGTAATGCATCGATTTGCCTTTGCAAGGCTCAAAATTCCTCTTCTGTCAAAGCATTTCTCCCACCATGGTTTCTTTATGGATGCATTTGATCTCTATAGAAAACCCACAACCTCAGGTCCTAGTGTAAACTACCTCATGGTCAGTGATCTATTTACATGCTTAAGAACCCTTGCTCTGATACCACTTGATGAGAGGCTCAAACCCAGAACACACAATAACATAGATTCCACATAGAAAATAGGAATGTTCTTTTATTGAATTGAACAACACTTTACATTACAAAACTAGAATCAATTTAGAGGATGAATCCTCAACAGGCTGTAATACATTAAAACTTCCTTTCTCTAGATTTTGGAACCTTCCACCTTCTATAGCTTCAAATATGCTAGGGTTTCTATTTTCCCTCCTTTTTCTAACTCTCCACTTTCCCCCCTTTCTCTACTACCCAAAGGATCCCCACAAACAGTCATATAGCCCCTTTTGGCACCTTACAACCAAAATTTCAAAATTTGTCTGCCTCAAAAAATAGGTCATCTTCCGGGAGCCATAACTTTTGATCTGGGTGTCTGATTGACGAACTGTTTGATGCATTGGAAAGATCGTGAAGTTCTCTACATGATTAGAATCATCTCTTCTAATTCCACCCATTTTGGGGTCTATAAAGGGCCTCTAACTACCTGATATTTGACTTTGAAACTTTTTTAGGGGTTTTTAGGGAAACAAAAACTTTAATATCTTTCAACCCACAAGTGATCTTTAGCCAATTCCTTCACCAAAGGTTATATTTTTCAATCTTGAAGCTTTGACTAAATTTTCACTTCTATATGTGCTCAAATTTAGACTTTCTAAAAATAACAGTTGGCTTTTTTTAGCAGGTTGGAAAATTTGAGGGTTCTACATCATTATTCAAGCAATTGGGTATCCAAAAATACCAAATTTAAATGAACAAAAAATAAAATCATCATTTTTTTGGGTGATACAAGATTACCCTTACACCACTGGATGCTCCTACATCAAAGGTTCATGATAGTCCTATGTTTGAACATGACAAAAGTGATGTTGAATCTTAAAAGTCTAACATAGCCACTAAGATTGACATCCTTGTAGGGAAAGACCTTGACAAATCATATGTGTGAAACTAGTCCTTACAATGAGATTCCTCATCAAAGTTTTGAAAATGATGAATTATTTATGTGTTTTATAAATTAGCAAACATAAGAAAAAATAAGAAAATATTGAAGAATGTTTTGTTGATTTAAATTTGTTAGATGCATTATTGACTAATCACTATATGTGATGTGCATGTACCTGATGGTTGTGCTAAGTTGAATGGAGAAACACACATTGTGGATCATGATGTGCATGATGACAAACAAAATTCATTGATAGATGGCATTATACCATAAGATATTTCTAAACCTTCTCTTGTGTGTCTTTCATTTTATTTTTCTAATTATTATGATAAAAGTGACCAGTGTGTATGAAGAAAAATTGATTAAATCTAAACTAAATAAAACCAAAAAACCCAATAACATAAAGAAAATGAATTTAAATAAAAGCCATGACAAATAATCAATGAAATAAAGACTTTTACCGAAATCTGTATTGTTTCCTTTGGATTGAATGTGGATTGCTCAATGAAGTTGCGAAGCCATCACTGCAACAAGCAAGTAGTGTGCTCAAGAGATCAATGTCAAAAGATCGTAAGAGTGCTCAATCGACGCGTTTTGTATACTCAAAGCTCTGTTAAGTATGCCTGAGAATACGATCGAAGAGAGAGACCCAATGAAGGAGATGAGGGGGGTTTATATAGATTTCAAGGAAGATCGATCAATGGTCCAGATAATTCAGAAGAATCAACGGAGGAGATAAGTTGAAGAATGTGCAACGAATGAGAAGAAGACATGTGTCTTGCTTTCTTTTGCATGAGAGGAGTTATCAAGAATAGAAGAATGAGTTAACTGAAGAAATAAATCAATTAAAAGAATAAAGCAATCAGTTAAGTGATTTAAAACAAGAAGAAGAGATTTGCATGAGAAAAGAAGATATTTTGCTTTATTAAATATAGAAAACTTGAGTTATTTTAGAGATAACTCAAATTAGAAGAAAAAGTAATTTAAATAAATAATTGATTTATTTAAATTTAGAGAAGATATTTTGGAAGAAATAATTAAATAATTGGAATTATTTAATTTAGAAGATTTGAAAGCAAATTAAATAAATAAATTTATTTAATTGTTGTGGATGATTTTGGAAGAATGATTTTGATTTAATTAAATAATTAAGAATTATTTAATTGTAGATAAGAGGGAATTTGTTGAATTAATTAAATAATTGGATTTATTTAATTAATGTGGATTTGAAATTTGGGAAGAGGATAATGATCTAATTAAATAATTTAAAATTATTTAATTGTGGAAGAATAATAGAGGAATTTAATTTAATTAATTAAATAAAAAGAATTTATTTAATTAATGTCAAAAGTATGTGATTTAGAAGAATTTGATGATAATTAATTAAATAATTAGATTATTTAATTAATGTGTGAAATGCAAGTGATTAGGAAGAAATGACAAGATGCGAGCAGTGTGACGACTTGGTCATTTTAGGGTGTCTACATTTTGCCCCTCTTTGATGCAATGCAGTTTATAGCATTGCGTCAAAGAAATCGATTGTCAAAGATGTGATACAATTTTATTGCCCCAGCATATGCCCCCTCAAGAGGGAAGACGGGGAAGCGGCAGAAGAACAGTGTTGACGCTCAACTAGAAGAGTGCGCGACCAGGAAGAAGAAAAAGCAGAAGAAGGGGTGGGAAAGAAAAACTAAGGGGGGGGACACTATAAATAGGTCCCATGGGGACCACAATCCTCATTTGCACCCTTGGAGACTCTAAATTTAGAGAGGAGAGAATTCAAACCTAGTTGGAGAGAGTGGAGCAGCCAGCGAGGAGAGATGCCGATTCCAGCGCACAGTCATCGGGCGGAGTTGCTGCGGACCTGTAGGAGGCCAGCAGGAGCTCTGGCAGTGGTAAGTGATCAAAAACCCCCTTTGCGTTTGTCATTTAGGGTGGTTTTAGGGCTAGGTTTAGGTAGGGTTACCAAGTAAGCCAAAAGCGCTTTAGAAAATTACAGCGCATATGGTAGTCGTTCAGCGCGCTTTTGGCGCGCTGTAGCGCGGTTGGTAGTCGCTTGCAGTGCGCTTGGTAAAATCAAGTCATTTTTGGTAACTGTGCTAGCGCCACAACGCATTTGGTAAATCCCGCAGCGCGGTTGGCTAGGCAGTGCAGCGCTCTTGGTAGAGTAGGTTAGTGCGATTGGTGGGTAGTGGGAAAGATTGCGTCACGTGTGGTAGTGCAAAATGGCGCTATTGGCAAGTGGGTGTAGCGCTTGTGGAAAACAAGGTGCCTTTGGAAGAAAAAGCGCAGCGCGGATGGACAGACAGTGGAGCGCTGTTGGCAGGGAGACAGAGCGTGGTTGCATATAACAAAGCGCTTGTGGCTAGATAGAAGAAAAGTTAGGGTTTAATAGAATGGGGGGGCTTAGAAGAAGAACACCTAGCCTAGCTGACAAGAGGGAAAAGGGATGGTTGGGGGCTGCAGAGCATAGTATAGGGGTATATAGGATTTTGAGGGATTGAGGAAAGAAAAACTAACAAGTGAGTTGTTATGGATGCAGAGGATTTTGCCACCACTGATGTCGCGAGAGCGACATCACGCGATTGCACACGAGGTGGTACAGCTGACTTGGGAGGAGGATGCCTTCCTGGAGCATGCGGGACTATGGCATGTGGCCCACCTGACACACATTAGGGTGAATCTCGCCCTAGTGACTGCAGTTGTAGAGAGATACCATAGTGAGACTTCGTCGTTCCACTTTTTGACAGGGGAGGCTACAGTGACATTGGAGGATGTATACCACATCCTGAGGATTCAGATAGATGGGGAGATCGTGGACTTTGACCCGGCATGGGGCGAGACAAGCTTGGAGGAGGTCTTCTGCATAGATGACCTATGGATAGATGACGGGGAGATCCGATGGGCAGACATCTCGAGACTCTACGACCGGATCAGATGGATCATGGCGTCACTGATTGGTGGCTTCCTGTGTCCAGACAGGAGATCTAGAGGACTATCAGTTGGCTGGGGGACAATGCTATCAGGGATGTTCACCCATGGCAGACAGTATGCGTGGGGACCCTGTGTGTTGGGACAGCTATATCATGACATGCACCATTGTGTTTACAGGAGAGGCAGGAGCCTCTCAGCAGGGGTGACTTTACTACAAGTATGGGTGTGGGAGCACATTCCAGTGATCCGACCCATGGCACAGCGCCACCGAGACAGAGGCGAGCCCTATGCATTTTTATACGATGGGGTGATGACACATCGGAGGATGGGGTCTGTTAGCTACTGGAGGTAGCAGATTAACGAGATGGACCTATTCATATGGAGGCCCTGGTTACTATGTGAGGAGTGGGCTAACGAGCATGAGCAGCTCATGTACTGCAGACAGGCTCGCTATCTGTTTGGTAGATGGACAGATATGATAGAGAGATATCTTCCAGAGCGAGTTCTCAGGTAGTTTGGATTGCCGTAGGGACTACCCGTGGGGGAGGCCACACATGCCAGGACACAGAGGGAGGTTAGAGACTAGGATGCCGAGATCATAGTGGGGACAGCATTGGCAGAGGTACGGGGACTTGTCCCCGTGAGATGGGATTGGGACTCTAGCCTGGCAGACCCAGGGACGCTGCCAGAGTATGATCAGTACTGGCAGACACACAGGCTGATGAGATTGACTACACCAGGTGTAGCAGGGGTAGTGGGAGAGGTATTGGTCCTTAGAGGGGAGGCCAGGATGAGACGACAGGCCAGGGCAGCCAGGCAGCAAGCCGTGGGTTAGCAGGCAGGTGGAGAGGGTAGCGGCCAGCAGGCTGATGTGGAGATGGCAGAGGCAGTGGACTCGGTCGTAGAGACCAATTTACAGAGAGCAGAGTGACTGCTGCAGGAGGAGATCACCCAGAGGACTCATTTAGAGCTCCAGATGGCATGACTTAGGAGAGACAGGGATGCAGCATGGGCAGATGCGAGGCAGGTAGAGGCCACAGCCTAGGCACAGACACAGGCAGCCTCAGCAGCACAGACAACCCTGGCACAGGTACAGGCGTAGCTACAGGCACAGGTGCAGGCATATAGACAGCTACAGGCCCAGATACAGGCACAAGCACAGGTACAGGTGCAGCCGCCAGCCGCACCAGCAGCAGATGCCGAGGAGCTGGCACAGGCCAGGAGAGAGAGAGATGCAGAGGTGCATCTACGGTTGACTGCAGAGGCCACACTCTTTAGAGTGAGGCGGGAGAGAGAGGAGGCACGCCATGCACTGGGTACAGACCAGAGGACCTTATATAGTGAGCTTGTCCGAGTGCAGGGTGAGCTAGTATTAGCCGGCAGGGAGGCAGAGTACTACAGGGGTCTGTATGTGGGTACGGTGCCGGCAGCTCAGCAGGCACCGAGCTACAGAGATAGGAGCAGGTCGGGGGCATCCGGATCCCGGAGGATAGGGCAGTCAGTGTCCTCCATTAGAGGGCCACTTTTACCGCCAGGGGGAGGAGGAGGACCATCAAGGGGACCTCCACCAAGCACAGGGGGAGGACAGGGGCCACAGCAGGAGGGTAGCTCTACCCACTAGGGCACATACACTTTGTATATTGTATCATATTGTATCATTTTGGACAGATGCCTGCGTGCATTCTGATGTATATTTTATGAGCTGTTGATAGCCTTGATGTACTATATAGATGTATATTTGGATGTATACACACTTTGTATTATTGATGTAGACACCGACATTTTGTATTATGATGACCATTACATGATATATATGATGATCTATTCGGCTCACTGTTGTTCATGCTTTTGTGTATGCATTACTTGATGTCATGGATGTGATGATATGTATGTATGATTATGGATTTATGTGATGACATATGTTGCGTAAATGATGCTTATAGATGTATGATGATAGAGATATATGATGATATAGATGTGATGACTAGTGATATCTGACATGTGGGTTTTGCAGATATGCACCAGAGAGAAGAACAGGAGGAGATGGAGATAGGGACTGTTGATCGATTACTGCAATGAAAGCGATTTAAAGGTTGGTGGGAATGGATGAAAGGTGAGCTTGTTGCAATGGTTTTGCATTTGTATAGAAAGAGCAATCCTTATTTTGATATAGCACGTAGATAGTTCGCCACCAAGGTATAGAAGACCAAGGTGCAGTAATATTCGAGTGCCTGGACATTGACTCTGCAAGCAAGCGGTTTGAACTTAGATCCCCTTAGACATAATAGAACCTTGTTGGAACGTGTGAATAAGCCATAGTCTTTGAACATAAAATAAACTTCAATACATGTAAATGCAAGAAGAATGATTAATATGTAAGATGCTAGGTCCTAACACACAAGATAAATAGAATGCCAAGAAAGATACTAAAGATCATTCCTCAAACATGGCACACAGAAAGCAATGACTATGCCCCCAATCCATACTGCATCGCAACATATCAAGATTATAGATAAATCAAGGTAGCTTTGAATAGGTAATGGAAAAGGAACAAAAGATAAACCATAAACACAAATTGACTGACTTACAAAGTAAACATACAGCCAACATATTCTCTTGCCAAAGAGGTTGCTCAAGATAGATTGGATAGGAAAGATAACAGCCTTATCGTAGGAACTCTGTGTCCGTTAAAGGGTGCTATCTACCTACAAAAGACAATGTCTTGCTACAGGAAATGCCACATGTCGCAGGAGACGCGTGTGTTGGTCTCAACAATGGAACACTTTGTAGAAGACAAGCTTGTGGATCTAGGGCTTGGTTAAGCGAGACTTAGCTGATGTTGGCAATCGGTATGCAGGACATTAGACGACTCTAGAAGGAAGCTTCTTTGCTTCAGGTTTGTTATGGACTTTTGCTTTGAAAGGATGTACTAGCTTGTTGCTTGAGTTAGTCAAGTCGAGGCAAAATGGATTTTGACAAATGGAAGACTAGAAGGATGACAATGCAACTGGATTGAGACGGGCAGAGAATGATGGATCGTGTGTGCCTGAGTACTGGATACATCCTTTGTATTCCAGACTGCCTACATACCCTGTATCCACGGGATCAAGGCACATGATGATGAAAGATGAAAATGATAAATATGTAGTTCTGGATAGAGTGATGAAATGGATCAAGGTGAAAGGAGGGGATCTTATGTACCTGAGTACTGGCTACTTCCTTCGTAATCCAGACTGCCTACATACCCATATCCATGGGATCAAGGTACTTTAAGATGGAGAAGAAATGATATGTAGTTCTGGTTGCCGTGATGATGTGGGAAAAGAGTGGAGAAGAGGTGATCTTATGTACCTGAGTACTGGATACTTCCTTCGAAATCTAGACTGCCTACATACCCATATCCATGGGATCAAGGTACCTTAAGACTAAGAAGATGATAATATGTAGTTCTAGTTGGCACAATGATGTGGGAAAAGAGTGTTTTGAGAAGATAACATCCTTATCGTAGGAGCGAGGTGTCCGTTAAAGGGTGTTACCTATGAACAATGAGCAGGAGATTGAAGTATGCGTTGCGAACCACGAACAAGGAACCTCCCTTAGACCTAAGTTAAGGACAAGAGTTGCCCCCATTCTGGTAGAGGAAACTGTAGGGGTGACTGCCAAAGAAGACACAAAAAGACCTGACCTAGGACAAGACAGTGTTAACTGTAGACACAGATCAAGACGTGGGATGAAGACGAGGGATATTGACAAATTTCCAAGCTATACTAGATAGGGAGAAGGAAATGCAAACAAGGTCAATGGTTTTATTATGGATGGATGGAAAGTGTGCTATGAACTGGACAAGGAGTGGACAGGATTTGATAGACGATGGATGCTGACTCTACACATAGCACCTGTTTGCCAGGTTTTCACTAGAGGACGGATTTTTTTGTTTGTTTGTTGTTTTTTTTTTGGAATACTCTGAGGATCAAGCATAGAACTTCTTGAGATGGACACTGTTAAGTGGTTCATCTAGAGGAATGCCGTCAGGTGTAGCTAAAGTATAAGCTCCTGATCCATATGCCGCTGTCACAATGAAGGGACCTAACCAGTTGGGCTCAAACTTGCCCTTCTTTTCTCGATCTGCTTGATTTCTCTAATTCTTCTTAAGTACAAGATCACCAACTTGAAACCGTCTTTCTTTGATCTTTTTGTTGTAATTATTCCGAAGGCAGCTTTGATAGACATGGAGATGATTAAGTGCGGCAAGGCGCCGCTCATCTAGTAGTTCAAGCTCAGCTAATCTGGAAGTGCGATACTCATCTCCACCGATCAGGTCCTGCATGAAAACTCTGAGGGATGGGATCTCAACCTCTATAGGTAGGATGGCTTCAGAGCCAAAGACCAAGGCATATGGGGTGGCACCAGTTGGTGTTCTGATACTAGTACGGTAGGCCCATAGGGCGGGATTGAGTTGCAAGTGCCAATCACGACCGGCTTCATTGACTATTTTCTTGAGGATTTTGAGAATGGTTTTATTGGAAGCCTCATCTTGGCCGTTACTCTGCGGATAGTAGGGAGTTGAAAAGTGATGTTGGATATTGTATTGTATGCACAAGGCACAAACATCTTGATTCTTGAATGGTCTCCCATTATCAGTGACAATGGCTTGGGGAATACCATACCGGCATATCAGGTAGTTTAGAATAAACTTGGCTATTTGCTTATCGGTGATATAGGTCATAGGAATGGCTTCCACCCACTTCATGAAATACTCAATGGCGGTAATGATAAACTTGTGGCCATTGGAGGAGGAAGGGTGGATTTGTCCTACGAGGTCGAGACCCCATTGAGAAAAAGGCCATGGAGTTGTCACAGGTTATAATTCATGAGCTGGTGCGTGAATCAAATCTCCATGCTGCTGGCATTGTAGACACTTCTTAGCAAACTGTGCAGCATCTTGCTCTATTGTAGGCCAGTAATAACATGTTCTGAGTATCTTCTTAGCAAGATTAGGACCGGAAGAATGTGCACCACAGACACCTTCGTGTATGTCTCGTAAGGTAGCTTCAGCTTCTTCCGCATTAAGACATCATAAGAGGATACCATCGAGACTCCGGCGATATAGTGTATCACCCAGAATGATGTAACGGGAGGATCGACGAATAAAGGTTTTGCGTTGGGTGGATGATAGGTCAGGAGGAAAGGTTTTGTTCTTGAGGTATTCATAGATATCTTCATACCATTGGGAATTGGGACCAACAAGTTCGCAGATGATTTCAGTAACAGGAACATCAACGGCTGGTATCAACAATTGCTCGATCAAGAATTCACACTTCTGTGTATTTACAGGCATGTCAATCAGTGATCCTATAGAAGCCATAGAATCTGCAGCTTTGTTATGCTCTCTTAGAATTTGCTCAAATGTGATGCTAGAAAAGTGTGGTTTGTAGGCATCCACTAGTTGCTTGTAGGGGACCAACTTTTCATCCTTTGTTTGGTATTCATCTGTGACTTGGCGAATGACTAGCTGTGAGTCTCCATATATTTGTAATTCTGTGATGTCCCATTGAACTGCTGTATGGAGACCTATAAGGAGTGCTTCATACTCAGCTATGTTGTTAGTGCAAGGGAATTCAAGCCGATATGATTTTGGAATATAGTCATTCTGAGGTGTAACAAATAAGATGCCGGCTCCTGATCCATGCTGTGTGTAGGAACCGTCAAAGTACAACTTCCACATTATGGAGTTAGAAAGAGCGAATAGATTCTCATCAGGAAAGTCTGCTACCATACGATGTGTATCTTTCATAGGTGCTTCTACTAGTTGATCTGCAAGGGCTTGTCCTTTGATTGCTTTATGATCTGTGTACTCAATGTCAAACTCACTAAGGATCATAACCCATTTAGCTAGTCTGCCTGTGAGAGCTGCTTTTGCTAGTAGATACTTCAAGGGATCAATCTTGGCTATCAGATTTGTATGTTGGTTCAGCATGTAATGCCGCAACTTTTGGGAGGCAAACACTACTGCTAAACAAGCCCTTTCCATTGGTGAATAATTAAGCTCATATCCCACCAAGGTTCTATTGATGTAATAAATGGCATGCTCTTTTCCTGTGTCATCATTTTGTGCTAACAAGGCCCCCAAGGCTGAATTTGTAGTGGAGATGTATAGTATCAAAGGTTTGTCCGCAACTGGTGGAACCAATACAGGAGGTGTAGCTAGATACTCTTTAAGTTGATCAAACGCTGCCTGACACTTGTTGTCGCATCAAAATGAGACATCCTTTTGGAGCAAGTGTTGAAAGGGTTGACATTTATCTGCTAGCTGTGATATGAAACGCCGAATGGACTACAACCTTCCTTGGAGGCTCCTTAATGCTTTAAGGTTCTTGGGTGGAGGCATCTCCACTATAGGCTTTACTTTTGCTGGATCTACTTCGATGCCTCTACGAGATACAATGTATCCCAACAACTTCCCTGATGTTACACCGAATACACACTTCTTTGGATTGAGTCTTACTTGGTATTTTTCAAGCCTGTCGAAGATCTGTCCTAGAACCTGTATGTGATCCGCTCTAGAAGATTTAGCCAATATATCATCAACATAGTCTTCCATGATGTGATGAAAGAGGTCATGAAATATCACTGTCATTGCTCTCTGATAGGTTGCTCCTGCATTCTTCAGACCAAACGACATGACACACCAACAATAATTGCCCCATGGACAAGTAAAGGTTGTCTTATGTTGATCTTCTTCTGCTATCCTTATTTGATTGTAGCCAGAAAATCTATCCATGAGAGAAAGCATCTCGTGACCTGCTGTCAAGTCCACTATAATGTCAATGTTTGGTAGTGGAAAGTCGTCTTTAGGACATGCCTTGTTGAGATCTCTAAAATCATTACACATGCGGATGCGCCCATTGGGTTTAGATACAGGTACAATGTTGGAGACCCAATCTGAATAATCAATAGGTCGTATAAACTTGGCATCTAACAACTTTTGTATTTCCACCTTCACCAAGAGAGCTATCTGTGGGTGCATCTTTCTCAACTTCTGCTTGACTAGTTTCACCTTGGGATCAACTGTGAGATAATGAACAACTAGCTTAGGGTCTAACCCTGGCATATCTGCATAGGTCCATGCAAAGTTGATGGTTCGTTGCAAGAAGAAGTTGTTAAGATTTATGTGCTCTGTGTCAGATAATGATGCCGCTAAGAATGTGGTCTTTGGATTTTGTTCTGTGCCCAGATTTATCTCTGTAGAATCTTCCACTAGGAGAGCTGATTTCTCTTGATACTTAGATGGTAGGGGAAGGTCAAATCCTCCATCCTCAGGTGCCACAGTTGGGTTTTCACCTTTGGATACGTCCTTTATTTTTACTATTTTGTGATCAGGAGGTGCCACAGTGTGGTTTTCACCTAGAGATCTTTCTTTATTCTCACTTTTGTAACTGGAGGATTTGGCATTCTCACCAAAATAAGCCATGGGATCTAGTTCCATTACAAAACTTTCTTTGCGATCGCCAAGAGGGATACCTTCCTGAAGTCCCATGAACTCAGCTAAAGCTTCGTCATTCTGAAATACATCTATAACGGGGATCCCTTGTTGGTCCCAATCGATAAGTTCAGGGTAGACAAGTGTGACATTCTGGGTGCTGGTGGTGGAAGTTAAGGAGATAGAGGATAGTGTAAAAATGGAGGATTCTGCGAATAGATAGGTCATGTGGAGGGACGAGTTGTCGATGATATCCTCTGTAAACATCGAATCAGTGGGAAAAGTGTCAGCTCCCTCGTCAAGGATATACTCGATGTCCAAGGCGCGTGGTACCTTCTTACCAAATCCTAATCCTTTCTTGTCTAGCTTCTTTGTTACAACAATGGGTTCCATAGTTCCTTGATTCTGTTTCCCAAGGCCACCTTTGCCTTTATAGCCCATATTTTTCACTATCCTTAAGCCATTACCATATTGCTTGACTGGTATGGTGATTGGTTCTTTCTCCTTATAGAGCCAAGAAGAAATGTCCTCAATAGTTTCTTCTTCCAATAACCGTCCATGTTGGAATTGGGTTAGGAATGTTGGGGGAGGAATAGCTACTTTTTTGGTTGCTTTGGCAATGGGTGGTTGGCTGTAAGATTTTGGAGATAGAGGCATCCGCCCTACACAACAAGATTCTGAGATATCATAAGTGCCAAAGCCTATATCTCGGATGCGAGCTGTGATTTTGGGGAGGGGTGTAGATTCACTTGTAGAGGCTTGCGTGAGAGTTTTAGGATCAACATAAAGAGGGGATTCAAGGGCTTTGTCATTTTTAGGCACTTGGTTGCAATTCTTATAGCTTCCTTGCAAGACACGGCAAAATTCAAAAGGATTAGGATCTCCTAGGATGGTGATCTCCGTACCATTGTATGGGAACTTTAGAGACTGATGGTACGTGGAGAGAACAGCTTTCATTGCATGGATCCATGGGCGGCCTAGGATAATGTTGTAAGGCAGCTCAATATCAAGGACTTGACACCTAGTTTCAAGCATAACAGGGCCCAGTTGTATAGGCAAGTGAATAACACTTTCTAAATGGTGTTCTGCGTCATCATATCCCTTGATTGTAATACTATGATCAGTGTTGACATGATCCTCAGAGTATCCCAATTGCTTTAGTAACTTTAAAGAACAGATGTTGAGACCAGCACCACCATCTATGAGTATACGTTTAATTTTGCGCTTATGGATGAGAACTTCAATATGAAGGGCATCATTGTGACAAGGATCATGGGAGGGGAGGTCTTTCTCAGAGAAGACCATGTTGTAAGGCGAAGCAATATTACCCACTATAGCTTGGAAATCTGTGACTGCTATGTTGTTAGGAACGGAAGACTCTTGGAGGGCTTTTTCTAACACCACTCTATGTGCAGGTGAGGACTGTAGAAGGTCCAAAATAGAGATCTGTGCTGGCGTTCTCCCTAGATGTTTGACAAGATTATAATCAGACTGAACCAGAAGCCTAGGTGTAGGTGCACGGATGGTGACATGACCTCGACGAGTAGTAACAACACAATCCGTAGATTTACCTTTGATCGTGAGGGTAGACACTCGACTCTCTTCAAAATGACCTACAATGGAATCGAAGGACGTGGAAGCATGATTGATACCTTTACCTCTATCCTGAGGAGGAGGTGGACTGTGATGAGGGAATGGTTCCTTGTACATATCTAGATCCTTGTTCCTGTGTTGCGCTGGTGATTCATCCTCAAAAGTGATTTGATTACCGTCGATGAGGTGCTTAAGTTTCATGCAAGATGCGGTTCGATGGCCTTTGCTCCTATGGAAATCACAATATTCATTGTCTCTGTAATGTGTAGTTTTGTAGATAGGTTCTCCATATGGGGGAGCATCTGGTAAGGTGATGAGCCCTTTCTATAAGGCTTGCTGTAAGGCCGATTCGATGGGCACTCCCAAGGGAGTAAATTGACATCGCGGAGGGTAATCTTGTTGGGGCCACTCTTGTTGTCATTGCTGTTGGTTTGGATAAGGCTGCCTTTGTTGCTGTTGTTGTTGAGGTGGAGCTTGACTTGGTTTGGAGAGCTGCATCGGTGTTTGTAACGTTTGGACATGCTTAGTATGCTTAGTACTGAGAACCTTGGTGGGATATGAGCTCAATTATTCACCAATGGAAAGGGCTTGTTTAGTAGTAGTGTTTGCCTCCCAAAAGTTGTGGCATTACATGCTGAACCAACATACAAATCTGATAGCCAAGATTGATCCCTTGAAGTATCTACTAGGAAAAGTAGCTCTCACAGGCAGACTAGCTAAATGGGTTATGATCCTTAGTGAGTTCGACATTAAGTACACAGATCGTAAAGCAATCAAAGGACAAGCCCTCATGGATCAACTAGCAGAAGCACCTATGAAAGATACACATCCTATGGTAGCAGACTTTCCTGATGAGAATCTATTCACTCTTTCTAACTCCATAATGTGGAAGTTGTACTTTGACGGTTCCTACACACAGCATGGATCAAGAGCCAGCATCTTATTTGTTACACCTCAGAATGACTATATTCCAAAATCATATCGGCTTACATTCCCTTGCACTAACAACATAGCTGAGTATGAAGCACTCCTTATAGGTCTCCATACAGCAGTTCAATGGGACATCACAGAATTACAAGTATATGGAGAATCACAGCTAGTCATTCGCCAAGTCACAGATGAATACCAAACAAAGGATGAAAAGTTGGTCCCCCACAAGCAACTAGTGGATGCCTACAAACCACACTTTTCTAGCATCACATTTGAGCAAATTCTAAGAGAGCATAACAAAGCTGTAGATTCTATGGCTTCTATAGGATCATTGATTGACATGCCTGCAAATACATAGAAGTGTGAATTCTTGATCGAGCAATTGTTGATACTAGCCGTCGATGTTCCTGTTACTGAAATCATCTGCGAACTTGTTGGTCCCAATTCCCCATGGTATGAAGATATCTATGAATACCTCAAGAACAAAACCTTTCCTCCTGACCTATCATCAACCCAACGTAAAACCTTTATCCATCAATCCTCCTGTTACATCATTCTGGGTGATACACTATATCGCCGGAGTCTCGATGGTATCCTCTTACGATGTCTTAACACGGAAGAAGCTGAAGCTACCTTACGAGACATACACGAAGGTGTCTGTGGTGCACATTCTTCCGGTCCTAATCTTGCTAAGAAGATACTTAGAACAGGTTATTACTGGCCTACAATAGAGCAAGATGCTGCACAGTTTGCTAAGAAGTGTCTACAATGCCAGCAGCATGGAGATTTGATTCACGCACCAGCTCATGAATTACAACCTGTGACAACTCCATGGCCTTTTTCTCAATGGGGTCTCGACCTCGTAGGACAAATCCACCCTTCCTCCTCCAATGGCCACAAGTTTATCATTACCGCCACTGAGTATTTCATGAAGTGGGTGGAAGCCATTCCTATGACCTATATCACCGGTAAGCAAATAGCCAAGTTTATTCTAAACTACCTCATATGCTGGTATGGTATTCCCCAAGCCATTGTCACTGATAATGGGAGACCATTCAAGAATCAAGATGTCCATGCCTTGTGCATACAATACAATATCCAACATCGCTTTTCAACTCCCTACTATCCGTAGAGTAACGGCCAAGCTGAGGCTTCCAATAAAATCATTCTCAAAATTCTCAAGAAAATAGTCAATGAAGCTGGTCGTGATTGGCACTTGCAACTCAATCCTGCCCTATGGGCCTACCGCACTAGTATCAGAACACCAACTGGTGCCACCCCATATGCCTTGGTCTTTGGCTCTGAAGCCATCCTACCTATAGAGGTCGAGATCCCATCCCTCAGAGTTTCCATGCAGGACCTGATCGACGGAGATGAGTATCGCACTTCCAGATTAGCTGAGCATGAACTACTAGATGAGCGGCGCCTTGCCGCACTTAATCATCTCCATGTCTATCAAAACCGCCTTCGACGTAATTAGAACAAAAAGATCAAAGAAAGACAGTTTCAAGTTGGTGATCTTGTACTTAAGGAGAATCAAAGAAATCAAGCAGATCAAGAAAAGAAGGGCAAGTTTGAGCCTAACTGGTTAGGTCCCTTCATTATGACAGCGGCATATGGATTAGGAGCTTATACTTTAGCTACACCTGACGGCATTCCTCTAGATGAGCCACTTAACAGTGTCCATCTCAAGAAGTTCTATGCCTGATCCTCAGAGTATTCCAAAAAAAAAAACAACAAACAAACAAAAAAATCCGTCCTCTGGTGAAAACCTGGCAAACAGGCGCCTTGGATAAGTACCATAGTGAAAACCTGGCAAACAGGTGCTATGTGTAGAGTCAGCATCCATCGTCTATCGAGTCCTGTCCACTCCTTGTCCAGTTCGCAGTGCACTTTCCATCCATCCATAATAAAACCATTGACCTTGTTTGCATTTCCATCTCCCTATCTTGTATAGCTTGGAAATTTGTCAATATCCCTCGTCGTCATCCCACGTCTTGATGTGTGTCTATAGTTAACACTGTCTTGTCCTAGGTCAGGTCTTTTTGTGTCTTCTTCAGTAGTCACCCCTACAGTTTCCTCTACCATAATGGGGGCAACTCTTGTCCTTAACTTAGGTGTAAGGGAGGTTCCTTGTTCGTGGTTCGCAACGCATACTTCAATCTCCTGCTCATTGTTCATAGGTAACACCCTTTAACGGACACATCACTCCTACGATAAGGATGTTAACTTCTCAAAACACTCTTTTCCCACATCATCGTGCCAACCAGAACTACATATTATCATCTTCTCAGTCTTAAGGTACCTTGATCCCATGGATATGGGTATGTAGGCAGTCTGGATTTTGAAGGAAGTATCCAGTACTCAGGTACATAAGATCACCTCTTCTCTGCTCTTTTCCCACATCATCACGCCAACCAGAACTACATATCATTTCTTCTCCATCTTAAAGTACCTTGATCCCATGGATATGGGTATGTAGGCAGTCTGGATTATGAAGGAAGTAGCGAGTACTCAGGTACATAAGATCCCCTCCTTTCACCTTGATCCATTTCATCACTCTATCCAGAACTACATATTTATCATTTTCATCTTTCATCGTCGTGTGCCTTGATCCCGTGGATACAGGGTATGTAGGCAGTCTGGAATATGAAGGATGTATCCAGTACTCAGGCACACACGATCCATCATTCTCCGCCCGTCTCAATCCAGTTGCATTGTCATCCTTCTAGTCTTCCGTTTGTCAAAATCTATTTCACCTCGACTTGACTAACTCAAGCAGCAAGCTAGTACATCCTTTCAAAGCAAAATTCCATAACAAACCTGAAGCAAAGAAGCTTCCTTCTAGAGTTGTCTACTGTCCTGCATACCGATTGCCAACATCAGCTAAGTCTCGCTTAACCAAGCCCTAGATCCACAAGCTTGTCTTCTGTGAAGTGTTCCATTGTTGAGACCAACACACGCGTCTCCTGCGACATGTGGCATTTCCTGCAGCAAGACATTGTCTTTTGTAGGTAGATAGTACCCTTTAACGGACACAGATTTCCTACGATAAGGCTGTTATGTTTCCTATCCAATCTATCCTGAGCAACCTCTTTGGCAAGAGAATATGTTGGCTGTATGTTTACTTTGTAAGTCAGTCAATTTGTGTTTATGGTTTATCTTTTGTTCCTTTTCCATTACCTATTCAAAGCTACCTTGATTTATCTATAATCTTGGTATGTTGTGATACAGTACGGATTGGGGGCATAGTCATTGCTTTTTGTGTGCCGGGTTTGAGGAATGATCTTTAGTATCTTTCTTGGCATTCTATTTATCTTGTGTGTGTTAGGACCTAGCATCTTACATATTAATCATTCTTCTTGCATTTACATGTATTGAAGTTTATTTTATGTTCAAAGACTATGGCTTATTCACACGTTCCAACAAGGTTCTATTATGTCTAAGGGGATCTAAGTTCAAACCGCTTGCTTGCAGAGTCAACGTCCACGCACTTGGATATTACTGCACCTTGGTCTTCTATACCTTGGTGGCAAACTATCTACATGCTATATCAAAATAAGGATTGCTCTTTATATACAAATGCGAAACCATTGCAACAAGCTCACCTTTCATCCATTCCCACCAACCTTTATATCGCTTTCATTACAGTAATCGATCAACAGTCCCTATCTCCATCTCCTCCTGTTCTTCTCTCTAGTGCATATCTGCAAAACCCACATGTCAGATATCACTAGTCATCACATCTATATCATCATATATCTCTATCATCATACATCTATAAGCATCATTTACGCAACATATGTCATCACATAAATCCATAATCATACATACATATCATCACATCCATGACATCAAGTAATGCATACACAAAAGCATGAACAACAATGAGCCGAATAGATCATCATATATATCATGTAATGGTCATCATAATACAAAATGTCGGTGTCTACATCAATAATACAAAGTGTGTATACATCCAAATATACATCAGTTTAGTACATCAAGGCTATCAAGAGCCCACAAAATATACATTAAAATGCACGCAGGCATCTGTCTAAAATGATACAATATGATGCAATATACAAAGTGTATGTGCCCTAGTGGGTAGAGCTGCCCTCCTGTTGTGGCCCCTGTCCTCCCCCTATGCTCGGTGGAGGTCCCCCTGATGGTCCTCCTCCTCCCCCTGGCGGTAAAAGTGGCCCTCTAACAGAGGACACTGACTGCCCTGTCCTCCAGGATCCGGATGCCCCCGACCTGCTCCTGTCTCTATAGCTCGGTGCCTGCTGAGCTGCCGGCACCGCACCCACATACAGACCCCTATAGTACTCTACCTCCCTGCCGGCTGATACTAGCTCACCCTACACTCGGACGAGCTCGCTATATAAGGTCCTCTGGTCTGCACCCAGTGCACGGCGTGCCTCCTCTCTCTCCCGCCTCACTCTAAAGAGTGTGGCCTCTGCAGTCAACCGCAGCTGCACCTCTGCATCTCTCTCTCTCCTGGCCTGTGCCAGCTCCTCAGCGTCTGCTGCTGGTGCAGCTGGCGGCTGCACCTGTACCTGTGCCTGTGCCTGTATCTGGGCCTGTAGCTGTCTGTATGCCTGCACCTGTGCCTGTAGCTGCGCCTGTACCTGTGCCAGGGCTGTCTGTGCTGCTGAGGCTACCTGTGTCTGTGCCTGGGCTGTGGCCTCTACCTACCTCGCATCTGCCCGTGCTGCATCCCTGTCTCTCCTAAGTCGTGCCATCCGGAGCTCTAAACGAGTTCCACCGGGCGTGCTAGAATGTGTATGAGGAAAAATTGATTAAATCTAAACTAAATAAAACCAAAAAATCCAATAACATAAAGAAAATGAATTTAAATAAAAGCCATGTCAAATAATCAATGAAATAAAGACTTTTACCGAAATCTGTATTGTTTCCTTTGAATTGAATGTGGATTGCTCAATGAAGTTGCGAAGCCATAGCTGCAACAAGCAAGTAGTGTGCTCAAGAGATCAATGTCAAAAGATCGTAAGAGTGCTCAATCGACGCGTTTTGTATGCTCAAAGCTCTGTTAAGTATGCCTAAGAATACGATCGAAGAGAAAGACCCAATGAAGGAGATGAGGGGGGTTTATATAGATTTCAAGGAAGATCGATCAATGGTCCAGATAATTCAGAAGAATCAACGGAGGAGATAAGTTGAGGAATGTGCAACGAATGAGAAGAAGACATGTGTCTTGCTTTCTTTTGCATGAGAGGAGTTATCAAGAATAAAAGAATGAGTTAACTGAAGAAATAAATCAATTAAAAGAATAAAGCAATCAGTTAAGTGATTTAAAATAAGAAGAAGAGATTTGCATGAGAAAATAAGATATTTTGCTTTATTAAATATAGAAAACTTGAGTTATTTTAGAGATAACTCAAATTAGAAGAAAAAGCAATTTAAATAAATAATTGATTTATTTAAATTTAGAGAAGATATTTTGGAAGAAATAATTAAATAATTGGAATTATTTAATTTAGAAGATTTGAAAGCAAATTAAATAAATAAATTTATTTAATTGTTGTGCATGATTTTGGAAGAATGATTTTGATTTAATTAAATAATTAAAAATTATTTAATTGTAGATAAGAGGGAATTTGTTGAATTAATTAAATAATTGGATTTATTTAATTAATGTGGATTTGAAATTTGGGAAGAGGATAATGATCTAATTAAATAATTTAAAATTATTTAATTGTGGAAAAATAATAGAGGAATTTAATTTAATTAATTAAATAAAGAGAATTTATTTAATTAATGTCGAAAGTATGTGATTTAGAAGAATTTGATGATAATTAATTAAATAATTAGATTATTTAATTAATGTGTGAAATGTAGGTGATTAGGAAGAAATGACGAGATGCGAGCAGTGTGACGACTTGGTCATTTTAGGGTGTCTACAACTAGAGCTTCATTGTTTTACCTATCAAGATAGAAAATGAACATTGGCAAATAGATAATATAGATGCTTGTCACTACAACTTGAATCTCTATAAGACAAAAGGAAACCTATTAGAATTTAATCAAAAAAGTCCACTTCAGCTTTACTTAGATTTAGTGAATAATAATTTAATTGATGCTAACTTCACAATTTTAAAAGATAATAACATTCCTTCAATATCTATGCACAAAAATCATAACCTTCTTATTATTTTGACTACAAAGATTCAAGAAGAAAAAATTTCTTGTGGATAGAGCATGAGGATGATGAACTTCCTTAGCTCTTTATTTTATGTAATAATTATTCAGAGTATGAGCCCAAGATGCTCAAACTTAGCATTTTTAATATAAAGATGAATTTGCAGTGTTTAGGACTATAACAAAAAAGCTCTTACTACTAGATACCATGAGAAAACAAGGTAAGGGTATCTTTACTGCCGATACCCTTGAGCTCTCATGTTTGTACAAAATGGGTAGCTTAGGAAATTTTGGTTTGTTTCATTTTTATTTTGTTGGTTCATTTTTTTTGGCTTTATTTTCTATCATTATTTAGGTGTTTGATTTGGTTTTTCTTTTGGAGCCCATGGTTTCATTGTAAATATTTCATTTTGTTTCCACCCTCTTTCTTGTTCATTAATTTTCAAAGCATAAAATCCTTTATTAATGAGACAAAATTATAAATGACTTGTGGATTTGTCTATGTGCAATTCCTAGATTCTTCCACAAATTATTTAGTCATTTTGCATTCATAATTATTGGTGCGAATAGGGTTATTACCAATCTAGTTTACCCCTTTTTGTGTGAATAATTCATATTATTTAACTATTTATTAGTTAAATAATATTCACACTCATATTCACATGTTAAGTTGACTTAGTGAGCCTTCTAGATGTTCATAGTTGTCTCTAGTTGTTGATAGTTGGCATCTTATCCTATAGTTGTCTCATGTCATAGGATTAAGACACTTGTCACATGACTACAACATCCTACATCTCATCCTCATCTTTATAAGAAAGGCATATCAAGTACATTGTAACAACAATACTTTGCATTCATTGATAGAATAGAATTATTCTCTCATATTATCTCCCTTGTGCTTTCATGAAGTCCTAGATCTTGGGTGGCTACTATCATAGCCAACTCTAACATGGTATCAAAGCTAGAAAGAGTCACTTTGTGTTAGGACCATTTTTTTGAGATATCTTGAGTACAAATCATGGTGGATCTTGATAGCTGAGTATGATCTTCTCTTGCATCAAATGATGACCTAGGGAATTAGAAAGACTTGATGGAAATACCAGATTTGTGAGGGCTCCCTCTTGTGGCCTTGTATTACAGGTTTATTTTGGAGTGTGTTGTGGCAAATTTGAGCACACCATTGTGTTTAGGAGGTTTGTAATAGTCAAGAATGCCTTTTGTTTCATCCAAATCAGACATCAGAGGCCAAATCTATGAGGGTTTGAAGTTGGGAGGTGCATGCAAGATCCAATAGGTACCTAAACTTTCAAAGAACTTTGGGTCAAATCCAACCCTGCCATCTTGCTCAAGAGGCCCAAAAACCCTAAGATCAACTGTCAACTCATCAAAATCAGACAAAATTGCAACAAAAGACAAAAATTTTTACCCATTGGGCCCTATGGATTCTGTAGAATATTCTTGACACAAGAAGAATATTCCTCCTACACAGGCCTTTATCAATGAATCTGGGTGCTTTGTCATTTTGTACAGTAAAAAAATATAATAGTATTCTATTTTTCAAAATTAATTTTTTTAAAACAAAACAAAATCAAATATTTTCATATTTGTTACAGGGTACTGGTCGTACCTTGTACAGATAGCAGCTCCGGCCATCGAGAGGGTGCCACATGGCACCATCGGCCACCCCACCTCATGCCTATCCACCTGAAAATCTACTAGTGGGGCCAACTTCCTGGCCGGCAACCAAGCCCAGCGGGGAAACCCTGAGCAGAGGCTTAATCAGTGAGAGTTTCTTCCCTGCTCAGCAACCTTATTTCCCAGCCAGGCTTCTAAACGATTGGAAATCAAAACCTCCCAGCGATGGCATCAACAAAACTTCTGGCAATTAGAGGCATAGACAAGGAATATTCCCTACCACATGAAACAATTTTACTACCCCTAAACCACTTTCCACCAGCAACAATAGTTTCATGTCAGACATTGGCAGTTTTGTGGAATTCACCGACAAAAAAGGAATATTTTGGCATCTAAAAGCATATTCCACTAATGGCAAGAGCATATTCTATCGCATCTTAGTGCAAACCAACAAATTTTTTTGTTTGTTGATGTCAGCATAACGTCATAAACTGATTGCTGATATCATCTTCCTGATAATTCTAGGGAATATTTCAAGGAATCTTTAAAGATTCCAACTAAAGATTCTTCTTATGTTAGTGTTGTGCCTTGCACACATGCCCCATTTTGCCAAATGGAGACCCCCTCTTTCGCTTTGGCTTGGAGTCTCAACCTTTGTTACTTATGATGATGGGAAAGTGAATTTGTGCTTAGAACACATGATTTGTTATAGATTTGAGTATTTTGCATGTTTGGAGTGATTTCATGTCATTTGGAGGTGTCTTGGGTGGTCTTGTGCTTAAAAATAGCCATTTGTTGCGTTCTGCACTGAAATTGGGTGTTACTACATTTTTCTCCAAAATCCTATGTCACTGGATATTGCCCTTGAAATTGCTTCTGCAGGATGTGTCATGTTGAAATTCCTAGTTTCTAGGTCTTAGAATTGCAAAATCATGTCAAATTCCACAAGATTTCACTAAGGGGTTTACATACTTTCATTTTGACGCATGGTCCTGAAGCCCTAATTTGGTTAAGTCTGAAACCCTAAAAATCTTGAAAAATGGCTAAGTATGAAATCTGGTGGAACCACAAAATTCTAGAATCTACATATGAAATCATATGGATCTCGAACCTATCTCAAACATCCTGAAAATATATTTAAAGTAATATCTAAACTTATACTTAAATATATTTTTAAATATACTTGCACCCTGGCTAATTCAAAATCTGGAGCTAAAAACACCTCCTATTGCAAAAAAGTGCTAAAAATGCCTTCTACTGACTTTTGCGCTAAATTTGCCTCTGACTAACCTCCCTCCAAGCTACCGCTAAAGTTAGTCGGACCAAAAATCCTTGCCGAGACAATTTTGAAGAAAAGCGCTAAAACAGGTTTCAACCGACTTGCACTAATAGTTGTCTTCATTGCACTTGGTCGATAGATAGAGAAATCCGTGCTAGTTGGTTGCATTGAAAATCCCCGCCAATGAAGTTAGTGCTAAAAATAGGCCTCACAGACCTGCACTGAAAAATGCCTTCACTGACTTTAGTCGGTTGGACCTAATATCCGCACTAAAGTCAGTTGGACCCCAAATCAACACTAAAACTATTTTGCGCTAGAATTGCACCTCATGGACCTGTGCTAAATTTGACCTCCACCGACTTTTAGTCCGTGACACCCAAAACCCGTGCTTTTTGACATTTTGGCCCAAAATATGAGGTTTTCAATGTGCAAATGGGATTTTCTTGATGGATTTGAATTGCACAACTAGTTGTCACATCATGATGAACATTTTATCAAGTTTGAGTGGATTTTTGGCACATTTTACGATAATTAATGCCACTGCACATGAAAAGTTTGTGACCCCTAAAAAATCTCGCTTTTTACAGAAAAGGCTAGAAAAACATGAAATAAAAGTCTGTAAATGGATTCTAATGACCACAAAAACTTCCTTAATCATCATATTGGCCACATGGGTACACAAAAATGATAAAAAATGTAGAAAGTCATGTGAAAATCACTAGATTTAAGAGGTTGTTTATAAGAAGGTGGCATTGACAATGAGCTATTTTTAACTAATCATGAATGCAAATGGACATGTTTTGATCTAAATTGGTTAAAAATGACTTGTTAAGATGAAATTGATGCTTTTCATTGTGAATTGTAGGTCTTGGAGGACACAAGAGCTTGTTGGATCTGTCATGGAAGGATGTACACACATATATGAGGTGTTGACCCAGAAATGTAGAAACTTCATTTTATCAACCAAATTGCTGCTGCACCTGCAAGAGAAAGTTAGTATGATGTCCAAAATGATGGAGATGAGCTATAGGAGCTAAATACATACAAGATCAAGTCTATTTCATTGTTGTTCTTGCAAATCCAGTCCAATGTCCAAGACATGCATATAGTTGTTCCAGCAGTCCAGTCATCAAGAATCAGTCCAACAAGCATCCAGTTGGATATATCTTCACTAATAATGTGCCACATACTCCTCTTGGTCCATTCGGTACTTGGCATCCTGTGAATCCACATCAGTTCAAGTTTTCAAGTGTCATGTGACTCTATTTTGGCTTTATTAGGCCTTAAAAATTGACTTTTTATCATATATAGCCAAATGGGTATCCATTTTGTCTAGATTCGATGTATTTGCAAGATTCTTTGTCTTTTTCCTAGAAGACAAATGCAAATCCAAAAATGTAACAAACTGCTGTACTTCATTAAATGCCATGTAATCTAGACCATTGGTGTTGAGTTAATCTCCACCGTCCATTGAAAACTCGGTATGGTGCCTTGTCTATAAAAGGGCCATCATTCTCTCATTGTAACAAGTAAGATTAGATACTAAATTGCTGAGACTCTGCTAAATTGTGATCAATACAAAGCAAGTTTTGCAGGTTGCTAGAATTTTGTGTTCTTGTGTTGTCCTCTTTAGGTTTCACGATTCATATCAATCTGAATTTAATTAGTTGTGCTCTTGCAATGATGGGTAAATGTTAATATATCTGATGAATGCTTTGGTCCATACTATTAATGCTTGCTGATGGTAAATTGCTATGTATAGTTAGCATGGGCCCTATCATTGAACATAGTTCAGTTACACTCCACTAGTTAAGTTGTGCCATTGTCCAAGTGCTTAATGAGTGAATACAATTTGAAAATCATAATGATCCTTTGAAGATTGCATCATTTCTTGCAACATTGTGGGTTTCCTATCCTAGTGAAATAGGGAATAGTTTATTGAAAGTATTTGTCTATCTACAACATTTTACCCAGTTGTGACTGTCACTTAGGATCTCTCATCCCTTCTCTCTCTCCTTTTCCTTTTGCATTTTATTTATATCAAGTTTGTTAGGCTAGGTTATAAGCAACATCTACATTACAAATTTGTTGAAAGTATCGTAGGGTTTCTACATACATATTGCTGTCATATTCCATAAACCCTGCATTTTATGTAAGACCCCTTGTTGGCACATCTAGACATACCATTGAGTCATTCCAAGAAAGCTAAGACCTAGCTATATTATCCTTGGAGTAGTCCTATCTTGGATATGATACCTTTTTCAAGAGAGGTGTGATACCAGTAATCATACCTGCGTTGTTGCGTACTAAAAACACCATCAATAGTTAGCACTGTATTAGTAGACTTGGTCCAATTTGACCCCCCCTCTCATTGGAGTTTTCAATTTGATAGTCCAACTTCAAATGCCTATATCTTAGTCATTTTTGTTCCTTTTTTTGAGCAATTTTTTTATTTGGGATAGAATTTCACAGGCTTCTAGTGGTGCAATTAGATTTTAGTTTTGGTGCCTGGATTGTCTAGAAATTGTAGTTTTTCATCATTGCACCTAAGCAGTTGCTTTTTTAGAACTTCAAAGGCTTCGTTCGAGCTCATATAGTAACATTTTTTGGTGAAGTTTTTTTTAAAGTGCATAATTTTTTGAGTAATTTCTAGATTTGCTGTCATTTTGATCCAATTTTGTTTAGAAATTGTACTTTCATTTTTAACCTAATCTTGGCTTTTGTATTATACCAAACTTAAAGACCACTTTGTTGTTTTGGCTTGTGGCAATTGTAATTGGACTGAATATAAAGTCCCACAATCATTTTTTGCTGGGGGTGATCTCATTGATTGAGTAAAAGGGGGCTTGTACTTGTGCTGTTCTTTTTTGTACTCTTGTATCATGGATCAAAACAAACTTCCTCTACTCACACCATATAACTTTCATGAGTGGAAAACTAAAATGGAGATTCATTTAAGAAGTTTGAGAATTCTTAGAGTAATAATGGGTACAAAAATTAAACCAACAACAACTGTAGAAAAGAGAAAGTGATACAATAGATGTGATCAAGCCTATGGAACACTATGCTTGTCTATCTCTCCTGATCTCCTTTTTCATATTGAATCTTTTAATACACCTAATGAACTATGGACTACCTTAGAGAATCTCTTTGGTAAGAAAGATACTATGAGAGGTTTCAAATTGGAGAAAAGAAAGTTAATTGGTTTGAATCCAACTGACTTTGCAAGCATCGAAGACTTCTTCACAAAGCTAAAGTCACTTAGATTGCAACTTAAACAATGTGGAACTAAGAAAGAGGACACTCAATTGATTCTTTCAATCCTTGCCAAGCTTGGTCCTAACTATTCAGTCTTTGTTTCTACCTTTTATGCTACTATGAATGCACTTGGGAAAGCTTTCACAATGCCTTCACTTGATGAGTTTGCCACATCACTCACAAGGGAGCAAGATAAGTTGATTGTTGCAAGTATGGGCCTAACTGGTGTTGTCATTGATGTCAACATACTCCTATTGCATTAATAATAAGGATTGGATGAGCTGTGAGCTGAGGATATTGAGAAAATTAGTCTCAACCAGGAACAGTGAAGAACAGTGATGACAGTAAGGCAAAAGTCCAAGATAGGATGAGGATCAGAGGATGTGGATTAAAGGGTTTGTAGATATGTGTCTTAAGGTGATCTAGTAGAGATTTCAGAGGTCCACATGAAGATTTGAAGAAGGTGTGGCGGCTCAAGTAAAACTGGTTCTGATAGGTGTTCAGAGATGATAGAGTGATACAGACAGGTTCGGTGAGATCCAGAATTGCATTTTCCTATTCTATGGATTTGAGGGAGTGTTGAGGAAGTCTTTGTGGAGTGTCAACAAGATTGGTTCATGGTTTGAAGGTCCGCAATCATCTATTCCTTTGTGATAGTAATGACAAACTGTGTTCTTGAGGTTCCGGATGAAGGGGAGATGGATTTCAGTAAGCAGATGAAGTATGGATGTTCTTGGTGATTTAGGCAAGCTTGTGGAGGTCTTTGGATCGTGTCCAGTTTGTCTTGGTGGTCCACATTGAAGTTGGAGCTTGCACTAAAGAATAACCTCCGGATGATGGTGTTCTTTCTGAGACTGGCCGACCGGATGAGTTACACATCCTGCAGATGTTCTTGTTGATGTTTGCTAACTTAGATGATCATTCCTAAGTTGATGTCTTGTATAAATAAGGGATTGTGAAGTCATTTCAAAGTTGTCTTTGTTGAGATGAGGGTGTGGTAGCAAGGAGGAGAGCAAAAGGCAGAGCGGAAGTATTGGGCTTAAATGGAATTGATTCAAGCATGGTGAAGATGCTATTCTCTAGTTCATGTATGTGATACTTGTTTCTTTGTAGATAGTGTGTCTCTTGTAGGCAGTGAGCCTCTTGTGCGTAGTGTGCTCAGGTAGTGAGCCCTAATTAGCATGTGCCATTTTGTTCTTTCCATTCTTCTAATAGAGAATACAATCTTGGGTTAATCAACCCGTGTTTTTTCCCTTAACCAGGTTTTCCATGTCAAAATCTTGGTGTCTCATGTGTTGATGTGTTTTTGCTCTTAATTTGTTGCATTGTGTTTCCTTGATTGATTTATTATTATACTGTTGAATTGCAAAGTGGAGTTAAGTGTTTAATTGCAAGAAAGTTTTGTACAACTGATTCACCCCCCCTCTTAGTTGTGTGCCCTAAGTCTAACAATTGGTATCAAAGCCAAGTTCCTCTAAAAAGAGCTTAACCACTTAAGGAGATCCAAGATGTCATCTTACAAGAAGGATAGTCCGAAGTTTGATGGAACCAATTTTAATCTTTGGAAAGGTCACATGAAATGTCACTTGCAATGTATGGGAATGGTGTACTGGACCATGGCTACAACACAGTATACACCTCCACAGGGTGGTCCGAAAACCCAAAATGAAATCACAGATGCTGAAAATAATCTATGAACTATAAAAGCTATTCTAAGTGCACTATTTGATTCAGAGCTCTCAAATGTTATTGACCTACCAACTACTTTTGAGATATGGCAAAAACTGGAACTTTTGCATGAAGGAGACAAGTATGTTAAAAGTGCAAGGTTACAGAGTCTGAAAGGGAAATTTGAAAATCTGAAGATGAGAGATGATGAAAATATTACTACTTTTATGCCAAGAGTAAATGAGATTGTTTGTGGAATTAGAAATGTTGGTGGAGTCCTGGATGAAAATGAGATTGTTGGCAAAATTCTCAGATCCCTACCTGTATCTTACAAAATCAAGGCTACTGCCATTGAAGAATTTAGAGCCCATACAACTGTCACAAGAGATCAATTGGCTGGCAAATTGGCTGCATTTGAAATGACAGAGTTTGGAGATGACCCCCCCAAGATTGAATCTGCATTCAAAGCCAGTGCCTCTGTTAAAGGTAAACAAAGGTTTGATCCGAGAGAGAACTCTTCAAGGAAACTGTCATGGTATGAAAAAGAAAGAAAAGACCTGGAAGAAGAAGAAGTAGAAACTGCTCAACTTGAAGCCCTTATTGCAAAAAGGCTACCAAGAGGATCCGGTAAGTATGAAGGAAAATTACCTTTTAAGTGTTTTAACTGCAATAAGATTGGTCATTTTGCCTCAAGGTGTTCGAAAATATTTTCAAGGCCAAATCCTAATAGATCAAGGTTTCAAAAGAATTGTTACTATGTTCATGAAGAAGATGATAATGAAGGAGTAATAGATGATGAATCAGAGATAGGAAACAAATCCGGAAGTGAATGGGTGTTTATTGCCATCAAGGAAGAACCAATATCCTCTATATTTGTCAATCATAAAGTTGTAGAAAGAGCTTTGGCTGCCCAAGTTGAAGAAAAGGATGACTAGGTCATTGAAAGTGGATGCTCTCACCATATGATAGGTGACAAAAATAAATTCATAGATTTGGAAAGGTATGAAGGAGGAGTGGTAACGTTTGGTGATAATTCTGCTGGTAGAATCAGAGGAAGAGGAACTATTTCTTTTGATGGAAGGAACAAAACTGGTAATGTACTGTATGTTAAAGGTTTGAAGCACAATCTTCTTAGTGTTGGACAGTTGGTGGACAAAGGCTATGATCTCTGATTCAAGAATGGAAAATGCAAGATCTTTGAAAGTTCTAGAACAGAGATTGCATCTAGTACTCAAACAAAAGGTAATATCTTTCATTTGGTTGGTACTGGTAAAAGTTGCTTATTTGTTCAAGTTGATCAGAGTTGGTTATGGCATAGGAGGATGTGTCATGTGAATTTTGATAATATCATCAATATAAGCAATACTCAGGTTGTAAGAGATCTTCCAAAATTGGTGAAACCTACTAATAGCTTGTGCAAAGAATGTCAGTTGGGTAAGCTAAGTAGAATCACACTCAAGAGTAAGGAACTGTCCTCTACCAGATTATTGGACTTAGTTCATACTGATCTTTGTGGTCCAACAAGAATCAGGAGTGTGCAAGGTGACAGATACTTCATGTTACTAATTGATGACTATTCCCGGATGATGTGGGTAACCTTTTTGAAAGAGAAATCAGAAGCTCTTGAAAAATTCAAAATATTCAAGGCTATGGTAGAGAATGAAACCGGATTAAAATTGAAAGTTTTGAGGTCTAATAGAGGTGAAGAATTCACATTCGGTGAGTTCATAGAATTCTGTGAGAAGCATGGAATAAAGAGATAGTTGTCTTCTCCTAGGACTCCATAGAAAAATGGAGTATTGGAAAGAAAGAACTAAACCATCCAGGAAGCATCTAGGACCATGATGATGGAAGCAAATGTTCCTCAGATTTATTGGAGAGAAGTTGTCAGCACTGCAGTCTATACTCTCAATTGAGTTCAAATTAGAAGCAATACCGATAAGACTCCTTATGAACTCTGGTTTGGCATTACTCCTACTGTAAGGTATTTCAGAGTCTTTGGTAGAAAATGTTACATCAAAAGAGATGAAGATCTAGGGAAGTTTGATGCTAGAAGTGATGAAGGAATATTCTTGGGTTACTCTACTCAAAGCAAAGCATATTGGTGCTATAACAAGAGACTGAGAAAGATTATAGAAAGTACAAATGTGAAGGTTGATGAAGGAATTGAAAAACCCTTAAGTTTTTATAAATATGATGAAGATGATCATAATGGTGTTCTGACTCAAGGAGCCCAAGCCTCTTCTGAAAGTTAGATTCAAACTAATTCGGTAAATTAGGAAGAAGAGATGAGTTTTAATGAGCCTGATCAAGAAGCAGAAATGCAAGAATCTCCCAAAGTTCCTAGGTATGTAAGATTGAACCACTCTGAAGATCAAATCATAGGTGATAAAAGCAAAGGTGTACAAACAAGAAGAAGGATTGCTCAAGATTCAAAAGAGTATTGTCTGATTTCAAAGATTGAACCTAAGACACTGAATGAAGCTTGCAATGATGAAAATTAGACTAAAGCAATGGAGGCAGAACTGATGCAAATTGAGAAAAACCACACTTGGGATCTTGTTCCCAGACCTAGAAACAAGAATGTGATTGGAACAAAATGGGTCTTCCAGAACAAACTGAATGAAGTTAGTGAAGTAATCAGAAATAAAGCTAGATTGGTCTGCAAGGGTTACTCTCAAATAGAAAGAGTTGATTTTGAAGAAAATTTTGCTCCGGTGGCAAGAATTGAAGCAGTCAGATTATTTCTTGCTTTTGCTGCCTTCAAGGATTTCAAAGTATATCAAATGGATGTCAAGTCTTCCTTCTTGAATGGTGACTTGGAAGAAGAAGTATACATTGAGCAACTAGATGGATTTCAATTGTCTGATCATGTTGATATGGTCTACAAGTTGAAGAAGGCACTGTATGGACTAAAACAAGCCCCAAGAGCCTAGTATGAAAGATTGGATAAACATCTTTTAAAGATTGGTTTCAACAAAGGTACTGCTGACAGTAATTTGTATTTTAAAATTGATCATGAAAATATCTTGATTGTTGAAGTATTTGTTGATGATATCATTTTTGGAGGAAGAGATAGTATGTGTAAAACATTTACAAATCAAATGAAAAGTGAATTTGAGATGTCCATGCTTGGGGAAATGAATTTCTTCTTCGGCCTACAAATCACTCAAACAAAGAAAGGAATATTCATTTCTTAGACCAAATATGTGAAAGAATTGTTGAAGAAATTTGGGATGGAAGACTCAAAGCAAATGAGTACTCCCATGGCAACCGGATGTAAGTTGAGCAAGGATGATGACTATTATATAGGTCAATGATTGGAGGACTATTGTATCTTACTCAAACTAGACTAGACATTATGCAGGTTGTTGGTCTTTTTGCTAGATTTCAGCCTGATCCTAGAGAATCTCATGTCATGGCAATCAAGAGGATTTTTAGATATCTAAAAGGGACAGTTGAGTATGGTCTGTGGCATCCTAGAGATCATGATTTTTCTCTTCATGCATATACAGATGCTGATTGGGAAGGAGATGTGGATGACCGGAAGAGCACAAGTGGTGGAGAATTCTTTTTGGGGAAGAGATTGGTTTCTTGGCTGAGCAAGAAACAAGAGGCAATATCTCTGTCCATGGCAGAAGCAGAATATATTGTAGCAACAGGTAGTTGCATTCAAGTTTTTTGGATGAAATAGATGCTAAGAGACATCAGAGTGGAGTATGAGGAGCCTATCACAATTTTCTTTGACAATTCAACTGTAATAAATATATCTAAGAATCCAGTGTTGCATTCAAAGACTAAACATATATCCATCAAGTTTCACTTTTTGAGAGAGCAAGTGAACAAGAATGAAGTCAGATTGGAGTTTGTGCCTTCCAAGGATCAGATGGCAGACATCTTCACTAAACCTCTACCTAAGGAATCTTTTGAGTATCTCAGGGAGAAGTTAGGGGTTATTGCCCCTCCGGTGATGAACTAAGGAGCACTAATGTGCATCAGTCTAGTGGATATCATAGTCCTATCTTGTTGTCTGGATTGATGATGGGGAGCTGCTACTCAGGGGGAGCAGAAGGTATGATTCTGACATGTTGGAATTGCAAGTATGTGCCCTTTGCCATTAATGTCAAAGGGGGAGAGAAGACATGTGAAAAACAAGTGGTTTCTAATCAAAGGGGGAGCAGTAAAGGGAGAGAAGACATGTGAATGGTTGTTGCTGATAGGGGGAGTTGTGACAGTGAGAAGAAGTTCTTATCTTGATGGTTAAAATAGTTTTTCACATCATATGTTGCCATCAATGACAAAGGGGGAGATTGTTGCAAGTATGGGCCTAACTGGTGTTGTCATTGATGTCAACATACTCCTGTTACATTAATGATAAGGATTGGATGAGTTGTGAGCTGAGGATATTGAGAAGATTAGTCTCAATCAGGAACAGTGAAGAACAGTGATGACAGTAAGGCAAAAGTCCAAGATAGGATAAGGATCAAAGGATGCAAATTAAAGGGTTTGTAGATATGTGTCTTAAGGTGATCCAGGAGAGATTTCAGAGGTCTACATGGAGATCTAAAGAAGGTGTGGAGGCTCAATTAAAACTAGTTCCAATAGGTGTTCAGAGATGACAGAGTGATATAGACAGGTTCGGTGAGATCTAGAATTGCATTGTCCTATTTTGTGGATTTGAGGGAGTGTTGAGGAAGTCTTTATGGAGTGTCAACTAGATTGGTTCATGGTTTGAAGGTCCGTAATCATCTATTCCTTTGTGATAGTAATGATAGACTATGTTCTTGAGGTTCCAAATGAAGGGGACATGGATTTCAGTAAGTAGATGAAGTATGGATGTTCTTGGTGATTCAGGCAAGCTTGTGGAGGTCTTTGGATCATGTCCAGTTCATGTTGGTGGTCCGCATTGAAGTTGGATCTCACACTGAAGAATAACCTCTGAATGATGGTGTTCTTTCTGAGACTAGCCGACTGGGTGAGTTACACATCCTACGGATGTTCTTGTTGATGTTTGCCGACTTAGATGATCATTCCTAAGTTGATGTCTTGTATAAATAAGGGATTATGAAGTCATTTCAAAGTTGTCTTTGTTGAGATGAGGGTGTGGTAGCAAGGAGGAGAGTGAAAGGCAGAGCAGAAGTATTGGGCTTAAATGGAACTGATTCAAGCATGATGAAGATGCTATTCTCCAGTTCATGTATGTGATACTTATTTCTTTGGAGACAATGTGTCTCTTATAGGTAGTGAGCCTCTTGTGAGCAGTGTGCTTAGGCAGTGAGCCCTAATTGGCATGTGCCATTTTGTTCTTTCTATTCTTCTAATAAAGAATACAATCTTGGGTTAATCACCCCATGTTTTTTCCCTTAACCAGGTTTTCCATGTCAAAATCTTGGTGTCTCATGTGTTGATGTGTTTCTGCTCTTAATTTGTTGCATTGTGTTTCCTTGATTGATTTATTATTATACTATTGAATTGCAAAGTGGAGTTAAGTGTTTAATTGCAAGAAAGTTTTGTACAATTGATTCACCCCCCCTCTCAGTTGTGTGCCCTAAGTCTAACAGGTACACATGTGCACATTGAAGTCTCCTATACCTTAAGTTCTTCTTGCAATCAAGGTACAAAGGATCAAAAGGCTTCACCTAGTAAAGGAAAGAAATAGAAAAATAAGGATTTGAAGAACAATGAGAAAGCAAAGGAGTCAACAAATTCACCTAAGTCCTCATCCTCTCCCAAAGAGGAATCATATAAGAAGGAGAGACCAAAGTGTGCATATTGCAAGAAACTAGGACATGATGAGAATAACTGTTATGAGAAGAAAATTGATGAGTTGACTCACATTATTCAGAAGCACAATATCAAATTACCATCATCCATGTCACCTAGTCCATCCTCTTCTTCGACACCATCATCATCTATACAGACAGGGACAACAAGAATTACTAATGAGACAAATAAGGAAAAAACACAAGCACTCTTTGCTTCTACAAGTCTTCAGTCAAAGAGATGGCTTCTTGATTTTGGAGCTTCTTATCATATGGCATCTTCATAAGGGATGTTCTCTTCATTTGAGTCATGTACTTTGCCACCTATTTTGATGGGTAACAATACATACATGCATGCAACTAGAAAAGGGACTATTAATATTGGTGAGGGTACTTTTAATAATGTATTGCATGTACCTTTCTTGTCAACCAATCTCCTTTCCATCTACCAGATTACTCATTGTGGTGTAGGGAAGATAGTTGAGTTCACTCCTAATTTAGTGATCATATGGGACTTGGAGAGTAGAGACATCATTGCTATTGGGATGGTTGATCATGCATCTCACTTGTATTCATTCTCCCATTTTGCTCCTAATGATGTTGTAGATCCATTGATTGATATTCACACTCATGCATCTAATGTGAATCATGATTTTAAGAAGAAGTTTGGTCACTTGAACCTTGGTGTTCTTTCATCCACTTCAGTTCTTAAGACTAGTGCTGAGCTTCCATCTCCTAAACTCCCGCTTCTTTAGACATCTATATCAACATGGGCCCATCCACTTTAGTTGAGCAGGATACTTCTAGTCTTTTAGATACAGATTTGTATGATGCTTTCTTGGAAGGTATATCAGACTTGTTTTGTATGTCTCATATTGCAGATTTGGAGGACACACTTGATGGGATATCTCTCCTCTTTGATGATAGTTACAATATAAATGTTATCCCATCTACTTTATCTTTGGAGATTGTTCTTCATGAGTCTACCCAAGAGTTTGGATTGGTCACACTTCATTGCATAGTGCCATCCTTTGATTCTGACATGTGAAGATTTGAGCAGTTTTCAGAGGCACCCATCATGAGACTTCTTCCCTCATATCTCTCCTTGGAGATGGAGTTTCTTCTACCTCATCCTTTGGATTGGTTTCTTTCTAAGAGGAGAAATGTTGTTTGTAGGTACATGACACTTTCAAGCGATCATCTTCAAGCATTCACCATTGGCACAGGAGCTACTTCTTTATGGAGGGGGACTTATAGTCTCACTCTTTCTCTCCTATGGGAGGAGGTATTTGATTGTATATATGTGATAGAAGTATTCCTTGGAGGGTCATGTTGAGTCCTCCTACTATCACTTCTTTCACTTTCATGTTTTTTTCTCTTTTGGAGAGGGGTTTTTTTCCTATGGGTTTTTCTCCTTTACTCCATTTGTGAGAGAAGTGTGTGTACATGGGTACCTGTTGTGTGGTTACACAACACGCCCCATTTTGACTTGGCAAAACAGGGACCCAACTTTTCTTTTGGCTTGTGTTGTTTGCTTTCTGGCGGTTTGGTAAAATCAGTCATGTTCATCATCATGTGGAGTCAAGATGAGGTAAGCCCCAATATGAGGTCAGTTTGTCAAAATTTGTGTTTCATGTATATGACCACATATTCTAAAAGAGCATTAAAATTCATGCAGGTTTGCCTTTTACATCACCCTGATATTCATCAGGATGTGAGAGTTATGAACAGTCAAAATCTTGGTCAAACCTGATATTCGCAAGAAGAGGGTCATATTGTATAAACTCAGTATGCTGTTTGAAGAACATCATCATCATATTTGAAACGTCCCCCCGATAATATCTTGAGGTTCAAATATCTGGATGTCAACTTTAAGTGGTAGTAAGTTTTCCCCGTTGAGCGGTCTTTTGTATCGCGAGCATCATGTTTTTGAAAGCAACCCGATATTCGTTAATATCATCCTGATGCAAAATATCACCCTTAACAAATATCCTGATGACATCATCCGAAGACGATAAACGAAGAAACAAACATCCTGATGACATCATCATCATATTTACATTTCAACAGGATATTTCGTAAACATGATCCTGTTCACCCAATATGACGATGACGTCATAAGACATTTCCAAAACAAAGAACAAATATCATGATGACGTCATCCTGATATTCCGAAAGGAGAATGAGTAAAGTTTAAAGGTCATCATCATATTTTGAAATATCACCCGATGAACCGAAATATCCTCCTGATGTGCTAAAATGAAAACAAAGGTGCGTTGTCACCCGAGTCTGGTCGCGATAGCAGTTTCAAAACTAGGGAGGATGATATTGAAACTCAACCTGATATTTGTGAAATATCATCCTGCCCTCATGATATCTTGTCATATGAATATCCTCCTACTCCTTTTGCTGCCATTGCCATTAAATGCGCGCGGATATGGTAGGTGATTCCCGCCGAGCCCGGAACCCAATGAAACGTCTGGCGAGATCCTGAGTTTTCGCACGAATGATCAAAGATTGCGATCTAACTTGTCAGAGTTACCCTAAGTTTACCCTAATTGCAAGGTTAAAAGGTAATTCAACTGCCATTGTTACATTTACCTGCGTTAAAATTGTTTTACAGAGCACTAGCCTCCATATCTGCATAATAGCTACCGTTGCGTGATTCAAGCCCACAGACAGAAGGACGAGGTGATCAGCAGCGGAAGTAAGAGCGTCTCAACGATATACTGGTATAGAAAGAAATCTGCATAACCAGGTAAGTGAACTGAAACCCTCATCATGTTGTTTTTATATGATGCTGTAAGTTCTGGTTATGTATCCATGTGAGCAAGTAATGTGAAATTGATGCAGTAGGCATGAAATTGGCAATATATATGCATGCATATTCTGTTGTGAGAAGAAATGATTGTTAAATTGCAGGTACCCATGGCTGAAAAGCGCTCAGTCAAGAATCAGGAAGAATTCAGCAGGCCTATGTTCTCTTCACAGAGAGGGGTCCTGTTCAAATTTGGGGCAATTACAGATACCCATCAGGGGAGTACCAACCTGGAAGCTTGGTCAGCCAAGCTGAATGATGGACAAGATAAGAGTCCAGTATTGGACACCGTGTTTGTATCCGGCATGTGGAACGCTGCTGGCTTCCCCTACTCCATGGAGTCTCCGGAGCTGGTTATTGAGTGCGCCCAGAATTACAACCCTCAGAAGAGGCAGGTGGCGAAGCACGGGAGAGTGTATGCAGACCTATCCATCAAAGGTCTATCCCAGACATTTGGACTGCCAATGGGCAGCAAGGTAAAGAGTATAGACTTGAAGAAGTCTGAAAGAGAGTATGAGGCCAACAAGAAGACGGCCAGAAAGAACATGTATGCTTGGCGGGACGAGAACAACACATACAATGTAGCGGCCAAGCTCCCTGTGCACATGTTCAAGTTTGATTTTAATGAGGAATATTAGTATGTGATTACCCTACTGAACAGGGTGACTAGTCAGTCTGATACTGGAGAATTCAGAGACTGGATGTACGGCATAATAATGATGTGCCTATATGCAGACATCAAGCCATTATGGGGCCAAATCATAAGTGATGCTCTGCATGAGCAGCTGCTGAACCTAGGAGGTTCAGATTGTGCCTTCTATATGACCTCTTACATTGTTTATTCCTATGCATATAGAGGTACGTTTGATGCCTTAACCATAGATGGGAAGTTAACAGGCACAAATGCAACTTATATCTGGGATCATCATCCCCAGCTGCAAAGAACTAAGTACATCAAGGATTACAAACTGGTCAATGATGCATTCTCTATGCATCTGGTAAGGACCATGGAAGATGACAGGACAAAAAGACTGAGCATGGAAGCTCAGGAGGCAGTATACAGGCATGGGGCATGGTACATCCAATTTGCCACCTTTTCCTACATCAGGATAGAAGGTTTTGAAGGGCATCCCCTGATGCTGCCAAGATATCCTACTGATGCAGTAGTTCTAATGGAATTTATCAGGCAGGGCTCCACCATAATACAGACTTATAAGGATGCCAAGAAGCTGCCACTAATTTTGTTCCCAGTCAGCATCGGCAGCTATATGTGCCCTGACTCAGATCATATTAAGAAGGTGATGGTCACTCTGAACAAGATGAATCTACTACCCTTCCCAGTAACAAGACCATATGATCCTTACGGCCGAATGCATAAGATTCTAGGGAAGCCTATTCACCAGAGGCATCTAGAGGATTTTTGGGCTGACTACGAAGATGAGGCAGAGGCCAGGAGGAGCAGGTATCAGAGGTTGACTCTGAACCAGATCAGGACATTTGACTGCATACCCCTCCCTCAGCAGCTGAAGAGTGATGACGGCAGGATCATGGCAGAAGAATACGAACAGAAGAAGATATACAATGATACCATTTCTGCCCCTGACCTCACCATGCAGGAGGATATGTCCTTGGACCCATTCTTTGCCAGAACCATACACTTGACCCAAGCTTGGGTAGATGCACAGGTAGAGGCATTGAAGAAAAAGGGTGTTGCCATCACAATAGATAGCAAGAAGAAGGGGCAGGACATCCCTGCAGAGGAATATGATGACTTCCTGCTGGAGAAATGGAAGACCAAGGGAGAGAAGATTCTTCCACCACAGCAGTCAAGCAAGAGAGCCTCAAGAGGCAAGAAGGTGGAAAAGGGACCTAAAGGGATCATAATTGAAAGGGCAGTGTTTACAGCTGAAGAAGCAGCAGGAGCAGGATCAGAATTAGATTCTCCTCCCAAGCCCAAGAAAGCCAAGACAGCAGAGGCTGGAACCACAGAGACCCAAGAAGTGGGTCAATCCTCCAGACAACCAGGCAAGGATATCCTCATGGAGGAAGAGCCTGAAGAAGAGGAGGAAGCTCCATTGATAATCAGAAGAAAGAGGAGAGCTCCCCAGGTGTTGGTTCCTATCACACCTAAGAAAACAAGAACCTCCATGAGAGGTGAGATAAGTCATCCCCCAGTGCAAGTACAAGGGGCAGGTAGTGAAGTGCAGAAGGAACTTCAGCACAATGTTCCACTTCCTACCATTGTCAAGTTCAAAACAGAACTTGCAGAAGAGCAACAAAAGGAAACATCTCAGGCACAAGCAGAAAAGCATGTCTCGCTAGACGAGACAATAAACTTGTCGGATGATGAGGTGGTGCAGGATGTAGCTGCACAAGAAATGGAAACACTTGCAGCTGCTGGCATCAATGTGGCTCCTCACAAGCCTCCAACGGTTCAAACAGTACTTGAAGAGATGAAACAAGTAGAGGCGGAGCAAGAAAAGAGCCCAGAACCAGAGAAGAGCCCAGAGCAGGTACCTCAGGACATAGGGCTGGACACACTGATCGCCGAGGTGACAGATCCTGTAGTGGTTGACTTAACAGAAAAGCAGGATGCAAGTCCTGAACAGCCAATAGGATAACCTGATAAGGGCCACCTAACAAAGGAGATAGAGATGGCCGAAGCAGAAGGCCATGCTCTTGAATCAGGCCAACAAAGCCCACAAGATACATCAGCAGGACCTGCTATAGTAGAGGTCTAAGAAGCAAAGGCTGATGATGAGAAGAATGAAGTGATAGAGGATCCTGCTGATAAGGCACAGGAGGTGGATGATGCAGGCATAGGACAAGTAACCGCTGTGGAGCAGATGCCATCACCTTAGGCAGATCCTACAGTATTGAAGGTGGTGGACATACCACCAGAAGTTGAAAAACAAAAGGAGGATGATCAACCTCCACAAGGGGAAGAGCTAGGGACAGATGAAATAATGAAGGAAAAAGATCATGATCATCATGATCTACCTACAGGTACACCGCCAGGTTCCCCACACAGAGAAGATGCCCCCCCAGAAAAAGAAGTTCCTCAACAGGAGGAGGCGCCTCAGGATCAACAGCAGCAAGGCGAGCATCAAGAGCCAGAAAAAGAAAAGTCACCATCTCCACAACGCTTGTTGATAGAAACAGGAGATAGAGGTGAACAGCATCATGATGCTGAGAAGCATGATCAGGTGCCTCCATGGTTAGAAAAGGAAGTGAATGTTGAGGAGGAGCTGGAGATTCAGGAATTCGACGTCTCCACCCTGTTCGCCGCGGATATAATGAAACCCAGGAGGAAGGCCAGGATGACCTCGGCCATCAAAAGAGATCCAGCGACAGGGAGAAGGACCGCACAGATTGCTGTACCTGCAGTAGAGAAAGAGAAAGGCAAAATCACTGTGGATGAGTTCCAGATAAGCACAGTTGATTTGGGTTTTGCCAATGAAGAGCAGGAAGGTCAGGAGGGAAAAGACATCATTGACTCTCTAATTCAGAAGGTGAAAAGAGAGAAGGAGAAGAATAAGCAACATAAAGAGCACATTGCTCAGTTGCATGCATATATTAAAGGACTAACCAATCCTGAAGATACCACAGCTGAAGCTGCAGTCCCATTGACTGCCATTTCTCAGGAGGAGGTAAATAAACTGGACCTCATGAAACATGAGGTGTCCGTAATCAGAAAATGGGTGTCATCCACATTGGATGATGCCATTGAAATAATGAAAGGTTCTTTGAAGAGATGGAGCATATTGAGTGACTCCAAAACCAAGGTGGACAGGTTGCAGGTGCAGACCGGGAAAAGGTCTTATAAACTGGAGAAAGTCCTCAGCCTGCTGGATGAAATAAGGTAGATAAATCCACAACTGCTTATCAGTAAGCAGGTGTTAAATAATAATACTGCATTATTAGTGGATATCTGGTATAAGGATGTACAGTTCGAATGCGGAGTCCTCAAGAGATGCAATAATAAGCTGAGGGAGATCAGCATGAGGCTACGCGATTTAATGGGCATTGAAGCAGACATGCTCGAAACATTAGAAGGCTAGGTGGAAGGGAAGATAGAGAATCAAGATGAAGATTCTGCCCTCAAGGCTCTGCATAATAACTTCCAGGTGGAAGATGATGGTCCGCTAGTCCACTTGACAGAAGAAGTAATAAATAATATGATGAGGATCAAGGTCAAGATGGAGACCTATAATGAAACACTGCAGGACAGAAAGAATAAACTGGATAACAGCAGGGATAGGTATGAAGCGCACAAACACGCCATCATCAAGGCAAAGACTCAAGATGGCGGAGGAATAGATCAAGTTGTGCATTCATACGAACAAATCTAGAGCAGCATGCAGCCCCATATGCAGCAGCATCATCATCCAGATAGCGAAAGTTCACAGAGCGATGCACATGATGATGACCCGCGTGCATTAGATGAAGAGCATGATGAAGATACATCATGAAGGGGAGCATTTTGCATATGCAGTATAGATAGTTGCCAGCTGGCAACTTGTGCCTTTTTGTAATACTGACAAGTCATGAAGTGATGACCGTTGATTGGTATTGATAAATCTGATCCGTGGATCTTTTGCAACGGATTCCTCACCTTATTCTATAAAAGGTGGTGGAATGCCTTGTTATTTTGATTCGAAACTTAATTGAAATTTGATTGCTGAAGTATTCAGGACTTATTTCAAAGCTGATGTATATGTACATGTCTTTTGCATACTTAATGAAAGAGAAGAGTATTTCGATTACAAATCTTCGTAAATCTTGAGTAATCTGTGTCTGAATTCTGGATATATGCTTTGATTTGATGCGTCCCTTGGAGTGCTCATCATGTTGCATGTATTGTTTTCATTCATTATCCTCTGAAGTTTGCATCAACTGTATCTAGCTGTGGAATGTCCTGGTGAACATATGGTTTGATTTCTTCTCCTCATGACAGTATCAGGCATGTATGTGGATCAAAAGCTAAAGGTTCAACTTAATTAGAAGTATTTCTTTTAATTTCTTTCAATTTCAGAGAATCTCACTATCACAATTGCAAATAAACTGATAATCTTAAGTAAACAACCTAAAATATGCAGACATCTCGTAGATAATCGTAAATATTTAGCATATTTGAACACTAAGCATGCACAATTGAAAATATCATGGAAAGATTGAAGTATTTTACATCTTTTCATCAAATAGCTACATAATTTGACTTCTATGTAAAGAATTTCTGCAGGAACGTCATGATGATGGTGCATTTTCACGTAAGGCCCCAAAATGGAAACAACAACTCACATTAACCACTGAGTAACGTCAGTAGATTAAGACTTAATCATCGGAGACTTGGGATCATGAATTCTATGAATTCACTGCATCTTTCAAGATGAATAAAGGTTAATGTGTACTTTTATTCTATGTTTGTTTGTGACTAACATCATGACCAACATAAATTGGCGCTAGAAGGAGGGGCGAACTGGAAAAGATACTACTGCTAAAGTCATCATTCATTTTATAAAGGTCCCTCGCTCCTAACGCAACATAAGATCATGCTCATCATCAGTATTTTCAGGTTTGATGATGCTTAGAGTAAGGTAACCTCAGATCGTCTTTGAATTTCAGTAAATTACGTAAATATTTACTGTGACAAGTTTGTATATGCACATTCTATGTAAAGATTTCCTGATCTCACATAAATATTGCAAGCTTTACAGTAGATCTCTCTGAATACACTAATATCAGCTAAAGATACGTACATTTGTTCAAGCTTTGAGACTTTTAGGCCTTAAACACGTGAGATCTTGTGCTATGGGTCAGAATATCCCAATATCCTGTCATATTTGCAGTATCTTCACAAATATTTCGTAAATATCCAGTCTGATTTGCCATCTGACCGCAAATATGACCTCATCCAGTGAAATTTAACCAATATTTGCAAAAGTTTCAGCCAATTTGCCTCCAAATCGAGAAATCCTGGCTCACAGGATAAATACCAGGTCCAGACCTAGTGAAATTTTTAAAGAATTGCCTGTTAGAGGTTTCAGACCTAGGACTGTAGACATTCACCATACTCCAGGGTCTGGTACGTCTAGAGCTTCACCGGGGCCTCCTCCTGTGACCCCTGTCAGTTTGCAAATACCTTCCGGTATATCCGCGACACCTCCTGTTCAACCCCAGGGTATACCTTTAGTTCAACCTCAGCCAACTGCACCACCAGTTCAGCCCCCTCAGGCTGCAATGTCTTTCTTTGCAGCAGAGTCACCCTTGATCTTTAATGCATATCACGATTTACCAAAGAATCCGGACAAACTTTGTCCAAAATATCATCCTTATCAAGATGCTGATGATCATATCAGGACATTTAAAGAAGCCTGCTGCAGAGCCAGAATAGAACATCAGGACGTGGTGTGCAGATTATTCCCTTTTTCCTTAGGGGAAGAGGCTTATAATTGGTTCATCAGTCTTGGTCAATCTTCTGTCGGTTCGTGGGCTGTCTTAGAGAAAGCTTTTCTTGATAGGTTCAAGGTCCCTATTGATCCATCCATGAATTACCACATGTTTGCCACAATCAAGAGATTTGAGAATGAACCTATTGCAAATTTCAATGCTAGGTTCCAGAAAATGTTGTCCAAGCTAGTTGCCCCATATGTAGTAGCTGATGCTGCTGCTAGGAGTATCTATTATTCAGCCCTGGATCCTTTAACTTCCATGTTCATCAGAAGAACACATCCTGAGATCACTACATTGACAGGAGCTTTTCAAGAAGCTATCAAGGTAAATCAGCAGTTAATACCTGCTCCTACTCCAAATATAGCGTTCCCTACTTTGCCTGGCGTACAATCACAATATCTAGCACCATATCCTGCAGCTTATCCTTCACAATATTCTGCACAATATCCTAATGGATCAGTGATGCCCCCAGCAGTCATGCCTGCACCTTTGCAAATACCTCCATTGAGTATTATGCCTCCTCCTAATGGAAATACCCAATTGCCACAATATCCTGCACATGCTCAGACACCTCAGGGTACAGATCTATCCAACAATAACCATGGATCTTCCTTTTTCCAGCCTCAAACTGAAAATGTAGTGGCCAAAGTTCAAGAGGAGAAAGAGGAAATCAAAGAAATTTCTGCTCAGTTGAGAAAACTCACCACAGAAGTAACACATTTGAGAAACCAAGGGTTTTATTCGCAATCAGGTCAGAATAGGAGTTACTCCAATGACAGACCAAACTACCCTGACAGAGGATATAACAACAATAACTTCAACAATAGTGCTGCAAATAATAATAATCCTCCTAGACAACCTAGAGTGTGGAACTCCAGGCCAAATAATGGTTCATTACCATCACCCCTAGACAATCAGCCTCCTGGTGAAGCCAAACAAACTACCAGAGTCAATCTTGCTGAAGCAGCCCTTACCAATTGGTGCAGGATTCACAATACAAATGCACATGCAGAATTAGATTGTCCACAATTTAGGATTGCTGCCAGCATCTTTCAGACTGAAGTGTCTAACACTTCCGGAAATCCACCTCAGGCAAAAGGAAATGAAATAGTTCCTTATGGATATGACTCAGCTTTTGTGCTAGAAACGTACACAAATCAGCCTCATCAGGATTATAATCAGACCTATGAAGAATCTGCCTTAACCTTTGAAACAAACTATGTCTTCCCCTTTGAGGATGAAAACGAACCTACAAGAGAGCATGAGGAAGTACATGCATACCAGCAGCAATACCCTGGTAAGCACAATTATAACCTGAGGAGTAATGCCAACAGACCTGCTGGTCCATTGACATCATCTCTACCTCCAAACAACTTCAACACACCTCCTGATCCTAAGGCTAGCAATAACCCTGGGTTCCCTAAGGTGAATGCTCAATACTTGTCTCCTCAAAACACAGTAACAAAAGTCGTAAATGCACCTCATGAGTCTGACAAGTTAGTCAGCTATTTGGCTGATGAAATGAAGAAAATCAAGATCAGCCTGTCCCTATCTGAGTTACTGAAAACTCCTGCCATCAAAAGGGCATTCATGAAGTCACTAGATGATCCTGCTCCTAAAGAGGATAATCATCTTTCAAGTCAATTCAATGGCAAAGATCATGCTGCTAAAGATAATACTATCAAGCCCAAAGTGTCAACTTCAGTCCAAGCCGCTGAAACCTCCCACATGACCTTGTATAGAGATAAAACTGAATCACCTCCATTTCTCCTCACCATAAGAATGTTCAGCAAGAACTTGCACAACTGTTTAGTTGATTCAGGAGCCTCAACGAATGTTATGCCTTTGTCAATATGCAACGCATTAGGACTGCATCCTGCTAAATACTTAAAGAAGGTCACTCAACTGGACAAGACAGAAGTAAGTGTCGTAGGAGAACTGACTCACATTCACATGCAGCTAGCGTCTGATCCTAGGATACAGTATTACATTGACATTCAGGTAGTTGACATACCTGATACATATGGGATGTTGCTTAGCCGAGACTGGTCTAAAACGCTCAACGGATACATGTCCACAGATTTCAGTCATATGTGGTTACCATGGAAAGGTATACCTAATCAGATTAGGATTGATGCTGAGCCTAGGATGAAACATATGATCACGGAATATAACAAAACAAATGAGATCATGTATGTGAACGTAGAACTTGGAGTTTATCACATCAGGCCGCAAACTGTTAAAATAGAAGAGATCCTAATGCTTGATGTTCACCATCATCATGACGATGATTATCATGAGGACATGCCAGTCATAGAACTTAATAATGATCCAGATAATGAAAATGAAATGAATCGCTTCAGAGATTTTGAGATGCATTTATCTACTCAGATAAAACGTTGCCAATTATTGAATATACCTGCTAATGATATTTTGATTGATGGATGGTGCAGATTACACGGCGAAGCACACTCAGAAAAGACTTGTGAACCATGCTTAGACATGATGATATTAGAGCAGACGTATAGTGAAGCATCATCATCATATTCCGAGGTGAGTGCTACATCTGATGATGATGATGATACTAATTCTTATTTGTCTTCTGCAGGAACAGAGGCTCCGACGGATCCTGATGAGAATCATATCCGGAAAATGGAAGAAGTCCTAATGTTTGATCAGACGAATGATGCGGAAAAGGAAAAGATCACTCCTGGTAGCGATTGCTTCATGGAACCCGATTATGAGTTGTCTGATGAAGACAAAGGCAGTGACCTGACGAAGTTCAAAGAATTTCTGGTAAAAGAAATAGAAAAAATGACACAACAGTGTAAATCTCCCCAGGAGGTTTTAATTAAAGGTTGGTGTAGGCTGCATGAAGCGCCTCACTCAGAAACAACTTGCTCACTGTGTTTACACATTTTGAAGAAGCATGCAGCTGTATGTGCTGAACATCATCCTCCTGCTGAGATGGAAGAGAAAACAGAAAGGCCATCAGGCTCATCAAAATAAAGGAAAGAAGAAACTTGAGGATGACATCCCCAAGTTAAAGTGGATATCAGGCGGAGCAGCAGCCAGAGCTGTAAAGAAGAAAGAAAGTTCAAGTAAATGTCCTGCTGAAGATAAGCCTTGGATCCTGAGGTTTGATGGATCCAAATCTAAGCAAGGTTCCGGGGTAGGAATTGACCTTATTGATCCATCAGGGAAATCCTATTTAGCAGCTTACAGACTATAGTTCCCCTGCACCAATAATGTCACAGAGTATGAAGCTCTGATTCATGGACTGTTGTTTGCTCATAAGAAGAAAGTGAAGATACTGCATGTCTTTGGAGATTCAGAACTAGTTGTGAGACAAGTAAGAGGAATTTACTCTTGTAATTACAGAAAGTTGTCAAATTATAGGCATCGAGTGTGGGACCTGATTGAAGACTTTGATGCCTTTAATATCGTTCACGTACCAAGAGAACAGAACCAGAGGGCAGATGCACTTGCTCAGGCCGCCAGTACGCTGGAACCGCTGTCTATATCTGGTCTGAAGAGATTTTCAGAAGAATTGGTGTCAGTACCTTCAGTACCTGACAATGTGACTAATCTCCAGGTGTTTGATGATGATCAGCACATCCTGGACTTCATATCAAACAGAGACATATTTGAAGCTCAGATTATAGATGAGAATGGTATGGAAGATCATGTCTGGGAAGAAGATGAGATATTGGAGTTGCCTAGCAACACAATTCCCAAAGGTATGATTGAATTAGAAAGAGCCTTTGATCTAGATAATATGCTTAAACATAAGGATCTACCTAAGGCAGATGGAGGTCAATATTCACAAGTGAATATTGGACAAGCTGATGACAAGAGAAATGTCTTATTGGGTAAGGTTTGTACACCCGAAGAGTTAGAAGGAATAACTCAGGCCCTTAAGGATTACATACATGTAATTGCATGGACTTATGACGAGCTAAAGACATATGACACTTCTGTCATAACTCATACTATACCTCTCAAGCCAGATGCAAAACCTTTCAGACAGAAGCAGAGGCCAGTCAATGCTCTGCTTGAGCCCATCATCCTTGAAGAAGTCAAGAAATTGTTAAATGCCCGGATAATATTTCCTGTAAGGCACTCCACTTGGGTGGCGAATCTTGTGCCAATCAGAAAGAAGAATGGAGACATCAGATTATGTGTAGATTTCAGGAACCTGAACAGAGCATCAGAAAAAGATAATTACCCTTTGCCCTCTTTGGATGAAGTTCTGCAGATGGTAAATGGAGCCAAGATGATGTCCTTCTTGGATGGTTTTTCAGGATACAACCAAGTGATGGTTGATAAAATTGACAGATTGAAAACTACCTTCACCACAAAGTGGGGGATATTTGCATATAGACGTATGCCATTTGGACTTATAAATGCTGGAGCTACGTTCCAGCGAGCAATGGACATAGCCTTCAGAGGCTTAGTAGGAAAATGTATAGTCATCTACATGGATGACTTGACAGTATTCTCCAAGGAAAGGGGAAATCATGTTGCCGATCTCAGAAGTGTACTGAAGAAATGTGAAGAATATGGAATATCCTTGAATCCTAAGAAGTGCATATTCGGGGTCACAACAGGAAAGTTACTAGGCCACCTGATCACAGAAGATGGGATTATCATTGATCCTGACAGGGTAGAATCCATTATGAAGTTACAACTTCCAGGAAGCAAAAAGGAACTTAAATCTTATTTTGGTAAGATAAATTTTGTGAGGAAGTTCATCACCGACTTTGCTGAGATTGTCAGACCACTAAATGCCATGTTGAAAAAGGATGCACAAATTGAGTGGACACCAGAAGCCAAGGCTACCTTTGAAGATATAAAGAAAGCCATTTCAGATGCTCCTGTCCTCATTAGTCTAGATTATACAAGAGATTTCTACATCTACTCATTTGCTTCAGAACATACTTCTGCAGCAGTGTTAACTCAAAGAAATGAAGAGAAAGAAGAGAAACCAATTGCCTTCATGAGCTGTCCTTTCAGGGATGCTGAGTTGAGATATGTAGATGTTGAAAGACAGGCACTTGCATTAGTCAGAGAAGTAAAGAAATTCAGACATTACATACTGAGAAGCAAAGTGATTGCTGTGGTACCAGATGCAGCAGTAAAGATGCTGCTGATGCAGAGTGAACCTGGTGAAAAAAGGGCCAAATGGATTACTGTATTACAAGAATATGACATGGAGATCACACCAATGAAGCTAGTAAGAGGACAAGCTCTGAGCCAGATGATATCTGAAACTGATCCAAACATCATCAGTCAGCAGTATGTGATCAATGAGAAAGACAATAGGGAATGGTATTCAGACATCAGGCACATCCTGATCACTGGAAGATGTCCTTCAAGAATGCAGGCCTCACAGAGAAGAGCCTTAAAGATAAGATCCCAGAAGTATATGATGAAGGGAGGAACCCTGTTTAAAAAGAATTATGAAGGGATATACCTGAGATGCTTAGAGAAACCAGAAGCAAATAAAGTTTTGACAGAGTTACATGACAGGTTTGGAACGGCACACAGATCAGCGTTGGCCACAACACATGCAATCCTCAGAGTAGGATATTACTGGCCTACAATTTTTAAAGACACGGCTGATCATGTTAAATGTTGTCATGTTTGCCAGGTTGCTACCAACAGAGAGAAATATGCTGCACAACCGTTGCAGCCAGTGATGGAAGAGCGCCCATTTGCACAGTGGGGCATGGATTTCATAGGACCGATCAATCCTCCGTCTTCCTCAGGCCATAGGTATGTCCTGACAATTACTGATTATTGTACCAGATGGACTGAGGCTACCAGCAGCAAAACCTGCACTGCAGATGATGTCATCAAATTTCTGAAAAGCAACATTATCACCAAGTATGGAATTCCTTATGCATTGGTAAGTGATAATGGTTCTGCCTTCATTTCCACCAAATTGTCAAGTTGGGCTTTTGATCATGGGATCATACTTAAGTTTTCATCCAACTACTATCCCCAGGGAAATGGATTAGCAGAATCCACCAACAAGAATTTACTGAGTATCATAAGAAAATTGATAGAGAAAAATCCCAGGGAATGGAACTCATTTCTGAAATATGCCTTATGGGTAGACAGAACTAGAATGAAAATTGCATTAGGAAACTCACCCTTCCAACTAGTATATGGGGTAGATCCTATCCTCCCTGTAAACTTGAAAATTCCTACTCTGCAGTTTGCCCAAGAATATCTAGGCATAGATAATAAACAGGAAGTCAGGTTGCTTCAGTTGATGCACCTGGAAGAAAAACGAAGTCAAGCGATTGACCAATTTGCAAAACATCAGGCTATTGTCAAACGCTGGTTTGACAAGAGAGCCAGAATTAAAGCTTTCAGGATATCCGATTTAGTCCTGATGTGGGATAAAGCCCATGAAAAGAAAGGTGATCATGGTAAGTTTGATAGATTATGGATAGGTCCCTTTCAGATTTCTGAAATCTTAGGAGACAGCACTTATAGGCTCAAGAACCTGACAGGTGAGGATGTCCCGTTGCCAGTCAATGGACAATTCCTCAAACATTATTTCCAGGCCTGAATGACGTCATGATAGTCATGTGTATCATATTGTATATTTGTATAGTTGTTTGTACAGTTCGTTTGTTGTGTTTGTTGTTGTTGTTTTGTTGGTTGGGACCTTGTTCTGGTAAGTCAGGATGATGCACTTCATCACCCTAAGAAAATAGTTAAATTGTTGAGATTCAAATGATGAGATCACATTTAAACATAGGTTATGATTCATTCTAGGAAGTATTCATGATCAGGTTTATGATGTCTTTTCATCAGGGTGCTTTTTCTTGGTCAAAGTGAATCCATCACAATGACACACCTCACAGCCTTGGGTTTGTTGAACACACTAGTATAGGTGTTAAGTGAAAAATCTAAAGGGACTCCCTTGCTACCAATACAATCTCCAACCTAAAGCTGCAAGTGACTACACCTTGTACAAATGAGCTGACATGATGATATCAAATATAAATTTTTCAAGAAAAATCTGAAAAGAAATAAAATTAGGCCATCTAAGTAACTCTACCGGGGCTATGGACGCCTGCTGGCAGTGGGGCTCTACTTAGGGAGATTGTATAGATAACCTTGCCGGGGCTATAGACGCCTGCTGGCAGCAAGGCTCTATCCAGGTTGGCTATGAGGGATGATCTCCAACTATGTAGTTTAACACCAGTTACTTATGTTTTCAACTTACTTTCAAGATGAGGATAATTAATCATATGCACACACCTGATCCTTTGTTAGCTTTATCACCATAATGAAATTTTATCATTCAGAAGATTATGATGCTTACACTTAGATAGAATTAGAACACTATAGATGAATGTGATCACATCACTTGAATCATTGGAATTTGTTTATTTTCTTTGGTGGCAAGTTGTTGTGTGGTTACACAACACGCCCCATTTTGACTTGGCAAAACAGGGACCCAACTTTTCTTTTGGCTTGTGTTGTTTGCTTTCTGGCGGTTTGGTAAAATCAGTCATGTTCATCATCATGTGGAGTCAAGATGAGGTAAGCCCCAATATGAGGTCAGTTTGTCAAAATTCGTGTTTCATGTATATGACCACATATTCTAAAAGAGCATTAAAATTCATGCAGGTTTGCCTTTTACATCACCCTGATATTCATCAGGATGTGAGAGTTATGAACAGTCAAAATCTTGGTCAAACCTGATATTCGCAAGAAGAGGGTCATATTGTATAAACTCAGTATGCTGTTTGAAGAACATCATCATCATATTTGAAACGTCCCCCCGATAATATCCTGAGGTTCAAATATCCGGACGTCAACTTTAAGTGGTAGTAAGTTTTCCCCGTCGAGTGGTCTTTTGTATCGCGAGCATCATGTTTTTGAAAGCAACCTGATATTCGTTAATATCATCCTGATGCAAAATATCACCCTTAACAAATATCCTGATGACATCATCCAAAGATGATAAACGAAGAAACAAACATCCTGATGACATCATCATCATATTTACATTTAACAGGATATTTCGTAAACATGATCCTGTTCACCCAATATGACGATGACGTCATAAGACATTTCCAAAACAAAGAACAAATATCATGATGACGTCATCCTGATATTTCGAAAGGAGAATGAGTAAAGTTTAAAGGTCATCATCATATTTTGAAATATCACCCGATGAACCGAAATATCCTCCTGATGTGCTAAAATGAAAACAAAGGTGCGTTGTCACCCGAGTCTGGTCGCGATAGCAGTTTCAAAACTAGGGAGGATGATATTGAAACTCAACCTGATATTTGTGAAATATCATCCTGCCCTCATGATATCTTGTCATATGAATATCCTCCTGCTCCTTTTGCCGCCATTGCCATTAAATGCGCGTGGATATGGTAGGTGATTCCCGCCGAGCCCGGAACCCAATGAAACGTCTGGCGAGATCCTGAGTTTTCACACGAATGATCAAAGATTGCGATCTAACTTGTCAGAGTTACCCTAAGTTTACCCTAATTGCAAGGTTAAAAGGTAATTCAACTGCCATTGTTACATTTACCTGCGTTAAAATTGTTTTACAGAGCACTAGCCTCCATATCTGCATAATAGCTACCGTTGCGTGATTAAAGCCCACAGACAGAAGGACGAGGTGATCAGCAGCCGAAGTAAGAGCGTCTCAACGATATACTGGTATAGAAAGAAATCTGCATAACCAGGTAAGTGAACTGAAACCCTCATCATGTTGTTTTTATATGATGCTGTAAGTTCTGGTTATGTATCCATGTGAGCAAGTAATGTGAAATTGATGCAGTAGGCATGAAATTGGCAATATATATGCATGCATATTCTGTTGTGAGAAGAAATGATTGTTAAATTGCAGGTACCCATGGCTGAAAAGCGCTCAGTCAAGAATCAAGAAGAATTCAGCAGGCCTATGTTCTCTTCACAGAGAGGGGTCCTGTTCAAATTTGGGGCAATTACAGATACCCATCAGGGGAGTACCAACCTAGAAGCTTGGTCAGCCAAGCTGAATGATGGACAAGATAAGAGTCCAGTATTGGACGCCGTGTTTGTATCCGGCATGTGGAACGCTGCTGGCTTCCCCTACTCCATGGAGTCTCCGGAGCTGGTTATTGAGTGCGCCCGGAATTACAACCCTCAGAAGAGGCAGGTGGCGAAGCACGGGAGAGTGTATGCAGACCTATCCATCAAAGGTCTATCCCAGACATTTGGACTGCCAATGGGCAGCAAGGTAAAGAGTATAGACTTGAAGAAGTCTGAAAGAGAGTATGAGGCCAACAAGAAGACGGCCAGAAAGAACATGTATGCTTGGCGGGCCGAGAACAGCACATACAATGCAGCGGCCAAGCTCCCTGTGCACATGTTCAAGTTTGATTTTAATGAGGAATATCAGTATGTGATTGCCCTACTGAACAGGGTGACTGGTCAGTCTGATACTGGAGAATTCAGAGACTGGATGTACGGCATAATAATGATGTGCCTATATGCAGACATCAAGCCATTATGGGGCCAAATCATAAGTGATGCTCTGCATGAGCAGCTGCTGAACCTAGGAGGTTCAGATTGTGCCTTCTATATGACCTCTTACATTGTTTATTCCTGTGCATATAGAGGTACGTTTGATGCCTTAACCACAGATGGGAAGTTAACAGGCACAAATGCAGCTTATATCTGGGATCATCATCCCCAGCTGCAAAGAACTAAGTACATCAAGGATTACAAACTGGTCAATGATGCATTCTCTATGCATCTGGTAAGGACCATGGAAGATGACAGGACAAAAAGACTAAGCATGGAAGCTCAGGAGGCAGTATACAGGCATGGGGCATGGTACATCCAATTTGCCACCTTTTCCTACATCAGGATAGAAGGTTTTGAAGGAAATCCCCTGATGCTGCCAAGATATCCTACTGATGCAGTAGTTCTAATGGAATTTATCAGGCAGGGCTCCACCATAATACAGACTTATAAGGATGCCAAGAAGCTGCCACCAATTTTATTCTCAGTCAGCATCGGCAGCTATATGTGCCCTGACTCGGATCATATTAAGAAGGTGATGGTCACTCTGAACAAGATGAATCTACTACCCTTCCCAGTAACAAGACCATATGATCCTTACGGCCGAATGCAGAAGATTCTAGGGAAGCCTATTCACCAGAGGCACCTAGAGGATTTTTGGGCTGACTGCGAAGATGAGGCAGAGGCCAGGAGGAGCAGGTATCAGAGGTTGACTCTGAACCAGATCAGGACATTTGACTGCATACCCCTCCCTCAGCAGCTGAAGAGTGATGACGGCAGGATCATGGCAGAAGAATACGAACAGAAGAAGATATACAATGATACCATTTCTGCCCCTGACCTCACCATGCAGGAGGATATGTCCTTGGACCCATTCTTTGCCAGAACCATACACTTGACCCAAGCTTGGGTAGATGCACAGGTAGAGGCATTGAAGAAAAAGGGTGTTGCCATCACAATAGATAGCAAGAAGAAGGGGCAGGACATCCCTACAGACGAATATGATGACTTCCTGCTGGAGAAACGGAAGACCAAGGGAGAGAAGATTCCTCCACCACAGCAGTCAAGCAAGAGAGCCTCAAGAGGCAAGAAGGTGGAAAAGGGACCTAAAGGGATCATAATTGAAAGGGCAGTGTTTACAGCTGAAGAAGCAGCAGGAGCAGGATCAGAATCAGATTCTCCTCCCAAGCCCAAGAAAGCCAAGACAGCAGAGGCTGGAACCACAGAGACCCAAGAAGTGGGTCAATCCTCCAGACAACCAGGCAAGGATATCCTCATGGAGGAAGAGCCTGAAGAAGAGGAGGAAGCTCCATTGATAATCAGAAGAAAGAGGAGAGCTCCCCAGGTGTTGGTTCCTATCACACCTAAGAAAACAAGAACCTCCATGAGAGGTGAGATAAGTCATCCCCCAGTGCAAGTACAAGGGGCAGGTAGTGAAGTGCAGAAGGAACTTTAGCACAATGTTCCACTTCCTACCATTGTCAAGTTCAAAACAGAACTTGCAGAAGAGCAACAAAAGGAAACATCTCAGGCACAAGCAGAAAAGCATGTCTCGCTAGACGAGACAATAAACTTGTCGGATGATGAGGTGGTGCAGGATGCAGCTGCACAAGAAATGGAAACACTTGCAGCTGCTGGCATCAGTGTGGCTCCTCACAGGCCTCCAACGGTTCAAATAGTACTTGAAGAGATGAAACAAGCAGAGGCGGAGCAAGAAAAGAGCCCAGAACCAGAGAAGAGCCCGGAGCAGGTAGCTCAGGACATAGGGCTGGACACACTGATCGCTGAGGTGACAGATCCTGCAGTGGTCGACTTAACAGAAAAGCAGGATGCAAGTCCTGAACAGCCAACAGGATCACCTGATAAGGGCCACCTAACAAAGGAGATAGAGATGGCCGAAGCAGAAGGCCATGCTCTTGAATCAGGCCAACAAAGCCCACAAGATACATCAGCAGGACCTGCTATAGTAGAGGTCCAAGAAGCAAAGGCTGATGATGAGAAGAATGAAGTGATAGAGGATCCTGCTGATAAGGCGCAGGAGGTGGATGATGCAGGCATAGGACAAGTAACCGCTGCGGAGCAGATGCCATCACCTCAGGCAGATCCTACAATATTGAAGGTGGTGGACATACCACCAGAAGTTGAAAAACAAAAGGAGGATGATCAACCTCCACAAGGGGAAGAGCTAGGGACAGATGAAATAATGAAGGAAAAAGATCATGATCATCATGATCTACCTACAAGTACACCGCCAGGTTCCACACACAGAGAAGATGCCCCCCTGGAAAAAGAAGTTCCTCAACAGGAGGAGGCACCTCAGGATCAACAGCAGCAAGGCGAGCATCAAGAGCCGGAAAAAGAAAAGTCACCATCTCCACAACGCTTGTTGATAGAAACAGGAGATAGAGGTGAACAGCATCATGATGCTGAGAAGCATGATCAGGTGCCTCCATGGTTAGAAAAGGAAGTGAATGTTGAGGAGGAGCTGGAGATTTAGGAATTCGACGTCTCCACCCTGTTCGCCGCGGATATAATGAAACCCAGGAGGAAGGCCAGGATGACCTCGGCCATCAAAAGAGATCCAGCGACAGGGAGAAGGACCGCACAGATTGTTGTACCTATAGTAGAGAAAGAGAAAGGCAAAATCACTGTGGATGAGTTCCAGATAAGCACAGTTGATTTGGGTTTTGCCAATGAAGAGCAGGAAGGTCAGGAGGGAAAAGACATCATTGACTCTCTAATTCAGAAGGTGAAAAGAGAGAAGGAGAAGAATAAGCAACATAAAGAGCACATTGCTCAGTTGCATGCATATATTAAAGGACTAACCAATCCTGAAGATACCACAGCTGAAGCTGCAGTCCCATTGACTGCCATTTCTCAGGAGGAGGTAAATAAACTGGACCTCATGAAACATGAGGTGTCCGTAATCAGAAAATGGGTGTCATCCACATTGGATGATACCATTGAAATAATGAAAGGTTCTTTGAAGAGATGGAGCATATTGAGTGACTCCAAAACCAAGGTGGACAGGTTGCAGGTGCAGACCGGGAAAAGGTCTTATAAACTGGAGAAAGTCCTCAGCCTGCTGGATGAAATAAGGCAGATAAATCCACAACTGCTTATCAGTAAGCAGGTGTTAAATAATAATACTGCATTATTAGTGGATATCTGGTATAAGGATGTACAGTTTGAATGCGGAGTCCTCAAGAGATGCAATAATAAGCTGAGGGAGATCAGCATGAGGCTACACGATTTAATGGGCATTGAAGCAGACATGCTCGAAACATTAGAAGGCTAGGTGGAAGGGAAGATAGAGAATCAAGATGAAGATTCTGCCCTCAAGGCTCTGCGTAATAACTTCCAGGTGGAAGATGATGGTCCGCTAGTCCACTTGACAGAAGAAGTAATAAATAATATGATGAGGATCAAGGTCAAGATGGAGACCTATAATGAAACACTGCAGGACAGAAAGAATAAACTGGATAACAGCAGGGATAGGTATGAAGCGCACAAACATGCCATCATCAAGGCAAAGACTCAAGATGGCGGAGGAATAGATCAAGTTGTGCATTCATACGAACAAATCCAGAGCAGCATGCAGCCCCATGTGCAGCAGCGTCATCATCCAGATAGTGAAAGTTCACAGAGCGATGCACATGATGATGACCCGCGTGCATCAGATGAAGAGCATGATGAAGATACATCATGAAGGGGAGCATTTTGCATATGCAGTATAGATAGTTGCCAGCTGGCAACTTGTGCCTTTTTGTAATACTGACAAGTCATGAAGTGATGACCGTTGATTGGTATTGATAAATCTGATCCGTGGATCTTTTGCAACGGATTCCTCACCTTATTCTATAAAAGGTGGTGGAATGCCTTGTTATTTTGATTCGAAACTTAATTGAAATTTGATTGCTGAAGTATTCAGGACTTATTTCAAAGCTGCTGTATATGTACATGTCTTTTGCATACTTAATGAAAGAGAAGAGTATTCCGATTACAAATCTTCGTAAATCTTGAGTAATCTGTGTTTGAATTCTGGATATATGCTTTGATTTGCTGCGTCCCTTGGAGTGCTCATCATGTTGTATGTATTGTTTTCATTCATTATCCTCTGAAGTTTGCATCAACTGTATCTAGCTGTGGAATGTCCTGGTGAACATATGGTTTGATTTCTTCTCCTCATGACAGTATCAGGCATGTATGTGGATCAAAAGCTAAAGGTTCAACTTAATTAGAAGTATTTCTTTTAATTTCTTTCAATTTCAGAGAATCTCACTATCACAATTGCAAATAAACTGATAATCTTAAGCAAACAACCCAAAATATGCAGACATCTCGTAGATAATCGTAAATATTTAGCATATTTGAACACTAAGCATGCACAATTGAAAATATCATGCAAAGATTGAAGTATTTTACATCTTTTCATCAAATAGCTGCATAATTTGACTTCTATGTAAAGAATTTCTGCAGGAACGTCATGATGATGGTGCATTTTCACGTAAGGCCCCAAAATGGAAACAGCAACTCACATTAACCACTGAGTAACGTCAGTAGATTAAGACCTAATCACCGGAGACTTGGGATCATGAATTCTATGAATTCACTGCATCTTTCAAGATGAATAAAGGTTAATGTGTACTTTTATTCTATGTTTGTTTGTGACTAACATCATGAACAGTACCTAACATGGCCTAGTAGCTAGGACCCATCCATCTTTGCATGTTTGCATTTGTCTACTTCTCCCTAAGTTGCACTTAAGGGGGTTGTTCTTGTTGTGAACATGGTTATTACCTATCTGGTTTACCCCTTGTTGTGTGAATAATTCATATTATTTAACTATTTATTAGTTAAATAATATTCACACGTATTCACATGTTAAGTTGACTTAGTGATCCTTCTAGATGTTGATAGTTGTCTCTAGCTATTGATAGTTGGCATCTTATCCTATAGTTTCTCATGTCATAGGATTAAGACACTAGTCACATGACTACAACATCCTACATCTCATCCTTGTCTTTATAAGCAAGCATATCATGTACATTGTAAAAAAAATCTTTTGCATTCATTGATAGAATAGAATTATTCTTTCATATTGTCTCTCTTGTGCTTTCATTTGGATGTGTGGAGATGCATTCATGCCTAAGAAGGTATGGACAATTCCAAGATGTATTTTGCATACCTTTCATCTATCACTCTTTACACACTAATGGTTCTTCAGTTTATTTTGATGAGGCGATGACAAGTGAAAGTATCAAGTTTAAATTTAAAAAGAAAGTAATGATTGATTACCATGGTGGCTTCCAACCCAAAAATGAGCTTTAATGCATATAGATCAAGGAAAAATTAAAATAAAACAAACATAAATGAAAAAAGAGAAAATGAAAATATCTCTTCCAATTTGGGTGATTCAAGTAATCTCTAGTAGGGCTATAGATGTTCATATGACAATAGAGATATGCCTAGTGTGGGATCAAAGGAAATTCCATTGGGGCTATGGACACCTATTGCACTATGTCCAAGTAATAAAAAAGGGCATGTCAAAATGATACTCATTGTTATATCTAAAGAAGACCTCTACTTAGTATATAATAAAAACATGATTGTAACAACCTAATATTCAAGTTGTATTAGTCAACTCATTTAGACAAAGGAAGGAATAGATTTGCACACACCTGGGTGAAAATGGTGCACATCATTGTAAAATTAACCTATTCTAACTATGGTATGAATATAATTCTCCATGCCTAAATACATCGATCATTGAAAACTATCCTTCAAGTAATCCTCCTATTCTAAATTTAGTTAGAGTGGATCGTCATGGATTGTCTCTTTGGTGGTAAAAATAATGACCAAATATGCAAATTAGGACATGACTTTACTATTAATAAAGGATTTTGTTCACAAATTGAGCCATTTCTTGTTCCATTTTATTTTAAGGTGGTAGGGGGGTAATTTGTTGTGGCCTCCACAACACACCCCAAATTTTTTTAAGTTAGGGACTCTTTCTTGGATTTCATCCTTTGTTTTATTTTTGTATTTTTTGATTTATGTGTGTCTAGTTTTAGAGTGCATCATTTCACTATGTTTGGGTTTTATTGGTATTGAATCTAAGAATTTTGGATTTGGGTGTCTAAGTGGTCTTGTTAAAATTCTTTAAAAATCTATATTCTTGGCAAGTTTGGACTTGTGTTTTTATAAGCTATAAAAATTCATTTGAAGCCGAAACCCCAGTATTCATTTCTAGTTCACATTTGTGAATGTTGAAAACTTCTATCAAAATCCAAAAATTTGAGTTCTATGACTCTTTAGAATTCCTATATGGATTTGCATTCACATGTTGCATGCTATTAAAACTCTGGGCCTACTATCCCTTTGCACCTAACTTATCAAATGAATTTTTTTCATGTTGTGAAAATCGAGTATTGAACTTCGAACCCCAAGATTCTAGTGGTTCAGACTTCAGCCACAAATTGCAAGTTATACAAATATAATTTTAGGTAATGAACTCTAAGTCATCTACACTCTAGTCTAGGAGTCTTGTTTTACAAATAATGCAATTTATTTCAAAACTTTGAATCCTGAGCTCCTTTGCACTTCAAATCCCAAATGCCAATTTTTACGAGACATGAGAGTTTGGGTCCAAACTCTGAATCAAGTTGGTGGGCATTGATTTTCCACATGTTTGAGGTAATTAAAAAAGACCCAACCTTTTTTCTTCCATATTTAGTTTTTGATGCAATTTTGAAGTGGCTCACCAATATTAAACCTTTTTCCTGACTGTTGATACTATGGATTTGTAGTAAGTTGAATAGTATGAATGTAAAGTCAAAATTGGTTTAAAATTATCAAACATATAAAATAGTGTCCTTTTAAATTGAAATTAAACAATTTCTAGTAGTGCAAAATTACCCTACAATCTCGATCTTTTAAAGTTAATTAAATTTGAATCCCTAATTCAAACTTACATGTGTACAACTTTGGGATTTGGATCTCAAAAACTTAGACTATAGGGCCTAAAAATATATTTATCTAAAATGAAATGGCATAATTAACTCCAAGCTAAGTGGGATTGGTGTTTTATTTTAATTTTTTAAAAATTTGTTCGATGTAAATTGAACATCAAACTTCAAATTCCAAAATTTTATAAAACTCAAAAATCGCATGAAAGAAAAATTGTTGATCAAAACTTAATGTCCAAGAAACATCAAACCCTGAAATCTACATTGCACCTATATGTAAAATCTTAATTAAATCCCAAACCCCAAATTTTAAGAAATTGGGATTTCGAAATTGAATTTACATCACCATGGTAACCGGATGACTAACTCTAAAATCCCATAAGTTTGAATCATGGATTGGTGTGTTATGCTTAGGTGCTTAATTTTTAGAAGTTAATTGGCTCAAATGTCATGCTACGTGGAAAAATAGGCTTCTATAGGGAAAGGTAATTAACAAATGGCTATATCAATTTTGCATTCAGGTAGCCAAAGAATTAATGTGAAAGCATTTAAATGATAAGGTGAATTTCCTAGATATGATTTCACTCTTATCCTATCTACCCATAACACATATTTCAATAATGTGTTCCATTCTTTTGGATTTTTCTCTACCAATTTCCTAATGATAGCCAACATATTCTTATTGGTGGATTCAACTAAGCCATTACCCTAGGGATAATAGTTAGATGAAAATTTTAGGTGATACCATATTCAATTGCCTAATTAGTAATTTTTTTAATGAAGCAAAAGCAAGGCCATTGTCACATACCAAAGCATAAGTAATGCGAAGTCTGGTGATGATGTTCTCTTCGAGGAACTTGATTATGACATCAGTAGTGTATATCTTGTTGCACATTGTTTGAGTCCATCTAGTAAAGTAATCGGTAATGGTTAGAACATACTTGTGTCCAGCTAATGATGGAGGATTGATCATCCTGATGAAGTCTAAACCCCATTTTATGAATGGATGCATCTCCATCATAGGTTGTAATAGTTGGGCTACGTATCGCTCTTTGTTTGCCGCAACTTGACATGTATGACAATGTTTTATGTATTTTGTTGTATCATTAAATATGGTTATCCAGTAATATCCAACTCTTAATATTCGGTGTGTAGTGGCTAGATGTGACCCATGAGTTGTTCTGAATTCATCATGTAATTCTTGTAGAATTTTATCTATTTCTCTTCAGTTTAGGCACCTCAAATATATGCCTTCACAGTTTTTCTTGAAAAGGACGACTCCCCCTTTGATCATGTATCCTTGAGCTTTTAATCTCAAGGCTCTTCTTTGTGATGCCTTCAGATGTGACATACATATTATTGTAATTAAATAATGGGTGACACCCGCATACCACTCAGCTTGTTCAAATGTATTAACTGCATACTGTTGACTTATTAGGACATGCTTTATCTCTATGATCATCTACATCAAAGCCTATCCTCACACCAATTTCATCAAAGTGATATCCAAATCATACTCCTGTAGGATAGCTATCCACGTAGCTTGACACTAATGAGGGTGGACTCCACCCAAAACATATACAACAATAGTTTATAGATTTCAAATAGACAAGAACAAGATCGCAAGAAATATTAGCTAAACAATCTACAAATTGATTCAAAATTTCTTCATTAAACTTGCCTGTAAAAGGCTACAAATCTGAAATACAATTTCCAGGGTCATATACCTACTTATTACATCAATATGGGTTGTCCTACAATAGAAATATCTGACTAACAAAGCCTTATGACATCTATCAAACCTCCTGATTCACATGAACAAGACTTGCCAATCACTTCCTCTGACCACTCTCCCTGGAACTATCCCAAGATAGGCTTTTAAATACATGTTGGAGCTAGTTAGTGTAATTTTCCCCAATTTCAGCTTGCTTTGAAATGTGTAACTTCCATTTGGGTGCCAAAATGAACTTAGTTGTCCATTTTCCAGTTCAAGAAGAATTTTCAAATTTTAAAATTGGAAAACTAGATAGTGCAACTTTTGGGAGCCATAACTTTTGATCTGACCATTGGATTTTCAATTATTATATATCATTGGAAATCTTGTGAAGAGATCTACACCATGCTTTTGTCAAATCTATAAGATTAGCAACTTTCAGGTCTTTTTGGGGCTTCTAAGGCCCTCAATTTTGAGTTTGAAATTTCCTTGGATGAAATCTTTAATATCTTGAAATCTAGACATGATCTTGAGCAGAGATTTACCAAGAATGCTTGATTGACTATTCTAAAGCTTTGGGGAAAATTTCAAGCTTAACCACTTCTCTGATATAGGGTTACTAAAAATAGTAAGTTCTGGTATTCTTAGCCCTGTTAGAAACTTTGAAGGTTTCGAATCATTATTCAAGCAAATGGGTATCCAAAAACCCCAATTTTTAAAGAAATAGGAAAGAAAATCATTTTTGGGTGATGCATGATTGCCCTTACACCACTGGATGCTCTTGCATCAGACACCCAGGGTAATTTGAGAAGTGACCTTGTCACATCTTAGGTGTTCAGGGAAAACCCAAATGGTCAATCTGTACCTTAGACAACTAGGAAGAATCTTCAATAGGCCTTCTGTTCCACTTAACTAGATATTCCTTCATATTGGAAATTCCTAGTACTTCATCCCACATGGCTATCCAAGATTTCTTCTATCTCCTCCTTCTCTGAAGTAGGTGCTAGAATATTCCACTATCCTTTTGTTGGTTCATCCTCTGTGCCACCTTCATGATACTCTGTTAAACCAACAATGTTGAACACAAGGGAAATGTTGATTCCACTCAGCAACTCTACCTCATATCCATTTCTTGAATCATGCCTCTTTAGGATCCTGCAAGGTCCAAGTTTCTTCATCTTAAACTTATTATATGTCCCCATTGGGAACCTTTCTTTTCTCAGATGAACCATAACTCCATCTCTGACCTTGAATTCTTTAAACCTCTGCTTTTGGTCTACCATTTTTTGTACAGAGTATTCATCTTATTAATGTGCTACCTTACCTCTTCATGCAAGTTCTTCAGGTTTTCTGCAAAGTCTTCAGCCTCAGCACTACTCTTCTCTCCTCTGTGTGTCTTTCTCAACTCAGAAGCATTTCTTGGACTATTTCCATATACAATCTAGAATGAGGATTTACAAGTACTCCTATTGACAGAATTGTTGTACGCAAATTCTGCCTGTGGTAGAATCAAATCGCATCCCTTGGGCTTATCTCCTACTAAGCATCTCAACAGGTTGCCCAAACTTTGATTCACTACCTCTGTCTATCTATCAGTTTGCAGATGACGTGCGGAACTAAACTTCAACTCAATCTTCAACTTCTTCCACAAGGTTCTCCAGATATACCAACAAACTTGGCATCTTTGTCTTAAACTATACTCCTTGGTAGACGATGTAGTCTAACCACATCTTTGAAAAACAAGTTTGCAATGTGAACAACATCACTAGTTTTCTGACATAGAATGAAATGTACCATCTTTAAAAATCTGTCAACCACCACAAATATTGAATAATGTCCTCTCAATGTCCTAAAAAAACCAAGAACAAAGTCGATGCTGATATCCTCCCATGGTCCCTTTGGTATAGGTAATGGCCGATATAGCCCAGTATTCTGACTCACTCCTTTTGCCATCTAGCATACTCTACAACGTTGCACAAATTTCTTCACATCCTAATGCAACTGTGGCCAATAATAATTCTCATTGATAAGAGCAATGGTCTTATCTCGACCAAAGTGTCCTGCCAACCCTCCACTCTGCTTCTCCTTAATCAAGTTCTCTCTCATGGAACTCCTTGGAATGCACAACTGGCTTCCTCTTAACAACATACCATCTTGGATTATGTAATCCAACCATCTTGTCCTATCCAGAGTAATAGGATCCAAACAAGCTTTCTAGGCCTTTGCAAAGTCTGGATCTTCAAGGTACAAATTCTTGAGTTCACTGAAACCAAAAAACCTTTATCTTCATCTCTGTCAATAAATTTTGCCTTCTACTTAAGGCATTTGCAACTCTTTTTGACTTCCCACTCCTGTGCTTCAAAATAAAAGTGTAACTCTGCAAAAACTCAACCCATTTTAAATACCTTTGATTTAACTTTCCTTGGCTATTCAGATATTGCAAAGCCTGATGATCAGTATACAAAACAAATTCTTTTGGCAATAAATAATGTCTCCATTTCTTCAAAGCTTGAACTATAGTATAAAACTCTTGATCATAAACAAAATACTTTTTCTTGGCATCATTCAACTTTTCACTAAAATAGGCAATGGGTCTACCTTCTTGACTTAAAACAGCTCCTATAACACTACCACTAGAATCACAATCAACTTGCAATACCTTGTTGAAATTTGGAAGTGCTAAAATAGGTTGCTTCATGACCTTCTTCTTCAACATCTCAAAATGCTTGTCTACCCTTGTTTTCCATCTAAACTCTTTTCTATCCCCTCTCATTGTTTCAGTTAGACATGCACAAATTCTATTGAAACTCTTGATGAACTTCCTATAAAAACTTTCCAAACGATGAAAGTACCTTACCTTTGTAGCACTCCTTGGGGTCAGCCATTCGATGATAGCCCTCACTTTCTCTAGGTCCATCTTAAGACCTTCAACTAAGACAACAAATCCCAAGTACACCAACTCCTTTTTTTGACAAAATTGCATTTCTTCATATTGATCAACAACTTCTCCTCCCTTAGCTTATCAAAAACTCTTCAAACATGCATCGGATGCTCTTTCAAAGACTTACTGAATATCAAAATGTCATCTAAATAAACAATAACAAATTTTCCCAAAAATTCTTTCAATACCTCGTTCATGAGCCGCATGAATGTGCTTAGTGCATTGGTTAACCAAATGGCATAACTACCATTCATACAAAACTTCATTTGTCTTGAAGGTTGTCTTCCACTTGTTACCTCCCAAATTTGGACCCTTGCTGTAGTTGTCAAACTTCAGCAATCTGGAGTAACATGGGAATGATCTCTAAGTGTGGGACTTTGCTAAATGAGATCAGACCTCCGGAAAAGGCCGGCTTCCTTAATTAGTTATCACCTAAAACTACTAAATCTTAAGAGGAAAAGGGAGAAGGAATGCTTTAAAATGAAGGATGAAACTAAAAGCTTGAAAATAAAGGGTGATTCACCAAGTTTAATAAAAGAACCCTCACAGTACTGAGAAAATGCACAACATAACCAAATATAGCAAGAAGACATACACAGATTCAACTGATCCTAGCAAAGGTGAGAAACAAGATGATTGAAAAGAACAATATGTTCACAGGCAAGCATATGCAAATTCACACTAAACTAAAACTCAGTTCAAAGAGGCAAAATAACTTGCATATATTTAATGGGAAGGCAAAGTTACAATAGCTGAAAGCTCTGTTTGGAAATAGAAAAGCTTAAATGCTCAAAAAATTTCCAACCTTATTTACAACTTACGAATGCATATATATAGCATTCCAAAAAAACCCTAAGTCAGTTACAAAAAAAATCACTCTATCAGCTATAATAGAAAATATGTGCATTTTAATGACTATCCATCTATAAGAAGTTATGGTGTAGAAGATCTGGAATTGGGGCAGATGGAAGATATTTTAAGTCTTTAATGCAAGTTGCTGCATCATCAATCTGCACCCATGAATCGGTGGAAGATATTTGGGCATTGAATGCATGCAACTTCAATGGTTATCTTCAAGCTCTATAAGCTGAGAATATCTGACAACCATGTGATCCCCTTCTTCAAACATCTCCAGCTGATTCATGATATCAAGTGCTGGCAGCTCCATAGATATAGGCAATCTTGCCTCTTTCCCATAAACTAACATATATGGGGAATTCCCAATAGACCTCTTGGGAGTTATTCTGTCTGCCCACAAGGCATATTTCAGACTAGTGTGCCAGGTCCTCTGGTTGTCTTCCATTGATCTTTTAACAATCCTTACGAGGCTCTTCCTTGTAGATTCGGCCAAACCATTACCTTGTGGGTAATAATTTGATGAAGTATTCAAATAGATCCCATTCTTAACAACCCAGTCAGTTATCTTTAATCCTACAAAGGCTAAAGCATTGTCTGAGATAATTGACTCAAGCACCCCAAATCTAGATATCAAATCTTGGTAAAAATTCAAAATAGTATTTTCATTTGATTCCTTCAGAGCCACTGCTTCAGTCCACCTTGTGAAATAGTCTGTAGCTATAAGTATCCACCTATGGCCTACACTTGATGGTGGATTAATGGGACCAACAAAGTCAATGCCCCATCTCATGAAGGGTTGTTCTACTTGAATTGGCTATAGAGGTAAAGCTGGCAGCCTTTCCTTGCCTGCAAATATGGCACATTTTACACATTTTCTAGCCGATGCATGGGCATCCTTAAATAAGCTGGGCCAGTAATATCCAGCTCTCATTATTTTCCAAGCAGTAGTCTTTGGGGCAAAATGACCCCCTACTGTTCCATCATGAAACTCATGCAGCACCTTGTCAATCTGATCATTATCAATGCATCTTAACAATACACCATTAAAATCTTTTCTGAAAAGGATGTCATTTATTAAAACATATAGAACGAACTGCAGTTTGAAGTACCTTCTCTTGGTTCAATCCAAACCTGCTAGACAATTGCTAGTTTGCAAAAATTGAGTCATATTATTAACCCAACTTGTGCCCACTGCCTCTGTATCCTGTTGATGTGCATCTTCAATGGTTAGAAGCACGTCCTCCTCTTTTCCTATTTAATTCTCAAGATTGGTAGCAAGCTACTCACTGAGTCCCATGCCTCTGACAAGCTTGGTTATCTTAATCTCCACGTCATATTCCATGACCTTGGTGATCCAACCAGCCCTTTTCTCATTTACATCTTTACCTAACAGGAACTCTTTAACACTAGGGTGAGCAACCATCAAATGTATCTTGTTATTAGAAACCAGATGCTAAAGCTTCTTGAGGCTCCTTACCACTACAAGGACATGTTTTTCAATGAAGCTATACCTCTGCTCATACTCCTCCAGCCCCTAACTAAAGAAAGCGATTGGCTGTTCAAAGCCGTCACTTTGCTGCTATACCAGAATCACAGATATTGTATCCAAGGTGCCATAAGCATATAGGATAAAATATTTGGAGAAGTCAGGATTTACCAGAGTTGGCGCAGCCAACAATGCCTCCTTTATGGACTTGAAGCTGAGTTTGGCCTCCTTTGTCCAACCAAAAACTGTGCTCTTCTTCAACATAGACGTTAGAGGCTTCAATAGATTAGCAATATTGGGAATAAATCTTCACAGAAAATTAATTCTGCCAATAAAACTTTGTAGTCCCTTCTTATGGCTAGGTAAAGGTAACTCCAAAATAGCCTTTACTCTTTCAAGGTCAATGGTAATGCCCTCCATCGACACAACGTGCCCTAACAACTTGCCCTCATGCACAGTGAAAATGCATTTCTTGGGATTGAGAGATATCCTAAACTCCTTGCATCTCTCGAATACTTGTCTCAGGTGGGATAAATGCTCAGATGCATTCTTAGAAAAAACTGTGATGTCGTCTAAATATACAAGCACCAATTTATACAACAAACCCCTAAAAGCCATGTCCATAGCTCTCTGAAAAGTTGAGCCAGCATTTGATAGATCGAAAGGCATCCTTTTGTAGGCCATGGTGCCCCATTTGGTGGTGAAAGTAGTTTTAAATTGATCTTCCTCCTTGACCAACACTTGATTATAGCCAGAATATCCATCAAGCAAGGAAAATCTTTTAGAACTAGCCACTACCTGCAGAATTTGCTCCATTAAGGGCAGCGGGTAGTGGTCTTTTAGGGAGGCTCTATTTAGGTCTCTGAAGTTGACACACAGTCTAATCTCCCCATTCTTTTTTCTCACAGGGACAAGTTTGGAGACCCAAGAAGTATGCTTGATCGAGAAATTTGATCTTTCCCTCGATCAGCTTGGTCAATTCTTTAATCATCAGGGGCTCTAGCTTTGGATTTAGGGGTCTTTGTTTTTGCCTCACAGGTTTAGTACCTGGTTCTAACTCTATGGTATGTTGAGCAATATGAGGGTCAAACCCTTTTAGGTCTAAATAATCCCAAGAAAACACATCTTCAAATTCCTGACAAAGAGAAATGAAGGCTTTCCTATCTTCAGGGGAACAGATTTTACCTATTTTGAGAAGCTTACCCTTGAAAATTTCTAGCTCCTCATAATGTTCCACTTTTATCTGCATGTTGGTTTTACTCTTCTTTAGCTGGTCATCTATACCAAAAATAGATTCCAAGGTTACCAGTCCCTTGGGCAGCTTGTTTGTTCTCAATTGAACAATTTGATCATTGCCATATTGCTGTTTGAGTTTATCCCGATTCATCATGGAAAACTCATCCTCCTCTAACAGGAAACACAGGATTTGTTCAACACTCTCAAAAACCTGCCAATAAATATTATTATCGAGTATAGAGGGCCTGTCCACTATTTTTACATGGGGTTGCACCTTCTCTCTTTGAATATCAGTGGGGATATCAAACTGGGCCCCAATTGCAGCTAACCTATCAGCATGGGAATTCTAATTTCGTGGAATAGAGATTAGATTGAAAGCATCAAACTCTTCAATCATGTCCCATACCCTATGCTTGTAGCATTTCAAAACATCATTTTTTGTAACATGCATGCCTCTCACCTGATTGGCAATGAGTTCACTGTCACCATATACCTGCAAACAGCCAATTTTCCTCTTTCTGGCCCACTGCAAACCTTAGATCAAGCCCTCATACTCAATAGTGTTATTTGTACATGAGAAGGCAAAATGGAAAGAAGAATAATATTTTTCACCTTGTGGGGATACAAGCATTACACCACCTCCGGATCCATTCCTATTCCTTGAGCCATCAAAGTACATTTTCCATACTTCATTTTGCTACTCTGTCTACTGTTCTGTATCCTTTACCAAATTTGGAATTGTTGTTTTAGGCTCATGTAGTATGTAAATCCCCATACCAATTTTTTGGATGTGTCCCTCAAGATCATCAACAACATTTTCTAAGGCCCACTCCTTTAACAACACCTCTGGTATACTTTTAGATTGTAGCTCTTGAGCAGCTACAAGCTCAGGATCATCAGAAAAAATACAATTTGCATTAACAACACTTGGTGTATAAGGCTCTATGTGATGATTTGAAAGTAATTCAGATTTTAGGGTTACTTTTGTGCCATATCTGGTCCTGAAAAACATGTGGGACCAGTCTGAGGATAAATATCCTCCTATTTTGCCTATGAATTCTCTTGACAAACACATGGCAAAATAAGGAGGCAAATCTATGATGAACACCTCTTGAGAAATGGAAACATTTGGGCAAGTGTGCAAAGTGAGACCTAGGTTTTTGATCACACCCACAGTATTAACAGCAGTGCCATCTAACTGAAGCACACCTTTCTCAAGGGGTTGGTACTTCAATCATAATTGGTCTACAATTTGTTTTGGCATCATAGAACTACTTGCACCACTATCCACCATACAATTATGTACTAACTTATCTCCAATTATCAATGACACATAAAATGGGAGTGGTTTGACATTTTTGTTTGGCTGTTTACTGTTATCCTGGGATGAATTAGTAAGGACAGTCCTATTTGGGTCAACAGTTGTATCATTGGGCATCTTCAAATCAGACAAGGTAGATTGCAATATGTCTTTTTGGCCTGGGATGGCTAAAAAATCTCACATAGACATTTTCACATTCATCTTCTTCATATTTTCAATAATATTGAAAGGTGGAGTGGCACTTACCTTTTGTTGTGACTTTGTAGCAACAGTATCAACATGTAAATAAGGCATTACCCTTGCTGTTGTTGAAGTGTTTCTTTGTAAAATATAGGGAACATGGGAAGTAGAAGCACCAGCATGTCCTTTCTCTTTATTTGCTACTCGATCTACCTCATAACCCCTCTTCTTGGCTCTTGTATTGGCTACAACTGGAGTATTATCATTGTTTACACCACAGAATTCACCTTCTTGCCAATTTATGAAGGCAGAATCATTATGAGGTTGTTCCTGTTGTTGTACAGCCCCATCATTAGGTGTGCTTGGCTATGAGACTGCAACATTCTGTACCATCAGAGCCTAATTTATAACCCCATTCAAGCAGGCTACTTGATTGTGTGGCTGATTGCATGGAAAACACCATTCATATTCGGCTGCAAGGTTATTCTGAATAGGAACAAGGTCCTTGACATCATTAATGGGCACCGGATTGTAAGGCTGGAAAGGCCTCTGATTCACATTCTGCCTGGTACCCTGGTAATTGCTTTGATATGGAGGCCTGTTAGCTTGATATGGTTGGTTTTGCCCTTAATAAGGGTGATTTTTTCCTTGACTGGGTTGCTGATAGGGCTATCTATTCTAGGACTGCTACTTTTTTATGTTTACCAGCTCATTCCCAAAAGTTTGCAGGATGTTCTATATTTTTTGTTGACTATTTTTAATATCTTTTAACTCTTGAGATAAGCTAGAAGCAGTTTTAGAAATGGCAGTACTTGGCAACGCTGCAGTAGCAGGTAAAGGGGCAAAATATGGAATTGGTAAGGGTATTGAAGCTTGAATCTCGGGGAAGATGGGCATTGGTGGTCTAGGTGCTATTTTTCTGGCCTGAATCAGGCTATTCTCTGCTCTAATAGCTATTTCATATGCATTAGGTAAACTAGTACCTCCTAATGATTGTATCATTACTGATATATCACTATTTAGGGCTTTCAAAAAATACAGAAAAACATATTCAGCCGGAGGCCTTACCATGGCAGGAATTCTGTCCCATGTCTTCTAAAATCTGAAGTTAAAATCCATCATTTGCTCCTGGGGAGCTCTCTTTATTGTAGTCATCTGTTCAACTAATGACAAGTTGTCTGATTTATCTTGAAATTGCTTATTCAACTTATCACCTACGTCATCCTAGGTTGTAATGGTTTGCACTGGTAAACTCCTAAACTATTATAATATTTTTCCCTTGAAAGAGGTAGCTAGCAGCTTGATGGCTACATTCTCTTGGGTCACATGATGGACACCGCATAGAGAAGCTACGTCTCTAATGTGCTCAATAGGAGTAGTTTGATTCTCCCTTGTGAAATAGGACAGACTCTTCAAAGCTGCCATGGGTATAACATCATGTACTATTAAATTCAATGGGCTGCCCCCATCAAAAGCTACAAATGGCTAATTTCTTTCCATTGGAATGACTGAGGGTAGATTTGCTTGAGTTGATACAGGAACTACAGGGGCAACTGGCCTGTAATTTGGTGGAGTTGATTGTATTCTTTTAGAAACTGGAGTCCTTACCATAGCCCTACTCTATCTTCTAGGTGGAGACAACTGCAATTAATCAAATGTACTTGAACTCCTAGTTTGAATCTTTCTCATAAAATGTCACAGCAGAACTAATTTGCTTGTCTCTCCTTAGTTTGAGTCGCCAGATATGCAAGTTTTAACCTCTTACAAGTTTGAAAATCACTGGCTGCACATTAAAACCAGTAACAAAAGGTAGTATTTGGATTATTTTCTAACTCAGAGTCCCACCGGGCGTGCCAAAGTTGTTATCTCCCAGATTTGCACCCTTGCTACAGTTGTCAAACTTCAGCAATCTGGAGTAACTTGAGAATGATCTCTAAGTGTGGGACTTTGCTAAATAAGATCAGACCTCTGGAGAAGGCTAGCTTCCTTAACCGGTTATCACCTAAAACTACTAAATCTTAAGAGGAAAAGGGAGAAGGAATGCTTTAAAATGAATGATGAAACCAAAAGCTTGAAAACAAAGGGTGATTCACCAAGTTTAATAAAAGAACCCTCATAGTACTGAGAAAATGCACAGCATAACCAAATATAGCAAGTAGACATACACAGATTCAACTGATCCTAGCAAAGGTGAGAAACAAGATGATTGAAAGGAATAATACGTTCACAGGCAAGCATATGCAGATTCACACTAAACTAAAACTCAGTCCAAAGAGGCAAAATAACTTGCATATATTTAATGGGAAGGCAAAGTTACAGTAGTAGAAAGCTCTGTTTGGAAATAGAAAAGCCTTAATGCTCAAAAAATTTCCAACCTTATTTACAACTTACGAATGCATATATATAGCATTCCAAAAAAAACCCTAAGTTGGTTACCAAAAAAATTGCTCTATCAGCTATAACAGAAAATATCTATATTTTAATGACTATCCACCTATAAGAAGTTATGGTGCAGAAGATCTGGAACTGGGATAGATGGAAGATATTTTAAGTCTTTAATGTAGGTTGCTGCATCATCGATCTGCACCCATGAATCAGTGGAAGATATTTGGGCATTGAATGCGTACAGCTTCAATGGTTATCTTCAACCATGAATACACAAAATATCTAAAACATGGTGGCTTAAGAGATATCTCTGGTCATTAATGTGAGCTGCTCCATCTTTGTGCAACAATGAATGCAAGAAATATCTGCATCTGCTCAAAATGGTCACTGAAATGTCCACTCACCCAAAACATGCAAATCTAGATCTCAAATTTGAAAAGTGACAAAAACCCTTGAAAACCATGCCAAATGAAAGAGGGGACAAAAATATGCATCTTTGCCTTTTACAACATGTGGAAATTCGCTAGAATGGAGGAGATATAGGCGGTCAAAGTTTTGGTCAACTGCCTGTATATATCGCTTTGCATCTGTGTATATATCGCTATCTGAATTGGCCTCTGAAATTGCCTTTGCATGTCCAAAGCGCCTGTATGTATCAGGTTGCGGGATGTCCTGCAGTCGAGCCGCCGATGTACGAAAATCCCTTGTATATGCCTTTGCTTTTGGCACCTAAACGACCCTTTGAAATCACCCTGTGTATATGCATTTGAAACTACATACAAATGTGGGCCTTTACCTTTTGAATCAGCCCTTGTATCACCTACCACATGGCACCACTTGATTCGTCATTGAGCTGAAATTGAGAAGCATCGCTGGAAACTTGTATCCTCCTCCTTGCATATTTTCCTTGTATATCGCATATACAATCGCAACATACATGCAAGTCTCGGGCTCCAAAGATCATCAGCTGCATTTGATTATCATTCAGATCTGGACCTTGTATCTTTTGTTCTTTGTATATGTCCCTTGTATATTGCATATACAATCGCAACATACATGCAAGTCGCGGACTCCAACGCTGAATTCGTCAAATTTGACTTCCCATTCGGGTCCGTCTTGCATATCACTGATGTATCTTTCTTTTGTATATCGCATATACATGCAAAATATACAAACCGTAGAACTCAAGAGACTATCAACTGGAATGTATGCTCCCTTGAGATCTAGTTTGTATATTATGAATGCATATTTGATTGTATGTGCAAACATACAATCACAAATATACAAGCGGTGGGCCCCAGCTTTGAATCACTTTCCCTTGTATGTTGACTTTGCACAAGACTCCTTGCATCTTTTCTTTATATGTCCTTCACTGTAGAATCGCTGCCAATGTACATTCGACTATTGCATATGCATTTGCCCCTTTGTATGTTTTCCTTGTATGTTGGCCTTGTATCTTCAAACATACAATCGCATATATACAAGCCACTATTCCGATATACATTGGCCTTTGAATGTTTTGCCTTTGCATGTGGTGAATGTATATTTCACTTGCATCTCGCACATATAAAGCCCTTTCACTGTAGCAAATGCATGTCGGCCTCTTTGAATATGCGCCTTGTACATCCCCAATGTATGTCAGACATACATTCGCCTTTGTATCTTACATATACAATGTGACTTTGTAAGATACAATTGCATTGTGCATTCCTCGGACCCCACCAATTGTATCTTTGGCCTTGTATGTCGACTTGTATATCGGCTTTGTATATACGAACATACAACTTGATATACATTCTCCCTTTTGCACATTGACTCTTGCATATTTGCCGATGTACAAAGGATTTTGTATGCATTTCTTTGTATGTGTCTGATGCATGTTTTGCTTGTATGTTTAACCCCTTGTATATCAGCTTTGTATATGCAAACATACAAAGCGAAATATACAAGCCACTGTTACAATTACCTCACTATATCGTAAATGCATATCTCCTTGTATCTTTGGTGAAAGTCCTTTGTATGTTCTGCCAATGTACATTGCAAAATGTACATTCATCCTTGTATGCTTGTCGATTACATCTAGCCCTTTGCATATTGTGAATGTATGTTCCAAACATACAATGGCAAATGTACATTAAAAAATGCATATTGAAATACAAGCATGAAACTAAGAAATCCCAATGATAGAAAATACTTGAAGTTAAAATATTTCTGGGTTTTTCTGGGTTTTTTGTAAAGATTCTCAAGGTGAGATTTTTGGGATTTTTTGACAAGGCATAGCATAAATATTTGAAGTATTTAAGCCTGTAGGGACATTTCTAAAAGATTTTCAAGGAAAATGCAAGGTTAACTGTTTGGCTCTGGACAGAGGAAAATAGGTCAACACCACTCATCTCCTTCTTGGATCTAGATTTGGTGATATCCACTCTTCAAATCTATCTTCGTGAAGTACTTGACTCCACTCAAGCAATCCATTATGTCATCCATTCTAGGCAATGGAAATCTGTACTTGATCATGATCTTCTTGATGGCTTGAGAATTTGTACACATCCTCCATTCTCCATCCTTCTTTGGTGCTAGTACTATAGGTACTACACATGGACTTAGGATCTCCCTTATCAGTCCTTTCCTTAACATCTCGTGAACTTGTCTGTTCAACTCATCATTCTCTGTGGGAGTCATTCTATGGGTTGCCTTATTTGAAAAACTAGCTTCTGGTATCAAATCCATTTGGTGACTTATCTTCCTTACTGGTGGTAAACCTTCTGGTACATTATCCAAGACAATGTCTTGAAATTCTTCTAATAGATCTAAGACTTCTTATGGTACATCTTCACATTTCTCCTAGTTGATCTTAAGAATCAATACAAAACAATGATGCTCGTGCTTCATACCCTCCAAAAATTTCCTAACATCTACCAAGCAAAATCTAGTAGTACTACATACCTTTTCTTCCACCTCCTTCAAGGGTTTCAACTTATGATGAACTTCATCCTTTGTTAGGGAATAGATGTTTGCATGGCCATCATGGACATCACACCTATCATACTACCATGACCTTCCCAATAGCATATGACATGCATCCATTAGTATGATGTCACATAGCACCTCATCATGGTAGTCTCCAATCTTGAACTTGACTAAACATTGCTCATTGACCAAAGCTCTATGGTCCTTTTGCAACCATGCAATCCAATATGGATGCAGATGCCTTCTCGTCATCAACTTCAACTTGTTAACCATCTCCTCTAAGACAAGATTATCAATGCTTCCACTGTCAATAATAATATCAAAACACTTAGTTTCACACTTGCACCTTGTGCGGAATAAACTCTTCCTCTGATCTAATTCTTTCTTCTCATTTAACAAGGTTCTTCTGACAACTAGGGTTTCTCCCCTTTTAGCATCTTCAGAATGCTCAGAATATGCATCTTCATCTACATGTGCAACTCAGGCATTACCTTCAGGTCTTCTATTTGTCCTTCCTTGATGTTGTGAACACTCATATGCTCAATGTCCTTCTTCGCCACATTAGAAACAAGTTCCTTTGAAACCTCCTCTTCTAGGTCCTTGTCCTTGTCTTCCTCTTTCTCTTTGCTCACCATTATTTTGGCCACAAGGGTAGTAGGCACTATCTCCTCTCTAATTTTGACTGGTGCTAGCTTCTTCACTTTTCTTTTGACCTTCATTTCAGCCTCCATAGGATCCTCCACTAGTCCTTCTGCCATGATCTATTTGTCTTTGCTCGCTTTCGAATCTTTTATTCAGCTTATCTTCCACCTTCAGGGAAAATTGATACATATCTTCTATGGTGGCCATTCTTACTAGGCTCAGCTCCTCTTGAATTCTTGGCCTTAACCCATTAATGTAGTGGGGTACCTTCTCAATGCTGGCCTCTGCATGGCCTGTCCTAATAATAATCTTATAAAACTCTTCTATATACTCCTTGACATACTTGTTACCTTGCTTCAATCCTTGCAGTTTCTTCAACAACTCCAACTCATAGTCCACAAGAATGAACTACTTCTTTAGTTTGTCCACCATCTGATCCCATCTAGAAATCTTTCCTTTTCCTCTTATATTTCTCTCCAACTAGACCTCCTTCCACCGAATACTGGCATGACCCTTCAACTTCATTTTTGTAAACTTGACCTGTTCTGGATCCTCCACATCTTCATATTCAAAATATTCCTCGATATCATTTTTCATGGCTGCATTTCCCATGCGGTCACGACACACAACACACGTGTCATGTCCACATTTGACATGTGGTCATGACACGAACTACGGAAAACTTTTCTACCTATCCTTAGGAAGCCCCTCGCACACGTCTGCATGCTTGGTGGCAATACGCCTAAGGTGTAAACATGTCCACATAATCGCTAAGGTGAAGGCCATCTAGGGGGTATGCGACATGAAGTGTGTCGCTTCTAGGGTTAGACCATTTCCAATCTGTACCCTAAATTTCCTAAGTGAAGATAAAATCGCCAGCAACGAACTCTAAATAAACTTGGATCGGAAAGTGATTAAACAAGATGGTAAGATGGTGCATGATTGAAGTGGAATGATGGAAAGGAATCTTAATAAAATAAAGTACATTCAAACCCTAGAATTCTAGGAAAAATTTGACAGCATAACGCGTTTTCGATAAACGCAAAAATAAATTTAAAATAAAATATTATTGAGATCATAAATAAAATTTAAGAATAAATAAATTAAAATTAAACTTAAGAATGAATTCAAGAATAACGTTATAAGGTAAATAAAATAAAATTTAAATTTAAATTAAAGGACAAGACGTTAGATAAATACAAGAAGGGCCGAGTCCATTATTAAATATAATTCCAGCATTATATTTAATAACTAACTCAAAAAATAAGATAGATAAGATAGGAGAGTTTAATTAACTCATCCCATAAAAATAACGTTAAAATCGAGAATAATTAAAAGTCGTAAAAATTTTTGCCAAGGAGTGAAAACAATAATCCCATTAAGAAAATTTAAACACATGAAAGAAAAATTACCCTTCCCAGCCGAAATAAAATTAATTTTCCCAAAATAAAATGGAAAGCACAAAGTCAAAAAAGAAATAGCAAAATTTAGACCCATGCAAAAATTGGAAACAATAAAAAAAATTCCCCAAGGGATAAATTAAAACAAGGAGAAATAGAGGTTTAAAATAAAGTTAAAACCCAAGTTCCTCACATAAACTTCTCAAACAAATATAAGATTCTAAACGTAAAAGCCCCATTCTCATTTAAAATTGGTTTCTAAAATAAGTTGCCCTAAGCCCTATTTTCTTTTATTTTCCTCTCAATGCCCTAATCTCTTTATCTTATTTCCTCTTCTTTTTTTTTTAACCTCTCTCTCTTGCAGGTTAGGGTTTTGAACATAATGGAGGCCATGAATCCCTTCACAACCTCCACGGAAGGATATACAGTGGTTTGAAAGATATACACATTTATTTATTTAAAATGTATATGGAGAGAGTCATGTAAATATTTTTGTGTCATATGCTAAATGTGTTTGGAATCTATGTGAGCAGGGTCGAAGAGGGAGAAGGGCGGTGGAAGTTCATTTCTATGGGCGGAGGTACTGAGATGGCGGAGCACTGTAGCGGCAGTGCTGAAAGTGCAACGTAGAGGGAGGAACACCAGGGTCGCGAAGGGTATGGAGGGGTCATTGCAGGGTTTAAGGCCTGCGGAGGCCACGGAGGTAGTGACGGGGGTTAAGGGGTCTGCGAGCGGCGTGGGGCAGGAGGCTTGTGTGAAGGGGAGAAGGGGATATGGGGGGGGTGTGGGTGGAGGCACCGCCTCCCCCACACCCCTCTACTGTTAATATGCGAATCCATTTTTTTTGTATAATTTTTTTTCTATTTTTTTTTTTAAAACACTGAAACCCTTCCATCACAAAAAAAAAATGAACACAGTATTTTTTGTTTAAAGATATTAATCAAGGTTTTTTTTTAATATATATAATATATATATAAATATATATAATATATATATATGTTTGCATATATATATATATATATATATATATATATATATATATATATATATATATATATATATATATATATATATATATATATATATATATATATATATATACAACTATAAAAATAGGCCCAGTTTAATAAAAGGCAGGAACACAGCAACTACTTTACTTCCATATTTTTTTGTATTTAAAATATATAATTATATATACACTTATCATATATATATATGAGGGTATATACACATTATGTAGCATATTCAGCAAAAGAAGGTATAACCAACTAGATTTTCTTCTATACATTTCTGTGCTAACACAGTATTATATTTTTTTTTTGCTGAAGGATATAACAACCAATCTATGTACATGTGTTTATAAAAATGTAGAAATAAATGTATTTCCATAGCATTTTTTTTTTTGCGTAAGTATATAAACAGAATGCATTATCATCTTTTGATGCCCAAGTAATATAGAAAACAACCATTTCCTATGAATTTTCTAACAGTTCTTCCTTCATAACAACAACTAATATTATCAAACTTTCAAGAAGATAAACCAATAATTATTCTCAACTTTCTCCCGCCATGATATTTATTTAATAACACTCCTATTTTCTTTTGACAACATTACACCAAATAGAGAATGCATTTCTTTTCTTTTATCTACAATAAAATCTAAACAACAACATTATAACACATGCATACTTTTTTTTTTGTTTGGAAACAAATAATGATAGCAATTATAAATGCAACTTCTCATATATTTCACAAATTTTATAGCTCCACAAAATCAGTAAGTGAACAACACTACATAAAATAACTGAATGTTTGCATTCCAATAACTAACATAGCCAACTCCAAGGCAAGGAAAAAATTTAACAAATCTTTACATTAAGGCCACCATGGCCATGGCTCAAATAGCCAAGAAAATACAACTAGAAACACATAAAGAGGAGCTCTCATCCACTTCATTTTTTCCACTCTAGTCTTGCAACAAACACAACAACAAGAACAACAAAACCAACCACTTTGAAAGCTCTCCTCCCTACCGTAGACCCGCAAGTGGGTCACCCCCGAGGTAGGGAGGTAGGGATTCACATAGGTTGCACACTCCACAACATAAATCAATCACAATAACACAAAAATAGCCCATAGGTTTAACAAAAAACTCAACTCATACAAATGAGTTGTTGAGGGTAAGAAATGGACCCCTCAACTTCAAAGGGCTCCCAAATGATAAAATGTCAAGCTCATGGCCTCAAGCCAAATAAAATCTCCAAAACACCACTCTCCACAATATCACAAAAATAACCTCCATGGCACTCTTGCCATTCAATAACCTTCTCAACAAAATAAAAGCCCTCAAGGCATAAATACATAATATGGGAGAGACCTCAAGGAGGTTCCTTTCCCCTACCCATACAAGTTGAGCATTACCTCCATTGGAGGTGCTCTCACCATAACTCCCATCCCAACAAAGCAATGCAAATAATAAAACAACCAAAACTATAACACAACACATTAAATAAATAAGAGTGAGAAAACAAGTTTAAGAGGCCTACCTCAAAAGCCCTTATAATGGAAGCAAGTTGGTGAAGAGCTCCAAGCCTTCCCAAGCCTTCCAATCCTTCAAGAAAAATCCTCTAACTCTCCCAAACTCCTCCAAAATAGCAAGAAAAACTAAAATTGCCAGAACCCCACACTCCTCAACAAGAGGAGATAATATAGGCCATAAATTTGGCCTTGAGGAATGAGAAGGTGACACTTGTCACCTTCTCCTTCCTTCTCCCATGCCACTTGCAAGGGAGAGGAAGTGTGAGGATGACAAGTGTCATCCTCCCATTCCTTCTCAACCCTCACCTTATCCACTTGTGCTCTCACACGTGTGAGAGGACAAGTGGTGAGGTGGCAATCCCACACACCTTCAAGAGGATAAGGGATGCCATATGGAATCCTCTTATTCTTTCAAGGAGCCGTCTTCCTCCAAGATGCTCTCACACGTGTGTGAGAGTCTTGGGGGAAGCTCCCACACACTTGGGAGTCTTGGAGACCTCCCAAGTCTTCCTTGGGAAAGGGTTCCCAAACCTTGGGAAGGGAGATGAGTCTTTCCCAAAGCATGACTCATCTCCCACTTCCCTTATTTCAAATTTTCGTCACTTTTACTAAACCATGGTTTAGAGTGACCAAACGTGAGTCAAATCTAGGGTTAGATAGTCCAAGTTGACCCTATACTCATGGGTAACCACCTAGGGTAGCTTTTGGGACTCTAGGGTTCACAAAAGGGGATTAAAAATCCACATTTAAATAGCCTGAAAATAAATAAATACCAAGTGGTGTAAATCAAGTAAAATTATACAACACTTATTATTAATTAAATAGACAAGGGGTACTAAGGCCAGAATAATAAAATTAAATCAAGTACTTAAATCAACATTCAAATTCAAACATGATCCTTATCACTCTTGGGAATGGATTGGTTTTACAGGGGATAACATAGTGTGAATTCTACCTCCAATTTCCCGTGGCTAGGGAATGTAAAACCTGCACATCTCAATCAAGTGTCAGTCCCGTCATGAAAAGTTATAGCTGAAGCAACTGGAATTAAATTCACACAATCGGATGCAACAATAAACATCAATACATAAATCCAACTTAAACTGCATTATCCCATCACATGTCAATTAGTCCACATCACATAAACAACTAGAATCTCATCAAAAAACATCATCAAATATATAACTCGTATGTCGAATCACAAAAATAGCATCAAATCTGATCAAACCAAATCACATATGTCTAATCAATGTCCTATCATAATCAGGAGATAAAAACCAAGTCTGCATAACAAAACCATAGTCACTATAAATCTGACAATGTCATCAACTAAAATGCATATCGATCCAAAATAAGGGAGGTAAAAATAATCGGCCTCACATCATTTATCCAATCAATAAGCTCTTCTGGATTCAGATCTCTAGAATAGGTAGACTCTTTGATCCTATGCCTCTTTCCAATCTTTGAAATGGCACTCAACAACCTAACTTCTGCAGGATCTCCTACACCATCTTATTCTTGCTCAGAGAACTCTTCTTCTTCAGCTTCATCTTTTCTTTCTTCTCTTATTCTTGGCTTAATCCCTCTTCACAGCTCCTCTTGCAATGCATCGATTTGCCTCTATAGGGATCTATAACCCTCTTCTGTCAAAGCATTTCTCTCAATACAGTTTCTTTGTGGAGGCATTTTGATCTCTATGGAAAACCCACAACCTCAGGTCCTGGTGCAAACTGCCTCATGGTCGGCAATCTATCTACACACTTAGGAACCCTTGCTCTGATACAACTTGATGAGGGTGGACTCCACACAAAACACATACAATAATAGTTTATAGGTTTCAAATAGACAAGAACAAGATCTCAAGAAAGATTAGCTAAACAATCTACAAACTGATTCAAAATTTCTTCATTAAACTTTCATGTAAAAGGCTATAAATCTGAAATACAATTTCCAGGGTCATATGCCCACTTATTACAGCAATATGGGCGGTCCTACAATAGAAATATCTGACTAACAAAGGCTTCTGACATCTATCTGACTTCCTGATTCACATGAACAGGACTTGCCAATCACTTCCTCTGACCACTTCCCCTGGAACTATCCCAAGATGGGCTTTTAAATACACGTTGAAGATAGTTAGTGTAATTTTACCCAATGTTAGCTTGCTTTGAAATGTGTAACTTCCATTTGGATGCCAAAATGAACCCAACTATCCATTTTCCCGCTCAAGAAGAATTTAAAATTTTAAAATTGGAAAACTGGATAGCATAACTTCCAAGAGCCATAACTTTTGATCTGACCATTGGATTTTCAATTATTATATATCATTGGAAAGCTTGTGAAGATATATACACCATGCTTTTGTTTGATCTATAAGATTGACAACTTTCAACCCTTTCTAGGGCTTCTAAGGCCCTCAATTTTGAGTTTGAAACTTCCCTGGATGAAATCTTTAATATCTTGACATCCAGACATGATCTTGAGCTGAGATTTACCAAGATTGTTTATTTGACTCTTCCAAAGCTTTGGGGAAAATTTTGGGCTTAACCACTTCTCTGATATAGGGTTACTAAAAATAGTAAGTTCTGGTATTCTTAGCCCTGTTGGAAACTTTGAAGGTTCTGAATCATTATTCAAGCAAACGGGTATCCAAAAACCCCAATTTTGAAAGAAATAGAAAAGAAAATCATTTTTTTGGTTGACTACTAAGTTAGGCACTACTGCGATCACATGACTTCTTAGTATGTAATGTATGAATTTCTTGACCACTATGACCAATGCTAGAGCCTGTCATCCAACATCTAAGTACTTTATGTAAGATTTGGCTATGGAGATAGCCACCCAAGATCTAGAAGCCTAATGGAAAGCACAAAAAAAAGAGAAGATCAATATGACAAGAATGAATTGTATTCCTATCAATGAATGCAAATACAAGATTACACTCCTGTTACAATATGTTATGACATACCTTGCTTATAAAGGAAAGGGTGAGAGCTAAGAGGTTGTAGTCATGTGACAAGTGTCTTAATCCTATGACATGTGACAACTATAGGATAAGACAACTATATGACAACTATCAACAACTAGAATGCTTCCTAAGGCAACTTAACATGTGAATATGTGTGTGAAGATTATTTAACTAATAAATAGTTAAATAATATGAATTATTCACACAACAAGGGATAAATAGCTAGTAAATAATGAAACTAGATGTGAAATACCCCTATTCAAACTAACACCCCCCTTAAGTGCAACTTAGGGAGAAGCTGACAAATGCAAGGATGCAATGATGGATGGGTGCTGGCTACTAGGCCACGTTAGATACCCATGTATAAACAAATCTCAAGTGGAGTAAAGGAGAAAACCACATGGGAAAAAACTCCTCCCCAAAAGTGAGAAAGCAAGAAGTGTTGAAAGGTAGAGTCAACATGAATCATATGCTACCAATTCCAACACATATATACAATGAATAATCCCCCCAAAAGAGAGGAAAAGAAGAGAGACCAAGTAGCCCCCCCTCAATGTAGAGTCTTCTGCACTGATGGTAGATGCCCAACAATGAATGTTGAAGATGATCGATGATCGTCAAACAATGTTCCTCCCCTTAGGAAGAAACAAGGCCAAGAATGTATGCAGAAAGTCTCCCCATTCCCAAAAGGATTATGAAGGAAGAAAACTCAACATGTATGAAGTCTCTGAACTCTGCTCAGGTGTCACCATGTCAATGCTGAAAGAAGCCACAATCCAATCAAGAGTCTCATGCCAAACTGAAGAATGTGACAATCTAGGATCTAGTGGAAACTGATGTAGAACATGATTCAAAGACAAAGAAGTCTTCTATGAAGACAAGGGTGCCTCCTCCAAATGTTTCTCATTAGTAGCCACAGTCATGTCAAACTATGAGGAATGATCATGTGGGTAAAGAACAAGAGGGTGAAAAGGTTCCCCCTCAACATCTAAAGAAGATGAAGCAACTTCATCAAAGCAAAGATGAATGTCATCAATAGTGTCCTCCAAGTCTGCAAGATAGGACTCATAAAACAAGTCTGAAATACCTATCAAGAACTCATCCCAAGTGGCTAACTCTAGAAGACTATGAATGTCTTACTGCACTGAATCACTAGAAACCATGGATGTAGTAACACTAAATTCTGTAGATGCAACAAGAGATGTAGGAGGAGATGGAATGTTAGCACATGTCTCTAGAACCTTGGTCGATGAAAGAACACCAAGATGCAAATGACCATATTGAATCTCCTCAAAAGTGTCCACATGAGTGTGAACCTCAGCAGAAGGAACAATAGGAGCAAAATGTGATAAGGTGTACACTCATGATTGATGATCTACCTCCCCAACTACAACTATATCTCTACTATGCAAATCTTGAATGATCACAAAATTAGGTGTGAACTCAACACTCTTTCCTGCTCCACCATGTGTAATCTGATAGATAGAAAGGATATTGGTAGACAATGAAAGTACACAAAGGATATCATTGAATGATCCTTTGTCAATGTCAATTGATCCTTTCCCACAAACACTCATAGATGTGTTGTTAGCCATCAGAATGGGTGGTGATGAACACATCTCATATGAATGTGATGAAGCCATATGATGTGAAGCTCTAGAATCAAGGATCCATTTCCCTGACTCAGAATTTGCAACTGCAAAAAGTGCTTTGCCCTTTTGTTTCTTGAACTTTGACTTTGAAGATGATGAAGAAGAAGATGAACCCCCTACAGATGAATTCATTTGAACCTTCTTTAGTTGATGTCGCAATTCATCAATTTTCTTTATGTAACATTGGTGTCCATCATGCCCCAATTTCTTGCAATATGCACACTGAGGCTTCTCCTTCTTAGATGTTTCTCCTTTAGAGGGAGAGGACTCAAATTCTTTCTATGGCTTGTTCTTTTTCTTCTTTTGTTTCTTTTAAGGATTCCCTAATTCTTTCTGTACCTTAGGTTCACTAGCCACCAATGCTTGTGGTTTGGAAGACTTGAGGATGCCCATTTGAATTAACTTCTCTTCTTCCTGGATTAGAAGTTTTGAAAAGTCATCAAAAGTAGGCTCAACATATGCAGCTCCCATGGAAACCTGTTGAGTGTGAAAGCTAGAAACAAATACTGAATACTCAAGACCAAGCTTGGATAACACATTAAGAATCAATTGTAAATCATCCTTAGTAATCTTGCAATCCTTTAGTTGTGTTCTCAATTGCTTAATCTTGGAGATATAGTCTTGGATTTTGTCAAACTCCTTAGGATCAAGACTCATCAAATCATTATCAATTTGATAACCCCTAATCTTATTAGTTTTACCATACAATTTTTTAAAAGTCTCCCAAGCCTCCTTAGGTGTTGTGCATGATTCAACATGGAATTGCAAATCAAAAGAGACAAATGAACAAATGTACCCAAGAGTTTTCTCATGATTGATCTCCCATACTGCCTTTGCATTCGCTTAAGGAGGTTCAGGAATAGATTCTTTTACATATCCTGTGAAACCTGTTCCGATTTGATAATTCTATGCTGATGTTTTCTATGATGCATAATTATATGGAGTTAGAAGTTTAATTTTAGATTTCCCCATTGCAAAAACACACAACCAAGAACTGAAAGCAATCAACCACTACAAGATCACCCCCCCAAATTCACTCAATAAATGATCCCCCCAGCAAAATATGATCTTGGCATATTACAATTAGTGTGATTACAGTTGCCACAAGCCAAAATAGCTAAGTGGTATTTTGATTTTGGTACATGCAAATGCCAAAATTAGGCTATAACTAAAAGTATAATTTCTAAGAAAAACTAGACCAAATTGGTTGCAAATCTGAGAAGTACTCAAAAAATCATGCACTTTCCAAAACAAATCACTTGAAAATGTTACCGTATGACCGCAAACGGAGTGTTGAAAGGTCTGAAAATGAGGACTGCTCATCAACAACAACCAAAAATCTGCAATTTATGGAAAATACAGACACCAAAATAAAAAATTGTCTACACCACTACAAAGCCTACAAAATTTTGATCCAAATCAAAAAAAAATTCACCAAAATCAGAGTCCGGATGATTGAGTTACAGGCGTGCAAAGATCAACTGCCAAAATAAAAACTCCATTGGAGCAGGGGGAGAAAAAGCAAACAAATTTTGCCGCCAAATTTGGCGGAATGGCCACCAAAATAGTGATTTGCTAAATGTAGAGGTTCACCAATTAAATTAGAACCTCGCCAAATGTAGCAGATCTCCAGATAAATTTAGCTGTTCACCAGTTGTAAAATGCTGCTTAAATCTCTACCAAAATTGGCAGACCTGCCAAACTCACCACCAAAAAAGGTAGATCTGGGAAAAAATTGTCTTTTTGCTAAAAAAGCCTCCAAATTTGGTGGATAGGGCAATGTATGAAAAAAATATTTTATATGGCCGATGGCCCTACGTACTGTACAGAGGCAATTTTTTTTTTTTTTTGAAAAAATATTAAAAAAACAAGAAAGACCAAAGCCTTTATGAGGGTTGCGAACCCCTTTATGGGCCTTGTTATGAGGTTCGTAGACCTTGAAATAGGTTGTGGCCTCAACAAAAATTTATTTTATTATATTTTCTTTTGCTTTTTTTAAAATTTTCAAATAAATATTTTTATATCAAACTATAGTCTGCAAAGAAAATTTTGGCAGAACAATATATTTTTGAAAATCCATACCGTTGATAGTTGTTGACACCTCCCTATGCAGGGAATCTTTTTCTGTAGCAAAGAATATTCCCTACAGAGGGAATATTCTATGGACTATTCCTCTGAATGGCCGAGGGGCAAAAAAAATTTGCCTTTTGAGACGACTTTTATTTTCGACAATTTGATAGTCAATCTTGGGGTTTTTGGGCCTCCTGAATGCAATGGCAAGGTCATATTTGACCCAAAATGCTCCAAAGGATCAGGGACCTACTGGATCTTGCATGCACCTCCCAACTTCAAACCCTCATAGATTTGGCCTCCGATGTCTGATCTGGACGAAACAAAAGTTGATTTCGACTATCTCGGCTACTCTGGACACAATGGTGACCTCAGATTTGCACCAGCATGCTCCAAAATAAACTTGCAATATAAATTCACAAGAGGGAAGCCCTCTCAAATCTGGTATTCTATCAATTTTTTTTATTCTCCAGGTCATCATGCAATGCAAGAGAAGAGCATACTCAATTTTTCAAGATCCACCATGATTTGCACTCAAGATCTCTCAATAGACTAACCAAAGGCAATCTACAAGCTCTAATACCATGTAAGATTTGGCTATGGAGATAGCCACCCAAGATCTAGAAGCCTAATGGAAAGCACAAAAAAAAGAGAAGATCAATATGACAAGAATGAATTGTATTCCTATCAATGAATGCAAATACAAGATTACACTCCCATTACAATATGGTATGACATACCTTGCTTATAAAGGCAAGGGTGAGAGCTAAGATGTTGTAGTCATGTGACAAGTGTCTTAATCCTATGACATGTGACAACTATAGGATAAGACAACTATATGACAACTATCAACAACTAGAGACAACTCTCAACATCTAGAAACAACTAGAATGCTTCCTAAGTCAACTTAACATGTGAATATGTGTGTGAATATTATTTAACTAATAAATAGTTAAATAATATGAATTATTCACACAACAAAGGATAAATAGCTAGTAAATAATGAAACTAGATGTGAAATACCCCTATTCACACTAACACTTTAACTCCACATATTTAAATGGGTTGCTCATGAATGCAATAGGATTTTCCTCTTTTGTGTCATTTATTTGTGTCAACACTACAACACAGGTGTCATGGGATGTAACTGAGTAGATTTAAAATGATCTAGTATAATTTGGACTATTCAAGATAGGGGCATTAGAAATGGCTTTCTTGATATCTTTGAATGCAGCCCTAGCTTCAGGTGTCCAGTCTATTTTCACATCTTTCTTTAGCATTGTGTTTAGTGGTCTTACAATTTCGGTGAAACTGGTTCTAAACTTTTTGATGAAGTTGTTCTTTCTAAATTATGTCTTTAGTTCTTTCTTACTCCCTATCAATTGGAGTTTCATGATGTTGTTGACTCAATCAAGATCAATGGATATACCATTTGTTAGCTGCCGTTGCACCAAAAGATTGACCTTTTAATGCCTGATACAACCACTTGACTTAACAAGCACGGGAGCTGGTTAAGCCCTTGTCACAAACCGCCGTAGTGCAGTGTTGAACAAGGAGACCAAGGGTCACACCTTGCAACAATCCCCCCAGCGCAAGCGCGGGTTTTGAACCGGTGACCTCGGCTCTGATACCAATTGTTAGCTGCCGTTGCACCAAAGATCGACCTTTTAATGCCTGATACAACCACTTGACTTAACAAGCACGAGAGGTGGTTAAGCCCTTGTCATAAACCACCGTAGCGTAGCGCTAAAGAAGGAGACCAAGGGTCACACCTTGCAACAATATTGTTAGTTGTCATTGCACCAAAAGATCGACCTTTTAATGCCCGATACAACCACTTGACTTAACAAGCACAGGAGGCGGTTAAGCCCTTGTCGCAAACCACTGTAGCACAGTGCTGAACAAGGAGACCAAGGGTCACACCTTGCAAGACCATTTTCAGATATAACATGTCCTAATAACTTTCCAATTGTGACTCCAAAGATACACTTTTTTTGGATCGAGAGAAATTTTGTATTGTTCACATATGTGCAATACATTCATCAAATCTACAACATGATCTTCTATGTTTTTAGAGAAAATTGTCAGATCATCCTTGTAGATGATGATACACTTGTCGACCAATCCTCTAAAAGTTATTTCCATGGCATGTTGAAAGGTTGCACCGATGTTAATTAAGCCGAATGGCATCCTTCTATAGGCATAAATTCCCCATTCGGTGGTGAAAGATATTTTTAATCTATCTATTTTGTCCACCATGACATGGTTATATTAAAAAAATCTATCTATAAATGACATCATTTGAGATCCATTTACCATTTGTAGCACTTCATCCAATGAAGGTAGATGATAATTGTCCTTCTCAGACGCCTTATTCAAATTTTGAAAATCCACGTATAGTCATATATCTCCATTTGTCTTCCTTACGGGTACTAAGTTCATGACCCATGTTGAATGTCTGATAGGCAAGATTATGTGTGCAACCAATAAATTCTTGACTTATTAAAAAATCAAATGTTCCAGAAACACATTAACTGGCCTTTGTTTCTACCTGAATGAATTTACATCTAGTTTCAATGGGATGGTATGCATGATGATTGATGTGTCGTATGTCTTCAGTTCATCATATGATCAGGCTATCACATGCAAGTAATATTTCAATGGTTGAGTGATACCTTCTCATTCTTATAGGGTACATACCTTTCCTATCAACACCTTCCTAGGTTCTGAACCTTCACTTAGATTGACAGGCTTGTAAGCACCTCCATCCGTCTTGGGGATGTCTTTCTGCTTTATCATTTTGTCTAGATCAAATAGTCTTTCCAACTCAATCATCCCTTTGGGAATTTTGTTGTCTTGCAGATCAATGATGGACTCCTCATCCCATTCTTTTCATTTTGTCATAATTTTCGCCCAAGGAGGCATTTTTTGACAAAATTACAAAAAAATTCCATCATGAGAAGACTAGAGAAAAATTCCATGTGGCGGCCCTTTGAATCTCCTCCTCCTTCTTTATCTCAAACCCATTAGCTTGAATAATTTTGATCCTGTTAGCCGCTTTGTGTTTCATCATCAAAAGGTGGAATAATTTAGTGTTGCAGTCCCCACTTTTAAACCAAATTGCTCGCGCTCTTTGCCTCCAAAACTCTTATTCTTTAGAAATAATATCATGGAGATTGGATAAAAGGTCATTTTCTTGAGCCCGTAAGGATTGATCCATCCCACCGATTTAAATTTATTTCTACACAACATCTAGTCTACTTCTAATATTCTCCTTATTTTTGAAAATCTGACCAAAAGAACTTTTATTCCATTTCTACATATTGGTCTTGAGATTAGCCAATTTCATTGCCTCCCTGTACATAGCTGACCCATCAACTTTTATCTTCCACCATTCTTTAATTTTGTTCTGCAAATCCAGGTGCTTAAGCCACATCTTTTTGAATCTGAATGGGAATTTCTTCTTTTTACCCATCCTCTCCGCAGAGAAAAAAATTGGGAAATGGTTTGACCCTAATCTGGTAAGAGCTGACAAGGAAAAAGAATAGGCATTAAACTAGTCCATAGAGATTATGGTTCGATTCAATTTGACCTGGATAAGGTCCTCACCCACCCTCTGGTTAGACCAAGTATACTCAGCTCACTAAAGATCCACATCAAAGAGGGCCTAATTATTGACAAACTCCATTAGATTCATTCTACTATCCATGGGGGTTTGAGATCCTCCACTTTTTCATCCTCCTTGAGACCTGCATATTAAAATCCCCCATGACCAACCATTTAATTTTAGCATGACATCCTTTGAACTAACCAAGCTTATTCCAAAGCTTTTTCCTGGCAGTTTTGACATTCGGGGCATAAATGTTAGAATTAATTCAAGAGGACTCATCCCTAACATGATAGAACCAAGTTGCCACATGATTCGAATCCTCCATAAGAGCCTTCCCCATCACAATACATGGGTTCCAGAAGGTAGCAATCCCCCTGATGCTCCATTAGAGTTGATCCCTTAATAACCACTCTCTTTAAAGAATCTATTCTTCAACATAACTAACTTTTCTGTCTGCATTTTTGTTTCCTGAATCAACATGTATCTGGTTTATGATCATGAACCATATTCATTAGGAGGCCCTATTTGTGAGAATTGTTTAACCCCCTGCTATTCTAGGAAACAATCTTCATAATTTATTGTTGGTGTGCTCATCGAGCACATATCAAAGAGGGTTTTCTAAACACCCTCTACGATATCCTTCTTACTTTCCCTCTCCCTAATTTTAGTTTGTACGAGTCTTCCTAGGGTTTTCTATTTCAATCCATAGTTTTCTTTGGTTCTATACCATGTGGTCATTCTCTGGATTGCTACTAGAGATGTTTGATATTTCTTCTTCATTTTCCCCTTTACTAGAATGAAAGGTTCCTCAATCTAATTCTCCTTCCCCAAGGAAGCATTTGTATAATTCCCCTTTCTACCCCCAGTCAGGCATTGGGTCTTTGTAACCAAGTGTTCTTCTCCCTTGGCCTAGATAGGATCCTCCTTTGTTGATTTGTCTACCACTTCCATAGTTTTAATCTCCCCTCCTTTCTCTTCACAAGTCTCGATAGGACTCAGATTTTTAGTGAAATCTTATTGATCTCCTTTCATTGAGTCAAGGGGGATTTCAACTTGGGTGTCCTTCTCTGAGTGAATTGGGCTCTTCATACCCTCCTTATCATCTCCCTTAGCTTTTTCTGAGACTAGATTCTATGTCCTCTCCTTGCCATTGAGAGCCTTCTCTAAATCCTCTTCATCAGAGGTTTTCCCAAGGTCTTTTTTCCCTCCAAACCCTCTACGTGGATTTGTTTTTATTACTAGGGCATTGCTTCTTCAAATGACCCACTTTTTTGTAGAAAAAATAAATGAAAGGAATGGATTCAAATTCCACTGAATGGTTCCACTCACCGAACTTAGACATTATCTTAATAGAGGCCAGGTTGGTTGTCTGCTCCACACACACACAAATCCTAGCATAGACCATGTGGTGTTTGTTAGTTGTCATTCTATCAATGGTCAAGAGCTTCCTAAAAGAAATTTCTATACCCTTGAACACTTCATCCCAGAACTCCAAGGGTAACCCATGAAGCCTCATACAGATAGGTGCAATATTAAAAGAATTCTTAGAGGTATCAAACCTAGGCTCCCATTTTTTAGAGCTAGGGTTAATTTCCCAACCAACCAAGATCCTCCTGCTAAGATATAATAGAGGTCTTCCTTGCAAGAGAAGGAAAAAGAAAAATACCCCTTGGACAGGGATGCAATGTCCACCTACCCTTGAGTTCTCCATTTCTTGAGAGCCCAATATCTGATGAGTTCAACATTTGGCCTTGGCCCTAGAAATTTACCCACCAGAGTCATCTACATCAGAGATGCACCTTTCTCAATAATACTATTAGGGATAAAAAGGGAATACTAACCTGAAATAGGATTTGATGACAATTGGACTAGTTCAGAAGTGATTTTCCCTTTTCAACAAGCTCCAAAGAGAGAGGTCCATCTATTACTCTACTTCTTCAAAAAGAGGTCCTTAGCCTAGTTGTCCGCACCCTTCTAACCCTCTCCACTAATTCCTAGGTCATTACCCTTGGGTAACGCACCTGCTGATGTACCTCATGGGTTTGGAGGTTTATCCTTACTAGTCTTCCCATCACTAGTCCCATCCATTTCTCCATCGACAACTGTACCCTCCTCATCTGAATGCAAACCATTAGCCAGATAGCCACCAACTGAGCTTCCTCTACCTACATCCCTACCACCATGCTGAAACCCTCCACCTACTCCTACTACTCCTCCCATATAATTTATTATTTGCATCTAACTTTTTGTAACTTTCTTCATTCACCTAGATCTAGACTTATGTTTGGATTCCCATTGAATCCTACACCTATTTTGGGAGTAAAATCTCAAGCTAGGCATAAGTTGATTAATAATCATGGTTAAGGTGTGTACAAATGGTGAATTTTAGAAATTAACATGGACTAATATTTGGATTTTTTGTATAATTAAATTATTTAAAAAGTGTAATTATGATGATTAATAGGTTGATTCATGATAATTATGCAAATAAATGATCTTGTTATTATATATAGACATGTTTAATTTATTGTCACAATTGCTTCGGCTATGTTTGGATGTATTTAATGGTAATTTTAAGTGTGTAGGTGGTTACAAGTTACCAATAGAAAATAAAATATAAAGTCCTCTAAAGGCTTGACTATGTCTTTTCCAGATTACACCTTGGCCTTACTCCATAAGAGGACTAAGGCCTTCTTGTTGTGTTAAACCTTGAAACTTTAATATGTTGTTTATTTTTGTTCGATGGAAAAGGGAGACTTAGATTAAAACCCTAAACTAGGCCAAACCCTCTTCTATCAACATTGGAACACAAACTAAGCTTAGATTCTACCTTTAAAGGAGAGCCAAACTATAGGGGTTTTGTCCCTTTGCTATATAAAAGAGTGTTAACCAAATCTAACCAATCAAACTAGGGCAAAGTAGGAAACCCTAATTGAGCAAGATCAATGAATAGAAAACTAAGTGAAACTATTATAAAGAAATTGAGAGCATAGCAGAGATCAGGGGACATATAAGAACTATAACCTAGACTTAAATACATAGAGGAACCATGGCATTGGGTGCCCTAGACCTAAATTAGTGTTCTATAGAATATTCTGATCTGGGTGCCTTCACCTATCTGCCTTCCTACTTCCTATCACTTGTTGTCATCTCATTCCATCGAATATAACCTACACACACACAAGAAGAGAAAGGGTTAGTGTTATTTAGGAGTTGGGCTAAGTCAAGCCCCGCGAATGTTGTTTCCACCTTCACTATAGCAATGATAAGATATGAAAGATTGCATGCCCTAGGAGGGTAGAGGAAAATCTAAAGTAGAATGGAATGTTGTAATAAAGCATGAAGGAAAGGAGTCACCATGAGCATGGAAACCCTAGCTTTCTTGATGAGATGTCACAACTTGACTCAAGAAGTTGGTGTAGCCCAAAGAAGTAGAGAGATCTTCAAAAGACCTACAAGAAGTTAGTACAACAACAATAATCCACCATAGACAGCTTTAGAGAAGAATAGAGAGCATGACAGAGAGAAAGAGAGAGAGATAGAGTGTTTAGAATCATTAGTCATTCAAAAGAATAGAGAAAATTCCTTTTATATGCATTCCTATCAATTGTCGGGGAATTAAACCAAATGAGGCTGACATAAATAAAAATTAGAGATTTCAAAAGATGACATAACCTTAATTTAGCCCCAAGATAAAGGAGGGCCTAGGGCATTGGGTGCCCTTGACCTTTATCCCCCATAAACCCTAGGATGAGCTCAATTAAGTGTGCTTAGTTCCCTTCTAAAGTCACTTGTCGGGGTTTATTCATCGGGATTAAGATTTAATTGTTTTAGGTCCATTCGGGTGCTAAACTAGTTGTAAAATAGAAAGGGTAAACATTTTACTCCATAACAATTTTAATAATTTTGAATAATATTTTTGAGTGTGATAATTTTAGATGTGTGTAAGTGCTCATTTGAAGTGCAAAGTCGGATTTCCACTTCTTGTGAATTTTTAAGAGGGCAATTTTTTTTTTTTTTTCATATTTCTAGGTAAAAATAGACCCCTTAGAAAACTACTTATAGGTTAGGTACCTTTTAGGCTATGGATTTTGAGCCTTGGGTATTATTTTGATCTGTCTAAGCTCTTGGAAAAGGGGTGACATGACCAAGCATTTAAGAGATCGAAGATTGACTTGTTAATTTTCAATCTCCCTTTCCTAGGGTAATGTATGAGGGGTAGTTTCAAATATAATACTTATTCTAAGGACCCACATATGTGGGAGCACTTCCTAGAAGTATACATGAGAAAGAGTGTACACATACACTCCTCTTCAATAGGTCTCACACATGTTTGAGCACATAGACAACATGTGATCTTATTTATGATTGTAATGAGGGATAAGGGTGTGAGGTGGAGTCCACATGTCACCATCCTACAGGGTGAGGATAAGTGACATGACACCCCTCATATATAATCACCCTCATAGGCTCGTAAAATGAGCTTTTTAGTTCATTCTTGTAATTTTAGAGTTGAGAGGAGAGACTTGGAGAGAGTTTGAGAGATTCCTTGGAGAAGGGATTGAGAGGAAGAAGACTACTTGGAAAGGATTCAACAAGGAATGATTTCATCTTCTTTAAAGTTATTTATAGGTAGGCTTCCTATTCTTCTTCTCTAAAATAACTCTTATTTAGAAGTTTGAAAAAGGATATATTATGGTTGTATTAACTTTTTATGTGTGTGTGTGTGTGGATTTGGGTGAGTCTTGTTCTCCTTAGTGTGTTATATGTGTGTTATGTAAACCTTGGTTTAGGATCTCCCAATTTGATTGAGAGAAAAACCACATGAGTGGTTGAGGGATGTGTGGAAAACCCATTTCGGAAGAAATCCTTTGTGCAAATGATATGGTTGGGGTGAAATGTGTAGTGAAATAGGGTATTGGTATTGGAGGTAGTATGATTGTGTGAATGTGAGGAGTGTTGTGGTTGAAAGAAAAGTTGTAATTTGGCTTGAGGATGGTGATATTTTAAAGTATTGTGTATTGGGCTGACTCCTTATTTTTGTGCCTCACAACTAGTGAGTAGTTTTCCCTCTATTCTCCCTTGTTGTGAATCATACAATGATTCAAGAGTGCTTAACCAAGCCATGTGTTGTTGAGTGTGTGTTGGCCATTTAATTTTTATTGTCTTGTGATTTCCTAGTTTATAGAGGGCCTCCTAGCTTAGGGGTGGGTTTGCTTCAAACCCTATGGTTGAGAGGTGAATACATCTATATACAATAAGAAATGGACATAAAGAAACAAACCAAACAAGGATTAGCCTATTTCATTAAAATCCTACTATACCTCCGATAGAGCATAAAAGGGATACATACCAAGAAAGGAAGTTAAAAAAAATAAACTACCATGCAAACCTTGCTTAAGTGGATGTGCTCTTGATGTGTTGATGAATGTTGATGTCTTGTCAAAATAGTAGCATAACTTTACAATGCATGGAGTCTTTAAAATGCTTGGGGTGAGGATCAATTTATAGATTTTTGGATTGTGGATGGATGGTCAAGATTGATTTGAAGGATCAAGGGTGGAGGCTAGTTGAGAGATCTCGAGCAAGAAGAGCTTGCCAAGTAGCACAATGAGATTAGTGGATGGGAGATGTCCTTGGATTGAGGACAAATCAATGGTTGAAAGCAAGTTGGATAAAGTGAAGGGTGAGGATCAAGTGAGGACAAAAAGGACCTTGTGTACAAAGGACTTGCCCATCACTTTGTAAGAAGTCCATGTGGGCTTGTACAAAGGGCCATACCTTTGTACATTTGGGAAGATGGGGAGGATTTGACTAGGATTAGGTTAGGGTAATGGAATGTACAAGTGGGAGGTTAGCTAATTAATTAGGTTTAGGTCACCAAATCAAAAGTGTAGAAAATAGGTAATTAAATAAATGTAAACATTTATTTAATTCATGGGATGGGAAAAGGGGATAATAGATAAATTAAATTTATCTAATGTTTGGACTATAGAGGAAGGGATAAATGATTAATAAATCATTTAGGTTTAGGGATAAGTACCAATGCAAGTATCGATATAGGTATGGATGAATAGTGAATAGTACATGAATAGTGATTGCTAGTAGGTTACTAGGCATAGAATAGAGCCAACTAGAGGAGACTACACACTATGCAGAGGCCAGAAGCTGACAGAAGACACATCATTAGATATATTAAATATAATATATATATATAGAGAGAGAGAGAGATAGGAAATAGTAGAATGTAAGTAAGCATGATAAGAGAATAGGATATATTCTGATGTAACAATGTCATAGAAGTCATGTAGGTAACTGGTGAGGCAAAGACTTAGATCTACTAGAGGATGGATCTATGATGTGTACATTTGGTTTCTATTAATATATATGGAGATATGTCAGTACTGGGTAATTTAGTGTGTTATCTTATTTTGATGTATATGTGATGGTATGTTTAGTTATTCTTTATGTTATGTTGTCAATCTCTAGCTACTTGATTGGGGTATAAATTGAGTACAAAGACTTGACTAAGGACCAGATCTATGGACTGGTATCCCCTCTACATTTCTTGCTAACATTTCTAAATAAGGTCAGCTCTAGATGGAAGGATCTTTGAGACATATGCAGAAGTGGTGACACTAGCCTGCCGGATAGAGTCTCAATCCTTGTGTAGACAAGATAAAATGAAAGAAAACTTAGAATTAGAAAAGTTAAATTTGGAATTGGAGCAATTCAAGATTAGGAAGGAGATATTAGTAAAACAAGAGGAGAATACACAGAAGGCAAGACCTAATATTTGGTGTTCATATTGTACAAGAGAAGGCCACTTGAAAAATGAATGCCCCAGGTTGAAAGATGAAATACAAGCTTCTATAATAAAAGAAGACACCAAAGTAATAATGAAAATAGTCAATTCAGTATACTATGGATTATACGGAGAATGGGATAATCATGAAACACTGGATTGCCCTTCACAAAACTTCTAGAGGAAAAAAGACTTTGCTGATGAGGAAGATGAAGCATGGTATGGTGGAAACACTACAAACTCTATGGAAAGAAGTAACATGACATATATGAAAGAAAGAAACTCAGATGATCATGAATACAAGCACCCAAGTTGGAGAAGTCAAAGTAATGTCAATGCAATACAAAATTCAAATTCTAATGGTCCATCATATAGAAAAAGCTATAATAATGATGACAAAGAATGGGTTGGAGGCTACAAAGGAGGTAGAGCCCATGGAAGAAGTCAAAGAAGGAGGGAGGATACACCATGCTTCAATTGTAGTAAGTTATGACACTTTATTAATGAATGTTGGGCTAAAAAGAAAACACAGTGTTTATTTTGTAACAACACAGAGCATGATTTATTCTCTTGTGAGAGAGTAAAATAATACTTTCAGAATGAGTAAAATAATACTTTCAGAATGCACAACCACAATCTAAGAGTGATGAGTTGTAGAACCTGAATAGTAAAAAAAGGAGAAAGGATCATAATAAGGACACCAAAAGATCAAGGAGCAAGGACTTTCTGGAAGAATAACAGAGAGGAGACATACATATCTTCAATTGAATCCATAGAAGAAGAAGAATACTACCAGAGAAGCACACCAAAACATTCTGGAAAAGAGAGAAGGAAAAGGAAGGAGAAAGCTACAGTAGTGACAAGACAAGGAACAAATACTGGAAGATATTATATCATTGAGACTGAAGAGGAAGACAGTGGGCAGGATGAATAATTTATCCCTACTAAGAAAAATCATGGAGAAGTAGTGAAGGAGGATAAACAAACAATAAGAAAGGAACAAGAAAAGGAAAAGAAATACAAGCAATTTTTCACTGAAGGAGAAGTAGAATCTCTCAAGAAGTTAGCCCAATTAACACAGCAACACAGACTCATTGAGAAACTGACGCAATTCTCTAAGTATTGGAATAAGGAACAAAATCAAAAGAGTCAACTCCAAAGGATGGGAAGGACAGATAGAGAATGGAAGACAAGACCACTTATGGTAGATGTTCACATCAATCACAAAAAGGTCCAGAATGTCATGATAGATTTGGGAGCAAATGTTAACATGATAACAAAGAAGCTGTGGGAACAGTTAGGAAGACCAAAGCTATCAGAAACAACTTACAATATAATCTTGGCATATGTATCTAACATACAGACAATGGGAACTTGGAAGCAAGTAGAAGTTAATCTAATGGGAATCAAACATGTCTTAGATTTCAGTGTGGTAGCCATGAAGAATCAAGGAGAAGCTTTCAATGCACTTTTGGGCTTGAGATGGTTTGTAGATGCAAATGGTGTCATAGACTCCCAGAGAGAGGAGCTATCATTTTCAAATGAGAATAATATTGTTAATATTCCTTTGGGATCATCAATGGATGAAGCATATATAGAAGAAACCAACCAGGATGAATACAGTGACAAGGATGCAAAGAATCTCTATACAATTACAAGGTTGGATGTAGAGGAGGCAATAGAAGAGCCTAATTTTGACAAAGAAGTGGAGATAGAGGATGATCATTATAGTATAGATAGTGAGGAGGTTTTATAAGCTTGGATGAGAGAAGAACCAAAACTAAAAACAAGGAAAATATTGGGCTACTAGAGCATATGCATGATAAGGATTGGCAAGGAAAACACTCTACAATCCTCCACAATTTATCAAAACCCACCACAAACCACTGGCATCACAGTAGGGATAGACAAGAATCTTATATCTCAAAAAGATCACAAATTGGAGCAAAAAACATATAAATCAACATACCAAGATGATTGGGTTACTAGAGATACATACAAAATAGTCACAACTAAAGAGGGAGAACAAAAGGAAAAAGAATGTAAGAAAAACATTGGGGAGAGGTGGATTAGGTTATCAAATCACTAGATCATCCATCTCTAGAAGAAAAAAGTCAATTGCAGAAAGATTCCACCATGACAACACACTGTATCAAAACCTAGCCACTAACAAGGAGCAGAACTTAAGTCATAAGGACAAAATAAATAAAGTAACAGAGCAAAATAAAAACATAGATAAGTGGGAAAAGTTAGGGAAAAACAAAAAGGTATTTAACCCTAATCTCACCAAAGGAACCTTACTTTGCATTCATACTTTGGCAAAATCAGAGCTCCGAGAGAAGAAGCAAGCAGAGAATACAATAGTAAAGAGAAGAAGCACATTGGCAATTAGTAAATACATAATGGTGACTCCTGAGGTGATCGACATTACAAACAAGCCTCGGCCAAAGTTCAAGAAGTACCTGTGGAAAGCCCTAGAGGTTGATCAAGATGGCACATTCTCTAATGTGCCGACATATGTGGTATATGCAGAGGATCTAAGGAAATATATTCATAGTACTTTGGCAGAGATCAACCACATGAAGTTTGAAGAGTTGAGGGACACACTATTGGGAGATACATGGTATCTTCCATAATATACAAACATACAGGCAAAGAAATTAGATAGCTAGAAAGACTACCTTGACTTCATAGATGCCCATGAATGGGTAAGGACCATCCTAAGAAAGATACATGATGAGTTCATATAAATGGACAAACCCTATAGAATCACAAAAGAGGCTATTAGGGCAGTAACAGGGTTAAGTATCATAAGGCCCCTATTGGGAATGGAAGTTGTCAAAACAGATCAAGTGAGGGAGCTGATTAGAGCTACAACCGATGGGAGAAATATGCATGTGAAGGACATCACAAATATGGGGGTGAAGTATGCTACAATGGGCATTGCTTACAAAGTCTATTATGTCAATCGGGAGGGTTTGACCACAACAACTGCAATCCATATTGCTTACTAGATGGTGAAAGAAGGCAAGGATTTTGACCTCTGCGAGGTAATGTGCCAACAACTCTTAGAGAACCTACAAAAGACTAAGGATTCTAACTATAACTTCTGGTATGGTACTCTAATCATTTTCCTAGCATTTTATTTTCTGAATGAGTTGTCAGGGTATAAGGGGAAGCAATGGCAACAAAATGTACCAATAGGGTTGGAGGTCAAATGACATAATTGTTATACTTAATTGTTCTATGCTCTGATACCAATTGTTGGAAACAAGGTAGATAACTGAGAGGGGGGGTGAATCAGTTATCTTAAATAATTTAACTTTCTATTCTTCTTTAACAATTATTGCAGCATTAAAACATATAAGAATGTATAACTATGAGAGCATAAATAAAATCAATACATAACACAATGATTTTGACGTGGAAAACCCTGTTAAGGGAAAAACCACAGGGTGACTAACCCAAGATTGTATTCTTTGTTAAAAGAATAAGAAGTACAAAATGGCACTTGCTAATTAGGGCTCACTGCTTGAGCACACTGCTCATAAGAGGTTCACTCCTACAAGAGACTCACTGTCTACAAGGTATATAGAAAGTAACCAGGTATTTGAACTGATTAGGGGCATCCACATATGGTGAGGTTTAGTTCTGGTTAGGCTCAATATACTAATCTGCTACACTTCATTATTCCTTTGCTTAGTGCTGCTGTTCTGTCACATACCGGATTTGTATAGCTACTTCCACACTGCTTTCTACTTTTCTTCGTACACTATTTCATACACCACACACCTTCATATTAAAATCCATCTGGTATATATATCCGCACCAAGGATTTCAATATCTTTCTAGTCAGCATCCGGAATACTCAAGATTTTCCCAAACTCTGGTCTGTCAGCTGAATCCTTGCTTATTAAGTGATGCGTATCAAAGAGATAGTTGTAAAAGTCACCAATCATGTTGGCCAACCATGAATGATCCCTCAAGAAGCTTGATCACCACCAATTCCTCATCCGGATTAAGGTCTAATGCTCTGTCGGTCAGTTCTTTCTCAGTCTACTCTGCCAAACAAGAACCCAAAACTTAGGTGCTCATATCTTTCCACTCTTTCATCACCGAAAGCTCAATCTCTAGAATGTAGCAGTCATGGTACTCCTCTTGACTTCCCCAAGTCTACACTTTGCTAAGATACTTCTTCTGAGAGATCCAGACCTGATTGTCAGACCTTGCTGCATGCTCTGTTCTTGTTCACCAGACCAAAACATTCTTAAATCTGACTTCTGGTAAGGACCTATTATGTGTTGCGGATGTGTGGGATAAACTTTGTTGCCATCAATGACAACAATGATGAAGCCACATAGTACCTCTTGCCGAGAATCTCCCCCTTTGGCATTGATGGCAACACTTAGTGAAAAATGACTAAGTGTCACACTACACTCCCCCCTAGTTGATGCTATGTTCTAATGTACACTTTTCAGGAGCTCCCCCTTAGCTAGATTCCACATTTTTCATTGCTCCTCACTCCCCCTTTGACATCAATGGCAAAGGGTAGAATCCGCACATCAAAATTTCCAAAAATCAACCTATACTTAGCTGCATAAGTATATATACATGTTATACTTACATATACTAAAGTATATCTGCAAACGTGGTCTTCAACTATATCACTTCTGTCGCCCAACTCTTCTTCATCCTGTCCAAAATTGAAATGTGACCACTTAGCAAAAATGCAAAAGCTTCTGCCCTCTTTAGGTCTACCAGATCATTGGTCTAGGCTGTGGTCTGGGCATCAGTTAGATCCTCATGCATTGCCTCTACCTTGGGGATAATTATCCCTCTTAGTTCACTTAGCCTGCTTATTCTATTTTTCTTCTCCTTCTCAAGCCTCTTTATCTCATTTATAGTGGCAGTAGTCTGGCACTCTTGATTTATTATGGATGAGGTGAGAGGATCAAAACTCTGGGATAAACTTGATAGTTTTCCCTCTTGTTCTTCCACCTTTGCAATGTCTATTGTTACTATGGACCAAGATAAACAAAATTTGTATAATTCTCTGCCATCTTTAAGAGCATTTTCTAGGCTCTTTATTCCAATATTCAAATTTCTCCTATCATTTTCTATTAGCCCCTGTACTTCAGAGAATCTCTTACCCAAAAACTCTTTCCGAACTTTCTCTTCTGCTGATTTCTCCAAGGAATCAAAATGTGTGCTAACAGAATTAACAAGAGATTTCAGATTACTGGATGAAGAGGTTGAAAGATCCTTCTGGAAGGATGGCGTGATCTTCTCCAACACACCGGATGCAATCTCTATCAGTTCATAGTCTTCCATGTGAGACTTCAGAAGTTTTTCTTTTGCCTTTGCTTGGGCAAAGGATGCTATCTTCATTGTCTAAACTGGGGAGAGGGAGTCAAAATTGAATGGTCATTGAAATAGCTCCGGTTCATCTAATTCCATCATTTCTTTGGTTAAGAAATATTTAACTATTTTTGCAGTGTCTCTTGCCAGAGACAAAGTCTTCTTTCCTTCTACAGCTTCAGAACTGTCACCTGGGGTCTTCTTTGTTTGATCTTCTTCTCTTCCCTTTACCTCTTCTTCTTGACTGATTCTCTCTTCTTTTCTTGCTTGTCCTTCAATTCTGGAGTCTGCTGGGGAATCCAGATGAGAGATATTTACTTCTTCATGGATTTCTTCTTTTGGAACAGAGGAATCCAGGTCCTTAGTCTTCTCCTCACCTATCTCCTTTTATTCTTCTACAATTTTCTCTATAGGATCTTCCTTTGATACGCTTAGTCCTTTGACATCCATGGCAGAAGGTTCATCGCTTAAGTCCTCTATAATAGGAATATTGAATCTTTTATATGCATTCTAGAGGATGTCTTCAGTCTCTTTTACCACCTGATCATTCTCTTTGAGCATAAGTTTGTTCATTCTGGCTTTGCTCTAGAACTCATCATTGCAATCCTTTAAGATCATGTTCATTTGTTTAGGAGTGATGGAAGGATAGAGCTGAATAGCTATCTGTTCCCGGATCTCTAGGTCCTTTGCTTTAGCATTGTTCTTTCTTATTTCAAGTTCCTTCTCTAGGCTTTTGGAAATTAGAGATATGATTTCAATGAATGCTTTATTATAGATGTTTAGATACCTAACTATAGCATCTTGCAAGATCTTCTGGTCAGCTTCACTATATTCATCATAAAATTCAGTCATTGGTTTTAGGTTCCCATCCACAGTGACTGATTTGATGACATCATCAATGTAGAGAGTAGTCTTTTCAACAAATTATTCTGCCTTTTCTTCCTTGCTTTGATTGGTAGAGGATTCACTAGATGTTTTCTTCTTCTTCTTCATTTTCTTGACCTCCTCATCTGACTCTATCTCTTCATTGTCCTTTTGGCTTATATATGACCTTGTGGCCTTTGTCTTTGTTCTCTTTTCTCCTTTTCCGGATGTCTTTGCTTCTAGTTTTGAGGCTTTTAGGCTCTAAGCAGGTGCAGAGCTCTTTGAGGATCTAGTCCGGGAGGGGGCTTTCACCGGAGTACTTTCTTTTTCTACTTCTTGCCTTTCTTTCTCTACCCTTTCTACCTTCTCTCTGTTGGCATCAACTGCCTCCTTTGATATCCCATATCTCTTGGCAACTTCTTCTACTTCCCTTCTCACTTTTCTCTTGATCTCAGGTTGTCTTAGTTCAACATGAATTTTTACACTCAACTCTTGGAAGGTTCCAAACCTTTTTGCCTCAGGGTCCTTTGGTTGACTTAGCAGGTGTTGAATATGTAGCTCCAGAATTTTTTCATTTGCCTCATAGCCCATTGGCATAATCCAGACTATTCTAGGTTCCACTGCCTCCATTAGGCATTGATTAGTGTCTACCATGAAACACATTGTATCCTTGTATTTTTCAACTAAAGATTGTGGGATTCTCTCTCTGGCTTGCATCATGCCATGAAAATTTTTGAAGTAACCCCAAAGTGTTGTGCTTTGTGCCTTGGCATCACCAAGCCCATACATATAATCTCTGATTTGTATGGTAACTGGTCTATCATTTTGCCATACCCAACCACTGGATCTGGGTAGCTCATTCATATAGTAAAAGAAAAGACACAATATCAAGCCACCGTACTTAAATGAATTATTTTTATCCCTCTTTATTTTCTACAAATTCTCTAATAGTTGGTTTAGGAGAAGTTCACAAAGATCATAGTCAGCATTTTTCCTTAGCATTTCATATGCAGTATATATAGTAGTTCTGGATACTGAATTCTCCATGGTAGAGTGATAGACTTTGTAACCAATTATCATAGAAGCAAATTTGATATCCAGATCTATGATGTCTTCTATTGTCATTGTCCTCTTATCAAATTTTGATCCGGTAGCCTCACTTACAGTTTGGTTTTTGACTGATTTGAGAGTAGGCAACCCACCTGATGAGTGCAATCAGGTTACCGCCCTAATGGCATCTTTTGTGATTTTAAATGGCCTCATCAACCACATGAAGTTGTCATGCATTCTACTTAGAACATACCTGACCCATTCATCTTCTGCAAAAGAGGGGAAATAGATGCACTGTCGAAAATGCTTATCCCTGATGGCCTTGTATTGAGGTTTAAGTTCAAATGTTTCATCTACTAATTGCTTGTGATAGATATCCATCAGTTTGGGTTCCCCAAATTCCTCAATTTTGGCATGAATGTATACCCTAACATCTTCTACATGTAGAACCCCATGCAGAATGCTAGAGAATGCACCTAGGGGATCAACTTCTAAGGATTTGTAAGGATGTTTCTTGAACTTAGGGCGCAGTCTATAAGTGATTTTAACAACATTTGGAGTAGCCATTTTTTCAAAGGATTCAATGAGAGATATTCAAGAGAGAAAAATACCTTTTACGCTTCTAGGGTTCACGATAAGAGCTGAAAAGATAGCTGGTTGAATCAAATACTGCGATTGATCCTTGAGAGAGTTGAAGCAATCTTGTTGCAGAGCTCTTTCTTCCTTCTTCTCGAATGTAAATGTGCAAATGATGAACAAAAGAACCCTTTTATTTCTGCACAAACCCTAATTCCATTTTGCAATAAATGTACAACTTAAGTTATTCTCGTTGTCTTGTTATCCTCGTCCTGAGAGATCTTTCCGGATCACTGAGATGCACTTCGAGTTAATCTTGGTGATTATTGACAATCTATCTTCCTTTCTCCAATCATTCCATTTATCCGTAGATCAAGATACCTCAATTTTGAATCATACCGGATCTAACTGTGAAAATCTTGCTCTTACCGGATGACTATTAAACCAGATCAATCCTGGATGATTAACCTCTTCAAAACTTCTTACGGATCTTTTATATTTTTACCAAGGGTTATTAAGACATCTCTTTGAGAACTCTTTAATTCACAACACTCCATGTGCCAATTTTAGGCACCGACTGGCTAGGGGAAATTGTTTTCTTTTGTGACTCCCCCTGAGCTAGAGCTCATCTATTTAGTTTTCAGAAGGAATATCAGCACCAAATTCTGGTGCAGATCCATCCCTAACATTTTCTGTACTTCTCTTCACCCAAATCTTGTTCATCTCCCTTTGAATTTCATTCGTATTCATTTTTCCTTTTCCTTTGTCTTGATTTTGATTATGATGCATCAGACCCTTTTTGTTCTGATTCTTACTTCTGTAGAATTTGGCAATATGACCAGATCTATTGCAATTGTAATAAACAATATTTCTTTTCATATTTGATTGATATCCTCTAGATCTGCATTGATTAGCCATATGTCCCATTCTATTGTATGCAAAGCATCTACCATTGAATGAATTGTTTATTTGCATATTTCTACATTCATGAGATTTGTGACCATACCTTTTGCAGTTAAAACACTGTCCGAAGAAGGATGAATTAGTCTGATTCATTCTTCTTCTGCACTAATTTGCTTTATGACCAAAGTTATTGCAATTGTGGCAGTATCCATTAAAGGATGGATATCTTTGAGCATTTGGTTTCCTTACTGGAGGTCTTCTAGGCCTGTTCCTTAGATTTTCTGATCTAGAGTTCTTCTGACCGAATCCTGATCTTTCACCTTTCTCATACCCCAAGCCTTGCTTGTCATCTACCCTCTTTTGGCTTTCAAGAAGAACTTCAAGTTGAGCGGAGCTTATCTTAAATTTCTCTTTGTATTCATTTGTTGTTTTAAGATCCCTTTTAAGAGTGTTAATCTAATTCTCAAGTTGTTCTTCATTATCTCTAGCTTCTTCAAGATCAGATTCCAGATGCGTGATTATTCTATCCATTTTGTGGCAGTCTTCTGACTTCTCCTTGAGAGATTGTTTTAGATTATCTTCAATTTCTTGGGTGAATTTCATAACCCTTGATTCCATTTCATGTCTTACCATAATGACCTCTTTTGATAGCTTTTCACATAACTTGTTCTTCTCATTTAGATCTTCATGAGTATCATTGGCTTCACTTTGACTTGCTAATTGTTAAAGTAGTTCCTTTCTTTTTTGCAGAGAGATACTTAGTTTCTCTTTTAGTTCATTTATGAAGTCATCAGCTTGTTTGAGTCTTTCCCTCAAGTTATTGACTTCAGAATGAGATTGCTCAAGATCATCTAGGGCAGACTAAAGTTGTTCCCTCATACCATACATATCCATTGAGATTCCCAGATCTTCCTTAAGTTGTTAGGCTCTGTTATGAGAAACTTAGCTCTGATACCAATTGTTGGAAACAAGGTAGATAATTGAGAGGGGGGGTGAATCAGTTATCTTAAATAATTTAACTTTCTATTCTTCTTTAACAATTAGTGCAACATTAAAACATATAAGCATGTATAACTATGAGAGCAGAAATAAAATCAATACATAACACAATGATTTTGATGTGGAAAACCCTGTTAAGGGAAAAACCACAGGGTGACTAACCCAAGATTGTATTCTCTGTTAAAAGAATAAGAAGTACAAAATGGCACTTGCCAATTAGGGCTCACTGCCCGAGCACACTACTCACAAGAGGCTCACTGCCTACAAGAGACTCACTGTCTACAAGGTATATAGAAAGTAACCAGGTATTTGAATTGATCAGGGGCATCCACATATGCTGAGGTTCAGTTCTGGTTAGGCTCAATATACTGATCTGCTACATTTCATTCTTCCTCTACTTAGTGTTGTTGTTCTATCACATATCAAATTTGTATAGCTACTTCCACACTGCTTTCTACTTTTCTTCATATACTATTTCACACACCACACACCTTCACATCAAAATCCATCTAGTATATATATCCGCACTAAGGATTTCAATATCTTTCTAGTCGGCATCCAGAATACTCAAGATTTTCCCAAACTCTAGTTTGTCGGCTGAATCCTTGCTTATTAAATGATGCGTATCACAGAGATAGTTGTAGAAGTCACTAATCATGTCAGCCAACCATGAATGATCCCTCAAGAAGCTTGATCACCACCAATTCCTCATCCAGATTAAGGTCTGATGCTCTGTCGGTCAGTTCTTTCTCAGTCTACTCTGCCAAACAGGAACCCAACACTTAGGTGCTCATATCTTTCCACTCTTTCATCACCGGAGGCTCAATCTCTGGAATGTAGTAGTCATGTTACTCCTTTTGACTTCCCCAAGTCTGCACTTTGCTGAGATACTTCTTCTGAGAGATCTGGACCTGATTGTCAGACCTTGCTGCATGCTCTATTCTTGTTCACCGGACCAAAACATTCTTCAATTTGACTTCTGGTAAGGACCTATTATGTGCTACGGATGTGTGGGATAAACTTTGTTGCCATCAATGACAACAATGATGAAGCCACACAGTGTCTCTTGCCAACATTTTGACCTCTACGAGGTAATGCGCCAACAACTCTTAGAGAACCTACAAAAGACTAAGGATTCTAACTATAACTTTTGGTATGGTACTCTAATCATTTGCCTTGCATTTTATTTTCTGAATGAGTTGTCAGGGTATAAGGGGAAGCAATGGCAACAAAATTTACCAATAGGGTTGGAGGTCAAATGACACAAAGATTCATTTTTTATACCAAAGCATATAGTGCCACATATTGGGGGTTTTTCAAAACCTTACATGAAGACATGAGGGAAAGGGATAGAATACCTTATGGAACAATGAGGAAATACATCGACGACATCACATTTTTTGTGGATAAGGATTTTACATACATGGAGGCAGTAGAACCAAGACCAAAATGGGTACCTCAATTACCCTATCAGATAACCGTAGTAGAAGTTGATGCTTATGCAAAACACTTACTAAGAAAACCAAAAGATACAAGTACAGAGAGATTTGGCACCTATGTAGAAATTATGGACAAACAACATAAGAAGCATGTAGAGGAACATTTGGGAAAGAACAAAGAGAAGCTACATAAATAATGGAGAGCTCTAGAAAAAGGAACTACATCAGCCCCAAAGCCATCCACATCAGCTCCCCTATCTACCAAAATAGGCTCTGACAGTAAGAAGATCAGAGAGGACAACATCAAAAATACCATCAACCTCTACTATGTCATTCGGAAGGAGAGAAGCATCAGAAGTACTATCCATAATGAAGAACACAGAGAAGAAGGATCCCTGGTAGAAACAACAAGCAAAAAGGAAGAAAGCTCAAGACATCCTAGAGGAGATTGAGTTAGATGAAGAAGGAGAGGAACATGAATCAAAGTTGAGAAAAAGAAAGAAGGTACAATGGAAACCAGAGGAGAAACTAGTAGAACAAGCATCAGAGGAACCGACACAAGAGCCATATAACTTGGAGGCACTAATTAATGCAAGGGAAAATATAGGTATGTTGAAAGAAACTGCTCTTTTATATGAGGATTCATCTAAAGAGAATAAACAAATGATAGTAATTTCTATGAAACAATACATGAGGGACAAGAATAAAACATTAGATGAAATAATGAAAGGATTCTTGGAGAACCTAATAGAAGTATTAAGGGAAAGGAGAAATAAGGCACTCCAATTGGAGGAAGAAATAAGGCAAAATGCCATCAATAGACTTAGTGACACATTGTCACCAGAGGTAAAAAAATGAGTTGATACAACAACAGGCCATGGAGCTGAGAAGAAAACAAAGGGTAGACACCCTTATGGGTGGAAATAAACAAAAAAAAGATAAAATAGAAAAAGAGATAGAAGAAGTCACAACAAAGATATATGAGGCTATCAAAGAGCAACAACAATAATAGCTGGCACCTTCCCTTCCGCATAACATTGAGATACCGACAAGAGGAGAGAACAGAGTAGGGGACAACTTTCTGGAAGTTCTGACACAAGGAGAACCTCCTCCAGAGAATACAAGGATGAAGGAGAGGAATATAGAAAAACAAACAGAGAACCTAGAGGATAAAGGGGATAGAAGAGAGGAGAACATAGAAGAACATAGGGAATTAGAACAAACCGATATTATGAAGGCCTCCTCATACTCAATTGAATCTATAAAAGAATTTTTAGAGCAACAAAAACAAATAATGCCCATTTTGGCCCCATAGTTACTATAGTTACCGGTGGTAGAGGGTGATACAGGAGCATCCAGGGTGTAAGAGCAATCTTGTATCAACCAAAAAAAATGTTGTTTCTTTTCAATAAGGGCTAAATTTGGCAGGGTTACTATTTTTAGTAAGTTTGCATTTGTGCATGGTTGGATACAAAAATCTTACACGGACCTCCAGAAAGGTGAATTGAAGCTAATGGTGAAGAAATCACTTCAATATCATTTGTCATTTGTGAGATATTAAAATTTCAAATTCTAAGAATCCTATTGAAATATTCAAAGTCAAATTTGAGGCACTTAGAGGCTCCAGATGGGCCCAAAATTCGGTGGGAAACCCAAGTAGTCTACCTTTAAGTATTACTTGTGCACAACCTTCTTTTCGAGAGCTTTCCAAAAAGGTATTATAATTGAAAATCCAACAGTTGGATCGAAAGTTATGGCCTCGCGAAGTTGACCTATTTTTGGAGGGAGATGCAAATTTCAAAATTAAGCTGGGGGCCACCAAAAAGGGCTATATATGACTATTTTTGGGAACCCTTGGGGTAGTAGAGTTAAGGGGGAAGGTGTTGAGTCAGGAATAGGTTGAAAAATAGAAACCCTAGCAGATTTGGGGTTATAGAAGGCTGAAGATTCCAGAGTCTTGAGAGAGGGAGCTGTAATATGTTGCAGCCTATAGGGGGTTCATCCTCTTATTGTATTTGAGCTTCTATAATGTAATGTTTTGCCCATATTAATAAAATATCATTCTATTTTCTGTGTGAAATTTCTGTTATTGTGTGTTTTATGATTTATCCCATTCATTAGAGTGCCAAATAAACCTTGCCAGTATATCTCCACTACTGAAGTTACAGTTAGGAGATGTCTTCAATTCCTCTACTAGAGCAAAAATATTGAAGCAACATGTGGAAGGTAGTGAACTCCTACAGGATGTTGTGGACATATTAGCTAAGGAGATATCGGTTACACCTAGAGATATTACCTTACCCTTGCCGGAGCAATTGAAATAGCTAACACATAGGTTTAAGGAATACTCTAGCCAACTGAAGAAGAAAGTAACTAAGCAATTGAATAAGAAAAGACTGCTAGAAATGACAAATAAGTGTACCAAGGCACACACACTCAACTGGAAGTATAGATAAAGAACATACAACAAAGTATTGTAGATGCTAATATATTATACCAATTTTGTTTAAAATGGCCACAATCAACAAAAGCAATAAAAGATCAAATGGATGCTTTAGAGCTTCAAATCACAAATGTGGTATCACAGTATGACCCTCTGGTGGATAAGGATGACACGATAAGAGCATAGGTGGAGACATTATATAGTCAACACCAACAGTGCCAGGATCAAAGGGACCAGATCAAGGGCCAAATAAAATAGTTGAGGGAGGTGGTAAACCTAGGATTGGCTAACCTAACCGGTAGTTTTTTAGAGGCTAAACAAACTACTCAAACCATAAAGATACCGGAAAGTATAGAAGAAGTGGAGGAGACATATATAAAAGTAGAAGGACAAATTGCCATGGTGACTATGGCTAAGAAGCAGTGAGATACTAGTCTAACTCAGCATAAGAAAATCTACAAGACTATCCTACATAGCAATTAACTTTGCATGTCTTGAGGACAAGACACAATTTTGTGGGGGGATGATGTTAGTAGGTTACTTGGCATAGAACAAAGCTGATCGAAGGAGACTACACACTATGTGGAGAGTGAAAGCCGATAGAAGACACATCCATAGATATATTAAATATAGTATATATAGAGATAGGAGATAGTAGAATGTAAGTAAGCATGATAGGAGAATATGATATATTATAATGTAACAATGACAAAAGTCATGTAGGTAACTGGTGAGGTAGAGACTTAGACCTGGTAGAGAATGGATCTATGATGTGTACATTTGGTTGTTGTTAATACACACACACACACACACACACATATATATATGGAGATCTACCAGTACCGGGTAATTGAGAGTGTTATCTTATTTTGATGTATATGTGATGGTTTGTTTGGTTATTCTTTATGTTTTGCTGTCAATCTCTAGCTACTTGACTGGGGTATAAACTGACTACAAAGACTTGACTGAGGACCAGATCTCTGGACTGGCATCCCCTCTACATTTCTTGCTAACAGTGATTATGACAATAAAATATTGTAAAATCATGGTTTGAAGGGGAATTGATCAATTAACTGTCTAAACACGTGTTTATTCATTTATGTCATGCCCACATTTCCCATGTGGTCACAACACACAACACACGTGTCATGTCCACATTTGTCATGTGGTCATGACATGAAATGTCAAAAACTTGTCCACACGACTCTAGAACCCCCTCACGCGCAATATGCATGCTTAGTGGCATACACACAAAGATGCAAACATCAATCAAATGTGATGTTGGGGTAATGTGAACAACTTTCGCAACCCCTACAAAATGTAAGCCTACTAAGGGGGTTATGCAACACGAGGAGTGTCGCTAAAAGGGTAGGTTCTGAAATGGGAACTAACCCTAGATTTTCTAGATGAGGTGAAGTGATTTTGACAAGTATCGAAATCCAACCCTAAGAAACTATAACATAAATAAGATTAATTAATTCCATCTAAACTTAATTAAAATTACTCAATAACAGTTAATGCGATACATTAAACACAAAAAATTACTTAATTTGTCTTTTTACTAATCTAGGGAAAATCTGGCAACATAATGCTACTTCATTAATAATGAGAAATAATTTAAAATAAAACTCCTACTAAAGCCTTTTAAAAAAAAAAAAAAATTTTCACCCATTAAATTAATTCACCCCAAAGCTTCAAACTCTAATAAAGTTAATAAATACTCGCATTAATTAAATAAAACAATTAATTAAAGGTTACCTTTAACTTATGCACTATACAAAAGATTTGAGGGATAAATAAATTCATTTTCAATAAAGCACTAATATTTCCCCACACCCAAGAACCCACTAAAATATTAACTAAAATATTCTAAAAAAAAAAATAATATTCCCCTAACCTATATAAATCAAAAAGGCAATAAATTGATTTAAAAAAAAACCACAATTTATACTCCCCACTCTAATAAACTAAAAAAAACACTAAAAAGATTTAAACTAAAATTAGCCTTAAATCTATGCACTAGCCCAATTAAATTTAAAAGGATTAAAATTAAATAAATTAACATCATAATATATCCCCACACCTAAGCCTATCAAAATAACCACTAGATAAAATTAAAAGGCCTAGGGTTAAAAATTAAACTCACACTACTCTCTATCCCAAAATTTAAAAAAAAAAACATTTCAAAAGAAGGAAAGGCTATGTCCAAAAGATAAAAAGCTCCCCCAAATTAAAAAGAGAGGGAAACTATGCCACGTTCACATGTGGAGAGCAAAAATTAATTTCTTTTCATTTACCCTACTCATCTAATTACTTTTCTCTCCTCAACCCTAATCATTTATTTTATTTTCTATCTTTTTCTAACCTAACCCTATTCTTTCCTCTCTTCTCTCCTCTATTCTTTCTTCTCTCCTCTCATGCTTTTTTTCTATTTTGCTGTAGGTTTGCATAGACTGCCATGGAGTCTCTCAATCTATTATGTTTTGCCATGCAACACACAGGGGTTTTATATATTTATGAATACATGTTGCTGGTTGGATACTAGGCAAACCCCAGATAGTAAATATGTATCTTTTTTTATATCTATTTTTTTTGTTTTGTTTTGACAGAGATAAAAGAAAATTTTAGCAGGATATATATATATATATATATATATATATATATATATATATATATATATATATATATATATATAACATTCTATGCATGGTGCAATGCTCAAGCGGCGGCTGAATGACAAAAATGCAGATAGAATTTCAGAGGCCGCAGACAGAGTTTGTAGGTGCTGAGCGCCAAAGGGTAAGGGGAAATGGGGGGTGGAGCGGCCTCCCTACCCACACTCCATAGGCTGTGGAGGGTGGACGTGGGGGTCCGTCCCCCCTCCACTAAATGAACACTCATTCAGCCCTCACAAGGGCAATAAACCCTAGCATTTATCATTTAGTTTTTTTAATTAAAATGTGCTCTCAATCACTTTTTTTTTATACAACATATATATATATATATATATATATATATATATATATATATATATATATTTCATCTATTCAATATAAAGTATAAAATTAGGATACATATAAACATGTTTTGCATATGTAAATGTATAAATACACATGAGTAAATATAAATATCCATTTTGTAAAAAAAATATATCTGATATAAAAGAACACAATCAATATAAATTAGGAGATTTAAAGTAAGTGTATATATATATATATATATATATATATATATAACATAACTTTTGCAAGTAAATTTTGTGCCTATATATTTTTTTGAAATGAATAAATAGTACAGTAACTAACTTTTTATAGCCAACCTAAAAAGACATTTTTCACTTTAGAAAACTAAGGAATATCATCAGTATATATATTTTTTTCTTTTCCAACATCAAACAATTTTATTCATTACTATACACAAACAACAAATATATTTCACACAGCAAATTAATATAACTCAAAAATCAATTTTTCTATAACTTATTTCCCTTCCAAACTATACTAAATGGAGCTTTTTATTTTCTATTCTATCACATAAATACATACACCCATTCAAAGGAAAACATAGGAAGGGTAGGAAGAATGCCTTCCATATTCATACATGATTTTTTTTTGCAAACTATTACAAGCATAGTATATTAGTATATATATATATATATATAACATAACTTTTGCAAGTAAATTTTGTGCCTGTATATTTTTTTGAAATGAATAAATAGTACAATAACTAACTTTTTATAGCCAACCTAAAAAGACATTTTTCACTTTAGAAAACTAAGGAATATCATCAGTATATATATTTTTTTCTTTCCCAACATCAAACAATTTTATTCATTACTATACACAAACAACAAATATATTTCACACAGCAAATTAATATAACTCAAAAATCAATTTTTCTATAACTTATTTCCCTTCCAAACTATACTAAATGGAGCTTTTTATTTTCTATTCTATCACATAAATACATACACCCATTCAAAGGAAAACATAGGAAGGGTAGGAAGAATGCCTTCCATATTCATACATGATTTTTTTTTGCAAACTATTACAAGCATAGTACAACAACCTTTCATGTACAAACTTGAATATGTAAAATACTTTTTTTTTCTTTTTCTTTGGTTTACAACATAAAGTCAAAGAGAGCTCACTCTCTCACAAAATCTTTACAACAAGGCCACAAGGGCCATGGCTTCCAAACTACCAAACTTTTCAAAAATCACATAAATACAACTTCCTCCAAATCTCCCAAAACTCCATTGTCACCAAATCTGCAACAAAACTAAATGAAGCCTTCACATGCCCATGGAGATGCTCGCCTCCCAATCGTAGACTTGAGAAGAATCACCCACGAGCTTGGAGGTCACCCATTCAACTAGGTTCAAACCACAAGAACAAACACCAAAACACACTCACACAAGTAAGAACAATCCACCCAAGGTTTGCACAATACAAATCCATTTGCATGGATATTTTGGGGTAGGAGAGTGGACTGCTCTCAACTCTATAGGTGCATCCAAAAATCACAATAACTCATATTTCTCATAACACTAGGCCTCTAGCCTTAAACTTTCTCAAATTTCACATTTCCAAGGCACTCATGCCTTCACAAAAATCTCATTTCTTCCAAAAATACCTCATGGCCATCAATATCTCAATAAAAATGGTGTGGGTGACCTCGAGGAGGTTCATTCCTCTCCCACCCCAACAAGATGAGCTCTCTTCAAAATGGAGAGCTTCATCCAAACTCCCACAAAAGAAACCCACACAACAAACACAAGAATCAAAACTACACAAACAATCACCAACACATTGAAATGTAAAAAAAAGGGAAGGCTTATAGCCTTGAAGCTTACCTTTAAAGCCCAGAATGGTAAGAGTTGGTGGAGAGCTTCTCCAAATCTCCCTCCAAAATTCTTGCCTTCAAAAATTTCTCCCAAACTCTAGCTAACTCTCTCCCCAAAACAAGAATCAAGAAAAACAAGCCCAGAATAGGGTACACACAAGAGCCTTGACGAATGAGAAGGTGACACATGTCACCTTCTCCTTCCTCCTCACAATCCCACTCACCATCTCCAAGGGATGAGGAGGTGACACATGTCACACTCCTATCCCTCAAAGCCTCACATTCTCACACAAGTGCTCTCACACATGTGTGAGAGCATAGTGGAGATGTGAGCCCAACTTGGAGACTCCATGAGGATAAGGATGAGACACATGTCCACACCTTGTCCATCAAGGCAACCCCATTCCCTCCAAGATGCTCTCACACATGTGTGAGAGCATAGGGATGGGATCCTCTCACACTTGAAGGCCTTGGGAGCTTCCCAAGCCTTCAAGATAAGGTAGACCAAACCAGGGGTAGTGGGGATGGTCAAGGTGGACCCTTGACTTGTCTACCCCATAACCAAATTTAAAATTCGTCACTTTACTTCGGGGTAAAGTTAAAGTGACTCCATGGAGGTATAACTAAGGTTTAACATGTCCAAGTTGGCCCTAGACCCTAGGGGTATGACCTAGGGTAATTATTTGGCCAAAATAAACATCATAGGGTGCATAAAATCACTAGAAAAGGCCCAATAAAATAAATGACACCAAATGGTGCAAATTAAAGAATCCACATTTACAACACATTAATAAAACAATTAGAAAGGATGAAAGCTAATCCAGATTAAACATAAATGCAGACATCATGAAATCATCATGCACTAACCCAATTGTCCTTGGTCCCTCTTGGGACTAGGTTGACTAAACACAAATTTCACAAGGGGTTACTGGAATGACCTTCGAATTTTCCATGGGCATGGAAAATTTACCTGTACACTTCTGCAAATGGATCAGTAGCACATGTTCATCATAGCCGAAGTGAAAGGAAGGCATACACACACAATATCGCATAATCACAGATATCCTTGATAATACACATGCTAACATAAATATGCTTCATAATTCACTTGTATTTTTCTAACATCAAGTAATGGTCAAACTACATAATATCTTATTCATTACTCATCCACTAACATTTTAATTTCATCAAAAAAAATAATGCATAACATTATACATTCAAATGAAATCTATCATGTGAACTATGATCATCATCATAACATAATCTATCTAATCCAATCATAGCATGTGAAATATGAAAGCCTGTATAATGGGATCAACAGTCCCAATGTCCATATGTCATCAAAATGCAAATATGATGCAAGCAAAAATGGAGGTGAAATAAGTAGGCCTCACATGGGGTCAACAAACCCTAGAATGTTCACATGACAAGGATACTCTAAATAATAAGTCTCACAAATAAAACAAGAAGTACAACACATGGTAGCCTCATGTTACAACACTAAAGGTTCTAGTTTAAACACAACAGGTGATAATCCAAACAACCCCTGCTAGGGTGTACATCACATACACCTATCCAACTAACACAACTGCCTTAAACAAAAGGTCCACACAACACCACGTAGCTTTGAGGATAGGGTCACACTCCCATAAGTCGAACCCTTAGCTTGGTGAAGGAAAACAACATGGTCTAAAAGTGTAACTAATCCAGTCGCACAAGGGAGGGCCTCACATCCTCCTCCCCTAGAGCTAAACTTCCTCCTAGAAGTTAACACGGAAGCATTGTAGTGTAACCCACCTACAAACCATTCCAACATGGCATTGAACTCAAATTGATTTCGACATAAAAGTGAGGGACCAATCAGAACTTAATAAGCAATTGCATGGCAATAATCTCAAAGATACCCTCCTTCGACTAGGAGGAGTCAAGAATCTAACAACAACACATACTCCAAACCTATTACAGGCATCAAAAAGGCACTGGGGCATTATATTCTCTAAGATAGACCACCAAGTATTTCAAGGTCATGTAGGCTGGGGACATACTCCGAAGGTTAGCACTATGAGAGGTCCTGCTAAACACTAACTCAACTGAATCATAAGGCCATCCAAAAACCTAAATAACATAAAGCAACCAAAAAGAAGCCTATCCAAACAACTAGTTGTGAAGCCACCAAACAAGCCCCAAACACTCATCTCACTCCACTTACCACCGATACTAAGCTAAAACACATAAGACTTCAAGTAGAAAGCATGAGACTCTCAAGTCTCGGCTACCCCTTCTATCAACAAGTGCCCACTAGACTGCCTAGATCAGACCTACAGAACATGTAAGAACCAAACATGTCCAGGTGTCCCTAGCATCAAGGAACAAAACTAACACCGATGCCTCTAAAAACAAACTCGTGGGTCAACTTTAAAAGGAAGGAGCAACCATAAAGCCTCCTTAAATAGGGGCCAAAATCTCAAGGACAATGGGTCCACACAATGATAGGAGGATCTTAAGGTCTTCCCAACCTATCTACTCCTTCAAACCTCACTAGCACCCATCTCTTGATTCTTAAAGATTCGGCCTCTCAACACAGGAAAGCACCAACACATTACTCAACATGACACAAGGTCAATAAGGAAATTCTGAATCACCACTAGTGATTCACTAAACAACCTCAAGTTCATGACACCAACCAAGATCGACTATTCTGATCTTCCTCTCACCAAGTACCCCTTATGGGTAACGTAGGTTACATAGTTCACAACACTACACAGGTACCAACAACACCAACAATAACAAGGATCCTCAAAATAAAAGATTACAAAAGATAAGTCTTGAATAAGTTTGACGAATAAAATTCAGAAGAATTAAGATCCAATAGATAATTCAAATTTAAAAGATAAGTCAAATTCAAATGTGGCGCCAAATTCAACATCCAAAATTTAAATCAAATTACAATAAAACAAGTCCTTGAGGTAAGAGGACTACAAGAAAGTAAGTCGGCTAAGTAGCCCAAATAAATTGACTCAAAACTGCTAGTTTTGAAATAATAAAAAAATCATCAATAAGTAGATAACTATCTTCAACAATTTAACCAAAATTGCATATTACAACATTATACATATGAAACACAGTTACAAAGAAGAGGAGAGGGATAGTGGTCACATTCCTAACTAAGGTCATGAAACACCCCACTACATGTACACCCACAACTTCTAGGCATCCTAGTACATGCTTGGAAAAGATTGCCAAAAGTCATGTATCCTAAGAGTCACCTTCGAAGTGGGCCCTACACACTTCTTGGAAGGAACACAAAACCACATCTGCATGGATACTACCAAAACCATTCGAAAAGCACTACTTCCATAATTCTAAAATTACCCAAGGTGGTTCACAATTTACTTGCAAGTTTAAAACCGAGGCCTTAATATTGCCCCAAAATAACCCATCAAATGCATCTATGTCAATCATACATGTCAATCACAACACTTAACCATTAACAACCAAAGGGTATCACAATCTTCCCACTAACATTCTCAAAATGAACTCAACTTCCCAACATATCGTTACAGTCCCTAATGCCTCCAATATAACCTTACAAGTGATAAACCACATTCATTTCCCTATAGTAAGGTGTGTGGGGCCTTCGTAAATACAACATCTAGAATCATCACATTTGATAAAAGAATTTAATATCTTTCTAACCATCAGGATCCTCTATGAGGACTCATGCAATTAGCTGCACAAGGAACTTACCTCAAGAATTACCAAATCTAACACTAAAAGTTTCGTGTTAACACTCCAACTTATCTCGTCACAACACTATCTGATTACCTTAAGCATCTCATGCATTCTTCTCTACTAAAAGGCAAGAAGGCCCTAATAGAGTGTTCTCACATTAACCCAAAAGGGAAAACATAACTAACTCTTAACTTTCCTTACTACAACCATCACAAGGCTTCACTATAACCTTCTAAGCATACAAGGACGAACATTACTTCCAAGGGGAACTCATCACCCTGTCACGATATAAAGGTGAGCAATTTCAATGAAACAAGGTGGCAAGGAAGGGATAAAGTTGCACTTAGGTTACTATTTAAGAAGCAACTTAGGGAATTATACCCGTAACTAGGTCTAACTCCTTGACTATCATAAAATGTTTCAACCTCATGCGCTTACACCACCTTTAAACCCATAATCCAAGGAGGTACCATACTTTAAATGAACAAAGCACATTACAAATTAAGGCGAAGGCAGTGCTTAGCCTAAATATTTGTTAGGCACCAACATGTTACAAGGAGGTTAACTTGACATGGCACAATAATGTCACAAGATTCACAACCACAAAGTGGTCCTCGAAGCCACTACTCATCCCAAAAGGCATACTTAAGAAAATAACCATAACATGCCTTACATGCCGAACTCTTTTAACATCCACTATTCCATCCTCAAGATGAGGGTACCAAGTGACTCTTACAAGAGAATATATCATTTTATTCACTCTTTGAGTGACAACTACTCATCGGGATGACTTAATCCTACATCAAGGCGAAGGACAACTAAAGGTCCACAACTTCTTTGCATCCCAGCTAGAGGGGTCATTTAAACAAGGCACATCTTACCCCATAATACAAAGGTTAACTAAATGACACCAGGTGGGGCGAATTAATGATTAGGGTACATGAGTATTTGTCCAAGATAGTGTATCACTCAAATACATTTCTTTCCTCCTACGAGGTAGGATAAACACTACTCAATATTTGTCAGGGCAACCTACAAGGTAACCATAAGAATAAAACTTTATCATAATACCACTCGTCCAAGGGTGCACTTACCATAGGTTGTCACGACCCCTATAGAAGGATCACAATGCACCAACAACTAGGACAAGGAGCAAGGATTAGCTGGAATGAAACACTTAGCATAACTCCACCAAACATTCTTTTTTGATAGCACTATATCAAGAAGTTGACCATTTTTAAAGTCAAGACTTGCAAGGTCCTTCAATTACCTATTCATCAAGAATACACTCCCTAAGTACCTACGACACCAAGTCACACATGGGGTTTAGCAGAAGAAAAAATTGAGGGAAACAAGTTGTTCCTACACAAGGTGTCTTACAAATTTATTGCTACACAAGCTAGAGTTAGAAACACAAAACAAGTATGTACAATTCTATTATCGACCCAACTCAACAATTATACACACCTAGAGATCCTAGTGTTTGAAACATGCGCTCTGATACCAAATGTCATGCCCACATTTCCCATGTGGTCACAACACACAACACATGTGTCATGTCCACATTTGTCATGTGGTCATGACATGAAATGTGAAAAACTTTTCCACACGACTCTAGAACCCCCTCACATGCAACATGCGAGCTTGATGGCATATGCACAAAGGCACAAACGTCAATCAAACATCGGGGTAATGTGAACACCTTTCGTAACCCCTGCGAAATGTAAGCCTACTAAGGGGGTTATGCGGCGCGAGGAGCATCGCTAAGAGGGTAGATTATGAAATGGGAACTAACCCTAGATTTTCTAGATGAGGTGAAGTGATTTCGACAGGTGTCAAAATCCAACACTAAGAAATTATAACATAAATAAGATTAATTAATTCCATCTAAAACTTAATTAAAATTACTCCATAATAGTTAATGCAATACATTAAACACATAAAAAAATTTACTTAATTTGCCCTTTTACTACTCTAGGGAAAATTTGGCAGCATAACGCCACTTCATTAATAATGGGAAATAATTTAAAATAAGACTCCTACTAAAGCCTTTTCAAAAAAAAAAAAAACTAATTTCACCTATTAAATTAATTCACCCCAAAGCTTCAAACTCTAATAAAGTTGATAAATACTCATATTAATTAAATAAAATAATTAATTAAAGGTTACCTTTAATTTATGTGTAATAAAAAAGATTTGAGGGATAAAATAAATTAATTTTCAATAAAGCACTAATATTAATATTCTAAAAAAAAACAAATAATATTCCCCCAACCCATATAAATAAAAAGGCAATAAATTGATTTTTTTTTTTTAAAACACAATTTATATTCCCCACTCCAATAAACCAAAAAAAAAACACTAAAAAGATTTAAACTAAAATTAGCCTTAAAGATATGCACTAGCCCAATTAAATTTAAAAGGATTAAAATTAAATAAATTAACATCACAATATATTCCCATGCCTAAGCCTATCAAAATAACCACTAGATAAAATTAAAAGGCCTAGGGTTCAAAATTAAACTCACAGTACTCTCTATCCCAAATTTTTTTAAAAAAAATTGAAAGAAGGAAAGGCTAAGTCCAAAACATAAAAAGCTCCCCTAAATTAAAAAGAGAGGGAAACTATGCCACGTTCACATGGAGAGAGCAAAAATTAATTTCTTTTCATTTACCCTACTCATCTAATTACTTTTCTCTCCTCAACCCTAATCACTTATTTTATTTTCTATCTTTTTCTATCTGTGCGGCCTACATTTTTTCATTTCTGTACATGTGACTATTTAGCTTACTGTTGTTGGTATTTTTATATTCATGGGACTGTTGTTCCCGGATTTTCAAACTATTAAACCTTATTATGTTAAAGGAAAACTAATTGGGTGATGTTAGAAAGAAAATTGTCATGTGATTTCATTATGTTTATAAGAACAGTGGTATGCTTTAGAAATGCATGTATTAAATTTGCTTCAGCTATGATATCTCTATGTGTTATTGACTTTGAGTTTGAGTGTGCAAGTATTGCTAATGAAACCACATATACAGGAGATCATTCCATACCTATGTTGTATCCCTTGTGAGTCGATCTAGTTCCATGAAGAACTAAGATCAACCTTGTGTTTTGAAAAAATGTTGTAATGTTTTAATATGTTAATGTTGCATGAGGTCAAGGGAATAAGGGCTATCTTCTGATTTACTTTTATTATGATACGTGTTGTAAGAAATGTTGTTTTAAATCTTATTTAAACTTTATTTCTTTTTGACCCTCTTCTTATTTTTTACTTGACTCTGGGAGTCCTAACTAGGTTTAAATCAACCCTAAGTTATACCCCATGGGTTTAGGGATCTTTTTGACTAGGATAACCTTGGGTTAACCTCCATATGGTCACTTCAACTTCAGGGTGAAGTTAAGTGACGAATTTAGAAGCATGGAGACAATGGGATGAGTGGAATCCACACTCAGGCCCACTTCCAAGTCATGGAGCAACTCCATGATCCCCTAATAATGGAGTGCTTGTCTCCTTGTGCTTCTCTTTTGGTGGGGTTACCCTTAATGAGGGTGGTGTGTCACCCACTCTCTCTTATTTTAGTTTACTTATTGTATTTTATTTCTACATGTGGGCTATAATGGGGGACCTCTTGAGTGGGGTTAATTGTTTTAAGTCCATTAGGGATAATGGATAATGGATATTGAGTGGGTTTATTTTGATAATTCCACTTGGGATAGTGGGGATATTTTTTAATTCCACTTAGGATAGTGGGGATATTTTATTAATTCCACTTGGGATAGTGGGGTTATTTAAATATTACAATCTTAAAACAATAAATTTTTAATTCATCCACTATGAATTTAAAATTCACAGATAATGTGAGCCCTTGATCTCAACTCTTGATCCTCACCTTCCATTCACTTCTCAAAAAAATCTATAAATGAGACCCTTCTCTAAGCAATTGGGAGACAGGATTTTGCAGGGGAACTTTATTTTTTGTGCAGGGGAATTTCATTCTTGCAGGAGGGGACTTCATTCTTGCAGGGGGACTTCATTCTTGCATTCTTATCATGCCTAATTTCCTCTAGGAAAATCTTCTTCTGGCATCCTCATAATGCCCAATTCTTTCTCTATTCTTCTCTTTATAGCCTCATAATGCCGAAATTATTCTAGCCATTCTATATCTTCCATTGTTTATCCCTTGCTTGTGATCATAGAGAGATTATTTTTGGGGTTGGATTATTGAGGAAAGAAGAAGAATTTTGGAGAAGGAGGCTAGAGTGGAGCTCTTCATCAACTTTCATTCCATTGGGCTTTGGAAGGTTGGTGAATCAAGTCTACTCTCTTGTGTATCTGTTGTTTTATATGTATGTTTGTTTCTTGCTTGTTGAATGAGTTTGCAAATGTCTTCTATGAGTATTCTGTTATTGTTTTGGGGTTTTGTGTGTTGGGTGTAGAAAGAGCTCCTTCTAGTTGGAAGGCAATGCTCATCTTGTATAGGGAAGGGGAGGTGTGACCCTCCTCAGGTGTCATCTGGTTCTTGTTATATGAAATGCCTTGAGGGCAAGTTGGTATTGTTTTAGCCTTAAGGGCTTAAAAGCTTTGAGAGCCTAATAGGATATCCCTGGTAATTTTGAGTAATTGGAAGGCTAGAGGCCCTGTGGAAGAATAAATTGTTGGCTTGAGGCCTTGTGATAAATTGTGTAAAGGATGACACCTAGAGGTAGAGATGTCTACTTCCCTACCCTCCCTGAACTCACCTAAGCTGAGTCTTTGTATTGTGAGTCAAACCTTGAGGGTGTGTGTATTATTTGATTTATTGTTGTTGTTCAATGTCATGATGTGTATAGTCTATTTTACCCTGGGTATGAGGATGGTCTCCCTAGCTCGGGGGTGACCCTCTTACAGGTCTACGGTAGGGAGGAGAGCAGCTTGTGTGGTGTTTCTTCCCTTGTGTGATATGCAGGTTTTCTGGGAGCTTATTGTGAAGCTTGGAGAAGATTATTGGATCTTAGAAAATATTCTATTTTCCTTAAGTCTTAAGGAGAGCCTGATCTTTTAATAGCTCCTTCCTTGTCGATTTTTTAAAAGGAGAAAATTATCTCCCTATTGTTGTATAAATTGTTATTTTTGGAGTTGTGAGGAAATCCTCTCTGTTCTTGGGTTGATAGTTGTAATTTTCTTGTTCATTAAGTTTTACCATTTAGAAATAAGAAAAGGAAAAGAAAATTTGTTTTTAAAAGGATATTAAAATTATCTAGTTCCTTCTTCTTCTACTTGCAACGTTGTGAGTTAGTTGATGTTTTAATTAAGTTTGTAAAAGTATTAAAAAATATCCCCACCATGAAATAAATGAAATTTGGGTTGCAGTATTGCTTTTGAAATTTCTGCCACCTTGAGGGTCTCATCCTAGGATGGGGACCTTTTCACTATTCATTATTCACTTTTACTATTCACTATTTACTTTTATTATTCACTTTTCACTATTCATTTGAAGGCAAACTATATGTAGTTTAAAACATTTGACTTGAAATAGAAATCTTAAATCAAGGAAAGTGGGATTTATTTATGCATAATGTATAATACGAATTGAATAGATGCTTAAACTCAGAGTTGCAATTCAGAAATACAATGTTTATATTTGTAAAAACAAAATTAACTCATTGCTCTATTTTTAATGAATTATTCTATACTTTCTTTATAGTTAAGGAACTTATTAATGAAATTGAGAGTTAATTGAACTAAGATAATGGTGGTATATATATATATATATATATATATATATATATATATATAAATTAAATTTCAGAGAAATGGTAAAATGAATGAGATATAAATACAATCAAAATTAAATTCTAAGAAAAGGAAGAGAGGGCAAATGAATAGATGATCGTGCTTTGTTGAAAAATGATCTATCACCTAAAATAACTTTGTTCAAATATAATTCATGAGATTAACCTAAGTCAGGGAACCACGCGTTTCCTTGTCTAGGGTGTGCGCACATGTATTTGGTACGCCACCGTCAACTATATTGCTTTCACCTTAAGCGTGCACCGCTGAGCACGCTTATGCGTGCGAGGGGGTTTTTAGAGTAGTAAGGGAAATTTTTTGATAGTTCGTATCATGACCACATGACGCATGTGGACATGACACATGTGTAATGCATGTTATAACCACATGGAAAAAGTGGATATGACACTATCCGAACCCTATTTTTTCCTCTCTTCTCTCCTCTCATGCTTTTTTTCTATTTTTCTACAGGTTTGCATAGGCTGCCATGGAGGCTCTCAATCATTATGTTTTGCCATGCAACACACAAGGGTTTTATATTTTTATGTATATTTTGTTTGACCCTTCATTTTTTTATTGAAACATATATATATATATATATTTCCTGCTAAAATTTTCTTTTATATCTGCTAAAACAAAACAAAAAAAATAGATACATATTTACTATCTGGGGTTTGCCTAGTATCCAACCAGCAACGTATATATATATATATATAATAACATTTTATGCAGGGTGCAATGCTCAAGCATTGGCCAAATGACGAAAATGGAGACATAATTTTAGAGGTCGTGGACAAAGTTTGTGGGCACTGAGCGCCAAAGGGTCTTAGGGGAAATGGGGGTTGGGGCGACCTCCCCACCCACCCTCCACATGCTGTGAAGGGTGGATGGGGAGGGTCCATCCCCCCTCCACTAAATGAACACCAATGGCCGCCGCCCCTCTACCTTGCTTGTTCGGCCCTCCCAAGGGCAATAAACCCTAGCTTTATTTCATTATTTTCTTTTTTTATTTATCATTTAGTTTTTTTTATTAAAATGTGCTCTCAATCACTTTTTTTTATACAGCAGATATTATTACGCCAAGAGGCATTCCTACATTCACAGCACGGATGAGAGCTGAAAGATTCTGGAATTTCTATGTAAACTTATAAGATTCCAATCTAGAATCTTTATTAAAAAATAAAATAGACACTCCACAAATTAAAAAAAACCAAAAAAAAAGAAGGTGAAAGGAATAAAAAAAGAAAAAAAGAAAATACATGCTGGATGTAAAGAAAGATGGATGGCAGTTTCAAAGAAACCATCACTATGCACTAAGATGAAAGAAAGAAACGTTATGGAATGGCATATGAAAAGACACACATTCTATCTATTTATATTGACTCAATTTTTTTTCACATGTAGAATGAACATATCAAATTGTAGGATTTGAGGTTAGCTTAAAGGGAGTGCCGTAAATTGATAAAAAAAAAGGCGCTAGGAGAAAGATATCTCTCGGTGTACTTTAGATGTATTATATGTATATATATATATTTCATCTATTCAATATAAAGTATAAAATCCGGATATATATAAACATGTTTTGCATATGTAAATGTATAAATACATATGAGTAAATATAAATATCTATTCTATAAATAAATAAATAAATAAATATATATATATATATATATATATATATATATATGATATAAAAGAACATAGTAAATATAAATTAGGAGATATATATATATATATATTACATAACTTTTGCAAGTAAATTTTCTGCTTGTATATTTTTTTGAAATGAATAAACAGTATAGTAACTAACTTTTTATAGCCAACCTAAAATGACATTTTTCACTATAGAAAACTAAGGAATATCATCAGTATATATATATTTTTTCTTTTCCAACATAAAACAATTTTATTCATTTTGTACACAAACAACAACTATATTTCACACAGCAAATTGATATAACTCAAAAATCAAGTTTTCTATAACTTATTTCCCTTCCAAACTATACTAAATGGAGCTTTTTATTTTCTATTCTATCACATAAATACATACACCCATTCAAAGGAAAACATAGGAAGGGTAGGAAGAATGCCTTCTATATTCATACATGATATATATTTTTTTGCAAACTATTACAAGCATAGTACATCAACCTTTCATATACAAACTTGAATATATAAAATACTTTTTTTTTTCTTTTTCTTTGGTTTACAAAATAAACACAAAGAGAGCTCACTCTCTCACAAAAGATTTACAACAAGGCCACAAGGGCCATGGCTTCCAAACAACCAAACTTTACAAAAATTGCATAAATACAACTTCCTCCAAAGCTCCCAAAACTCCATTGTCACCAAACTTGCAACAAAACTAAATGAAGCCTTCACATGCCCATGGGGATGCTCGCCTCCCAACCATAGACTTGAGAAGAGTCACCCCCAAGCTTGGAGGTCACCAATGCAACTAGGTTCAAACCACAATGAGAACAAACACCAAAACACACTCACACAAGTAAGAACAACCCACCCAAGGTTTGCACAATGCAAATCCATTTGCATGGATATTTGGGGGTAGGAGAGCAGACTTTTCTCAACTCTAGAGGTGCACCCAAAAATCACAATAACTCACATTTCTCATAACACAAGGCCTCTAGCCTTAAACTTTCTCAAATTTCACATTTCCAAGGCACTCATGCCTTCACAAAAATCTCATTTCTTCCCAAAATACCTCATGGCCATAAATATCTCAATAAAAATGGTGAGGGTGACCTCGAGGAGGTTCACTCCTCTCCCACCCCAACAAGATGAGCTCTCTCCAAAATGGAGAGCTTCATCCAAACTCCCACAAAAGAAACCCACACAAAAAACACAAGAATCAAAACTACACAAACAATAACCAAAACAATGAAATGTAAAACAAAAGGGAAGGCTTATAGCCTTGAAACTTACCTTTAAAGCCCAAAATGGTAAGAGTTGGTGGAGAGCTCCTCCAAATCTCCCTCTAAGCGTCTTGCCTTCAAAACTTTATCCCAAACTCTAGATAACTCTCTCCCCAAAACAAGAATCAAGAAAAACAAGCCCAAAAAGAAGAACCCTCTCCCTCTCTCAAAGAGAGAGTTTAATAGGCTACACACAAGAGCCTTAAGGAATAAGAAGGTGACACATGTCACCTTCTCCTTCCTCCTCACAATCCCACTCACCATCTCCAAGGGATGAGGAGGTGACACATGTCACACTCCTATCCCTCAAAGCCTCACATTCTCACACAAGTGCTCTCACACATGTGTGAGAGCATAGTGGAGATGTGAGTCCAACTTGGAGACTCCATGAGGATAAGGATGGGACACATGTCCACATCTTGTCCATCAAGGCAATTCCATTCCCTCCAAGATGCTCTCACACATGTGTGAGATCATAAGGATGGGATCCTCTAACACTTGAAGGCCTTGGGAGCTTCCCAAGCCTTCAAGATAAGGTAGACCAAACCAAGGGTAGTGGGGATGGTCAAGGTGGACCATTGACTTGTCTACCCCATAACCAAATTCAAAAATTCATCACTTTACTTCGGGGTAAAGTTAAAGTGACTCCATGGAGGTATAATGTAGTGCCCCTCAGCTTGTCGTCTATCAGATTGATGTTGCTTAGTAGTATTAGACTTTATGACAGTATCTTAGATCGTAGATGATGGATCTCTTGTTATTTTGCTAATTCATTATGGACCTAATTATTATGATAACAATTGTTGATGTTGGATTCTATTATCTTATGCTTTAGAATTTGATAAATAAACTGGATGTTACAGATGTTTTGATGTTAATTGCGATATTGGATTGAATGTTTTATGTTGTTGATTAATATCGGATACCTTGTTCAACATAGTTGATCGTTTATTCGTAAACGTGAAGGGAACAGTGTTGTATTACTCGCTCTCGAGTACCCTACACCACTGCGATTTCCATTCACTATAGGACTGTATGTGGATATACATCTTGTTATGTTTAACCGTGCATTGTTGCAGGAATGCAGGTACTAGGCATCGACTCCACCTGATTACAGGTCTGAGTGTGCCTTCGCCAATGGATTAGTTGTTTGGAGTTAACGTGAGGTCCCATGTCAGTGTTGTCTGGTTGTCAGTTTATCCTTTTGGTCATTGTCTGTCATTCGATCATGATTTGCAGATAGGTAATATTGCACCTTGGAGTCTAATTAGGTCCGAAGGGGTCTAAGTGTGTAAGGTGTCGTTGTGCTTTAATTAGAATCATATTACGGAAAGTATAATGTTGATAATTAAATGTATTGATAAAAGATAATATTGGGTATAATGTCGATAATTGTTGATTATTGTTGTAAAAAAATTATTATTTTATTAGAAGTATAGTTGTTAAATAAAGATTGTAAGAAATTTTGTATTATTTAATATAATATTATTTGCAATAAATATTTAATAAATAAAATAGTTGTAAGTTATGTTGTAATTAGTGATTTACAACTAAATTAATAAAATAAATTAATATATAGTTGTACAATTATAGATTGTTGTAATGTTATAACTTTATTAAATGCAATATGGTTGGTCGGCTCTAAAGTAATTAAATGTTGTCGGAATTGTGTGTTAATATTTAAAAAAAGAGTAACCTCTTGGGATCATTAAATTAAATAAAAGTCTATCTCGAGGAGGGAGATGCACGGGATCGCGTGCCGAGTTCCTTGGTAGATGAGAGAGACTGTGTTGTAAAAGAAAAGCTTGTAGAGGCAAAGAGGGTAGCATTGCAGGTAGAAGAAGAGAGTAGAAGGCTGGGAAAAGAAGCGTGGAACTTCAGCAATTGAAACGGACTCGGCGATTTGATAATCAAAGCTAGGTTCCACTGAATGCATAATTCCTTTTCTTCTAAATCTAAATCTATGGGTGTTGATCGTTTCCTTGTTTCTAAATGGATTGTTTTGGTTGAATTTCTACTTCAAGAGATATTTTAGTTACAATTAAGTTGTTTTCTGCATCCCTCTGATGTTTAATTTGAGATATATATCTTAACATTTTCATTAAATGGTTTATCATTAGTTTTTATTATTGGTAGCGGTAATGTTGTAGACCTAGTGCTCTTTTAGACTAGAAAGAATTGATTCATCCGTTTTTTCATACTCTCTGATCAATAAACCAACGCTGCTGTAACACAGTCAAGAGATCATCTGTAGCGCTTGGTTATATGTTCGCTTTGCTTCTGCCGATTTGCACATGCTTAAAAGTTTCTAAGCCTTTTTAACGAATCTATTCTGTGCATATCTGTTCCAGCCATCTTATGTTCGAATTATGTCTGTGATTGCTGTGGTTTTAAATACTTATTTCTGCCAACCATTGTTGGCTGTGAGGAGACAAAAGTCTGACATTTATCAGACATATATTATTAAAATCAGACTTCTATTAAGTTCTGAGATCTCCATAGAATGAAATCGCTGTAGGGGTTTTGTATCGTTTCAAGACTAATTTACATTTGTAAATGGTGGGTAGCGAATGGCCAAATTGAAAATAAATAAGGCGAGGCCACTATTTCTAGATGTAGATTGGTCTGTAATATCCATGTCCTCCATCCGTTCAGTGTTTGAGAAGCTCATTGCCCAGTTGATGGGAGTCGGTCCGCTTTTGTAGAGGAAGCGTGGGCCCCAAATAACACTAAGATGTTAGCTGCTTCATTCATGTCTTGGCTTGTGAATAAAATCTGAAAATATAGAAATTTGTAGAAGAGTCATGGATTTCATGGGTCCATCATAGAGGAGCAAATATCCTATCGAAGACTTTGATTTTTATAGGAGACTCCACCATATCATGGGTTCCAGGTATAGAAGATAGCCACTGCCTGTTGAAGAAGAATTCATCAGTTTTGACGGAATGATTTTTTCAAAGGAAATCATGTAATCATATCTGCATGTCCGCGGATCACAATAGGGCAGTATAACAACATCAAGGTGGAGTGAATCCCATTAAAGCATTGTATCAACAAATATTTCAGATTCATATGGTTCGCATTATATATCAGACTTCCACCGCCTGAGGCATCAAATAGTGTTTAAAGTAAAAGAAGCGTGGTATTACTGCAAGTGCCGCTCCTTTCAAATCACAAGTTGCAGCCAGTAAAGGAAGTTCGTGGGTTATCTCAGGTCTGTGTAAGGAGTTGAAGAGCATCAGTGATATGGAATCAGAAATTGACGGCATCTGAAGAATCAACATAGCTTTTCCTTGAAAGATTCGATTTGCAACACAAGCCGAACAATACACTGTGACGATAGTTGTCATACTTAAGGGAAAACCATGAGGTTCAGCGACTTCCTTTCGTCAAAGATTTTACCTTTATGTTCTGCTTTGGTTGATAAGCCTGCTGAAGTTTTGTTGGAGGAAGTGAAGCATTACTCTCAAGCAAGCATTCAATGCCATTTTAAGGTTCTCAACAAGATAGCACTTCTTATGGGATTTGAGAGTATACATGCACTGATTGCACATGAAAGAGCTTTAATAGAGTCTACCCTCAGTCTCCAACGCTCTTCGAGGAATGAAGATATATCAGGTTTTGCAACTAGCTTACCAAACAGAGTTCATGGATGTCATGAACATGAAGTAACCAGAACACCATCTTTAGTGGATAACTCTGAATTGGTCCAAGCTTGTCAAACGTTCCCATGTATTGTCTTGGGCAGTAGTCCACCTATGAATATATATGGTATGACTGATGAGAATTCAGAAGGGGCGGAATATCAATATATTGAAAATGAGATGGAAAGTTCTGTAAAGCAGGTGGAGGATGTCAATATTGTTGCAGTTACTATTCGACAAACTCCAAGTCTAGATGAAGACAAATCCAATCAAGTCGCTGCTCAATTTGAAAATGATCTTGAATTAGCACGATACATGCTTCAGATGGATAAAGAATGCTTACATTTATCCAACGAGGATAAGTTGGAAATCACAAACAAGGTGGGTTTGAAAGGAGGTCACATCATGGCTGATACAAAGGTGTTACCAAGGAAGCTCATTTGCAACACAAATAGAACTGCCTATGTGGATTACTTCCTTGATGCGCCCATCGGCACTGTCAATGGTATAACAAGAGCTCAATGCCGCAAACTGGATGAGAATGGCTTCCACACGGCCTCCATAGCAGTCTTAATATTCCCACTTAATATTATTCATCGGTCAACAAGATTATCCTTCCTCCATGTCATGAGAAATATTATTTTGTCACTATTATACAAGTCTTTGCGTAGGGACAAATCTAGCAGCAGAGGACAAATCTGTAGTTGCAGACGCAACCCTAGACAGCTCACAGACTTTGCGCAGAATCTGATGCACTTCACTGAGAAGAAGTCACTTTTGGAGGCAGAAACAAAGTTTTCTTATTTACTTTCCATGCATTAAGATTTATCGTTTCAACTCCAGTCTGCAGAAACTTGTCATAGTATTCTAGGGTAGTTGTGCTTTCTTGTATGCATTTCTTTTGATTGGCTTAGATTAACCCTAAGGAATGTTATTATTATTATTATTATTATTATTACTATTATAATTATAATTATTATTATTATCATTATTGTTAGTATTATGATAATAATGATAATTATTATTACTATTATTATTATTATCATTATTAATACTATTATTATTATTTCAAAAGTATAGTTGCCAAATAAAATTGGGAATTTAGAATAATGTTGCCATTGTTTATTTGATTAAAAGAAATTCGTTGTGATTATATATATTATGGTTAATGAAATTTAATTTAGATTGACATCGGTTTTAATATGGTTTCTTCATTTTGTTAAGATAATGGATTAGGTATATAATTATTGTATTGGGAATTTGATTTAAAGGTATTAGATAATTAGTTAGTGTGAATTGAAATTGTATGAAATGGTCAAGGTGTAAGTTGTCAAGGGTTCATTTCCAGAGGCCAAGGTTGTTGTGTTTCGACTTCATGTAATGTGTTGATAAGTGTCCTGAGTTATTTAAGTCGTGTCGCCTTTTGTCATGTATAAGGAATTTGGTTATGGTGTAGTGGAAGAATGTAAATATTCTGAATGCATCTTGTTGTGTAGAAAGGCTTTTCATGAATGTTGTGATTGATTTATTTATTTGTTTGGGATGTTGTGTTGGATTATACAATGGGGAGACATTGGTATTCATGAAAAAGCATTTTTCTTATGAGTTACTTCATCGGAAGCCATGAAAAATGTATTAAAAGTATGTCCTTGTAATTGAGATGATATGCAAGAAGGTAAATGCCTTGCATTATTACATGTATATGCTCATATCAAAATAATGGTTATGCAAGATGGTTAATGCCTTGCATGGTTTATGTATCATCGTCGTCATGATGATGTTTGCTATGTTTGTTGAGTAGGGTCTTCTAGATGTAGGTAGGGGAGTGGCTTTCAACGTGGGGCCGGCGCCCAAAGTGGCAGTCAGGATAACCCGTTGGAAGTAGATTAATCAAGTGATAACCTAAATAATGAATTAGGGGGTTGGGTAGTTAAGCACACTAAACAAGATAAGTGGATGCCTCACTCATGGCTCAAGTGCTTGTTTAGGCTTGAGATGAGATGAGAAGGCCTGGAATGGCAAGATCAACTACCTTGTCCTCATGAAAGGTATGTTGATTTTCGCATGAGCGTTGTATGGGGGCCGGGAGTCGAGAGAGGCTACCAGGACAACCCAAGATGGGGGCCGGGGCCTAGGAAGGCTTACTAGGACAACCCATGACAAGCCATTTGATGACACTTCTCCCTACTGCAGCCTAGCATTCCCTAGCTGTACTCTCCCCATTCATTATGTGTTGCCTTTGGAAGTTAAGTTGTGTTGTGTTGTTTATGTTATTGCCATGTGTTGTATTGGCGTTTGGTCATCCTTTGTTCTTGTTTGTCTTTTGTCTACCTGACTGTCTTTGTTTGGGACCTCATGTTAACTCCTAGCTCGGGGGGTGGACCTCAGGGTTCCACATGGTCAGGTGGAAGAGCTATTTTATCCATTGGTTACTCTTGTCAAAGTTCATGTGCGGAAAAGATTTACCCCAGTTTTCAGACAATTGTACTTGTACCAGTTGATGAAGATGTATGTGTATAACCTTGTACCAGATCAATCATAATGTATGTGATTCTGATGTAGTCTAAAAATGGCAATGTAATGATGTCATGATGTACTTATGAGTAAGGAAAGCATTTCAGTTATGTATGTAGATTGTATTACATTATTTGTCAACATGCAATGAATATGAATCAGTTATTTAATTATGCATTGGATTTAGATCAGTTACTGATGAATGTTAAATTATGTTAGTTGGTTTGTAAAGTAATGCAGCCTTGTATCCTTAGAGAATATGTCGTAGTTAGTTATGTTAACATTATTTGTTATCTTAAACATTTAAAAAAAAAAATGTTCCTGTTTCATGTAGCATAAATGTGTATTTCTTGAGGGTGTACAAGGCGGGCGTTACATATAACTAAGGTTTAACATGTCCAAGTTGGCCCTAGACCTTAGGGGTATGACCTAGGGTCATTATTTGGTCAAAATAAACATCATAGGGTGCATAAAATCAATAGAAAAGACCAAATAAAATAAATGACACAAAATAGTGCAAATTAAACAATCCACATCTACAACTAGTGCAGTCACGGTAGGAGGGTTCACTGAATGAACTATCCGAACCATACAACAAGAGTAAACACAATGGAAACAACTCAAAAGAAATAAAGCAAATGTAGATCCAATCATTCAGTATATCATAGAATTCAAATAGAGATCGGCCGGCAACATGTGGGCTTACAATTAGGGCTCATATGCTTGATTACATACATGCACAAGATAAGGCTTTGAAGCTCCCTTCGCACAAAATCTAAATTATCAGCTATCACTATATCATGAACTTGATGACTACTCTCCTAAGGATCTATTACATCAATATATATCATTTCCAAACTAATAGATTCCTCCACGTCGGCCAAGGAAGGTCACAAACTCCAATCAAGAGCTGTAACATGTTCACAGATAGGTCGGACCTAAATGCATAGAACACTTCCTCAAATGAATGGAATAAAATGCAGACCCTTGTGGAAGCTCAGCCACAAACCAAAGAACATTGAATGATGTGTCAATGAGATCTGCAAGTCAAAGAATGATCTGCAAGCCTTCTCTTTTAGCTAATTATCAGGAACTATCAAAATGCTCTGCTTTGAGAAAATAGTCAACTTATGATAGCAATATCTTTCCGGTAACTGATCCAAATGCTCTAAATTCTTGATATGATGTAGATGAATGAATGTAGATGCTAAGTCTAGATCCGCAAGATGTGAATTGCCAAAACCAGACCACAAGCTGAGAACTACTACTGACTGAACTGGAAAATGAAAGAACTGAAATGTAAACAAACTAAAATGCAAATGTTTTTGGTTGATGCAAGATTTCTCTTGAACTAGGGATGCTCCTGCATCAGACATCTGAGGTTATTGAAAAAGTGAGTCCCTCACTTTGCTAGGGCTAGGGGAGAACCAAGGTGGTCCACCTCAGCCTGAGAAATCCAAGATGAATCTTCTTCTGGTCTACCTTTTCACTTCACAAGATATTCTTTTTATTATCTTCCTCTAGTGCTGCGTCCAACTCTACTGTCCAAAATCTCTTCATTCTATTCTAGTGCTTGTTGTGGTAACTGCTTCTTCAAGTCTTCTTCCATGTTGTCACTAAACTCTACTTCATGATACTAATAAAGGTCTGCAATGTTGAAAATAGGTGAAATACCCAATGTCTCCGGTAATTCCACTTCATATGCATTTCCTGAATCAAATTTCCTGAGTATCCTACAAGGTCCAAACTTCTTCATCTTCAACTTGTTATATGTCCCAACTGGAAATCTTTCTTTTCTCAAGTACACCATCACTTCATTTCCAACTTCAAATTCCTTATGTCTTCTCTTCTCATTTGCTTTCTCTTTGTACTTACTATTCATAGTCTCCAAATGCTTCTTCACTTGATTATGCACTGTCTTCATATGATTTACAAATTCTTCTGCTTCTACACTCTTCTTTTCTTCTGTACTGATATGTCTTAATTCTGCAACTCCTCTAGGATTCACTTTGGTAACAATCTCAAAAGGCGTTCTTCTGGTACTCCTATTTACTAAATTATTGTATACAAACTTTGCTTGTGAAAGAATCAAGTCCCAACTTTTGGCTTTATCTCCAACCAAACATCTCAACAAGTTTCCCAAACTCCTATTCACTACCTCTATTTATTCATCTGTCTATGGATGAAAAGTTGAACTGAACTTCAAATCTAGCTTCATCTTCTTCCAAAGTGTCTTCCAAAAGTATCCAACAAACTTAGTGTCTCTATCTGAAACTATACTCCTAGGTAATCTATGCAATCTCACAATCTCTTTGAAAAATAGGTTAGCTAAATGCAGTGCATCAGTTGTCTTCTTACAAGGTATGAAATGAGCCATCTTTGAAAATTTGTCAACCACTACAAATATTGAATCATATCCTCTCTGTGTCTTAGGTAATCCCATTACAAAATCCATGCTTATGTCTTTCCAAGGTCTCTTCGATACTGTCAAAGGCTTATACAATCCAGTATTTTGACTACTCCCTTTTGCAACTTGACAAACTCTACAACCTTGCACAAATCTCTGGACAACCTTATGTATCTGAGGCCAAAAGGAATTTTCACTTACCAAAGCCATTGTCTTGTCAATGCAAAAATGTCCTACCAATCCACCACTATGCTTCTCCTTGATCAAATTATCTCTCATAGAACTTCTAGGTATGCATAACTGACTTCCTTTGAACAACATATCCTCTTGAATGAAATAGTCCAACCACTTACCTCTATCTACCACAATAGTTTCCTTACATGATTTCCAAGGTTCTGCAAAATCTGTGTCTCCCTCATACATGTTCTTTAATTCATCAAAACCCAACACCTCAACACTCATCTCTGTCAACAAGTTACTTCTTCTACTCAAGGAATTAGCAACTTTGTTTGATTTACCACTCCTATGCTTCAACACAAAAGTATAACTCTACATGAACTCTACCCATCTCATATGTCTCTGATTCAACTTTCCCTAACCGTTCAAATATTGCAAAGCTTGATGATCTGTATACAACACAAACTCCTTAGGCAACAAGTAATGTCTCCACTTCTTCAAGGCTTGAATTATGACATAGAACTCTTGATCATAAACTGAATATCTTCTCCTTGCATCATTCAAATTTTCACTGAAATATGCTACAGGTTTACCTTCTTGACTTAACATTGCTCCAATTGCATTTCCACTAGCATCGCAATCAACTTGAAATACCTTATTGAAATCCAGTAATACCAAAACAAGTTGCTCTGTCACTTTCTACTTCAACAACTCAAAACTTTTGTCTTCTCCTGATGTCCACTTGGAATCTTTTTTGTCACCTCTCATTGTCTCTGTCATAGGGTTACAAACTAAACTAAAATTTCTAATGAACTTCCGGTAGAAACTAGCCAAACCATGAAATGATCTAACCTCTCCAATGCTCTCTGGTATAGGCCATTCAACAATTTCTTTCACTTTCTCAAGGTCCATCTTCAATCCTTCCGCAGAAATCACAAATCCCAAATATACCGACTCTTCTTTCATGAAACTACACTTCTTGATGTTTATCAACAATTTCTCTTCTCTCAACCTTTATAAAACTTGTCTAATATGCAATAAATGTTCCTCTTTTGTCCTACTAAAAATTAGAATATCATTCAAGTACACAATTACAAAATTACCCAAGAATTTCTTCAAGACTTCATTCATCAACCTCATGAAAGTACTCGGTGCATTTGTCAATCCAAAAAGCATCACTAACCACTCATACAATCCTTCATTTGTCTTAAAAGAATTCTTCCATTCATCACCTTCTCTGATTATGATCTGATAGTATCCACTCTTCAAATCTATCTTTGTGAAATATCTTGCTCCACTCAAACAATCCATGATATCATCCATCCTAGGTAAAGGAAATCTATACTTAACTATGATCTTGTTTATGGCTTTAGAGTCAGTACACATTCTCCACTCTCCATCCTTCTTTGGCGCAAGAACTGTAGGTACTGCATAAGGACTCAATCTTTCTCTGATTAAACCTTTCAGCAACAACTCTTGTATCTACCTATTTAGTTCTTCATTCTCTACCGGTGTCATCCAGTGTGCTACTTTGTTAGGCAAACTTGCTCCTGGTATAAGATCCATGTGATGACCGGTACTCCTTATAGGTGGTAATCCATCATGTACATTATTTGATATAATGTCTTCATACTCTGTTAGCAACTCTCTTATCTCCTCCAGTTCAATTCCTTTCTTCACTGCTTCTGGCTTCTTAGCAATCAAGGCATAGCACATACTTTCCTATTTCAAAACATCTAGAAATTTCCTTCCATCTACCAAACAGATTCTAGCATTCCCACATACCATATTTTTGGATCATCTTCTAAAGGAATCAAAGTAATTCTTTTCCCATTTTCTATTATTGTATATGTATTCTTTCTTCCATCATGCATAGCTTTTCTATCATACTACCAAGGTCTACCCAACAAGATATGACAAAAATCCATAGGCCTAATATCACACAAGACTTCATCATGATAAGATACAATATGAAATTTCACCAAACATTGTTCACTCACCAGTACCTTATGATCATCCTGAATCCATGCTATCTAATAGGGCTTAGGGTGTTTCAATCTTCCCAACTTCAGCTTAGTCACCATCTCCTCTGAAACTAGGTTATCTGAACTACCACTATCAATTACAACTTTACAACACTTACCTCCAAATTTACATTTAGTTCTGAACAGACTTTTCCTCTGTGATGGTTCCTCATTTGTCTCTACTTGAAATAGTACTCTCCTCATCACCAATTATTCTCCTTTCTCTGGATTGCCAATTGAACAAGGTGATCCAACAGGTTCTTCTTCAACATAGGCTGGTCTCCCACTATTCTCTGTCTTCTTGCTTGTACTACCCTGATTACATTCAAATGCTCTATGTCCTTCACCTTCACACTTGAAACAAGTACCTCTAAATGTTTTCTTATCAAATCCTCTTTCTTCTCTTCTATATCCTTCATTCTAGTATGTACTGGGGTTTCCTCTCTAAAAAAATTTTTTGTCATCTCTCTGGTAAGCATTATTATCTCTGTCATCCTTCTTCAACGGGCTGTCAAACTTGTTCTACTCCACAAATGATCTATCATATCTAGAAAATGATCTTCCTCTCTAAAATTTACCTCCTCTACCTCTATGTCTTTGATCATGCTTCTTATTTAGCTTCTCTTCAACTTTCAATGCAAACTAATATGCTTCTTCTAAAGATGTCATTCTTACCAAACTTAGTTCTTCTTGAATGTTCAATCTTAGTCCATTGATGTATCTAGCCACTTTCTCATTGCTTGCTTCACTATGTCCTATTCTTATGATCATCTTATGAAATTATTCAGTGTATTCCTTCACAGATTTCTCCTTTTGTCTCAGGTTTTGCAATCTTTTCAACAATTCCAATTCATAGTCAGCAGGTATGAATTGATTCTTCAACTTTGTCACCATCTGGTCCCACTTTGTAATCTTTTCTTTTCCTCTTCTATTTTTTTCCAACTAAACTTCTTTCCACCATATAGCAGCATGTCCTTTCAACTTTGTCTTTGCAAATTTCACCTTCTCTGGATCTTCAAATTCCTCATATTCAAAGTATTCTTCCATGTCATTTATCCAATCAATCAACTCTTCAGGGTTCAAATTACCATTATAGTTCAGAACATCAACTCTAGGTCTCTTTCCAATCTTTGAAATAGCTTGCAACATCTTTATCTGACTGATTCTTCTTCTTCATCACCTTCTAGGGTTTCACCAGTATGTTCAACAGATTGAAATTCTTCCTCATCATCACTTTCAACATTATGTCTAATTGTCAATCCTCTTTGCCTATCTTCTTCAACAGAATCCAAACGAATTAGTATTGTTCTCATAAATTCCATCATCTCATCCACTCTATTAGTCATTGTACCAACAAGAGGAACTCTCTGTGGTGGTATTCTTCCTAGGATCAAGTGCAAAATGCCTCAGGTTCAACGATCGAGCTACAAGAGACAACTACCTCTCAATCGGTGATCGGTTACGCACAAGTAACCTACCTTGGATTGGTGATCTACTTACAACAAGATCTTATGGAATCCCCTTCGCCAATTCACTCCAAAGAATCAAACTTTCACTCTCCAAGATTCAAACTTTCACTCTGATACCACTTGGTGCAGTCACGGTAGGAGGGTCCATAGAATGAACTATCTAGACCATACAAGAAGAGTAAACACAATGAAAACAAATCAATGAAATAAATAAAATGAAGATCCAGTCATTCAGTATATCATAGAATTCAAATAGATATCGGTCGGCAACATGTGGGCTTACAATTAGGGCTCACAGGCCTGATTACATACATGCACAAGATAAGGCTTTGAAGCTCCCTTCATACAAAATCTAAATTATCAACTATCACTATATCATGAACTTGATGACTACTCTCCTAAGGATCTATTACATCAATATATATCATTTTCGGACCAATAGATTCCTCCGTGTCAGCCAAGGAAGGTCACAAACTCCAATGAAGAGTCATAACGTGTTCACAGATAGGTCAGACCTAAATGCATAGAACACTTCCTCAAATGAATGGAATAACATGCGAACCCTTGTGGAAGGTTGGCCATAAACCAAAGAACATTGAATGATGTGTCAATGAGATCTGCAAGTCAAAGAATGATCCATAAGCCTTCTCCTTTAGTTGATTATCAGGAACTATCAGAATGCTCTACTCTAAGAAAGCAGTCAACTTCTAACAGCGATATCTTTCTGGTAACTGATCCAAATGCTCTGAATTCTTGATATGATGTAGATGCTAAGTCTAGATCTGCAAGATGTGAATTGCCAAAACCAGACCACAAGCTGAGAACTGTTACTGACTGAACTGGAAAATGAAAGAACTGAAATGCAAACAAATTGAAATGCAAATGTTTTTGGTTGATGCATGATTTCTCTTGAACTAGGGATGCTCCTACATCAATAACACATTAATAAAACAAATATAAATGGTGAAACCTAATCCAAATTAAACATAAATGCATACATCACGAAATCATCATGCAATAACCTAATTGACCTTGGTCTCTCTTGGGACTAGGTCTGCTAAACAAGGATTTCACAAGGGGTTACTGGAATGACCTTTGAATTTTCCATGGGCATAGAAAATTTACCTGCACACTTTCACAAACGGATCAGTAGCACATGTTCATCATAGTTGAATTGAAAGGAAGGCATACAAACACAATATCGCATAATCACAAATTTCCTTTATAATACACATGCTAACATAAATATGCTTCATAATTCACTTGCATTTTTCTAACATCAAGGGTCAAACTGCATAATATCTCATTCATTACTCATCCACTAACATTTTAATTTCATTAAAATAAATAATGCATAACATTATGCATTCAAATGAAATCTATCATGTGAACTATGATCATCATCATAACATAATCTATCTAATCCAATCATAGCATGTAAAATAAATCTTGAAAGCCTGTATAATGGGATCAACAGTCTCAATGTCCATATGTCATCAAAATGCAAATATGATGCAAGAAAAAATGGAGGTGAAATAAGTAGGCCTCACATGGGGTCAACAACCCCTAGAATGTCTACATGACAAGGATACTTTGAATAATAAGTCTCATAAATAAAACAAGAAGTACAACACATGGTAGCCTCGCGTTACAACACTAAAGGTTCTAATTTAAACACAACATATGATAATCCAAACAACCCCAACTAGGGTGTGCATCACATACACCTACTAAACTAACACAACTGCCTTAAACAAAAGGTCCACACAACACCACATAGCCTTGAAGATAGGGTCACACTCCCATAAGTTGAACCCTTAGCTTGGCAAAGGAAAACAACATGGTCGAAAAGTGTAACTAATCTAGTTGTACAAGGGTGGGCCTTAGAATTTAATTGTGGAAAAATGTGATTTAGGGATGTTTATGGACGGTTTTATTGTAGATGGATAGTGACAAGGTGATGAGTGGACAATTTTAGGTGTCTACAACATCCACTGGCATCTTTGTATTTATAGGAGAAAAAAACTTGCAAGTTCTGTTAAAATCATGGAATGGAGGCTACATCTCGTCAAGTGAATGAGTTATTTATATTTCTTTGTAAAACTATCTCTATGAGTTTGAGGGAGTGTTGAAAACCCTTATTGAAATGGAAGAAATTTCTATGTATTATGTGTTGCATGTGTATCAAATTTGCAAGTGTTTGAATCCATTATTGTGTTGTATAAAAAGGGGGTTGTGCATGTGCATGGAAAATGTAAATATTTAGAAGATCTTCTTGTCATTGAAAGGAAATGAAACTATCCTATCTTTTGTATTAACATAAACTATGAATATTAAGTAGTTAAAAAAGTTGATTCATTTCTTGATTGTATGTATGTAAATTTTTTATTTTTATCATAAATGTGTGAAGAAGCAAAAAATGATATTTGAGAATAACACACACACACAGATATGTGTGTGTGTGTGTGTATGTTGAAAAGTGCAAGGCAACTGAGAGGGGGGGTGAATCAGTTGTAATCAAAACTTCAAAACCATTAACACATCAACCACTTAATCAATGTTATTGTATTTTAACCATGAAAGCATGAAATTAGAAACTTAAACACATTCCCTCTTTCATCAGGTGAGACACCAGATTTTTACGTGGAAAACTCAATAAGGGAAAAACCACGGTGAGTGTTAGCTCACAATATAATATCTAATAACAATACCAAAAATTAGAGGCTCATTACCTTAGGGCTCACTATCCAGAATGCTCACTGCAAGAGAAGAGACTAACTACCAATGGGCTGGCTCACTGCCAGAGTTGGTGAACTGAGATAGTATCATCTACACTATGCCAAGGTTCAGTTCCATTGAAGTGCAATAAATATCCTTTGCTCTGCTCTACTTTTTTGCTTCACAATTATCTTTTCATCTTTGCATCAAAATCAATAATTCACAACTTCATTACATGTTTTATACAATTCATCAACCTTGGAATTAACATCAAGGTTGGCATTACAATCATCAACCATTGGAACAATCTTCAAGGTTGGTAAACATACATACATTAGGATAGGTCTGGATCTAAACAGATTTGAGAGAGAAAAGAGTGAATGCGGACCACGCCACACCTTAGTTGGGACCTAATTGCAATCTTCCACACAACAACATGCTTCCACAATCTTCAAAGCATAATCGCAAGTAGTGAAAACAACCAGGTCAACCAAGACCGGAGTTAACTGTTGCCAATTTTCACCCACAATGCAAATTGGCAGAGCTAAAATAGTTTATGTTCATTTTAAGGTGAAAAGATTTTAACACATTCTTCTTTGCTTAGTCATTTTCATTGAAAAGAAAGAGTCCAGTTGTCATTGTGCAATGAGTTTCAATACAAGGAAATAATTCAGTTTGTTATTCAAATGCATTGCTGCATAAAAGGAGAATACATGAACTATGAAATGTTGCTTCCATTCAGTTTGCAAGATTTCATTCACTTTACAATGTTTCATTCATTTTGCAAATGAAGTATACATAGAATGATACAAGTATTGCATTCATATTCATTGGAAAGAAAGGGATAATCAAATGTCCTACACAAGCCATGGGATTAGCTGAATCAACACAACATTGGGAATATACTATGCAACTAAAGATAAAAAAAGAAATAAGCATATAAGAAAAGGCATATCCATCATTGCCTGATTAAAGTCTTTAGTTGGTCTTCATTGTTGTTGTTGCTCCTCCTCACTCCCGATCTTTGAGTGAACCTGCATCATGATAAAAGGGTTGTTAGAGCTCCATATATGAATCTTCCTATGTGCTAAATCAACATAAATATAGTACATTACCTATGATGCATTGGATCAGTTGAACAAATATCTGATGTATGCTAAAAGTGCCAAATCTAATCATTGAATGAGAATCAAATCATTAGAAAGGAGAATTGAACTTCTTTATTTTTCTAACTTGTCTGTTCATTGTACAGGTACAATCATATCATTCAGATCAACAAACATACTATTGTTTTGTCAATTAAAAGCATATCACTATTCAAAGAGAGCTTACCCCCTAAAGAATCAATAAAGGAAACCATATATATTGAAAGACCAATGATGTGCCACATTATTGATCAGATAGGTTTATCAAGAGTGCTACTATACTTATCAAGTTTCACTACATGAAAAAGAAGGTGGCAACACCTTTGATCCTTCTACACAGATAAAAGGTACCTTCACAATTCATTAGGCATGTAGAGGATAGTTTATACTTGGTATTTCTGACAATGATAGGATGTCATATCAATCAAATTTTGTTATAGTCATATTAACATAGGTCATTTCAACCAACAGATATTTCTCAAAGTTGTTATGTGTGGTGGAAAATGTGGCTCCCACAAGGGTTGAGCCCAGCACATAATACTAAGGTAGCCTTCTATTTTGTGAAGGGTTGTCAAAGTAGCTAGATTTCAAGTTTGAAGCTTTGCCAAAGTAAAGGCAGTTGTCATCCCATAGTTGGATCAACAACACTCTTATGGACATAAGTAAACTTCTTGATGGACATGATTGTCTAGGGTTGGAAGGTATTGCAAGAGACTTGTGTATGAGGAAAAATTGATTAAATCTAAACTAATAAAACCAAAAACCAATCACATGAAGCAAACCAATCTAAGTAAAAGCCATTATCATAAAATCAAAAGACAAATGAAAGCTCTTACCAAAACCTGTATTGTTCCCTTTTGGAGAAGTGTGGATTGCTTAATCAAGTTGCAAAACCATAGTTGCAACAAGCAAGTAGTGTGCTCAATGTGCTCAAAGATCAATGTTAAGAGATCGTGAAGTTGCTCAATCGACGCGTTTTGTATGCTCAAAGCTCTGTTAAGTATGCCTGAGAATACGATCGAAGAGAGAGGTAATCAAGGAGATGAGGGGGGTTTATATAGATTTCAAGGAAGATCGATCAACGGTCCAGATAATTCAGAAGAATCAACAGAGGAGAACAGTTGAGGAACATGCAACGAATAAGAAAAATACAAGTGTCACACAAAAGCTGTTTTATTTGAGTTAAACACTTTCTTTTCTAAAGATAAGACATGATTTTCATAAATTAGAAAGCTTTTTTCTAATTTAAGAGAAATTGATAAAAATAAGGTTGAGTGAATAGATAACTCAACTTTAGATTTGCTTTTTCATGATTTGAGAGAAATTAAATAATAAATTATTTAATTTTGTGTGCATGGAGAAGAAGACTTAATTTTAGAAGATTTGAAAGATATTTGTAGATAAGAAAGCAAATTAAATAAATAAATTTATTTAATTGTTGTGCATGATTTGGAAGAATAAATAAAATATTTGATTTATTTTATTTTTGGAGAATGAGAAGATTTAAATAAATTTGATTTGATTTATTTAAATTTGAAAGAATGAATTTGATTTAATTAAATAATTGGGAATTATTTAATTGTTTGGATAAGAGGGAATTTGTGATGAATTAATTAATTAACGGGATTTATTTAATTAATAGAGACTTGAAATTTGGACAGAAGATAATGATCTAATTAAATAATATAAATTATTTAATGGAGACTTGAAATTTGAAAGAGGATAATGATTTAATTAAATAATATAAATTATTTAATTAATGGAGACTTGAAATTTGAAAGATGATAATGATTTAATTAAATAATATAAATTATTTAATTAATGGAAGAATAAGGTTGATTTTGCTGAAATTAATTAAATAAAGGGGATTTATTTAATTAATGTTGAATTTTAAAGTTTTGGAAGAATTTGATGAAATTAATTAAATAATTAGATTATTTAATTAATGTTGAAATGTAGGTGATGATATAGATTAGACAAAATGCAAGTGCTGTGATGACTTGGTCATTTTAGGGTGTCTACATTTTGCCCCTCTTTGATGCAATGCAGTTTACAGCGTTGCTTCAAAGAAATCGATAGTTGAAGACATGATACAATTTTTGATGCCCCAGTGTAGCTAGTTGCCCCAGCGTAGCTGGCGTAGGGTGCCCCCTCGAGAGGAAAGATAGGGAAGCGATAGAAGAACTGTGTTGACGCTCGACTAGAAGATTTGTTGGAGATAGACGAGGTTGGATAGATGATAGATAGAAGAAAGGAGATATGAGAGAACATGAGAGAAAGATGGTTGATTGATCTTTACTTGAAAAACTATATAAGGCCATGGGTAAATGGATGGATAAATGATGAGCTTGTTGCATTGGTTTCACATTTGTTTATAAAGAGCAATCCTTATTTTTGATATAGCACGTGGAAAGTTTACCACCAAGGTATAAAAGACCAAGGTGTAGTAATATCCGAGTGCATGGACGTTGACTCTGCAAGCAAGCGGTTTGAACTTAGATCCCCTTTAGACATAATATGACCTTGTTGGAACATGTGAATGAGCCATAGTCTTGAACATAGAATAAACTTCAATACATGTAAATACAAGAAGAATTATTAATATGTAAGATGCTAGGTTGTAACACACAAGATAAATAGAATGCTAAGAAAGATGCTAAAGATCATTCCTCAAACACGGCACACAAAAAAAAAACAATGACTATGCCCCCAATCCGTACTGCATCGCAATGTACCAAGATTATAGATAAATCAAGGTAGTCTTGAATAGGTATTGGAAAAGGAACAAAAGATAAACCATAACATAAATTGACTGACTTACAAAGTAAACATACAACCAACATATTCTCTTGCCAAAGAGGTTGCTCAGGATAGATTGGATAGGAGAGATAACAGCCTTATCGTAGGAACTCTGTGTCCGTTAAAGGGGGCCATCTACCTAAAAATACAATATCTTGCTGTAGGAAATGCCACATGTCGCAGGAGACATGTGTGTTGGTCTCGACAATGGAACACTTCGTAGAAGACAAGCTTGTTGATCTAGGGCTTGGGTTAAGAGGTACTTAGCTAGTGTTGGCAATCGGTATGCAGGACAGTAGTTGACTCTGGAAGAAAGCCGCTTTGCTTCAGGTTTGTTAAGGACTTTTTGCTTTGAAAGGATGCACTAGCTTGCTGCTTGAGTTAGTCAAGTTGAGGTGAATGGATTTTGGCAAATGGGAGACTAGAAGGATGACAGTGCTAATGGATTGGGGTGGGTGGAGAATGATGGATCGTGTGTGCCTGAGTACTGGATACATCCTTCGTATTCCAGATTGCCTACATACCCTGTATCCACGGGATCAAGGTACATTATGGGGAAAGATGAAAAATGAATATGTAGTTCTGGATAGAGTGATGAGATGGGTCAAGGTGGAAGGGAGAGATCTTATGTACCTGAGTACTGGAAACTTCCTTCGTATTCTAGACTGCCTACATACCCATATCCATGGGATCAAGGTACCTTAAGATTGAGGTGAGATGATATGTAGTTCTGGTTGATGTGATGATGTAGAAAAAGCATTGGGAAGATAATAGCCTTATCGTAGGAGCAATGTGTCTGTTAAAGGGTGTTACCTATGAACAATGAGAAAGAGATTGAAGTGTGTGTTGCGAACCACGAACAAGGAACCAATCCTAGACCTAAGTTAAGGAAAGAGTTGCCCCCATTCTGGTAGAGGAAACTGTAGGGGTGACTGCCGAAGAAGACACAGAAAGACTTGACCTAGGACAAGACAGTGTTAACTATAGACATAGATCAAGACATGGGGAGATGATGATGGACATTGACAAATTTCCAAGCTATACTAGGTAGGGAGATGGAAATGCAAACAAGGTCAATGGTTTTATTATGGATGGATGGAAAAGCATGCTTTGTACACTAGACAAGGAGTGGACAGGACTCGATAGACGATGGATGCTGACTCTACACATAGTGCCTGTTTGCCAAGTTTTCACTATGGTACTTATCCAAGGCTCCTATTTACCAGGTTTTCACCAAAGGATGGACTATTTTGTGTTTTTTTTTTTTTGGAATACTCTGAGGATCAGGCATAGATCTTCTTGAGATGGACACTGTTAAGTGGCTCATCTAGGGGAATGCCATCAAGTGTAGCTAAAGTATAAGCTCCTGATCCATATGCTGCTGTCACAATAAAGGGGCCTAACCAGTTAGGTTCAAACTTGCCCTTCTTTTCTTGATTTGCTTGATTTCTCTGATTCTCCTTAAGTACAAGATCACCAACTTGAAACCATCTTTCTTTGATCTTTTTGTTGTAATTACGCTGGAGGCGGTTTTGATAGACATGGAGATGATTAAGTGCGGCAAGGTGCCTCTCATCTAGTAGTTCAAGCTCAGCTAATCTGGAGGTACGATACTCCTCTGCATTTATCAGGTCTTGCATAGAAACTCTGAGGGATGGGATCTCGACCTCTATAGGTAGGATGGCTTCAGAGCCAAAGACCAAGGCATAGGGTGTGGTACCAGTTGGTGTTCTGATACTAGTGTGGTACGAGATTGAGTTGCAAGTGCCAATCACAACCAGCTTCATTGACTATTTTCTTGAGGATCTTGAGAATGGTTTTATTGGAAGCCTCAGCTTGGCCATTACTCTACGGATAGTAGGGAGTTAAAAAGCGATGTTGGATATTGTATTGTGTGCATAAGGCACGGACATCTTGATTCTTGAATGGTCTCCCATTTTCAGTGACAATGGCTTGGGGAATACCATACCGGCAAATGAGGTAGTTTAGGATGAACTTGGCTATTTGCTTACCGGTGATATAGGTCATAGGAATGGCTTCCACCCATTTCGTGAAATACTTAGTGGCGGTAATGATAAACTTGTGGCCATTGGAGGAGGAAGGATGGATTTGTCCTACGAGGTCGAGACCCCATTGAGAAAAAGGCCATGGAGTTGTCAATGGTTGTAATTCATGAGTTGGTGCATGAATCAAATCTCCATGCTACTGGCATTGTAGACACTTCTTAGCAAACTGTGCAGCATCTTTCTCTATTGTAGGCCAGTAGTAACCTGTTCTGAGTATCTTTTTAGCAAGATTAGGACCGGTAGAATGAGCGCCACAGACACCTTTGTGTATGTCTCATAAGGTAGCTTCAGCTTCTTCCACGGTAAGACATCGTAAGAGGATACCATCGAGACTCCGACGATATAGTGTATCACCCAGAATGATGTAACGGGAGGATCGACGGATAAAGGTTTTGCGTTGGGTGGATGATAGGTCAGGGGGAAAGGTTTTGTTCTTGAGGTATTTGTAGATATTTTCATACCATGGGGAATTGGGACCAACAAGTTTGCAGATGATTTCAGTAATGGGAACATCGACAGCTGGTATCAACAATTGCTCGATCAAGAATTCACACTTCTGTGTATTTGCAGGCATGTCAATCAGTGACCCTACAGAAGCCATAGAATCCACAGCTTTATTATGCTCTCTTGGAATTTGCTCAAATGTGATGCTAGAAAAATGTGGTTTGTAGGCATCCACTAGTTGCTTGTAGGGGACCAATTTTTCATCTTTTGTTTGGTACTCATCCGTGACTTGGTGAATGACTAGCTGTGAATCTCCATAGACTTGTAATTCTATGATGTCCCATTGAACTGCTGTATTGAGACCTATAAGGAGTGCTTCATACTCAGCAATGTTGTTGGTGCAAGGGAATGCAAGCTGATATGATTTTGGAATATAGTCATTTTGAGGTGTAACAAATAAGATGCTGGCTCCTAATCCATGCTGTGTGTAAAAACCATCAAAATACAACTTCCACATTATGGAGTTAGCAAGGGTGAAGAGATTTTCATCAGGAAAGCTTGCTACCATAGGATGTGTATCTTTCATAGGTGCTTCTGCTAGTTGATCAGCGAGGGCTTGTCCTTTGATTGCTTTATGATCCGTGTACTCAATGTCAAACTCACTAAGGATCATGACCCATTTAGCTAGTTTGCTTGTGAGAGTTGCTTTTGCTAGTAGATACTTCAAGGGATCAATCTTGGCTATTAGATTTGTGTGTTGGTTCAGCATGTAATGCCACAACTTTTGAGAAGCAAACACTACTGCTAAACAAGCCCTTTCCATTGGTGAATAATTGAGCTCATATCCCACCAAGGTTCTACTGATATAATAAATTGCATGCTCTTTTCCTATTTCATCATTTTGTGCTAGAAGGGCCCCTAGGGCCGAATTTGTAGTGGAGATGTATAATATCAAAGGTTTGTCCGCAACTGGTGGAACCAATACATGAGATGTAGCTAGATACTCTTTAAGTTGATCAAATGCTGCCTGACACTTATAATCCCATCGAAATGAGACGTCCTTGCAGAGTAAGTGTTGAAATGGTTGACATTTATCTACTAGCTGTGAGATGAAACGCCTGATGGATTGCAACCTTCCCTGAAGGCTCCTTAATGCTTTAAGATTCTTTGGTGGAGGCATCTCCACTATAGCTTTTACTTTTGTTGGATATACTTCGATGCCTCTACGAGATACAATATATCCCAATAGCTTTCCTGATGTTACCCCGAAGACACACTTCTTTGGATTGAGTCTTACTTGGTATTTCTTGAGCCTGTCAAAGATCTGTCCTAGAACCTGTATGTGATCTGCCCTAGAAGATTTAGCTAGTATGTCATCCACATAGTCCTCCATGATGTGATGAAAGAGGTCATGGAATATCACTGTCATTGCTCTCTGATAGGTTGCTCCTGCATTCTTTAGACTAAAAGGCATGACACACCAACAATAGTTACCCCATGGACAAGTGAAAGTTGTTTTATGTTGATCTTCCTCTACTATCCTTATCTGATTGTAGCTAGAGAATCCGTCCATGAGGGAAAGCATCTCGTGACTTGCTGTCAAGTCCACTATAATGTTAATGTTCGGTAGTGGAAAGTCATCTTTGGGACATGCTTTGTTCAGATCTCTAAAGTCATTACACATGCGGATGCGCCCATTAGGTTTAGACACAGGTACAATGTTTGAGACCCAATCTGAATAGTCGATTGGTCATATAAACTTTGCATCTAATAGCTTTTGTATTTCCACCTTTACCAAGAGAGCTATCTGTGGGTGCATCTTTCTCAGCTTTTGCTTGACAGGTTTCACTTTTGGATCAACAGCGAGATAGTGAACAACTAGCTTGGGGTCTAGCCCTAGCATATCAGCATAGGTCCATGCAAAGTTGATGGTTTGTTGCAAGAAGAAGTTGTTGAGATTATTGTGCTCTGTTTCTGATAATGATGCTGCTAGGAATGTGGTCTTTGGATTTTGCTTTGTGCCCAGGTTTATCTCTGTAGAATCTTCCACTAGGAGAGCTGATTTCTCTTGATACTTAGATGGTAGGGGAAGGTCAAATCCTCCATCCTCAAGTGCCACAGTTGGGTTTTCACCTTTGGATACGTCCTTTGTTTTTACTATTTTGTGATCAGGAGGTGCCACAGTGTGGTTTTCACCTAGAGATCTTTCTTTATTTTCACTTTTGCGACTGGAGGATTTGGCATTCTCACCAAAATAAGCTATTGGCTCTAGTTCCATTACAAAACCTACTTTACGATCGCTAAGAGGGATACCTTCTCGAAGTCCCATGAACTCAGCTAAAGCTTCGTCATTCTGAAATATATCTATCATGGGGGACCCTTATTGGTCCCAATCAATAAGTTCAGGGTAGACAAGTGTGACATTCTGGGTGCCGGTAGTGGAGGTTAAGGATACAGAGGAGAGCATAAAAATGGAGGATTCTGTGAATAGGTTGGTCATATGGAGGGAAGAGTCATCAATGATATCCTCATTAGACTTCGAATCGGTGGGAAAAGCATCAACTACCTCGTCGAGAATATACTTGATGTCCAAGGCGTGCGGTACCTTCTTACCAAATCCTAATCCCTTCTTGTCTAGCCTCTTTGTTACAACAATGGGTTCCATAGTTCCTTGATTCTGTTTCCCAAGGCCACCTTTGCCTTTATAGCCCATGTTTTTTACTATCCTTAAGCCATTGCCATATTGCTTGATTGGTATTGTGATTGGTTCTTTCTCCTTATAGAGCCAAGAAGAAATGTCTTCAATAGTTTCCTCTTCCAATAACCGTCCATGTTGGAATTGGGTTAGGAATGTTGGGGGAGGAACAACTACTTTTTTAGTTACTTTGGCAATGGGTGGTTGGCCGTAAGATTTTGGAGATAAAGGCATCCACCCTACACAACAAGATTTTGAGATATCGTAAGTGCCAAAGCCTATATCTCAAATACGAGCTGTGATCGCAGGTAGAGGATTTGGGTTACTTGTAGAGGCTTGCGTCAGAGTTTTAGGATCAACATATAGTGGGGATTCAAGGGCTTTTTCATTGTTAGGCACCTGGTTGATATTCTTATAACTTCCTTGCAAGACATGGCAAAATTTGAAAGGATTGGGGTCTCCTGGGATAGTTATCTCCGTACCATTATGTGGGAACTTTAGAGATTGATGGTATCTGGAGGGAACAGCCTTCACTGCATGGATCCATGGGCGGCCTAGGATAATGTTGTAAGGCAGCTCAATATCAAGGACTTGACACTTGGTTTCAAGCATGACAGGGCCGAGTTGTATAGGTAAGTGGATAACACCTTCTGAGCGGCATTCAGTATCATCATACCCCTTGATTGTAATACTATGATCAAAGTTGACATGATCCTTAGAGTATCCCAATTGCTTAAGTAACTTTAAAGAACATATGTTGAGACCAGCATCACCATCTATGAGGATGCGTTTGATTTTGCGCTTATGTATGAGAACCTCAATATGAAGGGCATCATTGTGGCAAGGATCATGGGATGGGAGATCTTTCTTAGAGAAGACCACATTGTAGGGTGAACCAATGTTACCTACTATAGCTTGGAAATCCGCAACCGCTATGTTGTTAGGAACCGAAGACTCTTGGAGGGCTTTTTCTAGCACTACTCTATGTGCAGGTGATGACCGTAGAAGGTCCAAGATAGAGATTTGTGCGGGCATTTTCCCTAGATGTTTGACAAGATTATAATCAGATTGAGCCGGAAGACTGGGTGTAGGACCATGAATGGTGACACGACCACGACGAGTTGTAACAGCGCAATCTGTAGATTTGCCTTTGATTGTGAGGGTAGACACTCGACTCTCTTCAAAACGACCAACAATGGAATCAAAGGAAGTGGAAGCATGATTGATACCTTTACCTCTATCCTGAGGAGGAGGTGGACCATGATGAGGGAATGGTTACATGTACATATCGAGATCTTTGTTTGTGTTTTGAGCCGCTTGTTCATTCTCAAAAGTGATTAGGTTGCCGTTGATGAGATTTTGGATTAGGTGCTTGAGTTTCATACACGACGCAGTTCTATGTCCTTTGCTCTGATGGAATTCACAGTATTCATTTTCTGTATACCGCGCAGTTTTGTAAACTAGTTCACCATATGGGGGTGCATTTGGTAAGGTGATGAATCCTTTTTGTAAAACCTCTTGTAGGACCAACTCCATAGGCACTCCCAAGGGAGTAAATTAACGTCATGGAGGGTGATCTTCTTGAGGTCGCTCCTGTTGTCATTGTTGTTGATTTTGATACGGTTGGTGCTATTGTTGCTGTTGTTGAGATGGAGCTTGATTTGGTTTGGAGAGCTGCAATGGTGTTTGCAAAGTTTGGACATGCTTAGAATCAACCACACCGTCGTTAACCACATTTTTGTTTTTGTTCCAGTATTTGGGTTTATCATTCGTCTGTTGATGAGGAGCGTTGTCTTTCGTTTCTTTAAAGATTTTGACCACACCCTTAGCAATGAGGGCCTTTTCAATGTTGATTCCTTTGTATGTGATTTCGTCAAAGGTTGTAGCACTAAGAATTTGCAAGTGGAAACCTAACTCTTGGTTGAGGTTTTGCACAAATATACTAACAAGCTATTTCTCAGGAATCTTGAAAGGAAATTTGCTAGCCATTTGTCTCCACCGTTGAAGGAAAGAAATGAAAGTTTCCCCATTTTTCTATTTGTTGTTGCATAGATCAGTCATGGAAATCTCATGCTCTGCATTGTAAGAAAAGTGGGTGGCAAACTTCTCTGCTAGCTCATTGAAAGACCTGATACCCGTGGGTAAGTGTGAGAACCATTCTATAGCTTGACCTCCAAGACTGCGAGGAAAGAGACGCATAAGATATGTGTCGTTATGTGAGACCTCGAAGCAAGCAAGATAGAATTCCCTAAGATGGTCTTTTGGGTCACCTTTTCCTTTGTATTTATTGAACTTGGGAATAGTGAAATTTTGAGGAAAAGGGATCATTGGTAATGACTGATCAAAAGGGTAAGGACACACTTCCTCTAAAGAGAAGGTCTTCTTGGTGTGGCCAAACATAAGATCAGATAGCTATTGTTGAACTTCTGTGATTTTTAGCTCCATAGTTGTGGGAGGGGTTGGTAACATCTCCTGTTGTCCAAAAAGTGGTTGGTGTTGCCCATATGGAAGATTATAATGTAAGCCATGCACACTGGTGTTATAAGGGTCGTAAGATTGATTGGGATCATACGGGTTGTACGTTGGGTTTAGATTGGGTTGGAATTGGAGGTTTTGATTTGGCAGAGGTGGAGGTGGCGCTAGGTAAGAATGTTGGCTTTGTGATGGTTGAAGAAAAGTATTGGGGGGAGGAAAGCTAAAGTACGTTTGATTAGGTTGTGATGGCGGCCCATAGCTTTGGGAAACTTGATGTTGGGAATGTTGAGAGTGGCTAGGCAATGTGTGAAAGAAGTTGAGCGAGGATGAACATTGTGGAGGAGGGGCATAGGTAGAAGTGATTTGCGACAGTTAGGGTTGATTAAGGATGAGAGTAGAAGAATGTTGTGGTTGGGGTTGATTGAGGATGGGAGTAGAAGAATGTTGTGGTTGGGGTTGCACGACTCTAATTGGTTGAGAGACATGAAGGTTTGATGATATAGGAGGTGGTATTTGTTGAGACCCTTGTTGCATGGCTACATAATTGTTCCTCAGATTGTAATTAGGTGGGAAACCTATTCGTGATGGGGTAAGCAAGATTCCACTTGTGATTAGTGTGGACAATTTAGGAGGTGGTTGCGTATTCGATCGAGCTAAGGAGGCTTGCTTAGCTAACTCTGCTTGACGTTGGAGAGTTTCTTGTTGGTTGTTATAGATCTCCATAGGAGTCAAAAGCGGTGATACGGCCCTCTCTCTTTTTGAGTTTTGATAGAGAGGATTTCTATACTGCGAGCTTTGTTCAGGTAAAGGTGTGGTCACCGTTGACATTGCTTGCACCGCTTGTAAGGTGTCTTGGGTGTTGTTTTCCTTGAGAGTGGATAAATCAAAATATTAAGGTAACTTGGTGCCTTGCTCTGCAAGAAAGCGAAAGAAATGATCTTGATTCTCACTAAGGATTTTGTCAAAGGCAGCCACGATTCTAGGCTCTTCTATGAATTTATCAAGATCTTGCTCATCTGCTTGAGAAGATTGACCTATTTCAAAGTGTCGCTCTTCTTGAGATGGGGCTAGATCTACAGTATAACCTTGTGGGACAAAATTCGGAGGCAAGCCGGTGGTGTATTGGGGTGTACTTACCAAAGGGACCCTACCCTCTTGAGGATTGCTTGGTTGGTCAATGTGCGGCATGTTCAGAGAGCTGATTGGTTTTGCCGCGGGTGTACTAGGAGTAACCTTGGAAGTAATGTTGAGACGACCTGATTGTGGTGTGCGAGGAGGTGATTTGTGCTTCCTAGGGCCAACTTGCTTGGACTTCATAGTTTGCTAGAGCCTAGTGGTTACCATGGGATACACTAGGACAAAAGGCAATGCTGGGATTCTGTGAGGTGCTTTGAGAAACAGACAAACTCTGATGCACAAAGTACTGGACCAAAAGTGCTATACTGTTTGACCAGAGGTGCAGGACTGTGTGACCAAAAGTGAGCTACTGTGATACCAAAGGTGACAGACTGAGCTACCAGAAGTGAGTTACTGCTATGCCAAAGGCGAGCTACAGTGACCAAAAGTGAGCTACTATTATACCAAGGGCGCTGAAGTAGAGTTTTGCCAGAGGTGAGTTACTGCTATGCCAAAGGCGATCTACTGTACTACCAAAGGTGAGCTGCTATAATACGAGAGGCGCTGAAGTAGTGTCTGATGTTTCTAAAAGGCAAAATTTTGATAGATTATTTCTGTTTCTGATTGGATTTGTTTGGCAAGAAAAAACACAGCAAACAATGTTGGCACAAATAAGGGACTAACACAATAGATAGTGTATGTTTGAGGCTCCAAACAAGCCCAATGTTTCCACAAATATAAGACAATTGCAATCAATAACAAGCACTTTTTATCCCTAGAGACAAGGTTTCATTGTAGTAGATCAGCTCATAGCTTAATACTCCGTCAATAAAAATATCATTCCATAAAGGTGTTGGATATTTAGTATCTTTGCGAGAGACGATAGGTAGGGATATCTCACCCTCCCCTTGGAAAGCTCAAGTAGGTAACAAGAGCTTTTTGGCCAAGGGAATACTATCTCTTCTCAAGGGAGCCAATGGTGAGTATCTTAAGGGCTTAAATTGATTCCCCTTGCACTGATGATTACCGCAATGTTTGGAGGTAGGTTAGGTAGTCTCTATCTAAATGGTTCTTAGTAACTTTGAGGGACCAACGCCTTACGAGCAATGCGACAAGCTACTAAAAGATTTAACCAATCCTACTAAGAGTATCAAACACTTCGCTCAATGTGAAAATCGTTTCCACAAAGAGCTAGTACACCTCTTTTCAGTTTGGCACCATAAGGTAAGGCTGACGTCAGTTAGGACTTGGCTTTCACCTTATCCCTCTTATATAACAGTTCAAAGGAAAACTCTGCTTAGGGTCATCCCTTTTGGACGAAGCACAATCCAAAAGCAAGCCCTTCTAAAGGAAGTACAGAAATGTAAGAGCAAGCACGTCAAACAAAGGTTCAATTGTCCCGTTATAAGAAAAATAAGGTGCAACTAAATTAGGCACACACACGTTTGTAGTTGTCAATTGTCCCTTATGAAAATTGAAGTGTTTGGCATTCATGTCCATTGTCCCTTAGAAAATTGAGGTGTTTTCACATACATGTCCATTGTCCCTTAAGAAAAGCAGTATGTTCCTAAGACTTAAATTGCCGAAATGATTTGTTCAATTATCCTTTAAGAAGGCAATGTGTTTCTAAGACTTAGTGAGATAAATCAAGATTTCTTTAACGTTCGTCCTACATGAACATGTTAAAAACACCAATTTGCTCTGTGTGAGTAATAAGAAGCTGTAACAAGTCGGTTAGTTCTAAAAAAACTCACAAGTTAGCAAAAACAAATCAATTTAACCAAAAGCGAGTTACTGTTATACCGAAAGCGCTGCACTGTATTTCCAAAAGCAATGTGATGCAGACCAGAAGCGTCGTACTATGTTACCAGAAGTGATGCACTGTGCTACCAGAAGTGTGGTACTGTTCTACCAAAAGCGAGCTACTTTGACCAAAAGTGAGCTACTTTGCTACCAACAGCGAGCTACTGTACTACCAAACGCACAGTGTAATAACAGGCCTGCAAAAAATAATATTTCATCAAAAAAGCTAGATCAAAGGCTGATTGAATGATTAAGTGATGATCCAGGATGTTGATAAGTGATAAGATGCTGCACCAAGTGATATTAGTTCCAAAGAAAATAACAAGATGTCCGAAATCAACTTAAAACCCTAACAATAAGTTAGAAACCCTAGAAAACCAAAGTGAAATCTATAAAATTGGTAACAAAATGATGAGATACAAGAGATTAAATATCACCAATGGATTACTTATGATTTTCTATGCAATTTTAAAAAAAAGCATTGAATTTTGTTAAGTTTTGAGAAAGTTATGGGGTTTTGAAGTTTGCAAGCCTGTTATCTCAACCAAAAGCGCTTTACTGTCATACCAATAGCGCTTTACTATCACCAAAAGCGCTTTACTGTCATACCAATAGCGCTTTACTATTACCAATAGCACTTTACTATTTTACCAATAGCACTTTACTATTTTTCTCAAGTGCGCTTCACTGTATTACCAAAAGCGTGATTTTGTGCTACCAAAGGCGCTGTGGGATGGCCCAAAAGCGTTGTACTGCTCTACCAAAGGCGCTTTTCTGTGTCAAGATGTGCTATTCCGTACTGTACTTAAAAAAAATCAATTTCTCAAAGAAAAAGAGGGATTAGTGGGTCCCACCAGGCATGCCAGAATGTGTATGAGGAAAAATCGATTAAATCTAAACTAATAAAACCAAAATCCAATCACATAAAGCGAACCAATCTAAGTAAAAGCCATTATCATAAAATCAAAAGACAAATGAAAGCTCTTACCAAAATCTGTATTGTTCCCTTTTGGAGAAGTGTGGATTGCTCAATCAAGTTGCGAAACCATGGTTGCAACAAGCAAGTAGTGTGCTCAATGTGCTTAAAGATCAATGTTAAGAGATTGTGAAGTTGCTCAATCGACGCGTTTTGTATGCTCAAAGCTCTGTTAAGTATGCCTGAGAATACGATCGAAGAGAGAGGTAATCAAGGAGATGAGGGGGGTTTATATAGATTTCAAGGAAGATCGATCAACGGTCTAGATAATTCAGAAGAATCAACGGAGGAGAACAGTTGAGGAACGTGCAACGAATAAGAAAAATACAAGTGTCACACAAAAGCTGTTTTATTTGAGTTAAACACTTTTTTTTCTAAAGATAAGACATGCTTTTCATAAATTAGAAAGCTTTTTTCTAATTTAAGAGAAATTGATAAAAACAAGGTTGAGTGAATAGATAACTCAACTTTAGATTTGCTTTTGCATGATTTGAGAGAAATTAAATAATAAATTATTTAATTGTGTGCATGGAAAAGAAGACTTAATTTTAGAAGATTTGAAAGATATTTGTAGATAATAAAGCAAATTAAATAAATAAATTTATTTAATTGTTGTGCATGATTTGGAAGAATAAATAAAATATTTGATTTATTTTATTTTTGGAGAATGAGAGGATTTAAATAAATTTGATTTGATTTATTTAAATTTGAAAGAATGAATTTGATTTAATTAAATAAATTTATTTAATTGTTGTGCATGATTTGGAAGAATAAATAAAATATTTGATTTATTTTATTTTTGGAGAATGAGAGGATTTAAATATATTTGATCTGATTTATTTAAATTTGAAAGAATGAATTTGATTTAATTAAATAATTGAGAATTATTTAATTGTTTGGATAAGAGGGAATTTGTGATGAATTAATTAATTAATGGGATTTATTTAATTAATGGAGACTTGAAATTTGGACAGAAGATAATGATCTAATTAAATAATATAAATTATTTAATGGAGACTTGAAATTTGAAAGAGGATAATGATTTAATTAAATAATATAAATTATTTAATTAATGGAAGAATAAGGTTGATTTTGCTAAATTAATTAAATAAAGGGGATTTATTTAATTAATGTTGAATTTTAAAGTTTTGGAAGAATTTGATGAAATTAATTAAATAATTAGATTATTTAATTAATGTTGAAATGCAAGTGATGCTATAGATTAGATGAAATGCAAGTGCTGTGATGACTTGGTCATTTTAGGGTGTCTACAAGACTAAGAACATGCCAAGGTACCAAGAGCAATGGAATCTGTATGCATAGGTTTGACAACCTACAGAAGGGTTTTGACTATCATGAATGAAGTCATGAATAGCAGGCAAGTGATCTATATCATAAAATAGCAATGATTGGAAGTCAGTGAAGATTGAATGAGAAAGCCAAGTGCAAAGGATTACTAATAGGGAGGGAGGTCTATAAGAGTTTGGTAAATCATGTACCTTCCTTTAAAGACACACACACACACACACACATAGTATTGCTACAATAGTAAAAAGAGCATGAGGACAACCAACAAAAAACAATGAAAGTAGAGATTCATCAAGCATATTGATAGCAGTAAGAGATAAAATCAGGACAGTCAAATGACTAAAAACAATCTATAATGTAGCCTTGTCAAACAACCATTACAAGAAATCCTCATAGAAGAGCATTCAAGAGCCAATTTGGGCAAAGAATAGGACAAATATTTACCCCTTTTTGTTGTGAACAAAATGAAAAGGTTGTTGGATATGCACAAAATGGCTATATTGACAAGGCTCTAGACTTGTTTTGGTAGATGCCTGAGCAAAATGACGTATCCTGGAGGACAATTATTGCTGGTTCTGCTCAAAATGAATATGCATGAGTAGATCTAACAGCTCTTGAACAATGAATGCAAATCCATCAAGAAAATATGTGCATAAGCAAAAGGAATAGTGGAATTGCTATGAGATGCATGACCATCATGAAATTTATGACACAATTCATAGTCTTCATGGTGCAACTACAGGCTATTCTACCATTTAGAGCAAAGATCTTATAGACCTATGAAAATAAATCAACTGAAGAACATAAATTCATTCAGAAATTGGCATTTTTCTTCACCTAGTTTAATAGGGCACACATCTATATGCTTGAAGGCATTCTTTTAAAAATTAAGCTGCCCTCCTCTTGGGTTTAAAAAAAAATTGAATGTTATTTCTTATGTGGACGATACTGAAGTTTTCAAGCTCATATAGGGGAGATAGCTATATAGTCAACCTATTTCCAAGATGATCCAAAGGTCCAGCAAATGGTGTGCAAACAACAAAGCATGACCTTCACATCTACTCTAGAGGTTCTAATGCAAGAAATAGCATATCAGAGAAGAAATATATCATTGTCATGATTCAAAATACAGAGCATTCTTCCATAGTTTGAATCAATAAAAGATCAAGTACTGGGGGTTTCATCATGTGTAAATGAGGATGGTCAGGAAGATTTCTTACTGGTGAGAGTAAAAGAGAACACACAGACTTTATAATAAGGAAACTAAGTAGAGTGACATGAAAAGCTTCTGATGCCTATTATAATAGGCACCTAAATGATGAGGTTTCCACTCATAGTAGTGAATACCCTCCTAATTCCAGTCTCTGTCTCAGTAAGGAAAAAGAGAGTTCATGGTATGATGAGTATGGAGCAATGAAGTCAAAAGCTCAAACAATATAGAGTTCTTTACCACTATTTTAGAAGAAAAGGGAGTAGCATTTTGTTCATGGGAGTAACTTACCAGATTGGCAGTAGCAGAATTGCCTAGAAAGATCAAACAAAACCCTAGTCTCTCCATTGGTGGCACCCAAACAATCCTGGAGCAATAAAATGATAGGTCAAAATGAGAATAGTTGTGAAAGGTTGCAGTATCTTTTTGTCCTTAGGGTTTTCACATAATGCCCTAAGTGTTGGCTGACCCTTTTATGGGTTCATTTCCACTTTATTTTCATAAAGTTGCCTTTATATTAATATCTTCACCGTGTTCAAGTTTTTTTTTACCCAAAACTGGGTGTGTGATTAAAAATATGAGATCCATGGGAATTATAAGGAGTTCAAACCTGCCCTTTTGATTTTTTGCATGAAATTGATGTAAAAATAACCATGTGAATAAATATTAAAAGTAACCACCTATAAATTACTTTAATATTTATCATGCAAATCTTAATAAACTATCACATGAGAAATATTAAAGCAAGTCATAATTGATTTGTTTTAATATTTTTTCAAATAGTTATCTTTGCTCCGAAATCATGCAAATAATGAAGGGGAGGTCAAACTGAGGTCTTCTGGATGATTTTAGAATGATTTTCCTTTATTTGTGGGGTAACTGGGGTGAATCTGGGGTCCACTTTAGTCATGCAATTTGTGAGGGGCACTTTGGAGCTATTTTAGCTCAATTTCCTACAGTTATGACCCTATTTTTCAGGCATTTTTATGCTTGCTCGTGGATCAGTCTTGGAGGAGATATTTTTGAGTTGAATTGACTTTAGTTAACCCAATCTGACTCATTGGAGTTATCTTTGGTATATGGGAGATAAATCTTAGTCTTTTTCTCAGTTCTTGCCTTCTTTTCTCTCTTACACATTTCAGAGAGGCACAGGAGTGTTTGCAACTCATTTTTTAGATCTATACAGTACAGCAGATTACAGGTTCATATTTTTTTGTCTTATGTAGTGCTTTTCCTTCTATTTTTCATTTAGAATACACCAAATTTGCCTTCTCAGAAATATGCAAGTGCCTTTATGAATGATTTTGATGAAATTATTATGTTTTAACCATTAAACCCTTTAAGTTTGTCTCATTTATTATTGTGCATCCATCACAGGTCTCAAGTTGTGCTTGTTTCATTTTTGTCTTAAAACTGTGAAAATTTATTTTCCTCTTGAAAGAACAAACTGGTTGGCCTTCTTTAGAAACATTTTTTTGATTAAGCCATTATTTTTGAATTGTGTAACCAGTGTCTCTGAGAATAGATGTGAATTATTTTGCAAGATTTATCATCATATAGGTGCATCACCACATTTTCAGTTTTAGTTTATTGTTTCACTACATTTCCTCCTATCCTTTTTCCTACAAAGTCAGTTTTTCATTAGAAAATCATAAGGGAACCAATCCATAATCTAGAGGTCTACCTTCACCATAGGGCACCCACAACTTGAAGGTATTCCCATGTTACACAGGATTGCTGAGCCTCATAGCTTTGCATCATGGGTGCAATCCTAGTTGATAACATTAACACTAAGACTTTTAGGAACACGCTTCAGCCATGATCCAAATTACACTTTGCAGACCAATCAAAAATCATGAACATAATTTAGAGACATCCACAAACAAGTTACAATCACCAAGAACATCTGCACAACCTCTAAACACTTTATCCATGAGATACTTCAAATTAGAGCACTTGAACATTACTATCGGCCACTGTCAAAAAGGAAAGATCGCTTGCGGAGCACCAAATCATGAACCATTTTGAATGAAGGCACATAACATAATTACAAACTTAATTCTAGAACCACATACTGTAAAACTTAAATGTGAAGAAATGCGGAGCATAATACATTCTCCTTGTCACCATTAAATACATAGAAAAATAGTTTTTACTTTGGTGAATAGAACTCACTCAAATCTTCACACTAGAGGCTCAAACTTGAAACATAGAAACTACAAACATCCCTTATCATGACTTCCAAACCACAGATAAAGATATTCAATATATAGGATATGCGGTGCAAAATATTGCACTGTTCTTCTGCAAGCTAAGATACTCTACAACACATTGTTTCCACTAGGAGAGCAAATTTTCTCAAAAGGACTTGGAAATTCAATATCAGGAACACTTTATCATTATCTTCAACACTTATATAAATCAATACAAAGAAACTATCTCAGCACAAGAAAGAATCAAAACAAGAGCACGGTTGACACAAATGATAACATAGATATGTTGACATCAATGACAACACCGGTAAGCACATACTTGCAACAATCTCCCCCTTTGTCATTGATGGCAACATTGATGTGAAAAACTATAATAGCCATCAAGACAAGATTCTGCATTGATTACTTTTTCCCCCTTTCTCTTTACACATTTGAACTCTTTCTCCCTCTGATTTTTTCACATGATTTCTCTCCCCCTTTGACATCAATGGCAAAAGGCATCACTTCTCTTCCTCTGCACATACTTGCACACTACTTCTATTTAATAGAAACTCATATCAACAACATCTACCTACTCCCCTTGAGAGGTAGCCTTCAAAACATCAATCTAGATCAAAAGATGAAACTTCGAACACCAGTGGACAGATGCATTCCTTATGCATCTTAGTTTAGAGCAAGAGGGGTAATAACCCCTAACTTTTCCCTGAGATAGTCAAAGTATCCATAGGCAGAGGCTTTGTAAAAATATCTACAATCTGATGCTTAGTAGATACATATTCCATCTTTACTTTATTCTCTGTTACCCTTTCTCTTAGAAAGTGACGCCTTATCAATATATGCTTTGTTTTTTAGTGCATCACTGGATTCTTTGAAATTTTTATAGCATGTGTGTTGTCACAAAAGATTGAAATTGGTTCTTCATACACAAATCTTATGTTCTTCAATGTTTGCTTCATCCAAAGCACTTGAGTGCAACAACATGTTGTAGCAATATATTTTGCTTCTACAGTAGACAAATAAACTTATTGTTGCTTCTTTCTCAACCATGAAACCAATCTGTTACCCAAGAGGAAAGCACCTCCGCTTGTACTTTTTCTGTCATCAGCATCTCCATCCCAATCTACATCTATATAAGCACTAAGAGTGAAATCAATATCTTTGGGATACCACAATCCATACTTCTAAAGTGCCTTTTAAATACATCATGATCCTCTTGACGGCCATCACATGTGACTCTTTGGGATCTTCTTGAAATCTTTCCACAAGATAGACTGCATGCATTGTGTCAGGTTTAGTATGGGTTAGATAAAGTAGTCCTCCACTCATAGACATATACTTTTTCTTATCAGTCTTAGGTGATTCATCATTCTTGCTCAGCTTGCATTTAGTTACCATAAGAGTACATACTAGCTTAGAATCCTCCATTCCAAACTTCTTCAACAACTCTTTCACATACTTGGACTGAGAAATGAAAATTCCTTTTTTTGATTGAGTAATTTACAGTCCTAAAAAGAAATTTATTTTGCCAAACACAAACATCTCAAACTCCTTTTACATTTCCTCTGTAAATTTCTTACACATACCTTCATTCCCTCCAAAGATAATATCATCAACAAAGACCACAACAATTAGAATTTGATCATCATTAATTTTGAAGTAGATATTTGTAGTACCTCCCTGGTTCTAGCCTTATTGAGGTGGCACCAAGGTATGCAATTCAAGTTTTATGTGATGTTGAGATACTGACATTTTATTTATGTTGATGTCTCTGATGATGGTTGTATTCTGATTAGTCGATGTTGCACGACTAGAGCTATTCTAATGTAATTATGGTGGACTAACTGATGTGTTATGTTGGATTTCATATTGTGATTGGGTGTGCATGTGGAGAGGATGACACCGTGACATTGGCACACTATGCGAATGATAACGGATGTTGGAATCCTCTGATGTGGACTATTCTTGCTTCGACTATTATATGATATGTATATGCAAATGTTATAATGTATTTTGAGTGGTGTAGGTACTAGGCACCAACTCCACCTAGCTCCATAGGTCTGAGTGTGCCTAATGCCCCAATGGTGGTGAGTTGAAGATGACACTAGACATACACCTTATCTTTGTCACCATCTTTATTCAGGGATGAGTCTTCGATGTCGTATCTTACCTCGGACACTATCCGATTGTTCTATCCTCCTATGAGTTAGATCCATATGATTTTGGTGTTGAGTTAGTCTTTGTGGATGCCTTCGTGTGTTTTGTTTATTTATAATTTTAGTTGTGCCATAGTGTTAGTGTTTGGTCTTGGTGGATAGTGACCATATGGGGTTCTATTGGTCATGATGTTGGTCATAAACAAACATAGAATAAAAGTTACACATCAACCATTACTCATCTTGAAAGATACGATGAATTCAAAGAATTCATGATCCCAACTCTCCGTGGATTAGTTCTTAATCAACTAAAGTTACCCAGTAGTTGATGTGTGTTGTTGTTTTCCATTCAGGGGCCTTATGTTAATTCATCAGCAGGATTCAGTCTCTGTAAAGATGCTATACAGAAGGTCATTTGTATAAGATATTTCCACAAATAGTATGTCTATACTCAAATCTTTGCATGATATTTATCAATTGTACATGCTTTAACTTCAAATATGCTATAAATCTTCAATTATCTATGAGTTATCTGCATATTTCATGTAGTTTTCTTCTGATTATCTATTATTTGCAATTGTGATGGTGAATTGTTCTGAAATTAAAAGAAATGTAAACAAATACTTCAAATTATGATGAATCTTCAGCTATTGAGCCACATACATACTTGATATAGTCATGAAAAAGAAGAAATCAAACCATATGTTCACCAGGATGTTCCACAACTAGATACAGTTGATGCTAACTTTAAAGGATGAAGAATGAAGACAATATATGCAGACTAATGAGCACTCCAAGGGACGCAGCAAATCAAAGCATATATCAAGAATTCAAACACAGATTACTCAGAATTTACGATGATTTTTAATTGAAATAGTCTTCTCTTTCATTAAGTATGCAAAAACATGTACATATACAATAACTTTGAAATGAGCCCTGATACTTCAGCAAACAAATTTCAATTAAGCTTCAAATGGTCAAAACAAAGCATCCCTGTACCTTTTATAGAACAAGGTGAGGGAGCAGTTACACATGATCTATGATCAAGATTTATCTATTAAGATCTACGGTGGATATTCATCTTTGACTTAGTTAACATTTCACGTGGCAAAGGTTGCCAGCTGGCAACCATCTGAATTACTTATTTTCTCTAAATGTCGGATGCCTATGCCTTCTTTGGTATCACATCTTCATCTACTCTTCATTCTTCAGGTTCTTCATCCTCATCATCAGGAGCATCAGGATCATCACTTCCTGTATCTTCATCATCCTGATGAACGTTGCTTTGCATATGGGCCTGCATGATTATCCTAACATTTTCATATACTCCCACCACTCGTTCAACTTCTCCACCATCCTAAGTTTTTGCCTTGGCAATGGCGTGCTTGTGGGCCTGATATTTATCTTGAAGAGCCTCTAATTTGCTCCTCCTGCTGCTTGATGTTTCATTGTAATTCTCCACCCTAAGCTTGATCCTCATGATCTTGTCCATGGCTTCTTCTGTCAGGTGGTTAAGAGGGTCATCATCTATCAGCTGGAAGTTATTATACAGAGCCTTTATAGCAAAATCTATGTCTTGATTCTCAATCTTTCCTTCTACTTTCCCCTCTAGGGCCTCCAAGATCTCTGCTTCAAATGACATCATGTCATGCAGCTTCATGCTGATGTCTCTTAATTTGCTATTGCATCTCTTTAATACCTCACATTCAAATTTGATATCTTTATACCAGATATCTATCAGCATGGTGATATTATTATCCAGCACCTATTTGTTTATTAGTGTTAATAACTGAGAGGGGGGGTGAATTAGTTATCTTAATTATTTCAGCTTTCTGAACTTTCTTAATAATTAGTGCAGCATCAATTCAAACAAGCAAACATAACCATGAAATAGAAATACACATGACACAATATTTTTGACGTGGAAACCCTGTTAAGGGAGAAAACCATGGGGTGATTAACCCAAGATTGTATTCTCTATTAGAAGAATGGAAGTACAAAATGGCACTTGCCAATTAGGGCTCACTGCCCGAGCACACTGCTCACAAGAGGCACACTGCCTACAAGAGACACACTGTCTACAATTTATAAAGAGTGTAATATAGTACTTGAACTGATAAGGAGCATCAACATATGCTGGAGTTCAGTTCTGGTTAGGCTCTATATACTGATCTGCTACACTTCATCTTTCCTCTTCTTTTATGCTGCTCTTCTTTCACATACTGGATCTTCCTTTCTGCTTTTATTCGATTCTACTTCTTTTCTTCGCACATCACTTACAACCACAACACTTCTCATAACTAAATCTATCTTGTATATATATCCGCACAAGTGATTTCATCACCTTTCTAGTCGACACCTAGAATAGTCAATATTTTACCTAAACTCTGATCTGTCGGCTGGATCCTTGCTTACCAAGTAATGCAGATCAAGGATATACTTGTGGAAATCATCAATCATGTCGACCAAACATAATTTATGCCTTCATAACCTTTACCAACATCAGTAACACATCCGGAATAATGTCTAATGTTCTGCCAGTCAGTTCTTCCTCTATTCACACTGTCACTTGGGAACTTGACACTCAAGCATTCATATCTCTTTATCCTTTCCACACTGGAGGCTCAAACCTTGGAATCTATCAGTCAAGATACTCCTCTTGACTTCCCCAAATCCATACTTCACTAAAGTACTTCTACTGAGAGATCCAGACCTGTCTGTCGGACCTTACTGACTACTCTGTTCTTGCTTACCGGACCTCAACACTTCTTCAATCTGACTTTCAGTGGGGACTTATCATGCATTGCAGATGTGTGGGATAACCTTTGTTGCCATCAATGACAACATTCATGAATCCATATAGTGTCTCTTGCCAACAATCTCCCCCTTTGGCATTGATGGCAACACTTAGTGAAAAATGACTAAGTGTTTACACTATGCTCCCCCTTGGCTGATGCTCTATTTTTATATACATTTTCTGGAGCTCCCCCTTAGTTGGATTGCTCATTTTTCATTGCTCTTCACTCCCCCTTTGACATCAATGGCAAAGGGTAGGGCCTGCATACCAAAATTTTCAAAATTTTGTCTGCATAAGTTAATACATAAGGAATACTTACATATACTGAAGTATGTCTGCAAAAGTTGTTTTCAATTGAATGAATTCTGTAGCCCAACTTTGCTTTATTCTATCCAAAATTGATATATGACCGCTCAACAGGAATGCAAATGCATCTACCCTTTTTAGATCTGTTGGATCATTGGTCTGGGCTATGATTTGAGCTTCACCTATGGCCTCATGCATGGCCTCTAACTTAGGGATAATGATCCTTCTAAGTTCACCCATCTGGCTAATTATGTTCTTCCTTTCTTTCTCAAAATTCTTTATTGCATTTGTGATTGCAATAGTTTGACACTCTTGATTTACTATGGAGGATGAGAGAGGATCAAAACTTTGAGATAGACTTAATAGTTTATCCTCTTGTTCTTTTACTTTCCTCAATATCTTTGGTCACTGTGGGCCAAGATAAGCAAAATTTGTACACATTTCTGCCATCTTTAAGAGCATTTTCCAAGCTCTTTATCCCAATATCCATAACTCTCCTGTCATTTGTTATCAGACCCTGTACTTCAGAGAATCTCTTATCCAAAAACTCCTTCCGGACCTTTTCTTCAGCTGACTTCTCTAGAGAATCAAAATGTGTGCTAACACTGTTGACTGGAGTTTTGAGATTACCAGATGTGGAGGCTGTGGGATCTTTCTGAAACGATGGCATAATCTTTTCAAGCATTCCGGAAGCAGCTTCTATGAACTCACAGTCTTCCATGTGAGACTTTAGGAGTTTTTCTTTAACCTTTGCATTAGCAAATGAAGCTATCTTCAATGTCTGTACTAGAGAAAGAGAATCAAAATTAAATGGTCCTTGTAGAAGCTCCGGTTCATCAATCTCCATTGTTTCTTTGTTCAGGAATTCTTGGATAGTTTTTGCAGTGTCTCTTGTCAGAGACAGATTTTTCTTTTCTTCTGCATTCTTAGAGCTGCCTCTTGGAGTTTTCTCTCCTGCTACATTCTTATCTTTGGCAGTTGTGGTCTTCTCTGTTGAAGTCTTCTCTCCTTCTGCAACCTTGGTATTGTCACCTTCTTTTTCCTTCACCTCTGATTCTTTCTCCTGTGTTCTTCCTTCTTCTTTAGATCCAGAGACTGTAGGGGAATCTAGAGGAGAAATGTTAGTTGTTCAAGGCCCACCTCTTTTGTCATTTTCTCAGTAGACTCTTCTACAACACTTGTGGTTGAGGGGTCAGTACCCAAGTCCTCTGTAATAGGAAGATTAAATCTTTTGATGGCCTTCCGGAGGATCTCTTCTATGTCCTTGGCTACCTTGTCAGTCTCACCAAGCATAAGTTGATTCATCCTTGCTTTGCTTCTGAACTCATCCTTACAATCTTTGAATACCATATTCATTGTCTTGGGGTCGATTGAAAGATATAGCTGAATTGCTATTTGTTCCTGGATTTCTAGGTCTTTGGCTTGGGCATTGTTCTTTCTTATTTCTAGTTCCTTCTCCAAGCTTTTGGGGATCAGAGATATAATTTCAATGAATGCTTTGTTGTAGAAATTTAGGTACATGACTGTGGCATCTTGCAATATCTTCTAATCTGCTTCACCATAATCATCATAGAACTCAACCATTGGCTGAAGATTTCCATCCACTGTGACTGATTTGATTATATCATCAATGTGAAGAGTGGGTTTTTCAACATATTCCTCTATCTTTTCTTCTTCCTTCTGTCCGGTAGAGGGTTGACCGAATGTTTTCTTCATTTTCTTCATTTTCCTGATTTCTTCATTAGATTCAGTCTCCTCTTCATCCCTTTGACTAGCATAAGCTCTTGTAGCTTTTGTCTTTGTTCTTTTCTCTCCTTTGCCAGATGATTGTGCTTCCAGTTCTGATGTCCTTGAGCCTTTGGCAGTGGTAGGTGCAGATCTCTTTGATGATCTGGTCTGGGTGGAAGGTTTTGCCAGAGCCCTTTCCTCATTTTTCTTTTCTGCCTTCTTCTTCTCTTCCTCAGCCCTTTCCATCTTTTTCCTGTTGGCATCAAGTGCCTCCTTTGAGATGCCAAAGCCTTTGGTAACATCTACTTCTTTTCTCACTTTCCTCTTGATCTCTGGCTGCCTTAGCTCTGTATGAATTTTCACACTTAGTTCTTCAAAGGTTCCAAATCTTTCTACTTTTGGGTCCTTTGGCTGACTGAGCATGTGTTGAATATGCATCTCTACAATTTGTTCATCAACTTCATACCCCATAGGCATTATCCAGATTGTCCTTGGCTCTACCGCCTCCATTAGGCATTGATCAGTGTTTACCATGAAGCACACTATATCCTTGTATTTCTCAACTACTGATTTGGGGATTCTTTCTCTGACTTGCATTGTATTTTGAAAGTGCTTGAAGTAATCCCCAAGTTCATGCAAGTAATCTTTGATCTGAATTGCTACCGGTTTGTCATTTTGCCATACCCATCCATTTGATCTAGGCAGCTCATTCATGAAGTAGAAAAATAGGCATAATATTAGTCCACCATATTTAAAGGAGTTCTTTTTGTCCTTTTTGATCTTCTGTATGTTTTCCATTAATTGGCTCAAAAGAAGTTCACAGAGATCATATTCTGCATTCTTTCTCAGCATCTCATAGGCAGTATATACTGTACTTCTGGATACTGAATTCTCCCTACTAGAGTGATATATCTTGTGTCCTATTATCATAGATGCAAACTTGATATCTGGGTTAGTAATATCTTCAATGATCATTGCCCTCTTATAAAAGTTTGATCCGATGGCCTCAGTTACAATGTTTTTTTTGACAAATTTGAGGAAAGGTATTCCTCCAGAGGAGTGTAAACCAGTTACTGCCCTAATTGCTTCCTTGGTGATTTTACAAGGTTTGTTAAGCCATAGAAAGTTGTCATGTACCTTACTCAACACATACCAGACCCATTCATCTTCTTCAAAGTAGGGGAAATGAATGAACTGATCAAAATGTTTCTCCTAGATGCTCTTATATTCTGGTTTAAGCTCAAAAGCATCGTCTATCAATTGTTTGTGATAGATATCTCTTAGTTTGAATTCCCCAAACTCTTCAACATTTGCGTGTATGTAAACCCTAATATCTTCTGTGTGCGAAACACCATGCGGAACACTAGAGAAGGCTCCTAGGGGATCTACCTCCAAGAATTTGTATGGATGCTTCTTAAATATGGGGCGAGGTTTATCAGAAATCTTTACTATATTCAGAGTAGCCATCATCAAGGAATCTTACTGAGAGATATCAAGAACAAAGAATACCTTTTACGCTGTTTAGGGCATACACGATGAAATCTAGATTGAGCTGTATGAAGAATCATCTTGATCTTTGGGAGAAGTAGTTGCAGACTCCTTTTCTCTTTTCTTCGAATGTGAGTGTACAAATGATGAGTGAATGAACTCTTTTATTTTTGAGAAGCCCTAATTTTCATTCTACAATAAATGCGCAACCTAATTCATTCCAGTTAGCCTTGTTTACCTTATTCGAAAAGAAAAAACTTTCTGGATCACTAAGACAGATTTTGAAGTTATTCTAGGAGAGTAGTGATAATCTATCTTCCTTTTATTAGTCATTTGATCTATCTATAGATCAAGATACCATAGTTTGAATCATACCAGACCAAACTTGTAAAGAATCTATTTTTACCAGAAGACTATTTTACCAGATCAATTCTGGAAGGATTTGATTCTACAAATCTTCTTTCGGATCTCTCAAAACTTTACCATACCCCTTTTAGATGTTTCTCTTATGAGCCCCTTTTAATCCTCAACTCTCCTTATGCCAGTTCCGGCACTAATTGACTGGCTGGGGGAACAAGGTTTTCTTTGTGTCTCCCCCTGAGCCAAAGCTCACCTTTTAATTTCTGGAAGGAATATCAACACCAAAGTCTGGTGCGGATCCATCCCCTACATTCTCTGTACTTTTCTTCACCCAAATCTTGTTCATCTCACTTTGAACTTCATCCGCATTTACTTTTTGTTTTCCCTTATCTTGATTCTGATTATAATATACTGAACCTCTTTTATCCTGGTTCTTGCTTCTACAGAATTTTGCTATATGACCGGATCTATTGCAAATTTGGCAAACAACATTTCTTTGCATAGTTGATTGATATCCTCTTGATCTGCATTGATTAGCCATATGACCCATTCTATTGCATGCAAAGCATCTACCATTGAATGAATTGTTCATTTGCATATTTCTGCATTCATGAGATTTGTGACCATACCTTTTGCAGTTGAAGCACTATCTGGAGAAGGATGTATTAGTCTGATTCATTCTCCTTTTGCACTGATTAGCTTTATGACCAAAGTTATTGCAGTTGTGGCAGTATCCATTGAAGGATGGATATCTTTGAGCATTAGGCTACCTTACCGGAGGACTTCTAGGCCTGTTCCTTGGATTTTCTAATCTAAAATTCTTCTGACCAGATCCGGAGCTTTCTCCTTTCTCACATCCCAAACCACACTTGTCGTCTACCCTCTTTTGGCTTTGAAGAAGAACTTCAAGTTGGGCAGAACTTATCTTGAATTTCTCTTTATATTCATTTTGTGTTTGAAGACCCCTTTTGAGAGTGACAATTTGATCCTCAAGTTTTTCTTCATTATATTTAGCATCTTCAAGATCAGATTCAAGATGTCTGATAATTCTATCCATCTTGTGGCAATCTTCTTATTTCTCCTTGAGAGATTGTCTTAGATTATCTTCAATTTTTCTTTTCTCTTCAACTTCTTGGGTAAACTTCATAACTTCTGATTCCATTTCATGTCTTACCATAATGATTTCTTTTGATAACTTTTCACATAACTTGGTCTTCTCCTTCAGATCTTCATTTGCATCATTTGCTTCACCTTGACTTGCCAATTGCTGAAGTAGCTCCTTTCTCTTTTTCATAGAGAGACTTAATTTGTCTTTTAGTTCTCTCATGAAATCATCAGCCTGTTTGAGTCTTTCCTTTAATTCATTGACTTCAGAGTTTGACTGCTCAAGATCATCAAGGGCAGTCTTGAGTTGCTCCCTTAAACCATATGCATCCATTTGGATTCCCAGATCTTTCTCAAGTTGTTAGACTCTATTTAGGAGGAACTTAGCTCTGATACCAATTGTTAATAACTGAGAGGGGGGGTGAATTAGTTATCTTAATTATTTCAGCTTTCCGAACTTTCTTAATAATTAGTGCAGCATCAATTCAAACAAGCAAACATAACCATGAAATAGAAATACACATGACACAATATTTTTGATGTGGAAACCCTGTTAAGGGAGAAAACCACAAGGTGATTAACCCAAGATTGTATTCTCTGTTAGAAGAATGGAAGTACAAAATGGTACTTGCCAATTAGGGCTCACTGCCCGAGCACACTGCTCACAAGAGGCACACTGCCTACAAGAGACACATTGTCTACAATTTATAAAGAGTGTAATACAATACTTGAACTGATAAGGAGCATCAACATATGCTGGAGTTCAGTTCCGGTTAGGCTCTGTATACTGATCTGCTACACTTCATCTTTTCTCTTCTTTTATGTTGCTCTTCTTTCACATACTGGATCTTCCTTTCTGCTTTTATTCGATTCTACTTCTTTTCTTCGCACATCACTTACAACCACAACACTTCTCATAACTAAATCTATCTTGTATATATATCCGTACAAGTGATTTCATCACCTTTCTAGTTGGCACCCAGAATAGTCAATATTTTACCTAAATTCTGATCTATCAGCTGAATCCTTGCTTACCAAGTAATGCAGATCAAGGATATACTTGTGGAAATCATCAATCATGTCAGCCAAACATAATTTATGCCTTCATAACCTTTACCAACATCAGTAACACATCCGAAATAATGTCTGATGTTCTGCCAGTCAGTTCTTCCTCTGTTCACACTGTCACTTGGGAGCCCGACACTCAAGCATTCATATCTCTTTATCCTTTCCACACCAGAGGCTCAAACCTTAGAATCTATCAGTCAAGATACTCCTCTTGACTTCCCCAAATCTGTACTTCACTAAGGTACTTCTACTGAGAGATCTAGACCTATCTGTCAGACCTTAGTGACTGCTCTGTTCTTGCTTACCGGACCTCAACACTTCTTCAATTTGACTTTTGGTGAGGACTTATCATGCATTGCGGATGTGTGGGATAACCTTTGTTGCCATCAATGACAACATTCATGAATCCATATAGTGTCTCTTGCCAACAATTAGAACTTGAGGATTAATCCTCTTTATTTCAACCAAAGTACTCAAGACTTTCTCTAATTGGAATAACCTTCTCCCGGCCTCCATTTGTAATTTATCAACCTTCCTTCTGGAGATACTTAGAGAATTCCACCTCTGCAAAGATGCTTTCACTACTTCTTCAGCTCCATTGAGTGCAAATGCCATCCACTTTCTCATTATTACTGATTCGTACTTCATAAGGTCCAACTTATTGACCTCTTCCTGAGTAATTATAGTCAATGGGGCTGCCTCTGAATTTGAAGTATCATCAGGGTTAATTAACCCTTTTATGTAGGTATGCAGCTGAGCAATGTACTCTTTATGCTGCTTATTTTTCTCTTTTTCCTTCTTTACCCTTTGGGTTAAAGAATAAATTATATCTTTTCCCTCTTGACCTTCCTGGTCTTCATTGGCAAACCCTAAATCAACAGTAGTGATCTGGAATTCTTCTAGGGTGATCTTGCCTTTCTCCTTTTCAACCTTGGGAAGTACTACCTGAGTAGTCCTTCTACCTATATTGGGATCTCTTCTTATGGCCAAGGTTAACCTGGCCTTCCTCTTCGGCTTCATGATGGTCTCTGAAAATAGTGTTGACACATCTAACTCTTGGATTTCAAAACCTGATTCCATACCTATTTCTTTCTCAAGCCATGGAGGAACTTGGTCTCTGGATCCTTGTCATCCATCATCATCCTCATGATCACCCTGTTCTCTAGTAACTACATCTATTTTTGATGGAGATGGTGACTTCCTTATTTCTTCCTCATGATGCTCTTCATAAGGGTGATCCTGGGGTACTTCTTCTTGTGGTGGAGGATCTTGCGATGCATCAACATGATGATCCTATAATTGGTCCTGTACTTCATCCTTTTTTGTTTCATCCCCTTTAGTAATTTCCTCATTATGAGGCACATTTGCATCTGTGGATGTCATAGTATTTGTCTTAGGTGCATCTACCTGATCTTGCATTATATTATGCTCCGCGCCTATAGTATCTACCTCTTGAGTTTTTAGGTCATCTTGACCTGATGTGTCCTTTTCACCAAAGGCTTCTTGAGTCTGGGTACTTCACTTAATATGGCCTTGTCATTCCCACCCTTTTCTTGGACTTCAACTATTTTGGGCTCACTAGATATATCTTGTTATTGTTGGCCCATATCTAAAATATGGCCTTCCATTTCTGCCAGCTTCACTTTCTCAATATTTTCTGCTTTATCAGGTACACCTGCTTGATGTTCAAGACTTACATCCTCTCTATATGTTAGATCAATCACTACAGGGCTAGTTACCTGATCAGCCAATTCATCGAGCCCTATTTGGTGTGCAATCCTTTTTGGGCTCCTTTCCTTTTCATGTTCCACTTGGTTCAGTTCTTCTAACACAGCCACCTGTACTGATGGAGTTCCTTGTGGAGTTATACGAGTGTTAGCAGCAAGGGTTTCCATTTTTTGAGAGGTTACATCTTTTACTACCTCATCATTAGATAAGTCAACTGTCTCTTCCAATGAGACAAGACCACTTTGAATTGGCCTAGAGGCTTCTTACATTTGTTCTTCAGCTTGTTCAGTCTTGAACTGAACAATGGTGGGAAGTGGCACGTTATGTTGCAATTCTTTTCTGAATACTTCACCACCAGCTCCTCTCAATACTATAGGGTCATGCTTTATTTCACCTCTCATGGATGTTCTTGGTTTCTTAGGTGTGGATGCCATCACCTGAGGTGCTTTTCTTTTTCTAATGAGGGGCATAAGGTCTTCCTCTTCAGGTTCTTCATTAAGAGGAACATCCTTTTCCATTTGCTTTTGTGATGCTTGACCCACCTCATATGTTTTAGTAGCTTCCACAGCTAGCCTTTGGATCTTTTTAGCCTTCTATTTATCCATGGGAGGCGGTGCTGATGAGGCTGCTACCTGTCCTGATGCGGATGCATCCTCTACTGATATAACTACTCTTTCAACTATTACCCCTTTAGGTTCATTATCAGTTTTCTTACCTCTGGGGGTCTCTTACTTTGTTCTTGAGGTGGCATTCTTTCTCCTTTAGATTTCCTCTTTTCAATCAGAAAGTCATCATATTCATTGTCAAGAATCTCCTGTCTCTTCTTCTTGTTGTCAACCGTAAGGGCTACACCCTTCTTCTTCAATGCATTTATTTGTTCATTTACCCAAGACTGGGTTAGCTGCAGCATCCTACCTGTAAATTGGTCTAATGAGATATCCTCAGGCTATGTAAGATTAGGTGTTGAGATTGTGTCATTATATATCTTCTTTTCTTCATATTCATCTACTATTATTTTGCCATCATCCCTTTTTAATTGCACAGGCACTGGAATACAATCAAATGTTCCAATCTGGTTGAGAGTTAGTCTTTGATATTTTCTTTTTCTAGTCTCAGCCTCATCCTCACAATCGGTCTAGAAATCCTCCAAGTGCTTCTGATGGATGGGCTTCCCCATGATTTTCTTCATCCTCCCATATGGGTCATATGATCTTGCCAATGGGAATGGTTGTAATTTCATCATGTCCAGACCAGCTATGGCCTTCTTGATGTTTTCAGAATCTTGGCATATGTACCAACCCATTGTTACTGGAAACAATACTGGTGGAATCTTCTTATTTGCTTTGTAAGCATCTAGTATTGTGGATATCTATCTCATGAACTCCAAAAAAACTACATCAGTGGGATATCTTGGGAGCATAAGGGGCTGTCCTACAAAGCCCTCTATTCTAATGTAAGAGAAGCTGGTATATTGTATAAACCAGGCACCATGCTTATATATGACTTCTTGAGCTTCCATGCTCAGTCTTTTAGTCCTATCTTCTTCCATTGTCCTTACTAGATGCATAGAAAATGCATCATTCACTAATTTGTAATCTTGAAGATAATTTTGTCTTTGTAGTTGGGGATAATGATCCCATATGTGTGCATCATTTGTACTACCACCGATCCTTCCTACTGTTGTAAGTGCATTGAATGTACCTTTATAAGCACATGAGTATACCACATATGAAGTCATATAAAATGAACACTCCAGGCCTTCTAGGTTCATGAGCTGCTCATTTAGGGCACCACTTATCATTTTAGCCCATAATGGCATGTTCTTTGTATAAAGACACATCAGGATAACCCCATACATCCATTCTTTGAAACTTCTAGCATCAGGTTGGCCTGTCACTCTACTAAGTAGGGCTATCATATATTGATATTCATCATCAAAATCAAACTTATATAGGTGCACTAGTAATTTGGCGGAGGCAGTGTAAGGAATGTTCTTTGCCCTCCATTGATACATCCTGTTCCTAGTGACTTTCTTGTTATTTTCATATTCAACTTGTAATTTCTTCAAATCCATGCTAACAACTTTCTTTCCCAATGGAAAATTAAAAGTGGTTGCAATCCCCTTGATGGACAGATCCACATAAACCTGACCATGTTTTTCTATTCTCCTTGTCTGTGGGTTGTAGTTTCTGGCACATTCAATAATCAACTCTAGAGCCTCCATAGAATAAGGAAATCTAGCTATAGTCCACATTCCTGACACAAAAATGGTGTCCAACAGGGTATTATTCTTGTCATCATGCATTCTAGACGACCATGCGACTAGATTTGTGTTTCCCTGATGTGTATCCGCAATGACACCATATTTGAACCGTACACCCTCAGGTTGAGCAAACATAGGTTTAAGAAATTCAGCCTCAGACTTGTTCAACCTCTTGTCTACCATGGCTTCCTGTAATAAACAGGACTAGCCTTACCATACAATACTTCACATACATGCATACAACATTATATCTCCACGGCATGATGCACATTATATTCATTAATCATCACTTCATCGTAATATGCATAACATATAACTTCAAACCAGTGGAAAAGCACTACCTGGACACGCAAAATATGACAGCAGGAGGTTTTTAATTACTTACTTGATAACGCTTATCCCCTTGATTATGCTGATGATTATATGAAAGAGATTCAGATACCAGTGATAATCACGTGTCCTATTCTGCGGCAAGCTGTGCGTGTCCGCAGGTAGGTCGTATGAGGATTTCAAAGCTCTGCACTCTATAAAAAACTCATTTTATCACAAGGTAAATGTAAAATGACCGTGAATTCACTTTATCCTCATAATTAGGGCAAAATTAGGGCAACACAAGGAAAATTCGATCATAACCATTGATCTTCTGTCATAAATCTACGGGCATTGCCGGGTGTTTAGATCGTGTTCGCAACTGGCGAGAACCACCTACTACATTTACGTGCATTAAATGTTACACGACAAGAGGAGCGGGGTGATCTTTGGAAGATCGGGTGATATTCGAAATATCAGGTGATATTCAGAATATGACCCCCTATGTGTAATATGATCATCCGCCTTTGGCGGGAAAACTTATGCGAAAACATCAGGTGATATTCAAACATCGGGTCATGTTAAAAATGTCGGGTGATGTTTGAGACATGACCCCCCTGAAACTAAAATGACCTTTTCTCAGAATATCAGGACGATGTCATTAGGATAATGACTTGATTCATCATTGTAGCACTATGTCGTCATCATCATGTTATGTAGAAAGGGTCAACATTGGAAATATACCTCTATGAGGTAAAAGAATATGACATCATCATCACGGTGATTTTCTTGTCTATTGGGATTATATGATGTCATCGGCATATTGGATCTAGGGTGATATTTCGCGACAGGGTGATATTTGGAATATTAGGTGATGTTGAAAATATGACCCCCACAAAATATATGAAGCTGACCGATGGGTAAATACCTCTATCACTAAAAATCGACATTCAGATCTCTGGATAAATGATCATCGGGTGATAAAATTGGATCGGGGTGATCTTTCTTAAGATGACTGATATTTGTAAATATGACCCCTACCGGAATATCAGGTTTGACCAGGACTTTGACTTGTCATAACTCTCATTCCCTAAGGAATATCAGGGTGATCCAAAAGGCAAACCTGCATGAAATTTTGTACTCTTTCCAACCATGAGGTTATTGATTTGAAAAACTAACTTTGACAAACTAACATCATCATGATGACTTACTCTAGCTTCCCTATGCAGGATCACCTGCATGACTTACTTTTACCAGACCGCCAAAAAGTAGGAAAACACAAGCTAAGCCAAGCAAAAAGGTTGGGTCCCTATTTTGTCAAGTCAAAATGGGGTGTGTTGTGTAACCACACAACAGGTTCATGAGATGGGTTATTTCTTAAGCCTTTGGTCATCTATTTAATATTTAAACCCAAAAATAATATGAGTGGGTGCTCGTGGATTTAGGGAAAAGAAAAGAGGGAAAGGGATATACTTTTGGGGGATCATCATTATTCTCACCCACATCTGCTCATGCTCTAGATTTGGGGGGGGGAAAGAAGGAAAGGAAGGAGCTAGGGTTTGAAGAGGGTGACTAGAAGGTAGGGAGGATGCTGTCCAAGGTCGAGAGTTAAGGCTTTACTCCTGCCACTTGCTTTCATAGGTAAGTTCTTGAAGCCTTTGCAATGAACCCATTTTGCACATATCCTAAAATCATTGCATTCAATGAGATACATCTCTCTCAAACATTCTGTAGAATAGCTTATGAGACTTTTCTATACTTCCACAGTTTACATGCATGTCTACTAGCACACTTATAGCTTTAATATCTAACAACAATTCCCCTTTCGATATGCTTTGCTGGATGTCTATACCCTAGTTCCTGAAGCTCCCATTCTAGTACGGGTAGGGAGTATGTTGGCAGTGGATGTGGAACTTGGTTTTACACCTGCCAATCGCATTTATCTTGAAAGTTTCCAAAGACTTTTCAACAAATCCATTTCGTACAAATCCTGCAGTTGTTGCTTCCATGCGGTGATGCATCTTTGAGGCATTTTGAAAAATAGTGCATGTGCCTTCTTTGTGCTTCCATTTTGGCACAGTAAGTGAGGATGTGGTCAAAGGTTGTGGAGTATGACTATACACCCACTCATTGCATTTGCATGAAAGTTTCTGAAGCTGTTTCAACAAACACATTTTTTGCATATCCTGCAACCATTGCAGTCCATGAGACCGTAATTTTTTTGATACATTTTGTCAAACACTTTATGTGCCTTGTCTATACTTCAATTTTTTTCATACACGTCTACCAAGGCGCTTGCAATTGCAACATCTAATAGAAGTACCCATTCATTATGCTTTGATGGGTGTCCCCTCTTCATCATTAGAGATCTAGGACTGCACAATATTATAGTGCAAGCCTATTTTTTTTAGATTGCTTCATTTAGCATCACCAATAATCCCTCAAGAAAATTGTCCCTATTTAAAATGATGGAAACGGTTCACATCTCTCACAACATTTTCTCTTGCAATAATCTTGGTAATAAGTTTGTTTCAGTGTGGCAAACAACACATACTTGAAGGTTCATAACAACTCTAATAGTTGTTCCATGGGGGTATGTTTAACAAACCAAATGCCACTGTCAACTTTTCACCATGATGGTAGAGAAATAATTCTTCTTCCTATCCTTGCACACCATTATGTAAATGTCTTGAAACTAGAAAATACCTTGTTGTCCTCATTTACCAACAGCAAGTAAACACATCCACACAACTACCACAAGTTTAATTGGCATCACAATGATAAAGTTTTGGGTGCCCTCATGATAGCCAGCACTATCAAGAAGGTCAACCATGAGCACATAACAATCAACTATAGTGGCAATGCAATAAGACAGTTAGTTTGTCCACTTTTATACTTTAAACATTTTATCAAAAAAATCACACGCTTCTGTACACTTCCACACTAGGCATGACAGTAATCCAATACAACAAGAAATTAGTTTAGGACTCCTAGTTGTTTGTTGCAGTGCTGCATAGATTGTTATATTCAACTTGCAAACAACACGAAATTATAGATTTCATTTAAAATCTCATGGATGAGAATTTTTGAACAAATATTGAAGATAATTGATGGATAGCATGACTAGCTATGTTATACCCCATTAAATACCTTGTGAATAGGAACATGACTAATATTATTGTGATTAGTGACTATCACTATTGCCTTTGATAACAATGAATAGTCTTGTCTTTATTTTTATATGTAAGCATAGTCATTGCTAGATAACACTATCAAATGATTATGCTATCCTTGACTTGTCTTTATTTCTGCATCACAGTGGCTGGTGATGTGATTCACTTGATGTCATTTTTAACTGTCTATTGATATTGCTGTTGCTACTTCATTTATAAGCATAGTTGTATGCTTGAGGTCAGTGTTGGGAGATTTCCTTGTATTTTAGGCCTTGTGGGTCTTTATGGGCTAGTTCAATACTTATGAATGCTAGTTGAGTTTGATGGTCTTGGGTGTAGATGATAGGGTAGGCTTGGAAGTGGCTCCCAATGTGGTATTGAGTAAGAGTGCTCACTTGTCGGCCCATTGGAGGAAATATGAATTCATGTCTTTTGTGATTGGCATGAGAATATGAGCTATGAGACTATGAGACTTGTGGTATCCCTTGTGTGGTTGAGTATTTATGCCTTCATGTCCCTTTTGCTTCTATGCTTGTGTATGAGCCATGTGATCATCTCTGAGCACAGGGGGTGGACCTTTGAGGTACCACATGGTAGGGTGGTGTGCACCCACCACTATTGGGGACTTGTGATCCGTGATTTATATGACTTTGTTGCAGCTGACCTTCATCTTCAGCTTATGAGCATTGTGTATTCTTTAGTTATCTAATTGTATCAATGATGTAAATCATTCTTGTAGCATTGTAGATTGGTAAATTTGTAAATTATGAGACACTCTAACGTAGAAAATGATGTGACTATATTACGTAATGTTAATCAAATGGATATGTAATTTATTCAATCTTATATGTTTTCATTAATTGTTATTAACACATATCTCCTTGGTGTTTAAAAGAAAGTATACAATGCTGGTTTGAAACTTGATCTTAGACATTCTCATAATGTTCTTGTATGATAGAATGAACAGAATCCTATCACATCTACTTATGAATGTTTTATCACTTCTATAGTTGTAAGGATGTTTGGAAATTACTTCATTCTATATGATGTAAGTTTTCGACGCTTTTTGTTGGTTTCCCTTGGGTTGTGTTCACCTGACAAGGTGTCGTGGATGTCTTATCCCACACCTTGTTTGCCTTCCCCATCTTTGTGCGACGGGGTTTTAGGGACAGGTGGGAAATTTTTTGGTTGTTCAGTCATGACCACATGGAAAATGTGGGCATGACAAGATTACTATCTATAGTACCTTTATTGAACCCTAATTGTAGCAAATACTTGTCTAGCCTTGCATACCAGGCTCTAGGAGCTTGCTTGAGTCCATACAGGGCATTCTTCAATTTGCACACCATGTCACCTTGGTCTGATGACTAAAATCCATCTAGTTATTCAATGTAGACCTCTTCTTCTAGCTCTCCATTCAAGAATGTAGACTTCACATCCATCTAATACACCTTAAAATCTTTGTGAGCTACAAATGCCAAAAACATTCTTATTGCTTCAATCCTTGCCATAGGAGCATAAGTCTCCTCAAATTCTATTCCTTCAACTTGAGAATATCCTTTTCATACCAGTCTTGCTTTGTTTCTTACTACTTCTCTATTTTCATTCATCTTATTTCTAAAAACCCATTTATTTCCAATCACATTCTTATTAGCAGGTCTAGGAACCAATTCCCAAGTTTGATTCTTCTCTATTTGCATCAGCTCTTTTTCCATGGCTTTTACCCAACTTTCATCTTGGTAGGCTTCATTTATAGTTTTAGGTTCAATCTGTGAAAGCAAACAATAGTTCACCTATTCCTCTGTAGCTCTTTTCTTTGTTAATACCCCTTTGCTTTTGTCACCAATTATCTGATTTTTAGAATGATTAATCCTTACATACCTAGTAGTCTTAACAACACTTTTTGGAGCCTTTTCTTCTTCAGCTTGACTGTCCTTTTGTTCCACCTTTTCTTCATTGACTGTAACATTAGGTTCATCTGATTCATAGCCACTCAAATTTGATGTTATTTCCTTGTCTTCATCAACCTTCACATTAGCACTCTTAATGACCTTCCTCAATCTCTTATTTTAGCAATGGTAGGTCTTACTCTTAGTAGATTATCGAAGGAAAATTCCTTCATCACATCTAGCATCAAACTTGCCTAACTCTTCATCTCTTCTGATATAACATTTGCTTCCAAAAACTTTGAAATATTTCACTATGGGAATTCTTCCATACCACAATTCATAAGGAGTTTTAGTACCATTATCTTTGACTTGGACTCTATTTTTAATGTAAATAGCAGTATGTATGGCTTCTCTCCAATACACTTCTGGTAGGCTAGCCTCCATCATGATTGACCTAGCAGCCTCTTGAACTATCCTATTCTTTCTTTCAACAACTCCATTCTACTCAGAAGTCCCAGGAGCAAACAACTCTCTTTATCCCATGCTCTTCATAGAAAATGCTGAATTCATTTGATGTAAACTAACCTCCTCTATTAGATCTTAAGCATTTGATTCTCAATTCTTACTCATTCTCAACCATTGCCTTGAAAGCTTTGAACTTGTCTAGGGCTTCCGATTTCTCTTTCAAAAAGGTGACCCAAGTCATTCTAGAATAATCATCAATAAGCAACATTAAGTAATCTGTATGAACCAACTCAAGTAATCTAGCAAAGAGTTATCCCTTACTCTTGAAATTTGTCCTTGTATGTTTGCCCATTTGACATTCCTTGCAAATAGTATTAGTAGGCTTCACTGTTGGTGTGAACAGGGTTATTACCTATCTAGTTTAACCTTTGTTGTGTGGATAATTCAAATTATTTAACTATTTATTAGTTAAATAATACTCACACGCATGTTCACATGTTAAGTTGACTTAGGAAGCATTCTAGTTGTTTTCTAGATGTTTCTAGTTTCTCTAGTTGTTGATAGTTGTTGATAGTTGTGATCTTATCCTATAGTTGTCATATGTCATAGGAATAAGACACTTGTCACATGACTAAATCATCTTGTATTTCACCTTGGTCTTTATAACCAAGGTCTCATTGTACATTATTGTAATCCAGTATTGTTGTATCATGGCAATATATCATTCTTTTTGCTTGTCTCTCTTGTGTAGAAGGTTATTTGGTTTTGTAGATTTGATCCTGGTGGTTGATTGCTCCAACATGGTATCAAAGCTTTGATCTTGCAAGCCCCTTCTCATTTTTGTTGAGAGATTTTGCCGTCAACTTTTTGCTGGTGCATCCTGGCTCAAAACGGAGTTCACCGTTGAGTTCAGATCGTCCAAATCAGTAAGGATTGACTGTCCAAAACTTGATTTTGGACAGGTAATTTTTTAACTTTTTTGGGTAATTATATGCATTTTTTCAAAAATTTTTTGTCCAAAAGGCAAAAAAAATTTAGTAGAGGGCCATTCTGCCCCCTACATTTTTTGCATCATCTACTATGAAACAAATGAGATTCAACTTTTTTGGGAGAGATTAGGCCCCTATCTGGCCTTTGTAGACCATATTTCTATTGTTACGGGTCAATTTATCTGATGTTTCAGGGTATTTTCGCCTATTCAACCTGTTTGAGGACTCCTTTTGTTTCAAGATTCAATTACTAGATTTGGTCACCCTTTCCAGTCTTTGCTCAAGATCTCAAAAGAGTTGCATTTGTGTTTGATTTCACATCATGGCCCAAATCAGGAGATATCAAGCCTACCTGATCGACTTCGTTGCACTAAGGTTTAGATCGGTTTTATCTGTTTCAGTATTCTGTCATTTGCATACGTTTTGGATCTTGACTAGTATATTTGACCTATCTTTGGCTTTTGGTGTCCTCATCTCACAATTTTTTTATCAAGCCTATTCATTGATAATGTAGGCTCCATTGATATCAGCAGTTTTTTTACTCTCGTGGGCATTTTCCAACATTACAGTTGATCATTATTGTTGGACTTCTGTGTTGATGGTAGACAAGGCCGATCTTGGGTGGATTTTGATCTACATAATCATTCGTTCTTCAAACCTGTGATAGATTCAAACATTTTGTAATCAATCCTTTATTGCCTTGGGTGGATGGTTTAATGCTTTGAGGTTGACGGGTTCTGCAACTTGGTCAGTGTTTATTCCACACTAGAAGTTTGGTATCGATTGCAGCTTTACAGATCATTATGTTATTTGGAGATCACGACTCCCACTGGTATCTTGCAAGGCTACTTATATTCACTACCTTCTGCAACATTTCTGCTTTAGATCTGAGCTTATTGTTTCTGGCAATCAGATCACTGCTCTCATTTGGCCCTAGTGGCCTCTTCGGCACCAAGATCGGCCTGCATACCACGATCCTTGGCAAAGCCTACTCAGCTCGCTATTTCTTGCTGCACTTTCATCTAAGCTTCAACATTGAGGTTTTTAGATCAAGCTGCTCTCATTTGGCCTTAGTAGCCCCTTAGGCATCCAAATCAGGAGCACAATGAGTCTATGAACTCATTCTACATGCTTTGTCTCAATTTGCAATCATTTCTTGGACATATCCTTGTTTTTTGGTCAATGGTGGCTTTGACTGATTGGTCACCTTTGTCCCTTTGATTGAGCCTATAATAAGTGAGCATTGTGCCTTAGATTGGCATCCTTGGGAGATCTAGACATGTTTTAAGGCCGACTTGGCCTCTCTACAAATTGTGGAAAAGTTTTTTTAAGCTCCAGTCGAGACTCCTAGTCCTCTCGACCACCTAGTCTCAGCCTGGATTCCATCATTGCTAATTGTAGACTTACTGGCCTCGAAGACTTGAGGACACCTTGTCCATTGTCCTATCCACCAGGACAATCTGTCCTAGAACAAGACAGTCCATCCAGGCCAAGCAGTCCATTTTTTTTGTGAAGAGCCAAAGGAGGGGGTATTTTTATTTCCATCATATCTTGCAAACCAGGAGGTGGATTTTCACGCTCTTATAGTCATCGGAAAGGTGGTTTAGTGGGCTTCACTGTGGTCCAAGTGATTTTTTTAGATTTCATCATTTTTTGCCATTTTTAGCAGCTTGAAGGTATAGTTTGCTTTTTTCTTCCAACTGGCATAACTTTTGCATACGACATCGAAATATGGTGAATTATTTTTGAAATTGCTCAGAAAATTGTAAGGAATTTGATTGTAACCTCTGATGTTTCCGTTGACAAGCTTTTTTTGCTCAAAAATTTTAAAAATCACCCTGTGTTATAAACTGTTGATTTAAGCTTGTCGATTGTACAAATTCTTTCATTGTACTTTGCTGGGGCAGTTACAATTACATTGTTAATACATTTTGGGGGGGGGGTGGTGAAAGGAACGATTTTAGTGCCCTTGTGTCTTTGGTTCTTAGTGTTTTTTTTTCTGCTACACATGGTGGAAAGTGTGTCTATAAAACCACTCACTCCACATAATTATCACACATGGAAGTAAAAAATGAAACAACTATTGCAATCTAAGGGACTTTGGCAAATGCTAGAGGATAATCCACCTAGTTTCACTAAGGATTTTGAAAGATTTACTTATAAGAACAAATTAGATGAAGCTATGGGAATCATAGGATTGCATGTATCAGACAACTTCTTTCATATTGCGGAGTGTAAAATGCCTAAGCAAATTTGGGATAAACTTGAAGAATTGTATGGTACCATCAATGAGTTCTTATCTTGCAACTAGAGGCAAAATTGACATCACTCTCTCTAGATAATTTTCCTACTATCCAAGATTTTCTAGAGAAATTCAAGATGCTCTTGGCACAATTGAAAGGATGTGGGCATGATAAAACTGAAAAGGAATGTATCTTCTTTATTTTGTCGAAGTTGAAGGGCCCATTTCAGGTGTTTTCATCTACCTTGTATTCTATTATGGATGCCTTTGGGAAAGACTTTAAGATGCCTAGCTTTGAGTTGTTTTGTGAGCGTCTTCCTAGGGAGCAAACCAAGTTACTTCAAATGGATGCACTTCCTAGTTCTAAGAGTCAAGCCTCGATGGCCTCATACTAAGAATAAGAAGAAGCCCAAGACAAAATCTTCTTCAGGTAGTGAGTCTTCCTTCAAACCAAAGCCAAAGAATGATCAGAAGCTCACTCCACCTAATCCTTCCAAATCTGGTGAGTCTTCCTCCAAGACAAAGAAGAAGAAAGGTGGCACTTGTTCTTTTTGTGGCATAACAGGTCATGATGAGTCTCATCATTTTAAGAGGTTAGAGGCTTTGGAGGAAGCTATGAAGAAGCACAAGATTTCTATCCCCAAGCCCTCCTCTATAGGCAAAAGACATGCTCTTTCATCACATGGCTTGCTTGCATCTTCAGATAGCTGGATACTTGATTCAAGTGCTTCACATCATATGACCAATTCACTTGATCTACTTGAGACACTTTTTGATACTAGCACTTCTCAGATTGTAGCAAGGAACTCTTCACAGATTTCAGTCATGGGGATAGGCACCGTTCAATTTCAAGATGGTTGCATTGAGGATGTTCTTTTTGTTCTTAAGATTTCTACAAATCTTCTATCTATATATCAGATTTGTCATTCTAGGGATGGGAAGAAAGTTGAGTTTACTCCTCACACTGTGGTTATTAAACAACTACAGGAACCTAAGATAGTTATTGCTACAGGGAGAGTGGATCATGCATCTCGACTATACAGATTTGATTGATTTGAGTCTTCATCAGGATCATCTCTTATAGCACATGTTGATGCCTTGAGCAAGCTTTGGCATGAGAGATTTGGACATCTGAATTACAATTATCTTTAGCAGATGAGCACAAATAAGTTGGTTGTTGGTCTACCTAAGATTTCTTATAGAGAGGGAGTTTGTCCAAAATGTGTACTTGGCAAACATCATCAGGATCCATTTCCTAAGGGTCAAGCTACTTGAGCTTCAACACCCTTGGAGTTGGTTCATAGTGATCTCATGTCTTTCCCAACTCCTTCATTTTCAGGGGCCAAGTATGTGCTCACTTTCATTGATGATTTCTCACAACACACATGGGTGTACTTTCTTAAGTACAAAAGTGATGTTTTTGACACATTCAGGACTTACAAGGCGTTTGTGGAGAAGCAGTCAGGTCTTTCTCTTCGATGGATACACACGGATAATGGGGGGGAATATGTGAACTAGGCTTTTTAGGATTTATACAGTGAGCATGGAATTTAGCATTAATTTTCAGTTCCTTACACTCCTCAGCAGAATGGTGTGGCTGAGAGAAAGAACAAGACTTTACGGGAGATAGCAAATTACATGATTCAGTCTAGGTCTATGGATCCCACTTTTTGGGAAGAAGCAATCAATTGTGCCAACTATATTTAGAATTGTATGCCTCATAAGGCATTGTAGCATATGACTCCTAAAGAGGCTTGGTCCCATGTCAAGCCTAATGTATCCTTCTTCAGAGTATTTGGTAGTGAGGCTTGGGCATTCATTCTGAATGGTTAGTGTAAGGATATGGAGAAGAAGAGTCAACCTTTGATTTTTGTTGGCTATTGTAAGGATGTGAAGGCTTACAGATTGTTTGATCCTATCACTCAAGATGTCTACTTTTGTAGAGATGTCCATTTTGACGAGTCCTTCACATAAATGGAGTCCTCCTCCACTTCTTCTTCCTCACTACATACTCCACCTTCTTCATCATCACTTAAGGATATTTTACTTCTTTAGGATGATACCGATGAAGGTCCTACTCCACCACCTCCTCTAGCACCAATTTTTCCCCAATGGGCTGACACTACTCTTGAGGAGGTTGGTCCTCTTGTTGGTGATCCCACCAATACTCGCCACACTCATTCACAGACAATAGGAGTCAATCTTTTGAGTCATGCCATTTCCACAAATCCTTAGAAGTTTATAGATGTCGCAGGTATTCTAAAGTGGGACAGTGCAATGGTTGAGGAGTATTCTTCTTTAATGAAGAATCATACTTGGGATCTTGTTCCTCTTCCTAAGGGAAGAAAACTAGTTTGGTGCAAGTGGGTGTACCACAGCAAATATGCAGCTAATGGTTCCATAGAAAAGTATAAGGCTCATCTTGTTGCTAAGGGGTTTTCTTAGGTTGAGGGTATTGACTACTCCAAGACCTTTTCTCCTATCACCAAGATGGATTCTATTCGTCTTGTACTTTCTCTTGCTGCATCTCAAGGATGGTCAGTGTATTAGATGGATGTGAAGAGTGCCTTCTTGCATGGTGATCTTCATGAGGAGATTTACATGGAGTAGCGTCCAAGTTTTGTACAGGACTCTTCACTTGTTTGCAGGCTTTGTCATTCATTATATGGTCTTAAACAAGCCCCTAGGGCTTGGTATGAGAAGATGGATAGTTTCCTGCTTACTTCTGGTTTCACACGATGCCATTCTGACCCTATAGTTTACACTCAAAGACGTGGATATGATCTTTTGATCCTTGTGCTTTATGTGGATGATTTGATCCTCACAGGTAGTTCTACCTCCATGATCTAGAGTATTCAACAAGCATTGATGGAGCGCTTTGATATGACAGATCTTAGTCTTCTACACTACTTCCTTGGTCTTTAGGTTTGCCAGACTACTGAGGGGATCTTCATTTTTTAGAAGAAGTATGCTCTTGATTTGCTTAAGAGATTTGGCATGGTTGATTACAAGCCTACCCCTACACCATTTTAGTTAGGTGTTGTACTATCTACCAGTTGCACTACTCCCATAGTTGATGCTACATTGTATCGGCAGTTGGTTGGTAGTCTTTTGTACTTGACACATATTCATCTTGATATTTCCTTTGCGGTTGGACTTATCTCTCATTTCTCTCAAGAGCCACATGAGAGTCATTGGAAGGTAGCCAAACATATCTTGAGGTATATTCAGGGTACATCACACTTTGGCATTCATTACACATCAAGAACTTCTTCGATTATGGGCTTCACTAACTTAGATTGGGCTGGTGATGTTAATGATCGGAAGTCCACTTCTGGATTTGTTTTCTGCCTTGGTTCTAGTCCAATTGCATAGTCTTGCAAGAAGTAGACAGCTATTGCATTATCATCGACAAAGGCTGAGTATCGAGGTGCAGTTTTGGCTAGCCAGGAGGTTCTTTGGATTCGACAATTGATGACTAAGTTTAGATTTCCCCCAGATCATCCTACTACTCTTTGGTGTGATAATCAGAGTGCCATTCACATTTCTCGCAACCCCATGGAGCATCAACGTACTAAGCACATCGAGATCCACATGCACTTCATAAGGTAGCTCATCTAGGATAGTGTTCTCAGCTTGGAGTACTTGCCTATTGAGGAGCAGGTTGCAGACATCTTCACTAAACCTTTGGCATCGCCTCATTATCTTCAGTTGCGATCAATGCTTGGGGTGAAGAAATTTGTCCTTGGGGGGTCTTCTTGAGTCCTCCTTCCTTCACTTTTCATTCTTTTTCTTTGCATGTTTTTTTCTCTTTTGGAGAGGAGTTTTTTCCCATGAGGTTTTCTCCTTTTCTCAGCTTGTGAGAGATTGTTTGTACATGGGTACCTAACATGGCCTTGTTGCTAGGACCCATCTTTGCATTTGTTTGTTCCTCCCTAAGTTGCACTTAAGGGGGGGTGTTGGTGTGAATAGGGTTATTACCTATCCGGTTTAACCTTTGTTGTGTGGATAATTCATATTATTTAACCATTTATTAGTTAAATAATACTCACACACATGTTCACATGTTAAGTTGATTTAGGAAGCATTCTAGTTGTTTTCTAGATGTTTCTAGTTTTTCTAGTTGTTGATAGTTGTGATCTTATCCTATAGTTGTCATATGTCATAGGATTAAGATACTTGTCACATGAATACATCATCTTGTATTTCACCTTGGTATTTATAACCAAGGCCTCATTGTACATTATTGTAATCCAATATTGTTGTATCATAGCAATATAACATTCTTTTTGCTTGTCTCTCTTGTGTAGAAGATTATTTAGTTTTTCAGATTTGATCCTGGTGGTTGATTGCTCCAACATTCACAAGCTTAGGCAGATCTCTCACAGCTTGTACTGAGCTTATCTTTACCAAGTTGTCAAAATTGATATGACACATCCTTTTATGCCATAGTCAACTCTCATCTGTCTAAGCCAGCAAATAACAATTATCAGTTCCCTTCAAGTGATAAATGTTACCTTTAGTCTTCTTACCAGTTGGAATCACCGTTCCAGAGCTTTCCATGATCTTACATCCATTATCCTTGAATCTCATATCATATCCTTTGTCACACATCTGACCCACACTTAAAAGATTATGCTTTAAACCCTTCACATATAGAACATCATCTGTGTTATGTTTACCTTCAAAAGAAATAGATCCTCTTCCACAAATCTTACAAGCTACATTATCACCAAACCTAACCAGTCCCTCATCATATTTTTCTAGACTTACAAATTTACTTTTATCACTGGTCATGTGATGTGAACATCCACTATCAATAATCCATTCATCCTTATCTTTCTCAACCTGAAAGATAGTCAAAGCACTCTCTTCCTTTGGTTTTCTTCCTTCACACAACTAGCAGGATTAGTAGACACATGTTCTTCTTTATAGCAATAAACAAGCATTCATTTGCACTAGTATCATCAGACTCATCATCTGTCACACCATCATCATCAAAATCTCGAACATAATAACATTTCTTTGTAGTTCTAGGTCTACTTTAAAATTTCTTCTTACCTCTCTCAATTCTCTTTGGACACCTGGAGGCATAGTGACCAATCTTACCACAAGAAAAACATTTGAATGGTAATTTGCCTTTGAAATTACTGATACCTCTTTGCATTCTATCCACAAAGTTGGCTTCAACCTCATCAAGGTCATCATCTGATTCCATGACATACTTTTGGGCTCTTGAAATCTTTTCTGAAGTGCTGGCTTTGAAAGTAGTCTTAGTCTTTAGCAGAGCATCACCGAACTCTCTCATCTCAAAAGCTATAAGCTTCCTGAGCAACTAATATTTTGTAATCTTGTTCACACTCATAACTTCTTCAATTGATGACACCTTGTGACTATAGGATTTAGGCAAAGACCTAAGAATCTTCAACACAACCTCATCTTCATCAACAGTTCCTTTAAGACCTTTGATTCCATTGATAATTTCATCAAACTTTTGCATGTAGATTGTTATGTTCTCATCATCACTCATCTTCAGGGCTTCATACTTCACCTTCAGATTTTGTAATTTTGCACTCTTCACAAAATCATCTCCATACAAAATTTTTAACTTTTCCCAGATCTCATGAGTAGTTTCTAGATCCATTACTTTCACTAACTCAGTGTTGGATAAAGCATTTAATAGAGTATCTCTAGCCTTTCCATTAAACTCATACTATTTGACTTCATCTTCATCTAATGGTCCATTTTGAGGAATAGTATACTTTTTCTCTGCCATCTTCCAAACATTATAACCAAGAGAAATGAGATGAATTTTCATTCATACCTTCCAAAGAGAATAATCCATTCCATCAAACTATGGTGACTCCTTCCTATGCTCCATCCCAAATCTACATTGAGCTATTAGGATCTTTACCGAGGAACCCTCGCTCTAATACCAATTATTGAAAAGTGCAAGACAACTGAGAGGGGGGGTGAATCAGCTATAACCAAAAATTTAAAACCATTAACACATCAACCACTTAATCACTTTTATTGTATTTAAACCATGAAAGCATGAAATCGGAAACTTAAACACATTTAACACATGAGACACCATATTTTTACGTGGAAAACCCAATAAGGAAAAAACCACAACGAGTGTTAGATCACAATATAATATGTAATAATAGTACCTAAAATCAGAGGCTCACTACCCAAAATGCTCACTGCAAAACAAGAGGCTCACTGCCAATGGGGTGACTCACTGTCGGTGGATGGCTCACTGCCAGAGTTGGGGAATTGAGATAGTAGCATCTACACTATGCTAAGGTTCAATTCCATTGAAGCACAATAAATATCCTCTTCTTTGCTCTACTTTTTCACTTCACAATTATCTTTTCATATTCGTATCAAAATCACTAATTCATGACTTCATTATATACTTTTATACAATTCATCAACCTTGGAATTAACATCAAGGTCGACATTACAATCATCAACCATGGGAACAATCTCCAAGGTCAGAAAACATACATACATTAGGATAGCTCTGGATCTAAACAAATTTGAGAGAGAAAAGAGTGAATGCAGACCACACCATGCCTTAGCTAGGACTTAATTGCGATCTTCCATGCAACAACACGCTTCCACAATCTTCAAAGCATAACCGCAAGTAGTGAGAACAACCAGGTCAGCCAAGACTAGAGTTAACACTAAGACTTTCAGGAACACGCTTCAACCACGATCCAAATTACACTTTGTGGACCAATCAAAAAGCAATAACATGATCTAGAGACATCCACAAGCATGTTACAATCACCAAGAACATCTGCACAACCTCTAAACACTTCATTCATGAGATACTTCAAACTAGAGCACATGAACATTACAGTCAGCCACTGTCAAAAAGGAAAGATCGCTTGTGGAGTACAAATCATGAACCATTTTGAATGAAGGCACATAACATCATTACAAGCTAAATTCCAGAACCACGGACTGTAAAACTTAAATGCAAAGAAATGCGGAGCAGAATACATTCTCCCTATTACCATTAAATACACAAAAAGAAGTTTTTACTCTAGTGAACATAACTCGCTCAAATCTTCACACCGGAAGCTCAAACTTGAAACATAGCAACTACAAAAATCCCTTATCATGAATTCCAAACTGCAGATAAAGATATTCAATATATAGGATACGCAGAGAAAAATACTACATTTTTCTTGTATAAGATAAGATAATGCAACACACTGTTTCCACTAGGAGAGCAAATTTTCTCAAAAGCACTTGGAAATTTAATATCAAGAACACTTTCTCATTATCTTCAACACTTATATAAGCCAATACAAAGCAACTATCTCAACACAAGCAAGCATCAAAACAAGAGCACAGTTGACACCAATGACAACACAGATATGTTGACATCAATGACAACATCGGTAAGCACATACTTGCAACAGTATCAGTATATATATATATATATATATATATATATGTATGTATGTATGTATGTATATATGTATATGTATATACATGTGTATATTTATACATGTGTATATGTATATGTGTATATGTATATATGTATACATATACATATACATATATTTCCCTGCTATTTCTTATCAAAATCCTTAAATTAAACTTGATGATTTTACCTTTCCCTTGCAAATATGTATGTATATTCTCCAAATACATATAGTGCTGATTTTTTATAAATTAAATTTAATGTGTACATACACATATATGTTGTTATTTTTTAATTAAAATACATACATATATGTCATTGTTTTTCACACTATATATATATATATATATATATATATATATATATATATATATATATATATATATATATATATATATATATATATATATATATATATATATATATATATTGTAGACACCCAAAATTGACGTAGTTATCATTATTAAAATATTACATTATTCATCATCTACATTTGTCTAACACATTTGAATTTTTTTTTTATTTTCTCTTAAATCATCTATTTCTTCTATTAATTAAATAAATTTATATTTATTTAATTAATTATCCATCTATTCTATTATCTATTTTTCTTCTATTTTCCTCTGTCTATAATTAAATAATTTTTAATTATTTAATTATCTCTCTATTCTTCTTAAATTAAATAAATTTACATATTTATTTAATTTAGTTCTTCTATAAATAAATAAAATCTATATTTTGTTTATTTATTTTCTCTTCATGAGCATAATTTAAATAAATTCAGTTATTTAATTTATGACTTTTCTTCTAATCTTCTAAAAATAACATTTTTCTCTATCATCATCTTATCATTTCACTTTCTTCTATGTGTACAAGATAGGTCCTATCTTAAACCAAAGGAAAAGAATGATTTAATTGGTTCTAAAAAGGAATTATCCTTGTCATCATATCTTTAAAATAGACAATAATTCTATTTTAAGGGGATCTATCTCATCTTTATCCAACAAAGTCCAACTAAATCATTTAATAAATGTAAGCTTCAAGGACACTTGTCTTGTGCACATTCACCTATGATCATGAATTTATCTCAACCATTCAAACTATCTCTTTTTCTCCACCGTTGATCAAATTTTATTGAGTGCTATATATACATCAACTCATTCTCATTATCATCATCTCACCATATAGCATCCAGAGTATCATCTCAAGTATAACATTTCCATTAGCATCCATTGAGCGTTTTGAGAATTTCATCCATTATCATGGTAGCTTTAGTATCTATGATTGTTTGCAATTGAGAAGAAATCCACAAATCCAACCAAGGAATCAATACTCTAAGTGATTTGCTTTCATTTGTTTGCATTCTTGTGTCATTTAGATGCATTCTTTGAAGGTGGTAGGATTGGGTTTGATTTGCATTATTTGACCATCCTAACCTGATTTTTCCTGCTCACACATTCTGGCACACCCAGTGGGACCCACGTCCTTGATTTAACATCTTTTTTGTATAGTTGTTTTTGTGAAGTTGGATTTTTGCAGGGTTTTGAGCGCAATTGTTCCACAGAAAATCGCAATCGCACCACAGATCACCACAATTGGCTGAAAATAGAGCACAATTGATTCACAGATTTTGTATTTGGTAGTATTTCAAGCACAATTACACAATAGAGCATTGCTTCTGGTTTTTCCAGCCACATCTAGTTAGTTAAGGTTTCTATTTTGCAGGTGGTGCACAATTGTTCAAATCTGACTGCAATTGAATCACAGACCGTCGCATTTGGCTTAAATTCATATGCAATTGGTTGGTAAATTTTTGCATCTGTCTTTATTTCATGCACAATTGTAACCCAGATCATCGCAGTTGGTCTTTTTGATACGCATTTGGCTGAATCTTATTTTTTCTTAATTTCTTTGGCATCCAATCATCTTTTTGTGCAACATCTTATTTGTTTGTCAAAGAAAGGAGGCTTTAAAACTACTAATCCATTGGTTGTGGCATCAATTGGTCCAAGACATATTATTTTTATCACTAATTTAGGAACATTTGGATTTGGTGCTTAAAAGAAACCATTGTTTACTTCATGTTTGTTTCATCTTTCTTGATTGCTTGTTGTGTATGTGTGTAACCCAAATTTAATAACAAAAGTATCCTCTCGCCTTGCCTATCAAATGGATCTTGGGTGCAAGAGAACTTGTTATTATCTTTAGAGGGCCTACCTTCTCGGTGTGAAAAGGGGATGACCCAAGCGGTTATAAGCTAAAGCCAAGCTCCTCCAAACTGCTATATAAAAAACATGTTTGTGGCAAAAGTCATAAGCAACGGGTGCTGCTATGTTACACCGACGAAAGTTTCCCCCAAAACCCTATTGAGCTTAACCTCTTTAGGCTGGGAAGCCTCCATTAATGGAGTGAATCCCGCATGTGTAACCACCCAAACAGATTCCCATACTAGCAACCTTTATGTAGTAGCCAAAAACCATCTATCTATTGATACAGGAGGATAGTTGATTAGGCCTTTCATAGCCATCCCACATTTTTGTGGCTTATGGTAGAGATAGCAAAGTACCTCAAGATCTGTACGTCTTGAGGACTTGGAACTTGGTGTGCCTGAGAAGTGAGTGCACTGTAAGGGGGAGCCTGTGCCCCAAGTTCCTAGAGCGATACACCATAAGTAGGCGTGGCTGGGGAAACCCAAGTGGGAACTCAATAGATATTGTCCTTGCCTAGCCTAGGTTCTACATGTTTGTGAATGTTGGAGTGGTTTTTTGCTTATAGCCATCATTTTTTTTCTATCAAACATAGTCTAAAACCGCAATTAAACAACAGAAAATCACAATTGAACAGTAAACCCTCGCAACTGTTAGAAAACCTTACGCAATTGAGCCACTGTTCGTTGTATCTAGTGAAAATATGTATCCAATTGGTCTCTATGAAATCTTGCTGCTAAAATCCCTGTCAGACGCATTTGTTTATTTCTAGATGCAATTGAGCTACAGTTTGTCACATCTGTCAAAAAACCCAACCACAATTGGCTTATTCCCAGTCGTAATTGAGCTATCATCCATCGCAATTAAATTATCCTTGCTTGTAATTGGTCATCTACAGACAGTTATCCAAGATCTCTTCTAAAATCCTCATATTTGTTGTTGTCTGAGCCCTATTTCCAGTCTGCAAGCTTTCTTCTAAGAATCCATCATCCAGTTTACATAGCAATCATTTCATTGAGCTTAGAATCATCATCTATTTTTGACTTTTGAACACTCATATCCATTGAGACTCCCAAAACAACAAACAAAATCAATCATCAAATCAAATCAGTGACTTCCTGTAGCTGAAACAATCACTTAGGTCTGATCATCATCATCCTTAGCATCCTACCCAACAACAACATATCCCTTGAGTTCAAGAGTCTATCTCTAGGAGTATTCCTTATCCAAAAACTAAATCAAACAATTAAGCAACTATCCAATCAACCAAGCATCCAATCCAATTAGCAATCCAATTAGCCTATCAATCAATCAGACCATATCAAAGCCATCAAAACAACAAGCAAACAAATAAACTAATCAAAGCAATCTAATCCAAACAATCAACTTATCAACTCAAAACATTCTAGCAAACAATCAATCCAAGTAACCCATCCACCAAACATCAAATAACTATCATCCTAATCAACTTTGAAGTCTCAAACTTTGTGAAACAAGTCCACCAATCTGGGCCAACATCATCCAATGTCTCAAACAAGGAAACAACACAAGGAAGCTATGGAGAAAAACCTGCAACAATTCCAAAACACTTCTCTTAAGGATTGCTCACAATTTACAACTGGAATGAGCCCACAACACTTTTTACCCAAAGGTTACACTTTAGGAGGTTCATCCTCTACTCTGGGGCCACAAGAACAAGCATTTGTCTATGAAGATTCCTCAGAAGATGATCAAATGTCCCTTCAAGATCCAAAAGCCATGCAACATGCCAACAAGATTATAGAAGCCAATCGACAAAAAATACTTGTGAATTTGCTCAAAGGCAGAACTTTGTTGCCAAGTGACTTTGATTTGTCCACTATCCAAAAAGAAGCACCTTCAAATGTTACTCCTGCTACTATCACTACCATGTCCACTAAGCCCACGACCACACCATCTAAGGTTGTGTCACCATCCTTGGCTCAATTTTCTCCCTTTCATACTCCTATTACCGAGCAACGTCTCATACAACCAACCGTCATTGCCAAAATGCATGAGTCCTTAGCTTCTCAACTTGCAAGTCAAAATGCAATGCCAATTTCCAAAAGCTTGCAAGCTCTACTCAAAATTTGCCTATTGCTAATGCACCCCATGCCACGCAAAGCACTACAACCATAGTCCAAACACCTCAAGTGTCGCAAGCATCAATTACCAATCTATTGCATGTTGAACCATCCCAACCATCCAATGCATCTTCCTCCATAAATACCATAACCGTACACCAAACCAATCTAGACACTCCCCTTATTGACCTCAATCTTCCCAACACCGATCCTTCTCCACTTGACCAACTTTTCTTTGGATCGCAACCTTCCAATACCCAAACTTCTTATGTTAATCCACCCGTTGGGAGATTGTGGAACAATTGAAGGCACCAGTATCTTTGGAACACCATGTAGTCAAATAACTTCTAAAAAAAATAACTCTGCTACCCTTGTTGCATCATTAGTTTTCTTACAGGGAATAAAATGAACCATCTTGGAGAACCTATCAATAACTACAAAAATGGAGTCATTATCTCGTTGAGTATGTGGAAGTCCCAACACAAAGTCCATGCTCAAATCTATCCATGGTGCAGTTGGTACTGGTAATGGCATATACAAGCTTATATTTTGTGAATGTCCCTTAGCCACTTGGCAGATCCTACACCTTCTTACATACTTAGTTATATCCCTTTTCATCTTTGGCCAATAATATTTATCTTCTATCAAGGCTATTGTCTTGTCCTTGCCAAAATGTCCAGCCAACCCACTACTATGAAATTCTCTGATAATGTTTTCCCTCATAGAGCTAGCTGGTATGCATAGTTGTTTTTCTTTAAATAGATATCCATCTTGCATAAAATATTCACCCCTAAAGTGATCCAAGTTACCAGATACCGGTGCCTTCAATTGTTCCACAATCTCCCAAAAATCATCATCAGACTCATACAAACTGTTGATGGCATCAAAACCAATCACCTCAGTTTCCATTGTGGTCAAAAGTACAACACACCTACTTAACGCATCTGCAACCTAATTTTGTTTTCCAAACTTATGCTTCAACATAAAATTGTAACCCTACAAGAAAGAGACCCACTTGGCATGCCTACTATTCAACCTTTTCTATGTGTTCAAGTATCTCAATGCAGTATGATTTGTAAACAATACAAACTCCTGGGGAACTAGATAATGTCTCCAATATCTCAATGCTTGAATGTCATGCCCACATTTTCCATGCGGTCACAACACACACCACATGTGTCATGTCCACATGCGCCATGTGGTCATGACATGAAATACCAAAAATTTTCCCACTCTTCCCTAGAAATCCCCTCACACACGTAGGCATGCTCGGTGGCATACGCTTAAGGCGAAAACAATACAGTTGTCGGCGGCGTACCAAATACATGTGCGCACACCCTACGCAAGGAAATGTGTGGTTTCCTGAGTTTTAGGTGATAGATCATTTTTCAGCAAAGCACAATCATCTGATTCTTCTTTCCATTTTTTGGAATTTAATATTAATTTCTCCTCCTTTAGGCTTAGCATTTTCAACCAAGCCCATTCATTTGCCCTCTCTTCCTTTTCTTGGAATTTAGTTTTGATTGTATTTCTATCACGTTCATTTTACCGTTTCTCTGAAATTTAATTTTGATTGTATTTGTATCTCATTTCCCTTCCCATTGTGCAAGATCTTCTTATGTTATCCTATTTTTTTTCTTCACAATCTTTATCGAACAGCAATAACACTACATTCTTTACATTATTCCTAATTTCTTGGTAAACCAGATCACTTACACAGGGTTGGTTAACTTCACTTGACTCAATCCCCCTAGGGTTTCATTCTAGGTTTTAGTTCAACATTTGAATTAATTTTAATAATCAACCTGTTCCTAAACAGGATTAACAGTAGGTTAAACTTACTTAGTTCTTTTAGCCCTATTCGGAAATGCTGCGCATTTTCTCCTCTTTGTTTTCGAAGGTTAGCTATTCTTTCTCTTTCTCTCTTTTTTTTTAATTGGATGTTTATTCTCTAAATCTACAGTTGAGTTTAAAATGGCCACTCATGGAATGCCTGTGATGGCTTGTTTGCGTTTATTTTCAGTGTCCTTTGTAAATGAAGGGATCATACTTTCCTCTTCATTTTCCTATCATTTAATTTAGGATAATTGTTAAAACTTCTGAGAAACTCTTCCTTAAAATTAAAATATATTTACCTATGCTCTTTTTAAATTGTAATTGTATAAATAATGTATTTCTGAATTGAAACTCTGAGTTTAAACATCTATTCAATTCGTATTATACATTATGCATAAATAAATCCCACTTTCCTTGATTAAAATTTCTATTTCAAGTCAAATGTTTTAAACTACATATAGTTTGCCTTCAATGAATAGTGAAAAGTGAATAGTAAAAGTAAATAGTGAATAGTAAAAATAAATAGTGATTAGTGGAAAGTGAATAGTAAATAGTGAAAAGTGAATAGTAAAATGGTCCCTATCCTAGGAAGAGACCCTCAAGGTGGTAGTAATTTCAAAAGCAATACTGCAGCCCAAATTTCATTTCTTTCATGGTAGCAAAATTACAACTTGACTTATAACAAAATTTAAAACTAATATTTCTACTAAGCTTGCACATAAATAATACTTTTACAAACTTAACTAAAACATCAACTAACTCACAACTTTGCAAGTAGAAGAAGAAGGAACTAGACAAGTCTAATATCCTTTTAAAAACAAATTTTCTCTTCCTTTCGTCATTTTAAAATGGTAAAACTTAATGAAGAGTAGAATACAAACAACAATCCAATCAGAGAGGATTTCCTCACAACTCCAAAAATAACAATTTATACAACAATAGGGAGATAATTTTCTCCTTTTGGAAAATCGACAAGGAAGGAGCTATTAAAAGATTAGGCTCTTCATAAGACTTAAGGAAAATAAAATATTTTCTAAGATCTAATAATCTTCTCCAAGCTTCACAATAAGCTCCCAGAAAACCTGCATATCACACAAGGAAAGAAACACCACACAAGCTACTCTCCTCCCTACCGTAGACCCGCAAGAGGGTCACCCCCGATCTAGGGAGATCATCCACACACCTAGGGAATCCAAATCTACTTCACAACAGGTAAAAAAAATAACACACCGAAACACACATACACCCATGGATATTTACACAACACAAAACCTTAACAAAGGTGAGTTTATAGAGGGGTAAGAGAGTGGACACACTCAACTCTAGAGTACCACCCTTCACAATATTTCAACACAATTTTTCTCATGGCCTCAAGCCAAACAAGATCATCAGATTTCAAGGAATATCATATTTGGCTCTCAAGGCATATAACCAATTTTCTCAAATTCATGCAAATGCCCTCAAGGCTTTCAACATCTCAAAAGAAATAAGGCATGCACTCAAGGAGGATCACTCCTCCCTTACCCCACACTTGATGAGCTTTTCTCCCAAGTGGAAGATGCTCTGTCAACACCCCACAGTTGATGAGCATTTCTCCCAAGTGGAAGAAGCTCTGTCAACAACCTAATAAAATTTCCCCACAATAAAAAAATTTACAACACAAGTAAAATAAATAATTTTCACACATCCTCCATGCAACAAATAAATAATTTTCGCACATCCTTCATGCAACAAATAGAAATACAAAGGAAAAGCTATGAAATCTAACCTTAAAAAGCCCTTTAATGGATGAAGTTGATGAAGAGCTCCACACTTAGTCTCTTCTCCCAATCTCTCCTTCTCAAAAAAACAATCTCTCTATGATCACAAGCAAGGGATAATGGATGGAGGATATAGGATGGCTAGAATAATTTTGGCATTATGAGGCTATGAAGAGGAGAATAGAGAAGGAAATGGGCATTATGAGGATGCTAGAAGAAGATTTCTTAGAGGAAATTAGGCATGATAAGAATGCAAGAATGAAGTCCCCCTGCAAGAATGAAGTTCCCCTGCAAGAATCAAGTTCCCCTGCAAAAATCTAGTCTTCCCTAATTAACACCTAATTAACTCTCTCTGTCTGTCCGTCGGTCTTCAGATGGTACGCTGAACTGAAGTTGAGCTGTGTGCCCAACGCCTGATGTAAGGATCTCTAAAATGATGAAGTGAATATAGAGTCTCTATCAGTAATGATATGGTGAGGTACTCCATGAAGTCTAACAATCTGATCTAAGAACACTCTCACCACTAATGGTGCATTGTACGTCATCCGTATAAGTGGGAAATGCGCCACCTTGGTCAACTTGTCAACTGTCACCATGATGGCAATATGATGACATGATGACATAGGTAGACTAATGAAAAAGTCCATGGAAATGGTGTCCCATTTCCACTCAAGTATCTCATGAGGGTACAACAGTCTTGCTGGATGTTGATGCTCAGCCTTGACCCTCTAACACTCAAGGCAACGAGCAACATATTCTGCAATGTCTCATCTCATCCCAACCCAATGATATAACTATCGCAAATCGGCATGCATCTTCTTCACTCCTAGATGTGCTGCATAAGGTGCTTTATGAGCCTCTGAAAGAATCACTATACACAGGTCACCTGCACGGGGTACATAGATGTGTTGCCGATGTCTAAGCAAACCATCAGACTCAAGAGAATATCCTGTGAATTTACCCTTATGGGCCCCCTGATTCTGAATTTCTTGCTGCACCTCAAGAAACCACTCATCCTCTGGCAGATGCTGTAAGATGCGGTCCCTCAAGTTCACCTTTAATATCAAGGTAAGGATCTCATGGTGCCTCTGACTTAAAACACCAACAACCACGTTCTCCTTCCCTTTGATGTAGTGGACATCAAAGTCGTACTTACATAAGAACTCCATCCAACGCCACTGGCGAGCATTCAGATTTGGCTGTGTAAAAATATACTGTAAGCTATGGTGATCTGAAAGAGCTCAAAGCATCGACCTAAGAGAAAATGTCTCCAACGAACAAGAGCATGAATAACTGATGTGAGCTCTAAATCATGAGTAGGGTAGTTTAGTTCATGTGCCATAAGTTTGCACGATTCATATGCAATCGCTCTACTTCCCTGCATAAGCACGGCTCCCAAACCCTCTAATGATGCATCTGTGCAAACAACAAAATCCTCTGCAGGATCTAGAACCGCTAACATGGGAGCACTGGTAAGACACTCCTTGAGGATCCCAAAGGCCTTCTCACACTGCTTAGTCCAAGTGAAACTTTTCCCTTCTCGCTAAAGGGAAGTGATGGGATGTGCTATCCTAGAAAAGCCCTCGATAAATCTACGGTAATAACTAGCTAATCCTATAAAGCTCCTAACTTCTGTCACACTGGTGGGTGTTGGCCAGTCCTAAATTGCTCTGATCTTCAATGGATCTACAGAGATGCCATCACCTGATAAGATGTGCCCCAAGTATTGCACCTCTGTCCTGAAGAAGGCACACTTCTCCAGGTTGCCATAAAGCTGCTGCTCTCATAAGTGCTGCAAAACTTGACGCAAATGATCCACATGTTCCTCCTCGGTTTGCGAATAAATCAAAATATCATCAAGAAATATGATCACGAACCGATCCAAGTAAGTACGGAACACCCCGTTCATGAGACTCATGAATACTACAGGGGCGTTCGTCAAACCGAAGGGTACCATGGTGAACTCATACTGGCCATATCTAGTTCAAAAAGCAGTCTTATGAATGTCTGCCTCTGTGATGCGCAATTGGTGATACCCAGATTTTAAATCAATTTTTGAGAACACTCTAGCTCCCTACATCTGATCAAAGAGGTCATCAATCCTAGGTAGAGGATAATGGTTCTTCACCATCACCTTTTTCAACTGCCTGTAATCCATGCATAGTCAAAGAGACCCATCCTTCTTCTTCACGAAGATGACCGGTGCACCCCAGGGTGAAACACTAGGTCAGATGTGCCCCTTTTCAAGTAACTCTTCTAACTGCAGTTTAAGTTCTGTAAGCTCATGTGTAGTCATTCTGTAGGGTGTACGAGACACAGGTTCTGCACCTGGCACTAAGTCGATGTGGAAATCAACCTCTCTATGTGGAGGCATACCTGGTAACTCCGGTGAGAATACGTCAGGAAATTCTCTCAAGATAGGGTGATCATCTAAGGTAGCCTTAGGCTCATCCTCTGATCTATCACTGACCGTAATAGCAAACATCTGACAACCCTTCCGCATGCAGCACTTAAGCTGCTGAGCAGATATCATATGAACCGTCGTGGGCTTCTGAATGCCCACTATCTTGACCAATGTGCTATGATCGTCTAAGCCACTAATCATCCTCTGGCGACAATCTAGTTTAGCTCTATGAGCCGCAAGCCAGTCCATACCCAGAACTACTCCATAGGATCCTAATGGCATAACCCTAAGGTCACATGTTGTAGTGAAAGAACCTAAGGAGATCTCACAATCTCTAAGCACGGTATCTACTGACATCCTGACCCCAGAGGCCAACTCAACCTCCCACCTAATGTCCTACCTATAAGCCACCAGCTTGCAACATTCCACTAATGATGTAGACAGGAAAGAATTAGTAGCTCTAGAGTCAAAAAGAATAGAGATAGGGAAATCCCCAATCGTACCTATTGTCTCAATGACTGAAGCCTAGAAATTAGCCTGGCAGTTGTCAACCACTGCAAACATACGGTGGGATCTACCCACGTCACCTACAGTCTGCTCAGATCCTCCTGCACGGGGCTGTCCTCCTGCTATAAATCCCTATGGACACTCCTTAGCTAAATGCCCTGCCCCACCACATACATAGCACGGGCCCCTAGCCTATAACTGTATAGACTGAGTCCTGCCTGACTGCTACTGTCTAGTCTGCCTAGTGGAGCCCTGTGAACCTTTGTTTGATTGCTGAGACCTTGCAGGTTCTGTAGAAGATCCCTGCTGTCTCGGGTCTCTATGCTGGCCCCACTGCTGCCATCCATAGTTCTGTCCCCCCTGAACCCTCTGTTGGGGCCTAGATTTTTGCTGATGCTGCTGTGGAGGCCTAGGAGGTAATGATGAGGAATTAAACCCTCCTCTTTGTGGTGTAAATTGTGGTCTACAGAAATTTTGTTGTTGTTGGGGATTACGATCTTGATATTGCGGGTGTGAATTCTGCCCTCATCCTTGAATTTCCTTTGCAATAAGAGCCTTTTCAATAGTCTTGCTCATGGTCTGGGGATTTGCCATACGTACTGGTCCTACTATCCCATGATTCAGGCCTCTGATGAATTTGTGTACCTAGATTTTCTCATCCTGGAGGTACTCCGCGTAATGAGAAAGCTCGATGAACTGGCTCTCATATTGAGCAACAGTGAGTCCTCTCTGCTGTAACTCATGGAACTCATCAATCCTGAGCTGTCTATAATGCTCTGACAAATATCACACATTAAAGAGCTCTATGAAGATATCCCAAGTGAATGTATCTAGGGATAGTCGGCGCTTGCACTCCTCAGTGCGCCACCAGGTAGCTGCTGCATCTCTCAAGAGATGCACTACCACTCATGCTTTCGTGTTACTCTCGTAAGGTCACAACATGAAAATCCTGTCAGACTAATCAACCAAGCCTTGGCCACAGCTCCCTCGGTAGCTCCTGCGAAAGTAGGTGGGTTGAGCCTAAGCAGATCTGTAATGGGATCTCCTCTATCTCTGAGCCCTATAACCGGCTCATCTAATCCATACTCATATAGTCCATGGTATACCTGACCTACACTCCTGGTCTCATCTCGTCTTGAGTGTCTCAGAGGACTCCTACTCCGTGCACGGTAGGTTGACCCTTCCTCTTCTATTGTAGTGTCAGGAATCTCAACAAAAGGCTCCATGCATGGCACCTTTAACGGATCTATGTAGGGTTCCACATATGGCTCAGCACGTGATTCCGCACGTGGCTCATTACATGGCTCTTCTCATGGATCAACACGAGGCTCATTACGTGGCTCTGGAATAGCTGGTGGTAACCGCTCTAACAAAGCCTCCAGTGTCTAAAGAATCTGTGGGCCTAGGTCAATTACTGGTGGTGCCTGTGGTATGGGTGGTGCTTGTGGTTTGGGTGGATCTGCTATAACTGTGGGTCCTTGTCCCTCAGCTGAGGAATCACTATGCACCTCAATGGATGTCGTGTTGCACGATCACACTCGTCGAGCACGCCGGGGAGGCATCCTACAAAACATGGTAGACTCTAATTAATCAATGTTGCGGAATAATAACATGCCCAATTATGCCCAGTGTTTAAACTTAGCTCTGATACCAAATGTCATGCCCATATTTCCCATGCGGTCATAACATGCATCACACGTGTCATGTCCACATGCGCCATGTGGTCATGACACGAAATACCAAAAATTTTCCCACTCTTCCCTAGAAATCCCCTCGCACACATAGGCGTGCTCGGCAGCGTACGCTTAAGGCGAAAAGAATACAGTTGTTGGTGGTGTACCAAATACATGTGCACACACTCTATGCAAGGAAATGTGTGGTTTCCTGACTTAGGTTAATCTCACGAATTATATTTGAACAACAATTGTTTTAGGTGATAGATCATTTTTCAGCAAAGCACGATCATCTGATTCTTCTTTCCATTTTCTGGAATTTAATATTAATTTCTCCTCCTTCAGGCTTAGCATTTTCAACCAAGCCCGTTCATTTGCCCTATCTTCCTTTTCTTGGAATTTAGTTTTGATTGTATTTCTATCATGTTCATTTTACCGTTTCTCTGAAATTTAATTTTGATTGTATTTCTATCTCATTTCCCTTCCCATTGTGCAAGATCTTCTTATGTTATCCTATTTTTTTCTTCATGTTCTTTATCGAACAACAATAACACTACATCCTTTACATTATTCCTAATTTCTTGGTAAACCAAATCACTTACACAGGGTTGGTTAACTTCACTTGACTTAGTCCCCCTAGGGTTCCGTTCTAGGTTTTAGTTCATCATTTGAATTAATTTTAATAATCAACCTGTTCCTAAACAGGATTAACGGTAGGTTAAACTTACTTAGTTCTCTTAGCCCTATTTGGAAATGCCACACATTTTCTCCTCTTTGTTTTCCAAGGTTAGCTGTTCTTTCTCTTTCTCTTTCTTTTTTTTTAATTGGATGTTTATTCTCTAAATCTACAGTTGAGTTTAAAATGGCCACTCATGGAATGCCTGTGATGGCTTGTTTGCGTTTATTTTCAGTGTCCTTTGTAAATGAAGGGATCATACTTTCCTCTTCATTTTCCTATCATTTAATTTAGGATAATTGTTAAAACTTTTAAGAAAATCTTCCTTAAAACTAAAATATATTTACCTATGCTCTGTTTAAATTGTAATTGTATAAATAATGTATTTCTAAATTGCAACTCTATGGACCACCAGTCTAGATGGGAGGAGTATTTGTATCTGGTTGAGTTTGCCTACAATAATGGGCATCACAGCTCGTTGGGTATGCCTCCTTTCCAGGCTTTATACGGTAGACCGTGTAGGACACCATTGAGTTGGGATTGGATAGAGAACAGGGTCGCCATTGGTCCAGAACTAGTTCAGGACATGGAGCAGCAGATTGCACTAATTAAACAGAGACTTCAGGAGGCATAGGATAGACAGAAGAAGTATGCCAATGCAAAGAGAACTGATCGGAGCTTCTCACTAGGTGACAGGGTATTTTTGAGAGTGCGACCGCACAAGAGTCCAATCTATTACAAAAAGGGCTCTAAACTCGCACCTTGGTTTGTAGGACCTTTTGAGATTTTGGAGCAGATAGGACCTGTAGCCTATCGTCTCGCCTTGTCACCTAGCCTGTTGCGTATCCATGATGTTTTCCATGTTTCAATTTTATGTCGTTATATCTCTGACTTATCTCATGTATTGGATTGGAGTGCTCTTCAGGTAGAGGTAGACGGACAACTGACGTTGGAGCCAATTCACATATTGGCTCATTGGACGCTGGGCCTTCGAGGTTGAGAGCTGGACCAGGTTAAGGTCTAGTGGGACATGTATGACGAGGTCACCACAACATGGGAGGATGCAGCGAGACTGAGGACTCTGTATCCTCACCTCTTTGGTGACGTGGGCAGATCCCACTGCATGTTTGCAGTGGTTGACAACCGCTAGGCTGATTTCTAGGCTTCAGTCATTGAGATAGCAAGTATGATTGGGGATTTCCCTATCTCTATTCTTTTTTACTCTGGAGCTACCAATTCTTTCCTGTCTACATCGTTAGTGGAACGTTGCAGGCTGGTGGCTTATAGGCAGGACATTAGGTGGGAGGTTGAGTTGGCCTCTGGGGTCAGGATGTCAGTAGATATCATGGTTAGAGATTGTGAGATCTCCTTAGGTTCTTTCACTACAACATGTGACCTTAGGGTTATGCCATTAGGATCCTACGGAGTAGTACTGGGTATGGACTAGCTTGTGGCTCATAGAGCTAAACTAGATTATCGCCAGAGGATGATTAGTGGCTTAGACGATCATGGCACACTGGTCGAGATAGTGGCCATTCAGAAGCCCACAACGATTCGTATGATATCCACTCAGCAGCTTAAGCACTACATGCGGAAGGGTTGTCAGATGTTTGCTATTACGGTCAGTGATAGATCAAAGGATGAGCCTAAGGCTACCTTAGATGATCACCCTATCTTGAGAGACTTTGCTGACGTATTCCCGCCGGAGTTACCAGGTATGCCTCCATGCAAAGAGGTCGATTTCCACATCGACTTAGTGCCAGGTGCAGAACCTGTGTCTTGTACACCCTACAGAATGACTACAGATGAGCTTACAGAACTTAAACTACAGTTAGAGGAGTTACTTGAAAAGGGGCACATCCGACCTAGCATTTCACCCTGGGGTGCACTGGTCATCTTCGTGAAGAAGAAGGATGGATCTCTTCGACTATGCATGGATTACAGGCAGTTGAACAAGGTGACGGTGAAGAACCGTTATCCTCTACCTAGGATTGATGACCTCTTTGATTAGATGCAAGGAGCCAGAGTGTTCTCAAAAATTGATTTAAAATCTAGGTATCACCAATTACGCATCACAGAGGCAAACATTCATAAGACTACTTTTTGAACTAGATATGGCCATTATGAGTTCACCGTGGTACCCTTCGGTTTGACCAACGCCCCTGCAGTATTCATAAGTCTCATGAATGGGGTGTTTCGTACTTACTTGGATTGGTTTGTGATCATATTTCCTGACAATATTTTGATTTATTCGTGAACTGAGGAGGAACATGTGGATCATTTGTGTCAAGTTTTGCAACGCTTATGAGAGCAGCAGCTTTATGGCAACCTGGTGAAGTGTGCCTTCTTCAGGACAGAGGTACAATACTTGGGGCACATCTTATCAGGTGATGGCATCTCTGTAGATCCATCAAAGATCAGAGCAATTCAAGACTGGCCAGCACCCACCAGTGTAATAGAAGTCAGGAGCTTTATGGGATTAGTCGGTTATTACCATAGATTTGTCGAGGGTTTTTCTAGGATAGCACATCCCATCACTTCCCTTCAATGAAAAGGGAAAAGTTTCACTTGGACTAAGCAGTGTGAGAAGGCCTTTGGGATCCTCAAGGAGCGTCTTACCAGTGTCCCATTTTAGCCATTCTAGATCCTGCAGAGGATTTTGTTGTTTGCATAGATGCATCATTAGAGGGTTTGGGAGCCGTGCTTATGTAGGGAGGTAGAGCGATTGCATATGAATCGCGCAAACTTAAGGCACATGAACTAAACTAACCTACTCACAATTTAGAGCTCACAGTAGTTATTCATACTCTTGTTTGTTGGAAACATTTTCTCTTAGGTCGACGCTTTGAGCTCCATTCAGATCACCATAGCTTACAGTACATTTTTACACAACCAAATCTGAATGCTCGCCAGTGGCGTTAGATGGAGTTCTTATGCGAGTACGACTTTGATTTCCACTACATCAAAGGGAAGGAGAATGTGGTTGCTGACGCTTTAAGTCGGAGGCGCCACGAGATCTTGACCTTGACATTAAAGGTGAACTTGAGGGACCGCATCTTACAGCATCTACCAGAGGATGAGTGGTTTATTGAGGTGCAGCAAGAAATTCAGAATCAAGGGGCCCATAAGGGTAAATTCACAGGATATTCTCTTGAGTCTGATGGTTTGCTTAGACATCGGTAGCGCATCTATGTACCCCATGCAGGTGACCTGTGTATAGTGATTCTTTCAGAGGCTCATAGAGCACTTTATGCAGCACATCCAAGAGTGAAGAAGATGCATGCCGATTTGTGACAGTTATATCATTGGGCTGGGATGAGACGAGACATTGCAGAATATGTTGCTCATTGCCTTGAGTGTCAGAGGGTCAAGGCCGAGCATCAACATCCAGTAGGACTGTTGTACCCTCATGAGATACCTGAGTGGAAATGGGACACCATTTCCATGGACTTTATCGTTGGTCTACCTATGTCATCACATCGTTATAATGCCATCATGGTGACAGTTGACAAGTTGACCAAGGTGGTGCATTTCTCACCTATACGCACGACGTAAAATGTACCATCAGTGGCGAGAGTGTTCTTAGATCAGATTGTTAGACTTCATGGAGTACCTCGCCGCATCATTACTGATAGAGACTCTGTATTCACTTCATTGTTTTGGAGAGCCTTACATCAGGCGTTGGTCACATAGCTCAACTTTAGTTCAGTGTACCATCTGGAGACTGACGGATAGATAGAGAGAGTTAATCAGGTGTTAGAAGATATGCTTCGTATGTATGTTATGGACCACCAGTCTAGATGGGAGGAGTATCTGTATCTAGTTGAGTTTTCCTACAATAATGGGCATCACAGCTCGTTGGGTATGCCTCCTTTCCAGGCTTTATACGGTAGACCATGCAGGACACCATTGAGTTGGGATCGGATAGACGACAGGGTCGCCATTGGTCCAGAACTAGTTCAGGACATGGAGTAGCAGATTGCACTAATTAAACAGAGACTTCAAGAGGCACATGATAGATAGAAGAAGTATACCGATGCAAAGAGAACTAATCGGAGCTTCTCACTAGGTGACAGGGTATTTTTGAGAGTGCGACCGCACAAGAGTCCAATCCGTTATGGAAAGCGCTCTAAACTCGCACCTCAGTTTGTAGGACCTTTTGAGATTTTGGAGCGGATAGGACCTGTAGCCTATTGTCTTGCCTTGCCACCTAGCCTGTCGCGTATCCACGATGTTTTTCATGTTTCAGTTTTATGTCGTTATATCTCTGACTTATCTCACGTATTGGATTGGAGTGCTCTTCAGGTAGAGGCATATAGACAACTGGCGATGGAGCTAATTTGCATATTGGCTTGTCAAACGCTGGGCCTTCGAGGTCAAGAGCTGGACCAGGTTAAGGTCCAGTGGGACATGTATGATGAGGTCACCGCAACATGGGAGGATGCAGGGAAACTGAGGACTCTATATCCTCACCTCTTTGATGACTTCCAAGAGGAAATACAGTCTTAGGGGGGGAGGATGTGAGGCCTACACTTTTTCATTTTAATACATATGACTATTTACCTTACTGTTGTTGGTGTTGGCACTAATTTTGGTCTGGATCTGAGCACAGATGTTGGAGGGTTTTTTCTTTTTGGGCCCTAAGTTTCCTTGTTCATCGCTGTGACTTTCTATATCGGCGAAACTTCTTTTTGAGTGCTCAGATTATGATTGAACCATCGTTTTGAACCACCGTGTTGAACCCTTTTGGTTCATGGTTCAACGGTTCAAGGCTTTGTGTTTGTGTTCGGCAAATGTTCTTTTTGAAGTGCTCCATTTGGCATTGAACTTCTCAGTTGAACCATCTGTTTGAACCGCTTCATGGTTCAAAGGTTCGGAGCTTTATGTTTTTGGTTTATCGGAGTGATCGGCATCATTGGTGAACTGTTTCTTGGTCCCTCCGATAGGTTTGGTTTGGCCGATGGATGTTCATCGGCATAACATTAAAGATCGACATAGGCATTTTGGGTTTGGCCGATGGCTTCGGTCATACCAACGGAGATGGGAAGCCAAGTTGCCATCGGTGTGACTTTTATTGTCGGCGAGCGTTGCTTTTGGGTTGGCTGATGGTTTTTGTTTTGGCGACGAGTGTTTTTTGCTTGGCCATCGGTGATACTTGTTTTATCGGCCTAGTCGATGGAAGTTGGCCCGATGGTCTATCTCTGGCCGATGAAGGGAAGTGTTGTGTATGGTCTTCGGCGTGACTTGTGTTGTTGGTGAGGATGGATTGTGGTGGGCCGACAGTGGGAGGTCTCGCCGATGAAGGAGCAGAGTATAATTCGTTGGTGCATCAGTGAGAGTGTTGTCTATCGGCAGAAGGATCTTTTGCTTGGCCGACAGTATTGGTCTGGCCGACAGGGGATTGCGGTGGCTTCATCAGTGTAACTGATGAGATCGGCGAAGGTTTGGATGGTTGGCCCGATGATGCATCTCTAGCCAATGGGGAAGCAAAGGTAGCGGTCGGCGAGACCGTTGAGATCGGAAGGAGAATTCTGGGGTGTGTCGATGGCTCAGGTCTTGGTGATAGGCTTTGGTCAAAGGCTTATGCGTCGAGCGCGGCAAAGCACTCGACATTTGTTATGTGTGTGACCATGTTTTTAAAGTGCTAAGGGAGTCTCCGCACTATGCATGTGGGATTAATCTCCCTACATTATTTGAAACCTGCGAAGAGGTGCGTTTTGGCAGGAACTTCTGTTTGAAACGCAGCGACGGTTTCCAAGTGAAACGCGGGTGGTTGAGACCTTTAATGGCGACAATGCAGAGATATGGGCAATGGTACAAGCGATCAGGTTGCCTGATTTTTGAGTAAAGACTCCCAGATGGTGGTGCAGGGCTCGAGGCTTCTCTTGTCTGTTGCTGCAATAACTTCTGAGCGCCATTCCTTTGTGGAGTCTGTATCTGGCGGATTTTTGATTTTTGACCATGTAATTAATTGTTGCGAGTACACTTTCTGGCCAATATAGGCAGACTGTGTTACCATTTTATTGTTGTTGAAAACTGGACATTTTGGCTCTGTAATAAGATACAACTGGTTTTGGTTGCTCTGTGTAGCAAAACTTGCAAGTTTATGTATCTCCTGTTGTACGTTTGTGCATGAATCCACTGATTTCATGGTCAATTTTATATGAATAATGCTATGTTTGCATGTGTTATGCTGATTCTGTCTCCAGTTTTGCATGTATCTTTCTTCTGAGTCCAGGCATTCAAGGAATGTCTGAGATTCTAGAACATAGAATTCCTGTGTTGAATGTTTAATCTTTTAACTTCTGCTCAAGGGGTAGATTAAACTATTTTTAGATTGAATATTGGGAAGGGTATACTGCAATAGGGATGCCATAAGTATAGACAACTTAACACTCTGTATTGGGAGATATCTGTAAGGCAGATATCATGTATATCCCCCTAAAATCTAGTTTTAGTTGTTCATGCTGATCATTCACAGGTGTATGTCTACCGACTCCAAGCCCTGGATAGGCACTAATATAGCTCTGTGTTGAGGTTATATACCATGTCCAGCTTCGCATCCAACAATCAAATCAAACCATTTCATCCTTCCACCTGTTAGTTATAGGAGTAGGATTAGGATCCCTGCGTACTCTCATACCCAACCAGACATATATGTCCAAGAATGTTGCCAACCTTGTGATTTGTTATACAAATCTTGGTCCTTACGTGAGAGTATCCTGCCTGTTGCTGTCAAGTTATATCTTTCTATCATTGAGCTAGTCTAGGTCATACTTTTATCAAATAGGGACACCCCCTTGGTGCGGCAGAACCAGAAGTGAAGGGGAGGAGCTCACACAACCTCCTGTATTCAATTGGCTGAATCTGCCTATGCATTAGAAGTGGCAAACCCTAATGCTAATTTAGAAGAAAAACCAACAGTTGGTATTTTTATATTTATGGGACTGTTGTTCTTAGATTTTCAAACTATTAAACCTTATTATGTTAAAGAAAACTAATTGGGTGATGTTAGTTAGATGGTTGCTTTAAGAGAAAACAAATTGGGTGATGTTATATAGATGTTTATTCTATTAGGAAAACTAATTGGGTGATGTCCGATTAATGTTTACATTACAGGAAAACTAATTGGGTGAGGTTAGATAGAAAATTGTCATGTGATTTCATTATGTTTATAAGAACTATGGTATGCTTTAGAAATGCATGTATTAAATTTGCTTCGGCTACGATATGTATATGTGGAATTAACTTTGAGATTGAGTGTGTAGGTATTTCTAACAAAACCACAGATACAAGAGATTATTCCACACCTTATGTTGTAATCCCTTGTGAAGCCGATCTAGTTTCACGAGGAACCAAGATTAACTTTGTGTTTGGTGCAATGTTGTAATGTTGTAATATTGTCTTGCATGAGGTTGAATGGGTTAGGTCTACCCTTTTGTAAAATTGAATTATGATTTGTGTTGTAAGAATTGTATTTGAATTTTATTTTTTTTAATTTAAATTTTTGAGACCCTTTTCTTGTATCTTAACTTGACCCTGGGTGTCCTAACTAAGTTTAAATTGACCCTGGGTTATACCCCATGGGTCTAGGGTCACTTTTGACTTGGTTAACCCTTAGTTAACCTCTGTATGGTCACCTTAACTTCACAGTGAAGTTAAGTGACGAATTTGGAGGCATGGGAAGGATAGGATGAGTGGGATCAATACTCAAGCCCATCCTTTCTCCATTTCCAAGGCTTGAAATGACTCCATGGTCCACCAATAATGGAGGGGCTTATCTTCTTGTTCCCTCACTTTTGGTGAGAGTCCCCATGAAGTGGTGTGGTCCTTCATGGGTGGGGATATTTTTTAATTCCACTTGGGATAGTGGGGATATTTTTTTAATTCCACTTGGGATAGTGGAAAAAGGAGTGGGGTTATTTAAATATTACAATCTTTAAAAAATTCATAAATATTACAATCTTTGATTCATTTTTGTCCTCACATGTGAATTTAAAATTCACAAATAATGAGAGCCCTTGATGTCATAATCCACTCTTCCCAAAAAAATAAATTTTTAATTCATCCACTATGAATTTAAAATTCACAAATAATGTGAGCCTTTGATCTCAACTCTTGATCCTCACCTTCCATTCCCTTTTCAGAAAATCTATAAATAAGACCCTTCTCTAAGCAATTAGAGAAGGCTGGATTTTTGCAGGGGAACTTGATTCTTGCAGGGGAACTTCATTCTTGTAGGGGGACTTCATTCTTGCATTCTTATCATGCCTAATTTCCTCTAGGAAATCTTCTTTTGGCATCCTCATAATGCCCAATTCCTTCTCTATTCTCCTCTTCATAGCCTCATAATGCCGAAATTATTCTAGCCATCCTATATCCTCCATTCATTATCCCTTGCTTGTGATCATAGAGAGATTGTTTTTTTTTAGAAGGAGAGATTGGGAGAAGAGACTAAGTGTGGAGCTCTTCATCAATTTCATCTATTAAAGGGCTTTTTAAGGTTGGATTTCATGGCTTTTCCTTTGTATTTCTATTTGTTGCATGAAGGATGTGCGAAAATTATTTATTTTTTGCATGAAAGATGTGTGAAAATTAATTATTCTGCTTGTGTTGTAAATTTTGTTATTGTGGAGAAATCTTATTGGGTTGTTGACAGAGCTTCTTCCACTTGGGAGAAATGCTCATCAACTATGGGGTGTTGACAGAGCATCTTCCACTTGGGAGAAAAGCTCATCAAGTGTGGGGTAAGGGAGGAGTGATCCTCCTCGAGTGCATGCCTTGTTTCTTTTGAGATGTTGAAAGCCTTGAGGGCATTTGTGTGAATTTGAGAAAATTGGTTATATGGCTTGAGAGCCAAATATGATATTCCTTGAAATCTGATGATCTTGTTTGGCTTGAGGCCATGAGAAAAATTGTGTTGAATTATTGTGAAGGTTGGTACTCTAGAGTTGAGTGTGTCCACTCTCTTACCCCTCTGTAAACTCACCTTTGTTGAGTTTTTGTGTTGTGTAAATATCCATGGGTATATGTGTGTTCCGGTGTGTTATTTTTTTTTACCTATTGTGAAGTGGATTTGGATTCCCTAGGTGTGTGGATGATCTCCCTAGCTCGGGGGTGACCCTCTTGCAGGTCTACAGTAGGGAGGAGAGCAGCTTGTGTGGTGTTTCTTTCCTTGTGTGATATGCAGGTTTTCTGGGAGCTTATTATGAAGCTTGGAGAAGATTATTGGATCTTAGAAAATATTTTATTTTCCTTAAGTCTTATGGAGAGCCTGATCTTTTAATAGCTCCTTCCTTGTCAATTTTCCAAAAGGAGAAACTTATCTCCCTATTGTTGTATAAATTGTTATTTTTGGAGTTGTGAGGAAATCCTCTATGATTAGATTGTTGTTTGTATTCTACTCATTAAGTTTTACCATTTTAAAATGAGGAAAGGAAGAGAAAATTTGTTTTTAAAAGGATATTAGACTTGTCTAGTTCCTTCTTCTTCTACTTGCAAAGTTGTGAGTTAGTTGATGTTTTAATTAAGTTTGTAAAAGTATTATTTATGTGTAAGCTTAGTAGAAATATTAGTTTTAAATTTTGTTATAAGTCAAGTTGTAATTTTGCTACCATGAAAGAAATGAAATTTGGGTTGCAGTATTGCTTTTGAAATTACCGCCACCTTGAGGGTCTCTTCCTAGGATGGGGACCATTTTACTATTCACTTTTCACTAGTTACTATTCACTTTCCACTAATCACTATTCATTTTTACTATTCACTATTTGCTTTTATTATTCACTTTTCACTATTCATTGAAGGCAAACTATATGTAGTTTAAAACATTTGACTTGAAATAGAAATTTTAATCGAAGAAAGTGGGATTTATTTATGCATAATGTATAATACAATTGAATAGATGTTTAAACTCAGAGTTGCAATTCAGATGTGAGGCCTACACTTTTTCATTTCCATACATATGACTATTTAGCTTACTGTTGTTGGTATTTTTATATTTATGGGACTGTTGTTCCCAAATTTTCAAACTATTAAACCTTATTATGTTAAAGGAAAACTAATTGGGTGATGTTAGTTAGATGTTTGCTTTAAGAGAAAATAAATTGTGTGATGTTATATAGATGTTTATTCTATTAGGAAAACTAATTAGGTGATGTCCGATTAATGTTTACATTACAAGAAAACTAATTGGGTGAGGTTAGATAGAAAATTGTCATGTGATTTCATTATGTTTATAAGAATTGTGGTATGCTTTAGAAATGCATGTATTAAATTTGCTTCAGCTATGATATGTATATGTGGAATTAACTTTGAGATTGAGTGTGCAGGTATTTCTAACAAAACCACAGATACAGGAGATTATTCCACACCTTATGTCGTAATCCCTTGTGAAGCTGATCTAGTTCCACGAGGAACCAAGATCAACTCTGTGTTAAACTCCTAGGGAATTAGATAATGTCTCCAATGCCTCAATGCTTGAACAATTGCATAAAATTCCAAATCATAAGTAGAATAATTCTTTCTCACTTCATTCAGCTTTTCACTAAAGAAGGCTATAGGTTTTCCAACTTGGCTAAGCACAGCACCTGTTCCCACATGGGAGGCATCATATTCTACTTCAAATACCTTATCAAAATTTGGCAACGCAAGTTTAGGTGCTTCTATTACGTTTTGCTTCAAGTACTTAAAGCTCTCCTCAACATCCTAGGTCCATACAAACTTCCTTCCTTTGGTGCAATCTATTATAGGAGCTACAATACTACTAAAATTTTGAATGAACTTTCGATAGAAAGTGGCCAAGCCATGAAAACTTTTTACCTCTGTGATGCTGCTTGGACTAGGCCATTCTAGAATTGTCCTGACCTTTTCTGGATCCATTCTAACACCATCTTTAGAAATGACAAAGCCTAAAAAAACCAAACTGTCCTTCATGAACCTATACTTCTTCAAATTGGCATAGAGCTTCTCCTTCCTTAACACAACAAAGATGATCCTCAAGTGTTGTAGTTGCTCTTCTTTATTGTTACTAAATACCAAAATATCATCACAATAAACTACCACAAACTTACCATTGTAAGGTCGTAGTATAGTGTTCATCAATCTCATAAATGTGCTAGGTGAATTTGATAACTTGTTGTGATGTTCACAACACGCCCCATTTTACTCCTTAGAGAAATGAGGACCCCTGCTGTGGCTTTGTCTTTTTGCATGTGTGTGTGTGTGGGTCTGCTTGGTGGTAAAGGGAAAAGGAACTAAAAAGTTACAAGCCTTGTTGAAAATAAAGAAAAATGACATTAAGTACCAGAGCTGAGTATGGGTGAATTCCTTGTCAAAAATGAATAGGGGTTGCTTTTTGAACCATCTTAAAATTCCCTATATTTTGCAAGTTATGTGTGTTTTTTGGTAAAATGCATTGTGGTATGGGTTTGTATGTTGATATACAAAGCTATTTGTATGTTGTGTCGTTGTATGATGCATATACAAAGTCCTTTGTATATCGAGTCATGGGAGTCATCAGGTTTAGATGCATTGTTTACTTGTGTGCATTTTGCTAAAGTTTTATCTATACATACAAGGAGGACCCGACAAAGTTCAAAGTTTAAATGCATAGTCTGTCATGTCTGTCAGATGCATTTTTGGTTTGTATGTTTGAAAAGTGCGAAATATACAAAGTGGACATACAACGATATATGCAATGCTAGAACCAAAATGATTGTGAATTAAGGTTAAGTCAATGTATGTTTCGATACATACATTGCGGTATACATACATTTTGAACATACAGCGCATAATTCAGAGAAGTTTAAAATACGATATAAATAATGCATCATACTTAATGCATATTGAAAGATGCATTGCCTTTTATACATGTCACGGAGTCGAAAGGGTTATAAGTTATGGTTTATGAAAAGTTGAAGTCTGAAAGGTGATACAAGGGACTTTGTATGTATCCGGACTCTTATCTAAAAGTTTGAGTACAAGTATTATATGCATAGAGAAGTATAAAAAGAAAGGTAAGGTGGACCCCATTGCTTGTATATCCTTCTTGTATAATTACAATGTATATGCTTGATATGCAAGCCGATATACAAGCGCCGAATGTGAAAAGAAATTAAATGCAGAAAAGGCTTTATATGTCAGTGCGCTTGTATATCTATGATATACATTCGTGATATACAAAGAAATTAAAAGGCATCATGGAGGGTAACGGTAAGAGAAGGTTTGCATAAAGTTGTTTGTATGTGCAAAAGATACAAGCGCCGAATTCGAAAAGAAAGTTTAATATAGAAAATTCTTTGTATATTGGAATGCTTGTATGTTTATGACAAAAAGTTATGATCAAGACTGAAAAGTGAATTTTAAATTCCATTTTATTAACTTACATTTGTTAGCAGGTACACAGGTGTTGGTGTGGGAGCCATTGCGGTTAGGAAGATATACTGAAACAGCCATCGGGCATTGGTGGCAGAAGAAAAGACTTAGCCGATGATGGAGGTCTTGCCAAAGGTAAACTAAAGTTCCAACATTGGGGTGAGTTTGGTCGCAAAGAGACTTGAGAGAGTTTCTTTGATGATTGTTATCTTGCCAAATGTGGAGAAAACAAAGAGGAAGAATACAGAGGCAACATGAACCTGAGCTGAGGAAGATATTATCAAATGCATTGTTTGCCAGCTAGAGAACGGATCAAGTCCAAAATGCTGGAATATTCTATGCCAGTTGGTGAGAGCGTGTTATCCATCTGGACTGTTGGTTGTTCTGAGAGGATCCTGATCATTGGATCATTGTAGCCATTTTCTGGCCTCTGTCCTATAAAAGGGGCCATGATTTGTCATAACAGGGGGGACGCAGGGAGGTCAATCATTCTAAAATCAGACCGAAGCAATTTCATATAGGAGATCAGATTACCGAGACTAATGAGGACTAAATTGTTGAAATGTTAAGGTTCTTTCTTCAGATCATTGTAAATATACTTGTTTTAAAGCATACTAAATGGAGATGAAGCCTCAGATTACATCATGATTGTAAACTTTACGTAATCTTCAAGTTCATTCCTAGATATGTAATGGTGAATGTTGTGTTCAATAGAAGCACTTTCATTTTATTGCATGTTGTTGTCAACTTTTCCTTTGAAGATTTACACTGGATCATGCAGATTTGTGGAATGTCCTGGTGAAGTATGATTCTAGTTTTCTTCTCTTCATTGTTGTATCAGAACATGTATGTGGATCAGTGATCTCAATCAAGTAATTTTGGGAATCTCATTCTTTAAACCTTGTCTTTGTCATTTCTTTTTCTTAATTTCATTAAATCACTTCCATAACTGCAAATCATGATAAATAATAAGTAGAATAGAGAAATATGCTGACATCCCATAGGTAACTAAAAATCCTTAGCATATTTGAGCTAAATGCATGCAGTGTTGAAAATATCATGCAAAGAATTACAAATAATGGTAGAAATCATGCAAATATCAACTTGTAGACACATTATTTGAGTAATTTCATAGTGTAAAAGTAGAATTGTTGGAGATTGATGCAGAGCAGATATAAAGGACAAGATATTTGGGGGAATATTGATGAACTTTGCAGAAATAACTAAAATACGTAAGGCCCCTGAATGATTAACAGCAACACACATCAACCACTTAGTAACGTCAGTAGATTATGAACTAATCAACGGAGACTTGGGATCATGAATTCTTTGAATTCATCGTATCTTTCAAGATGAATAAATGTTGTTGTGTAACTTTTATTTCATGTTTGTTTGTGAGTAACATCATCATCAACATAACCTGAATGGCATAACCATCCACTCATATAATCTGTCTCCAGTCTTAAAGGTTGTCTTCCACTCATCCCCTTCTCAGATCCAGATTTGGTGGTAGCCACTTCGTAGGTCGATCTTGCTGAAATATTTGGCCCCTACAAGGACATCCATCATGTCCTCCATATAAGGTATAGGAAACTAACACTTGATGGTAATCTTATTAATTGCTCTGCTATCAGTGCACATCCTCCATGTTCCATCTTTTTTTGGGGTCAACAATGCAGGTACAACACATGGGCTCATGCTCTCTCTCACCACACCTTTACTTAGGAGTTCTGTTACTTTCTTATTCAACTTTGCATGTTGTGTTGGATTCATTCTATAAGCTACTTGGTTGGGTAGAGTTGCTCCTAGAATCAAATCAATATGATGCTGAATATCTCTCTTTGGCAATAGACCAGCAGGTAATTCATCAGGCAAAACATCAACAAATTCTTTCAATAGCTCTGCTACTTCTGGGGGAACTAAAATGTCTTCCTCTTCACCTTTTTTCACTACTAATGCATAACAACACCCTGTCACCTTCATTTCTTTAACAAGATCTCTTTCAGACAACATGGTCTCACCTTTTCCTTCATCCTTGAGAGGAAATAAAATCACCTTAGAGCCATTTTTCCAAAAGGTGTATGTGTTTTTCTCTCCATCATGCATAACTTTTCTATCATACTGCAATTGCCTTCCCAATAACACATGATAGGCATCCATTGGGACATCACACCATATCTCATCTTGATAGATCTTCCCTATGCTAAACTTAATTAGGCATATTTTATCAACAATGACTTCATTTCCCTTTTTAAACCATGCAATGTGGTACAGATGAGGATGTTTTTCACAATGTAAATTCAAATTTTCTACCATTTCTTTATAAACCGTATTTTCACAACTACCTCCAACAATAACTTGACATACCTTGCCACCCGAAGTGCATCTAGTTCTGAAGATATTGGTTTGAAGCCATAAACCATCAGAGCTTTTGGCTTGTGTTTTCTCCTTCTCTGGAATCACCATTGCTCTTCTCATCATGAGACCTTCTCCCACATCTAGTAGAACCTCTAGTTCCATCCCTTCCACTTCATGCTGCGTTTGAATCAGGTTCACCCTAGGTTGTCCTCCTTGATTTTTTTCTTGTATGCTATAATTTGAGCATTCAAATGCCCTATGACCTTCTTCTCCACATCTAAAACAAGTGAAAGGCCTTCTCTAGTTTTCCCATCCTCTACTGCTACCATAACCTCTACCTCTTTGAAATCCCCTTCCTTGTTCTTGATTCAGAGGATCTTGTTGAGTGTCTACTTGTTTTTCCAATCCATGGGATGACTCTCCCCTACCATAATTTGAACCTCCTTGAAATGGGGTTGGTGTACCCCTTCTTCCTCCTCTATTCCTCTGGTGGTACTGTCTGTTTTGTTTTTCTTTAGCCTTTAGAGCCAATTGGTAAGCCTCTTCCATACTATTGAGTCAATGCATGCTCAATTCATCTTGAATAGAGAATTTTAGGCCATTCACATATCTAGTAGCCATCTGTTCATCAGTTTCTTGATGCTCTATACGTATAGACAACGTATAAAACTCATTTGTATAATCTTGCACAGAAGAGAGGTTCTGCTTTAAATTTTTAAACCTATGAAAAAGGGTTTGCACATAATCTATGGGCAAAATTTTTTCTCTCAACTTCTCCATTTTATTCCATGTCCTAATCTTATCCTTGCCTTTCCTTATTTGTTCCTTTTGAAGATGATCCCACCAAATCATTGCATGACCCTTTAATTTGGTGCATGTGAATTTCACCTTCTTTTCCCCTATCATGGATTTCCATTCAAAAAAATTTCTCATGTCATTCAACCAGTCTATCAACTCCTCTGGTTTAAGACTACCTACATAATTTGAAACATCTACCTTGACCCCTTCATTTTTCCCTTCTAAGGCCCTGAGCATCCTCTCTTCAAAACTCATGCCTTCTAATTCTTCTTCTTCATGTTTTGTATCTTTATCTGCACCTCCTCAACCTATCTCTTCATCAGATTCATCTCCTCCTCTACCCAGTCTTTGGTTTTCCATTCGTGTTGTAAGTTCTGCTACTTGGCTTTGTAGATTTTGCATTTCTCTATGCATCTAGGCAAGACCACCTCTTCTTGCTCTGATACCAGATGATGTAGCCAACAACATACACTCAATAGAATTGTGCCATTAATCATGTGTGAGAACCAAAGATTTGGAAAACTGGAAAAAATAAAGAAAACTTTTATTCACCAACTCTGTTGCTACAATGAGAGAAAACTCTCTTATATCCAATAAAACAAAAAAAATCAAAAAATTACCTTTTTGGTAGATTTTGACAATTGTCAAATTTTGCCATTTTAGGTAATTTTACATGCATATCTTGAGAATCCAGCTTTTTCCCAAAAAGTTCCTAAAACTAAGGTAGAATGAAAAGCCAACTAACATTCTAAATTTGAAACATGAGTTTTGAGTTATTAACAAAAGCAACTTTTAAAAAACTAGGAAAAAATACTAAATTGCCATTTTGAGGGCCAAAATGAAAGTTTGAAGCCCTTAAAAAGTACCAAAATGGGATCCAACTGACTAAGGTCAGTTGGGAATCCACATGCCACCTCATAATGCATCCACCTGTAAAATTTTAGTCCAAACCCACATCCGAGTCAAAAGTTATGACCCCCGGAAGTCTCTACATCATGTATGAAATTGAAACATCTCATTCAAAACTTGATTGATTGAGGCCTAGTCAGTTTAGAACAACCTAAACAAACATCAAACTATAATCTTGACACTTTCAAAGATCCGTTCCCTGCTCATGATAAAGCAAGTGCCTCCTCTTCAGGGAGAAATGTCCAATACACATATGAGTCATCCACCATTCGCCGTATTGACCATGCTCGCATATCAACCATCTCCATAAAAGCAAAAGAAGCTATTCATATCCAAGTTGCAAAAGAGTCTGATTGTGTCGTTACCACTTGTTGTGGTCATGTGTCGATTCAAGCTACACCACCCATTACAAGACCATGGGATACAATATCCTTGATCACCTAGGCAAAACTCACGCGCATATTATTCTGAAACTGCTACGCATATCCCCCACACATAAATCTATCCTTGACCATGAATTGCAAGAATCATCGGTCCCCAATAACATAGACACTACATAGTTTCAAGCCATGGTAGCAAGCATTGCATCCCCATATTGCTTAACCTTTTCTGACAAAGATCTATCACCACTTGGTTCATCCCATAATGAAGCCCTCCACATTGAAGTCTTCGTTAATCAATGCCACATTAAACGAATCTTAATAGATGGTGGAGTAGGTCTAAATATTTGTTCGTTAAGATTAATAAAATTATTGGGATATTATGAGGATAGCAAAGCATATGATGATAGAAGACATGATATTTCCACAGTCCATGATATGATTGTAAAACTTCTGGTTTAAACTGTGTAGCTTTTTTTAACATTGACGTTTCGGATCACACTCCATGATCCATCATCAGGATGAGAAAGAGAATGAAATGAATTGAACTATAGATCAAGTTCTATCAAAAGAGAGGAGTTTACATGGGTTACAAGATAAGACATGCTCTAATAGTAAAGAGAATAAGATAGTAAGATAAAAATCATAGTTAAAAGAGGATGAGGTTAGAAAATGAAAGAGAAGAGGGAATAGAAAAACCACCCAATAAAATAATATAGCACTCCATTAAATTAAAAAACTCTAATAAAAACCACTCCATAGGATAAAATGAACCATAAATAGTGTAAAGAAAAATAAGTAAATAAAATTGTTATATAACCCATGTAAACTCCTCTCTTTTTATAGAACTTGATCTGCAGTTCAATTCATTTCATTCTCTTTCTCATCCTAATGATGGATCATGGAGTGTGATCCGAAACGTTGATGTTAAAAAAAGCTACACAGTTTAAACCAAAAGTTTTACAAGCATATGATGATGCTGAAAGAGAATTAGAAGGGATTATAACTTTTCCTGTCACAGTTGGTCCAGTGACTATAGATACTCATTGCCAAGTCCTTAACATTGAATTACCATATAACATTATCCTTGGTCATCCTTGGATTCATGCCATGAAAGCTGTGCCATCAACTTACCATCAATATCTCAAATTCCCTCATAATGGAGATGAGATCACCATTCTAGCAGATCCCAATCCTTTTGAGTTATGTCGTGCATATCAAGCTAAGTATCAAACTCCTAATCATATACCTATCAACACTGAAGCATATCCATCCACTTCCTATGTTGACCCTACCGATCTCAATAAAGCATCTTCAAGCAAAGCTATCCCTAACATAGAAATCAAGTACAAGGACAAAGAATGTGGTGAGTATAAATTGCAAGAATCCTGTTGTGTTGGAACATTCCTCCTTCCCCAAAGACATATGGAAAACCATTAGCATCTAAAGCATCATCATCTCAAACAATTATCGTAGCTCCTCCTATAGTGTTTATAAAATCAGGGTTACTAGATGACGAAGATATCGAAGACATTAATTCATGGATTTTCTATGATGAAAATGATCAAAAAACACTTGAAGTGGAGCGTTACAACAATGGTTTCCGCATCATCAAAAACATGGGATACAAAGAACAAGGTGGTCTAGGACTACATGAGAAAGGACCTACATAACCAATCACTATAAACAAGAAGTTTAATAAGCAAGGTCTAGGGTATGGACAGGAGGACCCACCTTCCAAAGACATCAAATGTATTCTTGACACAGTAGCTGAAGCTTTCCTCATAGAAGAGACTTCTAATCTGGATACCATCAATGACTCTTGCCGTCACCTCACTGAACTATTTCAGGACCTATCCATTTTCATGATCTCATTCACAACCACTGTATCCCAATTCTCATCATCTGACTTACATCTCATATATCCCGATCTCGTCGATTGGGACCAACAGGGGGCACCTGTATTGGATACATTTCAAAATGATGAAGCTCTAGTAGAATTCCTGGGACTAAGAAAAGGTCTTCCACTCAAAGATCATAAGGTGGGCTACAAAATGGATTTACCTCAATTAGCATACTTTGGGGGAAGTGTCAAGGCCTCTAGTCGCAAAAGTGAAATGAACAAAAAAGAAAATAAAAGGTCTCTAGGTGAAAACCGCAAGGTGCCTCTTGACTAAGAAAAGTAAAAAATAAAGGACGTATCTGATGGTGAAAACCTCTCCAAGGCACTTAAGGATGGAGGACTTGACCTTCCTTTGAGGGAATATCAGGAACAGTCACCTTTGTTAATTGAGAAATCTCAGGAAGTAAATCTTGGTACATAACAGAATCGTAAAATCATACATATGGCCGCATCATTGTCAGAGCAAGAAAAAGCAAATTTCATGGCATTCTTCATGAAACACACAATCAATTTTGCATGGACTTATGCAGATATGCTAGGATTGGATCCATCACTTGTGGTACATCACTTAGCAGTATATCCAAATACCAAGCCAGTGAAGCAAAAATTTAGAAAGATGCATCCTCAAGTAGCTTTGTTAGTCAAGGTGGAAATTTAGAAACTTTTAGATGCCAAATTCATAAGACCCATTGATTATCCTGAGTGAGTGTCGAATCTTGTGCCAATATCAAAGCCAGATGGAAGCATCTGTCCTTGTACAAACTTCATAGATCTAAACAAAGCATGTCCAAAAGATGACTTTCCATTGCCAAACATTGATATCATTGTAGAGCTCACAACTGGGCATGAAATGCTATCATTAATGGACAGTTTTTTTAGGATACAACTAGATTTTAATTGCTCCTAAAGATCAACACAAAACAACTTTCATCTACCCATGGGGTACCTATTGTTGGAGAAGTGATGCCATTTGGTCTCAAAAATGCTGGAGCAACATATCAACGGGCAATGATAGTAATCTTCCACAGCCTTTTCCATACCATAATGGAAGACTATGTGTGAGACCTACTTTTTACACTACTATTCATGAGACTATTTGTAGTGATATTGCTATTATTTATATGTTGAGAGACTGTTGATCCCGAATTCTTGATTATTAAACCTAAGTGATTTTAAGAAAACAATTGTGCGATGATAGTTAGATGTTGTATTTATGTAAATGATGAATCATTAATGTTAGAATGTGATTTCAGGATGTTATATGGTAGAATGTTTAGTTATACATGTATTTTAATTGCTTCGGCTATGATATCTTTATGATTTATTGACTTCAAGTTTGAGTGTGCAGGTATTACTAACGAAACCACATATATAGGAGATCATCCCATACCTATGTTGTATCCTTTGTGAGCCGATCTAGTTCCATGAGGAACTAAGAACAACCTTGTGTTTTGGAAAAATGTTGTAATGTTTTAATATGTTAATGTTGCATGAGGTCAAGGGAATAAGGGCTATCCTCTGATTTACTTTTATTATGATAAGTGTTGTAAGAAATGTTGTTTTAAATCTTGTTTAAACTTTATTTTTTTTTGACCTTCTTCTTGTGTTTTTACTTGACTCGGGGAGTCCTAACTAAGTTTAAATCAATCTTAGGTTATACCCTATGGGTCTAGGGACCTTTTTGACTAGGATAACCTTGGGATAACCTCCATATGGTCACTTCAACTTCAGGGTGAAGTTAAGTGACGAATTTTGGAAGCATGGGGACAATGAGATGAGTGGAATCCACATTCAGGCCCACTTCCAAGTCATGGAGCAACTCCATTATTCCCTAATAATGGAGTGCTTGTCTCCTTGTGCCTCTTTTTTTGGTGGGGTTCCCCTTAATGAGGGTGGTGTGTCACCCACTCTCTCTTATTTTAGTTTACTTATTGTATTTTATTTCTACATGTGGGCTATAATGGGGGACCTCTTGAGTGGGGATATTTTATTAATTCCACTTGGGATAGTGGGGATATTTTTTAATTCCACTTGGGATAGTGGGGTTATTTAAATATTACATCTTTTAAAAAATGAATTTTTAATTCATCGACTATGAATTTAAAATTCACAAATAATGTGAGCCCTTGATCTCAACTCTTGATCTTCACCTTCCATTCCCTTCTCCAAAAATCTATAAATGAGACCCTTCTCTAAGCAATTAGGAAGACATGAATTTTGCAGGGGACTTCATTTTTTTTGTAGGTGAACTTCATTCTTGTAGGAGAGGACTTCATTCTTGTAGGAGCACTTCATTCTTGCATCCTCATCATGCCCAATTTCCTCTAGGAATTCTTCTTCTAGCATCCTCATAGTAAAGGAAAAGTTTTGTCAGTTTGTATCATGACCACATGATGCATGTGGACATGACACACGTGAATGCGTGTTGTGACCGCATTGGAAATGTGGGCATGACATTTGGTATCAGAGCCCAAGTTGTATAAAACACTGGGCTTGTTTAGGCACATTATCACTTCCGCAACCAAATTGACTAGAGATTACCTCGTCTTGTAGGATGCCTCCCAGATGAGTTCGGCAAACACTGTCCTGCCGCACTCCAGCCACCAAGGTGCACACTGATTCTTCAACTGTGGGACCAGATCAGCTAGCCCCACTAGAACAGCCAATTCCACAAGTTCAGCCAGTTCTTCAGGCACAACCAGTTCCTCAGGTACCACAGGCACCACCAGCCCCACCAGAAATGGGACCACAGATATTACAAGCCTTACAGGCTATCTTAGATAGGCTTCCATCGGCTATAGTTGAGCTATACGAAGAGTCACGTGTCAAGCCATGTGTGGAACCCCGCATAGAGCTGCAGGGGGTACCACGTGTGGAGCCTTATGTCAAGTTGTTTGAAACAAAAGATGTTAATTCGGCCGACAGGGCCCGTAGCAGGAGCCCCACACATCATGCCAGGCATGACGAGATAGGGCGAGTAGAGCAATTGGGTCCCAAGCAATATGAGTATCATGTAGATGAGCCTTTCAGGGGGTGCAATGATAGAGGAGATCCCATTAGGGATATATTGAGGTTGAACCCTCCTACTTTCATTGGAACCATAGAGGGAGCTGAGGCAGAGGCCTGGCTTATCAGTTTAGATAGGTGCTTCGCGTTGCGTCCTTACGAGGGCAACACAAAGGCCCATGTGGCAGTACACTTATTACGAGATGCATCCACTACCTGGTGGTGCACTGAGGAGTGTAAGCGTCACCTTTCCTTAGACACCCTCTCATGGGAGACCTTTATTGAACGCTTCAATGCGCGTTATCTATCTGATCATTATAGACAATGTCAGATAGATGAGTTCCATGACCTACAGCAGAGGGGACTCTCAGTGGCACAATATGAGAGTAAGTTTACAGAGTTATCTAGATATGCGGAGTATTTCCATGATGAGAAACTCTTGGTGCATAAGTTTATCAGAGGATTGAACCACAGTATAGCAGGACCTGTTCGGATGGCAGATCCCCAAACTTTGAGTGATGCTGCTGAGAAGGCTTATATTGCTAAGGAGATTCAGGGATGGGGGTAGAGTTCTCGCCCTCAGTTCTAGGATCAGGGATAGCAGCTGCATCAACAGAATTTTCGTAGGCCAACACAGCCACCCCCTAGAGGAGGATACAGTTCAGCACCATTACCTCTTAGGCCCCCACAACAACAGCAGTCACAGCAGCAACAGAAAGCTAAAACACAATAGAAGTCATATGGGGGAAATAATAGAGGTTGGCAGCAACAGGGCCCGTGCAGGGATTAGAGATAGCAGGGACCACCTGTGGGACCCGCAAGGCCACAGCAGTTGTATAGGGGATCACAGGGGACCACTGGTAGGTTAGGGCAGCAACAGTCAAGCATGACTTAGACTGTACAGGTACAATTTAAGGGCCCTTGTTATGTTTGTGGTGAAGATGGACACCTAGCTAGAGAGTGCCCACAGGGTTTTTCAGCAGGGGGACAGCATCGTGCAGGAGGATCCGAACAGACTGTGGGTGATATGGGTAAATCCCATCGTATGTTTGCAACGGTTGAAAATTGCCAGGCTAATTTTTAGGCTTCACTCATAGAGACAGTAGGTATGATTAGAGATTTTTCCATCTCTATCCTATTTGATTCTGGAGCTACCGACTCTTTTATGTCTACATTGTTAGTGGAACATTGCAGGCTAGTGGCTTCTAGGCAGGACATTAGGTGGGAGGTCGAGTTGGCCTCTAGGGCCAGGATGTCAGTTGATACCGTTGTTAGAAATTGTGAGATTTCCTTGGGTTCTTTCATTACAACATGTGACCTTAGGGTTATGTCATTAGGATCCTACGACATAGTTCTTGGCATGGACTGGCTTGTGGCTCATAGAGCCAAGCTAGATTGCCATCAGAAGATGATTAGTTTCTTAGAGGATCATGGTACACTGGTCAAGATAGTGGGCATATAGAAGCTCACTATTGCTCATACGATATCCACTCAGCAACTTAAATGCTGCATGCGGAAGGGTTGTCAGTTGTTTGCTATCATAGTCAGTGATAGATCAGAGGATGAACCTAAGACTACCTTAGATAAACACCCTATACTGAGAGAATTTTCTGATGTTTTTCCGCCAGAGTTACCGGGTATGCCTCCACGCAGAGAAGTTGACTTCCACATTGATTTAGTACCAGGGGCAGAACCAGTGTCTCGGGCACCTTATAGAATGACTACACATGAGCTTACAGAGCTTAAACTATAGTTAAAAGAATTATTAGAGAAGGGACACATTTGACCTAGCGTTTCACCATGGGGCACACCAGTTATCTTCATAAAGAAGAAGGATGGATCTCTTCAGCTATGCATGGATTACAGGCAGTTAAACAAAGTGATGGTGAGGAATCGATATCCTCTGCCTAGGATTGATGATGTCTTTGACCAAATGCAAGGAGCCAAAGTATTTTCAAAAAATTGATCTAAAATCTGGGTATCACCAATTACGGATAACTGAGTCAGATATTCACAAAACTGCTTTTTGAACTAGATATGGCCATTATGAGTTCAAAGTAGTACCTTTCAGTTTGACGAATGTCCTTGCAGTGTTTATGAGTCTCATGAACGGGGTGTTCCACACTTACCTAGATCAGTTTGTGATCATTTTTCTAGACAACATTTTGATCTATTCACAGACCGAGGAGGAACATGTGGACCATTTGCGTCAGGTGTTGCAGTGTTTATGTGAGCATCAGCTTTATGGCAACCTGGCGAAGTGTGACTTTTTCAGGATAGAGGTGCAATATTTGGGGCACATTTTATCAGGAGATGGTATCTCCATAGATCCATCGAAGATCAAAGCAATTTAGGATTGGCCAGCACCCACCAATGTAACAGAAGTAAGGAGCTTTATGGGATTAACCGGTTACTACCGCAAGTTTGTTGAAGGTTTCTCCAGGATAGCACATCCTATCACTTCCCTTCAGCGGAAAGGGAAATGATTCACTTGGACTAAGCAGTGTGAGAAGGCCTTTGGGATCCTTAAGGAACATCTTAACAGTGCTCCCATATTCCCTGTTCCTGATCTAGCAAAAGATTTTGTTGTTTGCATGGATGCATCATTAGAGGGATTAGGAGTTGTGCTTATGCAGGGTGGTAGAGCGATTGCTTATGAATCACAAAAACTTAAAACACATGAGCTAAACTACCCTACTCACAATTTAGAGCTCGCAGCTATTGTTCATGCTCTTATTTGTTGGAGACACTTTCTTTTAGGTCGACGTTTTGAGCTCCATTTGGATCATCATAGTTTACAGTACATTTTCACTCAGCCTAATTTGAATGCCCTCTAGCGGTGTTGGATGGAGTTCATGTGTGAGTATGATTTTGATGTCCACTACATTAAAGGAAAGGAGAATGTGGTCGCCGACGCTTTGAGTTGAAGGCGCCACGAGATCCTGACCTAACTTTGAAGGTGGATTTGAGAGGACATATTCTATAGCATCTGTCTAAGGACAAATGGTTCTTGGAGGTGCAACAAGAAATCCAGAATCAGGGGATCCTGAAGGGCAAATTTGTGGGATATTCCCTTGAGTCAGATGGATTGCTTAGACATAGGCAGTGCATCTATGTACCTCGTGCGGGTGACCTACGTACAGTGATACTCTCTGAGGCTCATAGAGCACCCTATGCAGCTCATCTAGGAGTGAAAAAGATGCATGCGGATTTGTGACAGTTATATCATTGGGCAGGAATGAGATGCGACATTGTAGAGTATGTTGCTCGATGCCTTGAGTGTCAGAGGGTCAAGGCCGAGCATCAGCATCTAGGAGGACTTTTGTACCCACATGAGATACCTGAGTGGAAATGGGACACCATTTCCATGGACTTTATTGCTGGTCTACCTATGTCATCACGATGCCATGATGCCATCATGGTGACAGTTGACAAGTTGACCAAGGTGGCACATTTCTCACTGGTACGCACAATGTACAATGCACCATCGGTGGTGAGAGTGTTTCTAGATCAGATTGTCAGACTGCATGAAGTACCTCGCCACATCATATCTGATAGAGACTTCATGTTCACATCATCATTTTGGAGAGCCTTACATCAGGCATTGGACACACAACTCAACTTCAGTTCTGCTTACCATCCTGAGACCGACGGCCAGGCAGAAAGAGTTAATCAAGTATTAGAGGACATGCTTCACATGTATGTTATGGATCATCAGTCTAAATGGGAGGAATACATGTATCTGGTTGAGTTCACCTACAATAATGGGCATCATAGCTCGTTGGGTATGCCTCCTTACCAGGCTTTATATGGCAGACCTTGCAGAACACCTTTGAGTTGGGATCGGTTAGAGGACTGAGTTGCCATTGGTCTTGAAATAATCTAGGATATGGAACAACAGGTCACATTGATCCGACAGAGACTGCAAGAAGCTCAGGATAGATAGAAGAAGTATGCAGATGCGAAGAGAACGGATCGAAGCTTTTCAGTAGGTGACAGAGTTTTCTTGAGAGTGTGCCCGCATAAGAGTCCAATTCGTTACGGAAAAGGTTCTAAGCTCACACCCCGGTTTGTAGGACCTTTTGAGATCCTGGAGAGGATAGGACCTGTAGCCTACCGTTTAGCCTTGCCACCTAGCCTATCTCATATCCACGATGTCTTTCATGTTTCAGGTTTATGTCATTATATATCTGACTTATCTCACATATTGGATTGGAGTGCTCTTCAGGTAGAGGCAGACGAATAGCTGGCTTTGGAGCCAATATGCATATTGTCTTGTCGGATGCTGGGCCTTCGAGGTCGAGAGCTAAACTAGGTTAGGGTCTAGTGGGATATGTACGATGAGGTCACTGCAACATGGGAAGATGCTACGAGATTGAAGACGCTTTACCCTCACCTCTTTGATGAGTTCCAGGAGGAAGTACAATCTTAGGGGGAGAGGATGTGAGACCTACTTTTTACACTACTGTTCATGAGACTATTTGTAGTGATATTGCTATTATTTATATGTTGAGAGACTGTTGATCCCAAATTCTTGATTATTAAACCTAAGTGATTTTAAGAAAACAATTGTACGATGATAGTTAGATGTTGTATTTATGTAAATGATGAATGGTTAATGTTAGAATGTGATTTTAGGATGTTATATGGTAGAATGTTTAGTTATGCATGTATTTTAATTGCTTCGGCTATGATATCTTTATGAGTTATTGACTTTGAGTTTGAGTGTGCAAGTATTACTAACGAAACCACATATACAGGAGATCATCCCATACCTATGTTGTATCCCTTGTGAGCCGATCTAGTTCCATGAGGAACTAAGATCAACCTTGTGTTTTAGAAAAATGTTGTAATGTTTTAATATGTTAATGTTGCATGAGGTCAAGGGAATAAGGGCTATCTTCTGATTTACTTTTATTATGATAAGTGTTGTAAGAAATGTTGTTTTAAATCTTGTTTAAACTTTATTTCTTTTTGACCTTCTTCTTGTGTTTTTACTTGACTCGGGGAGTCCTAACTAAGTTTAAATCAACCCTAGGTTATACCCTATGGGTCTAGGGACCTTTTTGACTAGGATAACCTCCATATGGTCACTTCAACTTCAGGGTGAAGTTAAGTGATGAATTTTGGAAGCATGGGGACAATGAGATGAGTGGAATCCACATTCAAGCCACTTCCAAGTCATCAAGCAACTCCATGATTCCTTAATAATGGAGTGCTTGTCTCCTTGTGCCTCTTTTTTGGGTGGGGTTCCCCTTAATGAGGGTGGTGTGTCACCCACTCTCTCTTATTTTAGTTTACTTATTGTATTTTATTTCTATATGTGGGCTATAATGGGGGACCTCTTGAGTGGGGATATTTTATTAATTTCACTTGGGATAGTGGGGATATTTTTTAATTCCACTTGGGATAGTGGGGATATTTTTTAATTCCACTTGGGATAGTGGGGATATTTTATTAATTCCACTTGGGATAGTGGGGTTATTTAAATATTATATCTTTTAAAAAATGAATGTTTAATTCATCCACTATGAATTTAAAATTCACAAATAATGTGAGCCCTTGATCTCAACTCTTGATCCTCACCTTCCATTCCCTTCTCTGAAAATCTATAAATGAGACCCTTCTCTAAGCAATTAGGAAGACATGAATTTTGCAGGTGACTTCATTTTTTTTGCAGGTGAACTTCATTCTTGCAGGAGAGGACTTCATTCTTGCAGGGGGACTTCATTCTTGCATCCTCATCATGCCCAATTTCCTCTAGGAATTCTTCTTCTGGCATCCTCATAATGCCCAAATTCTTTCTCTATTCTTCTCTTCATAGCCTCATAATGCCGAAATTATTCTAGCCATCATATATCCTCCATTCATTATCCCTTGCTTGTGATCATAGAGAGAATATTTTTGGGGTTGATTATTGTGGAAAAGAAGGAGATTTTGGAGAAGGAGGCTAGAGTGGAGCTCTTCATCAACTTTCATTCCATAATTGGGCTTTGGAAGGTTGGTGAATCAAGTCTACTCTCTTGTGTATCTGTTGTTTTATATATATGTTTGTTTCTTGCTTGTTGAATGAGTTTGCAAATGTCTTCTATGAGTATTCTGTTATTATTTTAGGGTTTTGTGTGTTGGGTGTAGAAAGAACTCCTTCTAGTTTGAAGGCAATGCTCATCTTGTATAGGGAAGGGGAGGTGTGACCCTCCTTGGGTGTCATCTGGTTCTTGTTATATGAAATGCCTTGAGGGCTTAAAGGCTTTGAGAGCCTAATAGAATATCCCTGATAATTTTGAGTAATTGGAAGACTAAAGGCCCTATGGAAGAATAAATTGTTGGCTTGAGGCCTTGTGATAAATTGTGATAAATTGTGTAAAGGATGACACCTAGAGGTAGAGATGTCTACTTCCCTACCCTCCCTGAACTCACCTAAGCTGAGTCTTTGTATTGTGAGTCAAACCTTGAGGGTGTGTGTATTATTTGATTTGTTGTTGTTCAATGTTGTGATGTGTTTAAGTCTATTCTACCCTGGGTATGTGGATGGTCTCCCTAGCTCGGGGGTCACCCTCTTGCGGGTCTACGGTAGGGAGGAGAGCAACTTGTGTGGTGTTTCTTTCTTTGTGTGTTATGCAGATATTATTGGAGCTTATTGTGAAGCTTGGAGAAGATTATTGGATCTTAGAAAATATTTTATTTTTCTTAAGTCTTAAGGAGAGCCTAATCTTTTTATAGCTCCTTCCTTGTCGATTTTCCAAAAGGAGAAAATTATCTCTCTATTGTTGTATAAATTATTATTTTTGGAGTTGTGAGGAAATCCTCTCTGTTCTTGGGCTGATAGTTGTAATTTTCTTGTTCATTAAGTTTTACCATTTTAGAAATAAAAAAAAGAAAAGAAAATTTGTTTTTAAAAGGATATTAAAATTATCTAGTTTCTTCTTCTTCTACTTGCAACATTATGAGTTCGTTGATGTTTTAATTAAGTTTGTAAAAGTATTAAAAAATATCCCCACCATGAAATAAATGAAATTTGGGTTGCAGTATTGCTTTTGAAATTACTGCCACCTTGAGGGTCTCATTCTAGGATGGGGACCTTTTCACTTTTACTATGCACTTTTACTATTCACTATTCACTGTCACTATTCACTATCATTATTCACTTTTCACTATTTACTATTCACTTTTCACTATTCACTATTCGCTTCTACTATTCACTAGTTACTTTTATTATTCACTTTTCACTATTCATTTGAAGGCAAACTATATGTAGTTTAAAATATTTGACTTGAAGTAGAAATCTTAAATCAAGGAAAGTGGGATTTATGTATGCATAATGTATAATACGAATTGAATAGATGCTTAAACTCAGAGTTGCAATTCAGAAATACATTGTTTATACAATTACAATTTAAAAAGAGCATAGGTAAATATATTTTAATTTTAAGGAAGAGTTTCTTAGAAGTTTTGACAATTATTCCAAATTAAATGACAGAAAAATGAAGAGGAAAGTATGATCCCTTCATTTACAAAGGACACTGAAAATAAACGTAAACAAGCCATCATAAGCATTTCATGAGTGGCCATTTTAAACTCAATTATAGATTTAGAGAATAAATGTTCAATTAAAACAAAAAAGAGATAAAGAGAAAGAATAGCTAACCTTGGAAAACAAAGAGGAGAAAATGCGCGACATTTCTGAACAGGGCTAAGAGAACTAAGTAAGTTAACCTACTATTAATCTTGTTTAGAAACAGGTTGATTATTAAAATTAATTCAAACATTGAACTAAAACCTAGAGCAGAACCCTAGGGGGACTGAGTCAAGTGAAGTTAACCAACCCTGTGTAAGTGATCTGGTTTACCAAGAAATTAGGAATAATGTAAAGGATGTAGTGTTATTACTGTTCGATAAAGAATGTAAAGAAAAAAAAATAGGATAACATAAGAAGATCTTGCACAATGGGAAGGAGAATGAGATAGAAATACAATCAAAATTAAATTCCAAGAAAAGGAAGAGAGGGCAAATGAATAGATGATCTTGCTTTGTTGAAAAATGATCTATCACCTAAAACATCTGTTGTTCAAATGTAAATCGTGAGATTAATCTAAAGCAGGAAACCACACATTTTCTTGCGTAGGGTGTGCGCACATGTATTTGGTACGCTGTCGTCAACTATATTATTTTCGCCTTAAGCATACGCTGCCGAGCATGCTTACGCATGCGAGGGGGTTTACAGGGTAGTAAAGGAGAAGTTTTGTTAGTTCGTATCATGACCACATGACGCATGTGGACATGACACGCGTGAATGCGTGTTGTGACCGCATGGGAAATGTGGGCATGACACTATGTGGATAATATCCTAGGAAAATCTAAAACTTGAGAAGATCACTTGAAAGTGTTGGAACAAATCTTTGATAGATTAGAGAAATATCAAGTTTGTTTAAATCCAAAGAAATGGGTGTTTGGTGTAACATCAGGAAAGCTATTGTGCTATATAGTATCAAGAAGAGGTATCAAGGTAGATCCTATGAAAGTAAAAGCCATAATGGACATGCCTCCTCTAGCCAATCTAAAACAACTCCGCAGTCTTCAAGGTAAGTTGCAATCCATCCACATATTTATAGCACAGTTAGTAGACAAATGTCATCCTTTTCAACACTTGCTCCATAAAGGAGAATCTTTTAAATGCAAGGATAAGTGCTAGAAAGATTTTAATCAGATCAAGAAATATCTAGCAAATCCACTAGTATTGGTACCCCATGTACCTGATAAACCATTGTTACTATACATCTCCACAACAATAGCAACTCTAGGTGCTTTACTAGCTCAACATGATAATCTAGGAAAAGAACAAGCCATCTACTACATCAGCAGAACCTTGGTAGGTTATGAGCTCAATTATTCATCAATGGAAAAAGTGTGTTTGGAAGTAGTGTTCACTTCCCAAATGTTGCGGCATTATATGTTAAATCAGAGAACTAAGCTCATATCCAACTTTGAGCCACTCAAGTATCTATTGTCAAAAGCAGTGCTCACAAGAAGACTAGCTAAATGGGTAATGATTCTCAATGAATTTGACATAGATTTTATTGATCAAAAAGAAATAAAAGGACAAGTAATAGATGATCAAATGGCAGAAGCACCCATAACAAATATTCATCCAATTCGTGCAAAATTTCCTGATGAAGAGTTATTCAACTCACATCCCTCAATAGTTTGGCAACTATATTTTGATGGTCATTCACACAACATAGATCTGGAGTGGGCATATTGTTCATCACTCCACAAGGAGATTGTATACCTAAAGCATACAGGATAGCTTTTCCTTGTACAAATAACATTGCAGAATATGAAGCATTGATCACAGGGTTGTGCATGGTAGTACAATGGAACATTAAACAACTACAAGTCTTTGGAGACTCACAGCTAGTAATTAAATAGGTCCTAGATGAGTACCAAACAAAGGATGAGAAGCTTCTTCCTTACAAGCTAATGGTCGATGATTTCAAGAAGTACTTTTCCAAGATCACATTTGAACAGATTCCTAGTATCAATAACAAAGTAGCAGATGTCATGGCAACGATTGGTTCTCTTCTAGACATGCCCAGCAATGCACATAAATATGAGTTTCTAGTAGAACAACTTTTGATCCCAACATTTGAAGTACCTCAATCTGAGCTAGTATGTGAAGTTGTTGGTCCCAATTTGCCTTGGTACGAGGATATATATGAATACCTTCACAACCAAACCTTCCCTTTACACTTCTCAAATTCCCAACAAAAAACATTCATATGCCGAGCCTCTCGCTACACTATCATTAGAGATACCCTATATCGAAAGAGCCTTGATGGTATCTTACTTAGATGTCTCAACTTGGATGAAGCTAAAACTGTCGTACGTGAGGTACATGAGGGTGTCTGTGGATCGCATTCTGTCAGCCTTAATCTTACTAAAAAACTCTTGAGAGCAGGTTACTATTGGCCGACAATGGAGAAAGATGTGTAGAAATTTTCCAAGAGATGTCTACATTGTCAAAAACATGGTGATCTTATACACGCTCTAGCACATGAACTACAACCCCTCATAACTCCATGGCCATTCTCACAATGGGGACTTGACCTCATAGGGAAAATCCATCCGTCATATTCTAATGGTCATAAGTTTATTATTACAGCCACTGAGTATTTCACAAAGTGGGTGGAAGCTATACCTATGACATATATCACTGGTAAGAAGATATCCAAATTTATCCTTCATTATATTATTTGCTGATATGGTGTTCCTCAAACCATAATCACTGACAACAACCATCCATTCAAGAACCAAGAAGTCTGAGATTTGTGTCATAAGTTCCATATCCAACATAGATTTGCTACACCATACTACCCTTAGAGCAATGGCCAAGCTGAGGCTTCAAACAAGACTATCATCAAAATCCTTAAGAAAACAATCAATGAAGCTGTCATGACTAGAACTTACAGCTTACTTCCGCATTGTGGGCTTATCAAACTAGTGTTAGAATTCCAACTGGTGCTACACCTTACTCTTTGGTTTATGGAACTAAAGTCGGTCTACCCATTGAGGTTGAGATCACATCATTGAGAGTTTCCTTGCAACACATTATCTCTGATGAAGAATACAAAAAATAGAGATTGAACTTGAACTACTTGATGAAAGATGTCTAGTAGCCCTAAATCATCTCCAAGTATATAAGAATCATCTTTATTGCAGTTATAATAAGAAAATCAGATAGAGAAGGTTTCAAGAAGGCGACCTTGTCCTAAAGGAAAATCAAAAGAATCAACAAGATCGTGACAGAAAAGGCAAGTTTGAACTGAATTGGCTTGGACCATTCATAATCATAGTAGTCTATAGATCTAGAGCCTATAAATTATCAACACTAGAAGGCATTCCCTTGAATGAACCCATCAATAGTGTTCATCTCAAGAAATTCTATGTTTAATCCTCAGAGTATCAATAAAAAAATCATCAAAATAGTAAAGAAAAATCATTCATCCTATGGTGAAAACCTGGTAGATAGGCACCCTGGATAAGTACCATAGCGAAAACTTAGCAAACAGGTGCTATGTGTAAAAGGCTAGCTCCCACCATCTATTTTGTATTTGTTTATCTCTATAATTCATTTCGTAATTATCCTACATAATCCACTAGTCCCCTACATAATTCACATCATAATCCGCTATACCTTTCCCATAATAATGCTCCTTATCCTCAATAAGATCTATCCATCTTTGCATGCTATCATGGTTAGAAACTGTTGGAGTCGATATGTTATTCCACCTTATGCTAAACCATCTAGGTTATCATCTAACCCATGATCACCTCGTAATAAGTCCATCCCACACTGGGGGCACTTGCTTGCACCTCATTTAGAAGTGGACCTTCAGAGCATCGTTATCAAACATTTTGTAAAAAAATTTGTAAATGCATTGTAAATACATTCACACCTTAAAATATTCCCAAAATCCAAAAAAAATTGAATATTCCCCAAAAACACAAAAAAATCAAATATCTAAAAAAATGCCAAGCAATAAAATCAATCCATCAAATCACTCCAATCGATCACATTCATTCATAATCTAATCCAATCTGATCCTCACTACATCAAATCATATCAATCCTATTCATCACTCATCCCCCATCATCACCATCCCATAATAAACAAGAACTACATATCATTTCTATCATTTAATGCCTTGATCCCATGGATATAGGGTATGTAGGCAACCTGGTGCATGAAGGAAATAACCAGATTCAGGCATAAGGCAATACCCCTTCTTTCATCATCCATCTTTCTTCTAATCATCCTTTTCTTCTTTCATCACACTTTCTTCTGTCATCATACCTCCCACATCATCAATAAAACCTAGAACTACATATTCATCATGTCGCATCATCATCGTGTGGTGCTTTGATCCTGTGGATACATGGTATGTAGGCAGTCTCGAATATGAAGGAAGTATCCATTATGCAAGCACCAATGATCCATTCTTCCATCCCTCTATCATCTTCTTTGTCTTCTACCTTCTTCTTTTTTACTACCTCAAGCAAGAAGCAAACTATGCATGCCTTGATAGCTCAAGAGCGTACTAAAATCAAAAGATAAGCTAACACTTATTTTTCCACCATGCCTTAAGCCAATATCCGCTGCATCTATCTCAAGCAAATCATCTTTAGCCTTCAACATGATATATCTTTTCTCATAAGAAGCCGCTATGCTATCCATCCAAGAGCATTTAAATTTGGCAAGAGAACATGATGGCTATGTCTTTGGTTTATCTTCTGATTTATCTTTTGTCCCTTTCTATATTTAATTGAGACTACCTTTATCTATCATATCTTGGTATGTTGAGATGAAGTATAGACTGGGGCATGGTCATTGGCTTTCATATGCTGTGTTTGTGGGATGATCTTATTCTCCTACTATGCCTAATGGTATCTTGTACGTGTTGGGATTAGCATCTTGTATAGTAATATATTTTGCATTTGAGAAGCTAAACAGTCTCCTATGCACTAAGACTATTTTATGCTAAGACTATTTCTCATACATATAACCCACAAAGTTTCATTATGTCTAGTGGAGGTGAGTTCAAACCTTTTGTTTACAAAGTCAAATGTCCATCTCGGAAAAGCAACTAATATTCATATGTGTATGTTGGATCAACATCTTGACCTCATACGTTAGACAAGATTGTATTACGTTGTATGCATTGGATACATGACACCTTGGTCCTCTATGCCTTGGTGCATACTATCTATATGCTATATCAAACATAAGGATTGCAAATCTCATAACTTTGTGGCAATCGTTAAAGTTGTCTCCATCCATCCATCCATCTTGCAATAACACAATAGCACTCATGAGAATTGATCATTGGTTTTCTTCACCATCTTGTTATCATCTTCATTCTTCTCATCCTACCAAAACAAATGTGTTAGACACGTACCATTTGCATTATCCATCATTATCATTTATAATATAGTATCACCTATCATTTCTATCACATTTGCATAACATATATCATGACGTAATTTCATTACATAAGTTACCATATATTTACCACTATATGCATAAACATAAACATCCATCATATACATATTTATTAAACATGTGCATCCATACATCATATATACATCCATATTCATAGCATGAAAAATCATAAACACATAACACATCATGAACATCCATCTCATATATATATATATGAATAAAGGTCAATATACAATGTGTGTCTCATAGATATACCAAGAGCTTATCAAAATGTGCATTAGGCTCGCAGGCCTCATAATGATACAATATGTGTGCAAGAAGACTATGTCCTAGGTCTGGCATGGGTGGCACTCCCTGAGGAAGCCTCACTCTAGTCCCTACTTGCTCCACCTGTACCCCTCTGTACTAGAGGCCCCATGACTGAAGCCACTGATCATGAACCTCCTGTCCTCCTCGACTGGCCTGATCTACTGTGAAAGCTAGGATGTCTTTGATCAACAAGCACTACACCAAAATATAATCCTCTATAGTACTCATCCTCAGCTCGTACTGAACCAAACTCATCCTACACTCGATCAAGTTCTCTAACCAAAAACAAACTGACCTGATGTGTGCTCAAAGCCACAATTGTTGTATCCATCTCAGATACTACAACATCTCTATGAGCAATGAGTCTGGCTACAGTATCATCATCAACCACTGCTTAAACTGGTGCCAGCTGTACCACCTGTACTAGATGCGTTGCCTGTACAACCCGATAAGTCTCTATTTGAGCCCTAGCCTGTCTCATAGCCATGAGGACACTATCTTTGTACCTCTCTACCCTCCGGAACCTAGCCTCCAACCTAATCCTCTAGCCCATATCATGCCGAAGATGTCACCATCCACCTCTCCTCCATCACCATCTCTACATCCTGCAACCTGTTGTTGTGGTTGCATAGCAACATGTCTCGGTACCTATCCACCGTGTGCCCCTAGTACGAGAGCAATCACCTGTACACTAGGTGGTCGCCTTTATCCTCTAATCCTACCTCTCCTCAGCCTAAACACTTCAATCTCCCCCATCTCTAAAGGTATAGTCAGCCTGGTGGGCCTAGCAATCAACCAATGTGCATTATAGTCTACCATGGTCCCCGGATCTATAGGACCTAGTACCCAATCCCACACCACTGGCTGTAGTGCCTCCACTACCGCTAGTGCTATCTCCACCACAATCTTCAGTCCCCAGTGTGGAATCTCCCATCTGGTCCAGCCATATATGGCCTCACCAACAGGTGCAGTTTGTGGAAATCCAAACTATCTGAGCACACGTCTGGGAATATATGACTCAATAATGTATAAATCGAGCCCAAACAAATAACGAGGCTACCAAGCATACACTAACTCTCTATGATCCTCCTCCCAGCTCTTGCAGTCTCTCCATGGTTGCCATATAAACTGATCCATCTCATCAAACTGTCGCTGCTAGTACATGAGGGAGCTCAACTCCTAATAAGTAGTAACACCACCATAGATATGAGCATAAGGCTTCCCAGGCAATTTCTGTCTGACACCCAAGGACCTAGTCACAACAATATGCTCGTAAGCCCATACATGAAGCAATGTGACTCCCGTAGACATGCTAGAGCCTTCCAAGTAAGCACAATCATGTAAGTGATGATACAAATGACCAAGAACACATGGATCCCAAGCATATCTTGTACCATACATAAACATGCGCTCCATAACTGTCCCCCATCCTATAGACAATCCTCTAACTCTCTAATCAGGCACTAGGAATCTAATGATAGCTATAAGTAATCTCTATAACCAGTGACATAGCTCATCCCTAATCCTCCTCATTAGTATCTCATGCTCATCATCCCTAATGTCAGCTACTCCAAACAAAAGGTGGAATGCAGCAGGACCGTGCTCTATGTCAAAATCTCGATCCCCATCAATAGGAATCTGTAATATCCTATGCACATCCTCTAATGTGATGGTGGCCTTGCTAGTAGGAAACAGAAAGGAGCTATGCTCACTATACCATCTCTTAATCATAGCTTTCATTAGAGCACAGTGAGCCCGCACCGGTGTAAGCTCTGCAACATGATGCAACCCTATAATGTCCAAAAATAGGTGCTCCTCAGTGTCAATCTCTCAAATCAATTGTAAATCCAAAGGATGTACCTCTCATGAAAGTAATGGTGGCAATACAACCTATAGACATTAGTAAAATCATCAACAAGAAGGAAAAACTAGCAAGCATCCTAAGTAATCCTAAGTATGCCTTGGTTTTGACCAATTGCGACTAGGAAAACCAAAAGTGACTTTCTCCCTCACAATTGCAATTCGATTAACCATATGTGACTGCCGGTCGCTCAATTGCAACGTGATTTACCAATTGTGGCTTCCTGTCACTCAAAAGTGAATTTTTGTGCCAATTGCGCATAAAACCCTAAACCTATCCTAAAAATGCCAATTGCACCCTATTTTACCTATTGCGATGAAATCACGTGCAATTGCGAGGTATTTCACCAATTGCGATGCACTATCATTCAATTGCACATGCACTTAAATCTATGTGCATTTGGTCACATGCCCACATTAATGACACTTTTGGGCTAAAAATTAAATGCTTTTGGTCAAGTTTTAGCTACATACCAATGCTGGTGCTCCTATTGGTCATCCAAAGGTCTTGACTCACTCTAGTCAGTGATTTGCACCTGGAATAACCATCCTGGAAGCTCCCAAAGGTCTCACAACACTCAAAGCTTAGAGCTCTCAAATTCAAAACCCACAAAAGCACAAATGAAGCAAATGACAAGGATTGCCCTCCTACACTTGTTTATATAGCATCAAAACCCTAATCCCCTTTCTTCTCAACCAAGCCCTAATTACTTCCATTCGATCCCTTTTAACCTTGTTTGATCCCTAATTTCTTCATGTCAACCTAGTTTATCTTCATCTTGTCATCTATTCGCGAGTCAACCAAGCATTTTCCCAACCGCCTGGTGTTTCCTCTCAAGGGGGCATCATCCACCAGTTTCATTGGGGCCAAATCTATTTTTTGAAAACAACGTATTGTATCACATTTTCTTTGAAACAATGTTCTAACGAACATCGTCTCAAAGAGGGGCAAAATGTAGACACCCAAAATTGACCTAGTTATCATTATTAAAATATTACATTATTCATCATCTGCATTTGTCTAACACATTTGAATATTTTTTCTATTTTCTCTTAAATCATCTATTTCTTCTATTAATTAAATAAATTTGTATTTATTTAATTAAATGTCCATCTATTCTATTATCTATTTTCTTCTATTTTCCTCTATCTATAATTAAATAATTTTTAATTATTTAATTATCTCTCTATTCTTCTTAAATTAAATAAACTTACATATTTATTTAATTTAGTTCTTCTATAAATAAATAAAATCTATATTTTATTTATTTATTTTCTCATCATGAGCATAAATTAAATAAATTCATTTATTTAATTTATGACTTTTCTTCTAATCTTCTAAAAATAGCATTTTTCTCTATCATCATCTTATCATTTCACTTTCTTCTGTGTACAAGATAGGTCCTATCTTAAACCAAAGGAAAAGAATGATTTAATTGGTTCTAAAAAGGAATTATCCTTGTCATCATATCTTTAAAATAGAAAATAATTCTATTTTAAGGGGATCTATCTCATCTTTATCCAACAAAGTCCAACTAAATCATTTAATAAATGTAAGCTTCAAGGACACTTGTCTTGTGCACATTCACCTATGATCATGAATTTATCTCAACCATCAAAACTATCTCTTTTTCTCCACCATTGATCAACTTTTATTGAGTGCTATATTTACACCCACTCATTCTCATTATCATCATCTCACCATATAGCGTCTAGAGTATCATCTCAAGTATAACATTTCCATTAGCATCCATTGAGCATTTTAAGCATTGCATCTATTATCATGGCAGCTTTAGCATCTATGATTGTTCGCAATTGAGAAGCAATCCACAAATCCAACCAAGGAATCAATACTCTAAGTGATTTGCTTTCATTTGTTTGCATTCTTGTGTCATTTAGATGGATTCTTTGAAGGTGGTAGGATTAGGTTTGATTTGCATTGTTTGATCATCCTAACCTAATTTTCTTGCTCACACATGTATATATACACATATACATATATGATACTAATAAAAATAAATTTTACTACATCGAAGGTGTTCCCTCTGTGAGAGGGACTGACCTAGCGAGGAAATTGACAACTGATACTATCCAATACAGGATGCAAGATGATGTAAAGAAATCCAACCGTTCATTTTTGCGTCGCTGGTTTTATATGAATTACCATCCATTTTTTGTTCACAGGTGTAAAAGTATTTCCCCTATTTTATGGGATGGAACCATCCACATCAAGTGTTGTATGGCGTCTTAAGTTTTGGAGCAAGTGGCTATTGACAAGACACGTCTCCCCATCCATTTTTTACCACTAAAATGTTGCCAAATATTTACAAATGATTGACTGATAGAGTTTTGGATTGTGAAAGGAACAATGGTGACGTCATGACTCTGGCAATGGAGTTTTACGTTTTATGTTTCTGTTAGAGGCATATAATGTCCATTTCTAAACTTGTCAATTGTTCTCATGCCGGGAAAAAAATCACATCAAAAAAAAGTCTCATGTTGTTTAAATGTTCCCCGCCAGATACTTTGGGACTATATCGGTGGTAAGTTATACCATTTGTCATTTAGGTTTGTTACATCAGAAATTATCCCCTTGGGGGCTTTTCCCTCTTAAGGTTTAGCTCTCTAGTCCCTTAGACTGCATTTAGGACATCTTGCATGTTAATTTGACATCCCGATGAGAAAACCCTGAAGTTTCATGGAAAATGGGACCTAGGGGGTACATTTATGACAAATCATACTTGAAATAGAGGGAGGACTTGGGCGTCCGCGCCCTAGTCCTACCCTATTTTAGGTTAGGACCAATTTTGAAGTGTCGGTTTATGACCATTATTTAGGTCCTATGCTGACACTGTAAGTTTGAATTACGAAATTCTTAGCAGGTATGTTTGTAGTTATATATAAGCATGATTAGGGTTCATTTCCAAACTAGATGGAAATTAGATGAGCATTGTGATTTTGTGAAAGTGATCCAAGGCATTCATTGTGTTTTAGAGTAGAATTTGTGTTGTTATTGTGTTTGTGTTTACAGAATTGGCATCCATCTCATCATGGCATGAAGAGCATCTTCTTTCCATGAGATCTTCACTACAAGGTGATATCAATTGTGTTTTCAATCATTTTATCAATTATTTTTGCTTCTATACTATAGGGATACACACTCTTTATCTGACAACGGTGTTTGGAAGACTTGAATGTCTCTCCAGGGCTTGACTGAGGCAAGCCTCTAAACACCACAACCCCCAACCCATTTTTCCATGATTGGAGGTTACAGGTTGTAGGAGTAGAAAAAGTGGAGTTATAGGATAGTAGTGTAGACTGTCGAAATTGCAAATTAGAGAAGAAAATAGGGACTTGGACTTAGTCCTCTGGATCCTGCAACAGGAAAATCTCTCGAACAACAGGAACAGGTTGTAGACAAGATTCCCAGATCTCAACAAAAGTGGTGGCACTCGACTAGGGTGCCTGCTCATTAGTCCCCAAATTTTCTATTTTCTAAACTTCAAAATCTGGTGTGCATTTGATTGTCATTTGATATATCTATGTGCGATCAATTTTCTGTAATTTTTTCGTTTGCTTCCGAATTCATGTAATTAGGGTGTTAAGCATAATTTGACTTAATTGAACAACAAAATCAAATAATTCCAATCTTCCCCTATGTTCCAAGTGATAGAAGGCCTATAGTAGACTTCCTACTCAGCTGAATGTCCTTGAATGTTTAGTGGAGAAAGGAGGATTTACATAAACTATCAAAATCAACTCTAAACTAAATCCCCCTCATTTTACCCTAAACATTTTGGTGAACCCATATTTTATTGAATTTTACACCTTTCTAAGTGTTTTGCTTCAGATTTACATTCATTTCATTCATTCATTTTATTATTCATCTTATTGCATTTGAAAAACTACAAAAAATTAGAAAATTTTGAAAAAATTGTCATTTTTATCTTGCATTTTCAAATAATTTGCATTAGTTGGCATTTAATTTAAATAAATTTCTGTCATTATCATCAGATATTATTCAAAATACAGAAAATTTTCATTCATCATTCATTTAGATTGCATTTCCATGCTTGAATTGTTGAAAATTGCTTGAAATTATGCATTTTTCCATATAACCTAGTTTTGCATTAGCTAGGGTTTGTAGTCAAAATCTTGTTCCATATTTTACTACCCTTTTTAAACACTCATTAGTATTGATTTCTATCTGTAGTGTTTCATCTTAGTGGTTTTCTTGCAAAATTTCATCCCTAGGGTTTGAAAACCTTGATTTTTCACTAGATTTTGGCCTTATCGTCTCTCTAGATTTGCACCATACACATGTAGTAAAGGATTTTTATGCATTAATTAGATTTTATCAGGGTTTTTATCTTCTTCCCCTACTAAAATTCTTTGCAACACCTTTTTATTGGGCTCTTACATTGAAAATTTCGTGAAAAATTACATATTTTGGCTATATTTTCCCTAGGGTTTCACTTAGATTTGCACTCCAAGAGTGTTGTGATAGATTTTATGGCTTTAGGTGACTGATATTACTGCTATAATCTTCTTCACCTCCTAAAATTCTTTACAACACCATTTCTATTGGGTCTGTGCATTGAAAATTTGTGAAAAATTACATATTTTAGCACATTTTCACTAGGTTTTGACTTGTCATCATTCTAGATTTGCATAAAAAGTGTGTTGTGAAGGATATTATTTATTTATTGGACTGATTTCAGAAATATTACTTTCTTAACTTAACTAATTTCCTTACAACACCTTTTCTTTCACTCATTTGCATTGAAAAAAGTCAAAAAATAAAGCATTTTCGGTCATTTTCATACATACTTTTGCATTTGTCCTTGCATGAGTTTTGAAAATCTTTGAAATCTGATTTGGCACTCATTTGAAAACATATATCATGGATACTTCCTTGGAATCTCTATTTTCATACATCATAGACATGGATCATTTCTCTAAATTTACTCATGAACATCCTCAAGTCTTGGAACAAATAGCATACATTCATGATGTTGATCTCTCTATGTGTTCCACATATGAACTCCTTTGTCATATATCTAATTTTGATAGCTTCACAAACCTCATGGGAATATATCCTTGGATATTGGATGATCTCACTAAATTCACGATCAAAAATATATATAGTAGTGATGACCTCAAAATGTTAGATGAAGCCTTAGATGACTTTATGGAACATTCCACTACGCCTCCTATTGTTAATACATGTGATGATAACTTAGGTATGCCTTATGATCCCTCTCCAAAATTTGTTCCCCCTTATGAGGACACTTTTATGCAAGAGGATGATTTCATTGACACCTCCCTTAACACCATACCACTAAATCTTCATCCTAATGTTCTCTTTGGCCACGAACAAGCATTAGTAAATGAAGAGCCACCACCATTTTCCCATTCCATTGCTCTCACTAGCCAAGACAAATCATTAGTGAATGAGGAGCTCCCTTTAAAAAAGAACATTCCATGGATAGACAATGAACATTCATTTGACAAAAATAAAAATCCTACACTAGTGCATGAAACCTCTCTGGATCATCCCACCAACCTTCTTCCTTTAGTTGATTGTTCACACACCTTAGATATCACTAAAGAAGTGAAGACCCTTAATCTCCCTCCTTTGATTGAATATTAAAGTCATTTGGAAATCACTAAGGATTTAAAAACATTGACTACCTCACCTCACAATACCTTACCTTCCTTTCATTCCTACGCTCTCTCTCCAAAAGATGAAGCACTAACGGATGAGGAAATGTCTCACATTAAATCCCTCAAGGATGGATGTTGAGATCACTCACAACAAATCACTTCTTCCACCTCCTAAGAGGATAGTGAATAAGCTTATTAATGAACTTAAACAAGAAAACATTCCACCTAACATTGAGTTAAACCAAGAAGCGTTTAAGAAGGAACAAAAGAATAATGACAAAGACTTGGCTATGGTACCTTACACACCTCTTTCCTCTAGCATCCGTGATTGGAAAGAGGATGACTTTCTTGATGACAACCCTTAGTGTGGATATCCCTATAGGTAAGTATTTCTAACCCTTTACCTTTGTGATGTGTTTCCCCCGTAATGTGTTGTCTAGGCCTCTTGGGATGACCCTTGATTCTCTTGTAAGGTCCAGGATACAAGGAGACCACCTCTATTGTGACCTTCTTCTATTTGTATCATCATTCTTCTATCTTGCTTCTCCTCTATTGTTCATGTATACCAAAAAATTTGGACAAAATATGAAGATAAAACAAAACAATACAAATTACCTTTTTACCCAAAACCTTTGAATACCTCAGATACCTTGAATGATTGATGGGTCAAATGATTGAATGTTGGTTACTCAGATCTGCAGCATAACGATGATAGGATGAAGATTGATGAGGAAGATAGATAGATGATGGATGAGAAGATTGAAGAAGAATGATGCAAAGGTTCTAATGATAATTTGACATCATAAGGATATCAAACTCAATGCATACAAATGGCTTATAAGAGGGTAGATTTATAGGCAAGGGCTGATTTTTTATGTGGAGGGAAGAAGATTTATTTTTTGATAAAAGAGGAAATAAAACAAGATAAGATAGAAAAAAACAAAGAAAGATTGGCTTTTAGTTTTAAATCCTCCAAAAGGAAATAAATCTTCGAAAAAGATGGGAGGATAATAGATGAACTATCTAATTAAATTAATTAATTAGATACACATGAGTTCAAATTTGGAAAGAAAGCAAGAAGATATTTATTAGGATTTTATTAATTAAATAAATATTAAATTTATTTAATTAATTTTGGATTTATGATGAAAGATGATGTGGAAATATAATTAAATAAATAAAAATTTATTTAATTATAGGAAAATAGATAAATGACTAATTAAATAATTAAAAATAATTATTTAATTAGAGAGGATTAAATGGCCATGAATAATTAAATAAATAAAATTTATTTAATTATAGAAGAAGAGATTATGGATAGAAAGGGAATAAATGAAATTAGTCAAATAAATAAGATTTATTTAACTAATTAGGCGATGATATGGATGCTTAGGCAAAAAATCCTACAAGATGTCTAAATGATGTAATGTTATAACAAGGTGTTGCAAGAGGACATTTTGGCTGTCTACATTTTGCACCTCTTTGAGATGATGTTCGAGATGATGAAATTTGTGTCGAGTAACATCATTTCAAAGAATCTAAGGTATGGATAGAAAAAAAAGATGGTAATGGAAAGATAGGATGAGATGCCCCCTTGAGAGGATAGGTGGGTTGGACAAACACGGGTAGGCTCTCGAAATGGAATGGATTGGTCAAGGAAGAAAGATAAGGAAATGGATAGAAGAAATGAATGATGCGTTATGCTGCAATGAAAGTGAGCAACCATGATGTTTGATATAGCACTAGACGTTATGCACTAGGGTATGAGGACCAAGGTGACGATGTGTCTCGTGCCCCAGTGTAATACAACCTTGTCTAGACATATGAGGAAGAAAACTTAGAGCATTAAATTCCTAATGCACAAAAGGTATGATGTGACCTTAGATGCAAAGGATAATGCAAGAAGCTATTCCAACATACACAAGATATGAATATTAGCTGGAATGATACAGATGTGATACAAATGCAAGATAAAAAGATAACACATACAATCAAGCAAGCATGCATGCACAAATGATACAAAAACAAACAAGGTATTGCCCCTATTAAGCTGTAAACTAATGATTAATTGTTGATTGATTGATGATGAAAGTGTTGTCATGGCGAGGAATGATATATCCCTAGATCAACACAAGGATGTGAGAATGATATATCCCATTGATGATGATGATTGATTGATTTGGTTTGTGACAAGACTAGGATCAAGGCCATTGATGTGATTGGATAATTTGACAAGCTTGATTGACTTGATTAGAATGGATTTAAGGATTGATTTGCATTTGAGTTTATTAATGATGAGATGAATGGAAGAAGTGATTGAAGAATTGATTTGGATGAAATCGATTGATATGAATGAATGAAGAATTGATTAGAAGAAGTGATTTGAAAGATTGATTGGAAGAATTGTTTTGAAGGATTGATGATGATGGATGATAGAAGAAGATGACGAGAGAGAAGAAAGAGGAATATCACCTTGTGCCTAAATCTAGGTACTTCCTTCATACTCCAAACTGCCTACATACTCGCGTCCATGGGATCAAGGTACTTAATGATGGAGATGATATGTAGTTTTGCTTTGTGTTTTATTGATGATATAGGAGATAGATTGATATGATTTTCATTGATTGATTGGATTGATTTGCTTGATTTGATTTGATGATCTGATTGATTGAAATGATTTGACATTCATTTGATGATTAGATTTGATGACTGGATTTGATGATTGGATTTAATGATTAGATTTGGTGATTGAATGATTTGATTGATTTTGATGAATGACTTTGATGATTTAAGTTTATTGCTTCGATTTTTGTTGGCTATTCAATTTTTTTGTATTTTTGGGAATATTTAATTTTTTTGTATTTTGAAATATTTTTATTTTTTGTAGTTTTTTTAGTACTTTTTATGATTTTTTTGGATTTTTTTATAGATTGGGATTGATTTGATGGATTGATTTTGATGATTGGATTTGACAATTTGATTAGATTTGTTTTGATGTATTTGATGATTGGATGAAGTGATTGATTTGATTTGATAATTGGATGAAGTGATTGATTTGATTGATTAGAAGAAAGCAATTTGATGAATGATGATTGAATTGACTGAAAATTGGTTTGATGGATTTAGAAGAATTGATTTGATTGATTGGAAGCACTTATGAGATTGGTTTGATTTTATTGCTTGTATTTTTGTTGGATATTTGATTTGTTTACATATTTTATGATGATTAGATTGATTTGCTGGATTGATGAGTGGATTAAGGAATGGATGGAGTTGGAAGAAGTGATTTGATAGATTGATTTTGATTGATTATTTTGATGATTAGATGAATTGGAATGATTGGATTGAATGATTTGATTGGAATTTGATGAGCTTTGATTTGATTGGATTGAGTGTTTTGACTTAGAAGAATTGATTGATATGATTGATTTGATGTAATTTATTCAATTTGTTTGAGTGATATGATGTGATTGATGTGATTTGATGATTGGATTGATTTGGAAGAAGTGATTTGATGGATTGATTTTATTGTTTGGATTTTCATTGGCTATTTGATTTTTTTGTATTTTTTTAGGACTTTTTATGATTTTTTGTGTTTTTTTTTAGGACAGTTTTTTTTTGTATTTTTTGGGATGTTTTATGATTTTTTTTGTATTTTTTTAGGACATTTTCTAATTTTTTGGGTATTTTTTTCAGGAATGATGTTTTTGGAATTTTGATATGTTTTGGGATGTCAATGGATTTACAATTTGGGTAGCCTTAGTGTTAAATATCAATGACAAGGGAAAACCAAGTCTAGGTGCAAAGATTAAGGTAGGATTGGATTAGATAGATGGGTAAAAGGATGGGCGATAAGGGATGACTGGATGTATGCGCAAGAGAGAAAGGATGTGATCTCAAAGGCTATGTCAAATAAGAACAACATGCCCCATTCTAGGTGCACGACTTAGGATTTTTTATGACAATGTAGCTTATGATGATAGGATAGTGATAGGATTGGCTTATGACAATGGGATAATGATAGGATGATAGGATAGATTGGTTTGGAGAGGATGGAGTACATCAAGAGATAACCAAAGCATGTTTCAACATTTTGTCCCCAATCTTGATCAAGATCAAGATGAGGAAAGGAGGATGGATGGACTCAATATGATAGGTATGTGGGTAATGGCTAAGGATGGTAAGATAGGATATGGCAAGGTAGGATAGACATGGTATGATAGGACATGATAGGATGGGAAATGATAGAAGGATGAGACAATGTACCCCCAAGTGTAGGTGACATAGAAGATCAATTTACACATGACACTTGTTTGCCAGGTTTTCATCATGGTACTTATCCAAGGTGCCTATTTACCAGGTTTTCACCATTGGATGAAGGGATTTTTCTTTACTTTTCTCTTTGATTTTTTTTTGTTTTCTTTTTTTTTTGACTTTTTTTTGTGGATATTTGGATGCGATAGGGTGGATATGGATGAAAGGGACTCAAGTATCTAGTGCCATGAAAGGTGATAGTCCCACTAGATGGATGTCATCACATGGACCATGTTAAGTGTTCTCATAGATGTTGGTAGGGGATGACATGAGATGGAGATGGATTAGGCAGATGGTGGACTATGATATGGATTATGGATGGAATGATAGTGGATTATGAGGAGGATTATGTAGGTCTTATGCAAAAGCATGGACCATAGGGATATGATGGGTGAGATATGTAGGATAGTGGACAAAAGGTAGGGAGATGGAGGTATGTGGGAATGTGGAATGGAGGGGAACCATGACTAATGACTGCACACACCGTGATAAACATTAAAGCTTTTGATGGGAAGGTGGTGTAGGAAGCAATGGTGTTGTTCACTTTGAGGTGGGTGATTTAATCATTTTGGTACCCACATAGACTTAGTATGTTTCTAATTTTTGCTTGACTTGTGGGTTTTTTTCAATTTTTGAATGGAGTGGATGGAAGATGAGAAAGTGGATGGTTAGGATTTTTGAGAGGTGGATGCCTCATTTGACTCGATGGCTTTTTGCTTAGTGACCCATACCATTTTACTTTTTGACATTGCTTTTGGAGGTATGGGCTTGGATATATGTAGTGTTTGGGCAGCTTTTGAGGTAAATACTTGTTTCTTAGGGACCCATACCATTTTAGTTTTTGGCTTTGCTTGTGAAGGTATGGGTTTGGATAGCTTGTTAGATGGATTTGACTTTGATTCTTTGCTTTTGTGCCCTAAGGCATTAGGATTTATAGGATTTTTTGCTTTATAGGTAGAGGCATCCAAATTTTTGCTTTTGAATCCCATGGGTTTGGTGGAATGAGTGGGGTAGGTGGAAGCTCCTTGTTTAGAAAATGTGTACATTTTTTGGCCATGATTGGGATTTTTAGAAGATTTATGGATGGATGGATAAGGTGTTGGAAGAATTGGATGTAAATTTGATGGAGAGATATTAGGAGTTGGTAGAAGTGGAGGTAAACTAGATGGTGGAAGGTGTACGGTCACATGCTTATGTGATTTGTAGGATGATGGAGGTGGAATGGAAACGTATGTTTTAGGTGTATCATGGGATTTATGGTAGGAAGTGGTGGATTTAGAATAGATGGAGGAATTACCAACATCTTTAGATTGTTGTCCTTGGGGTGTGTATCCAAAGCCAAATGAGCACAGAGGGACCTTGACATGGATGGGCTCTAAAATACCTTGTTCAAGAAGGCCTAGGCATTTACCTTGATAATTCATGTTTTGGAGGATGTGGTTGACAATGAGACTATGTACATGTTGGACACTAGACATGAGTTCATTATGTGATGGAGAAGGTGAGATAGAGGATAAAGGTTATTGTGTTCCTAGGGAGGAACATTCATGAATGAGGGTGGTAAGACCAATATGGAATAATGGTACATTTGTGATAGGGTTGATGGTGGATGAGGAAGGATCATTAAGATCTTGCTTATGTTCATTATGAACTAAGATATTGATTTGATCTTCTATGCTTACTTAGGGGACATGTGTCTCATCATGGGAAGTGGAAGCTTGCACATTAGGGGTAGATGGAGGATGGATTAGAGAAATTTGGATGTCTTTCTTAGGGATGGGTATAGGATTATGGATAAGATCAAGGTGATCATGGATAGCTTCTTCATAAGTAATATCATCTTGATCATGGAAAAGGTAAATTTTATGGATGGGTAGCATGGAAAGGATTTGATATTGATTTGAATGAAGGCTTGATATTTCCACATGCTTGAGATCATACTCTTGATATAACTCTTGTGGTGTTACGAAAGTGGATGTAGGAGGCTCTTGGATGAGTTTGATAGGTTCTTGATATTCATCCATAAGAGAGTATGATGGACTTTTACTTGAGCTCATGATAGGAGGCTCTTCAATTTGCTCAATGGGTTGTGGGTCACATGATGGGCTTGAAGGACTAGGCATGTCATTTGAAGGCTCGTTGCTAGGTGCTAAGATAGGTGTTTGACATGGGGATAAATTGTTCCTAGCTAGTAGCCAATGGATCACATCCTTCATTAGGGTATGTGTGAATGGACAATATAGTGGATTGATGATAATGGTGGATGGAGTTATTGGCTTATGATTAGGACTTGGTGGATGGTTTGGATTGAGATTAGATGGGTTAAGACTTGGGCTAGATGGAAGGATAAGGGGATTAGATGGATTGGACATACTAGGATTTGGATCGGATGGGGGAATAATAGGACTAGATGGATTAGGATTAGGATCACATGGTGGTGCTAAGATAGGACTAGTAGGCTCATGGATTGACATAGAAATGGATGGCGATGGAGGATGTTCATAGGGTGCATAACCTAGATTGGTATCTCCATCGTCAAAGGATATCAAATCTTGATCCAAAGATTAACATAAAGACACTTGATTTACATACAAGGGGCTACTTGAAGTATGATTAGGTAACACATAGGTATCTCCCTCGTCAAAGGATATTAGATCTTGCTCCAAAAGTGGACTTAAGGATGTTTGATTTATGTACAAGAGGTTATTTGGGCTTGCATGTACCTGTTGTGAGAACACTTGGTTGCATTGTGAATGGGTTGGGTGATGAGGTGGCACAAAGGATTGCAATTGAATATGTTGGAAGTTGTGGTGATGTTGTGGTGGAGGAATCACATAGGATAATGATTGTTAAGAGGATTGATGGATACGGGTTGACATTGGAAGGTGTGTAATAGGTTGATGAAGGGATAACATGACATGTAGATAGATGAGGTTGATGTGATGGTATAGCAGACATATAGGATTGATGTGGAAGTTGTTGATGTGATGATTAGATTTGGGATTGTTGGTATTGGCTTATGGATTGATGTTGTGGGAACTGCTGGTGTTGCGGTGGCCTAGGGACCTGTTCCTTTCTATATAACCACTCAAGGGTATCAAGCATTCTCATGGTGCCATAAGGATCATTCTCATAGGTCTTGTTTAGGAATGTCATGTCCATGTTTACAAGTGGTAGATTAGGATGTAAGGATGTGGAGTGATTAAGATGTGATTTGGATATGAAATGGATGAAGTTGATTGGGTTATGATTAGGATGAAGTGATTAAATATCTTGGAATGATGGTTTGGAATGATGAATTACTAGGATGACTAGGATTGGATGATGTGCCAATTATTTATTGGACGTTTGACTTGGGCAATATCAAAGACAAGATCTCATATGTACATGTATGAACACACACACCAAACATAATGATAAATTTCCTTTCAAGGTTAAATGTTATGATTAATCAAACACTTGCAAACACAACAACAAGTTCTAATGATTAATTAGGTAGGATATGGCTGAAAGGTCTTAAGATAAGCTACACAAGGGATAACTAAGGGTGTCCCCAATATACACAAGGTATGAGGGGCCCAAATCTATGAACACTAGCCTGTTGAAGGGATGTGGCATAAGTGTAAGTGAATACCACTTCACCTTGTGTCTGGAATCACTCAGGGCCACAAGGTTGTCCCAATGACTACGTAGCTAGATTGAGGTACAACTTTCACTCTCCCCCCTTTGACATACCATGCCAGAACATGTGGTTGAGGTCATCCCTAGGGGTGATGAAATGCCCTAGCAGGACTCCTCTGAAGGGTTTGACAAAAGTAAACCAAGTGAGGTGTTTTTGATCTCCAAGATCACCTTGCGGTGTGAGGAGAGAGCATACACACACGCACGTGGTTCACACTCACAGTGTTAATTGACCCTTAAGAAATGAAAAGTGTGATAAGAAGACATTGCAGGCACTTATTCATTTTAGGATCCAAAAGCCAAATGTATATTAAGACACTAGTTCATTTTAGCCTGATTTCAATGATGTGATAGAAAACAATATTGATTTTAAGCCCAAATCGAAGTGTGTGATCAAACAATGATTAAGAGATGAAAGATGAAATGATTGTACCCAAATTGTTTTGTTGTCCCACTTGCTATTGTGACTTATCCAAACGCTACTCCAGCTCCTTTGATTCACCTGCAAGCCACAAAATAGAAAAAGAAACAAGTAAACTTGCCCAGAAAACCATTATATGAAAAAGATGAAATATGATAAAATCTAATAAATGATTTGATACAGTTGAATATATAACATAAATAGAAAGTACATGAAATTCTATGCACTTTAAAAAAAATTGCTAAAAAAGATTCAATTTTGCTCAAGATATACTCATTTGAAGTTTGAAAGCAAGTTTGACTTTGAATGATAAAAAAGCCTATAAAATGACACATTCACCTGATAATTTCTTCACCAATGTGAATTTTGTCCTTTTAGCTTTCCAACACTATCATGCCCACATTTCCCATGTGGTCACGACATGCAACACACGTGTCATGTCCACATTTGTCATGTGGTCATGACATGAAATATCAAAAACTTTTCCACATGTCCCTAGAAATCCCCTCGCGTGCATCAATGTGCTCGGTGGCAATACGCAAAAGGTGTAAACAAGTCAATCAATCTCAAGGAAGAGCGTTTACCTACGGAATCCCCTATGTGATGATAGCTGACTAGGGGGTTATGCAATGTGAGGAGCGTCACTATTAGGGTTAGGATCGATTTGACTGAAACCCTAAGTTTCCTAGGTGAAAAGGGAATTTCGTCAGATTCGAAACCAAATCGTAACTCTAAAACAAAATGAAATTAAATAAATAAAAATGAAATAATGGCATCATGGACGCATGATAAGATGGAGTGGTAAAATGATGTAAAATTAAAACCCTAAAATCTAGGAAAATTTTGACAGCATAACACGTTTTCAATAATCGAATTAAAAATTTTAAAATAAAATTCCAACAAGAGTTCAAGCAAAATTTAAAAATAAAATTAAACTTAAAGAAGAATTAAAAATTAAAATTTGAATACCTTGCCAAGGCCAATTAAATTGACCTTGCAATTAAATATTAAAATTTGAAATTAAAATAATAAAATAATTAACTGACACCAAGATTAAATTTCAAAATTTAAGTCCGATAATAAATATAATTTTGACATTATATTTATTAACCAACTCGAAGACAATAGAGAAAAGGGAGAGAATAAAATACCTATCCCTGTAAAATAATATTAAAATTTGACCAAATTAAAAGGGCTAAATGATTTAGGAAAAAAAATGAAATAAATGACCTGATAAAATAATTAATAAAAAGGGAACACACTCCCCATCAAAAACAATTTAACCCTCTCCCCTAAAAAAATACATTTCCACAAGCACAAAAATTCAAACCCCCAATTAAATTAAAACAAATTAAATGAAGCTCAAGGAAATTCAAAAATGCAAAAGCAAAATAAAGAATTTAAAAATGCAAAAGAATGATGCAAAGGTTCTAATGATAATTCAACAACATAAGGATATCAAACTCAATGCATACAAATGGCTTATGAGAGGGTAGATTTATAGGCAAGGGCTAATTTTTTATGTGGAGGGAAGAAGATTTGATAAGATTTAATTTTTGATAAAAGAGGAAATAAAACAAGATAAGATAGAAAAAAAGATAGAAAGATTGGCTTTTAGTTTTAAATCCTCAAAAAGGAAATAAATCTTTGAAAAATATGGGAGGATAATAGATGAACTATCTAATTAAATTAATTAATTAGATACACATGAGTTCAAATTTGGAAAGAAAGCAAGAAGATATTTATTAGGATTTTATTAATTAAATAAATATTTAATTTATTTAATTAACTTTGGATTTATGATGAGAGATGATGTGGAAAGATAATTAAATAAATAAAAATTTATTTAATTATAGGAAAATAGATAAATGACTAAATCATGTAATTCCTGAAATATGTAATTACAATCATCATGGACTGTGGAAATCTGATGTCTCTTATAGATAAATGACTAATTAAACAATTAAAAATAATTATTTAATTAGAGAGGATTAAATGGCCATGAATAATTAAATAAATAAAATTTATTTAATTATAGAAGAAGAGATTATGGATAGAAAGGGAATAAATGAAATTAGTCAACTAAATAAGATTTATTTAACTAATTAGGTGATGATATGGATGCTTAGGGCAAAACATGCTACAAGATGTCTAAATGATGTAATGTTATAACAAGGTGTTGCGAGAGGACATTTTGGGTGTCTATAGTTCACTAATGTGTGTTGTGTCTTATGGACATAGCATTGTGGTTGGTGACTAGGGCCACTCTCCTATGTGACTGTCCCTAAGGCACTTGTTTCCCCTCTCTTGATTTATTGTTTCCCTTCCTCTAGTGTTTCTATCTAGCGGGCGGATGATGAAAAACATTATATACTGATGCGGACCTAGTGTCCCTTTAGTGAGAAATCAAAAATTGGACTTAGTGCCCACATGATGATGGGGTTGTTATAGACGCTTGGCTAGTACAAACACTCCACATGATCTAGATGGTGTCTTATCACACTTACAAAACATAACAATACCACTGCTCCGTGCACTCTATCTATCTTGAATCTTGCATCATGCATTGTTGTTTATCATGATTTATCAGCACTAACACGTTTCTTGTAGGAATGTGTTTGTGGGAACATTTGGCAATCATAATGTACTTGTCACCTCTGAGGGACATGGGATTTACAATGGCTCATGTTCCCTTATGTGTTTTCTTTCTACCTTAACGTGCTTGATATTGATACCTGATATCAACCACCTTAAGGTAGGGGCATATATAAGGTAAGATGTCTATTTTAGATGTTAGCAAAGTGTTTGTTCTTAGGTCTAGTCTTAAAGACTGGTGGCGATGAGTCCCTCCTGTGCTCTAAGATTTGTTTGAAATCAACTTGCAATCATTTAAGCCCTTTGCGGAGGCAGGGATGGTGTATTTCTTGCGGAGAGTGCACATCATGTCATATTCTAAAAGTCCTCTATGGAGGTGGGGAGAAGTTCTATGACTAACTCAACCCTTAAGCATGTCTTCGATGATTGTTGTGATGAAGCACAATCATCAGTGTGCGCTTGTAATGTGCCTGAGATGGTGATGAACCTAGAAATATGAACACTCCATAGCTTGTCTGTTGTGTTTTCTCCGTGTCTTCCAAGTGTGTGTGTATTGCGTGTTTGTTACCAAGCATAGTTTAAAGACCAGTGGTGATGAGTCCCTCCTATGCTTTGGGAGTTGTTTGGCGTGCTTGCTTTGTATGGCATGTGTGTTGCCCCATATGTAGTTTAAAGACCAGTGGCGATGAGTCCCTCCTGCATTATGGGTGGTGTGTTTACTTTCCTGTACTTGCATCTGCACTTCATATATGAGAAAAGAAAAAAAGAAAATCATCATTGTCTTCACTACATTCACTGTGTTTTATTTGTCTTCAATGTTGTCTTCTCTATGTTTTGCGTGACTATAATTCTCTTCTCTGTGTTTTACGTGCCTATTACTGTCTTCATTATGATTAGCGTGTCTTCTCCATGCTTGGTGTGCTTGTTGTGCGTGTTGACCATACTTTAATGCATGTATTGGCCTTGCATTTATACATACATTAAAGTGGGGGCTAAATGATACATCAAAAAATGTCCCCTTGGGGGCTTTTCCCTCTTAAGGTTTAGCTCTCGGGTCCCTTAGACTACATTTAGGATATCTTGCATGTTAATTTGACATCTTGATGAGAAAACCCTAAAGTTTCATGTCAAATGGGACCTAGGGGTACATTTATGACAAATATTGCCTGAAATAGGGGGAGGACTTGGGCGCCCACGCCCTAGTCCTACCCTATTTTAGGTCAAGACCAATTTTGAAGTGTTAGTTTATGACCGTTATTTAGATCCTATGCTGACACGGTATGTTTGAATTATGAAATTCTTAGCGGGAATGTTTATAGTTGCATATATAAGCATGATTAGGGTTCATTTACAAACTAGATGGAAATTAGATGAGCGTTGTGATTTTGTGAAAGTGATCCAAGGCATTCATTGTGTTGTAGAGAAGAATTTGTGTTGTTATTGTGGTTGTGTTTGCAGATTTGGCATCCATCTCCTCATGGCATGAAGAGCATCTTCCTTCCATGAGATCTTCACTACAAGGTGATATCAATTATGTTTTCAATCATTTTATTAATTGTTTTTGCCTCTATCCTATAGGGATATGCACTCTTTATCTGACAACGGTGTTCGGAAGACTTGAATGTCTCTTCGAGGCTTGACTGAGGCAAGCCTCTAAACACCACAACCCCAACCCATTTTTTCATGATTGCAGGTTATAGGTTGTAGGAGCAAAAAAAGTGGAGTTGCAGGATAGTAGTGCAAACTATCAGAATTGTAGATCGTAGAAGAAAATAGGGACCTGGACTTGGGTGCCCACTCATTAGTCCTCTGGATCTCGCAACAGGAAAATCTCTAGAACAACAGGAACATGTTGCAGCTAAGATTCCCAGATCCTGACAAAAGTGGTGGCACTAGACTAGGGCACCTGCTCATTAGTCCCCAACTTTTTCATTTTCCAAACTTCAAAATCTGGGACGTATTTGATTGTCATTTGATATCTCTGTGTGCGATCATTTTCTGTAATTTATCTGTTTGCTTTTGAATTCATGTAATTAGGGTTTTGAGCATAACTGGACTTAATTGAACAACAAAATCAAACAATTCCAATATTCCCCTATGTTCCAAGTGATAGAAGGCATGTAGTAGACTTCCTACTCGACTAAATGTCCTTGAATGTTTAGTGGAGAAAGGAGGATTTACATAAACTATCAAAATCAGTTCTAAACTAAATCCCCTCATTTTACTCTAAACAAGGTCATTGATTTTTGGCTCTTTCCCAAAATAATATCCTTTTCTTAAATTGATAGATTTTGAGCTTTGAATGACTTGAGTTTACCTAATGGTTTGATGAATAAAGAATTGTAGTTGAAAATATATAAATAGATTCTTTTAATTAAAATTAGTTTGATTAAATAAGATAAGTAATTTAATTTAGAGATGTAATAATTTATGTTACAAATTTTAAATTTTAGGTGGTAGATGGAAAGTTTTGATTTCTATTTTTAGTGTTCAAACACCACACACCATGCAAGGCCTAAATTTGACAGTCGACCTTGCATGTCAAGCATTTTTTTTGACATTTATCTATCTATTCAATGGTACCTTTAAAATATAATGACATACCTTAGTATAAGTAAATTATATAAAAACCAAATATATATCATCATTATCCTATATAAATTTTGACAGTTTCTCCAAAGTCTCTCCTTTCATATGATACGGTCTTTTTAAAAATTTGATTGTATTTATAGAAAAAAATGCCTAAATACAGCTATACAACTATCAAATTTAAGCCCTGATGCCATGGGGTAAAGATGATCTAAGCCTTTTCAAAAAACTATTTCATATGCTATTCTCTTCTTCTTTTAATTAAATATAAAACACTTGAGGAGTTTTAGTCAATGATGATGTTCTTTAAAGAAATATATGGTTTTGTTATTAAAACTAGGTTTTTGAATGAAAATTAATACAAGTTAATTAATTTAATTTAGATTATAGTTACTATTATATGAAGATTTTGGAAAATTGGAAATTAGAAGAAACAAAAATATTTAGTTAATTTGGTAGTTGATAGGTAAATATGCGATCACCAAAGTTGCCCAAAATATTTTTAGTAAAAAGAGGAGAGAGGGGGAATATATATATATATATATATATATATATATATATATATATATATAGAGAGAGAGAGAGAGAGAGAGAGAGAGGGAAAAAATAAAAGGGAAGATAGAGATGGTAAGAAAGAAGAAAGAAAAGAGTGAGAGAGAGAGGAGAGATAGAGGAAGAAAGAAGGGGAGATAGAGAGAGAGGAATAGAGAGAGAGAGAGAGATGGTCAGAGACAGAAATATAGAGATATGGAGAGAAGAGATAGAGGAAGAAAGAAGGGAAGATAGAGAGAGAGAGAGAGCCACTACCCTCAAGAAGAATGAGGCTCACCGAGAATGAAAGGGGAGGGTAAATCTTAAATTTGATTTCCTCATATCTCTTTGTGAAAATAAATGAATAAGATTTGTGTAGGAGAGGGGCAAAAAGAGAAAGAGAGGTAGAGGAAGAGAGAAGGGGGGAGAGAGAGGTACAGAGAGAAGGATATTTATAGAGAGGTGGAGAGAGAGAAGAGATATGGAGAGAGAGAGAGGAGAGATAGAGGAAGAAAGAAGGGGAGATAGAGATAAAGGGATAGAGAGAGAGGGAGAGGGAGATAGAGACTAAGAGAGGTAAAGGGAATGGACAAATAGGGAGGGAGACAAAGAGATAGAGAGAAAGAGAAAGAGAGGAAACCAAATAGAGGGAGAGAGAGAGAGAGAGAGTGAAAATAAAGAAATACAAAAAGATATATATATCTCCATATATATATATATCCCACATACGGAAAAAAGTCGCAGGGAGAGTTAAACCGAGTGGCATTGCAAAGGCATAGTGATAGTAGGGTCAGGATATCCCCGCCCTCTGGACCGGACGTGAAGGTCCCCCCTCATCCGGCTCTCTGCAGGGGAATCTCCACTCACTGCTTCCCCCAATATCCCACCTCTGCCACATCATGGGGAGGTTTACAGGAGATCCCAGAGGCTCGCTCGAAAAGGCTGCTTGCTATAGCAGTCTGGCTGCTCCTGCCGAAATCATTACTATCCATTATATCCCCCGTGCTCTAGCAATTACGCTCCCTGGACTATGGATTGACGAAAAGAAAGATCCTCACCCTCACGTTCAAATGAAGGGCTCACCAAGCGAGATATAGAATGGAATGATGATGATGCCCCAGGTGAATGGATATGGGCGATCTTGTAAACCAACTGGCCCCACCCCCCGGCTACTAGTATAGTTTAGAGGATAGGGCCCTATATCTATAGTTGGGCATCACCCAGGGCCCGACATGGAATAGGGAATAGAATGCAATGGGATGGTAGAGGGTTGCCTGCGCCCGCGATGACTGTCCCCTCGTCCATAGGGACTGGCATACTACCGCAGCGACTCCCGCTAGATAGCCGCTCTTTAAGGGTCTATCCAGCCTCGTGGAAAGAGGGGGATTCATTCACTTGCATTCCAATATATGAGGGTAGGAGCATGCTGGCACTACTAGAAATATATATATATATATATATATATATATATATATATATATATATATATATATATATATATATATATATATATATATATATTGTAAAAGGGTTATTTTTGGATGTTTGGTTTTTGGTAGTTTAGTTGCAATGTGCTATCATACCCTAGGTCACTATTGAGGTGTAGGGAAACCTGGATTTTTATGATTAGATTGACAATTTCCTTCTCTTATGCTCAATTATACCTTAAAACCCTAATTATGCAAATACGACAATAAACGGATGAATTACGGAAAATGCTTCTATAGAAAGATGTAAAATAACAAATAAATGTCAACTTGGTTTTGTGTTTCCAAGGTGAAAAAGTTGGGGACTAAAGAGCGGGCGCCCAAGTCCAATGCCTTGCTTTTTGTTGAGATCCAGAAACAAGGTCTGCAACCTGTATCTCCTGTATCAAAGATTTTCCCATTGCAGAACTTTGAGGACTAATGAGTGGGCACCCTAGTCCAGGTGGTTGTTTCTTTCATTGAGCTGCAATTCTGACACTCCAATATGCCCTCCTACAACTTCACTTTATCTGCATCATCAACCTGTAACCTGTAACCATGAAAACTTTGGGATGGGGTTGTGGTGTTTAGAGGCTTGCCTGAATCAAGCCCCAGAGAGACATTCAAGTCTTTTGAACACCATTGTTAGATAGAGAGTGCATGCCTAGGGTGACAGAGGCAAAAACTAAATGATAAATGCTCAATGATCACAATAGATATCACCTTGTAGTGAAGATCTCATGGGAGGAAGAATCTCTTCATTCCATGAGGAGATAGATGCTCAAATCTGCAAACACAAACACATAGACAACACAAATCTGCTCTTGCAACACAATGAAAGCCTTCAATCACCTTTAGAACACAATAGCTTGCTAGTAATCATCTAGTTGAAATCTAGTTTACAAATGAATACCTAAACATGCTTTTATATGCAACTACAAACATTCTCGCCAAGATTTCATAAATTCAAACTTATCGTGTTGGCTTAGGGACCAAATAACGGTCATAAACTGACACTAGAAATTTGGGCCTAACCCAAAATAGGGCACGGGTGCCCAAGTCCTCCCCCCTATTTTTGGTAGGGTTAGGTTCAAGGGGTCCCCCTAGGTCCCATTTGTCATGATACTTAAGGTTCATTCCATCGAGATGTTAAAATATGATGCAATATGTCCTAAATGCACACTAAAAACCTGGGAGCTAAACCTTTTGAGGGAAAAGCCCCCAAGGGGACATTTTTTGACAATACATTTAGCCCCCACTTTAATGTATAAATAAACGCGAGGCAAATACATGCATTAAAGTATAGTAACAAGTACAACAAACACGCCAAGCATGGAGAAGACACGCCAAGCACATTGAAGGCAATGACAGGCACACAAAACATGGAGAAGACAATTATAGTCACCCAAAACATGGAGAATACAGTAAATACATAGAAGACACATTAATCTATGGAAGACAGGGATGATTCTTTCTTTTTCTCATATATATGAAATGCAAATGCAAGTACTAGAAAGTAAACAAACCTCCCATAATATAGGATGCACTCATCGCATAGGTCTTTAAATTATATATGGGGCAACACACATGCAAGACATGCAAAAGCTCCCAAAATGTAGGATGCACTCATCAAACAGGTCTTTAAACTGTATATGGGGCAACAAAGATGCCACACAAAGCTAGCACGCCAAACACACACACTTTGAAGACACGGAGAAAACACAACAGACAAGCGATGGAGTGTTCCTATTTCTAGGATCAATACCATCTCAAGCACATTATAGGCACAGACCAATGATTGGGCTTCGCCACAACAATCAATGAAGACACTCTTAAGGGATGAGTTAGTCACAGAACCGCTCCCCGCCTCTGCAGAGGACTTTTGAAAATGACAGGATGATGCAATCTACTTCGAGAAATATACCATCCCCGCCTCCACGGAGGGCTTAAGAAAAAGGATATTCTCGATATCCTGACTCTGCAGAGGGCTTATATGATTGATTGATTGCAAAAAAACTCAGGATGCAGAATACACTCATTGCATAGGTCTTTAAACTACACTTGAGGACAAACACATTGCTAACATCTACAATAGACAACTTACCTTATATGCCCCCACCTTAAGGTGGTTGATATCATGCATCGATATCAAGCACATTAAGATAGGAAGAAAACACACAAGGGAACATAGACTTTCACAAAGCCCATGCCCCCCCGAGGTGACATGTACTTTACGATTGCCAAATGTTCCCATAAACACATCCCTGCAAGAAACATGTTAGTGTCCACATAAAAACAACATCAATGCATATGAAATCTGAGGCATGCAAGATTCAAGATAGACAAAGTGCACAGAGCAGCAGTATTGTTATGATTTGTAAATGAGATAGAACACCATCAAAATCACTACGCAGAAAGTACAAGTGCTTCCACTAGCCAAGCATTGGATAAGATATACAACCCCATCATCATATTAGGAACTATGTCCAATTTTTGATTTCTCGCGAAAGGGACACTAGGTCCACATTAGTATAAATGTTTTTTGTCATCCATCCGCTAGATAAAAACATTAGAGGAAGGGAAACAATAAATAAGAGAGGAAAAATAAGTGTCTTAGGGAAAATCATGTAGGAGGGTGCCCCCAGGTCACCAACCGCAACGCTATGTCCGCAAGACACAACACACAACAACAAAATTAGAGAGAGGCAATATAAAAGAATGATGATACAAATAGAAGAAGGTCACAACATAGGCGGTCTCTTGGTATCTTGGACCTTACAAGAGAATCAAGGGTCATCCCAGGAGGCCTAAACAACACATAACACATCACGGGGGAAACACATCATGAGAGACATAAAGGGTTAGAGATACTTACCTAGTAGAACCATTGTTAAGAACATACATATCTGGGATATCTATCATGTTGTTTTGATTTTGTTGAATTAACATTAAGTTTAGGATGACATGAGGCTTTCTTTGCTTTAAAAGGTTTATATCCAATGCCGCTTGAGTAATGTGTTGAAGTGGATTCTATAGGTACTCAAATCCCTCGTTGATTTATACCACATCCCTTACCTACATATTTACAATTGTTATAAAGGATTTTAAATCCTCGACCATAAAGGGATGTCATTTCCTTAGAAGATGGTGAAGCCTCATAGGTCTCATAACTTGTGGTATAAGTGAGAGTTTTGCTTTTATTTTCTACCAAGGGGACTTTAGGTTTCTTAGGTGCGTAAATAAAAAGATTACTTAGGCGAGATTGATGCTACTTTTGATGTGTCGAGGCTATTAATTTTATATTCCCCTATACTGGAAGGATTAAAATCTAATGGGCCCCAATCATCACCAATGAGTGCATTCGATGTTCTAGAGTCTTGCATAACAATATTTGTGGCTGGAGGTATTGAATACTTAGTTCGTAAATTGTTTAAGCTCATATGATTGTCGACTGGTTTTTGCGTTTCAATATGTAAACAGTTATCTGGTTCAGGATTGACATGAATAGTATGAAGTTTACCTTTCAATATAAATTTGATTGAACGATGCAAGGTGGAAGGGACTGCCCCCAATGCATGAATCCAAGCTCTACCAAGAATAATATTGTAGGATAAAGAACAAGGCATGACATGAATCACGGTAGGCACAAGCACAGACCCTACTTGTATAGGTAGAGTTATAGTGCCCATGGATTGTCATCCAACATTATCAAAGCCACAAATGTTAATGCCATTTGGTTTGATTTGTGATTTGTCAACCTTGATTTTGTGTAGTAGGTCAATGCTACAAACATTAAGAGCTGATCCATTGTCAATCATAACTCATTTTACCAATGTTTTGTTTATTATAACAAAGATCATAAGTGGATCATATTGGTTTTGAACTTCAATTGCTGGTAATTCATGTGGTTGAAAGATAACATCTATTTTTGTTGCATGCATACTATCCAATATGACTACTACATCATTAGGCTTAGTAGTAGATGGGACAATCACCTTCTGTAAAGCTTTTTGGAGCATTCCATGGTATGTAGGTGATGTTTGTATTAAATCCCAAAGAGATATCTTAGCCGGAGTAGCACAAAGTTGTTTGACAAGATCATACTCTTAACCACTTTTATGAGTAAGATGAGGTGGTGGAGGGAGCATAGGTTGAGAACATGGAAGAGGGACATGCACATGTGGCACTCGCTTACTTTGCTTGTTATGACAGGTGTTGTATGTGTGAGCAATCACATTGTGGTGTGGTTGTTGTAACACATTTTGAACACCTTGACCCATAATCACTGGCTTCAAGCAAGAAGGTGTGATAGGTACCCCTCGCATAACCATCTTAGAAATATTTCTACCAAGTCTATTAATGAAGATTGAATTAACATTGTTTCCCTCTTGATTGCACCCAACATCCATCCCTAAAGGATTTAATGTGAGAGACCTTTTCTCATCTACTAATACTACATCTTGGCCAGGGAGAGCACTGGGATGAGAGGAAGGTACATCATCATCATCACACTCTGTGGTGAAAAAAGGCTTTTCACTCTCATCTTTCTCATGAGGGTTCCTAGAGATGAATTTGGTTAAATCTTCTAATATCAAAGGATGTTCACTCATGAGGATTAGGAATATGTCAAAATCAAGATCTTTGATAAATGCATGCAGAGATACCATAGAAAAATGACATGAAGGTGCCATTGCATTGTTTTCAATGTAAAATCAGATTTTAAAAGGTTTTCAAATTTGATGCAAAATACAAGTGCAAAAGAATGTATGAAAATGACTTAAAATGCTTGATTTTTTTATACTTTTTCAATGCAAATCAATGAAATAAAAGGTGTTATAAGGATTTTTTATCAGAGGCAGCAAATAATATGTCTGATATCGGTCCAATACAACAATAAGATCCTTCACAATACACTCTTGATGCAAATCTAAGATGATGACAAGTCAAAATATAGTGAAAATACACTAAAACATGCAATTTTTCACCAAATCTTAATGCAAAAGAGCATAACAAAGGGTGTTGTGAGGAAAATGTGTTAAGAAAAGTGTCTCAACCTTGCAACTTTGAAAGATTACTATTCTTCCAAGTTTTGATATTTTTGAATACCCTTTTATCTAGGATAATGGTCTGGAACTTTCAAAGTTTCCAAGAGAGCTAAAAATAGCGAGACTTACTATTTTTAGTAAGTTCTTCAATTGAGGTCAGATTAACCTAAAATTTTTGTAGAAGGTGTGGAACAACTAAGTGAACATCTCGGGTGAGTTTCATCTCAAGATCATAGCTGGATTGTGAGATATTAAAGTTTCTATTTTTTGAAACAGTTGGAAAAAGTCTTTGAACTCAATTACCAAAATTGAAACTTCTCTAAACATTCCAAAAATTGAGATAACTGGTGTAGCAGGTTATGGGGTGATATATCTCTTCACGAGATTTCTAACGCATTAATCAGTTCGTCAATCAAACACTCGAATCAAAAGTTATGGCCTCCGAAAGTTGGACCTTTTGTTTTGGGAAATGTAAAAACATGTTGGACACATAAAAGAGCTGTAAAGGGGCGAGTTACATGTGTTGGTGTGTGGTTTGGCACATCACAATGTATCTTTGATTGGTGATAATTTGGGGGCCACTTTTTGGGTGGTTTTAGCTTATGGTTTTGTAATTACCGTTGGTGGTGTACTATATTGTATCTCCTATATATCAGGAACTTGAGATGGAGGTTGTATGTAAGAATCTTATAGATGTCAAATTACCTCCTGGATCTCTAGTTGGATATACTCATGTAAATTCTTGCTCTGCAAGTATATTGTAATCTTTGTGATTCTTGAATAATATATTGGGCAGCTTTAGAGTGTGGGGTTTTTTACCTGAAAGGGTTTTCCCCACGTATATCTTGTGTTGTGAGTTTTGTGTTTGTATTTGGAAGTTGTTATTATCTTTTTGTTAATGTGCATCTTAATCTGTAACTATAAAAGAAAAATTTAGATAAATCTTTCCTCATTAGATCAGTATAGGAAGCGTTTTCTGCATACCTTGCTTCCTTTCAGTTGGTATCAGAGCCTGATCACCTTTAGTTCTAGTTGTTGGGTAGAGGGTTTTTTGAGCTGATCTTTGTTTGAGTGGGAGCTTGTGTAGAGGCTTTTGAAATCTTTGTTGCAGGTAAGACATGGCGAGCACATCTGGGAGGTTTGAGATAGAGAAGTTTAATGGAAGTAATTTCAAGTTGTGGAAACTCAAAATGGAGGATATACTTGTAGATTAGGATTTATGGGAAGCTGTATTTGGTACAAAACCAACAGCAATGTCTCAAGAAGACTGGGATCTCAAAGATCGAAAAGATAAGGGTTTGATAAGACTCTGTTTGGCTGATTCAATGCTCCTAAATATTCATGAAGAGAAGACTACAAAGGAACTTTGGAATAATCTTGGAGATGCTTATCAGGCTAAATCCCTGGTGAACAAGTTATTCCTGTGAAATAAATTGTACTCTCTGAGGATGGAAAATGGAGGATCTGTCACTAATCACCTGAATACATTCAATATGCTTGTTGCCCAGTTGAATTCTGTTGGTGTGAAGATGGAGGAGGAGGATTGATGTATCACATTACTATAATCCTTACTAGATTCATGGGACCACCTTGTTATGGTCATTGGGAGTACCACTAACACCTTCAAGATGGATGAAGTGGTTTCTTTGCTGTTGTCTGAAGAGATGCAGAGAAAGTCTTCTGAATCGGCTAAGGAGGCTCATGCAGTTCGTCGTAGATCTAAAGAGAAGGGAAAGAAAAAGGAAGAGCCAAATCTCATGGGAGATCTAAGTCTCCCAGAAAATCCAAGGCTCTGTGTTGGAACTGTGGAAAACTTGGTCACTTCCACAAGGAGTGCAAGGAGGAGAAAAAGAAAAAGAAGAATTATGATTTGGATTCTGACAAGTTCTCTCAGGATGAAGGAGAAGCATTTGTCGCTGCCTTGGCAACACATGCATCTAAGGATGTGTGGCTTATCGACTCTGGTGCATCTTTTCACATGACCTCACATTGGGGTCAGTTTTCAAAGTATGAATAATATGATGGTGGAAAGGTGTACTTGGGTGATGATTCTCACCTAGATATTGTTGGCCGTGGAAGAGTCTTGATTCAATTACCTGACGGACGAGTAAAGGGAATCAATGGTATTCCACATATCTCTAGTTTGACATAGAACCTTCTTTTTGTAAGTAAATTGAATGATGTGGGTGTGTAAGTTGTTTTCTTGAATGGAGGATGCAAGATGTCTAGAGGATCTATGGTGTTGGCTAAGGGTGTTCAGATTGACACTTTGTTTCAGCTTGATGCATGTGTAGTTTAGTGCAATAATGCCTCTATTTCGAAGAAGAGAGCTTCAAAGTCTTCATCCTAACCATTGGAACCAGCAACGAAAAAGATTGTTGCATCTACTTCTGATGGTCATGCTTTCTGGGTACTTAAGGGTGCTCATTCTATGGAGATGAAACTTCCAATTGAGAAGACAATGTTATGACACCAAAGGGTTAGTCACATTGGTTAAAAGGGTTTGAGGATCCTAAAGAATAAAAATCTTGTTGAGGTATGAATGATTGTAACCTTGAGTTCAATTTATGTGAACATTGCATTTATGGAAAACAAAACCATGTTCATTTTTATTCCAATTCTCACAAATCTTCTAAGGTGTTGGACTTGATTCATTCTGATGTGTTTAGTCTTGTTAATGTTCCTTCAATTTCAAAATCTATTTACTTTGTTTCATTTATTGATGATTACAGTAGAAGGACATGGGTGTATTTCCTTAGAAGTAAATCTGAAGTCTTTAATAGATTCAAAGAGTTTAAAGCTCTTGTAGAGAATCAGAAGGATAAAAAGATTAAGTGTTTGAGGACTAACAATTGTGGTGAGTTCTGTTCAACAGATTTTGACAAGTTCTGTAAAGAACAGAGGATTGAGAGGCACAAGACAACTTTGTATACCCCTCAGCAGAATGAAGTTGCGGAGAGGATGAATATAACATTGATGGAGAGGACAAGGAGTATGCTAAGTGGAGCTAGTCTTGAACAAAAGTTCTGGACCGAAGCTATTGCTACCGCTTGTTACCTGGTTAACAGGTCTCCTACATTAGCGCTCGTTGATAAGACACCTATGGAGGTATGGTCTGGTAAAAAGCCTTCATTAAGATACATGCGAATATTTGGTTGTGAGGCATATGCACATGTGCCTAAGCAGAAGAGGTCGAAGTTGGAGAACAAGGTTGTAAAGTGTATCTTCATCGGTTATGGCATCGATGTGAAAGGGTACAAGCTTTGGGATCCAATAGCTAAGAGAGTTTTGTATAGCAGAAGCATGATCTTTAGAGAGCTCAATCCTTCTTCTGTTGTCTTGCAACCAGAGAAAGAAGAGAAGAAAGATGATGTGGTTGAGTTCCCTTCCACCCCTGAGAAAGTTGAACCAAAAACATCTATTGGACCTGATAATGAGGAGAGCTCTAGTAGCTCTGAAAGTTTAGAAGAAGATGAAGAACCTCAACCTCAACCTTTGAGGAGGTCCACGTGGATAAGGAAGCAACCTGATAGGTTTGGTTACTCATTGCATGATTCCAGTTATATTTTTGCTTTGATTTTTAACATTGATGAGCCTAGAACTATAAAAGAGGCTATGAGTATGAAAGATGCAGGTTCCTAGAAGGAGGCCACGGAAGAGGAGATGGCTTCTTTGGAAAAGAATAATACTTGGGACTTGGTACCCTTGCTTGAAGGACTAAAACTTGTTGGATGCAAATGGGTGTTCAAAAAGAAATTCGATATAGATGGCAGTGTTGAGAATATAAGGATAGATTGGTTGTGAAGAGGTATTCTCAGGTGGAGGGAATTGACTATGGTGAGATTTTCTCTCCTGTTGCAAACCTGACATCTATTCAGTTCCTATTATCTCTTGCAACATCGTATGATCTAGAAGTGGAATAGATGGATGTGAATACAACATTCCTTCATGGTGACTTGGAGGAGGAAATCTATATGTCACAACTAGAGCACTATGTCATGAAAGGTAAAGAAAATTTGGTTTGCAAGTTGAAAAAGTCTTTGTAAGGTTTGAAATAGTCTCCTAGGATGTGGTACTAGAAGTTTGATGCCTTTGTGTTGAGTATTGGATTTCAGAGATCAAAATCAGATCATTGTGTTTATTACAAGTTTGACAATGATCGCATTCTCATTATTGCATTGTATGTCGATGATATGTTACTCATTGGGAATGGTTAAAGTTTGATTTCTGATTTGAAGTCTCAGTTGTCAGCACAGTTTGAGATGAAAAATCTAGGGGCAGCTCGATACATTCTGGGAATGGAAATCAGAAGAGACAAAGCAAATAAAAAACTTTGGTTAAGGTAAAGTAAGTATGTTAACACTGTGTTGGAGAGATTCAGCATGATGGATTGCAGACCTTTGACTATTCCTGTTACAATGGGGACAATGTTATCTATTGAAGATAGTCCAAAGTCTCCTTCTGAGATAGAGGATATGAGCAGAGTTCCTTATGCTAGTGCGGTTGGTAGTTTGATGTATGCGATGCTCTGTGCAAGAGTAGACATTACCCAAGCAGTGGGAGTCCTTAGTTGATTTATGGCTAATCTTAGATAGGTACATTGGAATGCAGTGAAGAAAGTATTCAGATATTTGTGGGGTACTTCTAAGTATTCCTTATGTTATCATGGTTATCCTACAGGAACTTGGCATTCACTTTGTATTTGTGGATTTGTGGATTCAGATTGGGCAGGTGACATTGACAGTAGGAGATCCTCCAGTGCTTATGTGTTCACTATGTTTGGTGGTTCTATTAGTTGGATGAGTAAGAGGCAACTTGTGGTCGCTTTGTCCACTATTGAAGCTGAGTACATGGAAGCAACTCATGCTTGGAAAGAACCCATTTAGCTTGAGAGATTGTGTTCTGATGTTGGGTTTGATGCAAGCAAGATTACTATTTGTTGTGATAGTCAGAGTGCCATATGTTTGGCGAAGAATCCTACTTTCCATGCAAGGACTAAGCATATTGATGTCCAATACCATTTTTTTTGTGACATGGTAGAGGATGGGAAGGTAAACATGGTGACTTGGAGGAGGAAATCTATATGTCACAACTAGAGCACTACGTGGTGAAAGGTAAAGAAAATCTGGTTTGCAAGTTGAAAAAGTCTTTGTAAGGTTTGAAACAGTCTCCTAGGATGTGGTACCAGAAGTTTGATGCCTTTGTGTTGAGTATTGGATTTTAGAGATCAAAATCAGATCATTGTGTTTATTACAAGTTTGACAATGATTGCATTCTCATTATTGCATTGTATGTCGATGATATGTTACACATTGGGAATGGTTAAAGTTTGATTTCTGATTTGAAGTCTCAGTTGTCAGCACAGTTTGAGATAAAAAATCTAGGGGTAGCTCGATACATTCTGGGAATGGAAATCAGAGGAGACAGAGCAAACAAAAAACTTTGGTTAGGCCAGAGTAAGTATGTTAGCACTGTGTTGGAGAGATTTAGCATGATGGATTGCATACCTTTGACTATTCCTATTACAATGGGGATAAAGTTATATGTTGAAGATTGTCCAAAGTCTCCTTCTAAGATAGAGGATATAAGCAGAGTTCCTTATGCTAGTGCGGTTGGTAGTTTGATGTATGCGATGGTCTGTACAAGACCAGACATTGCCCAAGCAGTGGGAGTCCTTAGTCGATTTATGGCTAATCCTGGATGGATACATTGGGATGCAGTGAAGAAAGTATTCAAATATTTGTAGGGTACTTCTAAGTATTCCTTATGTTATCATGGTTATCCTACAGGACCTTGGCATTCACTTTGTATTCATGGATTTGTGGATTTAGATTGGGCAGGAGACATTGACAATAGGAGATCCACCGGTGCTTATGTGTTCACTATGTTTGGTGGTTCTATTAGTTGGATGAGTAAGTGGCAACCTATGGTTGCTTTGTCCACTACTGAAGCTGAGTACATGATAGCAACTCATGCTTGTAAAGAAGCCATTTATTTTGAGAGATTGTGTTCCGATGTTGGGTTTGATGCAAGGAAGATTACTATTTGTTGTGATAGTCAGAGTGCCATATGTTTGGCGAAGAATCCTAATTTCCACACAAGGACTAAGCATATTGATGTCCAATACCATTTTGTTCATGACATGGTAGAGGATGGGAAGGTAAACTTGGAAAAAGTTGAAACTTTGATGAATGTTGCAGATTCTTTGAAAAAACCTGTGAGCACAGAGAAGTTCAGATGGTGTTCAAAGTTTATGGGCCTCACGGCCCCTAGAAATTAAATCATGGTGTTGATACTCCCTTTGCTCTTGCAAGGTGTTTGACAAGTGGGAGAATGTTAAGAAAAGTGTCTCAATGTTGCAACTTCAAAAGATTACTATTCTTCCTAGTTTTGGTATTTTTGAATACCCTTTATCTTGGATAATAGTCTGGAACTTTCAAAGTTTCCAAGAGAGTTAAAAATAGTGAGACTTACTATTTTTAGTAAGTTCTTCGATTGAGCTCAGATTGACTTGAAATTTTTCCAAAAGGTGTGGAACAGCTAAGTGAACATCTTGGGTGAGTTTCCTCTCAAGATCATATCTGGATCACGAGATATTAAAGTTTCTATTTTTTGAAACTACTAAAAAAAGTCTTTAAACTCAATTACCAGAATTGAAACTTCTCTCAACATCCCAAAAATGGGATAACTAGTGTAGCAGGTTATGGGGTGATAGATCTCTTCACAAGATTTCTGACACATTAAATGGTTTGTCAATCAGACACTCGGATCAAAAGTTATGGCCTCCAGAAGTTGGACTTTCTGTTTTGGGAAATGTAAAAACGTGTTGGACACATAAAAGAGTTGTAAAGGGGAGAGTTACACATGTTGGTGTGTGGTTTGGCACATCACAAGGCATCCTTGATTGGAGATAATTTGGGGACCACTTTTTGGGTGATTTTAGCTCATGGTTTTGTAATTACCATTGGCAGTGTACTGTATTGTATCTCCTATATATCAAGAACTTGAGATGGAGGTTGTATGTAAGAATCTTATAGATGTCAAATTATCTCCTGGATCTCTGGTTGGATATACTCTTGTAAAAGCTTGCTCTGCAAGTATATTGTAATCTTCATGATTCTTGAATAATATATTGGGCGGCTTTGGAGTGTGGGGTTCTTTACCTGAAAGGGTTTTCCCCACGTATATCTTGTGTTGTGAGTTTTGTGTTTGCATTTGGAAGTTATTATCTTTTTGTTAATGTGCATCTTAATCTTAACTATAAAAAATGAAATTTGCATAAATCTTTCCTCATTAGATCAGTGTAGGAAGCGTTTTCTGCATACCTTGCTTCCTTTCAAAATGATGATGGACAACAAATTATATTAGTAATAACAACCTCTTAATGCCAAAATATCCATCACAACATGCTTTTAGTGCCACTCAAGGTCAAACCCTAGTGAAAATGTAGCAAAATAGGCTATTTTTCACGGTTTTTGAATTCCAAGACCTAGCAAAAGGGGTGTTGTAAAGAAGTTTAGGAGGTGCAGAAAATAATTCTGATGATATCAGTCACCTCGATCCATAAAATTTGTTACAACACACTTGGAGTGCAAACTAGGCCAAACCCTAGGGCAAAAATAGCAAAAATGTGCAGTTTTTCTCCAAATTTTCAATACAAGAGCCATTAAAAAGGTGTTGTGAAGATTTTTAGAAGGAGGAGAAAATGAATACCCTGATAAAAACCAATTAATGCAAAAATACCCTTCACAATACGCCTATGGTGCAAATTTAGAGAGTCGATAACGCCAAATCTAGTGAAAATCAATGTTTTTGAAGCCCGAGGTTTAAGATCTTGAATTAAAATGTTGTATGAATGTTTTGCAAGCTGATATATGATGAAAATGAAATACACTCAGATCTGAAAATGATTTCCAAACCCTAACATGCAAAATGCAAGTGCAAATTTAGTGAAAAATCAATGAAAATGCTAGTTTTTGTTGAATTTTTTTATGCAAAAATACAAATTTTTGAAATCTAAATGCAAATTTGTTCTAAAATGTAAGACTACAAACAAATACAAATTTGAATGAGTCTCTAAAATCAGTAGAAAAATATGAAACAAGATTTTACCTACAAACCCTAGATTTTGGAATTACTAGGTTATATGTAAAATTCACAATTTTCAACAAAACCCTAGCAATTTGATGATGAAAATGCCATGCAAGATATTGAATTTTTATAATTTTCTGTAATTTAAATTAGATATAATGCAAAAATCATAAATTTTATGAAATTCAAACTAATTCATGCAACATGCAAAACCCTAGCATGCACTTTTTTCCAATTTTTTCAAGTTTTCATTTTTTTTGTAAGTTTTCGAATGCAATAAGATGAATGACTATATGAATGAATGAAAATCACTGTAAATCTAAAGCAACACACTCGGCAAGGTGCAAATAAGTCCAATAACATGGGTTCACCAAAATGTAAAAGGGTGATTTTTGGATGTTTGGTTTTTGGTAGTTTAGGTGTATATCAAGGACCTAGGGTCGAGTTGCAATGTACTATCATACCCTAGGTCACTATTGAGATGTAGGGAAACTTGGATTTTTATGATTAGATTGACAATTTCCTTCTCTTATGCCCAATTGTACCTTAAAAACCCTAATAATGCAAATACAACAGTAAACAGATGAATTACAGAAAATGCTTCTGCAAAAAGATATAAAATAACAAATAACTGTGCAGCTATTTTTAGGGTTCTGAGGTGGAAAAGTCAAGGAATAAAGAGCGGGTGCCCAAGTCGAATGCCCTACTTTTTGTCGAGATCCGGAAACAAGGTCTACAACCTATATCTCCTGTATCAGAGATTTTTCCATTGTGGAACTTTGAGGACTAATGAGTGGGCACCCTAGTCCAGGTGGTTGTTACTTTCACTGATCTGTAATTCTGACAATCCAATATGCCCTCTTACAACTTCACTTTGTCTGCATCATCAACCTCTAACCTGCAACCATGAAAACTTTGGGAGGGGGTTGTGGTGTTTAGAGGCTTGCCTCAATCAAGCCTCAGAGAGACATTTAAGTCTTCTGAACACCGTTGTCAAATAGAGAATGCGTGCTTAGAGAGGTAGAGGCAAAAACTAAATGATAAATGCTCAATGATCACAATAGATATCACCTTGTAGTGAAGATCTCATGGGAGGAAGAAGCTCTTCATTCCATGAGGAGATGGATGCTCAAATCTGCAAAGACAAACACATAGACAACACAAATCTTCTCTTGCAACACATTGAAAGCCTCGAATCACCTTTAGAACACAATAGCTTGGTAGTAATCATCTAGTTGAAATCTAGTTTACAAATGAATGCCTAAACATGCTTTTATATGCAACTACAAACATTCCCACCAAGATTTCATAAATTCAAACTTACTGTGTCGGCCTAGGGACCAAATAACAGTCATAAACCAACACTAGAAATTTGGGCCTGACCCAAAATAGGGTAGGACTAGGGTGTGGGCACCCCAGTCCTCCCCCCTATTTTGGGTACGGTTAGGTTCAAGAGGTCCCCCTAGGTCCCATTTGTCATGATACCCTTGGTTCATTCCAATGGGATGTTGAAATATGATGCAATATGTCCTAAATGCACACTAAAGACCCGGGAGCTAAACCTTTTGAGGGAAAAGCCCCCAAGGGGACATTTTCTGACATTATATATATAAATAGAGAGAGAGAGAGGCAAGAAATCACCTTAGTTGCTAACTACTTATTATCATGGAAGAAGAGAGAAAGGAGAGAGAGGAGAGGAGGAGGAGGACAAGGAGAGAAAGAGATAGAGAGATAGAAAGAGAGAGTTAGATATAGAGGGAAAGAGGTAGAGAGAAGAAAAAAAGAGAGAAAAAGAAAGACAAAAGGTGGTGCAGTCATGGTTAGGAGGGTCCATAAAGTGAACTATCCAGGCCATGTAGCTAGAGTAAACACAATGGAAGAAACTCAAAGATATAAAGCAAATGTATATTCAGACATTCAGTATATCATAGATTTAAAATACAAACTAATTGGCAACATGCGGGCTTACAATTAGGGCTCATAGGCCTGACTTCACAGTTACAAAATATGTGAGAGATATAACTTTGAAGCTCCTTTGCAAAGAATTCAAACTATCAAATTATGAACTAATCATCAACTACTTTCCTACGCATCTATTACATCAATATATCATCTCTAGAACATGAGATTCCTCCACGTTAGCCAAGGAAGATCACAAACTCAAATGAGGAGCTATAACATGTGTACACAGATAGGTCAGACCTAATCATGTAGAAGTCCTTCGCGAATGAATGAAATAGCATGTATATCTTAGGGAAGGTCAGGCACGAACCAAAAAACATTAACTTATGTGTCATTTAGCTCCACAAGTCATGGAATGCTTTGCAGGTCTTCTCCTTTAGCTGATTATATGAGACTGTCAGGATGCTCTATTCTAAGAAAATAGTCGATCTTCTGATAGTGATAACTTTCTAGTAACTAATCCAAATGATCTAAGATTTGGATATGATGTGCATGAATGTGTCTAGATGCTAAGTCTAGCTCTGTAAGGTCTAAAATGAAACTGTGGTAGAATGCGGACCAAAATACAAAAACTACTACTGACTGAACTAACTGTACTGAACTGGAAAATGAAAAGAAACAAACTAAAATGCAAATGTTTTTGGTTGATGAAAGATTGCTCTTGAACTAGGGATGCTCTTGCATCAAACAACTAGGGTTGTTGAAAAAGTGAGTCCCTCACTTTGCTGGGGCTGGATGAAAACCAAGATGAGTCTTCTTCTGATCTACCTTTCCACTTCATTAGATACTCTTTGTATTGTATTCCTCTAGTGTTGCGTCCAACTCTACTATCCAAGATGTCCTCAATCTACTTCAATGCTTATTATGGTAACTGCTTCTTCAAGTCTTCTTCCATGTTGTCCTTGAACTTTTCTTCATGATACTGATATAGGTCTATAATGTTGAAAATAGGTGATATGCCCAATGTCTCTAGTAGCTCCACTTCATATGCATTTCTTGAATCAAACTTTCTAAGTATCCTATATGGTCCAAACTTATTCATCTTCAATTTGTGATATTTTCGAACTAGAAATCTTTCTTTTCTCAAGTACACCATCACTTCATCTCCAACTCAAATTTCTTTATGTCTTCTCTTCTCATCTACTTGTTCCTTATACTTACTGTTCATCTCCTCCAAATGCTTCTTTACCTGATTATGCACTATCTCCATGTGTTCTTTAAATTCTTCTACTTTTGCACTCCTCTTTTCTTCCATAGTGATGTCTCTCAACTTTGCTACTCCTCTAGGGTTAGTTCCTATCACAATCTCAAATGGTGTTCTTTTGGTACTCTTATTCAATGAATTATTGTATGTAAACTCTTCTTGTGATAGAATCAAATCCTAATTTATTGCCTTTTCTCCAACCAAACATCTCAACAAGTTTCCCACACTCCTATTTACTACCTCTGTCTATCCATCAGTCTATGGATGAAATGTTGAACTGAACTTCAAGTCTGTCTTCATCTTCTTCCAAAGTGTCTTCCAAAAGTATCCAACAAATCTTGTATCTCTATCTAAAATTATGCTCTTAGGTAATCCATGCAATCTCACAATCTCTTTGAAAATTAGATCAGCTACATGCACTACATCAGTTCTCATCTTACAAGTTATGAAAAGTGTCATCTTTAAAAATATGTCCACCACTACAAATATTGAATCATGTCCTCTGTGTCTTCGGCAATCCCATTATGAAATCCATACTTATGTCTTCCCAAGGTCTCTCTGGTATTGTCAAAGATTTGTACAATCCAGTATTCTGACTACTCCCTTTTGGAACTTGACAAACTCTACAACTTTGCACAAATTTCCTAATATCCTTAGTATTTGAGGCCAAAAGTAATTTTCACTTACCAAAGCTACTATCTTATTAATGCCAAAATGTCCTACCAGTCCACCACTATGTTTCTCTTTGATCAAATTATCTCTCATTGAACTCCTAGGTATGCATAACTGGTTTCCTTTGAACAACATATCTTCCTAAATGAAATAATCCAACCAGTTACTCCTATCTGTCACAACAAGTTATTTACATGCTTTCTAAGGTTCTGCAAAATCAAGATTTTCTTCATACATGTTCTTCAATTCTTCAAATCCTAACACTTCAACTCTCATCTCTTTCAGCAAGTTCCTTCTCCTACTCAAGGCATCTACAACTTTGTTTGATTTTCCACTCCTATACTTCAACACAAAAGTATAACTCTGCATGAACTCTACCCATTTCATATGTCTCTAATTCAACTTTCCTTGACTATTCAAATATTGCAAAGCTTGATGATCTGTATACAACACAAACTGCTTAGGCAACAAGTAATGTCTCCACTTCTTCAAGGCTTGAATTATGGCATAGAACTCTTGATCATAAACTGGATATCTTCTCCTTGCATTATTCAACTTCTCACTAAAATATGCTACAGGTCTACCTTCTTGACTTAACACTGCTCCTATTGCACTTCCACTTGCATCACAATCTACTTGAAATACCTTATAGAAAGTTGGTAATGCCAACACAGGTTGCTCTGTTACTTTCTTCTTCAACAATTCAAAACTTCTATCTTCTCTTGATGTCCACTTGAAATCTTTTCTATCACCTCTCATTGTCTCTGTCATAGGGTTACATGTTGAACTGAAATTTCTGATGAACTTTCGGTAGAAACTAGCTAATCCATGAAATGATCTAACTTCTCCAATGCTCTCTGGTGTAGGCCATTCAACAATTTCTCTTACTTTCTCTAGGTTCATATTCAATCCTTCCAAAAAAATCACAAATTCCAAGTATACTAATTATTACTTCATGAAACTACACTTCTTAATGTTTATCAACAATTTCTATTTTCTCAGTCTCTGCAATACTTGTCTTAGGTGCCACAAATGTTCTTCCTTTGTTTTACTAAAAATTAGAATATCATCCAAATATAAAATAATAAACTTACCCAAGAATTTCTTCAAACCTTCATCCATCAATTGTTGCAAGTATGTGCCTAACTGGTGTTATCATTGATGTCAACATATCTGTGTTGTCATTGGTGTCAAATATGCTCTTGTTCTGATGCTTGCTTAAGTTAAGTGTTGAAGATAATAAGTATTTCTAATATAGAAGAACAGTCCAGTAGTTTTCTCTACATTTCTTGTAGAATGAATATCTTTGTCTGCAAATTGGAAATTATTTAGATACATGTCTGAAGATGCTATGTTCCAAGTTTGAGCCTTCAGTATGAAGATTTGAGTGAGTCATCCAAATATATATTAACAAACTTACCCAAGAATTTTGTCAAAACTTCATCCATTAATTGTTGCAAGTATGTTCCTAACCGGTGTCGTCATTGATGTCAACATATCTGTGTTGTTATTGGTGTCAACTATGCTCTTGTTTTGATGCTTGCTTGTAATAAGTTAAGTGTTGAAGATAATAAGTATTTTTGATATAGAAGAACAGTCCAATAGTTTGCTCTGTATTTCTTGTAGAATGAATATCTGTGTTTGTGGATTGGAAGTTATTTTGATACATGTCTGAAGATGCTATGTTCCAAGTTTGAGCCTTCGGTATGAAGATTTGAGTGACTTATGTTCACCAGAGTGAAAACTACTTTTTCTGTATATTTTGTGATGACAGGGAGAATGTATTATGCTCTGCATTCCTCCGCATTCCTCCGCATCTACGTATTTCAGTCTGTGGTTCTAGAATCAAGTTTGTAATGATGATAAGTGCCTTCAACTCCAATGGTTCATGACTTGGTAGTCTGCAAGCAATCTTTTCTTTATGACAGTAGCTGACAGTGTTGTTTATGTGCTCTGGTTTGAAGAATCTTCTCCACAGAGTGGTTTGAGATTGTGCAGTTGTTCTTGGTGATTACAACGTGCTTTTGGATGTCTCCTAATCGTGTTCCTACCTTTGGATTGGTCTACAAAGAGAATTTTGGATCGTGGATGAAGACTGTTCTTAGAAGACTTAATAATAACACCAATCTTAGTTGACTTGGTTGTTTTCACTACTTACGGAGATACATCAAAGATTGTGAAAGCATTTTGTGGCATGGAAGATTGCATTTGAGTCCTAGCTAAGGCATAACATGATCTACATACATCTTTCCCTTAGTTAATTTTGTTTAGATCTAGACCTATTTCTATGTATGTTTGTAATGCCGACCTTGGAGATTGTTCCAATGGTTGATGAATGTAATGCCGACCTTGATGTACATTCCAAGGTTGATGAAGTGTATAAAAACATGTAATGAAGTTGCGAAAAGATGACCTTGTGTGAAAATGCAGAGATAAGTGCAAAGGTGTAAGAAGAGAAGAGAAAAGGAGTTTTACTATGCTTTAATGGAACTAAACCCAAGAATGGATTAGATACTATCAAATCAGTTCACCAACCCTTGGCAGTGAGCCACCCCTTGGCAGTCAACCGATCTTGGTAGTGAGCCCCAACATTTGCAATGAGCATTTTGGGTAGTGAGCCCTAAGGCAATGAGCCTCTATTTTTTGGTATTGCTGTAACATATTTATTTTTGTGGGCTAACACCCACCGTGGTTTTTCCCTTATAAGGTTTTCCACGTAAAAAATAGGTGTCTCATGTTTTGAATGTGTTATTTTGTTGAGCTTCTCATTTCATGTTTTCATTGTTTAATATTAATAATAGTAATTGATGTGTTGATGTTTATAAGTGGTTAAAGTTTTAGAGACAACTAATTCACCCCCCCTCTCAGTTGTCTTGTGCATTTCAACAATTAGTATAAGAGTCGGTTCCTTGGAAGTAAGCCTAACAACTTGAGGTTGATCCAGGATGTCTTTTATGAAGGAAGCTCCACAGTTTGATGGGACAAATTATGCTTTATGGAAGGTATGAATGAAAAGCCATCTCCTTTGTCTTGGTTATAGAGTATGGAAAGTGACAGAAATGAAGTACACCGTGCACCAAAATGGTTTAACAAATGAAAATGAAATCAAAGAATATGAGTTAAATGTAAAAGCTAGAGATGCTCTGTTAAGTGCCTTGTCTAACACTGAGTTGGTAAAGGTCATGGATCTAGATTTTGCTAATGAAGTTTGGGAAAAGCTAAAAAATCTGTATGAAGGAGATGAATCTATAAAAAGAGCCAAATTGCAGGGCCTAAAAGTGAAATATGAGGGTTTAAAGATGAGCAAAGATGAAAACATAACAGCCTACATGCAAAAGGTTGATGAACTTGTCAATGGAATAAAAGGTATGGGAGGAACTATTGATGAGAAGGAAGTTGTGATGAAAATTCTTAGGTCATTACCAAAGTCCTATAGTCACAAGGTAGTTGAAATTGAAGAAGTAATGGTTGTAAAAGAAGTTGGCAAGGATTAGTTGCTTGTAAAGATTACAACCTTTGAGATGAGAGAGTTTGGTGATGCTCTGCCAAAGGTTGAGACTTCCTTCAAAGCCAGTACTTCAGAGAAGATCTCTAGAGATGAGAAGTACAATGTGGAACCTAATGATGAGCTTGATGAAATTGAAGCCAACTTTGTTGACATACTATAAAAAGGTTTCGGTAAGTTCAAAGGCCAATTACCCTTCAAATATTTTACATGTTGTAAGGTTGGTCACTATGCTTCTAGATATACTAAGAGAATTGAAAGGAATAGAAAAAGATTTGAGAATAGACCTAGGGTTCCAAAGAAATGCTACTATGTTAGAGATCTTGATGATGAAGGTGTGACATATGATGAATCTAATGATGCTAGTACTAGTGCAAATGAATGCTTGTTTATTGCAATTAAAGAAGAACCCGTGTCTACTAATCTTGCTAGCTATGTGAAGGAAGAAAAACCAGTGGAAGAAAGTGCCTTGGTTGTTCAGGTTGAGAAAGATAAGGATGAATGGATTATTGATAGTGGATGCTCACATCACATGACCGGTGACAAAAGTAAGTTTGTGAGTTTGGAAAAGTATGATGGAGGACTGATTAGATTTGGAGATAATGTAACTGGTAAGATTTGTGGAAAAGGATCTATTTCTTTTGATGGAAAGCACAACACTGATAATGTCCTATATGTAAAGGGTTTAAAGCATAATCTTTTGAGCATTGGTCAGATGTGTGACAAAGGTTATGATCTAAGATTCAAAGATAATGGGTGTAAGATCATGGAAAGATCTGAAACAATGATTGCTACTGATAAGAAGACTAGAGGTAACATTTACCAATTAAGAGGAACTAATGAATATTTTTTATTGGCTCAGACAGATGAGAGTTGGTTGTGGTATAGAAGGATGTGTCATATCAATTTTGACAATTTGGTAAAGATAAGTTCTGCACAGGCTGTAAGAGATCTGCCTAAACTTGTGAAGCTTGCCAACACCATTTGCAAGGAGTGTCAATTTGGGAAGCAAACAAGAACAAGTTTCAAGAGCAAAGAATAAATCTCTATTGGATTGTTGGAGCTAGTACATATAGATTTATGTGGTCCCACAAGAACAAGAAGTCTGTAAGGTGACAGGTATTTTATGTTTCTTATCGATGATTATTCTAGAATGACTTGGGTCACCTTTCTAAAAGAAAAATTTGAAGCCCTAGACAAGTTCAAAGTTTTCAAGGCAATGGTTGAGAATGAGTTAGAATCGAGAATCAAATGCTTAAGGTTTGATAGAGGAGGTGAGTTCACATCAAATGAATTCAATATTTTCTGTGAAGAATAAGGGATAAAGAGACAATTGTCCACACCTAGGACTCCTCAGCAAAATGGAGTTGTTGAAAGAAGAACAGGATAGTTCAAGAGGCTGCCAGGACTATGTTAAAGGAAGTTGACCTACCAGAAGTGTACTGGAGAGAAGCCATACATACTGTTGTGTGCATCCTAAACAAAGTTCAAGTCAAAGGTAACAGCTCTAAAACTCCTTTTGAATTATGGTATGGAAGAGTTCCTATAGTGAATTATTTCAAATTTTTTGGTAGCAAATGGTATATCAGAAGAGAAGAAGAACAAGGCAAGTTTGATGCTAGATGTGATGAAGGAATTTTTCTTGGTTACTCTACCAAGAGTAAGGCCTACCAGTGCTACAATAAGAGACTGAAAACGATTGTTGAGAGTGCTAATGTGAAGGTGGATGAAGACAAGGAAAGAATATCGGATTTGAGTTTCTATGAATCAGATGAACCTATGGCTATAGTGAATGAAGAAAAAGTTGAACAAGAAGACATTCAAGATGAAAAAGAGGCTCCGGAAAGTGTTGTTAAGACTCCCAGGTATGTAAGGATTAATCATTCTAAAGATCATATTATAGGTGATAAAAACAAAGGGGTGTTGACAAGGAAAAGAGCTACAAAAGAACAAGTGAATTACTATTTACTTTCAAAGGTCGAACTAAAAACTGTGAATGAAGCTTGCAATGATGAAAATTGGGTAAAATCCATGAAAGAAGAGGTGATGCAAATAGAGAAGAATCAAACATGGGAATTGGTTCTTAGACCTGCTAATAAGAATGTCATTGGAACTAAATGGGTTTTCAGGAACAAGCTGAATGAAAAATGGAGAAGTTGTAAGAAACAAAGCAAGGCTTGTGTGTAAAGGATATTCTCAAATTGAAGGAATAGATTTTGAGGAGACTTTTGCTCCAGTGGATAGGATTGAAGAAATTAGAATATTTCTAGCATTTGTAGCTCACAAATATTTCAAAGTGTATCAGAAGGATGTGAAGTATGCATTCTTGAATGATGAGTTGGAAGAGGAAGTTTACATTGAGCAATCGGAAGGGTTTCAATTATCAAACCAAGGTGATATGGTGTGTAAATTGAAGAAGGCATTCTATGGACTAAAGGAAGCCCCCAGAGCCTGGTATGCAAGGTTAGACAAATATTTGTTGCAATTAGGGTTCAATAAAGGCACTACTAACAACAATCTCTATTTCAAAATCAATGAAAATCAAATCATGATTCTTGTAGTTTTTGTTTATGACATTATCTTTGGAGGAAATGAAGGTATGTGCATGAAGTTTGCAGGAGAAATGCAAAATGAATTTGTGATGTCTATGTTTGGTGAAATGAATTTCTTTCTAGCTCTACGAATCACTCAATCAGATAAAGGAATCTTCATTTCTCAATTTAAATATGTGAAAGATTTGTTGAAGAAGTTTGGGATGGAGGACTCCAAACCAGTATACACTCCTATGGTGACTAGCTGCAAGTTGAGCAAAAATGATGAATCACCTAAGAATGATTAGAAAAGATATAGATCTATGATTGGAGGATTACTTTATCTAACTCAAACTGGACCTGATATAATGCATGTAATATGTCTTGTGGCAAGATTTCAAGAAGATCCTAGAGAGTCACATGTGATGGCAGTCAAGAGAATCTTGAGGTATTTGAAAGGAACATCAAATCATGGCTTATGGTATCTAAAGGATAATGACTTTACTCTCAATGCTTATACATATGCAGATTGGGCTAGAAATGTTGATGATAGAAAAAGTACAAGTGGAGATGCTTTCTTCTTGGGTAATAGATTGGTTTCATGGTTAAACAAAAAGCAAGATTCAATATCCTTGTCTACTATAGAAGCAGAGTATATTACATCAGTCTAGTGGTGCCCAAAGCCTCATTTTTTGATCTAGATTGATCTTTTGATAGCTACCTCTCAAGGGGAGTAGCTAGATCTTATTGACACAATTTCTTGTTTAAGAGCAGCTTTAGTTTGATCAGAACAGTAGAGTGAAAGTATGTGCCCTTTGCCATTGATGTCAAAGGGGGAGAGAAATCATGTGAAAAACTCAGGGGGAGAAAAAGTGTAGATGTATAAAAAGAAAGGGGGAGTATCTTATCTTGAAGGTCTTTACAATTTTTCACATCATATGTTACCATCAATGACAAAGGGGGAGATTGTTACAAATATATGCCTAACGGGTGTTGTCGTTGATGTCAACATATCTATGTTGTCATTGGTGTGAACTGTGCTCTTGTTTTGATGCTTGCTTGTAATAAGTTAAGTGTTGAAGATAATAAGTATTTATGATACAGTAGAACAGTCCAGTAGTTTGCTCCACATTTCTTGTAGAATGAATAGCTTTGTCTGCAGATTGGAAATTATTTAGATGCATGTCTGAAGATGCTATGTTCCAAGTTTGATCTTCCGGTATGAAAATTTGAGTGAGTTATGTTCACCAAAGTGAAAACTACTTTTTCTGTATATTTGGTGATGATAGGGAGAATGTATTATTCTCCGCATTCATCCGTATCTAAGTATTTCAGTCTGTGGTTCTGAAATCAAGTTTGTAATGATGATAAGTGCTTTCAACTCCAATGGTTCATGATTTGGTGGTTCACAAGCAATCTTTTTTCTTTATGACAGTAGCTGACAGTGTTGTTTATGTGCTCTGGTTTGAAGAATCTTCTTGACAGAGTGGTTAGAGATTGTGCAATTGTTCTTGGTCATTACAATGTGCTTGTGGATGTCTCTTGATCATGTTCCTACCTTTGGATTGGTCTGCAAATAGAAATTTGGATCATGGATGAAGACTGTTCTTAGAAGACTTAATGTTAACACTAGTCTTGGCCAACTTGGTTGTTTTCACTACTTGCAGAGATACATCGAAGATTGTGAAAGTGTGTTGTGGCATGGAAGATTGCATTTAAGTCCCAGCTAAGGCATAACATGATCTGCATACATCTTTCCCTTAGCTATTTTTCTTTAAGTCCAGACCTATTTCTATGTATGTTTGTAATGCTGAGCTTGGAGATTGTTCTAATGGTTGATGAATGTAATGATGACCTTGATGTACATTCCAAGATTGATGAAGTGTATAAAAACATGTAATGAAGTTGCAAAAAAGATGACCTTGTGTGAAAATGCAAAGATAAGTGTGAAGGTGTAAGAAGAGCAGAGCAGAGGAGTTTTATTGTGCTTCAATGGAACTGAACCCAGACATAGAGTAAATTCTATCAAATCAATTCACCAACCCTTGGCAGTGAGCTGATCTTGGCAGTGAGCCCCAACATTTACAATGAGCATTTTGGGAAGTGAGCCTCTATTTTTTGATATTGCTATAACATATTTATTTATGTGGGGTAACACCCACCGTGGTTTTTCCCTTATAGGGTTTTCCACATAAAAATATGGTGTCTCATGTGTTGAATGTGTTATTGTGTTGAGCTTCTAGTTTCATATTTTCATGGTTAAATCTTAATAACAGTAATTCATGTGTTGATGTTCATAAGTGGTTAAAGTTTTAGAGATAACTGAATCACCCCACCCCCTCCCAGTTGTCTTGTGCATTTCAACATCAATATCATGAAAGTACTCGGTGCATTTGTCAGTCCAAAAGGCATCACTAACCACTCATACAATCCTTCATTTGTCTTAAAAGTAGTCTTCCATCCATTTCCTTCTTTGATTTTGATATGATGGTATCTACTCTTCAAGTCTATCTTTGTAAAATATTTTTCTCCACTCAAACAATCCATAATATCATCCATCCTAGGTAAAGGAAATCTATAATTAACTATGATCTTGTTTATTGCTCTAGAGTCCGTACACATTCTCCATTCTCCATCTTTCTTTGGTGCTAACACTTCATGTAATGCACAAGGAGTCAAACTTTCTCTGATCAAACCTTTCCTCAACAACTCTTGTATCTATCTATTCAATTCTTCATTCTCTGCTAGTATCATTCTATCTGTTGCTTTGTTATGCAAACTAGCTCTAGGTATAATATTCATGTGATGACTAATACTTTTGATTGGTGGCAATCCTTCAAGTACTTTATCTGATATGATGCCTTCATACTCTGTCAGCAACTTAGTTATCTCCTCTAGTTGTGATTCTTTAGTGTATGTCTTCATTATTTCAAGCTTCTTAGGAATAAAAGCATAACACATTCTCATGTCTCAAACCATCCATAAATTTCCTTCCATCTACCAAACAGATTCTAGCATTCCCACATACTTCACTCTTAGGATCATCTTCCAAAGGAATCAAAGTAATTATCTTTCCATTTGATGTTATAGTATATGTATTCTTTCTCCCATCATGTATATCTTTTCTATCATACTTCCATGGTCTACCCAACAAAATATTACATACATCCATAGGCATAATATCACATAATACTTCATCGTGATAAGATCAAATATGAAATTTCACCAAACATTGTTCACTAACCAATACCTTATGATCATCCTAAGTCCATGCTATCTGATATGGCTTAGGGTGTTTCAATCTTTCCAACTTCAGCTTTGTCACCATCTCCTTTGAAACCAATTTATCTAAACTACAACTATCAATTACAACTTTACAACATATACCTCCTGATTTACATCTAGTTCTAAACAAAATTTTCCTCTGCAGTGGTTCTTCATTTGTCTCTACTTGAAATAGTTCTCTCCCCATGACAAGTGATTCTCCTTTCTCATGTTTACTAACTGAATTAGGTGATCCAATAGGTTCTTCTACATCAGCTGCTCTTCCACTATTCTCTGTCTTCTTTCTTGTACTCTGTTGATTACATTCAAATGCTCTATGTCATTCACCTCCACATTTAAAAAAAGTTCCTCTGAATGTTCACCTATCAAGTCCTCTTCCTTCTCTTATGTATCCTTCAATCCGGTATGGACTAGGGTTTCCTCTGCGATAGAAAGTTCTATAATCTCTCCGATATGCATTGTTATCTCTGTCCTTCTTCTTGAGTGTGTTCTCTTGTATGTTCTACTCCACATATGATCTTTCTCCTCTAGAAAATGTTGTACCTCTCTAAAATTTACCTCCTCTTCCTCTTTGTCTCTAATCATGCCTCTTGTTCAACTTTTCTTCAACTTTCAAGGTAAACTAATATGCTTCTTCCAATGTTGTCATCCTCACCAAACTTAGTTCTTCTTGAATGTTCAATCTCAGTCCATTAATGTATCTAGCCACTTTCTCTTTTCTTGCCTCACTATGTCTTGTTCTAATGATCATCTTATGAAATTCTTCAGTGTACACAGATTTCTCCTTTTGTCTCAAGTTCTGCAATCTCTTCAATAGTTCCAACTCATAGTCAGCAAGTATAAATTGATTCTTCAATTTTGTCAGCATTCTATCTCACTTTGTAATCTTTTCTTTTTCTCTTCTATTTCTATCCGACTGAACTTCTTTCCACCATATAGCAGCATGTCCTTTCAACTTTGTCTTTGAAAATTTCACCTTCTCTGGATCTTCAATTTCTTCATACTCAAAGTATTCTTCTAGGTCATTTATCTAGTCAATCAACTCTTCTAGATTCAAATTGCCAGTATAGTTTGGTACATCAACTCTAGGTCTTTTTCCAATCTATGAAATAGCTTGCAACATCTTGACTTGATCTGATTCTTCTTCATCTCCTAGGGTTTCATCATTTTGATCAGCAGATTGAAATTCTTCATCATCATCACTTTCAACATTAGGTCGAGGTGTAAGTCCTCTTCTCTGATCTTCTTTGATAGCATCTAAGTGAACTCGCATGGTTTTCATCATCTCCATCATCTCATCCATTCTTCCAGCCATAGTACCAATAGTAGGTATTCTCCTCAGTGGCATTCTTCCTCGGATCAATGGTAGAAAGTTATATCATCTCTCTGGTATGCATTGTTATCTTTGTCCTCCTTCTTGAATGTGTTCTCTTGTTTGTTCTGCTCCTCATATGATCTTTCTCCATTGGAAAATGTTCTACCTCTCTAAAATTTACCCCCTCTTCCTCTCTGTCTCTGATCATGCCTCTTGTTCAACTTTTCATTAACTTTCAAGGCAAACTGATATGCTTCTTCCAATGTTGTCATCCTCAACAAACTTAGTTCTTCTTGAATGTTCAATCTCTATCCATTAATGTATCTATCCACTTTCTCTTTTCTTGCTTCACTATGTCTTGTTCTTATGATCATGTTATGAAATTATTCAATGTACTCCTTCACAGATTTCTCCTTTTGTCTCAGGTTCTTCAATCTCTTCAACAGTTCCAACTCATAGTCAACAAATATAAACTGATTCTTCAATTTTGTCACTATTCTATCCCACTTTGTAATCTTTTCTTTTCCTCTTCTATTTCTATCCAACTGAACTTCTTTCCACCATATAGTAGCGTGTCCTTTCAACTTTGTCTTTGCAAATTTCACCTTCTCCAAATCTTCAATTTCTTCATACTCAAAGTATTCTTCTAGGTCATTTATCCAGTCAATCAACTCTTCAGGATTCAAATTACCAGTATAGTTCGGTACATCAACTCTAGGTATTTTTCTAATCTTTGAAATAGCTCACATCTTGACTTGATCTGATTCTTCTTCTTCATCTCCTAGGGTTTTGCAATTTTGATCAACGGATTGAAATTCTTCATCATCATCACTTTCAACATTAGGTCGAGGTGTAAGTCCTCTTCACTGATCTTCTTTGATAACATCTAAGTAAACTCACATGGTTTTCATCATCTCCATCATCTCATCCATTCTTCCAACCATAGTACCAATAGCACGTATTCACCTTGGTGGCATTCTTCCTCGGATCAAGTGTAACTACCTCAAATTTGGTGATCAAGCCTCAAGGTGACAACTACCTCACAATCGGTGATCAGTTGCAACACAAGTAACCTACCTTAGATTTGGCAATCTATTCACAACAAGATCTCACTGAATGCCTTCACCAACATTGCTCAATTTGTTCCAAAGATTGAAACTTTGCTCTGATACCACTTGGTGCAGTCACAGTTAAAAGGGTCCACAAAGTGAACTGTCTAGGCCGTGCATCTAGAGTAAACACAATGGAAACAACTCAAAGCTATAAAGCAAATGCAGATTTAGTCATTCAATATATCATAGATTCAAAATACAAACTGAACGGTAACATGCAAGCTTACAATTAGGGCTCACAGGCCTAAATTCATAGTTATAGAATATGCGAGAGATATGGCTTTAAAACTCCTTCACAAAGAATTCAAACTATCAAACTATGAACTAATCATCAACTACTTTCCTACGCATCTATTACATCAATAAATATCATCTTCAGAACATAAGATTCCTCTGCGTTAGCCTAGGAAGATCACAAACTCCAATGAAGAGTTGTAATGTGTAGAACTCCTTTATGAATGAATGAAATAGAGTGCGGATCTCAGGGAAGGTCAGCCATGAACCAAACAACATTGAATTATGTGTCATTTATCTCTACAAGTCATGGATTGCTCTGCAAGTCTTCTCCTTTAGCTGATTATCTGAGACTGCGCGGATGCTCTATTCTGAGAATATAGTTGATCTTCTGATAGCAATAACTTTCTGGTCACTGATCCAAAATATCTGAGATTTGGATATGATGTGTATTAATGTGTCTAGATGCTAAGTCAATCTCCACAAGGTCTAAAATGAAACTATGGTAGAATGTAGACCAAAATACAGAAATTGCTACTAACTAAACTGACTGTACTGAACTGGAAAATCAAAAGAAACAAACTAAAATGTAAATGTTTTTGGTTGATGCAATATTTCTCTTGAACAGGGATGCTCCTTCATCAAAATAGGAGAGAGGTAAAGATAGAGGGATAGAGAGAGGGGGAGAGTGGAGTAATGAGAGATGAAGAGAGATATATAAAGAAGGAGATAGTGATAGATAGAGAGGGAGAGAGGGAGATATAAATAAATAAAGAGCTAGATAGAGTTAATAGAATAGAGAGAAAGTTAGAAAGAGATAGTGATAGAGAGAGATAGAAAGGGAGGGAGAAATAGTTAGAGAGAGGAATAGAGAAGTGGAGAGAGAAAGGGGTAGAGAGATGACAAAGAGAGATACAAAAAAGAGAGAAATAGATAGAGGAAGAGAGACTGAGAGACACGGGGAGGGTAGGAGAGAGAAATAGAGAAGGAGATTGTTAGAGAGGAATAGAGAAAGAGATATAGAGTGCAAGAGAGAGAGAGAGAGATAAGTAATATAGAGGGAAAGAGAGATAGACAAAATAGAGTAAGAGATAGAGGAAGAGAGAGAGTGAGAGACACATGGAGGGAAGGAGAGGGAAATAGAGAGGGAAAGATAAAGATATAGAGAAGGAGGGATATTGACAGAGAGAGATGAAAAGAGAAAGATATTTCTGATGGCCCATCTGCTGATCTTCCACATGTCAGTTTCTATTTTTCTTTGTAATGTTTAATGTTTCTATGCTTAAAGTGACACATCATTTGCTTAAGGACTTGATAATTCACCTTTAAGACCTCTCAAGCATACCCATTATACACTAAAGAGAGAAAGAGGAAGACAAATAAATATATAGAGGGAAATAGAATTAGAGAAAGGGAGAAAGATAGAGGGGGGAGAGGATGAGGAGAAAGAGAGAAAGATATATATTATTAATAATATTATATTTATAGATTATATGATTCCAGACAAAATTAAATCATTGATTTTGGTAAAACCAAAGGAAGATAATGCTACTAAGAAAGTAGAGTTGTTGTTTTATTAATTGGTTCAGCATGTAAATCAAGCAAAGTCATGAGTTTAATATTCATTTTTGTTATGCATATTATACTAATAAAATAGTTTGAAGCAATATCTAATATTTATTTTAGTTTTTAAAGTAATATAAGGTTTGTGGTTTTTAGAATCATAAAATAGAGAATATTTGAAAAGCAATTGTGGTGGTGTGGAAACAAAATAAGTGGAAAATAAGGAAAGGGAGGTTTAAATATTGTTGGTATAGAGAGAGAGAGAGAGAAAGGGGAGAGAAAGAGTTAGAGACAAATAGAGATATGGGGGAGTAGAGGGATATATATTAGGGGGAGAGAGGGGGGGGAGGAACAAAGAAGAGGAAAGAGAAAAAGGGGGAGAGAGAGATGAAAAAGAGATACGGAAAATAGGGAAGAAAGAAAGATATATATAGAGAGAGGGGGGAGATTTATAGAGGAAGAGAAATAGATAAATAGAGAAAGATACAGAAAAGAGAGAAAGAGAGATATAGAGACAAAGACAAAGGAAGATAGAGAAAGAGAGATATATAAGGAGAGAGGGAGAGAAAGGAAGAGAGGGATGGGGAGAGAGACTAAAAGAGAGAGGATGAGAGGGAGAGGGGGGAACAAAGGGAGGGGGGAGAGGGAGAGGGAGAGACACATAAGGGGGGGGAGATAGAGACAAAGGGATAGAGAGTGGGATAGAGTGGTAGAGACATAAATAGAAATAGAGAGGGAAATAAAGAGATATAAAGAGAGGTAGAGAGATAAACAAAGGGGTAGAGAGAGGGAGAGATAGAGATGTATAAAGGTAGAGAGAGAGAGAGAGAGAAGGATAGAGGGATAGAGAGAGGGAAGGAGAGGTAGAGAGATATAGAGAGAGAGATATAGATAGAGAGAGGTAGAGAGATAAAGAGGCAGAGAGAGGGAGATTGATAGAAAGAGGAATAGAGAAAGAGAGATAGAGTAAGAGAGATAAATATAAGAGATATAGAGATAAAATAGAAAAAAGAGAGTGAGTTTCAAGAAATATTTTTTTCCATGGGGAGCAATGCCCAAAGTGACACATCATTTTCTTAAGGACCTGATAATTCACCTTTAAGACCTCTCCAACATACCCATTGCACACTAAAGAGAGAAAGCAGAAGACAGAAACATAGAGAGAGAGAGAGAGAATTAGAGAAAGGGAGAAAGATAGATGGGGAGAGAGGAGGAAGAGGAGAAAGAGAGAAAGATATACACATACACACAAAGTTAGAGAGAGGGAGAGAAAGAGAGAAAGAGAGGAAGATAAATAAAAAAGAAATAGGTAGAGAGACAAAGAGAAATAGAGAGATAGAGAGGGATATATCTTTGTCTCCCTCTCTATGTATCTCTCTATATAAAGAGAGAGGTAAAGAAAGGGAGGGATATATATATATGAGAGAGAGGGGGAGAGAGAGGGATAAATAGAGGGGGTGAATCAGTATACAAACAAACCTCAAACCCTCCAGAGCAGATTAAAACTTTTTACAGTAATAACAAGAACATGAGAGATCAACACAAAGAACAACACCACATAACACTAGATATACGTTGAAAACCCCAAAAGGGGAAAAACCACGATGAGGATTAACTGACAATATATGAAGCTCACTACAATAATGTAAGGTGCAGAAATTTACAAACTAAACATAGAACTCAAAAGCAAAGAATATTCCAAAGATAGATAATAATTCATTAACAATTTCCAAATATCCATAATAACATAGAATGGCAAGAATCCATGAATAAAAATAAATATCCATATACTAGAATGAGTTTCAATTTTGGAGTTACATACACCCAACTTGGTGTTACAAAACATCTGTTCGAATGTTACAAAGGAAGTAATACATTAACATATCAATGAATCATGTTACATATACAACTTGGGTATCCTAGCCATAGAAAGAACAAAAAGAAGCAATATCCATGTCAATAATAATATCTGAACTTGACTGCCTCGATCCTCCAATCATTCGCAAGCTGAGACCAAGAGAGTGGTTGAGGCTTTTTTTCACCCAACCACAAAGTGCTGGACTTCCCTGGGTTTCTTCCTACTCGAAGAAAGCACTGACCCTACACAAGGAGCCTAGCAACCTGGAATGGTGTAAGCAGGAGGGAATCACTTGATGCGTGCCTGTTGCCTATATGCATCCTAACCTAGAATGACATAACTCTTGCAACCAGGATGTGGCAGAGACATAACATAATCTAGGCTTTTTTTAACAATCCATCTATTTCAATGGTACAGTAGCTTGTCCAAGCAATAAACAAAAATGATAGTTTTAGAAAAAGTAAAACTATTATCTTTGGGAGGCCACATTTGACATCCTATCCCAAAAGTTCAGACTTTACCAAAAATACATAATGTTTATTTATCCATGCTCAAGATTATACATTACATAATACAATAACAGTTTCATCATTGAATCCAATTGTCTAGTTTGATAGTTGTCTAAATTTTCAATCTTCTAGTAATTATCAACTGTCATGTTAAATACAAAGGTTTTATTTGTTTTGAAAACAAATGTATCTATTCGTGTTGTTTCATTGTTTTAAATGCCAATTTGGTAAAAGTAGATCTCAATACAATATATGTCTTACATTCAAGTAACTCAAATAAGTTCATTATTTCTGTTACAACTTTATAAAATAAATTATCTTTCGTTGCCTTTCATTTTTCAATACAGAAATAGAGTTTATATGTATAACGTGTTGTTATAGCAAGTAATACAATTTACAAAGATACTTATTCATGTATATATATATAATTAATTAATTCTAATCTTGAGAATACTGACTAATTGGTAGCGCCTAGATATAATCATAAATAGTACAACAAATATGTCTCATATCAGAAATTAATATAAATCAAACTTCATACCAAAATCCCACTCATATATATATAATGCTAAAGGTTTCCAGTGAATAAATATATATATCAGCGACGCAAGGCATACAAAAGTTTTTACATCAGAGAACACAGAGTATAATGAGCCAGCGACTGTTGTTTATAAAGTTAAACTTTATTGCAAATTCCATATACTATATGGTATATATCGACCCCCATATGGGTCGCAGTCCCCATTTGGGACTGTGGCACATATGGGTGCCGCTTAAATTTTTGTCCCATTTAAACATTTCTCTCGGGCTTTGGCCTGTAACATTCTTTAATATGATATAACATATGCAATCTCATTCAAATCATACAAATTACTTCTTAAATGATTTCAAAAGAAATTTCTATAGTATATATTCAATATCACACAATAGTTATACCCACATATGATCAATAAGGTTTATGCATATATATAAATATAAAAATATGTATATATATATATAATACACACACACACTCTCTCTCTCTCTCTCTCTCTCTTTCTATATATATATATATTTAGTTAGACCTAAGTGCAGTGGTTTTTGGACGAATAAAAGAAAACTTTGAGGTTATCGCATTTAATGAACAGTTGATGTCTTGACAAAATAGAGATAGATATTTAGTGGTCATGATAACCTATCAGTCTAATCAGGACTGATGAATCATCATGACAAGTGAATTAGGATGTCAAGGAATCAAAATCATTCAAGGAATACAGTTGATCTGTGAGGACCGCCCTTTTTACTTCTGTTGTTATGACTATTTACATGACTGTTATTGTTACTTTTTATGTTTGTGGGATAGCAGTTCTCGGAATTGTCAAACTATTAAACTTTATTATGATTTCAGAAAAACTAATTGGGTGATGTTTGGATAAGTTTACATTTCAGAAAAACATTAATTAGGTGATGATGGAAAATTGTAATATGATTTCATTTATGTTAATTAGTACTATGTCATGATAATGCATGTTTTCAAGTTGCTTCGGCTATGATGATTTTATGTGGTTACTGATCTTGTAATTTAGTGTGCAGGAATTACTAATCGAACCACAGAATTCGGAGATCATTCCGCACCTTGTTATTTGTTATCCCCTGTTAAGCCGATCTGGTTCCACGAGGAACCAAGATCTCTTTGTGTTTGATGTAATGATGTAATGTGGTCTTTCGTATGGTCGAGTGGGTTAAGTTACCCTCATGTAACATTATTTTATAATTTGTGTTGTAAAAAGGATTGAAATTGAATTTCCTTATTTAATTTAAATTTATGAGGCCTTTTCTTGTGCTTTACCTTGACCAGGGGTGTCTTGTATGGGTTAAAGTTGACCCTGGGTTATACCCCATGGGTCCAGGGGCCCATTTGGCATGGGTAACCCTTGAGTAACCTCCATCTAGTCATCTTAACTTCCCCCTGAAGTTAAGTGGCGAAAATTGGAGGTAGGAGGGGACATGATGGGTTGTACCAACACCCAACCCATCCCCTCTACATTCCCCAAGGTAAGAGATGCCATCCATTATTGAAGGATTGACTTAAAGTCACCCCTTCCATAGTGAGATTCCCCCATGTGCTGTGGGGACACCCATGTGAAGAAGGGAAGAAGGGGCATGGGTCACCTGTCTTCTTCCCCATTAACTCCTTTTATTTCTCCCATGCGTAAGAGGAATCACATGAGGAGAGGAATAAGGAGTACTCTTGGGAAGGGTGAGTGACATAAGCCACCAGGGCAGAATAGTGGTTTTGGGGGAGAGTGAGAAGGTGACAAGTGTCACCTCCCCATTCCTCAAAACTGAAAAGAATTTGGTTATTTATTTCCAATTTTGGGATGAGAGGGAGTTAGTTGAATTTTGGGGAAAAACTTTCATTTTGCTTTACCAAAAATAGAAAAGGTAGCTTGCAGGAGAGAGAAGGGAGAGGGAGTTGGTGGCTAAGGTTGGAAGAGAACTCTGTGGGCTCTGCAATAGCTTCATTCCAGGAAGGCTTTGTAAGGTTGGTTGAATTTTACCTTTGTTTCGTATAGCTGAATGTGTATGTAAAGTGTGTGAATTTGTGTTTAGATTTGTTTTCTGTGGGGTTTGTTGTCGGGTCGTTTGACAGAGCTTCTCCCACTTGGGAGAAATGCTCATCAAGTTTGGGGTAGGGGAGGAGAGATCCTCCTCGGGTGCATACCTGTTTCCATCTTTTGGGATGTTGAAAGCCTTGAGGGCATGTATCTGTGTCTGTATCTTTGACTTGAGAGTCATATACAGATTTCTTAAAAAAAAAATTTGTGATCAAACTTGGTTTGAGACCAAGAGAAATTATATTGGTTAACTTATCTGTCAGGGTGACACTCTGGAGTCGAGTGTGTCCACTCTCCTGCCCCTTATCAAACTCACTGTAGTTGAGTTTCCGTGTTGTGTAAATGACCCACGGGTGTTTGTTTGCTTTGGGATTGTTGTTGTTACTGTTGTGAAGTGGAGTGTTTGAGTTACCCAGGTGTGAGTATGGTCTCCCTAGCTCGGGGGTGACCCACTTGCGGGTCTACGGAAGGGAGGAGAGCTAGATGAGTGGTGTTTTCTTCTTTGTTTGTCTTTGATACGCAGGTTTTCTGTTGGAGCTTCTGGTTGGATATTTATGAAGAAACAGCTTATTCTTCCTTGTCATGAGAATTAGGCCTGGTTCATTTCTTAAGAGTTGAATTGGTGCAGGAGCACCTACCTGACAGCTGGCCTTCATGAGGTAGTTAGTTTGAGTCTTGTTTATGTTTTCAAGAAGGTTTGATAAGACCAAATACATGTAATAAGGTCACGCTGATCATGATAAGATCATGCTGACCAGGCTTTTACTATTTTTAGTTAGTTTGTTAAACAGCTGTCATGCTGTAGGGTCGGTTGGATCTCCCAGCCGCTTGGAGAGTTCCCAACCGCTTGGAGTCGGGTCAGTAGTACTCGTAGGAAAATCTATTTAAGCATGAGGGTCGGTTGATATTGCATATAGAGAGATATCATCGATCAAGCCAGGTTGCGAGAGTGAGACAGAGAGAGATTGATCATTGTAATTGCATCTTTTGAAATCAAATAAAGTGATCCTGTTTGTGTTCATCCTCTGTTGAATTCTGTTATTTGATCGATTTGCTGGTTTGGTGGCTGTATGGATTTGCTGATCCATTCCACCGGTTGATTCGTCTGATCGGTGGAATGGCGATGTACAGTAGGTTAGGTTGTAGTTTGTTTTCTGTTTGCATGCAGGTGTGCAGGATCGCCGTCGAGAGATGTTGAAGACCCTAGCATGGGTATGTGCTAGGTCGAGCTGATAAGTTTGAGTTGGAAGATCACCCTGAGAGTGGATCGGGTCGTCCCTGGAGGATCAGCGAAGTGAAATTTTGCTAAGGTGGGAAATTCGTTGAAACGGCATCATCAGGATATTTCTGCAAATATCCTACAGTCAGTTCAGACATCGTCATCCGGATAAGTGGAGGAGAGCATGATGCTTTCGATTGCATGAAGTGCAAGTGCGTCGGGGTGATCATCATCAGGAGTTGCCGAGGAGGAGCGTATCGGCATAAGGAAGAAGATCGGGTTGATCGCGGGCCGAAAAAAACTAAGTTTGGCCAACAGCAGGATATGACGTCATCATCATCATGATATACGTCATCAGGATTTTCGGAGCGGCAGGATATTGAGGAGCTGCGGGTGATGTCATCGTCATCAGGATATATGTCATCAGGATATCGGGTGACGTCAGCATCTAAGGAAAGGTGCGAGGAGTTAAGGTTTGTCATCATTAGGATATATGGAAGGAACCGGATGTTCTTTATCCTGTTGATTATCATGATGTTGAATATCATGATGCTGAAGATAGTGAAGACGGAAGTTGTCACTGAAGTGAACAGTGGACGTCAGGAGGATGTTCGCGCTGGTCGAACATGATGATGCTGCCGATAATCGCGTAAGGTGATGTTGTTGACAGGTGAAAGTGCGAAGGCTTGTCTACAGGAGGATATCGGTCGGCGACAGTAAATATGATGATGCTGACAGTGTTAAGTCAGATATGATGATGATGATGATGATGATGGTGATGGGCTGCAGACATCCATGCTATGTGATAATGTTTTAGTGTGGATGCCTCTGCATCATAGTGGTATCAGAGCTCAGCAAAAGGTCTGGGCTGTTGTGTGTTGATTCTGTCACCGAAAGGGCAGAGGTAGAGTTGATTGTGTGTTGTGTGTTGATTGAGAGGTTGACAAAATGCCTCCTAAAGGTAGTAGTACTGCAAGGGAATTGCAGGAAATGAAGGAAAAACATGCCAGAGAGATGAGGAAGATGAAGGAGCTTGCTGAAGCACTTCAAGCCAGGCTTATAGCCCTGGAAAAGAACAAAAAGAGGGAAATGGCAGACAGTGAGTCTGAAGAAGATGAAGATACTGTTGAAGAGTATGAAGAGGTAGCTGAAGATCTGGATGCTGAAGACTAGAAATTTGCAAAACTGTTAAAGGCAGTGCAGAGTGATAAACCTAAGGTAAAGGTTGATGTTTCCAAGTATACTGGAAGTTTGAATGAAGATGAGTTACTGGATTGGATTGCTGCACTTGACAATCACTTTGAATGTGAAGATGTTGCTGAGGATCAGAAGGTAAAGATTGCAAAGACCAAGTTAGGAGGTCATGCTTTGGTATGGTGGGATTATGTACAATCTGAGAGAAGGAAGCAAGGGAAGTCAAAGATCACTTCATGGGATAAGATGGTAGCAAGGATCAAAGGAAAATTCTTGCCAAGGGATTATGAAATCCAGATGTTTAAGAAGCTGCAATTTTTAAAGCAGAAGGAAAGGGATGTGAAGGCATATACTGAGGAGTTTTATAAGTTGAGTATGAGATCTGGTCATCATGAGAATGAGGTAGAAAAGGTGGCTAGGTACTTGGCTGGTTTGAGATTGAACATACAGGATGAGTTAGTTTTAGCTAACCCTAAGAATGTGGAGGATTGTTATCAAATGGCAATCAGGATTGAAGAAAAGATGAATAGAGGACATGATAAGTCCATGAGAGGAAGAGGAAACAATATGAGGGGAAGAGGATCAGCCCCTGCACAAAAGCAAACCAATGAGGGTCAAGAAGACACTAGTAAAGGACAGGGACAGTCTGATTTCAGAGGTGGATGGAAAGGTAATAGAGGCAGATTTGGAGGTGGTAGAGGTTCTACTACATTTTCAGGAAAATGTTACACCTATGGTGAGTTTGGTCATCCATCTTTCAAATGTCCAGAAAACAAAGGCTCATCATCCAGAAATGATAGAACTAATGACAAGAGAGTACAACTTGTGCAAGAAGAGAAAGTAGAAGAAAGTGTACAGAGTTCAAACACTTATCAAAAGGATAAGGAGCCTGATAATTATGGATACCCAGAGAGTGGAGAATCATTGATGCTAAGGAGAATTAGTTTGCAGGCATCAAAGGATCTGATGCAAAGAAGAGCTCTTTTCAAGACCACATGCAAGAGCAAAGGTAAAGTATGTAAGGTTGTCATTGATACTGGTTCAACAGACAACATGGTATCTCAGGAAATGGTGGATAAACTGAATTTGGAAAGGATTCCACATCAACACCCTTACAAGGCATCTTGGGTGAGTGATAGTCAATCACTTTGTGTATATGAACAGGCATATGTGGATTTTCAGATTGGAGCATATCATGATAGAATTTTGTGTGATATTTTGCCCATGGAATGTTGTCACCTACTATTGGGTAGACCATGGCAATTTGATAGAAGGGTACTGTATGATGGGTATGCTAATACCTACACCATCAAGAAAGATGGGAAGACTATTAAGTTGATGCCATTGCAGGCAAATGCTGCAGTACAGAAGGCAGCCCAAATCATTTTAATGGGAAAGAAGGAGTATGTGCAGAAGCCTATAGGAACATGCATAAAGGCAGTTAAGGACACTGCAGGAAAAGAAGTTGTTCAGGACAACAAGTTGAAGAAAGTTTTAGTTGTGACTGACAGAGGTCAGCAGCAGGTGCAGAAACAGGTTTGCACACAGCAACCAGTTCAGAAGAATGACAAGGATGTTGTCATAGTTGGGACTATTGCTTGTCCTATAAAGATTGATAGGAAGATAGGGTTGAACATTTCAGCAGTTCAAGAGGCAGTTCAGACAGAGGTTCTGGTCAGACAATCTGACAAACACAGAGACAACCTGAGAAAGGCCTACATTGACAGGCATGAGGATTTACTTGCCAGAAAGCAAGTTACAGTTCAGAAGTCTTGGAGCAGCCAAGAGCCAGCAGAGGATAAAGCTGGAACAGGGCAGAATATTGCAAAGGCAAAGTGTAAAGGTGGAGGACTTCCACATACTAAACTCATGGGACATGAGTTCTTTTCTGTTGGGGAGTATGGTGCAGGAGCACCTACCTGACAGCTGGCCTTCATGAGGTAGTTAGTTTGAGTCTTGTTTATGTTTTCAAGAAGGTCTGATAAGACCAAATGCATGTAATAAGGTCACGCTGATCATGATAAGATCATGCTGACCAGGCTTTTACTATTTTTAGTTAGTTTGTTAAACAGCTGTCATACTGTAGGGTCGGTTGGATCTCCCAGCCGCTTGGAGAGTTCCCAGCCGCTTGGAGTCGGGTCAGTAGTACTCGTAGGAAAATCTATTTAAGCATGAGGGTCGGTTGATATTGCATATAGAGAGATATCATCGATCAAGCCAGGTTGCGAGAGTGAGACAGAGAGAGATTGATCATTGTAATTGCATCTTTTGAAATCAAATAAAGTGATCCTGTTTGTGTTCATCCTCTGTTGAATTCTGTTATTTGATCGATTTGCTGGTTTGGTGGCTGTATGGATTTGCTGATCCATTCCACCGGTTGATTCGTCTGATCGGTGGAATGGCGATGTACAGTAGGTTAGGTTGTAGTTTGTTTTCTGTTTGCATGCAGGTGTGCAGGATCACCGTCGAGAGATGTTGAAGACCCTAGCATGGGTATGTGCTAGGTCAAGCTGATAAGTTTAAGTTGGAAGATCACCCTGAGAGTGGATCGGGTCATCCCTGGAGGATCGGCGAAGTGAAATTTCGCTAAGGTGGGAAATTCGTTGAAACGGCATCATCAGGATATTTCTGCAAATATCCTGCAGTCAGTTCAGACATCGTCATCCGGATAAGTGGAGGAGAGCATGATGCTTTCGATTGCATGAAGTGCAAGTGCGTCGGGGTGATCATCATCAGGAGTTGCCGAGGAGGAGCGTATTGGCATAAGGAAGAAGATCGGGTTGATCGCGGGCCGAAAAAAACTAAGTTTGGCCAACAGCAGGATATGACGTCATCATCATCATGATATACGTCATCAGGATTTTCGGAGCGGCAGGATATTGAGGAGCTGCGGGTGACGTCATCGTCATCAGGATATACGTCATCAGGATATCGGGTGACGTCAGCATCCAAGGAAAGGTGCGAGGAGTTAAGGTTTGTCATCATCAGGATATATGGAAGGAACCGGATGTTCTTTATCCTGTTGATTATCATGATGTTGAATATCATGATGCTGAAGATAGTGAAGACGGAAGTTGTCGCTGAAGTGAACAGTGGACGTCAGGAGGATGTTCGCGCTGGTCGAACATGATGATGCTGCCGATAATCGCGTAAGGTGATGCTGTTGACAGGCGAAAGTGCGAAGGCTTGTCTGCAGGAGGATATCGGTCGGCGACAGTAAATATGATGATGCTGACAGTGTTAAGTCAGATATGATGATGATGATGATGATGATGGTGATGGGCTGCAGACATCCATGCTATGTGATAATGTTTTAGTGTGGATGCCTCTGCATCATGAATAGAGAGCACCTCTCTTGTTATTGCTGTAATTTATTGTTACCCTGGGGGTGAAGGAAATCACCTCCCTGATCTTGTTAATTAATGGACTTCTACTTGGTTGTCTCAAGCTATCAGTTGTAGACTGTTTGGGTGAAGAAAGTTCATATCTGGGAAGTTAGTTGTTGTATCCATGGTTTAAAATCTGTAATATGAATGTGCTTAAATTTTCAAGTTTGTTGCTTTGTATACCTTTTTAAATAGAAAATTCATTACTTATTTGCAATCTAAACTGAGTTTGTTTATGTAATTGAAAGTTTGGAATTTCTTAACTAGTTGAAATGTTAGTTCTATGGTTCATTGATCTAATGGAAAAGACAATTTTAAATGTTTAAGTTTATTCTCATATATAGTGGTTTCAGTTAATTTGAAAAGATTAGAGGAAATCTAGCATGTATATATTTCTATCTATTAAGTTAAGCAACTTAAATATTTAATGAAAATGGAATATATATCGCTATATATATAAAATATATATATATATATATATATATATATATATATATATATATATATATATATATATATATAATAATTTGTTATATACTTACCATTTTTTTTTTACCGAATAAGTGAAACTGGAATATATATATATATATATATATATAATTGTTATTTAATTATCATTTATAACAGGTTGAAATTGAGAAAATTATGAAATAAATATATATATATATGTATATATATATATATATATATGTATATGTATATATATATATGTATATGTATATATATAGATAACAGTTGTTATTAATTATCATTTTGACAGAATAATAGAAACTGACTAAATTGTTTTATTCAGAGACTGAGAGATATATATAGATATATATATATATAGATATATATATATATAGATATATATATATATAGATATATATATATATATAAATATATATATATATATATAAATATATTATTGATATGTTATATCATCGAAAAGTGCTAAAACTGAATAAATTTCATGACTGTCAAACTTTTGAAAGCGCTGTGTATTCTACACAGTCGAGGCTTATTATAAGATGGGCGGTGGGGAGCGATCCCCACCGCAGACCCCGTTTAAAGTAAAACAGAGGTGTGGGGAGGGGCGGAGCCCCACCCACATCCCCCTACCGTTTAAACCCCCGCGGAGCTCTTAACTCCGCCCACAGCAGCGCTTCGCCGCTGCTGTCTCTTGCGGCCACCGTCCCTCTGTGCGGCCGACCCCTGCCGCCAGTCCCCTGCACAACAAAACATAAAATGTTAAGTAAAAAAAAAAATGTTAGGGCTATTTAGCCCTAACATACATGCAATGGATCATTTAAATAACAAAGCAAAAATATATATATTTATATATATATATATATATATATATATATATATATATATATATATATATATATGTTGGCATAATATATGTCATATATATAGATATATATATATATATATAGATATATATATATATATATATATATATATATATATATATATATATATATATATATATATATATATATATTATGTTTTGAAGGGGAATTGTTTAGTTATATAGTTCTATATGTATATATATATTACATATATATATTTATATATATGGTATATCTATACATAGAAGAGGTGTCTTGGGCCATTTTATGAGGCCCTCTCTATCATTCATAACAAGGAGATGTGCAAAATTAATTAAAAACAAAATATATTTTCACAGTTAGGTTTATTTAAGTGTTGAACACAACAACCAAAGAAGATATGTTTCCATGATCAGGGTTTTATAAAGTGGAGAGCCTCCTACATGTATTAACAACGGTAAATGATTTACAATAAAAGTATTAATAATACTGATTAGTAATAATAACAACAGTAATTATAGATAAGAGAAAATAAAATTATAATTTAAAGTGAGCGTAAAGGACTACTCCGTAATACTCCGGAAAGAGTTTCTCGGAAGTTTCCACTACCAACATAATGACAATAACCAGGAAAAAAAGAAGGAAAATGAAGAGGAAAATTACACGTCACCTTGCTTAAAAGATCACTGGAAATAAACTTAAGAAGCCATCACAGACATTCCATGTGGCCATTTTAATCCCAACTGTAGTAAACGACCTCATAAGTAAACCTGTAAGAGAGTCCGAAGAAGAAAAACTAACATTGGAAAACACAGAGGAGAAAATGCGCGACATTTCCCACATGGGATAAGAGAACTAAGTTGACGGACCCTTCTGCTAAATCTGCTTAGGAACAAGTTTAATTAATACAAACGAAGAGGAGATACCGTGATCGGAGAAGACTAGGAGACCGAGTCCAGCGAAGTAGTAAACCAGTATATGTGACCTAGACCATCCTGAAGTTAGGTTTAATATCAACAATAGATGCAGTGATAACCCTGATTGACGTAAATCATGAAGAAAGGACCGGATACACATAAAGAAAGCATAGAAAATGAAAGAGAGAGAGACCGAAATATAAACACACTAAATTAACAGAGAAATAGTTAAGGTAAGGGCGATAAAAATACAATCAAAATTAAGAACCAGTGAAAAGGGAAGAGAGAGCAAACAAACTGCCTTGTTGAGAATGCTAAGTCGTAGGAGGAGTATGTTTCAGGAAACAAGAGAGGAGACAGACAACCGTGCCTGGCTGAAAAATGACTAAATAGGGAGATCACAAGTCAGTTTAGTCAGAACAAGGCGTCATGGGAAGTTGTTAATCTATCAGCGAACCACGTGCGTAAATGAGTGCTGCGTAATTCCCACTAACGCCGTAAGGCGTTATGCTGCCGAAAATTGCCGAGGTTTAGATTTAGGAATTTTGGTAATCTCACTCTTGCAATGACATTAGCGGCGTCGTAGAGATCCTCTTGTTGGTCTGCTTGTGTCTGGTTGCACGCAATTGTACTTATATCCCGCCGAAAGCTATAGTATTTTCGCCATGAGAGAACACCGCCGAGCATGCTTACGCATGCGAAGGGGTTTTTAGGACAGTGTGAGAAAAGTTTTTCATATCTCGTGTCATAACCACATGACAGATGTGGCTATGACACGTGCGATGTGTGTTGTGACCACATGGAAAATGTGGGCATGACATGATCTAACAGAGTGTTATCTTTTAGGAGTTATAAGATAGATTGATTATTCAGTTGATCATATTTGAAAGAAAGAAAGAAAGGTATTTATTTGAACTGATATTTCATGTCATATTTGGAACATACAATTCAGTATCTGTTACTTTAACCTATGTGTTGATTGAAAAAGAAACATACATACATCAAGTGCATAAGATAAATTAATTGATCGTGTTTAAAAGAAGTGTTCAAATGTGTCCCACACAAGCCATGGGAGTAACTAAACTGAGCAATGCAGACATTTGCAAGCTATACATTTGATGATAAAAGAAATAAGGAAGAACACATGATAAAACTAAATATCCATCATTTCCTGAGCAAGGAGGTTGTTGAGTAGCTGGATGGTTGATCTTCAGTCCTCATCTTCAGCTCCAATTGTATCAGTTGTACCTGTAAAAAATTGGGGAAAGTCCCGTAAGAGCTCCAGATATTTAATGTTATCATATGCTTTATCATGCACACATATCAACTTGTCATATCGTGCATTTCATATGAAAGATCAAATCAGACATGTGCCATAAATCAAAATATCATGAAGAGGATCAATCAATACCATTAGGTATGTTTTTTATGCTAACTTGTTTGTTCACTGTACAGGTATAGGAAAAGTAATGTTGCTGATTTGAAGACATTTAAAGTATGTGGAGAAAATATGGCTCCCACAAGGGTCAAGCCCAGCATGCTCAAAGTGATACCATTACATGTTATGCTATATCCAATAGCTCATCAATGATCAAATTCCAAAATGACATGCAAGAAACACAAGCTATACCACAGAGTAAAGTAATCAGGTCTAAAGGACCAAGGCAGATCCTATGAGGCTGCCATTATGAAGTACAAGAAGGTATAGTGACTAGAGGAGAAAGGTACTTTCCATCCTTTTAATATAAATGAGATATCTTCTTTTGTTATTCATATATGTCATTCAAGTTGCAATGGTACAAGGAGTCATAACAACAAAGGAAGGTATAATGGTTAGGGATAGTTAATATTTGGAGAGTGATGAAAGAATGGAACAACATTAATGATACAGTACAGTCTCACTAAATGAGCAGGAGTACAGAATGCATAATAAATATCAAATCCAAATGACAAGACTATATAAGGAGTAGTATAAATAACATATGCCATCAAGAAAGGAAATCATCATGATAGCCAAGAGCTACAGGTAACAAGTAGGACAATCACACAATGAAAGAGAAATCAATATGGAATAGCCACACTATGTAAAGGAGTTCATGTAGAAAGAGCATCATAATTATATCTACTTTAATGTAACAGAGGGGCAGTATCCAAAGATGAAACACATGATGCATAACAAACACCAAGGTATATAGTGTAAGGTCATTACTGACATGTGCCAAGTCAAAAGCACAAGAGACAGTCATGTCTAAAACAATGAAGGAGTTCAACATCAAGCACAGTGAAGTGACAGGCATGCCACAATCAACATATTAAGAGAGATGCAATAAAGATCTACAAGCCAATGTATGCTAAAAGGAATAGCTTGACCATTACAGCCATCTGGAGTGTTTTTGGAACAACAAAGAAAGATGCAGTTTGAAAGAAAATACCATCATCATAGTGTCACATGTGTGGGATATACAAGACAGACATAGTTCATCACTACCATAGAAACAAGAGAAGGAAACTAAAACAGTGTATGAAGTAAAACATCATAAGCTTCCACTATGCCAAAGTAAATGTGAAAGAGCAGCATAATGAAGATTATCTGACAGTTGACCAGTCAAAGCAAAATGAAATGTCAAGCTAAATTCCATACTCAGAAAAGAGATTTATGTATGCAAGAATAAAATAGGATATTTTGTAGGAAAAGATACATAGTCTGTTACATAAAATAGCATTTGTTATCACTCAGAAGTGTCCAGATGCAGTGGAAGAAGCTACATAATTGGAGGAGCAAGTCTTAAAGATGACAAAGAGTATTTCTGTGGTTATAAAATTTTGAAAACCCTAGTTTTAGGTTTTAAGAACTAGAATCTTGTTACATTGATAGAAATAAAGGCATCATAGCTGTGATAATGCAGGCATTTGTATACATAGAAGGCAATCAGAAACATATGCTAGAAGAATAAACATTTTTTTTAAAACTTGCTCAAATTTTCAACAGACCCTTATTTCATTTTGTAGCAAGAAGAAGGTAACACAGTATATTTTTCTACCATGATTGTGAACTGGAAAGGTATTTCTGTGCATTCAAAGAAAACCCTCATTTTCTAATCAAGACCCTTGCCTCATTCCATTCATACAGTGAAAGAAGGTTATAGAAGTGTTTTATAGCATGGGCATAACAGAAAGAGAAATTGTCTGAGATACCCACATGGAGAAATATGAAACCCTAACACATTTTTTTTGCAGCTTCAGGAAAAGATTGATAATACAATATGTTCTTTGTCAAGGCCATGGATATATAATACATTTATATGCATTTTTGAGGAAACCCTCATTTCAAAATTAAAAACCCTTCAAGTTTTATATTAGAAAACCAAAGGATGGCTACAGAATGCACGACCATACAATAAAAGAAGGAATACAATGATACCCAGATAGGAAAACTTGAAGCTCTGTCTTCCTTTTGCATATACAATAATGAGAAAGAGCTTACAGTAAAACAAAGAAGAGGGAAAGCTTACCTTTGAAAAGTTGCGGAAGAGAAGAAATATATGGCCACGACCTCCTTATGAGGTTTTCTTTTTACTGGATTTTGTCACATTTGCAGAATGAACACATAGAAGAAAGACAAAGAATGGTGTCAAAGAATATAGCAGGAGAAAGAGCATATATGGCCGTGGCCATTATTATAGAAAAACCTTAGAAATTGATAAAGAAATGCCAACCAAAATCAAGATACCACACTCACCACTCTCTGCCATTTCTTCTCACTCAGGAAAATGCAAGAAAATCATAGAGTTCGACCTCAGAAACCCAAGGAGAAGCCAAAGAAGCCATCAAACCCTAATGCCATAGAGAGTTGTAGAGCGACAGTCGAGTGAAAGGAAGCAAATGAAAAATGACCTAGTGTTTAGGGTTTCTCACCCTTTTGTTTGAATCTTCTTTTTCTTCCTTATGATTTTTTGACTTTGTAAAACTTAAATCATTGCATTATCCAAAATGGGATCTGGGCCAAGACATCAAGTCATGAGATCTCCTAACAATCATTCTTAGAAAGTGCCGACAGAATGTATTTCTTGCATATTGTTTGAAGTCAAATGGTGGTCGATAATCATAAGGTAAGTGGTATGCCTTGCAACATTCAAACAAAACCTTTTACCTCATGGTCAACTATCATATAGTCAAAGGATGATTATCCCCTCGTGATACCTTGTCAGGGTTCTTGTAATATTTGTATCATGTGAAGTGACCGAATGTGGTCAAGGAGAATATTCTTTATGCCTTGTAAAATTCATCATTCAAAAGTCAAAGGTAAATGATGTGTAAAAGACAAAATGATATTGCAAGGTGGCAAGAAAGGTGGCAGAGGTATAATTGTTTTGCATGAGGGAGATAATGGAGAAGAGGAAGGATATATTTTTTGCCTTTAATGCATATGGCATGTAGCTAGTTTTTTTTCTCACTAGGAGATATAAGGGAGTTTTATTTTCTCCTAAGTCCTATTTTTGCTCAAATCATGCAAATTAGGCAAATGTAATTGGAGAGATAAGGAGTTTTATTTTTTCTCATCATGTATGATTTTACAAAATAAACCACTGTAAATAAATAGTAAAGTAATATTCTTCAAATTACTTTATTATTTTTCACAAATTGTAAAATAAAAAATAGTACAAGTTGTAACTAACAATAGAGTAATTATTCTAATTACTTTATTATTTACTCACATCAATTTTGCAAAAGAAAAATCATGCAAATTGATGACTTGAGTTAACTGAGGCTATTTGGAGCCTTTTTGCATGATTTGAGGAGCAATTTAAGGAGTTTTGGTCAACTTCTTGGTCATATACATGGAGAGGGTCATCTTGGACCTATTTTTTCTTCATATTGTGGCAGTTTGAGCCCTTATTTTTAGGGATTTCTTGGTTTTCTCATGGATCACTTTGGAGGACTTATTTTTAGAGGCAGTTAGCTACAGTTTCATTTTGCATGCCTCTTAGAGAGAGCAAACTATATATTGTAAAGCAAAACTTAGTTTTTGCTAGTTCTTGCCTTTTTGCTCTTTTACACATTGAGAGAGAAGAAGGTTTTGTAGCTCATTTTTGACAGTTTTATAGAGATCACAGTAGATTATAGGTCTAATTTCTTTGTTTTCATGCAATTTTTCCTTTATTTTTTGGAATCAAGTAGTTGCCTTTCCATTTGATGCTAATTGTATGAAGTGATTTGATAAAGTTTTACTGTATTTAATTATCAAAACCTTTAAAACTGTTGTCTCACTCTTACTTGCAGTGTTAAGCATAGTGATATTACAATTCTTAGGTTGTGTTACAGAAAATAGTTCTTTTATGTTGTGAAAAGTCATTTTCCTTCATAAAGAGTTTATTTTCCAGCCTTCCTCAGAAATACTTTTTTGTGATATTTATGCCAAGATTAGATTGTGTGAGTCTAGTTTCTGAAATCTATTGTGAACCAGATTGCAAAAAATTTCCATCCTTATTAGGTGCATCACCAAATTTTATAGTTTTATTTCCTTATAGTTTCCTTCTTACCCTTTTCCAACACAGAAAATCATAGTTTTAAATAGAATATTTTAAGGGAACCAACCCATAATCTGGAGGTTCAAACTCATTATAGGTCACCCATAGCCTGAGTTTGTCCCCATGTTTCAAAGGATTATAGAGTGTCAGAACTTTGCATAAGGGTGCAATCCTCATCGACAACAGTTTTTGGCATGCTCGGTGGGACTTTGAACTAATTTTTAGTTTAAAAGAACTTATTTATTACTGTTGCTTTAGTATGATCAGTAGTTAATTCAACCTTTTTAGAGGTGTTATTTCAAAATACCTGGCGACTCTAACTTTCTGGTTTTTGAATAGATCACATTTTACGGCCTATAAGAAGGATTCACAAGATCAAGTTTCACTTGTTTTCCAGCTCTTTGAGTGAGTACGTATGTCTACCTTTCATGGAAACATGTGATATCATCCATCATATCATGAAAATACTGCTAATCCTTCATCTTATTAGCCATATAAGATCAGCCATGCTGCTGGTTTTAGTCCAAATTCCATGGTTTTTTAAGGAAACCAACATGCACAATATTCTTACCTCCCACCCACCCTTGCTCAACCTTCATATTAGTACTTACATGTTCAAAATCAGTCCCAAGGGGTTGAAGATATAAAGAATAGCATGAATGAAACAAAAAACACATTGCTAGAAATCACAAAGCATATAGAGGAGCTCAAGAGGCAGCAAGAATATGAGCAGCAGCAGCAGGAACTAGATTATCAGGCCTATCTTCATGAGTAGGAATTGGAGATGCAAAGGATACAATTTCAACAAGGTCTCAGAAGGGAGATAGCAGCCAAAGAAGCACAGATGAAGTTTTTGCTTACAGAAATACAAAGGCAAGCAATCTAGACAGCTGCATTCATTCCAGAGCAGCCTGTTCAAAATGAGGTTAGTAGGTATCAACTTTCAAGTTTGAGAAGTTGTGATTTTGATCAGGAATCTATTTGCATTCAAAATCAAACCATTAATCCTCAGTATCAGTCACATCAACTGCCTGAACCAAGTCATCATAGTCTTGAGCAACCATGGCAGCCTTCTTGGACCAAGCATCCTGATTACAAAATGCCAAATCTTGTAAAGGTCACCCCTTCTATACCAATCCAAAATCAGGAAGAGGAAAAGGTAGTAGTTTCTGAACTAATCAAGATTCCAAGTTGGTATAGTGAACAAGAGCAAAAGGTTTTAGAGCCCAAGCCTATCAAGATTCCAAGTTTCTGTCTAGCAGCTGAAGTTGTTGTTTTTAAGGTGTCCCTAGCTGAAAGTAAGCATAATGCATGTGAAAAGGAATAAGAGGTCACTATTGCTCCAAATCCATTACATTTTGAATCATTTGAAAAGTTCTCTAATGTTGTTCACAAGATAAATGAAAGAAGAATACAAAGTTTGGAAGGGCAAAATCTTCAATTGCAAAGACAAATTGTCCAAGTTCCAAGTGAGAATAAACTAGACAAAGAAGGATTCAGTCTCTTTGTTTGATCAGCTACCTTCTTTTGTTGATCACGATGAAGACATCATACAAGTACCCAAGTTACCAGCTGATTTTAGATAGAGATGATATTGATATTGCAGAACATGATCTACTGCTGGCCCATAAAGACCAAGATGAGGTTGAGGCCTTAGTTTAGCTAGAACAGCAAAAGGGCAGTCCCATTTTGGAGACTAACGATCTTGTTTTACATGAACATAGGATTGAATACCAAGCTAAATATGAAACTAAATCAAATGATATTCTCTATGAGAATAATACATCTAATCTATTTTTAGAGCAGACAAATGAACTAATTGAAGAAATTCAATCTTTTCCATATATTTTTGTTTCTAATTGTCAAGACCCCGATTGTTCAGCCTTTAGGGAGCTTGCCAATCTGCTGGATTCTTGTAGTGATCAAAAGCCTAAGTCAATAAATGATGAGTATAAGAAGGTAAATCAACTTTATGATCTTTTGCCTTTTCCATTTGAACAATATGAGGCTGATCAGTTTAAAGACAACAAGGAAAGTGTGCAGGTGGAATAGTAGAGAGATGAGATCCATATAGTTTCAGTGTAGAATTTTTAGTTAGATGAAAGCATGTTTTCAGGTATTATAGTGGTTTTTTGTTCTAACATAGATGATGACTTATTACCATGTGAGATAGTAGTATATGACCAACTAGATCAAATCAAAGAGGCTAGTATTCATCCTTTTCATCCATCTGAGCTAACTCTTTCAAGCCATATTGAAATTGCAAATGATCATAGGACAACAAATCTAAATCAGGACACTAGAAGTATCAGCCAAAGATATGTCATTGCAAGAGGATGCCCAATTAGAGATATGGTTATCAGAGAGCTAAAGAAGTAGGTATAGATTGTTGTTGTACCAACAGAGCAGTTTTCATCCTCAGAACAACAAAATTAGATCATCTTTTTACCCCATGACAAAGACTTACATGATCAGGTTTAGCTGGTGAGTGAATTTATCTACATTTTTTATGAAGTATTGCAGAAATTTATTGAGTACTTTCTTGTACTTCATCTAACTTTAGACATCCATAAGCATATGAATCAGTGTCCCCTATTGAGAAAGGGAAGTTATTTTAACCAAACAGTTAATGGATTTGTTTGACCAACACCTTTGGCTAGTTAGAGTAGGGTAGAGTAGAATTTATGTTCAGTATTTCAATTTTCCAAGAAGTGCTCTTGCACATGTTGCTGGTTTTGTTTTAAGCAAGTCAGTTTAGTTTTAGTTTTTAGTTTTGTTGCTAATATAGTGTTTCAGTCAGTTTTGAGTTGCAGAAATTTTTCAAAGTTCAGGACAGAAGAAGACTCTATTCCCAATGGAATTGCAAGGCTACTAGTTCTAAGTTGTTTAGCAGGCAAACACCCCTGAGAGGTCGCCAGAAATGTTACTAAATTTTGTTCACACTAAATTTAGTTAGACCTAAGTGCATTTGTTTCAGGAGGAATAAAATAAAACTTTGAGGTTATTGCATTTAATGAACAGTTGATGTCTTGACAAAACACAGATAGATATTAAGTTGTCAGGATAACCTATTAGTCCAATCAAGACTAATGAATCATCATGACAAGTGAATCAGGATATCAAGGAATCAATCATTTAAGGAATACAGTTGATCTAACATAGTGTTATTTTTCAAGAGTTATAAGACAGATTGATTATTCAATTGATCATATTTGAAAGAAAGAAAGAAAGAAAGGTATTTATTTGAATTGATATTTCATGTCATAATTGGAACATACAATTCAGTGTCAGTTACTTTATCCTATGCATTGATTGAAAAAGAACCATACATACATCAAGTGTATAAGATAAATTAACTAATCATGTTTAAAAGAAGTGTTCAAATGTGTCCCACACAAGCCGTGGGAGTAACTAAACTGAGCAATGCAGACATTTATAAGCTATAAATCTAATGATAAAAGAAATAAGGAAGAACACATGATAAAACTAAATATCCATCATTACCTGAGTAAGGAGGTTGTTGAGTAGTTGGATAGTTGATCTTCATTCCTCATCTTCAGCTCCAATTGTATCAGTTGTACTTACAAAAAAATGGGGAAATTCCCGTAAGATCTCTAGATATTTAATGTTATCATATGCTTTATCATGTAGACATATCAACTTGTCACATCATGCATTTCATATGAAAGATCAAATCAAACATGTTCCATAAATCAGAATATCATGAAGAGGATCACTCAATACCATTAGGTATGTTTTTTATGCTAACTAGTTTGTTCACTGTGCAGGTATAGGAAAAGTAATGTTGCTAATTTGAAGACATTTAAAGCATGTGGAGAAAATGTGGCTCCCATAAGGGTCGAGCCCAGCATGCTCAAAGTGATACCATTACATGTTATGCTATATCCAATAGCTCATCAATGATCAAATTCCAAAATGACATGCAAGAAACACAAGCTATACCACAGAGTAAAGTAATCAGGTCTAAAGGACCAAGGTACATCCTATGAGATTGCCATTATGAAGTATAGGAAGGTATAGCGACCAGAGGAGAAAGGTACTTTCCATCCTTTTAATATAAATGAGATATCTTCTTTTGTTATTCATATATGTCATTCAAGTTGTAATGGTACAAGGAGTCATAACAACAAAGGAAGGTATAGTGTTCAGGGATAGTTAATAACTGGAGAGTGATGAACAAATGGAACAACATTAATGATATAGCACAGTCTCACTAAATGAGCAGGAGTACAGAATGCATAATAAATATCAAATCTAAATGACAAGATTGTATAAGGAGCAATACAAATAACATATGCCATCAAGAAAGGAAATCATCATGATAGCCAAGAGTTGCAGGTAACAAGTGGGACAGTCACACAATGAAAGAGAAATCAATATGGAATAGGCACACTATGTAAAGGAGTTCATGTAGAAAGAGTATCATAATTATATCTACTCTAATGTAACAGAGGGGCATCATCCAAAGATGAAACACATGATCCATAACAAACACCAAGGTATACAGTGTAAGGTCATCACTGACATGTGCCAAGTCAAAAGCACAAGAGACAGTCATGTCTAAAACAATGAAGGAGTTCAACATCAAGTACAATGAAGTGACAGGCATGCCACAGTCAACATATTAAGAGAGATACAATAAAGAGCTACAAGCTAATGTATGCTAAATGGAATAGCTTGATCGTTACAGCCATCTAGAGTGTTTTTAGAATAGCATATAAAGATGCAGTTTGAAAGAAAATGCCATCACCATAGTGTCACATGTGTGGGATATACAAGACAGACATAGTTCATCACTACCATAGAAACAAGAGAAGGAAACTGAAATAGTGTATAAAGAAAAACATCAGAAGTTGCCACTATGACAAAGTAAATGTGAAAGAACAACATAATGAAGATTATCTGACAGTTGACCAGTCAAAGAAAAATGAAATGTCAAGTTAAATTCCATACTCAGAAAAGAGATTTATGTATGCAAGAATAACATAGGATCTTTTGCAGGAAAAGATACATAGTCTATTACAGAAAATATTATTTGTTATCACTCAGAAGTGTCTAGACACAGTGGAAGAAGCTATAGAATCAGAGGAGCAAGTCTCAAAGATGACAGAGAGTATTTATGTGGTTATAAAATTTTGAAAACCCTAGTTTTAGGTTTTAAGAACTAGAATCTTGTTACATTGACAAAAATAAAGGCATCATAGTCATGATAATGCAGACATTTGCATACATAGAAGGCAATCAGAAAAAGATGCCAGAAGAATAAACATTTTTTATAAACCCTTGCTCAAATTTTAAACAGAGCCAAGTATTTAATTTTGTAGCGAGAAGAAGGTAAGATGGTATATTTTTCTGCCATGACCGTGAACTGCAAAGGTATTTCTATGCATTCAAAGAAAACCCTCATTTTCTAATCAATACCCTTGTCTCATTCCATTCATACAGTGAAAAAAGGTTACATAAGTGTTTTATAGCATGGCAGTAACAGAAAGAAAAATTGTCTGAGATACCCACATGGAGAAATATGAAACCCTAACACTTTTTTTTTGTAGCTTCAGGAAAAGATTGATAATACAATATGTTCTCTGTCAAGGCCGTGGATATATAATGCAATGCATTTTTTAGGAAACCCTCATTTCAAAATTAAAAAACCTTCAAGTTTTATATCAAAAAACCAATGGAAGGCTACAGAATGCACGACCATACAATAAAAGAAGGAATACAATGATACCCAAATAGCAAAACTTGAAGCTCTGTCTTCCTTTTACATATACAATGATGAGAAAGAGCTTATAGCACAACAAAGAAGAGGAAAAGCTTACTTTCGATAAGTTGTAGAAGAGAAGAAATACATGGCCACGATCTCCTTATGAAGTTTTCTTTTTACCAGATTTTGTCACATTTGCAGAATGAACACACAGAAGAAAGACAAAGAATGGTGTCAAAGAATATAGCAGGAGAAAGAGCATATATGGCCGTAGCCATTATTATAGAAAAACCTCAGAAATTGATAAAGAAATGCCAGGCAAAATCAAGATACCACACTCACCACTCTTTGCCATTTCTTCTCACTCAGGAAAATGCAAGAAAATCATGGAGTTTGACCTTAGAAACCCAAGGAGAAGCCAAAGAAGCCATCAAACCCTAATGCCATAGAGAGTTGCAGAGAAACAGTCGAGTGAAAGGAAGCAAATGAAAAATGACTTAGTGTTTAGGGTTTCTCACCCTTTTGTTCAAATCTTCTTTTTCTTCCTTATGATTTTTTGACTTTGTAAAACTTAAATCATTGCATTATCCAAAATGGGATTGGGGTCAAGACATCAATTCATGAGATCTCCTAACAATCATGGTTAGAAAGGGCTAACAGAATGTATTTCTTGCATATTGTTTAAAGTCAAATGATGGTCAATGATCATAAGGTAAGTGTTATGCCTTGCGACATTCAAACAAAACCTTTTACCTCATGGTCGACTATCATATAGTTGAAGGATGATTATCCCCTCATAATACCTTGTCAGGGTTCCTGTAATATTTGTATCATGTGAAGTGATCAAATGTGGTCAAGGAGAATATTCTTTATGCCTTGTAAAATTCATCATTCAAAAGTCAAAGGTAAATGATGTTTAAAAGACAAAATGATATTACAAGGTGGCAAGAAAGGTGGTAGAGGTATCAGTGTTTTGCATGACGGAGATAATGGAGAAGAGGAAGGATATATTTTTTGCCTTTAATGCATATGGCATGCAGCTAGTTTTTTTTCTCACTAGGAGATATAAGGGAGTTTTATTTTCTCCTAAGTCCTATTTTTGCTCAAATCATGCAAATTAGGCAAATGTAATTGGAGAGATAAGGAGTTTTATTTTTTCTCATCATGCATGATTTTACAAAATAAACCGATGTAATTAAATAGTAAAGTAATATTCTTCAAATTACATTATTATTTTTTCACAAATTGTAAAATCAGAAATAGTACAAGTTGTACCTAACAATAGATTAATTATTCTAATTACTTTATTATTTACTCACATCAATTTTGCAAAAGCAAAATCATGCAAATTGATGAGTTTAGTTAACTGAGGCTATTTGGAGCCTTTTTGCATGATTTGAGGAGCAATTTAAGGAGTTTTGGTCAACTTCTTGGTCATATACATGGAGAGGTTCATCTTGGACCTATTTTTGCTCATATTGTGGCAGTTTGAGCCCTTATTTTTAAGGATTTCTTGGATTGCTCATGGATCACTTTGAAGGACTTATTTTTAGAGGCAGTTAGTTGCAGTTTCATTTTTGCATACCTCTTGGAGAGAGAAAACTATTTATTGTAAAGCAAAACTTGGTTTTTTCTAGTTCTTGCCTTTTTGCTCTTTTACACATTGAGAGAGAAGAAGGTTTTGTAGCTCATTTTTGACAATTTTATAGAGATCACAATAGATTACATGTCTAATTTCTTTGTTTTCATGCAACGTTTCCTTTATTTTTTAGAATCAAGTAGTTACCTTTCCATTTGTTGCTAATTGTATGAAGTGATTTGATGAAGTTTTACTGTGTTTAATTATCAAAACCTTTAAAACTGTTGTCTCACTCTTACTTGTAGTGTTAAGCATAGTGATATTACAGGTCTTAGGTTGTGTTATAGAAAATAGTTCTTTTATGTTGTGAAAAGTCATTTTCCTTCATAAAGAGTTTATTTTCCAGCCTTCCTTAGAAATACTTTTTTATGATATTTATGCCAAGACTAGATTGTGTGAGTCAGGTTTCTAAAATCTATTGTGAACCAGATTGCAAAAGTTTTCCATCCTTATTAGGTGCATCACCAAATTTTACAGTTTTATTTCCTTATAGTTTCCTTCTTACCCTTTTCCAACACAGAAAATCATAGTTTTAAATAGAATATTTTAAGGGAACTAACCCATAATCTAGAGGTTCAAACTCATTATAGGTCACCCATAGTCTGAGTTTGTCCCCATGTTTCAAAGGATTGCAGAGTGTCACAGCTTTGCATAAGGCTGCAATCCTCATCGACAACAATTATACAGTCTCTGTATATATATATAGAGAGAGAGAGAGACTGTATAATATATATAGTCTCTCTCTCTCTCTCTCTATATATATATATATAGAATTCCATTTCTCAGGTATACACAACAATATATATAAAAAAAACATTCAGATACAAATTCACAAAGTTTTGGTAAGGTAGGAATATTCAACAAAACCAATCTTTCACAAAGAAAACAACGATAGTTCACACAAATGTATTCAAACACAAATTAAGATTACAGATTAAATAAAAACCTAGAAATCGCTCATTACCCCTAATTAAATGCTTGAACCTCCCAGTCTTCCAGAAGCTCCCTGGTCTGAACTGTTCTTCCCCTTTTTGCCCAAAAATTCTTTAACAATTCTTATGTTTGTGAATTCAATTTTTAGAGATGAGCAAAACAATTTTTGAGAATGAGTTTTTGTGTGTGTTGAGAATGAGAGAGTTGTCTCTTTTTAAATTGTATTCTTTCCTTTTCCATCTTCATTATTTCTATCTTTTTCTAGTTTCTAATTTTGTTTTGTTTTTGTCTTTTTCTAATTTTGAGTCTTCTTCTATTTTTCTTTTTGTTTCTATCTTTTTGTTTTCTTTTTCTAAGATTTATTTCTAATTTATCAAATAAAACACATATTTCTATTTTTCAAATAACACACATTTAATGACTAATTTTTATTACTAAATTTTACAATAGAATTATAAATAATAATTCTAATTTCAAAATGGCATATAATTTATAATTTAAAGTTAAATTTAAAAAAACTAAAAGTAACATACTAAATAAATTTGCCACATAATTATTTCTAAAATAATAATTAATAAAATCTTTTCTCAAATAAAATCAAATAATTTAACTAAATCATTTATTTTATTTTTCTATGCACACTCAATACTTAATTATCAAGGAATTAAATAATCTAATTAAATCACAATTAACTAAACTATATAATAAAATCATTTAAATTAAAATGCAATTAAACTACATATAAAATAGAATCATTTAATATGCAAACAAATGCAACTACATGTCTCTACGTGAAGTGTGTGTGAGATATCCCCTCCATCTTAACCCTGCCAGGATGCTAATCTCCTTTATGTCAACCACACCCTTGTTTTCGACAACCTGCAATTCATAATAAACCCTAATTTCCCATTAATAGGTTAGTAACCAAATAGCCGAAGCATAGCTGAAGCATTACTAACATGAATATTACATTCATTTCATTACATCTTTAAAATAATTATTCATCTTTCAAAACAACAAATTATTCATCTAACCACATATTATTATTCATGAAATATTTCCATTTAAAGTAATTCCAGATAGTATCAAAATTTGAGACGTGACATCCTTCCCCACTTGGAAGAGACATCGTCTCGATGTCTTATTGCAAAACATCTACATAAAGAGTCTTATACATCAAATATCAATAATATAATAAGTGTCATCATATGCATGAACTAAATTCTCAGATGAGGAAATGATCTATCAATATCCTCTACATTTTCCCAGGTGGCACCATCCACCAAATACTGGTCCTACTCGACCATACATAGAATAACATCATAATTCACAATTAACATTGCACCCATCAAATAATTCCCAGTATGTAATCAATCAATCACTTTTCATGGCACAACTGCCAATTCAATGTCCAATCCATCTTATGGTACAACTACCATACAACTATTATTCATTTTATCATAAAATAATAATCACAAATTTTAATCAGATGCCAAATAAGGCATAAATCAATTCACTTAATCATATTTATATATAAGCATGAATCAGCACTGCATGGCTTATAAAATCTTACAATAACAAAATATAATTTCAAGGGATCAGTCCCCATGCAACCATTGGTCGTGACGTCCAATAACGAGGCAAAACTTCTAAAAATTTGCACCATCAAGATCATATTTCACTATTGAGAGAACAACATCTTTGAAACTATACTATTCATATTCCTATCAATGGAATTAGTTTCCCTTTTATTGCTTGTAATCAAACTACATTCTAATCTACAATTTAGATTTTTGGAAAGATTCTTCCTTATCTTCCTTGTTCTTCTATACGATTTTAAAGTAATTCAACTTTCCTCCATCTGTTTACTATTTCTACTTGTGTCGTCAAATTCTTTTCCTTTTCTCATAATGAGAAGTCTTATATCCTTAAAACATTCATACATACCAATGGTCTTCTTGACAATTAAATTTATTCAACCACAATCCAGTTGCAAACATCTTGTCATTAATTCATTATTCAACTCTCTACTAATCATGTCTCTTTGCCATAGTCTTACTAAACCATAATATTTTTGCAAGAATATAAATTCCAAAAAATTTCTTTCTCTATAATGGAAACAATGTAAATATATTTAAAGAACACCAAGCATTTGTATCATGAGAAGATTTGAATAAACTGACATCTTGATTTCACATTCAATTTCTTTTATCTTTTATCTATTCCTTATTACCCCACATCCTTTAATTTCCAACAAAAATTTTGACTTACTTCAAGTGATCTATAATGACACCAAAATCCAATTCAAAACTTCCTCAATTCTTTACATGATGTTTCTTGTATCATATAATAATCAAAGAATTCAACCTACCAAAACTATAGCAACACACTTGCTACGAAATCAGTAAATTCTTTGCATCCTACTCCCTTACACAACATATCAGAGGCCCATCATGGACATGATAGAAACATGAAACATAAACAATAATTTAAAACATTCAAGCATAGCCACCAATAATAAATAAGTAAATAAAATCCAAGGAAAAGAAAATCAATTCCAACAATAAAGCATAAAAGTGAGTGCAATTTCAATAGTAAAAACAACATGACCATCAAGGTCATAAGATAAGTGAAAAACAACTTTTGATGGCTATACTTTTCTATAAATAAAAGAACTAAAAATCCCAATGTTGGTCCTTACATGGTCAATTAAATAAAAATCAAAATTCAAAAGTTTGACATAACAAAACTATGTGACTAATTCTAGCCACTAAAGAGGGACTACGATGCTACACCACGCTTGGATCCAAAATTGGGCGAGTAAAGAGAATACACTCAATCACACAAAACAACAAGTCTTCCAATGACTCCAAACTTATCTATACATAAGAATTCTTCTACTATCCATAAAAAATCACTCAAGACACCTAACAAAAAAGATTGCTTTACAAGCATCATGCAAAGTCATACAGTTATATAGTTATACACTATTAACATTCAACTTACCAAGCTATCACAACTCCCTTCTTCTATCAAGAATCGGTTATCATTACTTACTTTAGAACTTCAATAAGGCACACTATATGGTATAAAAGTTCCATCGGACGCACATGCTCAACCTTAACTCATCAGCATTCAAAACTTCAGCTTCAATCAGGTGAGATCCTTCCATCACTTTTCATTACATCGGGTTCACTGAATAAAGTGCTTTATAAAATTCCTCAAGCACAAGCTTCCTCAACTCTGTTGAGTTAAGAACATATATCCATCCTTAATACCTTAAGAATCCATCTTTCTAATAAGCACGGTTAACACTTCTCATCAATCACAGGTTTGCTTCTTCACTCCAGATTCCAACACCCCAACTTCACAAGAATTACTATTACCCTTTTCACAGCCCCTTCTTCCACAATGCATCACAAAATATACCCAGGTTCCACATGAACACTGCAAAATAGGAACATAATCCATTACCTAACTATCTATCTTACAACCACAAAATGAATCCATACTCAGGATAATACTCTCCATGAAACAAATCAATATTCTTTTCAAGCAAGCATTTGCCAAAAAGACTATTATTAAAAGTACAACCAGTAAACATCTTCTTTCATATACCAATCTCAATGACATTCCCTTTCACTCAAAGTTTGTCATAACTCCACTATCAAAAGTAGTCACATAAGCATGATCATGACCCTACAAATGTCACTAGAGTATAATTAAATACTACAAAGACACACACATAAGTATCCTTTATCATAGGTCACCAATGAAAATCCAAACTTTGCATTCTCATAAGATCTTGTTGATTCTACTATATTCATGCTCACATCCTGAAATGATCAATGCATTTCTCAAAAACTATCTTATCCAAAACCTAATACTGCTTTAGGCACTCTTGTCTTAAAACATCATCCCAGATTTCCTCTTCTAGAAGGCTCAGTCAATGTTATCCATCATTCCTAGATTTACTTATTTCACAAGTGATTTTATTTCTTCCTCTTATCAATATTATATCTTTCTTATCAATTAACTTCCATTGCCACATCACCATTCATAGGTTGTAACCATATACAATCCATCTTTAAATCATCACAATTTCCATTGAATCTTAGAACATAAAAACATTATCTTGTTTTATTTATTGGAATTTTTTTTTTCATCCATGTTCTTTAAAGAGGTTCTTGAGAACAAATAAAGTTATATTTCACTTTCAGACAAAGGGAACTATTTTGGTTCCTCTTCCTCTTCACTTGAGACAATTTCTATTGTATCAGGTATTTGAGGGTCTATATCCACCATTACAGAAGGAGACACACTATTTTCTGTAGGCATTTCCCTTCCAAGAGGTAAGGGTACTGGTTTTACAACTGCCTTCATTTCCTTTTTCACTTGACTGAACTGAGCAACTGCATGACTCAGGGTCTCCTCATCTCTAAGCCATATGTCTCCATCATCGTTAACTCCTTGGATGGTTCACACTATAGCTCTTCTTTCCTTCTTGGCTCTGTGGTGGCTCTTATTTCTCACCGACTTCCTTGCAGTCGTCAAGAGATGCACCATCCTAGCACAAGAATTTCCAACATTAGACCAAGGTATCGATTATGCATCGATAGGCATAGGTCCAAGAGTTGAACCTAGCACTCTCATACCAAATGTAAGGTGCAGAAATTTACAAACTAAACATAGAACTCAAAAGCAAAGAATATTCCAAAGATAGATAATAATTCATTAACAATTTCCAAATATCCATAATAACATAGAATGGTAAGAATATGTGAATAAGAATAAATATCCATATACTAGAATGAGTTACAATTCTGGAGTTACACCCAACTTGGTGTTACAAAACATATGTTCCAATGTTACAAAGGAAGTAATACATTAACATATCAATGAATCATGTTACATATACAACTTGGCTATGCTAGCCATACAAAGAACAAAAAGAAGTAATATCCATGTCAATAATAATATTTGAACTCGACTGCCTCGACCTCCGATCATCCACAAGCCAAGACCAAGAGAGTGGTTAAGGCACTTTTTCCACCGAACCATGAAGTACTGGACTTCCCCAGGTTTCTTCTTACTCGAAGAAAGCATCGACCCTGCACAAGGAGCCTAGCAACCTGGAATGGTGTAAGCAGGAGGGAATCACTCAATGCGTGCCTATTGCCTATATGCATCCTAACCTAGAATGACAAAACTCTTGCAACTAGGATGTGGCAGAGACATAACATAATCTAGGCTTTTTTTAACAATCCATCTATTTCAATGGTATAGTAGCTTGGCCAAGCAATAAACAAAAATGATAGTTTTAAAAAAAGTAATACTATCATCTTTGGGAGCCCACATTCGGCATCTTATCCCGAAAGTTCAGACTTTACCAAAAATACATAATGAACAGTTTTTCTACGTTTATTTATCCATGCTGAAGATTATACATTACATAATACAATAAGAGTTTCATCATTGAATCAAATTGTCTAGTTTGATAGTTGTCTAAATTTTCAATCTTTCAGTACTTTATAAATTGTCATGTTAAATACGAAGGTTTTATCCGTTTTGAAAACAAATGTATCTATTTGTGTTGTTTCATTGTTTTAAATGCTAATTTGGTAAAAGTAGATCTCAATACAATAGATGTCTTCTTTTCAAGTAACTTGAATAAGTTCATTATTTCTGTTACAACTTCATAAAATAAATTATTTTTCGCTGCCTTTCATTTTTCAATACAGAAATAGAGTTTATATATATATATATAACAAAGTAAATCACACAGCAATATCTACAAATTCTGAGTTTACCCATTCTCTAAAGTGTTGTTTGATGCAAGGACTTCCAGAGGTCATAACTTTTGACTCGAATGTGGGTTTTCTACGAAATTTTACAAGTGGATGCGTTATGAGGTGGCCAGTGGTTTCCCAACCCACCCTAGTCAGTTGGACCTCATCTTGGCACTTTTTCGGGGCTTGAAACTTTCATCTTGGCCCTCAAAATGGCAAATTAGTGTTTTTTTCTAGTTTTTTAAAAGTTACTTTTTTTAATAACGCGAAACTCATGTTTCGAATTTAGGATGTTAGTTGTTTTTTCATCCTACCTTAGCTTTATGAGTTTTTTCAGAAAAAACTGGATTCTCAAGATATGATTGTAAAATTACCTAAAATGGCAAAATCTA